>CM056743.1:131537743-132790373 GCA_029851415.1 Eretmocerus hayati | reverse complement strand
GAGGGAGGCAAAACCTCGAAATAAAAAGGCCAGCCTGGGAAGAGATAAAAAGTCACGGAGATAAAGCACACGAGAACCTGGCTGAGCTGTTCTAACCAAAGTGAGAAAGAAAAATAGGCAAGGCAAAAATATAGCGTAATGTAATTTCAAAATATTTGGGTCGCTTGCTCGCGGTAGGAGAGCCTCGGTTTGTTTTCTGCATCTGACGTACCGCAAATTTGAGGCTGTACAAAAGCTATTGCGATATGTAATCTTGCTGTGAAGGAGGTTGGTAATAGTTTGGTTAGGGTGTAGAGCTTTGGAGTATACAGATGCAAGATGAAAAGTGAGTTTGTAACTGAACTTTGGTGAGTAGAATTCGCGAAGAATGGTTGAACATTATGTTATGTATCCTAGATTATTGAGGTTCATTTGGGTATGTTTTAGATTGTTTTCAATGTGTGCATAGATCGTTAGCCATCCCGATATCACAATTGGTTTGAATTATTTTTTGTAAGTAAATAGAATCTGCTACATAATCTAACTTTTTGCTTTAAATTATAGATATTCAGATTTTATGTGAGGACTTTTCTTGATTCGAAACTTCTTGGACGTGTACGGGAAGAATCTGGCAACTTTTTGTGACAACAAGATTATATTTTAGAATTTTTCCCGAATGAAAATTGGCTTGCAAAATTGTTCTTGAAAGATAAAAATTCAATGAGCATGGCACGTTCTGGTTGATTTTCAAAAATAACTCGGTAATCCTAAATGAAAGAGAACGAAAAAAAGAATACAATCACCCGAATTTTTTCTGCAAGTTATTCCTCTAAAATTATCTTGACTGACAGTTCCAACATACATGAAAATCATATCAAACTCTTGTAATTCCGAGAAATCTAACTTTTTACTCCAACTCGTCGCTCACGACTCTCGTATCTTTTTCAGAATCATCGCCACGCGACAAACCAAATGGAGATAAAAGCATATAATTAGAGAAACGCAGCAGCTCGAAAGGGTTTAATTATGTAGTAGAGATCCCACATTTCCTACCCTAGCAATCCATTTTATCCTAGGACATATCCCTCCCCCCCTCCCCATCTCTTACCACATACATGTCCAAGCTTTTTGATCCACGTTGCATTGTCATGCATCCCACAGACCTCACCCAGAGGATTCTGTCTCCCACCCCATAATCTTGCAGCAGCACCGCAATCCCAACGGTGTCATTATTTTTTGCCACTACAAGACACTTTAGACCTTCACAATGTACTTACAAGAGCCAGAAAATCTTACAAAGCACAAGAGAGCCACAAAAAAGGAAAAAATGTTCTGAAAATACATGTGAAACCAAGACTTACACGTACTCGCAATTTATCAATGTCTGAGTTTAGAAAACCATGTGTAAAAAGACTTAAATATAGGTGAAAAAAGGCGCTCAATCCGTGCATAAAACAAAGGAAAACAGTAAGCTGGTAAAAGATGCAAATGTAGAAAAGTGACTCTTCTGGTTACGGAGAAAATGTACGAGTAGCTAGCTAGTACCTTCTCAAACGCGTTTGAGTGAGATTGCGCCTGCAGCAGCAGCGAGCGATGCTAATTGCAGCGATTATCTCAATTTCCGGCGCGCCCGGCAGCTACCTATAGCGGGCAATGGGCGACGGATGACGACGTGCAGAGCTTCGGGCGCGTTCTTAAAGGTAATATATGTGTATAACTATATATATATATATATATGTAGGCCCTCTGGGTTTACTATAACTTGCAGGCTAGGCTACTGTATAATGGAGTTGCTACCGAGGCCGTAGGGTTGTAAGTGATATCCCGCACGCGCGCGCGAGTGAGATTTTCCACCGTTGAGCGATGAGGGTTTTTACTCTGACTTTGCTGTGATCTTTCACGGCTATAGAGTTGAATGTTCTCTGAGGTGAGCAGCTCGAATAGTTGACTCTTGATTCTCAAGTTGAATGATAATTATCTAATATATGATGAATTTTGAGGTTATGTGAGTATCTGAAAAATTTTCTATGATAAAATGCGACTAGGGATATTCACCTTTTTCAACTAGACTCAAACTTTGAAAAACTAATATTTTTTGCTACAATTTAAAAATTCAAGCACCGTTAGAACAAATGAGGTTAATGATAATTCGTGACCTGCATAAAAACATGAAAATCCTTCATTAAATTTGATTGAGTGACTTATTGTAAATCGGAGCAGAATAATAATGAACAAGATGACGAAATGAATGCAATAAGAATTCTTATGAGTCAAATATCGATGTTGAACGATACGCACTATATAATTCCTAATTACTATCATCACCACCATGAGCAAAATAAACTATACTTATAATACCTGCGAGTAAAGATATGTTTACGGATGACTGACATTCATTGCCCGTGACAGAGCAAATGGTCAACATTCTAAGAGCGCAACTTTACTCGTCGAGATTTTTCCCGCAAGCAAAAGAAGACGAGCTTGAAATATGACAGTCGGCTAGAACTTTTTGCCATCTCGTAGCTCACAACGACAACGACAACGACGACGAGCAAAACCACGGAAATGTCCGATCCCTCCTTCTTGTCTCTCACTTCCCCATTATTTCCCGTCATTATCCGAAGCTTTTGAACGACGTGCAGGCTGATAGCCTTGTCTCCTTCCGACCCTTCAAAACATTTAGAGAGAGGTGTTTGTGATACCTCACTTATGAACTTTTTCTATGCATTTTTTTAAAGATATCGTTACGTCTGTGTAAGGGCTGAAGGAATTGGATTTTTTCAAAGAAAGAACTCGTTTAAAGGTAGATGATAAGTTATACTGGGACATTTTTCACTTCATCATTCGGTAGTAAGCCTTGAATTAATTAGTTGATGTCCACTCAGGTATCAGATATTTTTGCATTTTGGGTAAGAAGTTTGAGATGATAGATAGGGTTATAGTTTCTAAAACTTTTCATAATCAACACTAACAACTGAGTTATTTAGAGGGTAGATTAACTCCATTTTTTTTTTTGGACCAAATGAAATATCTATCCCCATCTTTTGAGGAGTATAGACAGAAAATTGCCAAAACTATCTCACAGTGCAGAAAACATGATGAAAATGAGGGAATGATTTTGGTGGAAGGTTTCCACGGTGGGCAGGAAGAGACGTAAAGTTGAACAAAAATGTCAAGAAAAACTGCGCGCTCAGTCTTTTTCGTCTTGACGTCCAGATCACGAATCTTTCATGAGCGAAATCGTAGCTGATCCTATATTGAAATGCGAACTAAATTGGCGAAGAAACATTTTTTCATTATTTCCTCGTTACCACGAAAAATGCGTTTAGCCATTACAATGCATTGGGCAGTGAAAAATGAAGCGAGCCAGGGGTTTGTGTCTTCGCTTGCCAATCCAAGCTAACAACGTCTTTTAATATAATACATTTTACTGCGATTGTATTTGAATAGCCCAATGTAGGGACTCAATTCATTGAGTTGTGAAGTCTTGAGAACTCGTGGATGGCTAACAGCGCTCGTATACTATACTCCTCACATCTGAATTCAAAAAATGAAGTAATTAAGATTGAAATGTGTACAGTCATGAGGATGTCGATACTTACATGGTCGGTTCCCAAATAGTGATCTCAATTTTTTGGAGACGAGTTTTCTTCAGAAAATGTAATATTCTCGGCGATCTAAGTTCGAAGTCTCGCCTCGCCTCCTTCCGTCGCTTTCGATATGGGTCTCAAAATGCCTGAAGGAGTTCTTAGAATACTCGTTTGGATGGTTAGGGCGTCAAGAAAGTTAAAAAGAGAAAAATGACACAATATCAGTTTTTCGTGCATCAGAAGATTATTCGTTTGTGCCCATGTGTTCAAATTAAACGTAATCTTTATAAATTTTGGATTCCAAAATGTGTTTTGGATTGATTATCCTTTGCCACGCCACTTTACTATTCACCAGATTGTTTTCAATGGCGCAATGAGATCTGCACGGGAAGAATCATTCCCAGTCACGTTCAGACTTTTGTTTGCAAGAATACAGACCTTGTGGATATTTCCACTCTCTTTCAGAGTTGTTTTCCTGTCAAATCTCCAATTTTCGATCAAAATTCCAATGAGATATGTACATATTATTTATATTAATGATAACAATATCCTAAAATTATCTGTCAAACTTTCACACGCAACAACATGGTAGGGAATGAAGGATGTGAGCTGGGAAATGAATACGTGACAGATGGGTACTATTATGAATGTTGAGATGAGAATTGAACAACTACTTTTTTCAATTTTTTTGCATAGCTCGGAGACTGCATATTCCAATGTTTGAGAAATTCCTTATGAATCGAGTCACCAGATTTTTCTGACCATGCTCCTGAGCCACCTCCCAAAAATAAAGGCAATGTTCAAGATGATTCAAGATAACATGGATTTCAAAAGTTTGAGATACTTTAGCGCTGATTATGAACACATTTGTCAAGATCGAAATCTGTGATTCTATCAGAAAAACATCCAATGACTATAGCCTTGAATGCTGTAACAAGAGGAGTGAGTGTGATGCGAGTTTGGCAAGCAAATTAAGTTCAATACTGAAGAGCGCTTTCGAATACAGATGTCTGGTTCCATTAGATTCGTCCAGTGAGGCATCAGTTTTATCGGAAATTCTGAAATTCCATCCAAGTACAAGTTGAAATTCGTGATTTTGGATAATATTCCACCCTTTTAATCCCTATTTACCTTATTTTTATTGCCTAGTGCATTATAGTGTCTGGACGCGTTTTTCGTGTAAAAGACGAATCAATGAATAAAGCGTTTTTTCTCCAATTTAACTCGCATTCCAATATAGGATCAGCTACGATTTCGCTCGTAGAAGATTCTTGATCTGAACGTCAAGACGAAAAGGACCACGCGCAGTTTCTTTTGACTTTTTTGTTCATCTTTACGTCTCTTCCTGCCCACCGTGTTTCCTGACTTCTTAGAAGATACAGAATGAAATCTAGGGTCGGAAAACGCCCCAGTTTTTAAAAATAGACTCAATCCACTATGATTTTGAACAATTCAAGATATGTCTATGTACAGTCTGAATTGATTAACGCGAAATGCTCAATAATCGCACAAACGATCCCAAGAAAAATTCCGAACCACAAGCTCATAGACCGAAATTGATAATGAAGTGATACAGAGACCAATATGTGCTTCGTAGTACAGTTCAATCAGAAGCAATCGACTGACAAAATGAGCTTGAATTAGCCACTCAGGGTAGATTAGATACACCGCATGGTCGATTCGAATTCGCTTTGAGGCTAATTTTCAACCAATGAATTAGCTGGATCTCAATTCTGAGTAGTTTGATGTTCAATGAGTAAGCAATTACTCAGACAGTCATGTGAACACCTCGTTAACAATTACCAAATCTGTCTGTCTGTCTCTTCTTTTTCCGAAAATTTCATTCGATGAGATCACAGTGTATGTCATCAAGCACATATAATCATTTTTAAGCAATTCCTGGGAAAACCAGCAACTATTTTCTCTTCCACTAGTTACATTGTACATAATTAGCAAAATTATTTTACAATATGGATGAGCGTCAATCGTTCTCGTTTGCAATTACAGTTACATGATGAATAAGCACTGGTTAGTGGTCACCATTGAATATATACAATATATACAATGTATAAGCTCGTATTTGTATGAGCCTTTTTGCAATTAGGAACCGTTATTGAAGGTCTTTCAAAGGAGATAATTGGAGACTGCACTGAACGAATTTAATCAACTGCCTACCAATCAGTCGATGAACCACTATTATTGGCTTGTACGTGCATGCTTATTTTGTTCTTGGGATTTAGGGCACATTACAATTTTTCTTGATTGGGAAAATAATGAAAAGGGTGAGTACACTTCTTCAGAGGATATATATTTCAAAATCATTACCAGAAAGTTCAACATGCTTTTTTCACCATTATATTTAATGTGGTAGGCCTCTGATTGAAATTAACTCTGGTTTAAATTACGTCGCTCAAAAAATGGAATATGGTTGTCATATTGGAATAGCTGTGTATATTATTCGCTTCAAGTATGAGCAAATAAGACAATGGATATTAGGTAATGATTTTTGCAGATATCGAATTTGCGAATCATACCCCAGAGAAATCGGGCTCGTAAAATGTTATTGGAGGGAGCCCTAACCATACTAGTGATGGAGAAAATTCCGCAAATTTGATGGGATTCGAAACTCTTGAATGTCTCCAATGTGAAAGAATGACGTAGGATGGAATATTGGTTTTTATATACAGGGTCCCTGCCTCTCGGCTCAATTTCAGTTGCCCCCATGGGCGTGGGGTAGGGATACGTCCTGCCAACGCGTCGGTTCGGAGGACGGCCACCACCGAACCACAAGTGGTTCGACACTGATCCGCTCCTCCTCCCCGACTACCGAATTCCGGGCTCGGCCCTAAGCACAAGGCCGATGCCCACCCCTCGGTGGGGGGTTTTGGGACTCTTCTGGGCTTCCTGAGAGCCCAGGGAGTCCCTCGGGATGATGGATGAGTCTTTCAGGCTCGCATTGTCATTGCCCGAGGGCGATTCCAATACAAGTCCCTAGACTCACCCACTCCCGTGCTGCCGGATGGAGATGTGCGGTCTCCTCGCTCCGGCGGGCGATGACTGGGGCCGGGAGCTCGTCAGACTCCAGGAATGGGGCGCCATGCTCCTACCCCCCTTGCGGGTAATGACGTAGGATGGGTAGGTACTTGAAATTTTTCAAAAATTTGTATCAAAAAGGTAACACACTTGATAATAATAAGCGTTATTGCCTCCCTACTCGCCAACCACTCGAACGAGTGTTCGGATTGTATATGTTTTTGAAAAGTCTGAGGCTTTTGAAATGCTTTGGCAGTTCAAAAATGATATTAGTAACATGATGAGTAATGATTGATTGATGATATAAGAAGAGGTTCCTCACGAACTCCGAAAATATGGCACATTGTCAATTAGTGAATCGATCAGCCAGCCCTACCCATAACCCATACAGCTACGTCATATACTTTAGCCAGACCAGACTAAATTGGACCACCTGTACCGATCTAGGCTGAATTTGGCCAATTCAGATCGAACTACACCGAAATATATCTAATTAGACCGACTTAGACCGAATGAAACCGAACTAGACCGAATTAGACAGAATTGAAGAAACTAGACCTAATCAGGCAAACAAGACCAAACTAGACCTAGGTACTGGTACCGAACTAGACCGTACTGAACCGTATTGGACCTAACTAGAGCAGATCAGACCAGACGATCAATTTGTGGACCCATTTACCTGGCTACCTATCCACCCATTCACCAACCCATCCGGCCACCCATTATACTTCATTCCCTCCACTTAGGCAATCCGATACGCGGGACTCGGATGAAAAAATTCTGGATGGGCGTTCAATTATCATAAAATTCATAAAATCAAGTGATTCATCGTGACCGGACTTGTAAATTTTCAATGAACAATCAACACATCAAACAATCATCCTGGAAATCAAATCTCGAAACCAAATTATCGATAAATTACAAACTTTCCAGAAGCTGCAAACTCCAAGTGTCCCAGAAATTTCAGAAAATTTTCCTGACGAAGCCACAGCTGTAATCAACTGTGAGCACAGCCTTACTATAAGAGTAACAAATTCCAAACTGATACCAGCCTTTCATTTCGTACTCGATAATCTCCATCAGACCGTCACAGAAGAATCATCTCATCAGTCCTCGAGTCCATCACAATCTACAATCTTCCACATCAGTCTGTATACTCTTCACACACATACATCCATAACCTAACCTCAAAGCATGTGAATGCATATCTCGTTTTCTGATGCCAGAAATTACATATAGCAGTGGCAGGCAAAAAGGACATCGCAGCGCGTCAGCTCTTTTAATTGCTGCGGATTCCACTCTCTGATGCCACGGCAACGGACGTTCGTTCGTTGGTTCATTTGGTCCTCAGGGGGCAAAATAAAAGGGAGCTTTTACTTCGCGAGAGATGATGCTGTATAGCGTTATATACAGAGAAAGAGTAAAGTGAGTTAGTATAAGAGATATACAGGGAAAGATAGAGAAGGAGAAGACGACGACTTGTTATTTCCCCATTTGAAGTAATTGTGCACAATTAAGCGCGATTAAGGAATGAAAGAGAGAGCGAGATAGAACGAGTTGAAGCTTCTAGAACCTCGTTGGCACTTGCCTCAATTGTCGCATCTTCCGTTCTGTGGTTCAGAGATGCTCTTTTCTCCAAAATAATTTCACAGCATGGCGTATATCCATGCACTCGTGCATGTGTACTTGACTGTGCTAGGCTTGAGTTTCTATGTTGCATTCGTTGCTTTAGAGTGGAAAGACGGAGGTTGAATGAGACGAATGGCTTGCTGCTCGCAAGCTTTTTCGAAGTATATGAGATATTTTTATCGACGAACAGACTCAGACTCTTGGTATTTAGCACTAATCTTTTAAGAATTTATTCTAATTTCTCGTAGTTAACGATGCCAATTGATATGATAAAAATAGAAATACCCTTAAACGGGGTAACTTTGAACAGTCGGGATAACATTTCCATGTGAAACTTTGTATATTTTCGCGGTTGGAGGAACAATGAGTTGCTCCGTGGTTTTGGTATCAGTTTTGCTTGTTAGTGTGGCATGCGGGGATAATATGTTGAACCGGTGTGGGAGCTCTGATCAGATGTCTGTTCATTTGTAACCAATTTTCTCGAAAGGATGATTCTGAGGCGAGATGAAGTTGATTCGAACAATCAATACCGTTTGAGTACTTTCAGGCCAAATTCGAGCTAATGACGCTAGATTTGACTGATCGATGTCCACCATCTTATTGGTCTATTTCACTCTAATTGGGATTTACTGAGTGAAAACTGAGAAGTATGTGTTTTTTGAAAATCGAGATTACTATGGAACAGTTGAGGATTGAGCTTCAGGAAGCGCACAATAAGGTTTGAAAATCTTCCCCACAAGATCCACAATGGCACAAGGGAGCCTTGATGACACTCAAGTGGCATAGTATTTCGGATTCTCATCAGTGTTCAGGAATGAATGTTGTGAACCGTACAGTAAACCAATGTGAAAAGTTTTTGCGTCTCAATCTTACTGTTCCGAAGTTATCCTAATAATAATAACGATCTAACTATCACAACACTAACTCGAATGCTGGTAGCTCCATGATGACCTCCACCAATCAAAAGCTGGAATTGTGAGCTTCCGATCAACCATAGACAAAATACACTTCTGCTATAAGCCGCACAATCTACAGGGACATTTTGATCAAAACTATTCGAAAGTGTATCAAAGTTACCCCGATTGATAGTAGGATCTGAGTTCGGTGTTTGATCTATGATGATATTGCGGTTGCAATGTCTATTTGATGTGGTTCATTTGATTTTTGCAAACGAATTCCGGTTCTGAGGAATAGCAATATTGTAAGAGATCAAATTGATGAAAAAAACTCAACAGCTGCAAACCTCCACTTGAAATGAAACCCGTTCAAGTTTTTTCGATTTCGAAACGTTCTGAATAAGAATAAAATGTATCTCTTTCCACGGACACGCTTTGATAAGGAAACGTTATGGTACAATATCTAAGCTGAGCGAGCTCAACTTTTTCAATCGCGGTGTTTGCACAAATGTAGTAGAAGCCTCGTTTCCCAATAGCGTACGGGGAAAAGTAAACTAAAGATTCATGTGAACAATATTTGACATGTGAATCATTGAGGGCATACCTGCTTATCAACATAGAATTTATCCCATGGATTTTCATTATGTGTGAGATGAAAAAGGAATTCACTATGTAGATATATCTTGTGGAAAACAAACTCAACAAAAATGTGAAAGCCCAAATAAATTTTTTCGGAATCATATTTATTTCAGCTTCGTACAGGTATTACCTAGAGCAGTGAAGTTTTTTTTCGGTTCTCTGACACATTTATTGATTAAAGTTATTGATGATGCTCGTAATTTTGAATGTCTATTATGTATAGTCCATCTTAACAGGAACTGTAAGATTAATATCAGTTTAATGCCAAACTCATCATATTTGTAAATGTTGAGAAATCATTCAACGAGGTATCGTGATCCCAGAGTCTCAAAATATTATATATATCCACATGGTATTAATAGAATGGTTTTGAGGGATTCATGTGGAAATTAGACTGGCAAATTCGAGCAACCGAATATACATAGAGTACTGAATGGATTTCTAGATGACAAATATAATATTTAAGTGATTATAACCAAGATTCCGATGATCTTGTCATCAAGTAGGAGGAATCTTCTGCAGAATTCTTACCCATACAATTTTCATTAGAAGCATGCGGAATTTGATGGAAATCTGAATGAAATTCATACTTCATGGAAAAATCAAGAAAGACACCCGAATGACCTCGTTGATTGTGGAATGTTCAAAAAATGTAGCTAATAAAGTTTACAATTGCACTGATAAATCTGAAGAATAAAACCAAATTGAAGAGGCTAGTTTGATTGCACAAGAGTATACAATCAATAAAAACTTGTTTTTGCAATTTTGTGCGTAAAGTTGAATGGAAATAGGTAGTTTCTGCACAGTTGTCGGTGCGGGAATGAGTGCGGGAATGCATTTCCGCACGTCGCTTAACTGCAATCGTGCGGGAATATCTCTTTCCGCACAGCTTGCCGTGCGGGAAAAGTTTTTTCCGCACGTCGCTTAACTCAAAACTGTGCGGAAAAGTTCTATCTCACACAGTTTCTCCGTATCTCTGCCAGTATATTATCTTTCACTCCTCAATCCCCGAAACAATCATATTTTGACCATCTTGGCTGCATTTAGCTCTTTTGATACATTCTGAGATTCACTAACAAGGTGAGTCCGGAGTCTCCGGGTCTGAAATCTCACCAAAATTTTTTTCCAGTTTCGCACCACCTAGCATATGAAGAACGCAAAGCAACTCCGTCAAATGGGCCCTTTGTCCGAAGTTACAGCCTATGACATTAACATTGCCCATATAGGCCCATGTTGAAAAGTGATATTATAGATATAGTAGCAATTTTGACGTTTCTGGCTGTAGCTCAGAACAGGAGGCCCATTTGACAGAGTTGCTTTAGATTCTTCATATTCTAGGTGGTACGGAACTGTGAAAAAATTTTGGTGAGATTTCAGAACCCGGAGACTCCGGACTCCCATTGTAAGTCTAATACGCTTCAATAAACACGTGCTATATATGAGATTTCAACTCGATTATGTGAAAATGCTCACTTTGATTCCCCAAAGTGTCTTCTTCATTCGTGAGTATGGCTATATTGGCAGTCTCATTCCTGCTTCTCGAGTACCTGATTCTAGTGGAAGAACGTTTTCATTTGCGAGGAGAAAGGAAGAGGTGGAAGAACAAGAAAAACCTCGACAAAAACCATTCCAATAAAGGAGAATTCATCACAGTCGCATACCTTTTACATGGAATGATCGCGCTTTTTACATATATTTTGAATTTTGGCGGTAATTTCATAGAGTTCAGACTGGTGACTGCTGTCTTCTGAGTCGATTCCATTTTTAGTCGGCCGGGAGTTGCATCAGTCTGAAGAAGATGACTTATGTTGCCATTGCGAATCTTCTTATTTGGAGATTACTTTGTCAGAGCTACGTTATTCCCAAAATCCGTATCAAGTTCCCATCAGATGAAATGCACTTATATCAGAATTTTTTCCCAAGTGGATGGACCCCCACCAGGGGTTGCACCCCTGGACACCCCCCCCCTCCCCCCATGCCGTCAACCGATTACTCGATTTTAATGATAACAATACCTTACCGTTGACACGGCTCGAGTATACTCGGGATTTTTCTCTTCCGAATTAGCCATGCACGCCCAACGAGTGATTCCAGCACTCATTTTGCCGTTATTAGCACATAATTGATTCCGAGATACCACTCGGCGCAGGTAAAAGTAGAATCATCTTTAGATGATCCCACCCCCTGTTGAGTAAGATTTGCACAAAGTTGTACCCATAATATGTTCAAAACTTCCCTCAACCCTATACCAGAGGTATTATACTATATCTTGGGCTTGTTGATAGCGCGTTGCTAACTTCCCACTTAGTATTACAAAAATACAATATGCTATTCTAACCAAAGTCCTCCCACCCTCGCACGATGCTTTCCACACTCATCACGGTTGGGATTGCTTTACACACTCGTAACTGCGCGCTCCATGCTCAAAACAACCATAACCGTGCGTAAAGCACGTTTTTCGCCATCGTTGCGTAATCTTATAAATAGTCTTCTATTTTGAGAAATCCCTTCCAGAGCTCAAAAAAAGGGTAATCATCACGCCAATGGGACGCCTTGTATGCACAAATGTGTGTGAACTCCTTCCATGTGCCTCTCAAAAGTCAATAAAAGAAATGCTCTTCAAATTTCTGTGAATGAAGCGTTTAGGAGGATAGTTCACATGCAAAGGCATCTTCGTGATACAGTGCCCACACCGATGGGGCCCCCGAAAATTTTTCAAACGCGATGAGGTTTGAAGTGATTGTTTGAAGCGGCAAAATTAGTGATCCCAAGTAGTATTTTTTCAGCTTCTTCTGCGCCTTTTGCTGATTACCAGTGTCGTTTGGGTGAATCATTAGCAGAGCAAGCATTGCCTGAATTTGGGACTTTCGTCTGGAGTGAATCGCGGGGCGTGGCTATGAACAGCAATTGTACACGTTTCTACCCACATAAAACTGGAATATAATGTGTCCATGTCCAATCCGATGTATCTTTGAGCTTTCAGGAAGATTCTAATCTCGTATGTAGGGGAAACAGATGGAATGAAGAGAAAGTAGTTGTGATACGTGCCTCAGCTCGTTTCGTAAAATTTGAATGAAGTAGTTTAGAGGAGAGATATGAGGAAAGTATGAATATTGAAAAAAATATTTTTGTATATTTTGAGTTATTTTTTTGAGGAAAATAGTTATGGGGATTTGGGCTACCTGAAGTGAGGTTTTTTTATCAAAACGAGTAATTTGGTTAAAACAGAATTTTGATAGAATGGGTCTAAACATGCTCAAATTGCTGTTTTTGTTGGAAATTTTGGTTTTTTTATCAAAATTCACGTTGATGGAGTTTGAATGGAATTTCGGTATTAACCAAAAGATAGATTGAGCCAAAAAAACCGTAGCCTAGGTAATCAAAATTGGGGTGAGGTAAAGTTAGGAAGAGATATTTTAGTATGAAAGTACACAATTTCAGCGATTTTACCTCAAAAAACGTTTAAATCAGATTCGATTTGGAGAGGAGACCAGACAAATCACTGGTCTCATCTCTGAGTGATTCTCTACAACTTGTAGAAGAGCAAAAATCGATAAAGTGGAGTGTAGAAGAGAAAGCGTGGCGCAAAAAAAAAACTACACACATACACACACACACACACAGACACAGACAAAGGGCCGGAGAGATGAGTCACTGGGGGGTTTTTGAGGGTTATAAGGGGAAAAGTGTTACTTACAATCGTTAGATTTTGGCGAGAGGAATAAGATGCTTGAAGCACTTTTTTGATGAGATGATTTATGTTGAAGAAAATATTGGGTTGAATGGAAAAATTGATCAAAAATTTGCTGTGTCGAAAACAAAGCTTTCTCTTTAGAGAAAGCAGAAGGCAGTTAGGATGAGATAATCGAGATCCAACACAAAAATACGCTGCTAGATAAGATTAGCAGGATGCTTTCTCTTAGCGAAATAGTTCAAGAGGTTCACTGAACCTAATGAGAAATTTGCAAAACTGATCAAATTCCAAAATGATGATTGGGATTCCTACGGAATAATTTTATTTTTTAATCTAATTTAATTGCATTTTATATCACACTCACAATCCAATGATTGGATCCAACCAATCGATGTAGAATGAGGGAAAAGTATCTCTCTAGTCCATTAAAAGGTGGATAGATTAGTTGTAGAGGGAGATATGAGGATAAAATGAATTTTAGCTGCAATTTTCCTCTAATATTTTGGGTTATTATTACGAGATTCACTTTTAGGGGAATTAAGATGACCTAAACTGGGGTTTTTAATGGAAGATATGTAGTCTGGTTGAGGGAAAATTTTGATACAGTGGGTGAGAAGATCATAAAAATGGAGTTTTTAAAAAAAAAATTGGATTTTTCGGGAATAAATTGGATTTTGAATGTATTTAAAAGGATTTTGAAAAATTCGGTATCAACTAATCGATTTAGAACGATGGAAAAGTATAAACTTAGTTGAGTAAAATTTGTATATATTAGTTTAGGGGGTGGGTAATAGCGGAAAATGAATTTTAGATCCGATTTCCTTCTGATATTTTGAGTTATTATAAGAAGATTGCCTTTTAGGGGAATTCAGATGACCTAAACTAGGGTTTTCCATGGAATATATGTAGTATGGTTGAGGGCAAATTTTAATATAGTTGGTGTAAGGATTATAAAAATGGAGTATTCTGAAAAAATTTGGATTTTTCGAGAGTAAAACGGATTTTGAATGTATTAAAACGGATTATGAGAAAATTCGGTATCAACCTATCGATTTAGAACGATGAAAAAGTATCGACTTAGTTGAGTAAAATTTGAATAAAGTAATCTAGAGGAGAGATATGAGGAAAGTATGAATATTGAAAAAAATATTTTTGTATATTTTGAGATATTTTCTTGAGGAAAATAGTTATGGGGATTTGGGCTACCTAAAGTGAGGTTTTTTTAACAAAACGAGTAATTTGGTTAAAACAGAATTTTGATAGAATAGGTCTAAACATGCTCAAATTGCTGTTTTTGTTGGAAATTTTGATTTTTTTTATAAAAATTTACGTTGATGGAGTTTGAATGAAATTTCGGTATTAACCAAAAGATAGATTGAGCCAAAAAACCGTAGCCTAGGTAATCACAATTGGGGTAAGGTGAAGTTAGAAAGAGATATTTTAGCATGAAAGTACACAATTTCAGCGATTTTACCTCAAAAAACGTTTAAATCAGATTCGATTTGGAGAGGAGACCAGACAAATCACTGGTCTCATCTCTGAGTGATTCTCTACAACTTGTAGAAAAGCAAAAATCGATAAAGTGGAGTGTAGAAGAGAAAGCGTGGCGCAAAAAAAACAACACACATACACACACAGACACAGACAAAGGGCCGGAGAGATGAGTCACTGGGGGGTTGTTGAGGGTTATAAGGGGAAAAGTGTTACTTACAATCGTTAGATTTTGGCGAGAGGAATAAGATGGTTGAAGCACTTTTTTGATAAGATGAATTATGTTGAAGCTAATATTGGGTTGAATGGGCGTATTTTGAAAAAATTTGGATTTTTCGGGAATAAATGGGGTTTTGAATGTATTAAAACGGATTTTGAAAAAATTCGGTATCAACCTATCGATTTAGAACGATGAAAAAGTATCGACTTAGTTGAGTAAAATTTGAATAAAGTAATCTAGAGGAGAGAAATGAGGAAAGTATGAATATTGAAAAAAATATTTTTGTATATTTTGAGATATTTTCTTGAGGAAAATAGTTATGGGGATTTGGGCTACCTAAAGTGAGGTTTTTTTAACAAAACGAGTAATTTGGTTAAAACAGAATTTTGATAGAATAGGTCTAAACATGCTCAAATTGCTGTTTTTGTTGGAAATTTTGGTTTTTTTTATAAAAATTTACGTTGATGGAGTTTGAATGAAATTTCGGTATTAACCAAAAGATAGATTGAGCCAAAAAAACCGTAGCCTAGGTAATCAAAATTGGGGTGAGGTAAAGTTAGGAAGAGATATTTTAGTATGAAAGTACACAATTTCAGCGATTTTACCTCAAAAAACGTTTAAATCAGATTCGATTTGGAGAGGAGACCAGACAAATCACTGGTCTCATCTCTGAGTGATTCTCTACAACTTGTAGAAGAGCAAAAATCGATAAAGTGGAGTGTAGAAGAGAAAGCGTGGCGCAAAAAAAAAACTACACACATACACACACACACACACAGACACAGACAAAGGGCCGGAGAGATGAGTCACTGGGGGGTTTTTGAGGGTTATAAGGGGAAAAGTGTTACTTACAATCGTTAGATTTTGGCGAGAGGAATAAGATGCTTGAAGCACTTTTTTGATAAGATGATTTATGTTGAAGAAAATATTGGGTTGAATGGAAAAATTGATCAAAAATTTGCTGTGTCGAAAACAAAGCTTTCTCTTTAGAGAAAGCAGAAGGCAGTTAGGATGAGATAATCGAGATCCAACACAAAAATACGCTGCTAGATAAGATTAGCAGGATGCTTTCTCTTAGCGAAATAGTTCAAGAGGTTCACTGAACCTAATGAGAAATTTGCAAAACTGATCAAATTCCAAAATGATGATTGGGATTCCTACGGAATAATTTTATTTTTTAATCTAATTTAATTGCATTTTATATCACACTCACAATCCAATGATTGGATCCAACCAATCGATGTAGAATGAGGGAAAAGTATCTCTCTAGTCCATTAAAAGGTGGATAGATTAGTTGTAGAGGGAGATATGAGGATAAAATGAATTTTAGCTGCAATTTTCCTCTAATATTTTGGGTTATTATTACGAGATTCACTTTTAGGGGAATTAAGATGACCTAAACTGGGGTTTTTAATGGAAGATATGTAGTCTGGTTGAGGGAAAATTTTGATACAGTGGGTGAGAAGATCATAAAAATGGAGTTTTTAAAAAAAAAATTGGATTTTTCGGGAATAAATTGGATTTTGAATGTATTTAAAAGGATTTTGAAAAATTCGGTATCAACTAATCGATTTAGAACGATGGAAAAGTATAAACTTAGTTGAGTAAAATTTGTATATATTAGTTTAGGGGGTGGGTAATAGCGGAAAATGAATTTTAGATCCGATTTCCTTCTGATATTTTGAGTTATTATAAGAAGATTGCCTTTTAGGGGAATTCAGATGACCTAAACTAGGGTTTTCCATGGAATATATGTAGTATGGTTGAGGGCAAATTTTAATATAGTTGGTGTAAGGATTATAAAAATGGAGTATTCTGAAAAAATTTGGATTTTTCGAGAGTAAAACGGATTTTGAATGTATTAAAACGGATTATGAGAAAATTCGGTATCAACCTATCGATTTAGAACGATGAAAAAGTATCGACTTAGTTGAGTAAAATTTGAATAAAGTAATCTAGAGGAGAGATATGAGGAAAGTATGAATATTGAAAAAAATATTTTTGTATATTTTGAGATATTTTCTTGAGGAAAATAGTTATGGGGATTTGGGCTACCTAAAGTGAGGTTTTTTTAACAAAACGAGTAATTTGGTTAAAACAGAATTTTGATAGAATAGGTCTAAACATGCTCAAATTGCTGTTTTTGTTGGAAATTTTGGTTTTTTTTATAAAAATTTACGTTGATGGAGTTTGAATGAAATTTCGGTATTAACCAAAAGATAGATTGAGCCAAAAAACCGTAGCCTAGGTAATCACAATTGGGGTAAGGTGAAGTTAGAAAGAGATATTTTAGCATGAAAGTACACAATTTCAGCGATTTTACCTCAAAAAACGTTTAAATCAGATTCGATTTGGAGAGGAGACCAGACAAATCACTGGTCTCATCTCTGAGTGATTCTCTACAACTTGTAGAAAAGCAAAAATCGATAAAGTGGAGTGTAGAAGAGAAAGCGTGGCGCAAAAAAAAAACTACACACATACACACACACACACACAGACACAGACAAAGGGCCGGAGAGATGAGTCACTGGGGGGTTTTTGAGGGTTATAAGGGGAAAAGTGTTACTTACAATCGTTAGATTTTGGCGAGAGGAATAAGATGCTTGAAGCACTTTTTTGATAAGATGATTTATGTTGAAGAAAATATTGGGTTGAATGGAAAAATTGATCAAAAATTTGCTGTGTCGAAAACAAAGCTTTCTCTTTAGAGAAAGCAGAAGGCAGTTAGGATGAGATAATCGAGATCCAACACAAAAATACGCTGCTAGATAAGATTAGCAGGATGCTTTCTCTTAGCGAAATAGTTCAAGAGGTTCACTGAACCTAATGAGAAATTTGCAAAACTGATCAAATTCCAAAATGATGATTGGGATTCCTACGGAATAATTTTATTTTTTAATCTAATTTAATTGCATTTTATATCACACTCACAATCCAATGATTGGATCCAACCAATCGATGTAGAATGAGGGAAAAGTATCTCTCTAGTCCATTAAAAGGTGGATAGATTAGTTGTAGAGGGAGATATGAGGATAAAATGAATTTTAGCTGCAATTTTCCTCTAATATTTTGGGTTATTATTACGAGATTCACTTTTAGGGGAATTAAGATGACCTAAACTGGGGTTTTTAATGGAAGATATGTAGTCTGGTTGAGGGAAAATTTTGATACAGTGGGTGAGAAGATCATAAAAATGGAGTTTTTAAAAAAAAAATTGGATTTTTCGGGAATAAATTGGATTTTGAATGTATTTAAAAGGATTTTGAAAAATTCGGTATCAACTAATCGATTTAGAACGATGGAAAAGTATAAACTTAGTTGAGTAAAATTTGTATATATTAGTTTAGGGGGTGGGTAATAGCGGAAAATGAATTTTAGATCCGATTTCCTTCTGATATTTTGAGTTATTATAAGAAGATTGCCTTTTAGGGGAATTCAGATGACCTAAACTAGGGTTTTCCATGGAATATATGTAGTATGGTTGAGGGCAAATTTTAATATAGTTGGTGTAAGGATTATAAAAATGGAGTATTCTGAAAAAATTTGGATTTTTCGAGAGTAAAACGGATTTTGAATGTATTAAAACGGATTATGAGAAAATTCGGTATCAACCTATCGATTTAGAACGATGAAAAAGTATCGACTTAGTTGAGTAAAATTTGAATAAAGTAATCTAGAGGAGAGATATGAGGAAAGTATGAATATTGAAAAAAATATTTTTGTATATTTTGAGATATTTTCTTGAGGAAAATAGTTATGGGGATTTGGGCTACCTAAAGTGAGGTTTTTTTAACAAAACGAGTAATTTGGTTAAAACAGAATTTTGATAGAATAGGTCTAAACATGCTCAAATTGCTGTTTTTGTTGGAAATTTTGGTTTTTTTTATAAAAATTTACATTGATGGAGTTTGAATGAAATTTCGGTATTAACCAAAAGATAGATTGAGCCAAAAAACCGTAGCCTAGGTAATCACAATTGGGGTAAGGTGAAGTTAGAAAGAGATATTTTAGCATGAAAGTACACAATTTCAGCGATTTTACCTCAAAAAACGTTTAAATCAGATTCGATTTGGAGAGGAGACCAGACAAATCACTGGTCTCATCTCTGAGTGATTCTCTACAACTTGTAGAAAAGCAAAAATCGATAAAGTGGAGTGTAGAAGAGAAAGCGTGGCGCAAAAAAAAACAACACACATACACACACAGACACAGACAAAGGGCCGGAGAGATGAGTCACTGGGGGGTTGTTGAGGGTTATAAGGGGAAAAGTGTTACTTACAATCGTTAGATTTTGGCGAGAGGAATAAGATGGTTGAAGCACTTTTTTGATAAGATGAATTATGTTGAAGAAAATATTGGGTTGAATGGGCGTATTTTGAAAAAATTTGGATTTTTCGGGAATAAATGGGGTTCTGAATGTATTAAAACGGATTTTGAAAAAATTCGGTATCAACCAATCGATTTAGAACGATGAAAAAGTATCAACTTAGTTGAGTAAAATTCGAATAAAGTAGTTTAGAGGAGAGATATGAGGAAAGTATGAATATTGAAAAAAATATTTTTGTATATTTTGAGTTTTTTTTTGGAGGAAAATAGTTATGGGGATTTGGGCTACCTAAAGTGAGGTTTTTTTAACAAAACGAGTAATTTGGTTAAAACAGAATTTTGATAGAATAGGTCTAAACATGCTTAAATTGCTGTTTTTGTTGGAAATTTTGGTTTTTTTCACAAAAATTCACGTTGATGGAGTTTGAATGGAATTTCGGTATTAACCAAAAGATAGATTGAGCCAAAAATACGCTGCTAAATGAGATTAGCAGAATGCTTCCTCTTAGCGAAATAGTTTAAGAGGTTCACTGAAACTAATGAGAAATTTGCGAAACTGATCAAATTCCAAAATGATGATTGGGATTCCTACAAAATAGTTATATTTTTTAATCTAATTAATTGCATTTCATATCACACTTACAATCCAATGATTGGATCCAACCAATCGATGTAGAATGAGGGAAAAGTATCTCTCTAGTCCATTAAAAGGTGGATAGATTAGTTGTAGAGGGAGATATGAGGATAAAATGAATTTTAGCTGCAATTTTCTTCTAATATTTTGGGTTATTATTACGAGATTCACTTTTAGGGGAATTAAGATGACCTAAACTGGGGTTTTTCATGGAAGATATGTAGTCTGGTTGTGGGAAAATTTTGATACAGTTGGTGAGAAGATCATAGAAATGGAGTTTTTAAGAAAAAATTTGGATTATTCGGGAATAAATTGGATTTTGAATGTATTTAAAAGGATTTTGAAAAATTCGGTATCAACTAATCGATTTAGAACGATGAAAAAGTATAAACTTAGTTGAGTAAAATTTGTATATATTAGTTTAGGGGGTGGGTAATAGCGGAAAATGAATTTTAGATGCGATTTCCTTCTAATATTTTGAGTTATTATAAGGAGATTACCTTTTAGGGGAATTCAGATGACCTAAACTAGGGTTTTCCATGGAATATATGTAGTATGGTTGAGGGCAAATTTTAATATAGTTGGTGTAAGGATTATAAAAATGGAGTATTTTGGAAAAATTTGGATTTTTCGGGAAGAAATGGGATTTTGAATGTATTAAAACGGATTTTGAGAAAATTCGGTATCAACCAATCGATTTAGAACGATGAAAAAGTATCAACTCAGTTGAGCAAAATTTGAATAAAGTAATTTAGAGGAGAGATATGAGGAAAGTATGAATATTGAAAAAAATATTTTTGTATCTTTTGAGTTATTTTTTTGAGGAAAATAGTTATCGGGATTTGGGCTACCTAAAGTGAGGTTTTTTTAACAAAGCGTGTAATTTGGTTAAAACAGAATTTCGATAGAATAGGTCTAAACATGCTCAAATTGCTGTTTTTGTTGGAAATTTTGGTTTTTTTATAAAAATTTACGTTGATCGAGTTTGAATGGAATTTCGGTATTAACCAAAAGATAGATTGAGCCAAAAAAATTATAGCCTAGGTAATCAAAATTGGGGTAAGGTGAAGTTAGAAAGAGATATTTTAGTATGAAAGTACACAATTTCAGCGATTTTACCTCAAAAAACGTTTAAATCAGATTCGATTTGGAGAGGAGACCAGACAAATCACTGGTCTCATCTCTGAGTGATTCTCTACAACTTGTAGAAAAGCAAAAATCGATAAAGTGGAGTGTAGAAGAGAAAGCGTGGCGCAAAGAAAAACAACACACATACACACACACACAGACACAGACAAAGGGCCGGAGAGATGAGTCACTGGGGGGTTTTTGAGGATTATAAGGGGAAAAGTGTTACTTACAATCGTTAGCTTTGGCGAGAGGAATAAGATGGTTAAAGCACTTTTTTGATAAGATGAATTATGTTGAAGAAAATATTGGGTTGAATGGGAGTATTTTGAAAAAATTTGGATTTTTCGGGAATAAATGGGATTTTGAATGTATTAAAACGGATTTTGAGAAAATTCGGTATCAACCAATCGATTTAGAACGATGAAAAAGTATCAATTTAGTTGAGTAAAATTTGAATAAAGTAGTTTAGAGGAGAGATATGAGGAAAGTATGAATATTGAAAAAAATATTATTGTATATTTTGAGTTTTTTTTTTGAGGAAAATAGTTATGGGGATTTGGGCTACCTAAAGTGAGGTTTTTTTAGCAAAACGAGTGATTTGGTTAAAACAGAATTCCGATAGAATAGGTCTAAACATGCTCAAATCGCTGTTTTTGTTGGAAATTTTGGTTTTTTTATAAAAATTCACGTTGATGGAGTTTGAATGGAATTTCGGTATTAACCAAAAGATAGATTGAGCCAAAAAAACCGTAGTCTAGGTAATCGAAATTGGGGTAAGGTAAAGTTAGAAAGAGATATTTTAGTATGAAAGTACACAATTTCAGCGATTTTGCCTAAAAAATCGTTTAAATTAAATTCGATTTGGAGAGGAGACCAGGCAAATCACTGGTCTCATCTCTGAGACATTCTCTACAACTTGTAGAAAAGCAAAAATCGATAGAGTGGAGTGTAGAAGAGAAAGCGTGGCGCAAAAAAAACAACATACATACACACACACACACAGACACAGACAAAGGGCCGGAGAGATGAGTCACTGGGGGGTTTTTGAGGATTCTAAGGGGAAAAGTGTTACTTACAATCGTTAGATTTTGGCGAGAGGAATAAGATGGTTAAAGCACTTTTTTGATAAGATGAATTATGTTGAATAAAATATTGGGTTGAATGGAAAAATTGATCAAAAATTCGCTCTGTCGAAAACAAAGCTTTCTCTTTAGAGAAAGCAAAACCGTAGCCTAGGTAATCAAAATTGGGGTAAGGTGAAGTTAGAAAGAGATATTTTAGCATGAAAGTACACAATTTCAGCGATTTTACCTCAAAAAACGTTTAAATCAGATTCGATTTGGAGAGGAGACCAGACAAATCACTGGTCTCATCTCTGAGTGATTCTCTACAACTTGTAGAAAAGCAAAAATCGATAAAGTGGAGTGTAGAAGAGAAAGCGTGGCGCAAAAAGAAACAACACACATACACACACAGACACAGACAAAGGGCCGGAGAGATGAGTCACTGGGGGGTTTTTGAGGGTTATAAGGGGAAAAGTGTTACTTACAATTGTTAGATTTTGGCGAGAGGAATAAGATGGTTAAAGCACTTTTTTGATAAGATGAATTATGTTGAAGAAAATATTGGGTTGAATGGGCGTATTTTGAAAAAATTTGGATTTTTCGGGAATAAATGGGGTTTTGAATGTATTAAAACGGATTTTGAAAAAATTCGGTATCAACCAATCGATTTAGAACGATGAAAAAGTATCAACTTAGTTGGGTAAAATTCGAATAAAGTAGTTTAGAGGAGAGATATGAGGAAAGTATGAATATTGAAAAAAATATTTTTGTATATTTTGAGTTATTTTTTTGAGGAAAATAGTTATGGGGATTTGGGCTACCTAAAGTGAGGTTTTTTTAACAAAATGAGTAATTTGGTTAAAACAGAATTTTGATAGAATAGGTCTAAACATGCTCAAATTGCTGTTTTTGTTGGAAATTTTGGTTTTTTTTACAAAAATTCACGTTGATGGAGTTTGAATGGAATTTCGGTATTAACCAAAAGATAGATTGAGCCAAAAAAACCGTAGCCTAGGTAATCAAAATTGGGGTAAGGTAAAGTTAGAAAGAGATATTTTAGTATGAAAGTACACAATTTCAGCGATTTTACCTCAAAAAACGTTTAAATCAGATTCGACTTGGAGAGGAGACCAGACAAATCACTGGTCTCATCTCTGAGTGATTCGCTACAACTTGTAGAAAAGCAAAAATCGATAAAGTAGAGTGTAGAAGAGAAAGCGTGGCGCAAAAAAAACAACACACATACACACACAGACACAGACAAAGGGCCGGAGAGATGAGTCACTGGGGGGTTTTTGAGGGTTATAAGGGGAAAAGTGTTACTTACAATCGTTAGATTTTGGCGAGAGGAATAAGATGGTTAAAGCACTTTTTTGATAAGATGAATTATGTTGAAGAAAATATTGGGTTGAATGGGCGTATTTTGAAAAAATTTGGATTTTTCGGGAATAAATGGGGTTTTGAATGTATTAAAACGGATTTTGAAAAAATTCGGTATCAACCAATCGATTTAGAACGATGAAAAAGTATCAACTTAGTTGAGTAAAATTCGAATGAAGTAGTTTAGAGGAGAGATATGAGGAAAGTATGAATATTGAAAAAAATATTTTTGTATATTTTGAGTTATTTTTCTGAGGAAAATAGTTATGGGTATTTGGGCTACCTAGAGTGAGGTTTTTTCAACAAAACGAGTAATTTGGTTAAAACAGAATTTTGATAGAATAGGTCTAAACATGCTCAAATTGCTGTTTTTGTTGGAAATTTTGGTTTTTTTTACAAAAATTCGCGTTGATGGAGTTTGAATGGGATTTCGGTATTAACCAAATGATAGATTAAGCCAAAAAAACCGTAGCCTAGGTAATCAAAATTGAGGTAAGGTGAAGTTAGAAAGAGATATTTTAGCATGAAAGTACACAATTTCAGCGATTTTACCTCAAAAAACGTTTAAATCAGATTCGATTTGGAGAGGAGACCAGACAAATCACTGGTCTCATCTCTGAGTGATTCTCTACAACTTGTAGAAAAGCAAAAATCGATGAAGTGGAGTGTAGAAGAGAAAGCGTGGCCCAAAAAAAACAACACACATACACACACAGACACAGACAAAGGGCCGGAGAGATGAGTCACTGGGGGGTTTTTGAGGGTTATAAGGGGAAAAGTGTTACTTACAATCGTTAGATTTTGGCGAGAGGAATAAGATGGTTAAAGCACTTTTTAGATAAGATGAATTATGTTGAAGAAAATATTGGGTTGAATGGGCGTATTTTGAAAAAATTTGGATTTTTCGGGAATAAATGGGGTTTTGAATGTATTAAAACGGATTTTGAAAGAATTCGGTATCAACCAATCGATTCAGAACGATGAAAAAGTATCAACTTAGTTGAGTAAAATTCGAATAAAGTAGTTTAGAGGAGAGATATGAGCAAAGTATGAATATTGAAAAAAATATTTTTGTATATTTTGAGTTATTTTTTTGAGGAAAATAGTTATGGGTATTTGGGCTACCTAAAGTGAGGTTTTTTTAACAAAACGAGTAATTTGGTTAAAACAGAATTTTGATAGAATAGGTCTAAACATGCTCAAATTGCTGTTTTTGTTGGAAATTTTGGTTTTTTTTACAAAAATTCACGTTGATGGAGTTTGAATGGAATTTCGGTATTAACCAAAAGATAGATTGAGCCAAATAAACCGTAGCTTAGGTAATCAAAATTGGGGTAAGGTAAAGTTAGAAAGAGATATCTTAGTATGAAAGTACACAATTTCAGCGATTTTACCTCAAAAAACGTTTAAATCAGATTCGATTTGGAGAGGAGACCAGACAAATCACTGGTCTCATCTCTGAGTGATTCGCTACAACTTGTAGAAAAGCAAAAATCGATAAAGTGGAGTGTAGAAGAGAAAGCGTGGCGCAAAAAAAAACAACACACATACACACACACAGACACAGACAAAGGGCCGGAGAGATGAGTCACTGGGGGGTTTTTGAGGATTCTAAGGGGAAAAGTGTTACTTACAATCGTTAGATTTTGGCGAGAGAAATAAGATGGTTAAAGCACTTTCTTGATAAGATGAATTATGATGAAGAAAATATTGGGTTGAATGGAAAAATTGATCAAAAATTTGCTGTGTCGAAAACAAAGCTTTCTCTTTAGAGAAAGCAAAACCACGAATTCCTGATATCGTTGCTCATCTGATGCCCAGAATTCTTTTAGTATGAAGAGTAGAAGTCAACTTTCCGCACGAAAATTATAAAAAACAGTATAAGAAACTCGGGTGGAAGCTTTCTGCACTCATCGTCGGAATTCGTGCGCGAAAGCTCTTTTTCGACGATTCGTGCAGAAATCACGCTTTCCACCCTTGTTGCTTAATGTACTATTTCGATTGAATTGATGACTGCAACAGCATCAACATAATCATCCAGCGAATGACTAATTAGGACACCAAAGATCGCATAAAAATCGCAATTTTCAAAAAGAACATCTTTCGCGCCCCCGTGGGAGAGACACCTCTCGCATTTGCCAGACTGCTCATCAACCATTATACTATACTATAATTCACTATCGTCGCCTTTGCTCTTGCATCGAATGTACGCATTGAAACGAGACCTCCCAATTTTTTTTAACCACCTTCCCCACAATTTTTGTTCCCTTTTTCTCTCGCTCTCTCACACAAACTTGCAGTCTCGCCAACAAAACTCGACCGAGGTGATTTACCGACAAACTGGGCGGGTCTCAAAGCTTCGAATTGTGCCATTGCTCCGCAAAGAGTTTATGGCGCTCCTCTCATTCAGCCACCCATTCACTAATACAGCTTTAGATTTCGGCTCTCTGCAGCCTACTTTAGTTTCTACTCTGATATGCTGTTCAGATAAATCCTTCTTTTGTTTTTTCTTCTGTTTCGCCTCGGTGAGCAGAACAATTTACCGTCAGCTCGATTTCACCAATACACAACAAGAATTTATGGAGATTTTACTGATTAGAAAAATCGTTGCAGACAGCCCCTGTCAAAACTTTTGAGTTTAAAGTTGTGGTCTTATTCTTAGAATTTTTTCGTGTTTTCTGTTGAATGACTCATGACTATGATTTTGATATCAGCGAAATTGCAGTGTGACAGTATGTTCAGATAGTTTCCAATTCCAGAGTAATTTGAGATTGGCGACAATAACGTTGTCAATTTTACGCTAAACTTTTAGCTCCTCTCACGATTCTTTGGCGCCTACCAAGTCAAACCAACCATGTTTGATATCGTTCAAAGTACTATCAGAAAGAAAATTCAAGGGGATACGAATCTATATTTTTGTGTAACCGTATTTCTCCATTCTTCATCAAATTTTCACTTTTTGGGACTCTATGCATGCAAAATTTTGAACGTCACAGGATTTTCTTCTGATACGATACGTTGTGTTTGAGACAATCTATCAAGGTTTATCTCAAAAGACCCATTGGCAGCGAAATTGTCGGGTTCTTATTTATTCCAGAATGTCAATCTCAATCCTCGGTTGCAAACTGCATAGCTCATCTGATGCAAAGTCGATGTGAGTTAAGCAAAAAAACACATGTCACCTCATCTCGTCTCTAGGAATATATATTGTATTGCGAAAGGAATTCAGTTTTCCGACCCTTCTTCACTATGGAAAAACTCACTGGTTATATTAATCAGGTACCCGGCATGAGTGTTTTTGAATGAATTAGGTAGCACTCGTCGGTGAAGAACGGTTTCCACGAATCCTACAGTATCTTCATATTTTCTAGATTTCTATGAGAAAATGAACCATAATCATGTGAAATAAGAGAATTAATTCTAGTTCCAACCAAAGAGGACAGCAATTTGAAAACCGTCAGATAAGAAAAACGGAACTTTCCAATTTTCCTCCAATTCATAATCAACGAAATGTTCATGATAACTGTATTAACTCTGCCCTTTATGCTAGTTCAAACAACAACTATAGATGTAAAGGCAAAAGCGAGAGAGCAACGTTATAGAAGGTACATTACATAAATATACAACAACTTCATTTCACGGCTTGAAAATGCGGGCCAACAACTCACAGTAGCTACGTAGTATACGTAATCGAACGGAATTAATTTCACGAAATTCAACCTCCCTACTCTCAGTCTCTTCCTCGCTGCAACGCAAACTGTGATGGCGATAAAATCTTCATCAGGAATTTCGACCAATTACCGCGCCATACCCGCCCGCAGCGAAACACAAGATACCTATAATATTAATCTGTATATCTCGGATTCATACACCATACAGTTACCGAATCTTCTTCATTCCGCTGTGAAAATTAACCGCAAAACGCATTTCGTATTCACACTCCAATGGGTGATTATTAAATCGTGCAATCCTGTTTTGTTGAGTAGGCATTTTGCACTGCAGAAGATAATAATTGCAGATTTCCTGCAGTATATTAGTCTATAGGGTGGCATACTGGAAATTTTGCATCAGACTGGGGAAATAGTCCTCTAATATTTGGTTTTGGAGGCTAAGGAAATGAAGCATGCCGTTTACGTGGCTCTTTGCGTGATTTGTAGAAATAATATATGAAAACAGCGGGGTATACAAGTAATAGTATGGGTGAGACTCTTCTACGTGGCTCTGTCGCACATCTGCTGCTACTATGTATGTTATATAATATCATAGCGTGAGCTCAGTTTTTCACGCAGCATCTGCTACTGACCAGCAACTCGATATCTATATGTACTATGAAAGCTTTTCGCAAGCTCTATTTTTTGTGTACCTATTCACAGAATCTCAAAATGTACATTCTTCATCATACGGTATTTGTGTCTAATGAGCGGTGAACAAGTACATCATTGGGCAAAAGTTCAACATCTACCAATAAACAAATCTTCTGTTTCTACAAATTGATATTTTGGAGCAAACTGTCTGCACGAGTGTCATGGTTGTGTCCGTTTCTGAGCATTTTTCATATGATATTACTGTTCATTCTTATATTCAACTCCGCAATTATGAACTATACCAGCTTCAAAAAGTCCAAATTTTTACGATTCTGTTCGGATCTTAGATTATCTGCAAGTTCTATGCTCATCAGTGAATCAATATGAATTATATAACATCTAGAAGAAAGTAACAAGTGTTTGGGAATAATTCGTTTTCGGACAATATGGTAATCCCTTCTTCGACAGAAATATGATCGCTCTTCTAAAATGGTTCCATCATCAAGATATGATAAGAGCATTCATACTTATCGTTGAAAGCACATTCTTGATTCCTTACGTCATTTTTTGGGTAAAACCGTGAAAATATTCATGAGTATTCTCACGGTTCCACCCAAAAAATGACGGAAGGACAACAACACATTGATCAAAAAACTGATCAGATACATCTGACCAATTTTTTGATTAATGTGTTGTTGTCAAGTGAGCCAAGTGAACTTGTTGAGGTTCCTATTTTCATGTTAACACGAGGCTCAGCAGTGATCCGATGTGCCCAACCCACCTGATTTTATGTGAATGCTTTCCAGGCTCTCCACCGATAGCAGCTATCTGTTTGCAGTTTTGGAAACTCATCAACTATCGACGAATAGGATCTCCACAGCAGATGAGTATTTTCAAGATTTTGTTTACGTAGTTGAGCGAGTAAATCTAAGCCTTGAATTGCACTGCTCGTGCATGACCTCTCATTTCTTTTTTCCAAATGTCAACAATCGTTATCATTTCTATCGACAGATCCAACAAATTTGAAACTATTCTTCGAAAGGAACTCTGTCATTTTCGGTGGATAATTTTTCGTTTCAGATGCAGACCAAAGGGAGCCTCGATGCTGATTTGAAGGAACATCAGGCCTGAAGAGTATACCGACTCTTGCAGCTTCCTGAACTAGAAATCCGTCACGAACAGATCTTGGAATCTCAATAACATTCTCTTCGATGAATTTCGATGATCCACGCTTGTTGTCGTGGCGATCACGCAAAAGCGATGACACGAAGCATTGGTACCGCATCGCGTCTAGCTAAAATTCCAGATGAATCACGGTACTACGCATATGCTAATAAATCTGGTAATCAGTCTCTACAGGAGTCTGTCAAACTATGCCAGACTTCACATAATACGCATCAAGTCTCAGTTTCGGTCAGCATGATTATGCCAGACCTCAAGCGATACAATTTAGGTCTCGATTTTTGTCACGAAAATCATGACAGGTTTCGACTCGAGTCTGGTAAATTATACCAGACATCCTGCCACACCTCACAACACAAACTGAAAAATTTTCTCAAATTTCGCGGTTAGTCTGGTGAAACTTCGATTTGCGAGACTTTTCCTCGTTATTCTAGTGTACATCAAGTCTTGATCTGAGCCTGGCAGAATTATCCAGATTTTCTGTGACACAAATTTAAAGTCTCGCAAAGTCTTGTAAGCCAGACTCCCCCCAAGACTTTAGAAAGACGTCTTCTGCCAGACATTTTACGAGGCGTTTTTTTCTACTTGGGGTAATTGCAATTACCTCAAAGATGTTGAGTGGTGAAGATTACAAAAATTTTCCATGGTGTTGTCCTAAACTTTTGACCAGTAGTGCAAATAATAATAATTAATCATTTAACAAATTTATCGTCTTGCAACTTGCAAATTCTTTAACAATAAAAAAAGTCGTGGGCTAGTAAGTAGATTGAATAGTGGGCTTTCAGTGAAGTGGCTTGAGATTTTATATGAAGAATGAGTAAAAAGCAACTCGCTCTCGATGCACATCAAGTCGAATATCCTCTATTTGGCGAAGGGAGATCTGGGTTTTAGCTGCTTTGCACAGTAATACGGCTTCTGGTGTATTGCACTACATAAGAGGATCGCGCGCGGATCTTGAGAGGCTTAAACTTTGCATCTTTTCTAGAGTTCGCTCTTCTATTCAAATGCTCCTTAAGGTACGGTGGGATTGGGCTTTAACCGGAAACTAGCTTTATTCTGGAGGAAGTTCCAATATCTCGAAGTGAATTGAGGCATTTTTTAAGAAGAAGTTCGGTATATTTCATTTTGGAAGAGATGTGAAGGTGAATTTTTCAATGTGAGTAAAGATCAAACTGAAATGCTGGGTTAACCATTACTAAATTGATATATCTTTTCATCAGATCTCATCGGTTTTCTTACTGATTTATTTCAACACATTAATCTAACGTTCTGATCATTCTCATGTGTAGTTTTCTACAAAATTTTGTTCCGATGTTGATGTACCCTGTACTCATGAAAGTGAAATTGGAAATGAACTAACAGGAATAACCGATAAGATTTAATTTATCGTAATTTCATGGAAGTTTGCAATAGAATCGGGATGCATCAAAATTGCTATTATTCTGCTTGCCTTCCAATTTTTGAACCAACTACAATTCGCTAAAATTCGAAGAAAAACGTGTAGAGTTGATGGAATTCATACAATATTTTGATGATGATTTGATAGCACAAAAATTCACGAGACTCAAGGTGAAAATTGTTTGCTTCGTCTTAGAGTTTTCAAATAAAACAATTTCTGTCTGATATTTGACCAGTTTTGTCACTGGTTATATCATTTATGGGTTTTCTCTGGTCTGTTATTCCATCTGGTCTAGTCTCAATATTATTTAGGATTCCTTCATTGAAAATCAGTGATTCAGGTGTTTCATTGTTCGCGCTATAGCATGAATTATAGAACCGGAACAGATTCACCTCATGGATCCAAATATCAAAGTGATTTTGACGTATGAACCTAGCTTACAAACATCTATGTACTGGGGGAAAAAAAAAAAAAAATGGAAAACGAATGCGCAGATACTGAAGAACTTGTAAACAGAATTTCAAAAATCAGATGCAAGAACATCTATTTTAGAACTCAGAAGAAAATTTCCATTTACAAAAGGAAAAGCTCCTCTTCAGTCATAGTTAACTTCTGGTTAACACGAGAAAGCTGACCTATTATGCTAACCAATCTCGTATCTCATTCACAGTCTCAACTGTTCAACTCTGCATAACTATACACTCTTTTCAACCTTCCACTAATTAACATAACGACTCTTGCAAAACAATCCAAAGAAAGCATTTCAAAAACTTTCTCTTCGCACGATACAACCTTGTAAAAGTAAGATCTCAGAAGTGAAAACTGGAAGAAAACTTCATCATCCAACCCTTTTCATCTTAAACTTCTTCTTCAAAATAGAGTACCAAAATTCCTCGTTCTTCACATCATGTCTTACGGCTTACAGCAAAGTGACCATTCTCTATATAAGTACACAAGATAGTAAAGTGTCATCATGAGCGTGAGAAGCGCAATTTTTCTTGACACTCATGTTCCCGCAAAGTGAGCAAAGTGTGACTATCTATTATATATACTCAGTATCTTCAATATAGCCAACAGATCTGAACTTCTTGTGCCTGGTAAAGCGATAGCTCGATGACCCGGAAAGAGTTGTCGTTCAGTCACTGCAAAAATCGTTCCAATGAAAAATTCCCATCGTCCATTATCCTTCTAAACGTCTCAGCAAAATTTATATATATATATAGTGTCCACTTGAGAGAGTCCAGACTGTAGTTATAGACTACTGTATGTTACAGACTTTGGCCATAAATTGTCTAAAACATCGTACATCTTGCACCACATAGAGAATCCAGTTAGTAGAGGTTATACTCTCGAGTGCAAACCATTGGTATATATTCCCCATGTACAAGCTCAACAAACGGCTAATTCATAGCCAGAGAGAGATTCTGAGTGGTACGAAATTTCTCACCATATACTGCATTATAGTGTCACCCACAAGTTTGAAAGCTTCCAAATACCAGATGCTTCTAGGTTAGGTACATCACTAACATATACACTTGCACATGAACCACAATTCTTACACACAAAGTTAAAAGTATAGTAGACCCTTTGATCGCTATAAAACTTTTTAGCCACAAACTATCTATCTATTCTGGACAAGTCGTACAAATCGTTGAGATATCGCTTTTAAGGACCTGTTGAATGATTCGGATAAAGTTTTCGGCCTTTCTACTGGTGATTGCTTGTCGGAAGGATAGAATGAGCAAATGGAACGACTGAGAGAGTTTCGAATGTTGGAAATGTTGTCTTTGTAAAGCGTTTGTAGCAAAGTTTGCTATGAAAACGCAGTGAGCATTTAGGGCTATTTACGCTTGGACGAAAGAGTAAACAGTGTACTTGTAGAGCTGGTAAGCTATTACTGTGATGGTTGGTTTGGAGCGTTGGATTGAGAAATTCGTGACCGACATGTGTAATTGAAAGAATTTTGGTAAGTGTCGTATTTTACCTTGAGGAATTACTTTTGAAAATCGTGGGAGTTGAATACAATTTTGTGTATTTGATTCGGTGTGTTTGATTTTCTATATGGTGATTAGATTGATCGTGAGAAATTCTTGATGTAGTTTGTTTGAAAGCCTAGTTGTAGATTATTTTGAAGAGAGCCTACTTCTGAGGAATGAATCTCTTGAGATTGTCTTGAGTGGTATGCTCAGATCGATGGCTTCAGTAAAGTGCTCGGTGATCAAAACCCACGAATAGCTTCTTTATGACTATTTCAAGCAATTCTAAGTTTGAGCAATAACTCATTAGGATGAGCAAGGAGATGAGGTACTATAATAATAGTGTGCTTACTTGATGTCATGACCAACAGATAATACCTTGAAAATCATTTCTTGCCTACACCTCAACATTTTCAATTGCAAAAAAAAGACCGAGCACGTTTAACGTTCGTGGTTTAACTCCATTGTTGATAAGTCGAGTCTCTCTCAGAGAATCATCCTCTTTCCTCACAAAATTGACTGCCAATATCTCAACACAACAAATAGAAATCTCCTCATGATGATTTCTGATCAAGTTTCTGGCTTTTTCGTTTATGAGCAATAATTTCACAATGGTTTTCAAGTTTTGTTAAATTTATCAGAGCTAGAAATCAAGTCGATGATACTAACAACTGGGGTAACTTTGAACAGCAAGAGTATCTTTGGAATACTCGAGTATAACTTCGTATATCTCTGCCACCTAGAAATCAGGTTGATCTTCGGTTCTAGAATCACTTTTGCTCATTAGTGACATGTGTAAAGAATGTTTTGCGGCAGTATGGAACCCCCGATTAGTTGTGTGCTCATATATGAGTGATTCCGCCGAAAGTGTGATTTTTTGGGACCAAAATCGTCGCAGGGAGTGATTTGGGTCAAAAAATTATTTCAGCCCTAGACGAGTTCCGGTGGGTCGTTGCAGTTGGTTCCCACTTGTTTTAGCACAGAAAGGAAGTATCTAGAGCTACGTATCTCAAAATTGAAGCCGGACAAAGATATGTTGAGTTCAAGGGGTCGCAGAAGGGGACGCAAAGGACATTTCGCCAGTAAAATTATTCTCACGGCTCGACAACCAATCGTGGACTCTTTTTCGCGTAGATTTTATCTAATCCAACCAAATACTTCAAGAAAAAGTGTTCCACAAAGCGATACAACACTTTAGCGAGGTGCACAACATGGGGACGGAAAGGACAGAAAATTTTGTACGCCATTTGGAAAACACGTTTATGTGGTGCACTCGGCCGCGGATTCGAGCTTTCGGCTACTGTTGCACATAGATGAGGTGTATTTGAGTACCTTGAGATCAACCTCATTGGTTAGAAAGGCTCAATAGACTATCGGGAACTTTGCTGACCTAATTAGTGTTGTGCGATCAGTTTCGGTGCAAATCCGTCTTCAAAATGTCCGATAGCTGTGCACAAGCTGAAGATTCAATTTCGACTCGCATAGTGGTGGATTTTGTTATTTGAAGTAAGTATTACAAATTGAAGTGCATATCTACACATGGGAGTTTTCGATTCTGCATACGCATTGCGGTGGGTCCAAAAGTCGGAGTTGGGTTTACTACAGGGGACGGAATGGACATTCGGACCCTTTATTAGGCACTACAAAATACAGGAACGTTAGGATCGTCTCGATACTGTCAACATAGTTGCAGACCAATAGAATACACCCTAGATAATTGCTTCAGTACACATCCCGACCGTTAGGAACTTGGAGGAACATGGAACACGGAAAATCACACTTTCAACGGAATCACTGATATAACGAAGTTTCTCATAAAGATGATTTTGGAGTGAAAAAAACGTTGCTCCAAACAATCAGTATCGTTCCAGCACATCCGAGTCTAATCTAAGCCAATCGCGCTAGATTTTACCAAACCATACCAATACCTTGACAATTTTATCGTTATACTGAAGTTTTTTCACCCAGACTCATTTTCGTAGTGTAGAAACTGGAAAGTTCCTGACTTTCTTGCATGACGGAGTAACTTCGGAACACTCCCAAAAGTCAAATATTCAGATTTTTCCGCATACCGGGACGGTAGTTTTGGAAAACTTGATGATTTTGAGCTTCAGATAATGCACAATAAGGTTCCGAGGTCTTTTCCATGACACATGGGAGCCTCAATGACCCTGGAGGCATAGTAAATCGGATTCTCGATGTTCAAGGATGAGTATAAAGTCGTACACCAAAACAATGTCGAAAGTTCTCACGTTTCACTTTTACTGTTCCGAATTTAACCCAATGGGTGTCTGATTTTGGAACGCTACTTTGAATAGACTTTAATCGAAAGCTGGAGCTGTAAACCTTCGATTGACCACTGATACATCACACTTTTGGAGTGAGACTTGAAAATTACAGAGGAATTTCAATCAAAAATGATCAAAATTGATCCAAAGTTACTCCGTTGGACGGTAGTCAAGGTTCTTGAAAATATAGACCACAGAGACTTAGGTCAAGACCATGCAACTTACTTGATCCGAATCCAATACATCACCATATTACCGTAATTGGTGCTCAAGATTACAGTTGTGTGATCGCTAATCCACGGATTAGCAATCAATATTATCGATATGGTAAAACCTCAAGTGAAAGAGTTGAATATCTAAACGAAATCATGTGAACAGGAAAGTATAATGAAAAGAGTTATTATCAGAGGCCAGGTTGAGGTTGTGTGTAATAGATTCGTAATCTAGTCCACCCCGCAGCGTCACACGATACATAAATCTTTCAAGACTGATGATACTCTACCCTCTCTTAGACCTTAAACTATATACAGCACACGTTGCAAAGATCAATTCTCGCCTCTCAGCGATAAGACTTGTATTAAAAAAAAAAGATTCAGAAAAAGCATAATAGCCTACCAAAAATAATCTCAAACCACACAATAGAATGAATCATCAAGACTGCCTAACCCCAAAAGATATAAATCTAAATCAACGGACCCATCACAGCAAAACACTCAACCGCACAAAAATTGAATTTGCAAAGGATTGAATGAGCATTTGACGCGATGAAATGAAACTCGTATCTTTCGATCACTTTCAAAAACCCAATCGTCATTGTACTGTCTTCACCACTATATAGCTACACGTGTGTGTTATATAGAATCTACAACAGGCAGAAAAAAGAGCTGCAAAATGCACACAGTACAGAAAACATGTGATTCAGAGCAGCAGTGGCATTCCATTCAAAAAAGAGCCTCTCAATCTATCATCTCGCCCTCTCTCATCTCATTTCTATCCAGTGTGTTTTCAAACACGTGGCTCTTCATACAGACGCTAAGTATGCTAACCCGATCACATTCAAAATGAAACGATTCAAAGGGCCACGCGAGTCTAATGTAAAAGAGATTCAAACATTATATAGTACATACATACCTACATATCAAAGCATTCTTCAAAAACCTCGGTATAAATGAGGTTGGAGTGACAATTGGATACAATCGTTGACGCATATAATAGCCACAATATTTTTGCTCCCTGGTATTACTACTCTTTTGTATAACAAAATGGGCAATGTGGGATGTATTATGATCGTAAAAGAGCGTATAGGGTATAGCCGCTTCGTTACCGGGGTATTCACGCTTGTTTTCTGTTGAAAGAAGATGGTTATCTGTGGCATCTTTTGAAAAAAATATGGAGCTCATTATTTTTGTCACTTCGCAGGACGGCTGGAATTAGCCGCATGAATATTATCTACGCCTGGGCGAATATCTTTTCCGGTGCACGAAAAACTGATATAAAATTGGACATGTTTTTTGTTGAGGAAATTAATGTGAGATTGCGACTCGTGCCACTTACTTTCTTCATCTTTATTGCTGAAGAATAAGTTATGGAACATGATGCCGGAATAGGAAAGGAATGGTAAAGGAGGGTGAAGAAAAAATTATTCCACCAAAGGGAAGGAATGAAGGAATCAATTGTGAAAAGTCAGAGGGAGATGTCTTTGTGATTGGTTTCCTGCATTATTCGACTGGAAGACGATGTTCACGAGGTTACTCGGTGAAACTCTTTGACACATGCAGTCAGATATCTGAAGCCTTGAAAATTCAGCCATAATATCCAAGAGAGCGAGCTATAAAGAGACTTGAGGCTGATTTGGACACGTGTGAGAAAGGAAGAGGGTGACGGAATAGCTTTCGGAGGTCAATCGGCTGAAAACTACCTCAAAAACCTCCGAACGAAAATTGGTTGGGAATCGTGATTTGCCTTTCACTATGAGAAATTTACGAGAAAATCTCACAAAGTTGGTGTCATATAAGCGACTAAATAAACTCTCTAATTCGGTAAATCCAGGCTTAGCAACGTTTTCGCGATTCACTATACGGATTGGTGGCCGCTCGGCTCGGGCTGCCGGTTCACCTGCAAACCCATAATCTATACCCATCTAACAGCCTCACCCGAACGGTAACGAATCCGGATAATCAATCACGAAAAAGTTGCTTAACCCGCATTTTTTCCTGTAAATGCTCGCACAGCCGGCGCTGATGTTTATTTCTGTTTTTACGTGAAAAAACATAACGAAGCTTGTTTTTCCCACTCAAAAGTGTCACCCGGGGACCACCATCGACCAATCTCGTGGGCCTTGTATTCATTCCCACATTTGCTGTGGGAAAGAAGTCAACCAGTGGTTGGATTTAATAGGCAACCAGTGGTTGAATTTCCAACCACCTGGTTGAATTAGACAGCCAACTAGGTGGTTACCTATTTGGTGGAAACCCATGTAAAATACGATTCCATGAACATATATGATCATGGAATCCGAGGATTCCATGGTCATATATGATCATACGTAAACCCGTTTCAAACATTTTTTTTAATCCAGAAAGTTGTGATATATTGATTCAAACCCATTCTAACACCAATACGTCACGATACTGATCATATACTACTGAAGAAGAATCTTCCCAGGAGTCGGTCTCGAGTTTCAAATAAAAAAGGTTAGTAAAAAATTAAGTTTTTACGATACGCTTTTATTCACGAATCTAATGTTCTTCTCAACAACTAAAAAGCATAAAATAATCTGAAATTTCATCGGCTAGCCCAGTTCATTTTGAGTAAAATCGTATGATATACAGTTGCTCATGTCTCTTATCGTGAAAAATAGTTTCTGATCCTAGTCTTTATCTATCTTTTGGGGAAGTCTCTCGATCAATTATGATGAAGGTTAGAAAACATCTATTATACCATAATTATAGACGATGAAAGCGTGGTGTGCTGAGCTTCCGAGCAAGAATTGTGGAGAATTGCGTGGTCCATGGATATTTTCTCATTGGTAATCGTAAATTTCAAGTCCGGGACAATGGCACACCACGCTTTCATCGTCTATAATTATGGTATAATAGATGTTTTCTAACCTTCATCATAATTGATCGAGAGACTTCCCCAAAAGATAGATAAAGACTAGGATCAGAAACTATTTTTCACGATAAGAGACATGAGCAACTGTATATCATACGATTTTACTCAAAATGAACTGGGCTAGCCGATGAAATTTCAGATTATTTTATGCTTTTTAGTTGTTGAGAAGAACATTAGATTCGTGAATAAAAGCGTATCGTAAAAACTTAATTTTTTACTAACCTTTTTTTATTTTATACTTTTTAGTGAGATGGGTTAGCGTACAGCATATCCATCTCACTAAAAAATATAAAATCGTGAAAACCGTGGTCATCTCTTATTCAGACAGCCTGCATGTGCGCGCGCCGCCAGCTGCCGGCCAAAATGCATCGACCATTCGAGCCATACCGCCCTGTTTCACCAAACGTTTGGTAGAGTTTGGTTTGGTTTAGTTGTTCAGGCAACCCTGATGGGTGTTCAATTTTTCATCGCGAGAATGACGTGCGCGGATAAACACTGTTATAGGTTAGGCATAGCAATGCTGACAGATAGTGTGAGAGCGCGCGAATCCTGTCCATGTGTAAGAGAGAAACACAAGTAGATCGTCGTCTTTGTTGCTCTCATCGCCGGTAAGGGCGTGTTCAAACTTGCCGCTGATTCTCGCTGTTCTCGCTCTCCATGTGGCCGCACAAGCAGCCATATATGCAAGCAGCGCGCGAAATATCGAAAGCGAGGCGCACTCATTGACTAACTCGGTACCGGAAGACACGAAGGTTGTCTCTCTTGCTCTCACAGCGAGAGTAGTGCCCGCCGAGCGTTTGACTAGCTATGTACCGGAACACATTAAGGACCATCAAGATGGCTGAAGTGAAGTAGAATAAAAGCGTATAAAAAGTAGCATTTTTTACGAAACCTTTCTCTTCAGTACTTCAAATGTTCAAAACCTGAGAATGATTCCGAAAAAGGTTCTTCTCAGTGATGTTTCATCAATACTGTGAGATATTGATGTTAAACCGGTTGTCAATGAGTATATTACGTCTTTCCGGGATAAAAATGACAAATTTTCAAACCGATTTTATACCTGATCATATATGAACATGGAATCCACGGATTCCATGATCATATATGTTCATGGAATTTTATGTTCTACATGGGAAGTCAACCAAATTTTTACAGTACTGTACGAATTTTGAGGTTATTAAAGGAGCAAGAATCGATTCAATTCTTGGATCATATTTTGGTTTTTATTCTACTATGAGTCGGAGAAATTGCCATGAACAATTCTATGGGAATCAATTAGATGCAATTCAATTCGATTCAAATCCAAGGCACACAGTGTCTCATCAATTTTCTACACACAGAATCTTATCCAATAGTATGTGTTGAGATGTGCGTTAGTTGATTCACAAACATGAATCTTTCAGCTGCTCGGTGATCAGCACTTGATATAATAATTTTCCCGAATCCATTCACAGGAAACATATCACAATTCAAGGACTAAATCTCCGGGAAGCGCTTTCCTAAGTTCGGAGTCAATGCTTTCTAACTTATTCCCACGAAGATTCAATAGCTCCAAAGATTTGGCCTCACTGAGATGAAGATCCTCGATCTTGGATACTTTATTGTGGTGCAGCTTAAGTACCTTCAAATTCCTCTGCCACGATCCAGGACTCAGGGATGAAATCAAATTGTATCTTAAGTCAATCTCTCTAAGATCTTCCAAATTGTCGAGGAATTCTGGCGGAATAGATGATATCTGATTGTTTGAGAGAGAGAGGATTTGAATCTTCGTCGGTACAGATGACAGAGAAAAGAGAGATTCTATGGCGCGACTATCCATGCTATTCATCCTCAACGTTGTTAAGTTTTTTAATTCACTAATAAATGATACGTTGACGAGAGGGTTTGAACTGATATCCAAGACTGATAGGGATGGAGAACTTCCAAATGTTCCACTTGAGATTCGGGGTATCTCGTTGCCACGAAGATCGAGATATGAGAGTTTGGTTAGATGTTCAAATGCATGCTCTTCAATTAGCTCGATGTCACAATAAACGAGTGATAGACTCTCTAACCCATCCAAATTCTCCAGACAGAGACTATCTTCATCACAATTGCTGCGTTTTATTGAGTGAAAATCGTTGCCATCTAAATCGAGTGATGTGACATTTTTCAAATTTTGAATTTTCAGCTTGGTCAAACCCATAGCCCTCATCCCTAGACTTCTCAAAGTTGTTGGTATATTGTTGAAGAACTCGTTCATTGACATGTGTTTATTGCCAGAAATATCGAGTTTCTCGATTTTAGGGAAGTACTCTGACCAGTCTATCACCATAGAATTGATGTTAAGGCCTACCAATGAGAGATAAGTTAATTCCGGGAAGAATACTTTCGTATTGAGAGTAAAATGAGTCCTATTTTTGTTGTTTCCGTCCAAGATGAGTGTCTTCAAAGATGGCGCCGACCCGAAGGAAAACAATGTTTCGGGTGACAGCTTATTTTTAGATAAATCTAAGTACTCCAAATCAGTCAAGTTTCTGAAAATACCCTCTTCAAAGTCTTGGATTTCATTGCCTTTCAGGGATAAATTCTCCAAACACGTGCCAGATATGAAATTGCGATTAACTCTTGTCAATCCCATCCATGATAAGTCCAGTTTTGTTTTACATTCATTGAATGTATACGAATCTCTTTCTCCGAAGATATCCCGAGGGAATGCCAGGGTATTTGTTCCACACGGATGATGAGCCCACACCGTCAAGTGTATCACTTGCAAGACCTTCATGATCATATCTTCAACACAAAAACACTCCAAAACTTAAGTACGAGTTCGGAAATTTGACAAACAAGACGTAATCTGAAGCACACTGGACAAAGCTTGCACAGAGATCAAAACTTTGCCTCCATATGATGAACTTCTACGCATCCTTTCAGAGATCTCCAAATACTCATCAGCGTGGATGACGCATGGCGTACAATTCCAGAGACATGCGATAACTATACATCCTTTTTTGATAACCAAAACATAGCAAGCACGGTTGAGAATGACAGGAAGTTGTTATCAAGCTCACCCAAAACGGTATCAATCTCGATCAATTTTCGAGACCTTACAGATCTATCGTAAGTTGACAATATGTTCATTATGCATTAGAAAAAGTACGAACGAATGCAAAGGGAACGCTTTTGGAGAGTCCGAAACACGGTGACATTACATTTTGGAAAGAATGATGAGAGGATTCGTAAAACACGCTATCATTTGATTTTTTGTAGCTCTACTTTTTGTTCTCCCTCGCCATGATACAGACTGAAGCTCTTTGAGGGACATTTCCACGACAGCTGCACGACCGTTTGCACGATATTTTTGATGAGGGAACAAAATATGAGTTTGCTCTAAATGAAGTACAAGAGATACTGATTCAAGGAGACTACTCAGAGATATTTTTGACGCTCTAGGGAACTATTTCAGAATTCCCACGAAGATATGCTCAACGTGAAAAATCAATGAAAGTTGCTTGTTGCGCGAACATTTTTCGGACATGGATTTTGGTACAATGGGTTTATTCATCAATCATCTACCAATACATGAAAGATACAATTTGGTTATATTTATCCAAGAAATTCCAAACCTTTTTTCAATTCGAAAATTCACAGCTTGGTTGATAGATAATCAGATGAAATCACCATGCCACACGGACGTGTTGCATGGACAAAAATCCGACCATTTTTTGGTCGATGATTGACCACCTTCTCAACAATTGAAACCGACACGAAAAAAATCTTGACTCCTGGAATGACTTCTCGGGGTTGTTTGAAAATCATTGACAGCATTTTTTATGCAACCACAGCCTTGTCATGATCATTCATCGTGGAATAATATTCCCCTAAAAATTGGTAGCATGGACGCAAATTTTGCGTTTTAAAGCCATGAACAATTTTCCATTGAATGTTTCAATGGTATCATGAATACTTATTATTTCTTTTTCCTTCAGTGACAATTTTTCCAGAATTTCTAAAGCGTCATCAAAGTACGAAACAATCATTTTTGTTCTTCCTCATGTCCATGTTTTCGTGGATTTTCCCTAACTATAGATGATTTCGGGATTTTCAAATAAATACAGCTCTTTATACAAATGAGCGAATATGAAAACTTCAACATCGATTCATACGTTTGATTGATGTTCTTTTACTCGAATAAAGTACTTTTTCATCTACTAAATCGAATTGAATCCACTATTGAATACTCTTTTGAATCCATCAGTGGGTTTCTTGTAAAACTTGCTGGATGACCATGGTCATCTTAGGAAATTGTGAAATCATAGAACTCGTTTTGAAGATTCTATCGGATTTCTGGTGAGAATGCTGTGAGGAAAACAATCAACTCATTGATCCCCTCAGAGTACTTTTTTTCTACTAACATGATTCGATCGAAATCCTCAAATAATGGTCGAGTTTTGAGGTTATCAAGAAAGTGAGAATTAATTCAACACCCATAACAGACTCTGAGTTATAAATCCACCGTGAGTGAGAGAAATCTTCACGAACAATTCTGTGAGAATCAATGAAATGGTATTCATACGAAGGAAAACACTTCGAAATGTGGAAGCTGTTAAAATAATGTACGAGTTTTGTAAGGTTCAAGGATCAGTTCAATTCCTAGACCATATTTTGGTTTTTATTTTACTACGCCAAAATATATCTATCAATCAGAGAAGTCATCATGACCAATTATACGGATACTGATGAGACGATATTCAACTGGAATCAAATCCTGGGCACACAGTGTCTCATCAATCCTGCATACATGGAATCTCACTTCATAGGATGTATGAGATGTACGTTGGCTGATTCACAAACATTACTCTTTCAGCTGCTGGACAATTTATTCAATGGATTTTCACATAATACTCATCATAGTTTGAGATCTACATTTTCGGGTAGCGTTTTTTTGACTTGGGGTTCAATGGTCAATAATTCATTCCCACGAAGATCCAATAACTCCAAAGATGTGGCCTCACTGAGATGTAGATCCTCGATCTTTGTGATCAGATTATTGCTTAGGTCAATTACCTTCAAATTTTTCTGCCACGATCCAGGACTCAGAAATGAGATTCGATTATCAAAGAGACGGAGCTCTCTCAAATCTTGCAAATTGTCGAGGAATCTCCGCGGAATGGAGGATATCTCATTAGCCCCGAGTGAAAGGTCTTGAACCATCCGCAGTGATGACAGAGACCAGAGAGATTTCATGGCCTGGCTATCCTCAATACCGTTCATATGCAGAGTTGTTAAATTTTTTAGTTCACCAAGAAAAGATATATCGACGAGAGGGTTTACGTTGATATCCAAGTATGATAGTGATGGAGAATATCCAAATGTTCCTTTTGAGATTTGGGTTATCTTGTTGACGCCAATGTCGAGATGTGCGAGTTTCGTCATGTGTTCAAATGCATCCGGAGTAATTGAGTGAATGTCACATAGAAAAGCTGATAGATACTCCAAACCATCCAAATTCTCCAGGCAGAGACTATCTTCATCACAATTGCTGCGTTTTATTGAGTGAAAATTGTTGCCATCTAATTTGAGTGATCGGAGATTATTCAAATTTTGAATTCTCAGCTTTGTCAAACCCATAACCCTCATCTTCAGACTTCTTAAAGTTGGTGGTAAATTCTTCAAAAAGTCATCCACTGATACCAAATAGTTTTCAGAAACATCAAGTTCCTCGATTTTAGGGAAGTACTCCGACCAGTTGATCTCAATATGGGTTATACCCGTGGCTACCAATGAGAGACGAGTTAACTCTGGGAAATGGAATTTTGTGTCAAAACTGAAAAGGATATCGTGAAAGATATTTTTTCGTTTATTTTCCTCCAAGATGAGTGTCTTCAAAGATGGCACTGAGCCAAAGGAAAACATTGTCGTGGGCGACAGTTTATTCCAAGATAAATCTAGATATTCTAAATCAGTCAAGTCACTAAAAATACCTTCCTGGAACTCTTGTATATTATTGTTTCTCAAGGACAAATTCTCCAAACACGTGCCATCAGATATGAAATTACGATCAAACTTCGTCAAGCCCTTCCCCGATAAGTCCAATGTCTCTTCACATTCATCGAATGTATATAAATGTCTATCGTCGAAGATATCCGGAGGAAAAGCGAAAGTTTCCGTCCCGCACAGATGGTGAGCCAACAGCGTCAACTGTATCACTCGCAAAATCTTCATAATTGTATCTTCAAGGATACTTGAGTCAGAGTTCAGGAGCACACTGGTCAAAAACCGCACCGTGACTGAAACTTTGGCTCCATGTGATCTACTTCTACGCATCCTTTTAGGAATCTCCAAATACTCATCCGCTTGGATGACGCGTGGTGTAGCTCCAGAAATATGCGATAACTATTTATCACTTTTTTGATAACCAAAACATAGCAAGCACGGTTGAGAATGACAGGAAGTTGATTATCATAGCTCACGCAAAATGATATCAATTTTCGAGACCTTAGAAATCTACCGTTAGCCAACAGCTCGTTCACGATACATTAGAAAAAGTACTTACGGATACGGAGGAAACGCTTTTGAAGTCCTTAAAACGCAGTCACATCACATTCCGAGGAATGTGATGGGAAGATTCATGAAAGTACGCTGTTCTTTGATTCTTTGTCGCTGTACTTTTTGTTTTTGTTTTTGTAGTGTAAACACTTTTTGTCACATCCGAGTAATGGGTTCCCGTCTCGAGCCGCAGGCAAGGGTTGGAATTATCACGATGATGCGAAAAATAGGTTTCCAACAGTTTTCCAATGTTTGGGTGCTTACAAAATTGTGAGAAATAGTATTCGCACATCGTTCATGGAGTTCTTCGCTTCCGAGCGATTATTTCGACCTTCGCCTGCGGCTCAGGCCGAAAGCTATGAGCTACAACCAGGCCTGGCTACAACCTCAAAAACTCGGTGTGAAATGTACTATTACTACTGCGTATCGACCTATATCGTCGAAATGTAAGAATCTCAAAATCACAAAAGTAGAAGGATAATCTTTCATGTTAATGTTTTCTCGATTCTACGCATTTTCTGCTTCAGAATTCATGATGACAATTCTTCTGAACGTAAATATTGATGAATTTGACTCGATTGCAAGGGATATTTCTGAATAAACATGAGCTGGCTTCATTGGTCTTTCCCGCTACATGGAAATCTGAAATTGATGAGAACCTCCACCACGCTCAACCGGGCAAGAACCGACAATATTAATTCTACATATGGACTTTCTGAGAATCGACCAAAGTTTCAGATCTCTTTCACTCTTAAGACGATGCGGCCAGTCTACAAGCTGAAAATCATTCCCATTCTTACAAGTTGAACCTTTGGTCTCATCGATCTTGAAGGACGGTGGGGAACTAAATAAATTTCCAAAATTTCATGATGGAAATTTTATTGCAACGTTTCGTCCACTAGGTTTTGTGGACCTCATCAGGCTTCAGGTTTCTGTTTCGACATATGTATAATGATAGAAAATATGAAAATTTTTTACAAATGATGGATGTATAAATATTAAGATGCGCAACTTATGTTATTCTTTAGATCGTCATGATATTTTGGACGATCTTGTAATAGAGCACAGACATAACGTCTGGCTCCTGTCAATACAAGTAAACAGAGTGAGTCATCGGTCTCATTTTTCACTCATATTTATATTAGCGCGATCGCAGTGTACAGTAGGTGACATATATATAAAAAAAGTAGTGCATGTGGGAGAGAGAAGCAGAGCGGGGGGGTCAACGAGCTTTGTCAGCCGTTGCCCACAACGGGTTATATACTTGACTGAGATTTTGAATATCGTCTTTTCTATTGATGCAATTCTCATCGAATTTTATATGGACCATTTCAGAAATCAACCGTTTTTTCCAATTTTTCTCTGTGTCTAAAATTTTGGTTTGATCCCAATGGAAATCGTGTTCATCATTAAGTCTGTGAACAGAAACTACGGATTTTTTATCTTTGTTTGTAATATGATCTTTAATGCGTGTACCTAGTTGCCTTTCCCCCCCCCCCCCCAATACGTTGCTGGGCAATCTTTACACTGAAATTTGTAAACAACCCCAGTTTTGCTAAATTTATCTAGTTGGTCCTTACCTAATTTTACTATTGAGCTTAATGACTTGGAAACTTTTGGAAGAGTGTGAATATCGTTATGTTTGAACAGAGCATTACATTTTTCGAATAATCGAAAAAAATCTACCAAAATCACTTATGACATTCCCATTCTTCTCCAATTCGCTTGCAATTTGAGCTGAACGACGAATGCCCGAATACTTGTTATCATCTAACTTCGACTCGTCCACACGCCGCGCCGTTTGGCCCCAATCGCACGAGGATCGGAGGAAAATGGATATGAAAATGTGCGTAGATTATAAGTTAGGAGGTTCCTGCGACCAAGTTATTCACATTCTCCTTTGATTCTCTCGCGATTTGTGTCAAACGAGGACTCGACGAATCCAAGTTAGATGATGACGAGGACTCGACAATTCGTCTCACATTTCGGATCATTCTTTGGGGCTTCAAGTTTTTATGCAAGATGTATTTGCCAGCTCCATGCTCACGATGCAAGGTAACCGCATCGCCTTGATATGAGATTCAACTCGTAATTATTAGAATTTTAGATTTTTGAAACACTCTGTTTTGCCCCAGTATCTCCAATTGAGCTAGTTAGAATGACTCTCGAGAGACTTGTCATTGACAGCTATATTGCAGGAATGATACGTTTGAATAGGCTGTATCATTCCTACAATATAACTGTCAATGGAAAGTCTCTCCATCAGAGTCGTTCTGACGAGCCCAATTGGAAAGACTGGGGCAAAACAGTGTGTTTCAAAAATCTAAAATTCTAATAATTTCGAGTCAAATCTTACATTAAAAGTTACAGGGATCTGAGACTCTTGTCGATCCTCAACTATGCCACATGTAGAATCTGAGCAATTTGACATTGTAGGTTGTTGCACTGTTGGGCATGGAGGTTTGAGTCAGTTTCAGATCTCAATGTAGCAGAAAAGACCAATAGAGCCAGTCCATATATATCGTAAATAATCCAATTGTCATCAACAAGCATTTTTACATGTGTTCCCCGGTTAAATGACCTGATGAAAGCCTGTATTAGTGACTCAAAATTACATGAATGTTCTCCAGCTCACAAGTTGAAAATTGAGATAATAAACAGATTCCTAGAGGAGTTTTCGATGACAGGGATACCAAAGATCGAGTCTGCGATGAATGAATTCCTATTCGGACCTGATTTCTACTGCTGTTAGGCCGATCTTGGATGAGTTTGGTTTTCATCTACGGGAGAATTCGCCAAACAAAGATCTACTGATGACGATTTGAGATGAGGAGATACTGAAAAAATGAGAAAACGAAAAAAACTTTGGTTATCGGCATGCTTGTGCCGGCCGACTTTGGAGTGCGAGACCGGTGCTTTACCATTCGGCCATCGCAACTTTTGTAATGCACAACTATAATTTGTATATGAATCGCGGGGCTCCAGAAGTGATCTAGAATCGAGAATTCGTGATTAATTATAACCAGACTGTTACAAAGACCGTTGTGGCAATTAAGAAGTCTCGTGCCATCTTGATTTTATCAAGATGGCACGATCAAGTGATTGAAATACTTGATATATCTCTAAAAGTGTATTCGATTCTCAATATACTTCCAGCTTACGACTCTTCAAATCCTCGTCATCATGCCACAAATACATACCAATTCATCATATGTTTAATAAAAAAAATAAAAAAAATATCCCACCAATTTTGATTGGTTAGGGTAATTGAACTTTTTTTCGTTTGGAAATAGGTCTTACATAATCAGAAAGAGATGCTCTCACACTTCGCTGAAAAGGACTTCACACATTTTTAATCTCACGATCGAGTCGTGGGCATGCTTGGTACGAATGGAAAAAATTTCAAAAATAGTTAATACCCTGAAATATTGCTCAATGCTCAGCGTACAGTCGAGAAATCTCTATCATCAAAAAATTGAATGACTAAACGAATTCTCGACGCGAAATAGTGCAGGAGTTGATAAAATAGAGAGTAGGTAGCTCACACTCCGACACATATCCTGATCTTACAAATTGTAGGACACGTCCGTTGGACGGGACGTCGTTACACGTGGGGGTGTAGATTCTAGACCGCTTAGAAGAGCCTGTAGAAATGATATAGGACTCTTCGGATTCCCTCTTAACCAGACACGGGGCACATCTTCAAAAAGGTCAGTTTGCGCTAATGCGTGGGAGCACCACGAAACCCTCACCACATCTAAGTACCCTCTTTCACAACTCCCTCATACATATCTATATTACCTACGACGATTTTTGCACGAGTGAGTAGTGCTGCATTCTAGCAAGGCACGCCGTGCATGGTTCAAAAAAAAGGAGCTCTTTGGGATTCGGCACAGAGTAGCGGCACGTGCGGCACGCTCTCCGGTTCGTATTACGGCTAACCTGACTCAGCCCGAGCTCTATATCACTTTTCCTTCTTCCTCTGTATCCCTGGGAAACCTTTCCCTTTACGGCAGCATTAATTCAAAAGGATCTTAATCAGGTAATTCACGAATGAAGTAATTGTGGAAAATAATGACGTCACGCTGATGAGTCTCCATCATTGTTTGTCGGATTTACAATTATGATGGCGGATAATTAGCGAAGATCAGCTTCTACTGTTGTTGCTGCTCTTATATGACGATTGATTAGAGAAGGTTTTGAAAATTTCATGAAGTGATGGGATACTTTTTGCGGGCGTTGGAAGCATGTTATTGGTGATTCACGGATACTGTGGTGGATGAGTTTATCGGTACTAGAAGGTATTGGAGCGTATGACTCGAGAGATGAGATGTATGCGTGTAACAGGAAGATATATTGCCAAAAGTTGAGGCTCTACTTGTTCGTATACTGCCTTTCTGAGCTGATTGGATTAATCATGTCTCACGTACCTAGTATGCGAATGATTTATTTCGAGAAACCCGGACGACACGTGTTAGAGTTTGACGCACGTCTCGTTTTTGCTGCGCTGAGAATCTCGTGAAAATTGATTTGGAGCTGATTGATATGATGTAGATAATCGTTATCGAAACCAGAATTATTCTGTTTTCGATTTATTATATGATAATGTACAAAAATTAATGATAGAATCGATAAATTATTCGAGATTTTTATATTCGTGGGTGTGACATGTAGCGCAGATGTAAAATAGTATGTAATGAAGATGTAGTGTGGGAAATGATCACCCACCATGGAGGTAGATGGAATCTTAAACTTGGTTATAAGAGTGATGGGTTATCTATCGATGATTAGAAATTATTCTGAATATAAATTTGTGCAGAAACTAACCTGTAGAAATGGATAGCTCAGTGCTTGACGAAGATATATGTGACGTTATTGAACTATGCATCCAATTTCTGTTACACTCATGAATTGTCTTTATCACATAAAATCTGCGACTGGAATTCTCGGTCGACCTTGAGAATATTCCCCAGGGTGCGAAGGAGAGATAAATTTCAAAATAATCATCCGTGAGGTTCCGGTTAAATTTCTCTCGTATTTACTTTGAATCCGAGATCTCAAGATCACCAAGAAATATTTCCCACCTTGATGACTATTTGCGCCCGTTATGTATTACATAACTTCGCTTACGATGTTCCAATCTCATAATCCACGTCGGCGTCGCGAAGAATCTACACTGAGAAAAAAATAAAACAGAAAGAGCTGGAGACCCGGGCAGTTTCTGCTTGAGAACCAAGCAAAATCTGGCTTGGCTTGTCAGGTAGACGTCAGGTGCGGTATACGTCCTGTGCAAATCATACGATTGCTGTGGAACAATTCGATGAAATGATGTGAAATTTTTTGTACTTATAGTTAGAAAGCTTTGCTTCCGTGCTGTGGAAGATTTGTGCCGAAAAATGCTTCCATAAAAATTAGAAAAATCATGAGATTTCTCATCATTTTCGGGTGTTTCTCGCCATGCTCGGTCGCGGAAGGCATAATTTTCGACATGCGAGGAAGTTTTTCAATTTTCAACCATGACAAAACTCAAAGCGAGAAAGTTGTTCAGAATTGTGTAAATAATGTTGACCACTAATGTCTAGATCAAATAGTGCAAATGAAAAAGAGTTTCAGTAGTTTTCGTACACGGCTCCCGGCGGCTGCCGAGTACAAAATCAAGACGCCTCGCTAAACAATCTCAAAGAAATTCCCACAACTTTTTCTCTATTGCATCATTTGATCTAAATCTTGGAGACTCACATTATTTACACAATTCTGAACAACTTTCTCGCTTTGAGTTTTGTCATGGTTGAAAACTGAAAAAGTTCCTCGCATGTCGAAAATCATGCCTCCCGCTCTCGATCATGGCGAGAAACATACGAAAATGATGAGAAATCTTATGATTTTTCTAATTTTTCTGGAACCATTTTCTAGCACAAATCTTCCACAGTGCGAAAGCAAAGCTCTCCAACTATGTGCATTCAAAATTCCAGGTCATTCCATCCAGTCGTTTCACAGCAATCGTATGATTTGCACAGGGCGTGTACCGCGGTTGACGTGTACCTGACAAGCCAAGCAGATTCTGCTTGGCTCATCCAGCTCTTTCTGCTTTGTTTTGTTTTCAGTGTACACAAAAATCTGTAAAACATTGGTATCTATGATTCAAATTTACATACGAACCATACTACCATTACACTTTTCTCCCATCCTAGAACCTTTCATTAAACCATCAGTTCCTGAATTCTCCAATCATTCCTCTTCTTTCCTACCATTTCAGCTCAATTTTTGATTGACAGGGAAAATTTTGCTCTTTGCATAAAAATTTTTCATTCAATGAGCAGGTTGCCACAAATTAAACTGAGTCACCAAAAAAAATTCTAACCCTCGGGCTCGTAAGTCTATCACAAGACGATACATCATACAGTTCTCAATCCTCCTAAACACACCAATCCATTTTCCACTGCTACCCCACAAACCAAACAGACTCACGCAAACGCAAGCTCCCGCAAGCTGCTTGCCTTATCCGTCAACACCAGAACTATTGTCGCTCCATCGAACCGGAATTGCAATTGGCACACCTGCATCCTCATCTTTTCAACAATACAGTATCATCATCAAGCTTCCAGGCGCGAAAAGTCAACAAAGCTCCAAGACATCTCGCTGACACGTATATAGAGCATCTCCAAGAGTGTTGACCATCTCCTCTATCTCATCCACAACACCATTGGCCACTATAACCGAGTGGAAGCAAACAATGCTAAGACGATTCTACTCGCTCTTGACCGCCTATATCCGATGAGCGACACCCATTCCAATTCCATATATATATATATATAGAGGAGAATCTTGCCGAGAGACTCGCTCTGATTAATTGCTAGCGTCCGGAGTGTTCGGTGAAGCGGAAGGAGCTTGCGGAGCTTGCAGCTGCTGACGAGGGTCATTCGAACACAGAAATCTGTGAGATGGGTGAGAATTGCTCAATGCGGGTGTCTATCTTGAGGTTATGTATCGCTGATGCAATCAGTTTCGAGGTGATTTTGATCTGTGAAAGCTTTATACACTCGTTGGAGTGGATTTTGACTCTCAAGTCGGATGAATATTCACACTTAGGTGAGGTTAGGTTAGATTAGGTTGGGTTAGGTTCAGTTCGGTTCGGTTGGGTTGGGTGAGGTTAGGATAGGTTGAGTTAGGTTGAGGTGAGGTTAGGTTAGGCTAGGCTGGGTCAAGTTAGGTCAGGTTAGGTTGGGCTTGTGTGATTGTGTTTCACAAGCATTCAGAGGTGTTGTACGTACATTGTGATACTTTTGATGCGTTTCCGCGGAAAGTTGACCCATCATTGTATCGCAAACAATGAGGTGGTTCTTTGACAAAGTTTCTTTATTCTTTCAAATTCATCATCCCTGCATCTACTAAGATTTCTAAATGTTTCCGCGTTACAGTACTCGAATGCCCCAAACTGCACTGTAAAGTATATGTCACAGTTGCTAGTCAAGAGATCAGCAGCTGATCAGCGATTGGATTTTTGTGTCAAATCTTGCAAGCTTCCAGTCCCAGTACGACACTGAACCAAGGTTATATTCCTCTTGGTATTGATATATTCGGGAAATAAATGAGTTCAGCTTCGCTTCTTCACGACAACGGTTGGAACGCTTTTTCATTATCATTACACAAAAATATCGGAACCCGCTTGATCGAGTCGACTTAATCTTTGGAACTGTTTCGCATTATAAAAATGAGAACGACTAGAAATCAACCCCAGCTTTGACTTCAGTATCAGCTTCGCCAAACGCCATACACATATTTGCTTGCTATAGAGTGTGTTATTGTAAAGGTAAGTTGGGTGTAAGCACACGGCAATTTTCTGATCGCGAAATAAATATCAGTCCGCGCTCTACCGTTTTTTTCCTTTCATACTCCTCTACATTTCACCAGTTTGTATACTTCCATTCCTTCGCCCATCGCTCAAGTTCACATGCGCAATATAATACCATGCTTACACACAGGAAAAGAATGAGTATTGCGAAATCAAAACGAAAATCGATCGTGGTAAATTTAATATCTTGAGTGATAGAGAACTGTGCATAGCCTGAAGTAAGTCAAATTAAAAATACGAACTCACCTATAAAATCTCGCCATCATTTCCGTCGACTTTTTTCTGTTATCCGGCCATACCCTTCCAATTTCATAATTAAGAACTGCTTCTGAGTACTTAGTATGTGGGAGGAAGGGAATGCTATGTTGACATATAGAAACTTATTTGAATGCGTGCGGGTGTATAGTGATCTGATAATATTTCAATAAGCGGAAAAAATTTTGTCTGTCGAGCTTATCTCGTGGCTCTTCTTATATAAGAGGAAATTCTTGCAGAAGGGAGGAACACGTTCTAAAGTGCTCATAATTCATTTTTCCGCTTTTATTAATTCTTCAAACTTCATGAAACACGAGGAACCAATTTTATGAGATAATACTCTGTCACAATATTGAGCTGGAATCATATTGATTGTCAACAGGAAGTACTCTTTAAGAATTTCATCAACTAGCAGATATTACGAGATCGGGCTTATTGCAAATCTCTTTAATAATGAGAGGAAATGAGCCACCGTTGAAGTACAGGCGTCCCTCGTTTTACGCGGATTTTTTTAACGCGGATTTGAAATAACGCGGTTCTAAGTTTGACACCTTTGCTCGATTTACGCGGTCATTCCCTTGAAATTACGCGGTTCCATTCGAAAATTTTTCGAATTTTCTGGGCCATTTGATTACCAAAACATTGCTGATGAGTTTTGTAGCAGCATTCAGTATGGTCTACACTTAACCAAAATTCGAGTATGTAATCCATCAGACACGTAAACAAAATTTCAAGTGTGACTCAATTAGTAAATTGAAAAAGAATGCTGCAAAAATGAAAAAGATGCTGACAGTAATCGATGATTCTCCGTTAGATGACAGAAATCCCTCTGAATTGATTCGCACATTCTGGAAGAATTTCAACATAATCAATTCAATTGATATCGTGTGAGAGTCTTGGTTGGAGGTGGCGTCATCAAGCTTGAATGCTAGTTGGAGAAAATTGTGCCCCAGCCTCGTAGATGTAAATTCTGAAACTCAACAAATACCGCTTGGAGAAATTACAAACATGACAAGGCAGATAGAATGTGAAGGCTTCCAAGATATGGGTGAATCTGAACTGTCAGAGGTATTGAATGCAGATGATAACTTGACAGTCGAAGAGATAGAAGAAATCTTGCGACCGGAATTGCCAGTTGATGAGCCACAAGTGAGTGAAGAGCCAACTCTCACATCAAGAGCTGTTTCTGAAATTATAAAATCGATTCGAGATGGAATCGACAAAGCAATCGAGTGTGATCCCATTATGACGAGAAGCTTGAAACTCAAAGAAGAATGTGAATCAGCTATACGGGCCTACGAGGAAATTCAAAGAGACTTCAGACGACGAGCAAGACAAACTCAATTGACACAGTTTTTCCAACCAAATACACACTCCTGAATAGATTTTTATACATACTTTGATATTTATATACATTTATAGTTTCAGAAAACCTTCTATTTCCTTCTACATAAATTTTTTATGAGCTTTATCGTGATTTTGATTGGCCATTAATGGATGACAGGAACGTAACCCCCCTTTCCCCATAAGAACAATGTCTTGATTTACGCGGTTTTGATTTACGCGGCACTCTCTGAGAACGCAACCCCCGCGTAAAACGAGGGACGCCTGTACCATTCTTGAGCAATTGTGCATGAAGCATCAGTGCGTATACGCCCAAAAGTCGACTTTTTTTGAAGACAAGTCGAACGAGTATCACAATTAAAACCAGCTACCACGATACGCGGGTGCAAAAAATTGATTTTTCATCCTGAAAGACTTTTTATCGGTTCAAGCCGAAGGCGAGGGTCGAAACTTTTACAATGGAGTGAAATTCAGGTTTTCGCCACTGCGTTTAATATGCTACTTGACGATCAACTAAGCGTGAAGGAGTACTTTACTCGCCTTCGAACAGAAAATGTGTTTTGACATTCAATTTGCACGGATTTTGCTTTCTCGTGAGTGTGTTTGAACCTCACCTTCGGTTCGGGTCGGAAACAGTACTCACTGAACGGTGACGAACCGAGAAACCATTGATATACCAATCAAAGAATAGTCTGCATGACTCACCTGTAACAGTAGAAAAATTTTGATCGGTTAATATTTTTTATGCGTACAAGGTGATGAATATGGGTACTATGTGAATGATCGATATATCGGGACAGGATGATGATTACTAAAGGACCTCCACTTGTCTTATGGTTTGGAAATGTAAAGCACTGAGCAACATTCTTAGCGGTACTCCCGAAAATTCCCAGCTTCAAAACATCGATCGAAGCGTCATCTCACAGCCAAATTGATTCATTGTCAATATCAAATCAAACAAACAACAAAAAACGAAATGCAGGATGTACCCACGTGCGGATTATTTTACTGGAGAATTTGAAAAGAGTTTCATCAAAATGGTGCAAAATTGAACTCATGGAAGTGTACAAATGTATCTCATTATTTTTAATAACTTTCCTCGAAATTTTCCCATAACTTTATGAGCTTAAGTTTGCACTTTTTTTTATTGAAGTTTTTTTGAATCTGTAGAAAACAATTACCCGCTCGTGGGTACATTTTGTACTTTGTTCTAAATTCTTTGGTTGATTTTATATTCACAATGAACCAATTCAACCTCAAAGATGGCGCTAGATTGGTATTTTGAGGCTGAGTGGCGACCTTGAGGTAACGTTTGAATCATAATTCACGAGAATGAGCAAACGCGATTTGTGAATAGCTGCAATCAATAGTCGTTGCTATCACACTGAACGCGGAGTTCGATGGAACCAAAGCGTAGACTATTAGCGAAAACTTGTCTCTTTGTGGATCAAACTGGTGCATACGAAATACTGTACACGCCGTCAATCGATACACGGTATATGGATTGAATGTATTGCTAGCAGTTGCCATCTCCTATGCCCGTAATCGAATCAGAAAACAGCTTGGTCCTTGCTTACATCACATTTTTCTACTCGATCTAGATGACATACACTTATGAGCGACGATCATACATTACACATCTTGTAGATGCATCAGAGTATGATACAGGTCAATATACAAACAAGCGAGGTTCCGACGTGGCAAATTATCCTCAGCTAAAGTAAATTCTTTATCTGGACACCTAGTTTTCAATCTTTATTGAGATGAATGAGTCCACGATTGACAATTTTTGACAATGAGCTGACTTCGACACTCGATAGCACAATCGTTTGGGAATTCCCCAACCCTGGGAAAATATTGGACTTGGATGTGGATGCAAGATTTTGTGATATACGATACTTCACCACATCGCATCGTAACGGCAATAGTATTATTTCGAACATCACCAATTATCTCACGTTGTACCGTTATTTAGAATGATGAAGGTGTGGAACTGTGGGTAGCTCTTCGATGTTTCCTAGTATCAGCGTATAGTTGAACGACATCATGCGAAAACTTGCCCCCATCAGGCTACACGTTCGAAACTCAATTACTGGCACACCCGCGCGTATGTACCAGATTGTTTGCGACAAAGTGTATCATCTGCTTTAGGACTATGCTAGCAATTACGAGATTACTCTTCTCGCTCGCATCGCGCAATAGGTTGAGTGAACCCAACTATGGATATCGCAAATAATCAACCATTGGCATTGTCACTCGTACTTTCATGCGTTTCACATGTTAAAACATGAATGAAGAAGTAATTTGGCTGAATGACTTATGCATTTGATGGCCCGATAACAATGAATTCCTACGTTTTTCATTCTGCACAGCTAAACAACTCAGTTTTGTAAATTCGGTACCAGAAACTCTTCGTGCAGCTAACAATGGGGTACCACGGGGGTCCCGGTAGCCAAATACCTCCAAAATTACAATTTGGTACGATCTAGTATACGAAGAATTCAGAGTAACTGTGTCAAATGGGTGTCCTGCCCAAAGATACTGGCACTGAGATTATCATTGATATACTGGCAATGCTAACGTTTTTTCTTGTAGTTCCAAACAGAAAGCTCATTGGACGGAGTTACTCTGGGTTCTTTATATTCTAGGTGGTACGAAACTATAAAAAAAAAAAAAGATTGGAAATGGTTGGCGATCCGGACCTCCTGGTCCCCCTTGTCAGTGTACCGTAGTCCGTTTGATTTTTCGTCTCAAGAAATAAGAAAATTTTCATTTAGAGTTGCAATTGTCAGATTTGGGGCGCTTTTATGAACGAGATACGGTCATCATTCGCGATGCGTTAAGGTGTACTCAATTTGCCTTTATACTCTTACGTCGACTGAATTTGAAGTATAGCTCGCTGTACCACTTGGAACGTAATGATAACGTCAACACATTCCCACAGTAGTGATATGCATCAATTAGAAAGCTCCAAATGGGCTGTACGGTACTGAAAACGATTTTATGCATTCCATCGCCCATTTATACTATTTCAAAGAATAGGGTCGAATTGGTACATGTTTATACCAATCTTTAAGAAACGATTCTTTTGTAAATCTGAAAGTTTGAGCATTTCATTTTCTTTCAATCGGGCGAAATTAATTCCTAATTCACTCAGATTCTGAGGTATGTTGTAAGAAGGTTGAAAAACATCTCGTAGGCAAATATTATTAGAGAAGTTTGGGTGAATTCACCCTAATCGACGGCATAAAGATCAAATTTTCAACACTTCGGCCCTTTAAGACCATGGTTACATTGAGTTAAGGCGATGCAGTCGCCGTGCAACCCGGAAATTACATTACATTTAGATGTAACTCAAAATTTTGATAATATGAAGTTTGAGACGAGTTGCCCATTACGTATCACCACCTGAGTTGTGGTGGACAACTAATTATTTGTCACCAATCACAAGGCTATCACTAATAAACGAGAATAACTTGCCCGCGGGTACTTTCTAACCTACAAATTGGCACATTTTCGTTCACAAAACTCTCAAAATCTAGTCCGATTTGGGCCAAACGAAGAGTTATCCAGGCCAAGTTAGATGATTACAAAGCCTGGATAGCTCGCCGTTTAGCCCAAATTGGAAAAGATTTTGAGATTTCTGTGAACAAAAACCAGCGTGCACGGCGACCACGTCGCCTTAAGGCTTGAATTTTGCGCCATCGTCATCCCAATTCCAACAACGCAACGGAATGTAAACTAGATGCCGTATTTTATACGACGGAATGAGCCACAGGGGGAACCTTGAGATCACCGAGTGAGAAGACTTCCCAGATCCAGTTGATGGGACACCATAACCGGGCCTTTGGCCCAAATCACGTTAGGGGGAGTCTGGCCCCCGAGACTCATGCTCCGCGTTGATTTGGTTCCAACCAGAAATCCACAAGGAAAGCTGAGACACTTTAGTATTCCAGCTGTGGGGTCTGACACACCCCAAGCCCCAATCAGATCCCGCCAGAGCGCGTTGACCGCACATCTCCGTCCGATGACCCCGACAGCCATAGCCCAGGGACTGAGCGAGTTTTAGAAACTCGAGGCAGGACTGCCCCGAAATTCGATCCGCCGCGAGGTCGATAGATGACTCTCTCGGGAAATCGAGGGACTTCCTGAGTTACTAAGGAAACGCAGACAAATCATAATCCTATCTCTTCTGGGGGGGGGGGGTACATCCGTGTGCTAGCAGCTGGCCCAAAATTCGGTAGCTGTTGCAAAGGGGCGGACCATTTCTGAACTTAAACTAGTCGTCGATCCGAAATAGCCTCCTTCTGAGCGGATGCGGTGGCAGCGCGTATCCTCGATCTGCGCCGATTAGGGCAACCGATGGAGGTGAAAACAGGGCATCCGTGATAAAAGAAAAGAATTCTTATACGGCAGAATGAATCACCAGCCGTGCTCTTTAAAGTATCTTCGCCTCCGTATTGATTTAGATTAATCCAACACTAATAATCAAATTCACCCAGAAGGCTTTCAGAGATCGGTTGCGAATCTCAGCTATCTTACCAACTAATCCAACTGATATGGAAAGAGTCCAATTTTGCTCCGATTTCGCGTGTACTAACAATAATTCTACTTTGTTGGGTAACTCTCATCTTCTAAGAAAACATAGAATCATGGTGATATTGTGGGTACGTTAGAAGCTCGTGTTGCGCTAAATGAGACAAAATTTCAATATAAATGATACCGAATGTTTACTGAAGTGAATTGAGCTATAATAAAGAAAGAATAATCTCGGAAGTGCAAGTTAATCATCTAAAGCGCGTCAAAGCTTTTTTTCAGCCCGCTAAATTCATCATTTATTATTCACTCATTCCTCGACACTTTTTCATACACATATATACAATTATTTGCCAGAAAACATCTCAACAGTATATTTCGTTCGTGACAAAAGATTCATAGAAGTAGCGACAACAGCACAAGTAGCAGTGATAGCAAACCCAAGTCGGACTATTCCACATCTATGTATCTATGTATATATATACATATAGGGTAGAGAGTGGCGAGGGTGAGACAAGACGAAACGTGACGTGTTTTCATGAAACGCGCCACCCACACTATCTAGCTACTTTTGCTTTGCTTCCTTTCCATATATTCCTCTCTTCTTTTCTTATGTACGCGTCGTTGGCGCATAAATCTTTGCACGGGTAGAATTTTTCATCTACCTTTCTCACAAGCACCTCTCAGCGTTCTCTACTCAACGCACAATCGTGAAAAGCTTAGTTTCGAAGTCTCTCCCTCTTTTTCTCTGTACACGTGTATTTTCATTAAACCTGTAGTGACAATGCGATGAGCAGCTTCCGGGAGCGATTCTTCAAATCTACGAAGAGGTGTAGGATTTTCTGAGAATGAGCAAATCGAGGCAAATTTTTTAGATCGCTCAAGCACAATACACGGAGTATATTTATAACGAATTCTGGTTGAATAGCGAGGAGACTAAGTTATAAAATGAGCATTGTTGCTCATTAGATGTGCACTTGAAGGAGTCTTTAATTTAATAGAGCTGACTGGGTCGAGAGCAAAAATATGCTTATTAGAGTGTTGAGAAAATTGAGCTGGGTCAGGGTATATAAGTTGGTTCTCAGTTGCTTTTCGAGACCTCATTATGATGGCGAAATGAATTTTCTCGTCATAAGGATATTTTCTCGGACATGATTCTGAAGGAGTAAATGCAACCAGCTACTGATTTTCATGCAAATTATCCTTGTTTGAAGATTTTCGTGCAATTTTTTCCTTTATTTTTATTTTTTCCTTTTTTCCTAACGAAGGTAAAATCGGAAGGATGACTCGAGGCGTGAAGATTTTGAATTTTTCGTTACAGGATGAATTTTGTGAGACGATGACATCAATAGGTATTGGTGAAGTCCGAGAGGAGGGGTGAGGGGAATAAAACCATCGGGCATAATCATTGTGAACTTTGAGACTTTTTCTTGCCCTGATGAGAATAAATCCGTGGGATCCCATGGGACTTCGTGGGACCTGGCCATGGGAAAATTTCCGATCTTGTTTCTTACAAAATTTGGCATTGGAGACGTGTGGCATACAAATTTTGACCATAATCCACTAAATTCAACCATTTTTGGAAGAGAAATGATCTAAATTTGTATGCTGCACGTCTTGGATGCCAAATTTCCCAAGTGTCAAGATTAAACATTTTCCCAGAGTCAGGTCCCACGAAGTGCCATGGGACCTGGTCCGATGAGATTTCATGGAATCCTATGGAATTATTCTCAGCAGAGTGGGATGTAAAAAAAAAATTTTGAGAGGAGGCGAGAAACTTTACCGTACCATTAGATGAAATAATTCAATTTAATTAAGCATCAAAAATATGATTAGATCCTCAATACCATGCCACTTTCAATAGTAGAAATCTATTACGAATGAATCATCTTCACAACCAAGTGAACAAAGATCTCATGAATCAAATTCATACATCTTCCAAAGATTCACTGACACATATGACACAGAATCATAAATCTCTACCCAAACCGAGCAAATCTTCAGCTCTACTCGAGGGGCAATTCATCTAATTTTTGTCATTTTGTACATCTTAACGTTTCGTCAACCCTATATCTATCTTACCACCCTACCACGTTTCACCCTCCAAAGGGTCAACTATACTTCATAAATCGTCAATCTCAGCGAGTGATCACTCATACGTTCACATCTCAATACAATCGACAAACCCGTTAAAATCTCATACATCTCTTCCTTTACTGACGGACTAACTTCTATCACCCTCTTGGTCTATTTTCATCTTGCAAAAAGTGTTTCTCAGTTTCAAGCCACTCTCACTCTTTTTCTTGAACATCAGCATCCTAGAAACACTTGGCTTCAAAAGCAAGTGATGGATACCCTCATTTCTCACTTTTTGCAAATCTATACAATTTGCACTTGTAAAGATCTGCAGTTTTGAGCTGTACTCACCGACGATCAATACAGTGTTGATAAATTAGAGAGTAGCTCTTGTACTTACATACAGAATACTCAAATACGCGTCGGGCCTGAGCTGTTAACTAAGAAACGAAGGGTTGAAACTCTGTATATATTGTCTAAAGAGGGTTCTAACACAGAGTTAGAGTTACAACGATTGGGCGTACATAACCTCAAAGTCAGTGCAATGTCGAAATTGCATCGTTGTCGTAGTCGTCATCACACGTTGTTGCATCCCTTTCGAGCAAATTTTAACGCTTGGGCTGTTCGAAACAATGCGTATGTACCGCCTACAGCTAAGCGAGCGAAATGCAACGATGAGAGTCACCCCCTTCGATTCTCTATCTCTCTATATATATAGTTCCTTTAGTGCATGCATTTCGTACGCTTCACCGCATAAGAATTATATCTGCTGCTGTGGTATACGTGCTGAACTTGTAGGGAGTGTAAAAGGGTGCATTGCATCAGGATGAGTGTAGAATAAGGATGAATCCTGCATATGTTATGTTTGAGAGGAGGGTTGCAGTATTGATCGGTGAGGAACGAGAGATACGAAACACTGTTGATGTGTGATGTGTGAGTGAAGGGGTTTTTTTTTTTTGATGGGCGGAGATGAGTTTGAGGGTTGGTTATAAACAGCTGCGTGGAATAAAAATTCAAAGTACACGTCAGGGCGTCGCCGTCGGTCGTTGCAGGTTTACAGAGAGTTGATGTGGTACGTGACGTGGTGAGAAACGCGCGATGAGTTTTCGTTTTATAGAGCGAGCATCACTTGTAACTTGCACGAGTTCGTTGACTGTGTTCTTTTGACAACGATCTACTCGTTTTCGGAATTTTTTTGGATCCATTGGACATAAAGGACTGCTTTACGCTTGGCAACTTTTCTTTCTTTCTCTTGGCATCCATGATTTATAAAATCCAAGAATTTGTCGAGTAACCTAATGAAAGATCTTGACGCGTGCATACACACACATATCTATTTTCCCATCGATCACATTGTTTTCCGTGTGTATCAATTGAAATCATACTCACATCACGTTTAAAAAAATGTAAAATTCTTGCAAAGGAATCTGTAACCCATCTCTGCGTCACAGTGACGTCACTCATCATTACTCAGCATTGTAACACACAGTATCGCTGTATATACTCATGGTGACGTTGCCAACCATTACGTAACGTTGCTTACCGTTACACTTGCGTGTGACGGTGGTCAGCGTTACCATTCGCCTCGCCTATATAAATCCCAGCTATCCAAGCTCAAAACACAGTCCACTTTCGAATCGCCATCGCGAGGCATACTCCACAACACTTGGCTCAGCCGTTTCCACCCTGCTCCGATACTCTGACGTACTCCTGGGTACGTCAGGAACGTCGTCATCGTGACCTAGTGACACTTTTAGAATCATAAGTACCTCCTAAATCGGTCTATTTTTCATCTTATACTGTAAGTGAATCTTTCTCCCGTCATCGCACCATTTGACAAACGTAGAAACTACCTCATCGGGTCACTGACCTTTTCAATTATCAGGTTCAATCTACATGTTTATCTCAGACCTAGATTTTGCCTTACGCAAAACTGTCTCGGCTTGTGACAGTCGAAGCGAGGCACAAGAGCTAAATTCATTCATCCAGCCTCACATATCGAAGCTCTAGATCAGTCCTTTGCTATTGTATCCACACTCCTCCTGAACAAGACTCCAGAAATCGATTTAGATGACACCTCACTAGAAATGATGAAACACAAGCTACGTCCTGCTTTAATCGACAAAGACTGAGCTAAATGGCTCACTCAATCCAGGGAAGAAGAACTCACTCTCATTCTACCGTCCCTCTTTGACAAACTCCTTCCGTATAACGAGACTTCGTGAGATGGAACAGTGCCTTGCATGAATTCTGCTGAACGATGTCTACCACAAATTTTCGCAAAACCTCCGAAACTCATTGCACTTTTCATCAGCAAATCCATTGAAATATCGTATCAAATTACTCTGTAACTTGCTTATACATATTTATCAATTATTCCATCATAACATCACATATATCAGTGATTCCGTCGAAAGTGGGATTTTCCGTGTTTCATGTTCCCCCAAGTTTTTAAGGGTCGGAATGTGCACTGTAGCAATTTTCTGCGGTGTATTCTATTGGTGCGCAACTATGTCAATAGTTTTAGGGACGATCCTCATGTTCCTGTATTTTATAGGGCCTGATAAAGGGTCCAAATGTCCATTCCGTCCGCTGTAGTAAACTGAACTTGGACTTTTGAATTCATCACGACGCCTATGCGGAGCCAAAAATCCCTATATGTAGCTATGCACTTCAATTTTCGATTCTTCAAACAACATATTCCACCACTTTGCGAGTCAAAATTACTTGCTTACCAGGAGGGTGTTTCAGATCCGGATCACGGATTCGGCTAAAACTCTGGGAATAGTCTTCTTTTAGTGCCAAAAGATGAAACCCAAAATTATAGACCCTAACGCTCAAGCGTTTCCGAGCTACAGCCAAGGACATGAGCATTGCCCATGTAGGCCCATGTTAAAAACCATACATATATGTATACCTGCAATGTTAATGTCCATGGCTATAGCTTGGAAACGCTTGAGCGTTAGGGTCTATAATTTTGGATTTCATCTTTTGGCACTAAAAGAAGACTATTTCCAAAGTTTCAGCTAAATCCGTGACCCGGATCTGAAACACTCTCCTGGTTAGTTCGCGCACGGACATCCGAAATTTTGAAGACGGGTTTGTACCGAAACTGCTCGCACAGCACTAATTCGGTCGGCAAAGTTTCCGATAATCTATTGAGCTTTTCTAACCAATGAGGTTGATCTCAAGGTACTCAAATACACCTCATCTATGTGCAACAGTAGCCGAAAGCTCGAATCCGCGTCCGAGTGCACCACATAAACGTGTTTTCCAAATGGCGTACAAAATTTTCGGTCAATTCCGTCCCCATGTTGGGCTCCTTCCTGGCGCGATAGATTGCTTTGTACAACACTTCTTTCTCAAAGTTGTTGGTCGCATTAGAGCAAATCTACGCGAAATCGAGTCTAAGGTTAGTTGCTGAGCCGTGGGAATAATTTTAGAGGCAAAATGTCCTTTCTGTCCCTGTCCTTTTTGCCTCCCTCCGCGACCCCTTGAACTCGACATATCTTTGTCCGGCTTCAACTTTGAGCTACGTAGCTCTAGGTACTTTCTTTTTGAGCGAGAACGAGTGTCAATCAAGTGCTATGAGACACCTGAACTCATTTGGGACTGAGATAATTTTATTGACCCAAATCACTCCCTATGACGATTTTGGTCCCAAAAAATCACACTTTCGGCGGAATCACTCATATATTTAACGACTACCCTCTGAGTTGATGAAGAACAATTTCCCCGCTTTCAATAAATGTAAGTCAAATCGAATCAAAATCTCTCTTTCTTCCGCGTGCAATTATTATGATCCCAAGGATGCATCGAGTAATCGATTATGAGAGAAGGCGCGTGCCATCGCCAGTACGCATTTAGAGTCAATATCATTTCCCATTGTATTATAAATATTTTGAGAGCGGGAAATGCTCCAGGAAGAACATGAGATAATGCGTTCATTATCCCATGAACTCACATCTATATTATGTTCCTCTACAAATAAATATATAATTTTATACGAGTAAGTAGCTCTCGGGCAAGCCACTCGCTTGCAATCTAAGGAATTCAAGATTTGTAACTGTTTAATCGAGACAAAAATATGAGTCAAACAACATCAAATGCACAAAGTAAAACAAACTACTTCGAATTGAAACATAAATTTCAGAATGCGATCAATATATGCACAGTAAAAGTACAAACGCTCTAGTATCTCGAAAATTTCGCGCAAACACTTTGCCTCTGCTGTCGTACGACGACTACAATGACGCCGAGGTGACGTGACGTTGTCTCGATTTGAAGAACAAACTTGGGCTGATTCCTGTTGCTGCTGCATCAGTGTTGCGATACAGTTGGTGGCGCAAAACTCGGATTGAAAAACGCAGAAAAAACTTACTCTCAGAGCGATATCAACAATCGGCACGTCACCCATGAGTACAGACACCTCCAAAGTAATGTATATCTATTCATCGCAAGGGAGCAAGATTCGAGTGTCGAAAAGTTTTGCCTTTGAGCATAGAGCTCTTCCACCCCCATCCCCTCTCTATATATACAGGTATAAGAAAAATTCAGTTAGCACAGACTTGTTCATGCCGGAAAAACTCGTCTCGGTGTATTGTGTACAAGGAAGAGAATGAATTGTGAGATGTCTGATCTCTGAAGACCTACTCTTGTCTTTTTGACGCATATTCAAATTGTCTGTCCCGTAACTTATTGAAATCTTTGTTGTTCATCGTCTTATTTTAATGCAAGACGTTGGGATATGATAGGAAGATCGGACGACGAGACGAACGACAGATTATCTTGGTGCAGCCTTCAAAATGTCTAAAGCGCAGTTTCCCAGATGTGTGAATTCTCTTGAGAATATCAGAACTTGGACAGTGATGGATCAAGGAATTCAATCCAAAAAAGATTCTGGAGTGAAGAAATATCCTGTTGTGATGACTACAATGATTCCAAATCTAAACTCAAAACAAATCAACGAAAAATTGCGAAATTGGTATACGACCTTGATAAAATTCCAACGAACCTTAGAAATTGCTCAACTTTCATTCGTAGTCTTACTTCAAACCCACTATGAACTCTATTCGTGAGGTACGTACACACCATTTTGATTCAAATAATTGAATGCCAGACCAAAATTTGTTCGCACTGATTCCGCGTATTGGGTCGCCTACATAGAAGGGACGAAGTATAATGGATGGCCAGATGGGTCGATGAATGGGTCGATGGGTAGACGGGTAGGTGGATAGGTGGGTACGATAGTCGGTTGGATGGATGAATGGGTAGATGGCTATATGGTGGGTATGGTCCTGCCTAGTTCGGTCTAATACAGTTTAGTTCTGTCTAGTACGCTCAAGTATGGTACTAGTACGGTTCTACTACACTAGGAGCGCTAGCACTGACTAGGACTGCACTAGTACCACATTAGTACCGCATTAGTACCGCACTGACATCGCACTAGTAGCTCACTAGTGCCGTACCAGAAATGCCGCACTAGTATGGTCTGAGTGCGGTCTAGTTCGGCTCAACTCGGCCTAGTTGTGTCTAGTTCGGCTAGTACGGTCTGGTTTGATACCATTACGGTTCTAGTACTCTAGGACCGCTAGAACTGCGAGGACCGCATTAGTACCGCATTAGTACCACACTAGTACCGCCTAAATATTGCACTAGTACTGCATTAGTACCGCACTAGTACCGCACAAATATTGCACAAGTACTGCTCTAGTACCGCACAAGTATTGCACTAGTACCGCACTAGGACCGCACTAGTACTGTAATCGTACCGTTGTCGTCCCGTTATAGAAATGCCGCACTAGTATGGTCTGAGTACGATCTAGTTCGGCTCAACTCGGTCTAGTTTGGTCTGATTCGGTCTAATCCAATCTAGTCCGGTATAATTTGGCACCATTCGGTCTATCTCGACTTGGTTCGGTCTAGTTTGATCAAACTGGATCTAGCATGCTTTATACGATCTACTTTGACGTAGTTTGGCGTAGTTCAGTCTAGTTAGTGGAGTCTCATTCTGTTCGAACTCGGTCTAGTTCGGTTTGGCCTAGCTCCAATAAATCATTCGGCCATGTTGGTTATGGTCGGAGTTGACTGATGAATTCGCTAATTGACAATATGCCATCGTTTCAAACTTTTAAAAACCTCAATTTGATATCATTAATTAACATCACCCATCATTCTACGAATATCATTTTTGAACTGTAGGAGTATTTCAAGAGCCTCTGACTCATTAAGAACATTCAGAAGCCAAACGAGTGGCGACAAGAGAGGCAATAATGCCTTTACTTTATATTATAATAATGAAAAAGTACTATATCTATGTATGAAAGAGACTTCATGATACTATTCTAAAGCGAAATATTAGTAACCCTATTGCCAGATTCATTGACAACTGGAAACGGTTCAAACTTTTCCATCAACTTTCAAACGCAGCATTGAATGCAGCAGTATCCAAACGACTATACTAATCTAACAAAGCACGCTCGACTCTCAACCCGATAGGGATTATTGATGAGAAACGCAAGCATACTAACACACACACACACATATATATATATATATATTCAACAAACTCGATTTTCAATCAACCGCCAACAAAGAAATACATTAACTCTCCTCATTACAATTACGTACAAATCTACATACCATAACCTTACCAATCCACCATCTAGCCATCAGAAACTTGTTCGGCGCACAAATCCAGCCGTTCAATCAAAGTCCAACGATTGTTGAATTACGTTGAGAAACTTTGAATAGTATATGTACACGAAATACATACATTTTGCTAGGGGATCGAGTGAAACGAGTCACTCAAAAAGTTGGAGTCTGCCACTGAAGGCTCGTCTGAATTTAGATATAGCCCATTACGAGTGCATAACAAGCTTGACGTTTATATATAGTATACAGCCGGGAAAATTTACTCGAGCGAGGAATGAAATTGGTAAGCGAGGTGTGAGGGAGAGGGAGAAAGAGATGCATCGACGCCATGCTTTATAGTCACTGTGATTTACAGATGGATTAGAGGGGGATGAGGATGGGGAGTACAGAGAATAGAATGGATAGAGTGACTTTTTTTTCGACAGAAAAACGGGTTAAAATTCTCTTACGCGACGCGTGAGCGAAACCTTCATACATCATCATTAGCTTCAATGTGATTTTTATTAGTTTTTAGGTTAGGGATGGGAGGTAATATGGTAGATATAGAAACTATATGGATGTCGCTTGCGTAAAAGAGTATGTGCGTGCGTATTTGTGTGTGCGTGTGTAAGAGTTTCGCCCAGGAACGTCGATTTGGATTCCAGCGTTTTTTGGGTAGCAAAAAGCGTTGCAATGCTTTCCTATATGTACCGGTGAATGGAGCTTTTTGCGCGCATCGCACGCTACTCTCGCGAGATTTTGTACGCATTCAATTTCACGGTGATCAGCTCCTCTGAAGCTTGCAAGTCATTTTGAAATCGGCGGGGAAAACCTACATGGTATCGATTTGCCTCTCGTTACAGTTTACTTTCCGTCAACACTTTACGGATCTTTTTTTTTTTAGGAAGTCGTTTACACATTTGGAATTCTCTTTCATTAAATAATGCATGCAAATCTGTCAAGATACATATGAAATGTTTCACACTCTATGTTACTTGATAATATCTCATTTGGGAATCTTGAGGAAATCATTGACGGGTACTTGTTTTCTTATGATTTGAAGGAAAGTGTACTAATGGATCAAATAATCATAAATTCTTCGTTAGATGATAATGTAGAATGTGAAAGACTCAAAAAATTTTCAAATGGTTGACTGAGAACTATATGATAATTTCATGCTCTCGATTCTTCGAATTCTCATTCCTCTTGATTCATGCACCTGTCTCCGTATTTGTCTGCAGTGTTCGTTAATTCTCATTCGTCCCCCTTCTCTCGCTTCATCCATTTCTCTCTATCCTATACGATCTTTTAGTTCTATCATCGTAAAAATTTTGTAAGACTGATTCACGTGGTATTGCAAGAAAAATAATGTTATTCTTGCTTCACCATGAGGAACTAACAATGACCAGCCAATCAAAAACATTGACCTAGACGTCGACTTTTAGTGACGATTCAATAGATGGATTGATTTCACCCTCGCTTTTCAATTATTTTCATCTGTCAACTAGTCATTCAACGAAGCAAGGTAAACCACTCAAATCATGCTCAGTTACAATCGCGAAAAATAATAAGCAACCACTCCAGTATTCAATGAACCGAGGATCAAAGTAAGAGTTGAGAATAAATGGAAAGTACTTAGTAATCAACGTTACAGCGCTGTTTCAAGCTAATATCTCTGCGAAAGCAGGTTGTTGTAACGGTGGCATTTCTTCGTTTTCTATTTCCTTTCTTCTCTCTCGAAATCAATGGAGATTGAGAAGGTTGAGAACACGTGAAAGGGAAATTTCTGGCCAACGTTACTGCCAACTCGAACGGAGGTCTATTGTGTTGCTGCAAAACAATGAATCCATCCGGCGAGACACTGATAATGGAGAAAAGCGTGCTCTTAAGTGGAAAAATCAAGATATAGTCAGACGGGCGCTTTGAACTCCCAATGTATAATCTTGAAAAGTGGTCTTGAATAGACGAATTCGAAACGAAAGAGATACCATTGGGATATGATTTTCAACAACCTAAAATGTTTGGTATACTAAAATGAAATACGAAGAATTAGGTTTCTCTTCTAATTCTTTAAATATCAACGAACAATTCGAGCGATCACTAAGCATGCTAAACCTGTTTCGGGGTATTTTGGAGACAATTGATGAAAGTTTTCTTACAAAATTCTTCTCGTGGACGAATGATAATAACGGTCAGAAATTGATGGGGATATATCTTATATCTGTCTCATCTAAATCACTTTACAAACCAGACAAATAAGGAATTTTCCTGTTGTCAACTACCAGATAACCGGGGCCATCCAACTTTCACGCATTCGATCGAATCTCTTTCCCAATCCTCCAAAATATCCAGCCTCCACAAATTTCCAAATCGATTACAACTTTCCACGAGATACTGGTGAATTAAGTTCGTCACTAAACACATAGCAAAGCAATTTATTTGACAACCCAACACTGATCTCCCCTCTAGGACAATAGATGTATGCACATTCAATCATACGTCAAATCAGCGGCATGAAACAAAACATAATCAAAATGGAAATGTGCAGAAGCGTGTCCAACGAAGCATAACATCAAACCTTGCACGAGTTCGAGGAAATTTGCACAAAATGTAAGCTGCAAATTCCCACAATCAGAGTCTTCATTTCATTGCACTCAAAAATGTGGATACGAATCGTACTGCTATGCTGTTGTCGGAAAATTGGAATCGATCGAAAATCAGTGATGACGACGCAAGCAAAGAGAATTTTCAAGGAACGAGTATTACGAGATGGCACAGCAAAGAGCTCCAACTGATGCACATCATAATTACGCAAGACTGCAATAGAGATGCCGATTTGTAGAGCATTCAAGAATCGAATTCATTTGGAATTGGGACTCAATCAATTTTGCGATGCAACAGTAACAATTCCTCTCAGGAGGTTATTGCAGTGTATGGCTTCCACATGCCTAAATATATTCGAGCGCAAATCAAGCAAAAGCTTCGGATGTGTAAAGGTTTCAGGAAGCAAGTAATATATCAGCAAACTCGTCCTTGTAAAACACGCAGAATGTCATTGTAGATTTTCTAGGAAGATAAAATGTAAGGGGAAAAAGGAAGACAATGGTTCTTGGGTAGTGAAGAAGAGACAATGCAATCTTGGAGATGGAGCGCGTTAGGGAATCTCGATGAACTCGCATCAGCTAAGTATACGTCGGCGTCGCTGCTCAGTTGAATACCGATGCAACGAATCGAGCTTGCATCTTACCTTCCATTTATGATAAGTAGCTGATAGCTGAATTGCAGTCGCTTTCGTAGCAATCTCCCCTCATTTTACATGCCACATCGAGGTTACTATGCTCACGTTTTTAGATTTAAGAATTTAGAATAGATACTCTGGATTTTTTGAATCCAAAATCGGATAAGATTATGAAAGAAATCTGATGAAGATCGGTGACTCAGAATTTTGGTACTTTTCTGATAAATTCTGAGATCCAGCCAACTTTTTTTCGTACAGTTCCTTACAGATGAGTTGAGAGTGTATCCTTCATTGTTCTATTTCAAAACGGGAATACGATATGAGAGTCCAAGCTCACTGACCGAATTGTGCTAATTTATCGACACCAAAGTGATCAAAATATCAAAAGAAGATTCGTTATTGAGACTTTCGCTAACGAGGGTGAAATCGATGATCTTTCCCCAGGTGCGGCGTGGCCCACCGGTGGTCCCGGCTCAATGTTATTTCCCATAAGGCCAAAATTCTCGGCACTGGGGAGAAGGACACGCGAGGCTCACTGGTAGGCTCTGTCGCAGGGAACGTTTTTACTTGTTCTTGTCAAAAATTCCATTTCCACCATGATGCCCTGCATCTCATGAAGGAGTGTGAAACTTCAAGATTCAATCACTTTAAGAATTAGACATCCAATCCATAAGCTCTATCTTACAAAAAAATTCTTACGCGCTGCTCCACGACCTCCGATTTCATTAATGTGACCTACTTCGATCAAATTTGCAAACGCAAACTCATCCCATCCTCATCACATTCCATTTCGATAGCAAAGACAAACTAGGCCTTCGAACAATTCAAATTATACCCGGGAAGCTTGCATCAGAGGAACCATCAGACTCGCATTTGAGTTGGCTGGATAATCGGAGCGGTAAACCACGTCCATGCAAACAGACAAGAAGCTTTAACACAGCCGACTAAGAGCTCCGATGCTCTCATTGTAAGTAGAACCTGATGCCCTGCAGTAAATTCTATATCCAACGAACGAGACTATGGATACGATTTGATTTTTCAAATGACGCAGCGCAGCTCTAATGACCAAATTCGCGCATTCGTGACTGACTGACTCTGAAATAATAGCTGCATATGGATCAAAGTTATATACGTACCCTGAATATTGAGCAGAGAATTGTTTCTATCACAATCTTGCCCAGAATCATTGCATAATTAAACGTCTATCAGTCAAGTTTTAGTGGTCTACAATGATCTAGGACGTTCTAGCCCTTGAGTACGTCCATGTCAAATTCAAACGGTTTCTGCAGCTATTTTTTTAAAATTCCCGTACCATTTTTTTTCGACGTGGGGTACCAAAATAAGATGTTTCCTATAGTTTGTGGGTCCAAAAAAAATTTTTTGTCTCAGATAGGCCTACAAGAGTGATTTTACCGAAAAATCAAAAATTGAGACTATCCTACCGTATTTTGCTCGTAACTTTTGATTGCTTCGACCAATTTGGATTTTCCAAAAAGCATTTGAAAGGTGACTTTGAAAGCTATCGATTGACTACTAGTAAAACCTCTCCCAGTTGTTTTTTGAACATCCGAAAGCTGAAATACTCAAAAATCACTGTTTGGCTCATAATTTTTTTGACGTATATTTTGATTTTTTTTATTTCATTTTTTTTCGATTTGTATAGTGATGAACTACCTGCAAAAAAATTTTCAGCCATTATTTTTACTTTTGGGACCTCCTAGAGCTGTTTAAGAGCGCAAAACCATCTCAAAAACTCGGAAAATGCGTTTTTACCTCGTTCAACTTTCTCGGGGGACCTCGCAACTAATTTCATTGTATTTGCGAGACTGTTTTACCTCAGAAATGACTGTTTTGAGTATTTTTTTAGTGTAACAGATGCTCAGATTAGTAGAAATTTATTTCAAAAGCAAATTTTTATTCAATAATTAGCATCTCCTGCGCATGCGTTGTTCTCTACGTCTCTGAAAATGTTTTCAATCGATAGCTGGTTTAATTTCCTTCAAAAAAACCTCTTGCTGAAGTTAATTTCATGCAGTAGAACCGGATCTACAGCTGTCAAACTGAAAAGAAATGTCTTAGGTATCAAATCCGTGGGCCTGGAGAAAGATTATCAATCTCGCCTGCCGGTTGAAGCGTGTATTTCCGCTTCTACTCCATCAAATTAACTTCAGCAGGGGGTCATTTTGAAGGAAATTGAGTCAGCTACCGATCTAAATCGTTTTTGAAGCACCAAAATCATTTGCCTGCGCAGAATTTTCACAATCGTCTGATCAGAGTCGGAAAAAATTGCTGGCAATGATTCGTTAGATTCAAATTTCTCGTGCATGCAAATAACTTTAGAGCTTCAAAACTAATTCTAATCGATAGCTGACTCAATTTCCTCCAAAATGACCCCTTGTTGAAGTTAATTTGATGGAGTAGAAGCGGAAATACACGCTTCAAACGGCAGACGAGACCGACAATCTTTCTCCAGGCTCACGGATTTGATACCTAAGACATTCATGTTTAGTTTGACAGCTGTAGCTCCGGTTCTACTGCATGAAATTGACTTCAGCAAGAGGTTTTTTTAAAGGAAATTGAACCAGCTATCGATTGAAAACATTTTCAGAGACGTAGAGAACAACGCATGCGCAGGAGATGCTAATTATTGAATACAAATTTGCTTTCGAAATAAATGTCTACGAATTTGAGCATCTGTTATACTAAAAAAATACTCAGAACAGTCATCTCTGAGGTAAAACAGTCTTGCAAACACAATGGAATTAGTTGCGAGGTCGCCCGAGAAAGTTGAACGAGGTAAAAACGCATTTTTCGAGTTTTTGAGATGGTTTTGCGCACTTAAACAGATCTAGGAGGCCCCAAAAGTAAAAATAATGGCTGAAAATTTTTCTGCAGGTAGTTTATTACTATACAAATCGAAAAAAAATGAAATAAAAAAAATCAAAATATACGTCAAAAAAGTTATGAGCCAAACAGTGATTTTTGAGTATTTCAGCTTTCGGATGTTCAAAAAACAACTGGGAGAGGTTTTACTAGTAGTCAATCGATAGCTTCCGAAGTCACCTTTCAAATGCTTTTTGGAAAATCCAAATTGGTCAAAGCAATCAAAAGTTACGAGCAAAATACGGTAGGATAGTCTCAATTTTTGATTTTTCGGTAAAATCACTCTTGTAGGCCTATCTGAGACAAAAAAATTTTTTTGGACCTACAAACTATAGGAAACATCTTATTTTGGTACCCCACGTCGAAAAAAAATGGTATGGGAATTTTAAAAAAATAGCTGCAGAAACCGTTTGAATTCGACATGGACGTACTCCCTTACGAGAGTAGTCACCAGTTTTCCTCGTGGAGAATGGACCCGGCTAAATTCCTGTAGAACACCCATGGGTTATCCCCGCATCAATTTGTACATTAAGTGGTGACGATTGAACTTAGACATTTTCTGTTGGGAAACAAAATTATTTATGAATAATAAACAATTCAGAACCGAATAGAAGAGCGAGCACAGCTGCGTTGAGGTCATTGATCAACGTCATATCATATACTCCACAGTTGAATTTAGTCGTGACCTTAACACGCAGCTGCGCCCGCTCTTCTATCCCTTTTTCAATTTTTCATTCTTATCGATGATTTTTTCTTTTAACAAAAAATCCTCAAATCCAATTGTCAGCGGTTAATGTACAAATTAACGCGGGGAGTCCCCATGGAAGCTCTACAGGATTTTGCCGAGTCCTTTTCCCGCGAGGAATCCTATAGGGATTTCCCTGCGGGGATGCGACCGGTCTTAAGGAGGTACGGCCTGGAATAGTCTGAAATGGCCCGGGACGTTCTGGTGCGGTCAGAGACGGTCCGGAATGGCCCGAAATGGTTTGAAATGGCCTGAAATCGTCTGAGATAGGCCAGAATGATTTGAGATGGCCTAGGACCATCTGGGATGGGCTGGTATGATCTGGAAGGTGTGAGGCGACCTGGAACGGCTTGGAACGGTCAGGGAGGGTATAGTCTGGGCTGAACTGGGCTGGTGAGAAAATAATACGTGGCCGTGTGGGTTATGGGTGGATGCGCAGGAGACTCAGTAGGTAAGTAGGTTGATGGTCGGGCGGCTTAGGTGAACAGGTTAATGAGTGAGTGACTAGACGCGCGGGCTTATGGGTGATTATAGGCGAGAGAGGCAATAACGCTAGTATTCGTATGATTCGTCGGAAGCAATCAATTAAAACTTAGTTCACTCATGCCAACACTTCAATGCCGACCGTATATATACCTTGTGCGCAGTACAGGGCAGACATTTCAAAGCGCAACAGTTTACACAGTCGATCATTCCTATAAACACAGAGCGTGTCAACCTACCCTGGCACACCTGTGACTCGTTTCCAAAATTAATTTCAAAAACAACTACCTCCCAGCCGTTCAAACTCATTTCCGCATATTATCCAAAAGTTCACAGCTCAAATTTTCCAACACACGCACATTTACCCTCTATATAGCAGCATAACATTACCTTCCATACGCACCAATTATCCAGAGAAGCATCCAGCCACACATTAACTAGCCGACTTTATCGATAAACCCTATATGGGAAAGCTTGCGAAAGCTCTCCATCTTTAACGGCGACCTCCGAGGCTATTCGCTGCTAGCTCGTAAATAGACCGCTTACGTCCGGTTGCAGATGCTTCCTGTGTGTGTCCTTTTCGCGACGTTCTTCTCAAACCCTTAGAAAATACATATATAGGTACACCAGAAGCTTTATACCGTTGGAGCCTAGTTGAGCTTCCTAGTCGTTGGGTTAGGCTGGGGAGCTTTTTTTATGGGCGCGATATTGTCTGAGCGTACTAGCAGCAAGGGAAACGCGCTGTATTCAATTTGCGAAGAGGCTGTTTTCTCAAAGACACATTTTTTATGTCATACGAGTGAGAAAGGAAAAGAGGAAGGTTGCTATAAAATGCCACCGCTGATCTTGGCAAGGCGTGAGCTTGATAATGGATTTTGAGCCTTCTGTTTGTAGGGGAGAAAATTTTCTCATGGAAAATAGAAAATGTGATGTTTCTTCGGAGAAGAGCTGGTGAAATGATTAAATGTGAAAACACGTAAATACTTCAATGTTTGAAAATTTTTTTTAATAAATTCTTTTGTTTTTTATCTTGAATTAATTTGACATGCAAAGAAACCTGATTAAAGAATCCTCAAGATTTTAATTTATGATCGAGCAAAGTGAACTTTACGAAAGGAACCGTGAGTTTGATGGATGTCAATTGCATCCCATTGACATTTTGATCTTCTCAAGGACATGGAATTCGGATCAAACTCTTTTCCCGATCTCAAATCAGATTTTTGATCTCGTGAGATTAAAGTCCTGGAGGTATGTGCGCAATCTGCGTGTTAACATCGTTGACGAAAATGAAAAATTGAAAATTTAAAGTACGAAATACCGTTCAACGTTGAAGTCAAAGACCTAAAACCACAAATAAGGCATGGAAACTTCAAAGCCCTTAGAGTGAAGGGATTTCAATATCAGGTCACCCAATTATCGAGATTGACATTACTCCATCAAAATTCGAATCTTTCAGAAACTTGATCGAACGAGCTTCCTAAAAAATTCATCACCCATCGACTAAATCTACCACTCCACGTAACCACAATCACTCAAACGTGTAAGGATTCCCAATTTAAATTGCCAACATTCAAAACAGCCCAAACCGCTTCTGTCCCATATCTACATAACCTTTCAATCACGCAAAATCCCGTGCGTATAGCGAAACGATTAAGTTGAATGAATAACGACGACGACCAACATCGTAGGCTCTTGGGAGCGAATCGAATTCAATCACTGTCAAAAAAAATGTCAACCTGTCAATCGCTGACATGAAAATAAAATCCACGCTTGACTCCGACTACCACACACTATGTGCACGCAAATGCGAGCTCAGAGAGGTAGAGAAACCCCCTCTTGCATCCCGTCAACGAATTTACGCAAAAATTCCCGCGTCACTTCTCCCTCGAGACGCGTCGTCGCTTGGAAAAAAGCTCGCCGAGCTTGCATATCGAGAGAAGCTTTTGTCGCTTCACACCAGAAGCGTTCTATACTACATATATATATATATATATATATATATATATATATATATATATATCATTGGGCGACACGCTGCGACATCGGCCCGTTATACAAAAGTCACGCGAAGAATGAAAGAGATGCTCTCGGATGGTATTGCGATTTCCAGAGCTTGCAAGCTTTCTGAGTGTGAGATAGAGTAAGAGGAAGAGTGTAGAATATTGAAAACGCTTGTCAGCGACCGCGTCGTTGTTGGCGCGCAAACTGATATTAAAACCGAATGCGCGTGAGCCTTTTTGTGCTATGTGACGCTTCCCTGGAATACGTTTGGAGAGATTTTCTGAGTTTTTTCGAAATATCTTGGAGTTACAGGTGAGGTAGAAGGTCAAACTGATATCCGGTTGATATTTTGAATGGTTTCTTTATAATTGTAGATATTTATGATACAATTTGTCGGTGGCTATTTCGTACGAAGGATTGATTATGACACAAGCTAAACGAATGTTAGAAGTTTTTCGTAACAAAACTACCCATCTGCACGCGGTCTCACACACTATATTCCGTTGCTAGTATCCAAGAATCATGTCAAATGTGTGATTAAGGTGTGAATTATTTCTGTCTGGTTTGATGTTCATCACGTTTGACGCACTCTTAACTTTCTCCGCACAAATTAGGAAGAATTCATCCCTTTCAGAGCATTTTCACTGATTCATAGTGAAATTCCACTGAAAATGAGTGAAATTTTACTGAAAATCAACGGAACCCCTTGATTGGGATGAATTTTCACTGATTCATGCTGAGAGTGATACTCATCGTGAAAAACCGTCTAAATTTCAAAGTAATAGCCTTCACAACGAATGCTACAAACACTATGAACTTCATTGGGTAATGAACAGCTTATAGAGTTCTATTAAAAATTTCATGATATTATTCATGACGATCTCGAAAGTGTGACACACTTATCCCATTTGATGACCGAGTATACATACATTTAAAACTTTATTCATCGTCTGTGCGGAAAAGAACCGTTTTTTTTATTTTCTTTCCCACGCCGACGATGGAAAAGTAGTATTCGACACTCGGGCGGGGTGGTTTCCGCTTTCGAACGATGATTCCGACCCTCGCCAAGGCTCGGGCCGGGAAAACATCACTCGGGACGCGGAAACCAACTACCCCGCCCTTGTATCGAAATCTACTATCATTTAATTTTCTTAAAACCACAATTGATTTTCAATCACGATTTCATTCAAAAATTCTTATGTGAGGTCAATTCTTCATAATTGTATTCCGTAATACTATTGTTCGGCTCATCGTTGATGCCCTTGAAGGAATGCATTGCCTGTGGAAATTCTTATTTAAAATATATCTTGAGCTCATTCCCGTTGGTTATACATGAAAAAGTAAAAAATCATCATTCTTAATCAGTGAGGCACATCGCAGTGAATATGTTGATTATTGATGAGTTCACATCAGGGAATAGCGACAGTTCTACTCATCGTGATAGTACTGTTTTGTGTGTACCTATTGAAATAAAAAATGGGCAGATTTCGTGAGCATAAATTTAACTTTAGAACATTGGACTGTCTCAAAATATTTCCTTGATGATGATAATGAAATAAAATCATTGTATAATCATTATTCCAATAATAATTACATTATACACAATTTGTCGCTGAAATTTGATTAAGCGCGCAATTTGCTCGTTTTTTCGGTATTCATTTACAGTACACTATCAAAAGGAAGACTGTAATGATTTAACGACTCCAAACACTAAATAAGGTAAGTGTACCCAACTTGCCCCCATTAAGCCATTTTCTTAATAACTTTGGGCCATCTCCATATTTTCCAACGTACCTTAGCTCATTTTGAAGCTTGTCTTGAGACCTTCAAAATAAGTCAAGGTACGTTCAATTTGAACCAACTGGAGCAAAACTGTTTTAATTCTCCCGAAAGGTGATTTTTGAAAGCTTACAAAAGTGTGTACCCAACTTGCCCCCATTAAGCCTTTTTCTTAATAACTTTGATTTACTTCAACAATTTCCAACGTACTTTAGATCATTTTGAAGCTTGTTTAAAGACCTTCAAAATGAACTAAACTACGTCCAATTTGGATCAATTGAAGCCGAATTGTCTCAATTCTAACGAAATAAATGATGGAAATCGTCGATAAAGTGTTTTTATCGCCGTGCACGCACATTTGAAGCTTTTCGGTGATTCGAAACACTATTTCTGACCCATTTTGACGTGCTAAACACGTTCTGAATCGTAAAAAAAGTCGTTCTGCACGCCCTTTCGAGATAAACATATGGGGGCATGTTAGGTACACTCCGATGTTGGCATCCTTGTTTACAAATCGTCTCCGTTTTTTGCACATAAAACAGCTCCATATCCAAATTTTGCAATTCTAAAAAATGGATTTTAAAGGTCTTGAAACAAGGAATCGAATGCGCTAAGGTACGTTAAGATTGGTTGAACTCAAAAAATTTGGCACTAGTTTTACTGAAGGAAATCCCTCGGTGCTTTCTTAGCTAAGCAATCACGAAAAATAGAAAAATCACTTTAGATTTTCTGGAGAATACAGAAATGATTCGGGGTCGATGCAAACTACTTATTTTCTCATATTTTAACATAACAAACGTAAAAAAAATTTGAGGGGAGGCCTAGGTGTGCCAATTCCCGAGATCGGCATATGGGGGCAAGTTGGGTACAGAGGCAAGTTGGGTACACTTACCTTATAAAGAACGAGCCGAGCTTGCGACTCGGTCAGAAAATATCACAAGCCAATCCAGTGAACCTAGAATCCCAAAAAAACAAAAAAGGAATCGAGTAGTCGAAAAGCAGGCTAAGGACCATTCGCGTGCAATAGCCACACTAATTGGCTCAAAAATGGCTCTCACGAAGCAAAGCTTCAACTCATTCAATCTCTCAACCCTCCGCAAAGCTCTCCTTCCCATTTCACTTCGAAAGACCGGAAGCTTTCGAGCGCAAGAGAGTGACTGGTCGACGTCTACATCTCTTCATATACCCCTTAGACCATAACCTATACTATCCAACTAGAATATAAGTCATGAAGTCGAGAAAAAGAGTGTTTCCGCGTGCCAGGATGTAAATTAAGTCAGACACTGCACTGAAAAGAGTCTAAAGTGGGCGTTACGATCGGTGAAAATTTATAAAGATATATATAAGTAGAGAATTCAACATAAAATTCAAGTCGCGATTCACGTTCGACGCTGCACGATTAGCTTCCAGACTGAGAGTAGAAAAGCTTGCAAAAAAGTCTCGGAGTGAGTTAAAGCCATGTTTGTTCGGGATTCTCTAGTATAGAAAGCTTGCAAGTGGTTCAGAGACATATCCGGCTATGTATGGCGATTGTTAACGACGATGCGAAAAGAGTGAGAAAGAGAGAGCTTGAATTCACTATATCCAAGTATTTGTAGCATCTGTTCGAAGCGTGGCATAGGCGAACGACACTACGGGGTGAAAAATATAGTAGGGGGTGGGTTGAAGTGGTTTTCTTGCGATATATGTACGTTCATTCTAGGGAAGGTAAAACTGGAGTTCCATTTTTCGCAAGATGAATCGACGATCGTGGCCGGATGCTTCAACGATTGAAATACGAGCTATAGAGCTTGCAAAGTTTGAGAGAGCTTGCATTTAGATATCGATCTATATGGTGATAAATTTGTGGAGAAGCGTCACGAGGTTATGTTAGTTTATTTGCTATATCTGGATGATCGAGTTTGTTTTGTGTGGAATATTGTAATTTGGTTATGCATTGGAGATTTAGAGAATCTGTTCCTTGATTCAGTTTGGAGCTTGCGATAGAGTCAGATATACGCTTTTGGAGTGTCTCTGAATGGTTCATCGAGTGTGCATCATGAGCTAATGCAAATTGATGACCTAAACTTTGTAACGAGCGCCACTATGTTGCACTACCAAAGTCGTCAATGGGCCTATTCTCTCATGCTCTCTATACTCTTGCAACTCTCGAGACTCTATATAGATGAAGCCTTCTGCTGATGTGAAGGGACAAGATTCACGTCCATAGCAAGAGTCGGCCAAACTTGACTCTCTAATAGAAGCTGTAGGAGTAGAAGGAGTAGCCTTGAGGACCTATAAAGGACAAACTTAGATACGAGATGAAATTCTGATGTCACGGGTCTCCTGACGCCCATCGTCGTTGTCGTCGGTCGTTGCAAGTCTTTGTATTTTGAAGTGGACTTTGAAGAGGTTAAATTCGAGAGCTTTTGACGAGGGTGTCAATTGATAATTAGATTTGGATGCCAGTTTGGTGAATTACTCTTACTAGCAGAGATTTTAGATCTGAATCCGAGTTTGCATGTTGATGGTTATAGAGTTTTCTGATATGGAAGGAGATAGTTTGAATGATCCTTGAAAGTTTTTGGATCATCGAATGAGATAATTTCTACTCGGGCTTTTCTAGTTTTTTGCATGATGACACTTGTGCGCTGATTTACTTGACAGGAAATCGATTTATTGCACTTATCGGATGCAAGATTGCGATCTGAACTGAATTAAGAGTGGTCCACATTTGAAATCTGAGTTATTTTTCAAATCCTACATTCCAGATCTCCGCTTGGAAGGATCTGATTGAACAGATCTCATTTACAAGACTCGATTGAAGAATGGATGATGATGACTAAACGCCTGTCCAAAATTGATCATCCCGGATCCCGCGTATTGGGTTGCCTACCTGGAAGAGGTGAAGTGTGATGGTGGCCGCATGGGTCATGGATGGATCGGTGGGTGGATGAACGGTCTAGTTGGGTCTAGTACGGGTTTATTAAGGAACAAATATGATTTTAATACGGTGCAAATACTGCTAGGACCATACTGGTACTGCTAGGAACGCGGTAGGTTTGCATTAGTGCCGCCAGAACCACTAGGATCGCACTAGTACCGTAGTAGTATCAGAATCAAAACTACCGTGCTAGTACCGCACTAGTATGGTCTAGTGTCCAGTTCAGTTTAGTCTGGTCTAGGACGATCTAGTACGGTCTAATTCAGGCTAATTCGGTATATTTCTGTCTAGTTTGGCCTAGTTCGGTCTGGTCCGTCCTGATAGTGTCTGGTCTGAAATGGTATACTAGGGTCTAATACGGTCTGGTTCGATCTCTCCAGTCCTGCTCTGGTCTGATTCAGTCTAGTATGGCCTGGTCCGGTCTAGAATGGTCCGAAACGGAATAGGACGGTCTACTACGATCTGGTCCGGCCTGGTGTCTGATCTGAAATGGTATACTAGGGTCTAATACGGTCTGGTTCGATCTCTCCAGTCCTGCTCTGGTCTGTTCGGTCTAGTATGGCCTGGTCCGGTCTAGAATGGTCCGAAACGGAATAGGACGGTCTAGTAGGATCTGGTCCGACCTGGTGTCTGATCTGAAATGGTATACTAGGGTCTGATACGGTCTGGTTCGATCTCTCCTTGTCTGCTCTGGTCTGATTCGGTCTAGTATGGCCTGGTCCGGTCTAGAATGGTCCGAAACGGAATAGGACGGTCTACTATGATCTGGTCCGGCCTGGTGTCTAATCTGAAATGATATACTAGTGTCTAATACGGTGTGGTTCGATCTTTCTCGGTCTGCTCTGGTCTGATACGGTCTGAATCATCATTTCACAACCATCTTTATTGAATCACAAAAGCGCTTCAGGGGCCTCTGATTTATCAAGGACATTCACAAGCCGAATGAGACGTAGCGAGTAACGCAATTACGTTAGTAGGAATAATGTATCGTCCATTGAGTATCTATCCATCAAGAATACACAAAAATTGAAAGGTTTTCTAGGAAGAGTTAATTGCACTGCTCATTGCCCCGATATAGTTCAACTAGAATTAGACCGGTTTATGAACCTTGATTTTGATTTGGAATATTTCTTCTCTTTGGAATCATCATAGATACGACTACTGATAACGCAAAATCCACATGGGTATCCTGTGCATGGTGAAAATAACTTACAAATATGAATGCATCGATAATAAATGTGTTCCGATCAATCAGTGGTACACCAAACAATTTTCGACATTGCCTGACTCTAAATCAAGTAAAAGTCAACGAAAAAGTCAAGAAGATAAATAAGATCTCGTATCCACATATACGGTACACCACCAGACGAGCAGAATACACAAAAGGGCACAAATCACGCGATTTAGCTTCCAGAGTCGCTTGGAACGCCACAGTAGCTCTAGTCTGACGTATCACGCTCGTAAGTAAGTAGTAACAGACGCAAGTCTCAGACACGACGACGCAGTAGTACAAGCTCTGGCACGAGCCGACATTGGCTCACACCATATCAACTATATTGCTGTATTGTATGCCATAATACAACCAAGCAAACACTCGAACCATCTCATCATACAACTCCGCCTCTTCAATCAATCGTCGGTGCGATAATCTTGATGGAAACTCGCCTAACAAAACAATCCCATATACCTATACCACTTTAGCCCTGTTCCAATATATATGTAGAATATAAGACAAACGGTTGTACGGGCAAGTTTACGGGTCACAGGTCAACCACTGTACAATAATACTACTACATAAGCTATAGAGTTATATATATATAAGTAGTTTGAGAGATGAATGGGGGGCCGGATGGTGTCGATGTCCGAATGACTCGTCTGCGCGTGCTTCTAAGGATAGTAGTAGTATATAGAAGCTCGTTGCGAGTACGAGCAAAGTCGTGCACTCTTAATCTTTCGCGGGCCGTTTGTATCGAGCTATATAAGGTACCTTCGACGATTTTTTGCACGGAGAAAAGGTTTCACAGGGTGGGAGAAAGAGAAAAAGTTGGCAAGGGGCCTCGTTTCGACTTATACTCTCTTTCACTCTATCTATGTTTGGGGCATCCTTGGGGAAGATTGAAAATCCTATGGATTGGTTTGCTGCAATGGTGTAGCAAAGGTTCTCTGTGGTGGTCTGAAAATCTGTAAGAAATGAGTCAGTAGGGAGGGAAAAGGGAGAGAAGAGAGCTTGGGATTATCTTGGAGAATTTTTTGCCCGTATTGAAGATCAGGTGTTGGATGTAGGATGTCACAGGTGTATTTAAAGCAATGCCAGAAATTCATTTTATGGGCTGAACTGACTGCGAGAATTTCGACGTTTGCGACTGATGATCAAACTGTAGACTGCCGAAATTTTTTCTAAAAACAATTGTACCTATGGAAAGGCAATTTCATTCATAGGAACATCTGATATGTCACAAAGTTTATGCAAAATCACGGGTCGTTCACTATGAGCCAGGCCGGCAGTTAATAACAATTAGAATCGTGGAAAAGGCATTTGATATATTCTACTAAATGTCAGCTGTACGTGATTCAGTTCTTCACACTTCCACTAGCAGATATTATTTGAGAATCAATAGTGGAATCTAGTCATTCAATTATTTTTCTTCAACAATCAATGTCATAACGTATACGATTCTTGGATAGGTAGTTGAATCAGATGTTTGATTTGATCCTAATTTTCTCAACTTTTGGAGAAGCTTTTTCCTTCGAATAAACAAGCTAATTCTCGGCCATACAAACCTTCATCATGCACATTGAAAATTACATACTCAAATGAACATATAAAAATTTAGGTTTGAAACGATACAGAAATGCTCAGAGTCTGAGCGGGTCGAACGTCTTTTTTCGACCCACAAATCTTCTATTATCCTCAATGTTCTTCGGGAAAGAAAATAGTATCATGTCGGAAACATTTTGTGACTTAGAAGCCATCTCAAGATGGTAATTACGCGACGAGGGACGAAAGTTACCCATTGTTGTTCGGGTAGGTTTCCGCACGAGCCGGTAGGCGAGGGCGGCAATCCTGCGGGCGCGATGTGTTATTTCTGTCCCGAGATGCGTACACTGTTTTTCAGTGACACTTGTATCGAAATTCTATGCTTCCCGACACGATATCGGGGTAAAATGCCGCTCCGCTGTACAGGTTAGAAAACGTCGGACCATGCAATGTAGTGGCTCGAGGGCGCAGTTCGAGGGCTACTGCGCATGCTCACTCGTTTCCTGGCCTGGACGGCATTGCGGCATTTTCTGCCCCGGGATGAGGGCGGAAATCATAGGCTTTCGATGTACCGAAAAGATACTAACAAAAAGTGTATTGTTGACGTTTCAAGAATTTGCAGGATGTAGAATGAGATTGGGCTATGTTTCGAAATTCGTTGGTAGTGAATTTATTACGAATCTGAATGAGTAGTAACACGTGATGCTGAAATCCAAAATCTGGCCAAAATTGTGAATTATTCTAAACGGGATACTTTCAATAGCTGACCCGCACTTTGTCATGACTTAATTTCAAGTTTTTTAATTCGGTATCCAAATCCAAAACATTCTCAGAAGAGTGTCATCAAACGTCGTCATAATCGAGGTCTTCTTAGACTACCTAGAAGGAAATCAAGTCAGAAAGGTTTTGGACTCACCACATTTTGCTCAAGATCCGTATTATTCACCAGATCGATCGAATCGTAATTATCAGTGTAGTGAAGAACACAAAGCTCAGGTAAAATATGGCAGAGGCGATACCACATTGTCTTGACCCTTTCCTAGAGTCCCTAGTTCCTTTGTGAATTCAATGAAAATTCAATAATGTTGCTGGAACTCCTCGGGTCAGTAGTCTTCGACCTCAGGGAATACCCAAGAGTAAAATTAAAAGATCGCTTCCGTTATGCTTGAACTATCAACCAACAAATACAAATTTGTTGGTTTACTCACTTCCTCCCTCTAGAATAGAACTACGTCAAAACCACCAGTCTAAGCATATACTCTAAGCGTCCAGAGCGTACATAAGCATCGATCTCTCTACTTTGAGATTGAATTTTCGCGAAATGCAGCAACCACCAGAATGGTGAAATGGAATCGTGTGCAAACTACACTTTTGCTTACCCGTAGATAGACATCCACAGTTGACTGGTTTGATAATCGAATCTCGTTTGGTGTACGTACATATATAGCACATGGCTCCCGCGGGATGAAGAACCAACCAAACCATACCACTGGCGTGATATCGACTCCAGCCTCGTTACCAACTTCTCTGATCTCTAAGCAACGGCTGTGCTGTGCATGCGGTATGACTGGTGAGAAAATCTTTGTATATTACGCTCTTGGTTATCGTATCTCTTTCACGTTTCATTGAAAATTTGCATCTTGCTGAAGGCAAGTCAGCTGTGAAATGAATTTAGCAGATGGAAAAATTAAAATATTTGCTATTAGAATAAATAACAGTTGTGTGAATTGGTTGCATGCAGAAAGAAGTCGAAAAAACTTCTGAGAAAATTGCTTGAAGGGAGTGTTGTACACTTCGAAAAACGTGACCTATCAAGTATGAAAAACAAAAAAATTCTACTGAATGCGAGGAAACCTGATGAGTGAAAAACACCCTAAATACAGAGTTGATAAATGATTTTGCATGAATTTTCTGGAAATAAGCTGCAAGGTGTTCTTTTGATGTGTCACAATTTGAGTTACCATCTAGACTTCGGAGAGAGATCAGTCCGAAAAATAGACATCATTTGATTCAAAGCATATCATCAAGATTTCAGAAATTATCAGAAATTCACGAGTTCAGTCATATCTTGACATGTATGCCCACTGTGTCGGGCAAAATTTAGGATCAATGTTAACAGTTTCATTATTACCATTATATCTTCATTGAATAATAGTTTTCCAGTGAAGAATGCCCTACTAGTCTTGTAAATATCGTCAAATGGTGATCCTCCTTGGGACAACATGAATTGATCATGCTATGGCGCACAGATGAATTATGACCCGAAGAAATTCTAAGTCCCCCAAAATTGAATATTTTGTCAAAAAATTGAAGACTCTGACTTGAATTTATTCGTGATTTCTACTTAATTTTTATTTTTGCGTAGGAGTAAAATTGCTACCTCAACGTTAGCGAACTTGACCAAAAATCCCACATCCACTCACCAGGAGAGGTCATCACATCCGGATCACGGATTTGGCTGAAACTTTGGGAATAGTCTTCTTTTAGTGCCAAAAGATGTAACCCAAAATTATAGACCCTAACGCTCAAGCGTTTCCGAGCTACAGCCAAGAACACTACCATTGGCCATATAGGCCCATGTTAACAATTATACATATAAACCTGCAACGCTTAATGTCCTTGGCTGTAGCTCGGAAAAGTTTGAGCGTTAGGGTCTATAATTTTGGATTTCATTTTTTGGCGCTAAAAGAAGACTATTTCCAAAGTTTCAGCCAAATCCGTGATCCGGATGTGATGACCCCTCCTGGTCAACAACAATAAAATGTGACTCCAATTCCATTCAAAATACATTCACTCAATTATCGATTCTGATGAATATTCTACAACTAAATTCACAATTGATACAGATGTAAGGGTCCGACTGAGCTAGCTAATTCAAAGGGGTAGCTTACAAGCTCGAGGCATGAGACACATAGGCAACCCGTACTGCACAATGAGTCGACCAACGGAATCGCGATAGGTATGCAGATTGCTCCAAACCGGGAGTCGGGAGCTCAAAACTTCTTAATTGACCGGGTGAATTAATTTTTGGAAATTTGTCCAGAGCTAGCGAGCTTGTGCAAGCTCAAGAACGAATGAGGCAGCCGAAGTGGGAGTTGGAGAACGGCTTCCGTTTCTGCCTCCCGATCAACCTGTGATTCCTATTATACTCTTCCTGACTCCGGGTGCGCTTTGAGCTGTACCACGAGGAAATGGCTTTTTGTTCCCCGTTCAAAGTTCACCGCTCGCGTGCGCGGTTTAATGGAGCCGAGATCCTTCTAAAATTTTCCACTCCATTACTTCGATCTGAGCGATGTAAATTTTTATTCATATAGTACTCATTTTATATTTGAGAAGTTCTTTGCAATTCTATCAAACTATTCTAATATAAATTTTTTCCCATGTCCAAGAAGTTCGTTGCGATATTTACTCGAAGTCGACCGAAATATGATCCCAAATTCAAGAAAATTTCAATTGATATCTTAGACGCAGTTTTCATCTGTGGTTATCTCCCAAAAAATTTCCAATCTCGTGAAAACCCATTGTGATCACTGATGATAGCATTTTCCAAAATCCCAACACGAGAATTGAGAGCCCCAGAAATTATATATATTTTCCTCCATATGATTGTGATTCTATGTGGTCTGTTAAAGAATTGGCGAAAAATCAAGGTAACCTTCATGGAATGATAGAAGGCAAGATTGAAGAATGAAAAATGCCAGAATAGTCCAATAAACCACAAAATTTCCAATCAAGTCCTTCAATCTCACCATCCAATAACTCAAAGAGCAAATTCTTTCCAGGAATCAGAACCGCGGCAAAGGATCGAACACAAGAGAGAAAATCATTCGCACCAGGTTGCAGCAGCTGCAAACTACTACTACCTACTACTCTCAGAAAGGAATCGTCGCATCGTAAGATGCACGCGCAAAAGGAGACAAAGCTCCAAAAAGCCAATAGAAAATCATCGAGGAAAAAGAAGAGCTGAGGGTATTCTGCGGATCTTGGTCTCAAGTCACCCATGAAAGAAGGTCTCAGATCTCCAACGGCAAAAAATTGCAAGCGCGTTCCGCGAATTTCACCTCCTCAATATATAGGTAGAGATATTACAGGGTGCTTGTCTCGCCCTAAAAATCAGTCTGAAGCTTTTTGTTGGTATGTAAGAGCGTGGCGATGAGGAAACAAAGGATTGCGCGTTGAATTTCTGACGTAGCTTCAAAAGACGAAGGCTCTAGGGTCTCTCATCTTTGGGTAACGTGAACGTCGCAAAGTTTTTATCCTTACTCATATATAGAGCTGAAGTCGACAAATAACGTCAAGGCAACGAGTAGCACGTCGTTTGTTTTTCTTCCAGGACTGATGCTGTTCCCCTTATATAATCTTCCCCTTTCGTATTGGGGTGGATATACTGAAAGTTCTGGATGTTTCCATCGTGTGTGAGACGGTTTGATCTATATCTTGATATCTGGCTGGACGTATCGATTGGTACGTCATTAATTTGTACGGACCGATAGTGAGGAGTGGTAGAGCTTTTTGCAAAGCTGAAAGGTTACTCACGCGATGTCCAGACGATTTCGGAGATATAGACGTGCGTCGGATGTAGGAGTCATGAGCTCTTAGCTTCAGTTCTAAACTGCCAGAGCTCGTCAGGGTTAAAGCAGTTCCTGAGCTTTTGCGTCAGAAAGTGCACGCGAGCGTTTTTCTGATCCTGATGTCGATCGTGTGGGTCGAGAAAAAACTTCATCTGATTCGTTAACCTTTTGAATACTTTTGAAATTCAGCTGATAATTGAGTTTGAACTTTTCTGATGCTAATGATTATTCTCACTTTAGGATCACAAAATTGTGATTGAAATGGTCCCAACTGGTATCATGATAATAGTAGATAGATTAACCAGATTCTTGATCAACATTGCGAACCGGGCTCACTCTGTACCACCGAGGTAACTGGGGATTGAATCCATTTCGACCATAACTCCAGATCTGGTTAGTAAATACCAGAGCATTTTGTTGAATCTGATGTCAAAAATGTGTTACGCACTGATATATTTTCAACCTAGCCTAATTTTCTATGAAATCTCTTGAAGTTTCTGCATTCAAAAGCTCGATTCCTCAATTCGAAGCTGTCCAAAGCAGGTGCAATGACTTCTTTCACTCGATGAAATGAATACTTATGCTCTAAATTGTTATACTCAATAATCCTCTCTCGATAAGTCCATACAATTGAACTATACTGGTTGGTCATCAAATTGAACATGGAAATCGTTTACTTTGGTAAGATATGAGTTTAATTCAGTTCAATACAATATATACGACTGAGACCTCTTTGAATGATGTGCTTTCACCGTGGTTTCGGTGGTTCAAAATCTACCTTAGACTGTACGTCTCAAGAAGACGTAAATTCACTCTTCGGACACTTGACCTCAATGAAGAGTGTCGGCGATGGATTCATATTTTTTATGAGAAAGAATCCACAGGATTTCTTCTCTTGAAAGCGCTTCCTATCCTTGTGCTTAGAACATCATTATTATCATTATAATTTTCCAAGTTCTTCCTATTTATTCATGGAAATGGCTCATTATTCCATCAACCCGTTGATTTATTTTTGCCCGTCCATGATGACATCCATATAGCTCTGTAATAAATTCCTCAAAATTCAAAATATATACTATGTTAGTACTATTGAGAATTGAGAACGATATCTTTAAACTATTATATGCGGTAACACATGATATATACCAAACGAAATATCTTTCCTGATACGTTTTCAGAATTTTTCCAGTCAGCGGACCTTGCCCCCCCCCCTAACCCGCCGCTAGAGCTTCACCTCCTGCCTACCTGGAACCCCGCACTGTGCCCTCCTCCGCCACCTGTCCCGATCGCGATTTGGTTACTGGCGTATCAGGTGACCGACATAATACTAACTTTTCACACAAAATCTCGGAAAATATCGTACGCAACTCTATCGAAAGGTTTCCGCACTCGGGAAACCTTTACACTCGTGCGTCAATTCAACTTTTCAACATCGTTGCGTAATTTACCATTGCGGTCGATCGGTTGATAAATACGGCTGCAGCTGTTATCGAAATGTAAGAGAATGCAGGTACTGGGCCTGTTTCAGACTTTGCTGATGTTTCGAATGCTGCGGTTTTGCCAAAAAAAGTTTCAGCGCATTACAAAAAATGCAGGTAATAGATGTCCGATTTATCAAAAACCTGCTACAGTCGACCGAAGAATTCACCGAAAAAATTTATAACTATTTCAGATAATCCAGCTCTTTTTATCTCGAGATCCACTAAAGTTAGAAACTTGGATGAGAAACTGAAAAATATTTAAAAAATTCTGGGTATCGAGAATGATGATGCAAAATCAGTTTTCGAAACAACAAACGAGCGACGAGACCACCAAGTTTTGAAAAAATAAAGTCTGCGCCTAATGTTGTACACCATTCAGATTGATAAGAGAATAACTAACACTTGAAAATATGATTAATTCATCATCTTGTTCAACCGATCATCGATCACATCATAGACAAAAATGTATGTCGTGCTATCACGTATTTTGCATAAACAATCAAGACCAGTCAACGTTTGAACAAGGTAATACACTAATCATACAACTATTGTTTGTTACCTTACCAATCTGGGTGATGTACGATTGTTTCGAATTGAAATGATATGGCTGGTGGATTGATCGTATGTTATCGATCATTTGAAGGATTCTCCAAACAAATACTTTCCAAAGGAATACGCTCGGTCGCGTATTATATTTTAGCCAACCCAGCCTAGCTCAGCCTAGACCAGACTGTTACAGACCATTCCGAACCACCCTAGACCGTCTCAGACCCTCCCATGTGCTCCCACGTAAGACATGCGATTCCATGAGCATGTATGATCGTGGAAACCGTGAATTCCATGGTCATATGTGTATGATCATGGATAAAACAACTTCAAACATTTTTCTCAATTCCGGAAGGTTGTGATATTTTGATTCAAACTTGATCCAATGTCAATACGTCCCGATACTAATAATATCTTACTGGAGAAAGATCGTTCTTGGAGTTGGCCTCAAGTTCTGAAAAAGTGATGTTTTTGACGAAAAATTATATTTAATGTGGTTTTTTTCTCTCCAGTGTTTTGAATATCCAGAACCTAAGAATGACCCCGGGAAAAATTTTCTGATTAATGTTCGACCAATGCCACTGACTATTCATGTTACATCAGCTGTGAATTAGTACATCACGTCTTTCCGGAATGGAAATAACGAGTTCTCAAACCGGTTTCATATATGATCGTATGTAACCATGGAATCTTATGTTTTACATAGGCTACCAGATCGCTCCAGATCATGCTATTATACACCATCCTAAACCACTTTAGAGCGTGTCAGGCATATAGAGCCAGACTATTTTAGATTGTTAGAAATCGTTCCAGACAATCCCAGACTATCTCAGATTGTACTATTGGACCTTTCCTAACGATCCCAGATCGGAACAACTAGACCGTTCTAGGCGGTATCAGATCGTCCTAGACAATCCCAGACCATTTCAGACCATTCTAGACCGTTCCAGACTGTACCAAACCGAGCCATACTATCTCAGGCCATTTCAGACCGTTCCAAATAGTCCCAGTCCGTACCAGATTGTTCCAGACCGTCCCAGACTGTACCACTGATATGGTACCGATATGGTGTGTAGGGTGGGACCTGTCACGGTCTGGAATGGTCTAGTACGATCTGGGACGTTCTGATATTATTTCAGATTGTCCCAAATCGTGTTATACCAGACTAGACCACCCATCCAGCCGACGACATACACACCCACTCACCACTCATGCACCCATCGACCCAGCCATGACCCACGTGGCCGAACATACGGCCACCCATTATAGTTCACCTCTTCCCCGTAGCCAACTCGATACGCGGGATGCGGGCGGACAAATTTTGGCTCGGCGTTTAATTATCATAATTCCTGGTACCGAATATTTACCACTCAAAAGTTACCTGAAGTACCGGGAGTATTCCTCCCAATTCGAACGGTTTCTAGCCATTGGCAAACAAATTGTCATGATCAATTTATCTCATCAAAACTCTCACGATCATGGTTTGGAATCAGGACAGAGCCTAATTCAGACTAATTTTCTCAATCGCACTTATTACTTGAACTAATCAATTTTGAGGGATCACTGTAGTATAAGTTTCGAAAAACTTGAAAGATAGAATACGATTGCTTCAAAACCTTGTGGAGGTTACCCATCTCTCCTCTTCACTAAAGATTGATTTAATTGGCCAAGTTTGGAGCGCCATGTAAATGACTGCAATTACTCTGCACCGCTCAGCCCAAGCAGTAATCTCAAACCCGAATAAAAATTCTCACGGCCAACGCTCTACATTCATCCTCTGGATGACGTAGTATATACACTACTCAAACAGAAGCGTTGGCAATTATTCCAAGGATCATTCACAGCCTCTCTTGCCTGCCATCGCCTTTCAAATTAATATATATATGCATCGCACAATAACAACCTGTGCCAAAATACATACACCTACATAACCTCTCCTTGGTCGCATCTGGCAGCAACGTCAGGCTATACGGTCATCCATAATCAACGCTCCAGTCTACGGCTTATCGCTTGCCAGCTTCCGAATGTCAGCCTACTCTTGAGAAACTGAGGCTTATCGATCTTTGCAGCCGTATACGGTACCCCCATTAATTAAACCCCCAGCGATTATAAACAACTCAGGATACACAGTGGTTGACTCAAGTTAAATTGAAAAAATTCACGAACCAGGCGAGACTTTGAAAAATTCCACTCTGCTGCACCAAAATTATTTCTTCCTACCCAGTAGTTTTTATCACGTTCAAATTTTTTCTTCCTCGCGAAAAAACCATGTATCTACCAGTCTGATTAGTTAATTATAGTACACTCTATATCCGAATCTCACTTTTATTGCGGAGAATGAAAGAGTAGAAAAAGGTATATAGAGATCGCTTGGCTCGAATTTTATTCCACTCCGACGAGCTGAAGAAACTTTCCAAATTTCCGTCTGTTTTAGCAATAGTAATCCCACCAGGCATCCTACCTTTCAGTTCAAGTACTTTTGGCTCACTTTCATCGCGTTACTCTGCAGACACTATAGATATATATTGTAGTGTAAGTTTGTGTACAGGGGCTACCTAATTGCAGGTGGAATTTCGCACTGGCCCGAAGATGTGTGCAAATGTGAGAAGCAGTGAAGCTAACCAGTTATTAAGATGTTGAGGTATAGCGTTAACCCGCACCGCATGAGTGTGAGCAATTTTTGGCGCTTTGATTTCCGAAGCCCGCGGCTTGTCCAAGGCGCGTAACGTAAGTATACACCTTGAAACTGGAGAACATTGAATCATTCTGACAGTTGAGGACTCCTGAGTACAGAGAGAAACATCGAAAAATACAAGTCAGAGGCTTGAATTTTTTTCGAGGGCTGCGATTCAATACATCACGAGATGAGACTCTTAGCCTTTTTCGGGGAAGAGAGAATCGCCTGAAAGTGGATCAATGCTTTCCGTACGGCCCACGTTATTTTATTTGAAAATTGCAGATGGTCGGGCCTCTGATGTAAAAGGGTGTCGTAATGCCGCATTTATTGCATTAGCCGGACCGTAGTTTTGTTATGTTTCCTTTGAATTGTAAGTATTTCAGTCTTGATTTCAAAAGGAACTCAAAAATTTGGGCGAATGTATGCTGCAAATCGCATCATAAATTATTTTGAAATGACAAGAGGTTGGTATAATGGTACCAGCCCAAAATTGTCATGAATCTTGCTGGAAAATAAGATGAGAGTTTGATGCACAAAATCTTCCTGATTTGGAATCTTTCAAATACCTGCAGAATTCCGTATATGAATTTTTTGGGCGGAAGCTAACAATCTAATGGTCTAATAAAGATATAAATAATAGGTATAAATACCAAATGCCGAAATTGAGATTTCTGTGAATTCTGTTTCTATGAATCTGAACATGTCATGAACAACTCCAGAAATTTTAGAAACTGAGAGTAGAGCACGTTTAACTTTTATGATGATCATGCATGGTTTATTGTGTTGCAAACTTCTCACCTTGGAATGATGTTTTTTGCCATGTTCCCATACTTTTTGAAAGATATGGTAAGTATCCACAATGTTGAAGGACGATTCGGATCGATTAAAAAATGCGAATTCCAGCATTCACACGCGTGTGCAGACAACTCATTAGATCTAATGATTCTATAATCGCCATAAGCTAAGATATCCAAAAGGCATTCAGATGGAAGTATGTCAATTCCAATCGGACAAAATGAATCATTTGGAAAAAAGAGTTCCTAACTATAAATTTGAGTTATAGAAACTGCTACAAAAGTGTCACCTACCACTGCCTTTTCTCGTACCAAACAGATCCACCATACATCACTTTATCGCTCAGAACAACAACTAACCTTCAAACATAATTCAATCCCCGGCAACTTCATTCAGGATTCGATACGACTGTTGCCAAAAAAAACTCACACCCAAACATCGCAGTAGAAAAAAAAGTATACAGACAGGGAGTCAAACAGAAAGAACGGGTGTCGCATAGATTGTGAATACATACATACACACCAAGTCCGCTATAAGAAAAAAAATCGGTCGTATTCGCCATTCCCTTTCTAGAATCACATCCCTTTCCAAACTTCAGATAGATAGCAAAACGAATGCCAGCTGCTATTGCTACTTCACTTTATATCCAAATGGCCTTTCCTGTTGCTACTTTCTAGCAACAATTTAGCTCACCATAAGACGAATAGGAGAAATAGCCCTTTGCCAATGCTTGCAAGCTCCATATATCTCATTCTACTTTTCTTTCGCTGTTATACGAATTGAAAAACGGTTTCGATAAAACTCTTTTCCATCCGGACATTTTTCCAAGGTGTTATATTACCACATACAGTACTCGAGTGGAGAGCCAACTCTGTCAGCCGATTTTCAAGCTAATCTAAGTTAAGTTGTGAGATAGGCGCACCGGTAGAAAGTTAGTTACCTCATTTTTCCTGATGTCGCATACTTTCACGATAATGTTCAAAAAATTTTAATCATTGAGAATGAGTGATTTTTCCCAGAATATCAGTTATAGAACACATGAGAATACACGTGTCCAAAATGATTTGAGTGATAAGTACAAGTACAAGCAATTGGAGAATGAAAAAGTACATAACTCTGACTGTCTCATTTACAACGAACAAGTTTGTGTGCAAGAATGAAAGGGTTGGTTCTGCAAGCTCAGCACAACAACATATGAGAAGGTTGAGTTTGCAGACTCGGCGTTTACTTTATACTGTATCTCTTGCTTCTCGTGTCAATTGGCTTTGTACAACTGCTACTGATGCTCTGTAGCAGTGTGCAACGCGTAACTGTCATTGTCTGTCGGCCCGTAGATTCGTCCGGGCGCAAACGAGAAGACGCTTTTGAAACTCTGCGATGTGAAAGATTCTTCTGCGCAAACTGAGAGTGTTTGACACTTGTTTGGCATCAACTCACTGTATATAGTATCAATTACAACATCTCAAGCATTTCGTGTTTAGATCATACAGATATGAGCAAATCCACGAAACGTAGTGTTTTGGGAGGAAAAAATTTTGAAAATTTTTTCCATCGCCCATTACTCGGGTTTTACATACTCTCAGTTATCGGTGTCTAGAACTCAAATCCACTCGCGCGGCCGATTTTTACGGCGTGGGGTGGGACAGAGGAACCCGAAAATGGCCATAAGAGTAATGATGTACCCAAACACACAGATACAGTATTATATTATCAATTTGACTGCTAACGGGGATGGAAAGTATCGCACTCATCACCAGAAAACTCGAGGAGATCATCATTGGAGTTATGATATACACGTTATTTGGAAGTTTTCCAGCAACGTAATGCCCGAACATCCCCTTAAAAATTAGGTAAGGTAGCTCGTACGATCAAACAACAAAATATTGGATCACCCAGTCACTTACTTGGTATCAAATACTATAAAAGTGAGAGATCACAAGCAGAATCGTAACGGGTTGACCCGTCTTGTTCATGTGCACTTCTGAAAATATGATTTTGTCAAACGATCACTTTTTTTCAAAGCGTAATTTGCATGCCAATGCTTTTATATTATTCTGCGTGACCATTGATCGTCCGGAATCACTAGATTTTCCCCTAGATTGGCTAACCTAACCCGAAAAAGTCACTAGATTTCTACCTGATCGACTAACCTTGCCTGAATATTACTAGCTTTTTCCTACAGATTGACTAACCTTACCTTACAATTACTAGATTCACGCCTATTTCGATTGACTTCTTTTTTGAAATCCATGGAGACTATAGAAAAATCACTCAATTTTCCCGTATCGCGACTATCCCTACCTTAAAATTACTGGATTTTCCATTATGTTGACTAACCCTGCCTGAATATTACTTGATTATTCTCTATATCGACTAACCATTTTTTTGGGAAATATTTTCCCGTATATCGACTAACCCTACCTTAATTACTAGATTTTTCCCCCATATCGACTAACCATTTTTCAGGAAATCATTAGAACTTTTCGGTTATCGACTAACCTTACCTTGAAATTACTAGATTTTTCCCTATATCGACTGAAAAAACACTAGATTTTTTTCTAGACGGACTAACTTTATCTGAAAAATTCGTATTGGTCAACCCTACCTGACAAGTTTCTAGATTTTCCGTGGCCCTGTTTGGAGAATAACTAGAATTTAAATCTTTTACTCAAAGTTTGGAGTCCTCTGTCTACAGTTCGTCAGTGCGTCAGACTCCTTCCTTTGCATTAGAATCCACCAAATTCCTTTATGGTTAGTCCGGAGTTCCCGGAAAACCACAACCGGACACGCACCGGCGTACTTTCAGGTTGCGGCTACATGCAATGATTCTGAGAGCAGTATTATTGTTTATACGCTTTTATTGGTACTGAATGTGTTACTTAGATAGTAGCCCACCTGTGAAATCTTATAACACGATACCATGCAACGTTTCGTGGCATTTCGTTCATTAGGAATCGAGAAAAACTTGAAGCAAATTTTTTGGTGGGACAGAGCGCGTCCTCGCCTATTCCGATTCATTCCTCAATAACAAAACAGTTTTGGCCAATACTAGATACTAGCCCACCCGTGGATTGGAATTCCTTGTCGATTGAGCCCTCTCGCGCCCGAAAATTCTGAATCTAGCTCGCAAGAAACTTGAAGTAATGTGAGCATCGAACAGTATAACTTGCTCAGCGAGCCAAAGAACTACGATTTTCTGGCGATGTCGCAAGAATTTCTGGGTGAGGAACAACTCATTCAATGGGATATATCATGGTGTTTCAGTTGCCATATCTCGTTTGGGTTGGAAATGTGAGGTTGAAATACTATAAGGCAAAAAAGTGGTTCATAATCTCCCATCACACATGCAGTACGACCAAAGCGCCATCTATCGGGCAAAATATCCGGATCCTCTCCGGACTAGCCTTGAGCACGCGCGTATCGTACATGAATTCAGTCCGCGGACTTCTCCATGTGTGTCAAACAGTCGCAGAAAAGTGGCTTCGTCACCTGATCCGATCGTGAGTCTGTCCAGTCTGAGTCAGTTCAGTCTGTGTAATGGTTGATTCGAGTGATGGAATGTTGAAAATAATGGGTTATGAGATGATTATGATAACGTAAATTGATAAGATGTGGTTGATGATTGCCTCGGCCTCTTACTTGGAGACGAATTTGTACGCAGACCCTGCGTACAAAACTTGTCTCCGAGTAGGCGATTATTGCCTTATGTGTTGATGGATGTGAGGTGGGTGAATGCGATGAATGAATGTAAGTGGTGGGATGGTAAAAGTGTAGAGTGATGGGATGAGATCGTCTGGTGTTTGAATGTGTCTTGGTGAATGCGGTTGATGAATGGTGAGTGATGCGATGATCAAAATGTAGAGGAATGAGATGAGATTGTCTGATGGTTGTATGTGTATTAGTGAATGCGATTGATGAATCAAGGGAGAAGGAATAAAAAAACAAAGTGGAATGAAAGAAATGATTGCCTCATCCTCCTGCTTGGATACGAATTTGTATCCTGCGTGGTAAACTCGTCTCCAAGTAGGCGATCATTGGCTAATGATGTGACGTGTTGATGGATCTGAGGTTGTTCAATGCGATGAATGAATGTTACAAGGTGGAATGATAAGAATGTAGAATGATGGGATGAGATAGTGTAGTGTGTTAGCTAATGAGTGATGAGTTGATGGAAATTTAGATAAATGAGATGAGATTATTGATGAGATGTACTTGATGGTTGAAAGTGTAAAATAAATGATTGCCTCACCCCCCCCCCCTACTTGGAGATGGATTTGTTCGCAGACTGCGCGGACACTCGTCTTCAAGTAGGCTGTCATAGTGATCACCTACTTGAATGATCGTGTGATGTGTAGGTGGATACAATGAATGAATATCAGTGGTGGGATGCAAAAAATATAGAGTGATGGGATGAGATCGTCTGGTGTTTGAATGTGTATTGGCTAATGAATGATGAGTGATGAGTTGATAAAAATGTAGACAAATGAAATGAGATTATTCATGAGATGTGCTTGATGGTTGAATAAGAGGAAATCTATGTTCATTTATTTCTTCCAGAGTCAAGGATGGATCATTCAATCAATCGCGGCCTTATCGATACATCGTATTCAGTTCTCACAGTGTGAATTCAATCATTCATTGCGTCTGTGTAATGTTTTCTAATGAGAGAAACGCGCTGTTTCATGGATCAGTCGCATTAGTCCTATCAATCCACTAAACGTATGTTGGACAATTCGCTTATTCTCATTATACAAAACGTTGCGCATTAATTTTGTTATTGACTAAGTTTTGAAAGACAAATTTAGACCAATGTCCAATTTCAAAATATTGTTGAAAATAATTTTGTTGACATGTCAGTTGGTGAATACAACAGTGTATATATCGTTTTTTTTTCGTAAATTGAATTCGTGCAATGTTATGACATGATCGTAAGCCCTCAGTATATTACCTCGATTAGCAAAAGTTTGTAGAAAAATGTCGTTTCATCAAAATGTTGAGAAAGTGCCTACATCTACATTGCGTATTCTTGAACGAATATATGAATATGTTATATCATGTCTTATATTGTAGTAAAAATTGTTAATATCAGAGGAATACTTTAAATATTGTGTTGATTATGTTGAACACAAAAAATTTATATTCGACTCAACGTCAGCCAATTCACAAATAAATTTCACATGTATTCGCATCCGTTGTAAATTTTTGACAGATAGAACTTGCGTTTCTCCAATAATTTCACTTGAAAAGAAAGTTGTGTCTCTAAAAAAATAAAGGCTATATTTTCACACCATTTTAATCTTTGTCCATTATAATTCAAGTTACGTCATTACTAAACGATAATATTTCCATTTTTGAAACTTGAAAATGATTATTTTTCATGAAATCTTTGGGCGGTTGATTGCCGCGTCTTTACAAAACACAGAACGGAGCGAGCGTTAGCGAGTGACGATATTGCTAGCTCGACATGATTTGGCTCACATTGACCTGGCTTATCTTAATTTCTTTGGTTTTTGACGAAGAATCGAATGTTATATCCACAGAAATGTGATTGGTCAGACTGCGACGTTGTAGAGTGAGAAATATCGTCGATCTTTTCATCTTTCCAAAAAGTAGTCACGGGTCATCAACAGGAGATAGCTTCATACTTGTTGGAAGCACGTTCGTGGGCTTCAAGGTAGTTGTGGCTTCAAATTAGGGGGTCATTTTCTCGCAAGAATCATACCGATATAACACACTGAATCCAAATGCCGACTGTAACACTGAGAGAAAAAAGCCGTACGCCACGCGCGAAATTTCGTGATTTTTGAAATTTGACGGCCCGCCATTCCGGTCTATTTCAGTTTTGAGTCTTGAGCTCGTTACAACTTGGTTGTGGGATCCCAAAAAAGGCGTCTGCGTTCTCGCGGAGTTGATATATAGCCATTGGTGCGAAAAATCGGTGCACAAAGGGCGTAACGCACGAATCATCGCGTTTCGTGGATTTGCTCATATGTTTCGATGGTTTTGATACCCGTTCGAATGGTGTATGCGTGAGAAGTAATGGTGGTACGTTTGTACTTTTACTGTGATAATGATTCAAAAGTGTACAGCCCATCCCACGCATCAGCGCTGGGTACATCATCTTGTGTCAATCAAAGGAGACTATTCGTGTAACGTTAGAAGCATGTTAACCCAGGGAAACTTTGAATTCGACTCATTACAGGCAGGTATGAGATTACCACAGAAATTGCTCGAATGCTTTTTTTGGAATTATGTTCGTATATTTGAATCATCTATTTTTGGGATATCGTGAATAATTTTCCACCAATGTACAAGTAAAAACGAAGAAAATGCACTCTCGCGAGTTGAAATAGGATGTCTCTGGTTCATTTTGTACAAATTTTTAGATCTATCGAGGAATCTGGGACATTACTCTGATATCAATGCGAAAAATAAGCTTTTTATTGATTACGGACGCATCTGAGACCTTCGAAACAACTGCCATCTTGTTCTGCAGTTCAAAATACATGGGAAATCATAGTTTCCACACGCGTTTGGCACACTACAAAGAAGTACTACCAGAACTATCAAATCGTAGAATAAGCAAGAAATGCTAGGAACGCTGTTTTCGGGAAGATCAGTTTTTTTTGCGATTTAAGGGGATGGCGTATACCGGCCGAAATCCGTCTGCTAAATTACCCCAAAATCGTATTTAAAGAACTACGGCTCTAAAATCCATCGAATCGATCCCAAATTTTCCACAGAGTTAGAAGATTCTCGTGAAAATGGTGGAAAGTCAGTGATTTCCTTGGAAAAGATCTGTGTCAGTCAAAAACTGTCTCGAATGTCGAAACTCTTTGAGGTTAGGCTACTATTATACTCACAGTGTAGGATTCCTGTGAGCTGGATTACCCCAAGAGAGACTTTCCACCAATCCCACGGGGATCTTCTAACTCTGTGGAAAATTTGGGATTGATTCGATAAGTTTTGGAGCCGTAGTTCTATAAATACGAGTTTGGGGTAATGCGAGTAAGATTCTGTATCGCGAAGTTGAGAACTGCATTTTATAAGTTGGCAGCATTGACGTGGTCTCTAGTTTTGATGTCGGCTGCTAGCAGACGTTCGCAAAGCGCGTGCTGTTGTGTGCTATTCAGTACTGGTGCTGTTGCTCGCATGCTTGCTTTTTTCGGTATACCACAAATCCTCGTAGTCGGCGTTTTGCGAGGAAATCGTGGCTTCCTGGTGGAAATGAGAGTGTCCGGGTCGTGTGAAAGTGTGACAGCTATGAGTGTTTTGTGCTGTGCTGAGTGTGCTACTGCACAATCGCAAATACTCGCATCCTGCGGGTGGGATAGGATGCACCTGGGCTACTACAGTGGCTACCTCCTTTGACACGGCTTTGTTATTCTCTAAAATAACAAAAATTTGGTCCTAGACCATAAAAAAATTGTCATGACGGAGGAGTGCGATATCTTTTGGAAGCTAGTGAGACCAAGAGAAAGCTGCTGTTTGTGTTTTTGTAACGTGAGTGATGGTTTATGACATCATGTTTTTCCCATCTTAGTGCATGCATTTGCGGTTGCCAGTTCTTAGATATCCCCCCAAATATTCATTGAGAGAAGTTTTGGAGGAGTTTTTGGATTCAAAATGATGTGATAAATATAGAATATTGTATGCAAGTGGAATGAAGTAGAATAGTTGTCTAGAAGTTATTTTAGTTGACTTGCTGAATATCGTGGTTCAGAATCCGCAAGTAGCATCAACCTCGAACATTGCCTCTGACCTTGTTATTGGTCTCTAGTTGTTCAATCATCACCCCTGAGTCACCCAGAACTCTTAGAGAACTCCATTTCCCATTTTCACAGCTCCCAAGATGCATGATTAGCATGTACTCATGGCGAGGAATCATGGAGTTGGATTTTTAATTGTGATCAGCAGTTCCTTAGACTTCCAGAAATGAGCTGAATTATCTTTTACATTGTAATGATATCATGGATAGGAAACTATTTTGCTTGCTTTCTTATAACCAGACAATTGCAGCGACATGTTATATATTGTTGAAAAAGACCATGGGTCAATTGAATATCTGTCACCTCAATTTCCCAGATTCTTGATGACGCAAGACTATACTTATTGTTAGTTTCAATTCCAAATTCTTGAACCAGACAAGATAATTCAAGTTCATGAGACAAAAACTAACAGCCCTCTAGAAGCTGTTCTATAGAATAATTGGTTTCCTCTCAATAATTGTTTATGTGAGTACTTGGTGTGCAAACTCGGATATCTTTTCATGCATGTAAATTTGAATGCTTTTTAATGAATGTGTGTGTTATCAAATAAGACAACTCAATTCATGTTGATGAACATGAACGCAGATGACTATTTACATGGAAGGATCAACCTGCTGTCCAAGGAATAATCTATTTTCTCTTAATAATGATTCATGTGAGTACTTGGTGTGCGTACTTGGATATCTTTTTATGCATGTAAAATTGAATGCTTTTTGATGAATGTCCGTGTTACCAAATAAGACAATTCAATTCATGTTGATAAACATGAATGCAGATGACTATCTATATGGGAGGATCAACCTGCTGTCCGAGGAATAATCTATTTCCTCTCAATAATGGCTCATGTGAGTACTTGGTGTGCGAACTTGGATTTTTTTATGCATGTGAATTTGCATGCTTTTTATGTGTATTTTCCAATGTGTGAATTGCATTGACGCTGATGAATACGAATGGAGATGACTATCTATTTGGGAGGATCAACCTGCTATCCGATGAAGCTGTGGAAGCATCCTTTTTTCTGGGCATGGATTTTGGAATTGACGGATAGTACAACCAAGGAGGATCTGTTTGGGAGGATCAACCTGCTTTCCAAGCGAGCTCTGGATCCATTCATGTTTCTGAACATGAATTTTGGAATTGACGGATGGTGAATCTTCAGGAGGATCTGTTTGGGAGAACCAACCTGCTTCCCAAGGAAAGTCTGGATCTATTTTTGTTTCTGAACATGAATTTAGGAATTGACAGACGGTGAATCTCAAGGAGGATCTGTTTGGGTCAATCAACCTGCTTTCCAAGGAAGCGCTGGATTCACTCTTGTTTCTGAACATAAATTTTGGAACTCATGGCAAAAAAAATTTTTTTGCATCGATGGCAAATTTCAATAGATGGATCTTCTGCTTTTGATGAGCAATCCTAAATCACTGATTAGGAATTCCATTTTCGTTGAAAAATGAGTATACCCTTTTCGTTTACATAAATCTTTGAATTCATCTCGTTTTGGGGACAATGCTGTCTTATTTCCAAATCATCCACGTTTGTGAGCGTGGATATATAGGATACAGGGGTATAAATGGTGGATCCATTATGGTTTGACGAAATCTGGAATATTTTCGAATAGTTCGAGCTAGTATCCAAGTCGTCTACTCGCGCGCTAGAAAATCCGAGAGGAAATCAGTGCTGCCAACAACAAAAAACTACATTTGAGAAGCTCATTCTACGAGTCGCCATCTACACTTAGAATGAGCTACTAGTATGAGCCCGCCTGATAACCCAAGAGAGTACTACATCCCCTTAACAAGAATCCTGACATGTAGGAGCAAAGAAAAATCCACGAGGAAATAATATACTCACAAGAGCAGAGTACCTTCTGGCTCCTAGATCTTGTTCTTCAATGTTTTCAGACGGACAGAAGTCTTATCAGAACAATGTTGGAAGATTGTGCAAGCGTGATAATTATGAGCATCAAGGTGAATTTCATTCATGAGAGCCCTAGGAACATAAACAACAAGAGTTTCGTGAACGCATGTACTGGAAATTCAATACTTCTCATGGAAATTTCGAAATTGAATGAAGTTTGTGATTTCCTCGCGATTGGTCAGGATTTTATATGTGAAACTTGAGGGTAACGGTAAACTCTTGATATGATCGATTATCAATAGCAATGTCATTCAATTGTTGCTGCATCGCTACACATCATTGAGTCTCAATTGTGGCAAGGTCACAATAGTAGTAAGGTCACAATGGATCAATATTATGTCTGAATGAACAAATGAAATTTTTTAGGAAAGCTCGTTTCCACCCTAATGACGACCTTGATTTGATGTGATTTATTCCTCTCCGCAATTTTTACGACTCTGCCCATCAAAGTGAAAGATGAAACCAATATTAATGCAGAAATAAGGTAAGAAGAGTCGCTAATATATAAGCAAATCTATTGGTGCTTTTTACAGTTACAACTGCACATCCAAAATGTACCGTACCATCGTTGTAACAGCTACTTGTCTGTTGTTATTCAGTGTAGGAAATATTTCTTCGGAAACTGACGCCCCGATATCTGAAGAAGATTTTTTTACGACTGATGGTCCCACCGATGATGCCACGACCGAGCCTACGATTGATGAAGACAATGAAGGTGAGAATAATGGCTTTGATGACTGTCTGGTTCACTTATTGCCAAATTTCAGGTTATACTGATGACTCGTGATCTACCCGCACTGATTTTTTTAAACAATGCACATTACGAAAAATTGTTGAGTCTCAGCATCTCTATAAAACAAGAATTGTCATGAGTCATAATCCTCACATGAGTCTCAATCAACGAAACCCTCCCATTTTTGTCAGAGTCACAGGTATTATTACGTTCGCTCTCGGAATCATACAATTGACATTCGTACATTTTGAAATATCGAAATGCATAAAAAAATGCAATGGTTCGGGGATCAATTGATCATGAGGTATATCCAAGTACTGGAAATAATGTTTTTTTCATGAGTATGGGACACCTCGGCTCCTTTGAACCGAAAATGAACCTTCCCGGATTACTTTGAGGCTCGATCTATGCTATTCGAGATGAACTCAGTGGGGTTATCCATCTTCTGGGAATGATAAAGTTACAAATTCATCCACGACCAAGGTGAATTCAAGACACTACCTCAGACAAACCTTATAGATGACCAATCTATTGTAGAAAACCAAGATGAAGGAATTCGAGATGAATGAATCAGTCATCCTGTTCATAACTTTCATTCTTACCTTGGGGACTACATTTTGATTGCTCTTATAGACGTCTTCTCAGTTTTCTTCTCAGGCCAGTTACATTGATTTTTGGAGAGCCTCTTCATGAGACTGAACTGCCAACTGTATTCTTTGTGTTTGTGTCAATGGTATTCCTCAGTCCAACGACAAGTCTGTCTCAGAGGTATCTTATGAGAGCAACTCCAATTGACAACCATTCACAACCATTCACGACCATGAACCTCATGAGAGAGAGCATGGCATTTTCGATAACATAAAAGTATGGTTAGGTTGACCTTTTTCACGGGTAGTTTTCTAATCTTCAATTTCAATTTGCTCGGAAGATCCAAAATCTGTTCAGATCAATTCGTGAGAGGATTATGAATATTACACGGAAGCACAAGACAATACTTACCTACCCTAGTCTCTAGCCCCAGCAACCGGCACAGTGGGTATACTTCACAACATCTTGTTCGCCTCTGTGCGTACGAGCCCTGAGCAGTATCTTGGAACGCTTCAGAATTTCCGCCTCTTCGCAAGCCTCCCTATACCTTGCATCTTTACTCTGACAACTCTCTGAATCACACCTTGGAAGATGGAAATGAAAGTCTTCTCTGATAAAAATATGGAGTTACAATTAGCCCATTCGGAGTCCCTTACCATGAAAGAATTTGTATGACATGACTGCAGATGTATCTCCTGAATTTCTACGAATGTTCCTAGCATAACTGAATGTACATCCTCATAGAGAATTGGAATGTGACACTTCTCTGCATGACTCTTGGAGATATCTTTTTCAGGAGGTGAAGTGATTCCAAGACAAAGACGTACAATCTACGGCTACACAGTAAACGAGTACAACTATTCATACGTTGTATCCATAAGAGATCATTATTATTTACACTATTGTGGTGGAACAATTTTGACTCCAAGGTTGATCCTGACTGCCGCTCACTGCGTGGAAGAGGAACACAAATCATTTGTTGCAGTATTCAGCCACTACGGACCAAGTTATTACGAAGTTTCTTACTCCATTACACATCCGTACTACAGTGATAAATACAACGTAAACGACATTGCCTTGCTCGTACTTGAACAAAGAATTCCAAACGCTCAGATCGTATCACTTCAGTCTCATCCTGAGACCGTTTCAGGTTGTTACAAAGCTTACGCGCTTGGTTGGGGACAAACCGAATATGGATTTATGTCTCAAAAACTCAGACGAGTCAATGTCCCAATATTATACACAGATCAATGTGACTCATACGAGGAACTTGATCGAAAGCTAGTCTGCATTGATACCAAACGAGGAAACATCTGTTTTGGAGATTCTGGTGGTCCACTTATGTATGGTCATAATCAGGTAGGAGTTGCATCCTATGTAAGAGGACCGGATATGAAGACTAATCCATGTACGTCTGGGATGTCTTCAGCTTTTACCCGTATTAGCGCATACTACTCATGGATTCAACGATATGTTCGTGAGTATCGTTAGATCACTCTATTTTACTAATTTTTGTGAGGACCTCAAAATATCTACCATCGAACACGTTGTGTGCAATTATAAAACCCTTTGTACGAAGAGCTGGGAGGCAAATCCTGATTTATTGGTTTTGAAGAACTCTGATTGTAAATATACTATTTTAGTTGATCCATTGCCTATTTATTGAAATTCCAAATGGAAGTCTCTAATTTCGAAAATGGTAATGACGGAATAGAAGATGGATACAATGATCTTATAACATCGTTATAACGATCGTTATAATGATCAGATAATGATCAGATGGTCGGGCCCCTGATGTAAATGAGTGTCATAATGCCGCATTTATTGCATTAGCCGGACCGCAGTTTTGTGATGTTTCCTTTAAATTTGAAGTATTCCAGTCTTGATTTCGAAAGGAACTCAAAAGTTTGGGCGAATGTATGCTGCGAATTGCATCATAAATTGTTTTGGAACGACAAGAGGTTGGTGAGAGGTTGGCATAGTGGTACCGGCCCAAAATTGTCATGAATCTTGCTGAAGAATATGATGAGAGTTTGATGCACAAAATCTCCCTGACTTGGAATCTTTCAGATATTTACAGAATTCCGTTAATAAATTGAATGGGCGGAAGCTAACAATCTGATGGTCTAATAAGTGTATAAGTGATAAGTGGAAATTCCAAATGCCGAAGTTGACAGATTCCTATGAATTCGGTTTCTATGAATCTGGACATGTCATGAACAACTTCTAAAATTTCAGAACTATGAAAAATACTGATATTCTGTCAACGCTGAGCTATTCGTCAATTTCGATATATGATGAGTAAGTTACATCCAATCGACGCTGCTAATAGAGCTCAGTTGAGATGGCAAAATTCTACTCAACAATCCAACCATTCGATTTTCATTCCAATCAACAAGATTTTGATTGGGACAAGGAATTCTCACGGATAAAGTGGTACCATGAAACTGAGAGTAGAGTTCTTTTAACTTTTATGATAATCATGCATGGTCATATTGTGTTGCGGACTTTTCACCTTGGAATAATATTTCTTGCCATGTTCACATTCTTTTTCAAAGATATGATAAGTATTTACAATGTTGAAGGACGATTCGGATCAATTAAAAAAGACAAATTCCAGCATCCACACGCGTGTGCAAACTCATTAGATCTAATGATTCTATAATCGCCATAAGCTAAGATATCCAGAAGGCATCTAGATGAAAGTATGACGATTCGAATCGAACAAAATCAATCATTTCGAAAGAAGAGTTCCTAACTATAAATTTGAGTTATAGACACTGCTCACGGCAGGGCTGAACCAAGTTTAAATGCGACTGGAAGTTACTCCCGAGATTCCAACGGGATATCGAAATGAATGTCAAAATACGTTACCAAAAAAATTTTTGTCGTAAGTTATGAGACCGATTTCGAAAAAAATGATTATCAAGTCTGGAGAATCGAATTTTCTTATAAAAATGGATAAACCTGTACGGTTTGGAGTCATACGGAGGGATTCTGTTCTGATATTCTCAATTCTCTATGTTACTATCGAAAAAGTGTCAAAAAGTGGTAATGCACTGGAACATGTTCAGACCAAGGCCTGAAATGAGACGCATGATCGAGCGGACGAGTTTCCATACCAATGTAGAGGTGCAAGCCACTCGTATTTTTTCCATCGCGCAGGATTTTTTGATAATACTCTCAACAATGACTGGAAGATCTTTGATATATTGATTAATTCAAGAATGTATTTTTTACGTGTGGAAAAACACAATATAATTCGGAGATTAGGGAAGAATAACAAATATGAGGATGGTTCATCATTATCTCTAGATATGCTTAACATTGAACTCCTGAACAGCTCTCAATAACTTCGATGTATGAGCAGTAGGGTGGTCCTTATTCCACAAACCCTCTTTTTCGACCTCTTTTGCGGTTTTATCCCATCCTTATGACTAGAAAATGGTGTTTTTACCGTGAGGGAGCCGAAAAAAAATCTCTAGCCGACCCGCCAGAGCGATTTTCAAATCTAATTCCTTGGCTAGTTTTTAGCCCTTCCTGCGCATGCGCACAGTTGTATGGTTGCGAAAGTATCTTGAAACGATAGCTGATAAAATTTCCTTCAAAATTACCCCTTGGTGAGTCGATTTGATGAATCGTAACCAGAGTTATGACTGTTTTTGGGAAATGAACGAGTTCAAGCTGTCAAAGCACGCTGTTGTTCGACTCACAGATTTGACACATTGGACTCTCCCACTCTCGAAAAACAGTCATAACTCTGGTTAAAACGCATCAAATCGACTTTATCGGCGGTCATTTTGAAGGAAATTTTGCCAGCTATCGTTTGAAGGTACTTTCACAAGCATGAAATTACACGGATGCGCAGGAAAGGCCAATAAATCTGCAAGGAATTTGATTTAAAAATCGTCCAGGCGGGTCGGTTAGAGATTTTTTTTCGGCTTGCTCGCGGTTAGAACACTATTTTCTAGTCATGAGGATGTGAGAAAACCGTGGGAGAAGTCGAGAAAGAGATTTTGGGAAATAAGGACCCCCCTAAGGAGCAGGATGAGATCTCGGAACTTCACACTTAGTCCAAGTTGATTCAAAGTCATGATGTAGAGACTCGACTGCCTGCTTACTGTGTTGGCCTAGACCTTTCTTGGCTTTTTCACAAAAATCAAAAACATTAAAAAAGGCCACGTGGACTTTGGGCGTTATCGAGATATCAAAGGCTATGTAAAATTCTCTAAAATTATCCATACAAGTCTTGTAATTAGGTTTGAGATCAAGTGAGAAAGTAGAATCAACTACAGACTTGAAATCGTCGGAACATTTTACGTACTTAACGCAATCCTCAGCACACAATTGACGCAACATGTCGACGTTGTTCAAAAGTTTATAACAAGCATTGCCGTCAAAAGAAGGGCCCTCGTGTACAAATCTTCGTTCAACATTACACTTTCGAGCCCAAGCCACACTATCTTCCGTAAATTCTTCCAGCGTATTCTTGTATACCATAAGTGATTTTGGTAGATTTTTTCGTCCTTGATGGTTAATATACAAGTTGAACCTTTGGTCTCGTCGATCTTGAAGGACGGTCCGTCCTTCAAGATCGACGAGACCAAAGGTTCAACTTGTATATTCTTGTATACGGTATTCACAACCCCGAGCATGATATGTAACTGTGGAGGAGGATCTTGCTCATAACTTGAGTGTTGTTCTCAAGGTGTGAATCTTTCTCATAATTTGAATCTTACGTAGCCTTAAGATTAACGCCCAAAGTTCACGCGGCCTTTTCCTAATGTTTTTAATTCTTGTGAATAAGCCAAGAAAGGTCTAGGCTATTATAGTGAGCAGGCAGTTGAGTCTCTACATCACGACTTTGAATCAACTTGGGCTAAATATGAAGTTCCGAGATCTCATCCTGCTCATGCATCGAAGTTATTGAGAGCTGTTCAGGAGTATAATGCTAAGCATATCTAGAGATAATGATGAACCATCCTCATATTTGTTATTCTTCCCTAATCTCCGAATTATATTGTGTTCTTCCACATGTAAAAAATACATTCTTGAATTAATCAATATATCAAAGGTCTTCCAGTCATTGTTATGAGTATTATCAAAAAATCCTGCGCGATGAAAAAAATACGAGTAGCTTGCACCTCTACATTGATATGGAAACTCGTCCGCTCGATCATTCGTCTCATTTCAGGCCTTGGTCTGAACACATTCCAGTGCATTACCACTTTCTCTTGACACTTTTTCGATAGTAACATAGAGAATTAAGAATATCAGAACAGAATCCCTCCTTATGACTCCAAATCGTACAGGTCTATCCATTTTCCTAAGAAAATTCGATCCTCCAGACTTGATAATCATTTTTTTCGAAATCGGCCTCACAACTTACGACAAAAATTTTTTTGATAACGTATTTTGATATTTATTCCAATATCCCGTTGAAATCTCGGGAGTCACTTTCAGTCGCATTTAAACTTGGTTCAGCCCTGCCATGTCCGAAAATGAATTAGCCAACTTTTGTCCCCGGTAGGCGAAGTTCACCAAAATTTAGATGGAATCTTTCGACACTAAAATCAAAGTGTGTGACAAGTTTCATCAAAATCTCAGCGTTGAATCTCTTAGGTGGGGTGCGCCCTTAAAATGATATAAAGCGTCAAAAATATGGTGGTACATTTGCATTGTTACTGTGACAGATGATTGCATTGTTGATGTGCAGATAGTCCATCCCATTTCACGCATCAGAGCTGGATACATCTTTTAATGACAATTGATGGAGACCATCTATATATAGCTCAAATAGCACGCCAGACTGGCGAAACTTCAAAATTGATCCATTACTGGCATGCTTGAGCTTACCACAGGAAAAATTGAAAATGTCTTTTTCGGAAAATTACACATATATTCAACCTGTACGTTTTTGGGCTATTGCAAATAATATTAACTCAAAGTATGGATAGAGGCAAAAGAAATGAGCCCTCGTGACACAAAAAGGATATGTCTGGTTAATCTTGTGAGCATTTTGAGAGTTATTGGGTGCTTATAGCAACTTGAAAGATCAGCTTGTCACTCGTTCTGGGCGCATCCTAACCTTCTAAGGCCACTGCTATCTTGTTCAGCAGGTCAATATATTATGGAGGGGAAGATAGTTCTGATACGCACATTGCCAACTATGAGGGGCAATCAATTTACAAAATAAGCAAAAAATTCGGCAAGAAATGCTAAAACCGCCGTTTTTGCTAAATCAGTTATCTGCGATTTTTGAAAAATCCTGACAAGTAGGGGCTCAACGAAGGTCGGATTTGAATATTACGGTGAAAATTGCATAAGTAAACGATATATCCTCAGGAAAGATCTTCCGACCCCCATGTTTTTTATTCCTCAGTGCTCTCAGCCAGGGAGAAGTCTTGTTAGCACAATATTGGAAGATTGTGCAAGATCAACAATTACGAAATCAAGGTGCGATTCTCTTTATAATTTTCCTGGTAACATGAACGTCAAGAACAGCGTGAACGTGTATGCTGAAAATTCAATACTTTCCATGGAAATTCCAAAATTGAATGACGTTCGTGATTTCCTCAGGATTGTTTGGGATTCCATACGTAAGAGTTCAAGAGTAACAATTAAAATTTGATATAATCGAGAATCAACAGCAATGTCATTCAATCGTTATCACATTGTTACACATCACTGAGTCTTGATTGTGGCAAGGTTATCAATACTATTTCTGAATGAATAGATGAAGTTTTTTATGAAAACCTATTTCCGCCCTGATGATGATCTTGCAATGATGTAATTAGGGTCTCTCTTCATCTTTCGCGACTCTACTGATGAAAATGAAAGACAACGCGAGTGCTCATGCGAGAATGAGGTGAAAACTCGTATATATATGCGTGGATCTATTGGTGCTCTTTTATACAGTTTCGACTGCACATACAAGATGTACCGTATCATCCTCGTAACAGCTATATATCTTTTGTTATTCTGTGTAGGGAATTTCGCTTTGGAAACTAATGCCTCAATATCTGAACAAGATTTTGATACCAATAAAGGTCTTGCTGATGATGCCATATTCGAGCCTAAGATTGATGAAGACAATGAAGGTGAGAATAATGAATGTGATATCTTCTGTATCCGGTTCACTGACTGCTAAATATGAGGTTACTGATTACTCGTAATTTACTAGCACCATATCATTCAACTTTAGACAGCATAAAACAATAATTGTCATAAGTCATAATTCTCACATGAGTCTCAATCAACGAAACCTCCCACATTTTTGTCAGAGCCACACGTATTATTACGTTTGCTCTTGGAACCATATAATTGACATTGGAATATACTAACATAAGTCTTGAAATATCGAAATGTGTCACATCAAAATATTTAATGATCCGGGGATCAGTTAACTATGAGGCATATCCAAGTACTGGAAATAATTTTTTTATTTTTTTGTAAGTATTGGACCCCCCGGCTTCTCTGGACTAACAATAAACCTTCCCAGCTTACTTTGAGGCTCGATCTATGCTATTCGGGATAAACTCAGTGGGTTCCGTAAGATGGATAGCCGATACATCTTACGGAAATAACAAAGTTACAAATACGTCCACTATCAAGGCGAAGTTGAGACCCTTCAGCCACAATTCATAGATGATTATTCTATAGTAGAAAACGAAGATAAAAAAAGTCAAGATGAATTCATATTTGTCGTAGTCATGACTGGTATTGGTATTTTTGAACTACGTTTTGATTGTTCCTATGGAAGCCTTCCCAAAAAATTCACATTGACATTTCGTGGATTTTCTTCATGAGATTGAGCTGCCAACTGTATTCTTTGTGTTTGCGTCAATGGCATTTCTTAGTCCAACGACAAGTCTGTCTCACAAGTATCTCGTGAGAACAGCTTAGTTTCACAACCGTGAACATCATGAGAGATAAGTTGGCATGCATAATAACGTCGTGCTTTTTCATGGGTAGTTTTCTGATCTCACTTCAAAATCTCTCATTTCAATTTCCTCGGTAGATCCAAAATCTGTCCGGATCAATTTATAAGAAGATTGTGAATATTATACGGTAGCACACGACAATACTTCCCTAAACCGCAGTGAGTACTTTACAACATCCTGTTCGCCTCTGTGCGTATGAGTTTTGAGCAGCGTTTTGGAACGCTTCAAGACTTCTGCTTCTTTGCAAGCACTCATGTATTTTCTTTCATTTTCACTTTGATAACTCTCTGAATCATACCTTGAAAGATGGAAATGAAAAAATTCTCTGATGGAAAATGTAGAGTAACAATTAGCCCACTCTGACTCTGAACAACTCTTGTGTGTCCTCGGGATTCGAGTCGGAGTAGAGTTGCATGATATCAATATAATACGATCATCTAGAATATATCGACATCGGAATCGAAATAATCAGAAAATACGAGATCGTATCGAGATCGTTACCCCCAATATCGAATCGATATCAAAAAAATCGATATGACGAAACGTTTTTTGATTCTTAACCCGATTTTGTGATTTTATTAGCATTATTTTATATCATAATGATCTGAGTGCCCAATTAGATTCCTATTGCCCTCCGAAAATTAAGCTAGAAAGAAGACGCCCATCCTTTTCTCTTCATCTGCAACTTATTCTGCAGCAAATATGATTGTATCACCGTCTAGTATGAGCCAGAACAACGGATGACTTCATCATTCAACATGAGTTCAAGGGGGCACTATACTCGTTTTTGCAGTTAACCGTCTCCAATTGTTTATAAATAAGGTTGAGACCTGGATCAAGATTAATCATTTCTAACAAGAATTTCGGGTCGAAACTATGGATAAGGCACATTTCTATTATAATCATGGGTGGACGAATTTTTTCGACAAGGCCTTTGACGGTGTAGCCCAACGCTCCAGATTGATCGACGAAACGCCAAAATCACGCATGTGTATCAAATTCTTGGGTCGAAATCTGATTTGCGATAGTGAAGTACTAATGCGAGACTGATGATAAATTCATCAATTGGACCGTTTGTAAAAGATTTGTAATGTATATATTCATTTATACTCGAACAAAAATGACCGATTATTCGATTTTTTCGGATAGTCGGTCTTTTTCATATCGATATCGACACTTTTAGTTTTTGTTGATACCGAATCGATATCAAACCGAGTTCGACATCGATATCGATTATATATCAAAACATTGTGCATGTCCAAGTCAGAGTTTCTCACCATGAGAAAAATTTGTATCACATGGCTCCACATTTATCCTCTGAATTTCTTAAGATGAATTTCTTCTTGCATATCTGAATATACATCTCCATGAGAACTTGAAATCTGACGCTTCCTTTTAAAACTCTTAGAGATGATTATTAATCTAATAAATGATGAAATTCTTTTTCAGGAGGTAAAACGGTTCGAAGACAGAAACGTATGATCTCCGGCTACGAAGTAAACGAGTACGACTATCCATACGTGGTATCCTTAATAGATCATCATCAGTCACACCATTGTGGTGGCACAATTTTGACTCCAAGCATGATTCTGACTGCCGCTCACTGCGTATCTGAGTTTCAAATATCGTATATTGTAGCATTCAGCCGATACGGACCAAGTTATCACAATATTGCTCAGTTTATTATACATGAGCACTTTCGCAATAATGGACTTCTGGTGAACGATCTCGCCTTGCTTGTACTTGAACAAAGTATTCCAAACGCCCGGGCCGTATCACTTCAACCTTATTTCCAGGAAGTTCCATATTATTCTAGGACTTACGCGCTTGGTTGGGGTCAAACCGAAAATGGATTTATGTCTCAAAAACTCAGACGAGTCGATGTTCTATTATTACACCCGTCTCAGTGTCAATCACATGAGGATCAAAAGTTAATCTGCATTGATACCATGCAAGGAAACGTCTGTGGCGGAGATTCTGGTGGTCCACTTATGGATGGTAATAATCAGGTAGGAGTTACATCCTATGGTTTAAGTACAACGGTACCCATGTATCCATGGTCAGTGGTTCCAGTAAGTGAAAAATGTATGTCTGGGATGCCTGCAGCTTTTACCCGTATTAGCGCATACTACTCATGGATTCAACAATATGTTCGTAAGTATCGTTAGATCACTTTATTTTACTAATTGTTGTGAGGATCTCAAGATATCTACCATCGAACACGTTGTCTGCAATTATAAAACCCTTTGTACGAAGAGCTGGATGCGAATCCTGATTTATTGGTTTTGAAGAACTCTGATTGTAAATATACTATTTTAGTTTATTCATTGCCTATTTATTGGAATTCCAAATGAAAGTCTCTAATTCCGAAATTGGTAATGACGGAATAGATGATGGATACAACGATCTTGTGAGAACGTCATGAAATTCTACTATGCGGTGAAAAAAATGATGGAGAATGCTAAAGTATCATATTTGGCTTTTCTGTCTCTCCCTTCCTTTCTCTTTCAAATTATGAGAACTTCATAGATTTCTTTACGCGTGACTGTCTCGTTGATGGCCGAAGTGGTCGTGCCTATCCCAATTTCTTGCAAGGTTGAGCAGAATCGAAATTGAGGTTCTTCTGAGAACGAGTGTGCTCTCTGGATTCAGGTGAACGCCGTTGGTATTAGTTTGACCCTGTTTGTTAATTAATATAATAGCTCACTCGGCGGTGTGTATTTCCAAAATTGCTTCTCCTCGGTGTACATTAAACTTTGGATACAAAATGTCAATAGATCTGTGAAATGTTGGGGAATAATGAGAACGTTACTACTTTGTTGTCAAGTTTCACGACAATATTTGTATAGGTGAGAGATTATAAAAACTCGATCAAATAAGACAGACAATTTTCAGATGAATTGGAAATAATAAGAAAGAGTGGAAAAAAATATACAACCCGGCAAATATTGTTGCAGTCATCTTCTTGCAACTGAAGTTGCCGAGTTTCCGATAAAGAACCAAACTTGATCAAAACATTTCAAGTTGGGCTGGTGATCACAGGGGGGCTGCATATTTGGCGAATAGATCTGTAGGATTTCCAATAACCCGAATTTTCAATAAACTCTGAAAATGCTAGCCATAAACGTTCACAAAAAAACGCGTGAATTACTCGAGTCGAGTACCGGAAATAGATTGTAAAAAATGTGCAATCTACGCATTACCACTCAGACCTCAGACTCGTAGGGGCTAGCTGCCCTTATCTAACGTGCTGTCCCAATTAAAAGGATGATCTGAAAATTGCGGCCTCAATGCATCATTTTCGTCGTCCAAATTCCTATTCTGTCGAGTTACTCGCCTCTGGATTCAAGAAATTTTCCACGTCAATCTTGAGAGAACTAAAGATGGGGGGATTTCAGTTTTGAAATTACTGATCATTAGTGTCATGTATAGAAATGATTTCATTAGGATTTAAAATCTTTGCAACACAATTTTGGGAGAGATTGGCAAGACTGAAACAAACTTGGAGGTTAGAATTCCCAAATGCCGCATTATGTTCTGGTACTATGCTCGCTTTGCCATATTTTCAAGTACATCAAGGAGAGAGTGGGGTGAATTAGGACAGGAGCGAATTAGGACAAACAAGATAGCTCGGTTGTGGGCGAGTCTAGGCTTCCGCCGCGTGAAAACATTTCCAATACCATCACAGACGATGGTTTTTATCGCGGTTAGACCTCACGAAACGATAATGGGAGTCCTCGCTAACGCAGGGGTGCTTTTTGAGGGTCTCGCGTGGTTTATTTTGCAAATGCAAGATTACATGCTACTTCTGCCGAAGTGCACTGGCTTAATCGCCGTTTGAGGGTCAGAAACTAGGTCACAAAACAAGGATTTTGAGCCACCGTGGGTCGAAATCGGCCCTCTTGAACCCAAGTTATCGCAATTTCGCAAAAAAAAAAACGCCTGTGGGCATTTTAGGACAAACTGGACGGGGTGAATTTGGACAATGCTAAATATCATCTAAAATCGGCCGACCGGTCGCGTGTCCGTGTTTCACGAGGATTATCTTCCGTATCGAGGTGCGTATGCGTTTGTACGAGTTTTTCGAAGCGCGGGTAGGTTGAGGGTGAGTTAGTTGATTGAAAATGGGTGAGAAAGTGAAGTTACGATGTCCAATGACGGTCAGAGGAGTCAGATTAGAGGCGGGAAGGCACTTTTTACGTGTTAGAATATAGTGCTAGATTTCCGCAATTTCACTGTCGCATTCGCTGATATCGGGTTGATTGTCGCACTCTACCATTTGGATCGTTGACTTAGGGCAAGTATGGGTACATCCAATATAAAGAAAAAAAGAGAAAGCCGACTCTTACAAGCCGCGAGTCGATTGCTGATTGCTGCATAAGGTAGTGCACCAATGAAACGCCTATCCCAATAATGTTGAAAAATGATATAAAAATGGCCCGCTTGCTGAGGCTACGGGAAGATACAAAGATCGCGGGCGGGTTTCCCTATTGATTTTGGGTTATTACCACGTGTTTTGGTGGGTAAATGCGACTCTAATAGGTAAGGAGTAGTGCAGTGTACCTCAACTTTCAAAGGCTGTCCAAATTTGCCCCCAAAACTGTCCTAAAGTGCCCCCAAACGCGGGGCGAATTAGGACAGATTTTTTTTCTCAAACTTTAAAAAAAAAGTATGGAAACAGTGACCTAGGGGCCTGAAAATTTTTTACACCCTATTCAATAGTTGAACTTCAAAGCTCCGTATGGTCCCAAGCCCCAAGTATCGCCAGATAGCCCCACTGCAAAACCTGTCCTAGTTTGTTTCCCCCCCCCCCCCCCCACTCTTCCCTATATCGACGTACTTGATAGATATTACGGGCTCAACGCGTTTTAATTTGCTCTCTTAGCTTTTGAAAAATGGAGAATGTGTCAATTCACGGTTGCATGTATGAGTTGAGGAAGTCATTGATGGGAGTTGAGACAGAGCCTGAGAATCGCTGAAGTGGTAGGTGTACTTGTATTGACGTTGTTTGACTAATTTGAACGGTACATCGAGCTGTGTTTGTTGAAAGATCAAGATCGTTCTGGAGGTGTTTTGTGTGTGTGCCGGAAGGTTGATTCGAGCAATTAGATGCTCGTCGTCTATACGAAGGAGAGACTTTCTCGTACATTTGGGATTTTTTTACAGTTTATCAGAAGAAGGACGTCACTGCACGAGTTTGGAACTTTGGTTATAGACCCTCGGCTGGTTTTTACTCGAGCAAAAGTAGATCGTTTGGATTGCAGAAATTAATTTTCTGATCCTGAGATCGATTTGAATCATATATTCCATTATGTTCAACACTTTCACTGCAATAGCAAAAATCGCGTTCAGGTCCTGTGTGTGAAGGGTCCCACAATGGAATTTTGATCACCACCACACACAAAGTTCAATCCATGGGCCCCGCCAGCAGGACGTATCGCAGTAAAGATGTTAATTGGAAAGTACTCCCTGAGAACAAAAGTTCCAAAATCTTGTATTATCGTGGTCACTTCAGGAAGATTCATTCCAACCTGACTCAGTGCTTATGGCTAGGGAATTTCATCTCGATTTGACATGATTCGTAATTGCAACTTGCATCATGCATTCACCCGTTCGACTCTCAACACTTGGTCTGAGAAATTCATTGGTAATATATCTCTATGGAGAAATTCGTCTCGGCTAGCGATGATCCCAGTTAAATGATAACTTTTGGAGACTTGCGTTTTTTAATGCCCCAGTATGAATTGCCTTTTAGACTTATGACTGTATAATCACCACCAGCCGTCGCGCTGCGACGACGATAGTCTAATTCGGAACACCGAGACGTAAGTAAACAAATGAGGCAACACCCTGATATCACTAGTGAAAATGAATATCACAACCCTCGGCAAACGTGGATGCATCAGTCACTGCAGTTTACAAAACACTACTGAAGATCAGCTGTTACATACGCGGCTGCCGACGATGATCGAGCGCAGCGTCTGCTAGGACCTCGTCAATGTATGTACATACGTGGCCAGAATAACTCATATTTGCTTGTGGGATAAGGCTAATATCAGAACCAGACTTTTATGTATACCGATATGGCAATGCCTGCCACCACTTTACAGCCTCGCACTTATTTTACGGCACAACTCACGCGACCCCCCGAAAACTGTGACGTCGCAATCGTGCGACTAATCGGAGGAGTGCGACAGCAATCTCAACTCCGCAGCTGATCAGCGAGTCGATTTTCCGATCAGCAAGTAACTAATGGAATCGTATCTAGTGAAAAGAAGTTAAACTCAGATTACACGTTGACAGTCGAACAGATAGATAATATGCGATGGCCTATTCCCATCACGAATGATATCAAGTCGAGATGAAATTCCCTAACCAAGCACTGAATCAGATCCAAACGAATCTCTCTAAAATTTAAGCTTTCGGAATTTTTGTTCTCAGGGAGTACTTTCCAATCACGTTGCAGGTAATGCCACCGAGAACGTTTATTGTTGTTCATCACTACAGGTGCGCTGAGAACTCGAAAAGACAGAGTGTGGTAAATGAGAAAAAAAATTCACTCTCAATCGTGAGATCGTTCAATGAATTTGATCCCTCACGAAAATAATTGCCAGTTGTATCACCCGGTCCCATCCCCGCAGGGACATCTCTGTAGGTTTTCTAGCGTGAAACAGACCCAGCAAAATCTGAGACACCCACAAGGATTCCCCACGCTAATTCGTGGATTAACCGGTGACGATTGGACTTGGAAATTTTTTTGTTAAGAAACAAAATTATCTATAAAAATTGAAAAAATCCAGAAACAAATCGAAGAGCAGGCGCAGCGTTGTTGAGGTCACGACTGAGTCTACCAAGAAGTATATTAAAAGACCTCAATGTGTGACCTTAACAACGCTGCGCCTGTTCTTCAATTTGTTTTTGGATTTTTTCAATTTTCATGAATAATTTTGTTTCTTAACAAAAAATTCCTAAGTCCAATCTTGACTGGTCAATGTGCGAACCAACGCAGGAGATTCTCGTAGGTGTCTCACAAGGATTAGGCTGGGTCCAAATCCCGCGAGGAAATTCACAGATATGCCCTGCGGGTATGGGACCGGGTAATACAACCGGTGATTATTTTCGTGAGGGATGGGAATAAGAACACATTGGTAAGCGCAGCACAGAAATGTGTGCGAATGAATTCGAAGGAGCAGGTGGAGATAAGGTTGCAGGCTGATCACAAAATTGATCAGATTCCTGAAGAAAATAATCGTGGTGGCGATACCATGAAAATCGACTTGAGCTATATACTGTTGATCATTGGGTGAGAGAGTAATTGGAAATAGTCAGCAATTTCCTGTTCTCACGTAGTTCAAATGTAGGAGTGATTCATCTATTGTTTCCGTTGGCGTGGAATTCTCTTAGTCTATGGAGCCATGAGCTGAATGCAGAAAAATGCCTAGACTCATTGAGTCAATCTACAATAGGAAAGCCTATGAGAGCATCCAAACCTCCCAAAGACCAAAAGAACTAGCCACTATCATCTTTCTTACAAGGAGAGAGTGCGGGTCACGGATTCGAATGGAACTCTGGAAATATTCTCCTCTTAGCACCAAAATATGATAGCCAAAACCACAGAGTCTAACGCTCAAGAATTTCAGAACTACAGCCTAGGATTCTATGCATTAGAGTATATCTACAGTACCCACCAAAAATAATGGAACATTGATACTCGCACTAAAACATGGACTGCTCAAAAGCTATGAGTCGAATGGCAATTTTGAACAAATCATCTTGAAGATCGGAAAAAATACTAACTTTTCATGTACCTGAAAAATTTTTTCATGTATTCTTCATGTCCAGTATTCACTGTCAGAAAGTCAAATTTTTCAAGTCGCGTCGATCACCTGTAATTTTCACGGGCATGGACGGATCGAAAAAAACTCAACGTGATCTTGTGGGCCTTTCCAAGACCTCCAATTTTTTTTTTTTTTTTTTAATTCTCTACGATGATTTTAAGCCAAACAATCGCTCTCGGACGTCAACGATGAAATATGCGTGCCACCTGTATGGTTCCGAGGGCGTTCCGCTTATTTTGATTCGACCTCGTTTTGTGAACATGAAATATGACTTTAAAAAAATTTCAAAGAAAACATTATCGACGTAAAATTTTTTGAACTTTCAGAAATTGTGGTTAAAATGGCCCTCAAATGCGCTCCTGAAGAGCTACGTGCGTTTTTCTCCATATAATTATGATTTTTCACTCAAAACAGTGTTTGAATCGAAAGTAGCTCTTCAGGAACGCATTTGCAGGCTGTTTCATCTACATTTTCCAAAATTCCAGACAATTTTACGTTTATAATGTGTCCTTTGAAAATTTTCTAAGTCATATTTCATGTTCACAAACGAGGTCGAATCATAATAATGCGGAACGCCCTTGGGTCCATACAGGTAGCACGCATATTTCATCGTTATCGTCCGAGAGCGATTGTTTGGCTCAAAATCATCGTAAGAGGATCTTGAAAAAAAAAATTGAAGGTCTTGGAAAGCTCTACAAGATCCCGTTGAGTTTTTTTCAATCCGTCTACGCCCGTGAAAATTATAAGTGATTGACGCGACTTGAAAAATTTCACTTTTTGACAGTGAACACATGAAAAATACACGAAAAAAATTTTTGAGGTACATGAAAAGTTAGCATTTTTCCTGATTCTTAAGATGCTTTTCTCAAAATTGCCGTATGATCAGTAGTTTTTGAGCAGTCCATGTTTTGGTGCGAGTATCGAGGCTCCATTATTTTGGTGAGTGTATATATATATATATATATATATATATACCATCTCTTTAACATGAGCCCAAATGGACAATGCTAATTCCATGGGCTGTAGTTGGAAAACGCTTGAGCGTTAGGATCAATAATTGTGCGTATCATCTTTTGGTGCTAAGAAGAGACTATTCCCAGAGTTTCATCCAAATCCGTGACCCGCACTCTCTGGCCTCCCCTTGTTAGAGATGAAAGTAGTCCTGGGGATGGTTTCAATGTAATTCGTTAACGCTAGACACACATTTTCCATCTCAATTTGTCTCAATAATCGAGAAATTTTTCATAAATATAATTATAATTTGGATAAAATCTGAATAGAATGACTTCGTTCTCCGAAAATTTCTTCAAGCTTCCAACCTCGGAATTTGAAGATGTTCTTCGATTCACAATGATCACAGCTGTAGATGTAGTAAGTGTACTTTTCACACCAAACCCTTAATGTCCAATACCGCAAAATAATGCACTTGACACTGCATGCAAAAGCACTCCAATCGAAAATTACAGAAAAACGAATATATATATCCATGACAAAGAGTTCATGCACAGAAGAAGGCTACTATGCAAGTACATCGCTAGTTAACCATTTACTCGACGTGAACTTGCATCGTCGAGGTTTTTTTTGCTTGCTTGGGGATAATGTGCTGCTGCTCGTTTACCTCGTTGACTAGAAAGAGCACCGAAAAGAGTAATAAAAGAGAAAGAGCAAAGAATATTCATTGCAGGGTCAGTTCTGCTATAATAGCCGGTTGGACGGTGACACATTGTCCTTATTAAAGCCATTCAACTCGGGTAATATTTTTCATTCGTCTCTGCCGCCACCGTATACTATGTATGTAAACTGTACAGTCGGTACGGGCGGTAAAATGAACTCGATCTTCTTTCTACTCTGTTGCAGTAGCTGCAGTTTCTGTATAAGGGTATTATTGCATTTGGTCGACCACACCGTGTACCATAAATACATTTCACTAGTTTCCTCACTTTTTTGCAATTTCTGAGCAAATAATAGAGCTTCGGTACAATACTGCGTAGTAGGTTCTCGATCTTTAATTGACTAACAAGGGGAGATCCAACCTTGTGAGACACGGATCCTTATGAAAATCTGGGAATCATCTTGTTTTGGTCCAAAATGAAGGTATCTCCAAGGATTTAATCCCATGGGCCTCCTATCCTCAGATAGAGCTATGATGAAGACTAGCATTGCCAATATAGGCCCATGTTGAAAAGTCGTATATATAGATATACTAACAAGGCTAACCTCCATAGCTGTATCTCGGGAAAGGAGGCCCATGGGATCAAACCCTTGAAGATACTTTCATTTTGAACCAAAACAAGATGATTCCCAGAGTTTCATAGGGATCCGTGTTTCACAAGGTTGGACCTCCCCTTGTACTCTCTCAACATGAATCAGCTTATTTTGCTGATTTGCAGCTAACGTGGATGGATTTTCACTGAAAATCAGCTACAACAGCTGAGAATTAGCTAAAATAGCTGATTTTCAGTCAAAATCCGTTTGTGTGAGCTGATTTATGTTGAGAGAGTAAGTCAGAATCTTGAAGCTGCTTAGAGATGTTTAGACACCGCTTTTGAAAGTAATCGCAAAACCATTTTACAATGAAAATAAATTTACACAGAAATCGCTAGGATACCGTACGGTCAATTTATCGTAAGTCACAATCCCGTGTATTACTAGGAAGACTAAGCCCCGAGAAAGGGACGAGGCCCGAGTTGTTGATCAGAGTTTAGTGGATACGGATGCGTGTATCTGTCGGGTAGGCAGTGGTGGCAGAGATTGGATTCACCTCAATCGTCGCTTGTTTACCCTCCCATGTACAGCACATATGCAGACTACTCATAGATCGTACCTCCTGATTCTCGTCGTTCTAGCTGAGATATGCGTGTGCGAGGGCGTGGATAAATTCGCGTGTAAACTAAGCGCCAATTCACGATGATGTTCCTTATCTCCGAGGGTGTGTCTGTTTTCAATGGTTCTGTCAATAAATTCGAGATACCGTAAGGATGATTCTGGTTGAATTAATCATTTACCAAGTTTATTGATAGTTCAACACCATTTCAACCCTCTGATAAATGGGGGAATTCGATTCACTAAACTATAAAACTAATAAGTTTACTGTTCTGACAGTAAATTCAAGGTATTTTCATTTGTACCTTAGGTAAGATATGATAAGATATAGGAAGAAATTACCATCAACAAACGAGAATACAAAAATTTCCGACAACTGTAAAACAACTGAAAACTTTATACTACGCATCTAACTATGGGCTCGAAGGCGTCAGTTCATTAGCGAAAAGTTGTCTGTGGCTAAACCATGTCTACTGCTATGAGTTTGTTATCTTACCACAATTTTAAATTTTTTGAATAAGATGGTTTCTCCATCACCAACATCAGCAATAGTAGCAATGATCGACTATGGTGGTGGCTTAAGTTAAAAGGGAAAAAGTGATTCATTTTCAGATCATTGAAAATACGAGAATGGAAAGGAAGAGTCATGTATGTGATGCTGATACCAAAAAAGAAAAATCGCAAACGAAACTTTTTCAGTAAACTGAGAATAGTGAGAATTGATCATTTTTCCCCCACCATAATAGTCGATAATTGCTGATCTCTTGATCAATTGATCAAGGGATAAAATAAGTCACATCTCAAACAGATTAAATGAATATGATGTTATGCACAGTACAATGAAAGTACAAAATCTCTTATACGACTTTGAATGGATATGTAAATATCTTTATAGACTACTAGAGTTTCCAAGTTATTTTGATCTATAAAAAAGTTTTTTTCCTCAGTTCCGCTACCAATCGTTTTGAGCTCTTTGCTCATCGAATGGACTAATTCTTTATGAAATTCAAGATTGGAATTGTGGCTGTAAGCTTACAGTCAACTTACAGCCATAAGCCGACTTACTCTCTGTAGGCCTTGGAGGTGATACAGCTGTAGAATACAGGAACCCCGATAACTTCTCTATATAGGCGAAGGATCATAGAATGAATCACCAGTAAGTTATAGACATGTTGTTAGCTATACCATGACTCATCATTTATTGATAAGGACGCAGATTTCATTATGCGAATCGACATCTACATAATCATACCGAAAAGTGATTTTTCTATAATCGAAAGTCTTTTGATGTACAATTGGAGAAAACCATCAATACCCTTCAATATCCTAATGGGGCATTCAATTTGCTTGTGAGACAAATGCATGAAAAATTTCATGAAAAATGATACGATTCATGCCTGGAGCTAATTTGTTGACGTATCGAACTTGAAATATTCAATCTGATAAATTTGATCATTCAATCGTAAATCACGGACAACGGATGGGAAAAAGCATCGAGGAAATGGTTGTTTCGAATCAAACATTTCACGGTGTTTATTTGTCGACGTGCGTAAAATTCCGTGCACATTTTTCAGTATCAACTTGTATACGTCACATGCATGGTATACCCATGGTATATCTGGTCAAATCGATATGAAAGAGTAACGATGACACTTATTCATCGAATTGATTGTGAAATTCAATTTGAAATAAAAGCACGGACTGTAACCACTGCTGGAGGCAATTTGAGATGCAACGTTCTCACTTACTGCAATCATCATACTCTTTCATCGTTAATTGTCAATGAATATTAAAACGAAAGTACCTCTTTGATATCGATGTTCGTTATCAGAATGATGCTAATCCATTTGGACTCATCCGACGTATGGCCAAATGTTTGGTGTCAAACAAAATTTTGAAGGATAATGATATATATTGGAAAATCTTTCCAAGACATGACCGTTTGTCCGATTCCACCATGTGTGATTATGATGAAAAAGTGAGGGTAAGGTTTGAGGAAAATCTCACGATTCTATAGAAAAATCCAAGAGATGAGATGATATGCAATAGCTGCTATCATTTGCAATTATCAAATTGGTTTCGAAAACAAAGAAAAACATACGTTCATGAGAATTGTTAACAAACTTCCATGGTGCCTTTGATTGGAGGTAAGGATTAGTGAAAACCCAAAATACAATCTCTGGACACCCCTCCCTCCCCCCTCCAGGCACCGGACAGAATTGAATTTTCCAATATAAATTCTACGTGAAAATGGATAACAAATTCCATTCAAATCTACGTCAAATCGGTGAAAGTCAATGAACTTCTGAGTAACCTACAAATTGAAATGAAGACGCTGAAAATCGATGAATGGAAGCTCAATGACTTGCCAATGTTCATTCAAGACGAAACGGCTGAATCACCGTCTGGCTCGACGCGATCTATCAACACACATGACCAATAATAGCCCATCTAACGGCAATGCCAGCATGACTATATAATACGTATATCGCCGACGGATAATAATTCAAATTGATCGTAACGCGTACTGCAGGCGTCAAATCAAGCCTAATATGCCGCGCCGCCTCAAATCTTCATATCATACACGTACAGTACACTTTACGAGCCTCGTCCACGAACTCAAGTCGTACAATAAATGCCAATGAGCGAAGCTAACGAGAAGTGACCGTTGCTGCAGCAATATAACCATATGCACTCGTTTCCATTGCACCATTAGCCTCCATGCTTTTTTGCATGCATATTGTGATCCATACAACAAGTGGCCATAGTTTGCGTAAAACCGTCTCGATTGTGGCTCAAAAGATTTTTTCGGTTAAGCACACTCATTAATTTTTCTATTTCTGAGTTTGGATGACAGAAAAATGTCAATTGGAGTGTACAGAATATCATGAAAAATTGATCCGAAAGGAATGTGGCTTTGAAATAGGAAAACTCATGTAAAAAAATTAATGTCCAAAACTACTTCTGTACCTTGTTTGAATTTTCAGGTAGAGTTTGAAGAAACCGTGAGAAAACCATAAAAAAAGTAAGATGTACAGAAAATTGGGGTATTGCTAGTCTCAATCTACACTTACACAAGCCTCGATCAATTCCTCGGCCTCGTGAGCGTTAGGGGCTTCAAGCAGAGCCGACGAAATTGCACAATGCAAGAGCGAAAATTGCAGTCCCATTGCAACCCGCGAGCCATTATTGCAGAGCTGATAAATGAACGTGCAGGAGGCGCTCTTTTATTCGCGGCCATTAATCCGCGAGCAAGAATTACCTCACTATACACTCAACGAGCGTTCAACGACCCGAAGGTGCATATCATCATTGCAAGCTTTAATTTTGGCCGGATTTGGATCTCTGACTTCTATTAGAGTGTAAGTTTGGCGAATGCTCATACATATGAGACCTATTTCCAGTGGAAAATTTCACTCACACCTCGTTTTTTGTCGTGAAGTCGACAGGTGACAATAGAATAAGCCATCGGATTGTCTGAAAAACACTATGTTCTCCCTTGAGGATTTTGAAATGTGCTTCACTCGGCATGAAAGAGATCATTCATACTCGTCTGTGCATTCGTGTAATATTTTGAACGATTCGGAGCATCTCATTCATCATGCCGATTCAGCCAATTTCCTTTATCACAAGTTTGTCAATGATCTGTCGCCATGATCAACGCTGAATTCATCGCATTTGAAACTCGGTGACCCAAATTAGCTCGCCAAATGATGATAAAAATGGTGGTTTATGTTTTTATGGTCGAAAAATTTGAAGTCGCACAACGATTTGCTCACTACAGTCACTTTTTGATATAAAATGGCTGGCTTTATGGAATTTGAAAAGTTTCAATTTACTGCCAACACAGGTCAACGTGGAGTTTAAATTGAGAATCAGATCTTGCGAGATGGAATTCAGAATTTCACATCAGAAACGATAATGATACCTACCGTCAACCGGGGTGACTTTGGAACAAAAATCGCATTTTTTTCCTTAAACGTCGCAAAACTTGTACGTCTTACATCAGAAGTGCATTGTATCTGTGGTCAATCGAAAGCTTACAGTTTCAACTTTCAGTTGCGGTGTTCATGAGGTCCATTTGAACATCTCTGGTTGGAGCAAAGAGCGCTGAAAGTCGTGTTCCAAAGTTAGACACGGACTGGGGTAACTTTGGAACAAAAATTGTTATCATTATTTATTCGTCAATCAATCCATAAAATGGGTCATGCAATCGATTTTCACCATCAGTAATCGAAAGTTGAGTGTCTTAGCTTTCCATTGACCTATTGTAAAAGTCCATTTGGTTGCATTTAACTTCTACAATCGAGCATGGACACCTTCGGCATACCTTACTGCCCGCGTCGTGGCTAACTCTCGAGAAGGAAAATACCTTCACAGTCGGTTTAGTGGATCATTTTGAAGCTCTCATCAACGACTACTCAAGTAAGTAGAATTTGACGATGATATAGAAACTGGGAGATAATTTAGAGTACACGAAGAAGTGTTCCAAAGTTAACCCAGTTACTGAAAAAAGACGTACTTGTCAGTTTTCACTCTACAAAATTGAAACTTCGTGAAAACACTCCAATATGAAAATGGATTCGTCCAGATATGTGTACAGACAAGTGGAATCTAGCTCAGCTACCTCGAATTCAACCTGCTACAGTCGGAACCACACCACTTTTACCGAGTGACTGTTTGTTGGATCGAAAACATACTTCTGAAGAAGTCAGCTTATGAACGGATTAAAAGCTGTTGGAGGCCTTCGAACCGGTCCAAAACTTTGTTCATGCGTGCCTCAAGTAGGAGAAATCGGTATTAAAGTCTCAGGATGACCTACCAAGCCAACTGTGCGCGATAACCACTCTTTCATGGGTTGTTCCAAAGTTACCCCCCCCCCCCCCGTGTTCCAAAGTTACCCCGGTTGACGGTATGGAATTCGTTATGCAGCAGATTCGAATAACCAGGTACTCAAAAAAAAAAAAAAAATCAGCTCAATATCTATCTTCTATTGAATTTCGAAGCAAGTAGATCTAGGAACTGACTATGTTTAAACACTACCAAAGTAGATAAGAAAACTCAAGCCTCACTTTAATTATACGGTAAATGAATTTACCGCCACTACAACACTGAATTCCGCAAAAACGTTCTCCTCAACAACCTTCCCCAAGCAAAGCCCTTCACCAAAGGTAAGTATATCTAACACCAACTACAGCATCGATGAACAAAAACTTACAGTTCACAGAAGACGAGAAAACACAGCAACTTCATTCAAGTGGCAAAAACAGCCAGAGATGATAATAAGCGTATAGAGATTCATTCGTGAACTCCTTTACTGGTCCACGAAAACGTTGCTTCATTGAGCAAAATTAGCCCGCTGTACACATCTTTTCTCTTCTCCTTCCTCTTTCCTTTTTTTCAGGGTAAGAATAAGAACAACAAAGTGCATCGCTCGATCGTGCAAGAGCCACTGTAAAAGATGCCTAAGGACTTGCCAGAGGGCTTATAATATATAGCATGTTTGGCTCGAGAGCTTTGAATATTGCGCGCGGACGCGAGATAGTATATATAAGTGTCTAGGAAAGAGGTTATGTCGGCACCAGAGCTTTGCATTGAAATGTTGATCACGGACCAGGCTTGTTGTGAAAAATATGAGCAAGCTGTACAAGGCCTCGGGCAATCAACTTTGAAGAATTGCTTAGAGCTTGCAAGCTCTGTTGCAAGTAGAAAGAGTGGCTTGAATCTGCTGTGGTTTATAGTCTTTTGCCTCTCTGTTGAACAGAATTCCATTCGAGTTGATGTGCTCTTTTGTAGATACTAATTTCTCCATAATTCTATCATAATGAATTTTCATCATGTTCTGCTTGATTATGAGACTATCAAGTTTATGATGAGTCCAATTTATCTCTGATTATTTATCGTACCTATTCCCGAGGAAAGTCTCCGGAATATTTTCAAATAAATCGGATTTCCCGAGAGCATTTTACAGTAAGTATCATATGGTCCATGGTTTTTGAAATTAATCATGGCTGCTAAATACTAAAAAATTTGGAGTGTCTCACTGACTTCAGGAAGAGGCAAACTCTTTTCATTGGGTTACAAGACCCTCTGATCGATTTTTCGAATTTCTTGGCATAGATGGAGATTCAAACTAATTCATGGCTCACAGTCGATATCAAAGACAATTCTTGTAGCTTTAGCATAAAATTGCAACATCTTAATGTTGATCAAAGCACTTTCTTTGTTTTCAGACCTCAGTCCAACATCTCATATTTCTGAGGATCACTTTTCGTCCTTTCGTCTCGTTTTTCACCAGACGCATTCACCCATTTCCAAAGTAAGCAAAAAAGAGAACCAGGCATAAGTCAAAAGTAAACGGCTTATCCAGAATGAATTTTAGCCTATTCTCAGCTCGATCCGGCAAACAGATAAGACTCAGTAATAGCATAAGAGTAAGATGAAGAAGAGAAAAAAAAGTAAAGGGTACTTTGGTATAGCATCACCTTTACACCTTGCGCTTACAAGCTTTTTCTATCTCGAAAGCTGAGTTTGCGAAGAGCAGCAGGACGCGAGCGAGAAAAAGTATTCTTGGGATTTGGTACGTGAGGAAAAGTTGCCTTGCAAGTTTTCCACGAAGCAGCGTCATTATCGCGTTCTGGAGCTTGAGGAAGGTGGGACATCTAGAGACAAAGACAGAATGAGCTTTTGCAAACATCACAGGACTTTGGAAAGAGGTGAAATGAAGATAGTGAGGTTAAAGAGAACAGACTAAGGTGGTGGTGGTGGTGTGACGGAATGCGTTAAAAAAAGTATGTGGTCTGTACAAAAAATCATTAAGATGAGACTGAGAAGAGGATAGGGAAACTTTTTAGTTATGGTCAGGTTAAGAAAAATGAGATGGGGAAAATTTACGATCCTTGAAAATTCATCCAAGACGAAATCAGTGGGAATGATCTCTGGTAAAAATCTACTCCAATAAAAGATACAAATGGCTGTAATGTAGCTAATTTTCAGTCAATTTGCTAAGTTTTGGCCAATTCATGGCCATGAATGTGTTACGTTGACATGAGTTTCTATCAGGAATACAACATTGGGATAGTATATTAAGAATATTTAATATTTTTCGGAAATTCTATCCGAAACGAGGGTTTATTTTGCGTGATAGAATTTGGACGACCTGCGGTTTTTTCACTCAGTTGACAATTTTCGACCCAGACATAGGTTCTAATCAAGATACTATGGAAGGAGCAGGACACGTGTGGCTAAGAAAAATTCTTCGAAAATGAATCGATTCTAACAGTTGAATCTGCCGAAAAGTTATTTATTCTCACTAGGGGGCATATGGCGTTTGATTTTGGCGTAACTGTGATATCACGTATTCAGAGCTAAAATCCTATAAGAATGAAAACTTCTTCAAGTCTAGCATTTTCAACTATGAATTCTATCGAAGAGTCTCACAGTAAATTTTAGACTCAGAATTGTAATTTTTTGCCTCTTTCAGGTACGAGGATATATTAGCGTGATCAGTCTTTAGTACTGATAGTACTGATAGTACTGATAATTGTTTTTTCATCACCTGAAAACGTCACAGTTTCATATTGAAATGTGGAGAAATTAATTTGAGCTGCAAAAACTGGTGAGTTTCCTTAGTATCAAAAGCTAATACTTCCAGGACTCTCTGGACATCAAGATATTTCGAATGAAATAAAGTTGCTTGAAAAGACACCATAGTTCGGTAGACACCCTCATTTTTGGATCGACCATTGATCAGACTCAAATATTACTGCGTGTCACAAAAATGCATGCAAACGATTCATATTTGTTGAGTTCAACACAACCAAAACAAAAATGTCAAAAATTGTGATAAACAACTACTTTAAAGCTCATACAATAATGAGACAACTCTTGACACTTCCTTGCAATTCTTTAAACAGAAAATTTAAGTCACAGGAAGAAATATGCTCCTTTCAGATGCAAAAGCTTTCTTGTGGTATGAATTGAACTCGTGCTTTTGCGTAAATGTAACTTGAGCACGTTATTCCTCTTCTCTTCATGATTTTAATGCAAGAAATCTTCTTTCAGAGAGATGATGAATTACATTTTGCTGTGTCTTGCGGAAGCTCACCTTAATAAACCCTCAGCGGTAAATTAATGAATTCACATTCATCCGTGGCCTAAATACACCCCGTATCAAGGACTCCTGGAATAATCTTATTTACAGTCACATCATCCACCAAGCAACAACCAGTAAGCAAGCAATTTCTCATTTCAATGATTAAAAAAAAATCAATAGCAATAAAAATACCAGGTCACCTCGACTCGTCGCGTTGGAATCAACGACAAATGAGATTCTCGAAATCACTCGTTCAGGTCAAATTTTTCTTTTCTCTAGTATGCTGCCAACAACTATAAAGGAATTTAAGGATGACGTGACTTGATGAAAAATTCCAAAGACTCTTGAGAGCATCCGAAAGAGGGAAAAAATTTCTTTCTCCAAAAAAAGGAAGTAATCGTTTCAAACGAGTCGCGCCTTGTACCTGTACATTTCTTGGTAAATAAAAAATATCTACTGATCCAATATGACATAATAAAAAGAAAATACGGAGGGTAAGGCGATCATCCGAGCCATTCACAATGTGCCAACGAGGAAGATTCACCACGTATATTTAAGTATGTACATACGTACGTGTAGTGCAAAACCGCAAAATGACGAAGGGGAGCAAGTAATAATCGCGAGAAATGTATATATGCCGGGTGCATCCAGCATGCAGAAACTCGAGAGAGTCACCACAAAAGGATACGAGTATATATGCCTCGCCTTCGAATCAGAAGCGCTGAGATTCCTCTTCCAGCGTCCTCATTAAGTTCAGTTCAAGACCATGTATACCCATTTCCATTCCTTTCATTCCAAAAATATGCTCATTCTGTATACTAGCTCCATCAGAATATTGCGATCCAACACCTTTTGTATGGAAGACGGTATCATCTGATTATATATTTCTAAAAGCGTGCAGAATTGAGACTGAATCTGTAGATCGATCGATCGATCGATATCGATTTTTATGGAATATCGTATGTATAAAATATATCTGTAAGATGTAGGCCACCCGCGAGATATGACGAGTAAAAGCCTGAGGCAAGTTGGCTTCTGCACGAAAATGAGGCAAGGAAATTGGAGTTGGATGATTTACGGGCGCGTCGCTCCACGACCGACCGATCGCCACTTTGAAAAGACGACGACGACGACGAAAACGGCAAGGACGATTCATTCATGGGCGCGCAAAGTAAGGTTGGGCGAACAGCTTCCGAGAGACCGGCTGCTCTCTTACCCTGTCGATAATCGCGATAATTGAGAATCGATCACGCGACGCTGTATAGCCGTGGCAGTGGCGAACGTGAAATTCCCAGAAGCTTGAGCAGTGGTATGAATTTGGTGGAAAGCGTTCATTTCTTGAGAGGAAAGAAAAGCTTGGTTGAGGGTGGTGCTGTCCTCTGTTCTACTTTCGAATTGATCGTCACTTATCTCTCAGAATTTTTTAAACGATATTAACCTCAAATTTATTCTTGGGGTATTCGAATTTCCCCCATTGGACGTCTAGAGTTACTAGCTTTTCCACAGACTGACTAAACTGACCCGAAAAGTCACTAAAAATCACTAAATTTTCCCTATTGATCAACTAGCTCATCCAGGAAAGTCACTAGCCTTTTCCGTAGATTGGTTAAACTTAACCGGGGAAATCACTAGCAGTTCCCTAGATCAAATGAGCCTCTCCCGTGAAAAGTGACTAAACTTATTTAAAAAGTCGCTGAATCATCCCCATGGACAGACCATCTTACCTAGAAAAGTCACTAGCCATTCCCGTAGATAGGTCAAACTCATCCAGGGGAATCACAAGGTGTTCCCTATATTGACTTAACCCTACCCAAGGTAAGTAACTAGATTTTTTCCTAGATCGCCCAAGTTTGCGAAGTCGCACTCGACTTTGTTTTAGATAGACTTTGTTACTAGATACTTCCAAAATAAAACTGACCTCACCTTTGAACTGACTTTAGATTCCTACACACCGGTAACTAGATAAAAAAAATGACTCTAGACACTGTATAGAAGCATAAACCAAATGTGTCAATTTAGACGCAGCTTAAATCTGGAATTAAATACGAGAAGGTTGGGTAAGTAGGGGGAGTTTATTCAAGCAATTTTTAGGAAGAAAAGCGAGATCATTACAGTATGACATGCAACACTTTCAAAATCCTGGGAAAATTTGCAATAATCAAATAAATAGGATGAAAATGATTGCTTATAGAATCATTGATCTCAATAAATGCATAGTTCATCTTCAAGAATAGCGAGAACTACTGTAAATTGAAGGCACAATATGTATGTAGGAAGTACGAATTCTGCAAGTACCACTTTGCATGCGATCGATAAATGTTCAATCACTATATTTAATCAATGATTCCATAAAGCATTCGAGTATTGATGTCTTTCATGATTCGGGCTCTGCATTGCAATAATTCAAACACTCGATTAATGGATTTACTCGTATGCTAAATGCGATATTTCGAATATTACTGATGAATACTCGAATGTAAACGAAAGTGCAAAGGTACTTGCTTTGAATCGATATTTATGATTACAGTCAAAACTCAATGAACACTCTATAATCAAGATTCGCAGAATTGCATCTCTTCTAAATATATTAAGTTTGTACACAAGCTACATAGACTTCATCCAAAACCATTCGATTTCTTACGTTTCACCGATATGAGAACTTTCCCAAGAACTGCCACTCTGTAACATCCAAGTGAAAACAAAGAAAATCGAAAAGCTCGATTGTCATCTTGGGTATGCGAATTCTCATTGCTCCTCAAAATTCCTTCACAACTAAAAAGTACAAAATTCCAACGAAAATGGAATAAAATAATACATGATCATATTTTACTAGCAATTAAGAATAAACCAATTGTGAGAATCTTAAAGAAGAAAATGCAAAGATTGAGAAACGTCGAAGTGAGTTCGAATCAGGTCAATCAAGAGAAGCTTGATCAATGAAATTATCGCATTAAAGCTCTACTTCTCGCAGAATTCATTAGCAAGCTCATTAATTAACCTGGAATAAAACCAAGACTTCAGTTCGGATTGAATAAGATAATTCGAGTAGAACAGAGCAAGCAGGATGAGAATTGTCAATTGCACAAAAGAGAGAGAGAGAGAGAATATTAGCTTTGAAGCAATAAAAGCTCGAGTTCAGAGCGAGAGAGAGACCACTCTAATGCAATGTATTGAATTTGTGCATCGGGTATGGTGCGATCGCAATATACAGGATTCGCAATATGCACTACAAATGTACCGTAATACAGCCAATTGCAGTAGCACAGGCATATCATCGATACAGCATATAAGTGCATCCCATGCACCCAACCGAACTCACGCTAATCCACTCCGAGTGTCTGCGTGTATACAATTTTACGACATTCAAAGGGACTTTGCCGATATTCTGACACTATACCTACTGTGTACTACTATATAATGCTCAATTCGATCGAAACTCAATACGGCATTGAATCCTGTTACGCAGCTGTGACGCCAGTGACGCGGTACTAATACCACATGGCAAATACTCTGTGATATTTAGAAATTAGCAGCTGCATGACGCTTACGTGACATTTGACATGACACCTTTGATTGTGTTTGCTACCTGATTGGCTTTGAAAATTTGCGATTCAAGATGGAATGTTGATGTGCAATTTTCATCAATTTTTAGGGATTTTGATATGATATTAGCACTGATTTGGCAGTTTTGTATCATCATCTATGGGATCCGATCAAACCTTCGATCATCTAACCTGAAATTCTTTTATTCCCTTAGCGTCCGAAGCGAAATTTATTCTTTGAAATCTAATTCATTGAAGTACAAAACAATTACTCAGTTAACTCCCCGAGAAAGTCTTCCCATGAAAGAATCTGAGCACTATTGGGATGGAAAGTTGAAGATTTTTTTCATTCTAGTGATATTAATTTAAGTGTACCCAACATGCCTCCCTTAAACCGTTTTGCCCCGTTCCAATATTCTTCAACATACTTCATCGCATTTTAAAATTTGTTCCAAGACCTTCAAAACGAGCTGAGATGAGTTGAATTCTGACCAACTGAATCCGAGCTGTCACAATTTTCCTGAGGAGTAATTTTTTGCGATTTCGCGAAAGTGTGTCCCAACATGCCCCCATGAAACTATTTTTCAACAACTCTGGTCTACCTCAACAATTGCGAATGTACATTAGCTCATTTCCTAGTTTGTTTCAAAACCTTCCCAAGGACCTAAAGTACGTCTGGTTTTGACAAACTGGAGCCGATCTGTCTTGATTTTCCCAAAAAAAGCAATGTGAACCAGCGGTAAAGTGCATGAAATCCGTGTTTATCGCCGTGCAACCACATATGGGGCTTTTCGCCACCTCAAAACACCATTATCAGACTATTCTGACGTGATGAACACGTTCTGGGGCGTAAAAAGAAGTCACACTGCACACCCGTCCAGATAACCAAATGGAAAGCATCGTAGCTACACATCAATTTCGGTCTCCATTTTTGCTAACAATCTCCGCATTTTGCTCATCAAATCACTCCAGATCCAAGTTTTGTAACTCCGAAAAAGTATTTTGGAGGACACAAAAATAGAGATCAAATGTGCTAAAGTACGTTGAGATTGGTCGAACTAATTTTTTTTATAGGCGACTTCTTAAGTGTGCAAACACGAAAAATGCAAAAATTCACTCTATATTTTTTGGAGTAACAGAAACCGTCCTGGTCAGGTCCAAATGATTAATCTTCTCATATTTTGACATAGCAAACGTAGAAAAATTGCGCTCCGAACTTTCCATATACTACCCAGTACTTTATCGCGACTGGGCGCTACACTTCGATAGTTGTCGCATAAACTTCACGCATTACCCCGGGCTATATTCTTCCCTCAGTGTACTCATCTTTGTAGGGCCCGTGCCACTCACCCCTACCACTATGGAACGAGCAACTATCGGCCGCTATAGCCCAGCTGGAGCACGCTATTGAGGCCCGCAGTGTGAGCAGCAAAACTCTAGGTACATGATATTCGACTACTCCGACTATTCTATCAGTTACGCAGAGATCAACGAATTCACAGTTCTGAGATCGTTGTACGGGGGCATGTTGACAACAGGGAGCATGTTGGATACACTTATCTCACTACACCGGGATATCGACATGTCATCTTAATACTCATGACGTTGAGGAATCGTAGATGAAATTAATTGGAAATTTCGAAGGAATTCAAATGTGCACACATGTAAAGTTGTCTGTTGAAAATTCACCGTAAGCTTCTGCAAAGTGTTGGCCGGAAAAAACTGGTTGAACAGAGAATCATATCTACTTGTCAAAAATATTTGTGATTTTTTTATCGTGGATAATATCTCATTACCATCGTATGAGCGCATTTTTTAAATTTCAGGCTCCAATTCAGGTTGTCATGAATTCAATCAAAACCCGAAGATCATTACTGCTCAAAATCCATTATTTATTTTACTCGTCTTAGATGAAAATTTTTAGTACAGAAACTCATGAAATGATCATATTTAATCAGAATGAGACCAAATTCGCCAATGAAAACAAGATTTTCGTATGTGTCGGAGAACCCCAATCTAATATTGTCGAATCAAAGCTCACTCGACCAACTTTGACACGGAGGATTTTGCTAGCTTTGACACTCTTTCTGATCGATGCAAACGACGTCACGTCTCTCAAACTCGTCGACCTGGACGATTTTTTCATCGACTGCGGTCTATATAAAAGCCATCATAGGCGTGGGGGTTATATCGAAGCTTATACGTCACACCACGAATCAATCGGGTTGAAACGGCTGGATTGCCATTTGAAATGTGTTATATACATAGAACGAGTATGGCGGTTTTATTGAAATGGCTATACGGGCACTCTCAGTGTAGACCACACGATCATTCAGCCTGCGGGGTATAGGCTTCTCAGCCATTGGGTTCGTTTTACATCCTCGTTTCGATTCTAGGTGATTTTGAAACTTGCTCACGTATCGAATAACCCGAAAATTCAAGCTTGAAAGGTATTGAAATTGCCCATACTGAGAATTTGATGTGATTTCAAGATCGAAATTGCTTAGTAGTGTGGGAATTTTGATACAAACTGTACCGGTGGGAAACCAGCGTATATTTACCAAAACATGGAAAACGCTAATTAGAGAACCATACTAGAAGAGAATATTTCGAAAAAAATGAATTGCTGGGAATCTGATAGACAGAATGTTGCTCAATAATCATTGCCAGAATTCAAAGATACGGAATTATAAGAAACAATGATGGAAAGTAGTCTGAAATAATTCTTGTCAACTAGAAATTGTGACAAGAGTATAACAAACGTTCTGCTCGACCAATCGACCTCCCATTTCGAGAGCTCATACCGAAAGAAAAATTGAGAGGAATACATAAATTTTACTGGTTTTCCCATCGTACTTCTTCTCAGAAACGTCCCAAGTCGATCCTCGACGTTTTGCATGTCACGTGAATGAGAAGTTATTGTGTTTTTATCGTATTGTCAAAATTTTCCCCGCTCGGCGAAAATGCAAATTGTCAAATTTTGCAAAAACCGAACGTTTCATAATGTTACGAATATAGCTGATGTAAAATTGGTTTTCAACTCCTAAAGTCTGAAAATTATTCAATTTGACATTTTCCTTACAACGAACTCATAAATATGTGATATCTATCAAAATTGTAGTCTCGGAGAGATGGGAAAATCAAGCTCATACGATGGAATAACGTCAAAATCAGGTACGTAATCACTGGCTCTGATGGCAATCGTGCGAATCGCGTTATTTGAATTCCAGACTCTCAATTTATCGAAATTAATCTCGGAAAATGACGATTTAATCAGCTATCGAGTGAACCACACGTGAGAGATCAAACAAGCTGAATAAAGTTTAATCAAATTTATCAGTACCTTCCTCTGTAAACGATGACCCTTGAAATCATCATCGGGCAATGAAAAAATACGTGCACCCAGATCAAAGTTAATCAATCGGTGCCTCGTGCACATGGATGGAATTTCGAGTATGCATTATCGGATACCTCACTGCGTTCACAACGTATGTACCTCGGAATACCCATTTAAACTGCCATGAGTATTTCCGGCATTCTCGTCAAAATTGAATTAAAGCCTCTAATTTCACTCGGAAGCTACATAGGTAACCCTGGCCAGCACAAAAAAATACCTGCAACGTTAGCGATCCCCTAGAATCAAATTGACCACGAAAGAGCGTTTGGTAGCCCCTATAGCCCTATATATCGGCGGTACCCAAAGCGTGTAACCGCATAGAAATCGCATTAGATTCTCTCGATAAAAAAATCACACCAGGCACTTTCGAGGGGTGGGCACCAGAAGACCATCAGATCAAATCTACGTGAAATTGAAAGTAAATTTGGTTCACCCTCCAAGCAAAACTACTATAGCCTAGAAATACCAGGTAAAGATCCACGCATAGCTAACTTTTCACGTGCAAAAGTTATGCTGAATTATTTACGGTCTCTTTTGCTCGGGGTGCGATCCAACTTCTATACGCATAACTTGCCAAGAAAGACTATCCATGTACAATACATATCTAGGGCTTGATTCACGCGTACATCATTCGATTTTCATACTAGTAGGCCAGCCGCAGGAGTCTATATATATATATATATATATATATATATATATATATATATATATATATATATATATCTATCTATGTAGCAGTTGCCCCATTTTCTGGGTTAGACACCCGCTGCGGGGAGAGACAAGATTTTTATACCGAAAATCTTACGCGCTCTAGGGATTCGTGATTCGTCTCGCGACTTTCAAAGATTCATATATTACACTCTGCGTAAAAGTAGAGTAAGTATTATAGAACAGCTGAGTAGGAAAGAGGGTACGTAGAATGAATTCTTTGTGTGATGTCAGATGGTATAAGAGTATTAAAGCGCAGTGCGGATTTTTCTGGCCCGAATCTCGAGACAATCGCGTATTCTGTTGGCTACGCTGGTGCTGCTGCTGCGGTGATGAGTGGCTAATGCGCTCTGAATTCTTTTGTCCTTGGGTACATGGGTTCTATGCAGATTTTTTTGCAAGGATTTTCTGGGGGTTAGTGTAGAGCTTGAGAATTTTCTGTACAGATGGGTGAGTATGTGTGATGCTTGGAGTACTAATACTGGGGGAGGAAGGGGGGGAGAGGGTGAATTGGAGTGGAGTTAATGAAACAAGGGCACACTCTTTTTGCAGCCAGTTCATTGTTGGAATCATGTATATGAGTCATGAATTGGGAGTAGAGTGTGGGTGAGCTTTGAGACTGCGAAATAGATTTTTGCTGCGTCATTGATTTGAATTGTGAGTTGAGATTCGGATTAAGCGTTGAGTGGCGGGATAAAAATACTTGATCGCTGATATACAGGAGGTTTTTCAATCGTTGAGATACTTGAAAGTCTACCTTTGGAATACTAAGATTGAAAACTTTCGGAAAAAATTGAATTCATTGTAAATGATGAATGAGATTTTATTAGTATAGGAAGAAATGTTACTATGAGCATCATTCAGATTGCGATTTGCTATGGAATTTTATGTTTAAACTGTCAAGGATACTCCTCAGATCGAAAAGTATCATCTCTTAAGGAGAACCATTGAAATCCATGATTTTTGCGAGCGCATCTTTAGTAATTACGGATGATGCACAGACCATATGGCTTCGTTTTGGTCTATTGTCTACCACCCACTCCGCCCAATAACCCCACCCCTCCCCTCGAAAAGCCATACCGTCCTCTGAAAAAATTTTTCCGAGAATTGAGCAATTCTAGGCAATTTCAAAAATATGAACTGCAAAATTATCTTGAATGGCGATAACCGTTGCCTCAGCAAAAAAATGTTTACAGAAATAATGAGATCACGAAGTTCAGCTGGAACCCACGTAATCGTAATCAGGATCTCTCTCTGCACGGATCGGTAAAAATTGATCACATTATGGGCACTTCCATTGATTCACAGTGAAATTTCACTAAGATAAAATAAATTTTCACTAAAAATTAGCAAAATCTCCTGATTGGGATCAATTCCTACTGATTCGTGCGGAGAGAGAATTGGATTGATGTGCAACATGAAACCAGAACATTCCAATAAGCAATTTCTCTAGTCATTTTACAGTATTCGAGACCAAAGAGCATTATTGTTGAAAAATCGCAAAGTGCTCAAAAAAATAGTAAAATTCTGAATGTTTCTGAAATCAACAAAAGTTTGAATCATTGAATAATAATGAGTCTATTTGCCGATTTATTCAATTTCTCCAAATGGATTTCAGGATAATACTCTTTCATGTTTATACTCTACGAGGATGACAATTCATCCAAAAAGTCCAATTCATCCAGTCTAGAATGTCCCGAAGATACTTTGCATCCGTACTATACATATTATATCACTCATGTATCGAATACAGAAAAAAAAAACTAGATCAATTTCAATATCAGCTCCTCTATATAGGTACACATTCTCATCTCAATTCAATATAACATGGATCCGCCATCCTTCAACAAGCTGTTCAGTAGAATTAATTTCAGATCCGACAACGATCTTGAATTAATAGTCCAGGAAGCGTACTCTTCTCGATACTGAAAAAAAAAAATCTCTAGAAAAAAAGTACAACCTATCGTTCCTCGATGTTTAATATCAAGCTATAGCAAAGGTGAAAAAAGAAGTTTGACGAGGCTTCGTCATCGGCTTCAATTGAAATCCATCCAATAAGAGGCATTTCTGACACTACTCTCAAAGAACTGAAATCGTTGAAGCGTACATAGAAAAAGAGGAGGCCCGCCAGCCGGCGTTCAATCGAAGAGCTAATTAAACATTGAAGCCTGGCACACGTGTCGTCGTCGTCGACGTCGTCGTTGTCTCCGAAACGAGTCGGAACGGCTTCTATTAGGATAAAGTAAAATATATGTCGGTACCATATACATACAGCTTCTATACACATACCCATACATTGAGTCCAAGTCAGAGTGAGCAAATTTAAATTGACGCCCCGAGGTCGTTCGATATATCCTACAAGCTTTGCAAGCACGAAAATTTTCGTACGAAGCAGATGCAAGAGCCACCGGTTACTGTATTATACCACAGAAACAGAAGTATAGTGACGACGATGGTATAACACTGAATACAGAAGCCAAAATCACTCGAGCGTGTAATCGAAGTAGCCGTACGGCATTCATAATAACGGATAGCGACCTATATTAGTAGTAGAGAGAAGCTGGTTATGAAGTTGGTCGGAGGAGACGTACACGGCTCGTGATTCAACGAGTTGACGCCCGCGAGGATTGGCAAAGTTTTTGCAGAAAAATCTAGAACCGAGCAAAGCTTGCAAGCACAAAGTTGCCCTCACAGAGTTGTTGGAGCGGGAGCTATATACGAGTTTTCGCATAAGCGACTGAGGCCTTATATAGGCCGTTGAGATATATATTCGAACATCAGTAGCTATGCGCATGCGTGAATTTCGAATAATACTGGGTAGGTATGTGTTAGGGCAATGGGAAGAAAACTTTGAGAGCTGCAAGAAATGTTTAATGGAAAGTTTGAAATTACACGCGGGATGAAATGTGCGACGCCTCGAGCTTGCAAACTCATTTTTCTAGACGTAGTGGAAGGCTCATCGACGATTCTTGAACGAGTTCTTTGAGAATTCTGAGTGGAAGTGAGCTATAGAGATGGATGGTTTGAGCTGGTTCGATTGGAGTGATGAATTTGTGGGTTCTGGTTTGATGCGCATGGTCGAATCGAGGTCGTTAACATTTTAAATGGGAACGGATTTGTGAGAAGGGAGAAATATCGATGGGGTGTTGAATAATTGAGTGCCAATTGCTCCCCAATGAACTCATCTAAGATGAAGTGAGATCATTGGCAGTCAGCTGTGAAAAATGGAGTTTCTCTGGAAGCTTTGAGAATCGTGGGGGTACATTTTTTCATCATTTCTCTTCAGTCAACTCATTGTCAACCTCATTTTGTATTTATGTTACGTTACTCACATATGCAAGTATGGAAACCCAAACCACCGAAGCCACCGAAAAATCACCGATAAAAATTCAAGTTGGTGCCGGCCAATATTCGAGACCAAGCCGTCTGCTCTGCATTGAATGTTGAATGCCCGAGAATCTCATCCTCGTGTTAACAGTGGCTCCCTCTAACGGACATGAACGTATTAGTGCGCGCGCGCGCCGTTGGTGGCGCTGGTGTCGACTCAGCAGTGCTCCCCTCACGCTTGCAGCGCCTTCCGCGGAGAACGCGAGTAGCTGATCAGCGCATAGGCATAACCTCAATACTTCACCAGTCGCCATTCTGCCATCGTCGATGTGCCACGACAGCGGACCACACCCATATATCATTCTTTTACGCTCTACTGTCCATTGAGAATCAGTGATCTAACCGGATTGGAAAATTAACGCTTTATCAACACTGCTGTATCTTGTTCACGTATGTACGAATCTCCGTTTTTATAAATGTTTAAGTATCTGGGGGTGCATCGTGATATTGAGCTCAGTCACGTGCACCTCGACATGCACGCAGCCAGGTGCTACATTCCATCCTATTCTATCCGCGATTTTTCCATTGCATTTAGTCCGTCTTGTTTGAATTTTTGAATTTCGCGGGCCTAATAAAGTAATGAAGCACGATTCAGCTCAAAAATGTGGAGTTGGTTTTCGTTGAAAACTTCGCAATATCATTTTTGATGACCTAATCTGTGACCTAACCTGCGAGCAAACTGTATACAGAATATCTATAGAATTTGAAGGATAGAGAAGAAAACTTGGAATTGACGACTCATTGACACTGACCCAAATCGAAACAATGCACCACCCACCTGAAGTGGGGAGTAATTTTTCTCAAGTTTTGGGTCAGTTGTCTGGGGGTGGAATTCACCAAGCATCCGTTACCCGTGCATGAGTTGCTCCCATCCAGAGCGATCGGGTGTGGAGAGATGGCGTCTCTTGAGTGAGGTTAGGTATGCGATGGCAAGCTCATAACACGGTTGGCTGCCCTAACCTCAACTGCCCATTTACCTGTATCTCCACGGCAATCCTCTGAGTATAATATTCCGTAATATGTATAGAATGTTGAGGCACGGTTTCAGACTTATATTGTGTCTTACGTTTCCGTTTATAATGCGTACACAATTTTTCAGCGCTTTTCTTCGTGCCGCTAAGAATCAAAGAGCTGCACCGCATGATATAGGTTAAAAAGCGTCGGCGCACGCGGGCCGAAATCCAAGCTCACTCAAGTCTGACGCGCACGCGCATCACCACCTTAAAATCATGAAAAAACTGTTTATAGTAACGAGTACAGTAATGTAGAGATTAGATTCCACTCGGCGTCGAACTATTTTTCGCTTCAGTAATTTCTCAGCTCTGGTCGAGAGATGAATTGAAAAATCATCCAAATTGGAACTCTGCGATTCCCCAAAAAACCGTTTTGTTACGAATTCGCCAAATTTTCTCAACCACTATAGAAAAGTCCCCATACAGCGCTCACATTTTTGCTGCATGACTTCCATTCTGATTTTTACCTTCTTGCTAAGCAAGGAGGTGGGACTCGCTCTTCGAGATTGTAATCTTTTCAAACAATAGAAGGAACTCAGAGTTGTTTTCCAATATTTCCACATATCCATTCCTTGTCTTTTGTCTTTTTACGCATTCTTCAGCCACCAGAAATCTGATTAACAAAATCTAAAAATCGTACTTGGAAATATTGAAGAATAATTTGTAAGACGATTATCTTCCGCGATCCCGCCAAACAGATATGAGACAGTGTCAAGCAGAGATTGATCGACGAAACTATTTTGAGGAAAGTTCGTTCGTGTTTCAGATTCTCTCGATGAGGGCTAGAATCATAGTAACAAAAATTATTGACATAACTTGTACAAACATTCTCAAGATTCTCGTCCCAAAATGGTTAACACTTCAATAACAGCCCAGTGATGTTTTGTTTTTTTATGCACAGGTCGATATAAATAAATCCCTTCTTGATCCTGAAATTCTGAACTGATCGAAGCTATTACAATTAGTGTGACAATGGCTGACGCACAAAAGTCAATCAGTGACGTGAACGATGAATGCCTTTTGCACATCTTCAGTTATCTCGACTTATCAGATCGACTAAATCTTGAATCAGTATGTGAAAGATGGCAACAACTGTATCCAGATTCGTGGAAAACTTTCCACACATTTGATTTGAATAGGAGAGAGTTTCAACGCGTCTCTGACATGGATGGAGAAAATGAGCTGAATGTATCACTATGCAACAAAGTATTTTCAAGAAGCTGGAAATATTTAACCAAAATCAACTTATCTAGCACACTAAATTTTGAAAACAAGAGTCTAATGGATATGTCGCAGGCTCTTGGTGAAATCAGCCTTTTCGTGAAAATCCTAGGCTCTTCATGAAGAGCCGGCCGACCGTGTCAGCGCTCATCCCTTTCACTTTGTGACACCATCGGCCTGGTTTTTTCGTAAAAAGGCTGAATCGTTCGGCCTTCTCATGAAAAGGCCAAGTTGGGCTAGGCCCTTAGTGTACAGATGGGCAGAGTCATCAGTACTACTGTCGAACAAAGTCAGTATCGCAGTCAAAGCTGTCGAATTAATTGCACTTCTCACAATCATATTAAATTGAATAATCTTATTATAATTGGTCGATGGAATCGGCATGCTCAGATAGGACTTTCAAAGGTTAGCCCATTAAAACTGAAATGAAAATGCATATTGTTGCTCGGGGTGTGTGAAAAAACTGACTCTGATCTCATTCAGTACAAAAATTAAAAATGACAAAGAGTACCAAATATCTAATAGTTAATCAATTATGTCAATTCTTATCAGCACAAAGTAGGCTCGAGTGTGACACTTATAGTTAGAATTCAATTTCTTCAAATCATAGAATGATTTTTAGATGACGAAAATTTTCAAGTTAATTGATTAACTATTAGATATTTGGTACTCTTCGTAATTTTCGATTGATGTAGCTTTGTACTGAATGAGATCAGAGTCAGTTTTTTCACACACCCCGAGCAACAATTTACATTTTTATTTCAGTTTTAATGGGCTAACCTTTGAAAATCCTATCTGAGCAAGCCGATTCCATTGATCAATTATCATAAGATTATTCAATTTAATATGATTGAGAGAAGTTCAATTAACTCGACAGCTTTGAATGCGATACTGACTTTGCTCGACAGCGGTACTGATGACTCTGCCCATCTGTACACCAAGGGTCCAGCCCGCCTTGGCCTTTTCATGAAAAGGCTGAACGATCCAGCCTTTTCACGAAAAAACTAGGCCGATCGTGTAACAAAGTGAAAGGGATGAGCGCTGACACGATCGGCCGGCTCTTCATGAAGAGTCTAGGATTTTCACGAAAAGACTGATTTCACCAAGAGCCTGCGACAGATATATATCTAATGATGATCTTGGCTATTTTTGCGACATGACCTTACATCTACGATCAACTTCGGCTAAAAGATTTTTGTCCGACATCAAAGAATCACTGTTGGATTGTGAAAATATTGAGGAACTATGGCTCTGTCATTGTGTACTCGACGTAAATGACGTAGAGCTACAACAGCTGTTTCAAAGGAATAAGAAATTACAATACCTTGTCCTTGACCAAACAGTGGCCACTGAACAGTGCTTTTTTGATTTACCGATCAACGAATTGAGATCTCTGACCATTTGTATCTGTTCCCAAAATTCCTTAAGATATTTGAGATCAGTCTTAGCACTCGCTCCAAAATTACATACTTTCAGCATTCATGGACCACGTCGTTTACAATGTAATTCATTGAGACTCTCATCACCAAATCTTGTCCAACTCAGCTTGACAAGGACTCGAGACTTTAATCTTCTGTCCGACATACATTGTTTGAGAAATCTATCCATCCTGAGGGTTTCAAATTGCAGATTGGCAAACGACACTCTTAGAATGATTTTGCTCAATTGTCAACTATTAGTTGTATTGGATATTTCATGGAATGAAACTCTTACTAATGATAGTCTTGGGCTCATAAAGTTCCTTCCTAGATTGAGATATCTCGATGTTGGTTTCATCAGTCAGTTTAGATTAATCAGTTTTGTAAACCAGAATTTACAAGTTCTCCGTATGCCTGGATTGCGTTCCAGGCATTTGAAATTACCCTTGATACACCTTTGGATGATCAATTTGTAGAGAGACTTACGGATATTGTCAGACAACGTCAGAATAATATTTGTTTAGAGATTGGAATCAATGGCGTTCGTGTAAATCTCGAAGACATTAACAATAGATCTCCATTGGTGCAGTGGAAGAAATCCGTTCATACGAACTTCATGAAATATTATTGATTTACATAATTGATTCAAGACCATCACTCGAAGAAGAGAAATTCAAATATCATAACAGCATTTACAAACTAAAGACGGATCTTATTTTGGTTGATGCCAGTGAAATTTTTCAAAAGTAGGATTTAGAATAGATAGGTTAGACTTAAAATCTAGATCAAAAATGAGAAATCTTGAACGCATACTTTAAACTGAAAACATATATATCAAACTAGATGGATGTACGGCGTAAAATGACACTGAAATTCAACTGTATCGTCAGAACCAATTTGTGAGTAACATCCTCAAAATTATACAGTCAAAACGAAGATTTGATTTCATACGAAAAGAGTAATACTTTTGATCGTAGTAATTAAGGTTTCATCTTTATACAATTTAGAGTTGAGAATGTTGAATACAAACATAATAATCAAGTATAAGAATGGTATATTGAGAAATATCATGTACTACCTATGCTTCTTTTTCTTAATTGACAACTTTGAATAAAATATGAAAATACGAATTAATCATGAAGTGTCAATTTTCTTAATTGAATTGTTATTTCATAGCCAAATGAACTGAGAATATACTCCGTATCCAATGGTGAATTGATCCAATATTCAAATGCACTCCTTCGATCATAATTCATCATCAGCTCAAAAAAACAATGTACAACCGACTGTACTCGGTTCTGGTCCTTTTTAAAGTAATTCTGATTTCGAGCAATGCTTATACAATTTATTTGAGAGAAATTACGATTGTTATGAGCATAACGAAGATTCACATTTTACAGCTCATCATGATATTCTATTATTAGATTTCTAATTTGTCTGTGATCATGTTACACGCTATCTGATGAATTCAATAATGATTTTTTCGAAATGAGAAAATATTCGACGATTCCAAACTGATGAAATGCTCCAAATCATCTGCAACCTTTAAAGTAAACACAAAAGCGATTCTCAGTTTGAATAAAAAACGTAATGGAACTACAACGGACAAGTTTGCAGAAGAGGCGGTCGAACGAATCTATAGTCTATCTCTGTTGATGCGCTTGAGGCACTCTCGGATCGGCCAACTGCTGCCAGCTAAAGTAAGAGAGAGAGAGAGAGAGTTGTTGGACCTATGAGAAACTCTAATCGAGTTGGTAAGATTCTCTCAAAGTCTCTGTATGTAATTATATGCAACGAGCTTTCGTTAACATATATATACAGCTACGCCTTCCCACACAATGATACAACTTTGCTGGATTCCCCAGGAGGCTCTATTGTGTTTGTTAAATACTTAGCTCGTGACCAAAATTGAATAATTTGTACGAAAACAAGAGCATATCCTGTTAGCATGCGAAAATGTTTGCTCGTTCTGCTGTAACATCGTCATCATTATGTATTAGAAGCTCGTTCTCGGTATCAAGAATCTAGGTGAGGTCATTTTTATTCAGAGAGGAAACTGGGACAGAATAAACTTCAAAAGAGAGTAGAGAAGTCTCTCAAGATACCTTCAAAGAAAGAAGTTGAAAAATTCTGTTTCCTCTGACGATGTTGACGTTTTACATAACCCGCAAATTGCAAGCTTGGATTTTTTTTCAGATGCATTCAGCCTTCATTTATGTTTTGAATCTCGTCTTGGATTGGATTTGTAGGGATTTTGTTATACCAAGAATCAGAGTAATCAAGGTTTGTAACGAAATACATTAAAAATTTCATTGAATTTAGTTGACTTTGGATACATTTAAACTTTGGATATAACCTCATGACAACTTTCTTGTTGATAATTATGAAGATTATGCTCATTAGAATCGTTCAACACAGACAGCAAATAATACTCGAAAAAATTTTACGGAGTCCAAAATAGATTTTGTTACAAACCCTTCAAGTAGCAATATAAATATGGACAACAGTACTCATTCCCTGGGAAATGATGCAACTTCTTTACCAGAATCGTGATTTTCCAAGACCAACTGGCTAATGGAAATAATCCGGGAAATGTAGACTAACACAGACGAATTGGAATCATAGGAGAATTTTGGAAATGGACATGATTCTGAAAGGACAAATACATCAAATGTAGCAGAACTGATATTATTCCGCTCAGTGAATCTCATCAAATGTCTAATGCAAGACCGTATGATCCTATTAGCTTGTTTCCTCCAAAGTTAAACACAATTACGCACGAGTGAACATATACATACATACTGCTTGATACAATATGTAACAATCTCTAATATGATCGTATTTCGGGTACATAATTCCATAAAGGTAAGCATCAGAGCTTCCGTTGTATAGCAAAGCTTGTCAAACATTCCAACTCAATCTGCCAGTGGCTAACGTTTATCTGAAATGAAATTTGTACAGCTCAATTTCTGAATTCCCAACATAACATCTCTCGTACACACATATAGGTATATGTGTAACAACATCAATAAACGCTTATCATCATTTTGACTTACTGACCCACGGCAGATTGTTAGTCCAGATCACTCAAGCTCAGAAATTGTGTCGGGAGTTAAGAAGTAAACACAGAGCTGCGAGTAAATGGTCAATTTAGACTCCAAAGTGTCATGTAGTTGCACGTATATAAAAGGGGGAGATTCTCGGTGAGATGAGAGATACGTCTCGTGTATTACCAACTAAACCCCTCACTCTAATACACTGCTTTATATAGTGCAGAAGAAAAGAGATCCTTATTGTACAGTACACATCAGTGTTATCGCCGGAGGGACAGCTCAAGGCGTTGCTACAATTGCAGACTTGGATCAAGTGTAGCAACACCATCACGTGCCCACAGAAAAACACCCTAGTATCAAACCAATGAAGGAAACTGGATACACACACAGACGCACACATAAGCAAAAGATAACAAGACAAAGTAAGGTATATACACTAACCTATCTCCTGATTGGTGATTCTAGCTCGGGCAAGTGCTCCAAGTGCAGCGAGGCATCCAACAACGAGTAGTGGTAGCAGACGACAGTGGCTCGAGTGGCCATAGCTCCCTCGATGTAGAAGATGAGGCATCGCGTCGCGTCTCACCGACCGAGCCTTTATAGCTCGATGTCACTCTATCTTCACTGATGCTTGCACCTCGTTATTTTGCTTCTCTCTGTCTGATGACGACACAGCTGAGCTGTCACTCACACTCAGTTTTGTATAATATGCAAGTAGACTCCATGCAAGAGTAGATACACTCACTTTACAATAGCTTTGGTAAAGCTGATTGCATGATACCTAGGTTATGTTGTTGTTTGGGCGGAAAAACGTTGAGAGGGTTTGCGATGCCGGAGGGTGTGGATTGCTGATGGCTGGCTGGCTGGCTGGCTGGTTGGCTCTCTGAAGTTAGGGTGTGTCTGCAACAATGAGAAGGAAGAGCCGTGGGCTTTAATTGCTACCGGTATGGCCTTGTATGCCTAAGGGAGCTATTGAGAGAAGCGATTGTATTTATGACAGTATATTGCTGTGATCGTAGAGGTATTCACTCTAGATTGGCTTTGCTGAGTGGTTAGTGAGTATGGATCGGTGAGATGAATTTATGGGGAGTTGTGAGATGGATATTATAGTGGATGGATCTATTTCAATAAAATCTCTATTCCAATGACCTTATGACTGATGGGAAGGGGGAAAACTAGCAATGAGGATTTTTGATCATCTCGTGAGTTTTAGGAGTCTCTGTATTCTTATTTTTCAGAGGGAACGTCGATGAGCCCTCCTATACTAACATCAATTAATCCCTCCCTCCCTTTCCCTTCTCCCCATACCTTGAAAGGGTCATCATTCGGTGAGACGGTTTAGTTTAGTTTAGTTTAGTTTGTACGATTTTTCATTTGGCCGCGATCTGTATATGTTACCGTGAAAGCCCGAAATCTGTAATTTCCGGGCATTCACTAGTGAATGCTGACAATCACTGGTCGAGGCCAGTGAATGCTGACATTCACTAGTGGAAGCCCAGAATTCGTAGCTGATATCGTTGCTGTGGCCATATTTCGGGCTTCCACTAGTGAATGTCAGCATTCACTGACTCGGACCAGTGAATGTTGGAGATCGGAAGAATTGGGGAATGGAAGTCGAATAAAATGTCAAACACGTTGTCTCATTATCCCAAGTTTCCGAGGCAGGTTGGAATATGGGAAAATCAAGGTATAGTGTTCAATACTCTCTTAACCTTTCCGTATGAACCCCCACTCTGTGGCAACTCCGAAAAGAGTGAGTTTCACTCTTTTGGAGTGAGAATTTTACGCGAGCCCAAGTGAATCTCATTATTCCCGAATTGCCACAAGAAGGGGTTCCACTCAGAAAGGTTGAGGGTGTATGGCCTCTCCATTCATCACCCATCGAATGAGGTCAGAAGTTCCTGATTTCGAACCTTCATCTACTGAGGTAGCCGTGGATGAATTGTAGAAAATTGAAAGGACAATTGTGTCAGCATGAGCAGTGTATCATCAATAATCATAAGTGAAACGTTTATGTCACTCAACTTTTGTCATTGACAACTATTTTCTATGAGGTATTTCTGAGATCGACAAGTATTTGACAATACATTTTATTGCCAACTCCTCATTGTAGGTGATGGACATTTCTCCATATTCCAATCTGCCTCGAAAACTTCGAACAATAAAACATTGGGTCTGGAATTTTATTTGTGTTTCATTCCCCAACTTTTCCGATCTCCGACATTCACTGGGCCTGGTCAGTCAATACTGGCATTCACTGGTCGATTGCCAGTGAATGCTGACAATCACTAGTGAAAGCCCGAATTATGGACTCAGTGACGAGATCAGCTACGAATTCCGGGCTTTCACTAGTGAATGTCAGCATTCACTGGCCTCGACCAGTGAATCTTAGGATTCACTAGTGAATGCCCGGCAATCACGGATTTCGGGCTTTCACGGCAACATATATACCTGAGCAGATTCTACAGTCATTGAAGTTAGCAAATTTTGATCATAATTAGATAAATTTTGATCTGATTATTGGTAGTCGTCTGTACTATGTAAAATTATGCTGCTTATGATAGTAATACTAGTTGTACTTGCTCATCGTGTACATAGGCCAATCAGAAATCTCATTATATTTTCTTTTCGAAGTCCCTGGTAGAAAAATGAGCGTAGTACGACCGTAGTACGACCGTAGCGCTACGGTCGTACGGCCGTACTACGACCGTAGCACTACGGCCGTATCGGTACGGTCGTAGCTCTACGATCGTAGCTCTACGATCGTACTACGGTCGTATTACGGTCGTATCTCTACGATCGTAGCACTACGACCGTAGCCTTACGATGTTATTAGTACTACGGGTTTGTATTATAATACGTATATTTTCTTTCATGATTATAGAGTCATTGCGGAATGTTTTGATACATGATCAAACTCGTGCTCACTATTGATCTAAATAAAAGTCATTACATGAATAAAAATATTCGACATATAATGCTCAATTTCTGAACACTAAAAAATATTTCTCAATGCAGGCATACTTATGGATAATATTCTTCGACGATTCAGCTATTCGACTATTATAATAATTATATATATAGCTATTATAATATTCGACGATTCGAACATTCAGCCAGAAATTTCCGAAATCCATTGAATTTGAGTGCGCTCGCGTCAAAAAAGGGATCATTTATATCGCATCTGGTGTTGATGAGTACCCGATCAGAAATTCCCCCGCGTCAACAGAGCTTCCCCGTGGGGCCCCCGCTGGGCATCCCCGGGGCAATATTCGCATAATGTACAAGTAATTTCTCATGAAAAATTTAGTATTTTTTGGGCTTGTTTGTGATTACAACTCATGTCATTCTTCAAAAACTCAAGTAAGACTGGAAAAACGAGAGAGAACTTGGGTAGATATTTCTGTAGTCTGTGTTTACCTACTTCTGCTGTAAGGAGTTGGGATCTGGACTCTGCAGGTTGGTATGGTGAGGAAAGTTCTCTCCCTGGACTGAGATTTGAGTTAAAAGTGAGTTCTCAGTGACTTTAGAATATTGTGTGATCACCTGAAGGAAATTTCCCTCACAGTCACACATCTGCAGAAATGAGGTTAACTCAGGAACATTACGCAGGGATGTTATACTAAAGTGTTTTGATGCTTTTTGCACTCCATAACACAACTATCAGAATCAACTCAAGTTACAGAACCAAGACCTGATGCTATATTACAGGTGATACACACCCTCAGCCAATTTCTACTTCTCTGTAGAATATTACATGAAATGCAGGCATAGTGAAAATACTTGGAAAAAAATCTACGCTCAGTTATATCTGGCACTATTGAGCTTGCTTGTCCCAGTTTTGAAAAATGCTTTCTGCTTCACAGTGATGGGGAGTGCATGAATAATTGTCACAGCATCTTCAATGTGCCCTTGGAGTATTTCTCGCCTCCAATTCTCATGAACATTCATATTCTGTCATGAAGTTTCTTCAGAGCTTGAATATCTTTCTATAAGTCTTGACTCTAAGTCGCTTACTTTATATTTCAGAATACTAATTGTAGAGTTAAGCATGATATAACTCATCATTACCAGAATATTCACAGGAAAATTAGTATATCCCTAGCTATCTTACTTTGCTATGCCACAAAAATTAATCAAGTGCAAGCATTTGGTACTTGGTCGAAAGGAAGTAGAAATTTAAAAATGTGACAGTAAACCAATTCTTGATGGCACTCATTGAATAATCTCTTGCATCTTCTTTTTTGCACCATAGAAAAGTAAGATATTTTGGATTTATGTACATAACTAAAAAATGACTGTGAATATTCTGGAGATGATCGAGTTATCATCATGTTTATCTATCCAATTAGTATTCTAGAATGTGAAATCAGTGTCTTGAAGCACCCCAAGACTCATAGTAGAATATTCAAGCTCTGAAAAAATTTCTTGACAGAATATGAATGCTCATAAGAATTGGAGGCGAGGAATACTGTAAGAGCTTGGTGAAGATGCTGTGACAATTGTTCATATACACCCTGTCACTCTGAAGCAAAAAGCATTTATCAAAACTGGGATGAGCAAGCTCAATAGGGCCAGATATAATTGAGCATAGATTTTTTTCCCAGTGTTTTCACTATGCCTGCACTTTATGAAATATCCTACAGAGAAGTAGAACTTAGCTGAGGATGTGCATCACCTGTAATGGAGGATCAGGTCCTGATTCTGCAACTTGAGTTGAATCTTACACTTGTCACATGGAGTGCGAAAAGCATCTGATCACTTTAGTGGCCTGCGTAATGTTCTTGAGTTAACCTCATCTCTGCAGATGTGTCAAGAAAATTTCCACCAGGTGATCACACTATATTTTAATATCATTAAGCACTCACTTTTAACTCAAATCACTGTCCAGAAACAGAACAATCTTCATCACATATGATCACATACTGCAAAGTAAAGTACCCATCTCCCCACAGCGGACACAGCAGAAGTAAGTAAATATTTTGGACTCTACTTATAATAAGGCTCTTTTCCATGCCTGAGATGATTTTTCTGTTTCACTTGAATACTCATCAGAGAATGATTTGAGTTATAATCACGAGTGATGATGGATCTTCATCACACCCAACGGTTGATATAAGCATGGATCTACCTCATGAATGTGTAATTTCCCAGTGACATAAGTAATAAAATTATATTTTTCAGTCACCTTTTGCATTGTAATGCTTCTTATCGATCGGACGAAAAGTTTCTCTATGAATAATATCAACTGTATCGCTAAAGTTTAATGCGAGCGTATTTACGTCGTAGAGCTACGGCCGTACCACTACGATCGTAGCTGTACGGTCGTACTACGGTCGTACTACGGTCGTAGCCTACGATCGTAGCGGTACGACCGTAGTGCTACGACCGTAGGTGGCGTGGCCAGTACTGCTACGCTCATATTTCTACCAGGGGTATTATACCATGATACTCACTCTAGCGTAAGAACTAATCAATAATTGTGATTGAAACTGTATTCTACTTTGCAGGTATACATAGGGTTTTACTCCATAGCCTCAATGAAACATATATCATATATCATATCAACTACCACTCATAAACGATGCCAGCGACTGGGATTACAGCTCCGCATTCAGAAAACTCAGAATGTTGTGTATGTAATTTATACGCAAAATCTAGCGAGATGGGACACAGGATTCACCCAAATTCCCCTACGCTCAAACCAAGTAGATGTAATATCTATCGTCAATTTTAAGCATGTTAGGTAATCTCCCCTTACTTGTAACATGAACCACTTTTGAGGTTGTAGTAAGAACCGCCTGGCTACACGGGGTTGAAAAAATTTTGAATGAGACTCATAATCATTTTGAATTCACTTGAGTAAAGTGGTAAGATACTTTCTACAAGCACGGGAAAATTAGGGTTTTCAAAACTGATCTCGATAAACTTTAAAACTGCTTCTATGAGCCCTCCTGCTTTAAAAGATACATGTAGCCTTATAGATCGTATGTTTATACAGATGATAGAACACGAGAAAATATTCATCGAAAACCGTGTTTGAGTGAGCTAGTTGTCACATTTGAGCTCGGGATCGAGGTTCGCAAATGAAACTTCGTGTCTGACTCTCGCTCGAACTTTCCGAAGCGAGATAGAAGTTATTTCCCCAAACGTCAATCCTTCCTGAGTAATCCATCTTTTTGAAGTACTATCTGAATGATCAAACTAGCAAGTTTCCTAGTGTGACTTTGTAACCTGAATACATACATCTTCAATGAGATTTGCCTTCAATCTAAACTCTGGGTCTCAATTATCACTTCTTGACACCCTGGGATGATTTCATTCCCCTTCCGAAAGTCTAACGGACTACATTAAGGGCATAGGATGGTTTGCGATAAAATTTTTCTAAATTACAGATAAATTCATAAAAATTTTCCAGAAAATGTTTCTTATTCTGGAAAGATGGAGAAAACATTTATGAAGTGTGTACGGGCTCAGATATTCACAGGAAATGGCATTGATTGAATCAAACCAGTCACTCTGGTTGCCGCATTGGCAATGAACCATCAGGCTCCTATTGTGTAGGTTTTCCTCCTGGTATAGATGCACACAATATGAAGCAGAGAGTAGATTTTTATTAAAATGGTAATGTCCATTTCGGCCTATATTTCTAGTCATTTCTGCGCATCAACAACACTATCCATGGTTCTTTGATCAAGAAAATTTGTCTGATCACAAAATTGTCTAACAATTTTGTTGTTACCCATATCAAGATGATGTGTGTAATGTTTCAGCAAAATCCACCCAAGCGTCCACACCAAATGAGATTTCTATGAGGCGATTGAGCCAAAAACTCAATTGCTGGTAAATGGCAAACTGAGCAAAAATTGCCTACGTAGCTGTGACAAGGTTTGTGTACTGACTCCACTCAATTCTGCCTTACCTGACAAGGGTATTGTTCAAACACCTTTCTGTCAAATTTCTCTTCTATCTAATTTGTGAACCAACCATGCAGAGAGATACGCCACGCGATCCTCAACAGCTAGTTTGTTAAGCGTTCAACCCCCATTTTGTTGATTGCTGCTCATATGATACTTAAGCCCGTTCAAAAATTCCTGCACAACAAATGAGCCCATTAGACTTACCAGAAGGCACTCATCACTATGATGGAGTATACTGAAGAGAATGTTCACCATCTATGATAATAACAACTGATATAGTAATAGTTAGACCACTAACCAAGTTTTTGATAACCGCGTCACTCAAATCTGCTCTTCTGGACTCTTTCAAATTATACGAAAGCACCATAGAAATGGTCTTGGGGATTTTTTCTTTGCAAACTATGCTGTTCACCCGACCCAAAACCAATCAACTTTTCCAAGTTCAAGCAGATGACTCACAGAAACATGTACAAGATCTGACTGAATACACAGGATCATACAAAAACCTGTTTCCAACACCAAATCTTGCTCTATTGGTCACTGCTTCAAGATGATCTCGTCATCTACATGATAGTACAACATTGCTTCTAGTTCAAACTTCGGTTGCAACCATGGCGTAAAAATAACAAGGTGTGTGATCGCGCACGTTTTCGCTAGCCCACCGACCGACGCCGTAATGATATTTCGTAGCGGGACCTTTGAATGAACGTAGCACAGTGTTTTGTCGCCGGTTTTACGACTATACGGCTTCATTTATTCATACGAACGAGTGGAGAATGTTTAGATAAACACATTAATCACTAATTTGAATTTCTCTATGAATGCCAATGTTTGATGACGATATTGGAGTTTAGAATTCTCATTTGAACTCTACAAGCCCCTATGCATCTGTCCAGAAGATTTTTAGCTCGAGAAAATCGGTAGAGTTACTTTTTCTTTCCATCGCAGACTGGCCTTGTTATATTTTTGCATTGATTCTCAACACAACAATATAACATTTCCAAAATATTAGATGTGGGATTTGTGGAGCTACATGCAAATTTGAGCAACACGGCACGACAGCTGGTTGTCGGTTACTCACACATGCACTCAATTCAACATTTAGAAATCCAATATGGATGGCGTTGGTAGGCCGCCATGTCTGCGCGATAGCCGATGCGTTTTAACCGCTCGGGGTCCCACACCTTGTTATCTTTACGCCATGGTTGCAACACTTTGTTATGGAGCTCTGAATGGTATGTTTTAGTATGAAGAAACTCACAGAAGATGACTCACTGTCAATCGAATGAATGAGTGGCATATTTACTCCAGTAATAGTATATTATGTACCCGAGTGCCGCAATCGCGGAATTTCCATGACGAGGGCTGCAAACTTGTTTGCAGCCCGAGTCATGGAAAGCCGCGATTGCGGTACGAGGTACATACATTTTTTTATAGTCGTCCAGCTACAATCTAGCACGTTGCGAGCCGTTTACGCGGCCGTCAAGGCCGCGTAGACGGCCGCAATGTGCTAGATTGTAGCTGGGCGACTATAAAAATAATTCTAGTTTCAATTTGAGCCATTAGATGAGTTGCTGCTAACTGTCTCCTCCTTCAAAGTCGGAAGTCATTTGACTGGAAAACAAGTCGTCGGTTAGAGTGACAGATTTGAAACAATGTAAGGGTCACTCTGCAATTGCATTGCGTGGCGAGAGTAAGGGGTTGCTCACATCAGGGTGTGGGAATTGCGGAACGGACAAGATTCTCCACCTGATGTACCCAATTCAAGACCGTGTCGGGGTCTCGCGCAAAACGGGGTCAATCTCGCCATCCATTCGTCCTCAAGAGAGAGAGAGAGAGAGACGTTTATCTTCACAGAGTGTACCAGAGGCACATTCCTGAAGCAATTTCGATTCATTTGCGACCACCCCCATCTCAATTGGTGGAAAAACCATCGCGTAAGTTGTAACGCCGTTTTAGCCACGAGACTCCGACATGGCTTTCTGGCTACTTTTGCGTAGGAGGTTTCATAGTGAATTTAGGAGTAAAATAATGTTCGTTCATATCCGAATCCGTCTGGGACAGAGCTATTCAATGCGTCATAAACTACAGCGTTCAAAAGTGCCCGCAAAGAAAGAGACAAAACAGGATTTCTATGTATAAAGTAGGTGGTATCCTCTACAAAATCGACGGCCATTGTCAAATATCGAATTGATTCATAACCTTATCGAATAACTTCTCAATCATTGGTACCGCTGAATCGTTCGACTACTATACAGATCAATGGTACAGGGTCGTGCAGTCGATAATAAAGTTTACAAGATACTTTTGATGGAATAATAGATTTTTAAAACATAGCCATCTGACAATCAAAGTCATTTTTGGAAGTGATTTCACCCTCAGCGGACGTTTATAAAACTCTTCACTCACAAGTGAGTACCAATTTACACGGTGTCAAATACATTAAAATTTTTAATTAAAAAAAAAAATTGTGAAAATGTTCAATTCCGACCAGAAATCGACTATCCTATGCTCTTGATTCATCCAAAGAAAATCATCATCTCTTTCAAAATCTTTTATGGAGTGAGTCAACCACACAGTACTAGGTTATACTGATGTTTTCACTAACCGCAACAACATATCCAGCAATAACATAAACATTTCAATTTCAACTCCAAGTCCAAAGTCATGCGCGTGCAATAATCACCAAGCGTACAGCAAACTCAGCGAGAAACCTCATTTCTAGAGAAACAACAAAGAGCCATCCAAGTTATTGTGGCCTAATTCACCAAAACTCTCGAAAGCTCCAACACAGCGCAAAGCGATTTGTGACCAAAGGGGCAAAAGTCGAGTTGCGCGCATAGGATAAACCGTAGCTACATCCGATTAGAATCACACAAGCGAGCAAAACTGAAAGTCCAGCAGTATCTACACTCACTCTGTAAGTCCCTCAGGCTGACGCCATCACATCGAACTCTCAAAATCAAGCCATTCCAAGTGTAAACTTACAATGAAGTTCGATTCTTGAATCGGATATCTTCGAAACGAGCAAAATTCATAGAACCAAATGTTCAAAGTTTGACCTAGCCTCCGGCAAACGCTTCATTCTGAACAGACCAGACTGTTCGATCTACTGATATGGTTTGAGGTTATCTACCCGATGAACTTTTCAATAATGATAATTGTTGTCCACCACACCTATCTCATTTTTACTGTAATAATAATAATAACACACAACGCTTTCAACTCAATTTTACCTTCAATTCCCTCTTTCTTTCTCAATTTTCATTTCGTTTCGCGTTCATTGAGGCACACCCTCGTGAGCATTTATGTCGTATACGCAATAGTATCATACACAAGGTAACGGGAAACAATTTGGCGAATCGGAGTCTCACTTCAGTATGAATCCTGTTCGGAGGGGTCAAAAATTACGGCCTAATGAATAGCGACATTATTGGATGTTTCCGGTTGAGCTCACACTTTTCGCTCTTTCATACGAATATTCAAGCCGATTTCGCATCTCACTGACGAGCCAAAAACTTTTTCTCTCGCTTAATATCCGTATATTTATTCTACTCTGCAGAGTACATACAAAGAGTTACGTTACGAGAGTTTTATACGTCTGGCCATACGTAAAAAAAGTTGACCGCGACCGCGTTAAATTCGAGCCTTGGCGTGTGGGCTAAATTGCCAAATTCCTCGCTCGAATTTTTATGCTGACACCATCAGAGGTATTTTCACTAGTCTCTCGTTAGATGCGTTAGTTAGTACATACAAATATCAATGGTTCGGTTCATATTCATGAGTATGCACTCGCAGAGCTCGATGAGAAATTTATGATTATACTCGTGAACCTATCTTTAGCTCACTGGAATTTTTACACTTATGGAGGTGTTGAAGTATGGCGATGACCGAAACGTAAACACCAACTTGGTGCAAAATTCATTTCTCGAAGCGAGCAAGGATTTAAAAAAAAATAACACGAGAGAAGCTTGAATCAAGAGAGGTATGTAATTTGATAACTCATAATCTCCAATCATACATTGCCAACGAGATAATTTACGCGCAAAACTGATGCTCACCGATCGTGTAAAACTATCAATTATCCTTTCACCATCATTATCATCATCATCGTTATCATCAGAAATAGTAGTAGGAACAACAGCCACTATATCTCTGGATCTGGGTAAAGCAAATAATAAGCTTGTGAGAAGTGGTTTCAGAACGCCTAGGATCCTCAAATTAGCGAAAATTCGAGAGGAAGAGTCGGTAGAGAGCGGCCACTTTGCGCAAAGTCTATATAGAGGCAGAAAGCTAGACAAATCGACGTTTTAACTTTTGCGGCAACGCTTCGCTCGTTCATCCGCGAATTAATCGATCGACGCTTGGTATTAGTTCAACATCGTTTCCCTGTGGACCCTCAATCAATAATCAACTTTACCTTGCGAAAGAAAGTTTTTTAATTCAAAGTAGCTTGAGAATACGCTTTGGGATGAATGAGCCCGTCAGACATGAATATTAGCCCTTGTTCGATTCAGAAAATTTTTATTGGTTCTCTTTGTTTGAACTCGAGTGTTTGTTCAAAGTACTTTAAAATCGATATGATTGGTTCGAGAATTTCCGGAAATTATTCTCTTTGACCTTCCATGAAATTGTAGTTGGAGATCGATCTTTGAGTGAAGTTATTTGGATAATACAGCCCGAAGGCATGAAGTTATTAAAATCGTTTCAAAGAATTGTGAAATACATGGGCGATTCTCTCTAGACTCTGATTCATCTATTGCAAAAAGTTGATAAAATATTTCACCCTGCTATGTAGTATATAGTTTCTGTGTTATCTCGAACAAAATTATTTTTCGTCACATAAGGAATTGTGATTTTTAAATTCAATGAATCAGGAAATCGTCTGTTTATATTTTGAGAAAGCTCGGAAATGACTATTTCCTGATTATACAAATCATTCTTTTTATCTCATTTTCCATTCTTGGATCCTTCAATATCATTCTGGGTAAAAAATCATTTCAAAGCAACAACCAAAAAAGGTCAAATTTTGTGATGATGGTCAAGAAAAAGCCAGAGACCTACTAACAATTCTTTCAACCAATTTTGATCATATACCAAAAATTTACCATTGTGGTTCAAGAGTCCTGTTGAATAAGGTAAAAACAATTCCTTTATACCAGAAAATTACAAGGATTTCAGCCATTCACAGTTGGTAGGATCATTACATTTTTTTCTTACTAATTTTTGATGATTGGAAACCTACATACAATTCAGAAAAAATCATCATCCCATAATTCACAGGAGATTCCTAAAAATGTTATGATGATGATTATCGATCGGTCCAGTCGCTGAATTTTAGTAAGAATATGGTCGAATATATATCGTTGCATCTTAGTAAACATTTATTTCAGTTTTCTTTTTACTCCAGCCAGAAAATCTAAATAGACTTTCCCAGACTCTCAGACGCAATTGATGTATCTTGAAGGTAGACATTTAATAACGACCTCTTAAGTCGTAATGATAAGAGGAGATAGCATTGAAAAACTTGCAATCCACCCTAGACGATTTCTATCTCGTGAATGAGATTTCCTTACTGCAAACATTAAGATAGCCGCAAAGTTCTCAGATAAATTCTTACATCCGACCACAAAATCACTCCATCAACCCTACATCTTCTTTACAATCCACCTCCTACATAAACCACCAAAAGATCTCGTAACGCCCACCAGATAACGCATCGCCATACAATTCTATCTGGAAGCTCCCTTCTCCCCCCCCCCTTCCCCTCCAACACACCAACCGATAAGAAATCAACGAATAAACCTCGAAATAAACATCTATATACCCCGACTCCTTAGACATCTGCCTCTCTTCTCATCGGCAAAATTTGCTAGAAGACTGATTCACAAAATGCCACTCACTCCAAAATACCACGCAGAGTTTGGCCAAACGCGATAAGCCAGGACCCCTCTCGCTCTGCGAAAACAAACAATGTATGCGGGATGCTGCTGTTGCTGTTCTGTTTCTGTTCTGCCTGCCTACACTCCGATACAATTTATATGCGGCGTCGGATGGGGTATTATATCAAGACTCGACATCGCCTCTATATCCTGATTATTATGTCTATATATATATATGTATGTACTCCTATGCCGATCCTTATAACTCCATATCCGGTGCCTTTGTCTCACAAGCAAGCAAGTAGAGTAGAGTGAGTAAGTCAAGCAGTAGCAGCAGAAGCAACCCCCTGGAGGTATCACACAGGCCTCGATCCTACCAAAATGTCATCTATATCTATATATTCACTTATATGTGTACATCCGACACTATACCACTTTTGCCAAAAGCCCCCCGGGCTATTCTCACTTACCTCTGCCCTATACTCTTGATATACTCTGAGCGAGAGAGGAAGAAAGAGATCCTGACGAGAGTATCATTGATACGTCTATATTATTTCCTTTCGCACCTGTATCCTTATTTCCCGATCCGCCAGGGATTTTTGAAGGATATAGGTACAGGGCTCAATTTCGATAAGAGAAGAATGTTACACTGGTAGCAAATATGAATTATTGAAACCCTTGCGCGCTAAAATAAATATATATGTACTTATACACGTCATTCCGCCGAAAGTGGGATATTCCATGTTCCACGTTCCTCCAAGTTTCTAAGGGTCGAGATGTGTAGCAATTTTCTGGAGTTTATTCTATTAGCGAGCGACTATGTTGGTAGTTTTTGAGACGATCCTAACATTGACCCGGTATTTGGTACTGCTGTTGAAGGGTCAAAATGTTGATACCGCCCTCTGTAAAAACCCGGACTTCAATTCTTGAATCCACTCCCTATATGGACATTATGGCGGAAACTTACACATTTTTAGACCTAAAAATTCAGAAGTTTGAAATTGGTGCCCCGCGTGTCCATCCCAATTATTTCCTTTCCTCTTCGCATATTGAGTAATAATATGTTATGAAACATATGCAAATAATTTTTTGGAATGAGTCAGAACGATACATGTGATTTTCACATGTATAAGACATAGGGAAAGTAGTACATGGACCTAACATTCCCGGTTTTTGACATTTTATTGTCTAGCAAGGAATCCTGACGCAATGGGACCAAATGATCTTGGAATCCGTGTTTAGATGGTTGATTTGAGCCGGAGACACGTGCTTTGGAGTTGATGATTTTATTTTTTCCTCTTTGTCGTGCTATTGAGTATCCTAGGGAACGGATTTTGAGTAAATGCACCTGATATACATGACCCTGACATTTCGCCCTTGAAATCAATCGCAAAAATCGAGGAATTGTTATAGAAACTTCTCCTTTAGTGGTAAAAATTATTCCCACCCAGATAAATTGACTTCTAGTGCGGGGTAACATGGTTTGCATGGAACGGACAAAGTTAATTACATGGCTAATTTTCGGCTACGAATGTATGTACTCAAAACTTTGAAAGTGGACCTTTTCTCGGGCTCAAATTTGATTATTTGACATGCTACCTTGGAATTTGGTCCATGACAAAGTTCTCCAGGGTCAATTTAGTATGCGCTGTCTGCCTTTTGAAGAAATTTCTCATTTTTAGTGAGAATCCCATAACAAGATTGAGGTACATGGCTCGGGGTCTATTTTGAGCACTGTGATCGTGAAACTCATGGAAAATAGTTGGTTCAATATTGTATTTCGAGGGAAAAATTTGGTGATAGCCACTGCCTTGAGTTTCGACGCTGGCGCTAAGAATACAAGTGTAACTGCGAATTTGACTGTACATGAACCTGACAATTCGACCCTTGATCTTTGAAAACAAAAGAGACGACTTGACGAACTGACCTGAAACTTTAATACCAATCGTATCTCAATAGAATACGTGTAGGAAAATTTGAGTGGAGTGATTCAGAGCTTGCGCGTCGAAATGCAAGGCCACAAAACGTTCCGGGTAAGTTTTCGCGATAATAGCTATATGTAAGCTATGCACTCCAGTTCGTAATACTTCAAAAAACATAATCCACCACTTTGCGAATTTAAATTAGACCCTCGGCACGAGCACGGCTATCCGACATTTTGAAGGCAAGTTTGCCCCGAAACTGCTTGCACAGCACTGATTAGCTCGGCTAAGCCCCCAGTCGTCTAAGTAGGGCTTTTCAGCAAATGAGGTTGTTATCAACATTGGTCAAAAATTCTAATCCGCAGCCGAGCGCACCATATAAACGTGTTTTCAAAATGGCGTACAAAATCTTCGATCAATTCCGTCCCACGTTGGGCTCCTTCCTGGCGCGATAGATTGCTTTGTACAACACTTCTTTCTCAAAGTTGTTGGTTGCATTAGAGCAAATCTACGCGAAATCGAGTCGTAGATTAGTTGCTGAGCCGTGGGAATAATTTTAGAGGCAAAATGTCCTTTCCGTCCCTGTCCTTTTTGCCTCCCTCTGCGACTCCGTAAACTCGAAATATCTTTGTCGGGCTTCAATCTTACGCTACGTAGCTCTAGGTACTTTTTTTTCAGCCAAAACGAGTGTCAATCAAGTGCTATGAGACACCGGAACTCATTTGGGACTGAAATAATTTTTTGGCCCAAAATCACTCCCTGGGGTGATTTTGGCATCAAAAAATCCCAATTTCGTCGGAATCACTTATATATGGGTTGCGTAGAAAAGTCAATAGATAGGTGACCGAGATATACAAGCTTCAATTTCGATCTTGTAATGTCAGAGAGTAGAGCTTTTACTCGTACATCTCGTATTTTGAGATAGGAACAATTGTCCTCGGTCGTGACGCAGGATGTTGAAACGATTTCTGCGGCTCGGCGGACGAGATGATTGTTTTTCGTCGTCTCCACCACTTTACCGCACATTGCTGTCCTTAGGAAATTTAATTAAATTCCAAGCTGATGCTCGATGGCCACCACGCCGTACCACGATGGAAAATGAACAGAGCGAGAAAGTCCCTTTGAGGTTATAACAGAATGGCAGAAAGAGCGAGAAAGCGGACACGAAAACTCGCACCATGCTTGGAATTGGAAAATTGTGATTTTGATGTGGTTGGTATTGACTGAGGATGCCGAATATCAAAATGAAAATCCTCGTCCCAAAATTTTCGTTGTCTATCTGTGACTCACGCATTGTGCTAATTGAAAGTCAACGCGATAGTACATAAATGTATGGAATTCGTATGATATTACAGAGGCTTTGATGAAGTACAAAAGCTATTGAAAGATGCACCATTGAATTATCAAAATTAAATTTGGTGGATGAAGGGTAATTTCGTTATGAGATTGTGCAATGATATGCAAAGATAGAATCTGGGACTAAAATGTGTGAGAGATGAATTTTCCAAAGCAAATATTTGAGCAAATATTACTTTAGATATTCTCCACTCAGTCCTGGCATTTCATCCACATTTGTAATTATTGAGAGTATTTGCGTTTCGAACGATCATTGAAATCATTCAATGTGTCTGTATGTCCGAGGGTTGAAAGCCAATGATCTTTGATACCATCACTGCGTATCCAATTAATTTCAAATTTTACTTAAAATTATTGGATTCAAAATGGCTGTTGAATCGCAATGTGCTATCATAGAAATACTACGCGTATCACATGGAAATTAATATGACGTTCATCCAGATCAGACGAAACTTCGATCATAAAACGGAAATCTAAAATTCCACCCTCTGACGTCGGCAATATATTTGAACATGATTTAGACGATTCTGAAATTTCTTTCGAAAATATCAATTTCTGTCGTAACATCGACTAATTGAAAATTATCACAGGAATCCCTGGACCCACAGGCTAATATAGCAGATGAATCAATCGTTCAAATCCCACAGACATAACCTCTCAATATGAAAATTCTGTAAAGCAAAACCATTTCAAACAAATGTGCGAGCACTCGAGAGTACTCGAACGGGAAACTTAGCTAGTCGTTTTCCATCAAGTAAAATAGAAGAGAATTCACACTCATGAAGCAATAAAAGCTAACATGCACGAGTTGCATATAAAATCCCTCTATCAGAGAGGGCGAGTTTGTTGAAGTAATGCTGTAAAGAGCATGGGCTTTAATGGATACTCGAAACTTGTAGTGCGTCGAGTTCTCGGGGTTCGAGCTTTACCACGAGAGAGCCCGCATCGTTTTCTATTTACATGCTGTAAACACGGAGAATAGTGCACTCGATTCAACGATATAGTTAACAAGAGTATATGTACCAGTAATGAAGTCTATTGTTGAACACTGCCATTTTCTCAATGTTTTTTTTATCACTAACCGATTGATTGAACTTGATATTCTTCATTCTGATAAGTGCTTTTTACAAAGCTTTTCACGTGTCGAGTGCTCATTGAGTGCACGTGAAGTTCAAATTGTTTTCTCGATTTTCAGAATGTTTGGAAAGAATGGTGTTCTAACAAAAGGCTAATTGTATCTCACCAAAGGAATGTTTCAGGGGATTTTTTCACAATTCTGGGAGATATTCAAAAGTGAAATTATAATACGATGGATCAAAAATAATTCCGTTCGTATTACATCAAACTCATCATGCTTCTTCCACGAACAATTTTAATTTTCCCTTGGTTGCGAAAATGCTCGATGGGCGGAAATTAATTTCAGAAAAATTTGTTCCCATCATATCGTTCGCATATTTTATATGAAATAATGTATGGAATTTTTCATTTATTTCGAGGTAAATTTGTAATTTCACTTTTAATCAAACTTTTGCTTCACTGTTGAGACTGTCCGTCGTTCTCCGAATATTATTAGAAATTTTTGGCATATGAAATTAGTAGCTCCGAAACGCTTGGCCGTTAGGGTCTATAATTTTGGGTTCCATCTCTTGATCTCTTGGCAATAAAAGGAGACTATTCCCAGAGTTTGAACCGAATCCGTGATCCGAATTTGAAACCCTTTTCTGGGTAGATGAAAATACTTCACTCGCCACAATCGAATTGAACTTTTTTTTTCAAAACGTTGGTCTCCAGGCAAACAATAGGAGAGTTTTTCGCAAGATCGAGATATTGTAGTTGGATCCATTAATTTAGCTTATGCGTTCTTCAGAGTTGAAAATTCTTTAGTTAGGGATCATTCTAAGCAGGATGAAAATACTTTTTAAGACCATATGTTGTGTGGATCCTTTGAAAAACCCATTTCTTTGCCTTGCAATTAGTTGGCACCATCTTTTAGCACTCGATTATGACTACTTATACCTATATATTGTAGGTACGTATTCTTGATAAGTTTCACAATTCTCTGATTCTTGGAAGATTTTGCGGTTTTTTCGGGTTCATTTTCATCGAAATTCTCGGCTTTTACATCGCATGAATACATCCCGAAAACTTTCACCATGAATCAAAATTTTGGGATATACACGGTGTGAACACGGTTATTGCAGATGCAAATCAATTGTATCACTTCAAAGTTGAACATCAAGAAGCAAACGACTCCAAAATTGATGTTCGGGCGTCCGACGAGTTTTCTTGATCAAATCAGCAGAATACATTTCATCCTTATCAGCTTTTATTAGAAACCACCCCCGACTTGCTCTTGTATATATAATACATTTATGATAACGAGAGCAAATTTTTCACTCGCACAATATCTTCTCCCGAGCATTGAATTAGAGAATCTTGCATGAGAAATAAGAGGCATAAGTCAGAGAATCACATTATCATACGAATTGCATCGGTATATACGGCAACATATACTCTCTGCAAGTGAAATATAGAACTCGAAAATGCATCCAAATGGGATCTCTTATAATACATCAGACAATGTAGTGAATTCAGCAAAATTGCTATATGTATATCGCTTGAAGATGAATCTTGAGCAAAACCTCGAGACATTGTTAAATCGTCTAAATGTATAGAGAGCGTTGGCGCGATATTCAAAGACATCGCATTACTCTGATGCTTTCGTTGGGGTTTGCAAGAGAGCAGCTTATTGAACCAATCTTCTAAAAGGCTTTTCGCCACGAGTCCATCGCCCATACCTTTCACATGTAAAATCCTTTTTCTGCATCAGGATCAACTATAGATGCTATTGTGGTACATTTTTCAGGCATACGCGTGGTCTCGCACTATATTATTAGATTCTCCACTCGACTTTCCGCCAACGCGGTATTATCTAGAATACTGTGTGTGATATCGGTTTTTTTTTATCTTTGAGTGGAAGGTGAATCTGTTGAACAGGCTTGTCGAGATTTGCTGACGATATTGTTTGTATCATCTAAACGGTCTATTTTATACGATGACGGAATGTATGAAACGTGACTCATGCTGATAATTCAGAGACCGACGTTTGCCTGCCAACTCTATATAGCGCAAAACTGTGGCAACGTAATATATATGTTTGATATATACTTTTATAGAGTAACTCCACCAAGATTGGTGCATATTAGTTCAGATTGAAGCATACGAGAGGCATATCTTTATATTTTGTCATTTTTAACAGACAGGCTAAAGAGGGTATTTTTAAGTAACGAAAATTAGGGATCAAAATAGCCACGGATACTTCTTTGGTAGTACTTGTCTTGAAAAACATTTGCTCATAGAGATGTGGTTACGAGAACAAGAAACGATTTTTGAGAATTTGGGTTTGAATCTTGGCATTTTTACAAAAGTTTCCTACGGCCATGAGCTTTGGGCTCCAGTGTCGTACGATGATCAATTACTCGTAAAGCAATTGTAGGGTTTATCAAGACCTTCAATATAACCACTGGTAATGTTTGAATGATTCTTCCAGTAAGAGTTACATCGTTCCAGAAATGACTAAAAATTCTCTAAAATTGGGTCTCAGTACATAGATCTTAGAAGTCGCTAGACTCGATTATTGGCTCTGGACTATTTTTTTCGTCGAAATTACTAGATTTAACGAAGGAATGCACCCAAGTGAGTCCTAAAAGTTTGAGTCTGGGTTGCATATATATATATCAATTTTTGAAATTATAGGGTGGGCCTTTCATAGGCGGTATGGTCTATCAAGGGACTCAAAAAATTCTTCAAGAAAATTTTAACAGTTTTGCATGATTTCTCTACTAAGCAGAAACTTTTGGGATTCCCCCTGAGACCCCGTGGTGACGGAATTGAATAGTCTCGAAAATGGAGAGATCATACTTCAATTGAGTGCATGGCTCATCAGTCGAGACTGGATTCCCGTGTTACGACACGTTTTGTCGTGATCTGATATATCCAATGTTGCACGTTCCATTTTGGGGTGGTGGTTTCATTCTTCGGCTCGAAACTTTCTTTACCTATTTTTTACCTGCATTCAAATCCGATAAAAATTATAGTAAGTTGATATTGTATATGAGTAATTCCGCGCGAAAGCGGACCACGAATTGCAGACATATCTCAGATTCTTTTTTCACTATTCTAAATCAATTCTATGGTCCAAAAAATGAACTTTTCACTCTCTATGGGGTCCAAAAAAAATTTTTTGTTTCCGTGGGGAATATCTTTGCAATAGTGTTTTTAGGAAAAAATACCAATCTTTTTTCGGTAAAATGGGTGTAGTTCCGACTTGAGATAAGATACGACCATGCAAATAGTGGCATTCGAAAGGTCCTTCAAAAATCTTTGAAAATATGTTCCGAAAAAATTTTTTTGCGGCCATGGACGCCCCCTATGAGCAAAAAGGTGAAAAACAGAAAAAATTCAATTCCTCAAAAACCCATTTTTTTAAAAATCTGGAAATCCATATTTTGATGTAAAATTGCGTGCTCTTCCAAAAAAAATCTGTCCTGATCTGTATTTTTGAATTCTACGCTGTTTTTTCTACGTTTTATCAATATTCTCAGCTTTTTCGGTTGAAAAATGAATTTTCCTGCGCATGCGCAGGAATTTAGACTGCTGAAACCATTTTTATTGAAAAGCCGAGAAAATTTCCTTCAAAATGACTACCTGGCGAAGTCAATTCGATGTACTGGGCCCAAATTTAGGTCTAAAGAATGATGACACTTCTACTCGAGTCACGATACGAATGGGAAACTTGTGCAAGATTTGCATTTCCCCTCTTGAGGATGCTTCTTCATTAATACGATGTAACTTTGGGCCAAGTGCATAGAATTGACTTTGCCAGGTGGTCATTTTGAAGGAAATTTTCTCGGCTTTCCAATAAGAAAGGTCTCAGCAGTCTAAATTCCTGCGCATGCGCAGAAAAATCCCTTTTTCAGCCGAAAAGGCTGAGAATATTGATAAAACGTAGAAAAAACAGCGTAGAACTCAAAAACACAGATCAGGACCACTTTTTTTGGAAGAGCACGCAATTTTACATCAAAATATGGATTTTCAGATTTTTAAAAAAATGGGTTTTTGAGTAATCGAATTTTTTCTGTTTTTCACCTTTTTGCTCATAGGGCGTCCGTGGCCTCAAATAAATTTTTTCGAATCATATTTTTAAAGATTTTTGAAAGACCTTTCGAATGCCACTATTTCGCGTGGAATTACTTATATCAAAACAAAGAATCGAAATTGTAATGGAAGACGATCACAGAATACTGAAAGCTACTCGAAGTTTTGAATCCATGGTTTCAATCTTTGATTGCGCCATGTATACAAGTAGTTGTCCTGCAACCTAACCTAACCTTTGGCTACCTAACCTCACTTTTCGGTAACATAGATTTTAACAAAATTATAATCTGGTCGGATTGGCTTGTTCTACTCATCAAAAAGCAAGCTGGAATGAGTTTAAATACTTTCCCAATCAAAACCGTCAATTTATGTGGAGGTTATTTGGCAATTTCAATTTTCTGATGCCTGCCACAAAAAAACTAAACGATTAATCCTAAGCGGACTTGGCTAAAAGATTCATAATTGTATAATTTTTTTACTCCCGCAAGCTCACCATTTTCTGTTGTTCAGTTGTGAGACTTGGAGAGTTGCAATTTTACGTCCCTTTTCCCATTAAGCGCAATATCAAATGCGGCGAAAACACTCAATTTTTTTATGGCTACGGCTCCGAAACGAAACGGCCGATTGACTTGAGATATTGCACAGATACTCATCAATACTTGAACTAAATTCACACCAAGTTACAAAACATTCTGTTGTCAATTAATTTTACAGGACAAATACCTTAATATGAAAATTGTAGGGTACTCATCGCTGCCGGTGTGGTTGTATTAGGTAATAATATATGGACGGCTCCAGACCAGAACGGTATAAGTCCATTTTCCCCATTTCTGGCAAATTAGCTTCAAAGTTTTCTTGCGATAGAAAATTTGGATTATCATTTGCAGTAATTATGTTTCATTTATCATATTATGAGTGTGTTTTCACGACTTTGTTTGCAAGGGGCGTAATAATTTTCAATTGTTTACACTTTTTACGCATCATTTTGCAATAAAAAATGGACTTATACCGTTCTGGTCCCCAAATTTTCTCGACTTTTTTCCGGACCAAAACGGTATAAGTCCATCACTTCTTTTGAAGTGGACTTATACCGTTCTGGACCGGAGAAAGTGAAGAAGCGAATCGAGTCCGACTGTGTTGGATCAAAAAATGTCGAGAAAGTATAATTTTACATCGTTATGAACCAACGTCGAAAAAATTTGGACTTATACCGGTTTTGGCGGGAAAAAGAGTTGGAATATTCTGGGGTCCAGAACGGTGTAAGTCCATGTTTATCTCTGAAATTGTCGACAGAACAGAAACAGGCCTTAGGAGGCGAAAAAATGTTCGAAACTACTTTTTTCTGAAAGAACACAAAACTTCACACCAAATGTCGAATTTTCAAGAAATAAAAAAGTGGCTCTTTGAGAAATTAATATATTTTTATTCTTCATTCTCTTGCTCACAGAAGCCGCCCATAACCTTGAATTCAATTCTGCGAGATTGATTTCGATAGATTTTTCCAAGGCCTTTGTACCGCAAACCACATCCCCGTATCTCTTATGTGATTTGAGAAATATGCATTTTATTGATAAAGAAAACCCAGATTTTGTTTTTGGAAATGATTGAAAAGGATAATTAAAATGTGCCCCACATACCTGGGAAATTCTTATGGGGTCCCATGGGTGGCGAGAAGGTCATGTTTTGTAGCATAGAATCGATAGAAAAGTCAAGTAAAGAATCTCATAAATGACCCTTTTTCGTAGGTCTGTTTCGCGTGGAATTACTCATACGTGAAATTGGTGACATTGGTCTGATAGTTACAACTGTCAGCAGATAATCAAAGAAACCACGGCTCAAATTCTTATCTCACCAGAATACATTTCATTTCATAATCATTAAAAAATTTGTCCGTCTGGATTACGCGTATAAGGTTGCCTATGTAGAAGGCGTGAAGTATAATGGGTGGCCGTATGGGTCACGCGCGTGGGGCGATGAGTGGATGGGTGTGTGGATTGGGGAGTGGTCAGGTGGCCGGGTAGATGGACGGATGGTCTCGTCTGGTCCGGTCTAATACGGTCTAGTACTGTCTGGTTCGGTACTAGTACGGTTCTGGTATGGTCTTAGTACCGCTAGGATCTGACTAGGACTACTAGGACCACACTAGTATGGTCTGTGTGCAGTCTGGTTTGGCTCAACTTGGCCTAGTTCTGTCTAGTTTGGTCTAATCAATTCAGTATATTAGTTTGGTTTAATTCAGCCAGGTCAGGCTAAATTATATCACGTGACCATGTGGATTATAGATATGGAACTGACTGATCAATTGACTGATTGACAACAAGCCATTGTTTAGGATTTCATAAAGAACCTCATTTTAATATAATCAATCAATTACACATCGTGTTACAAATATCATTTTTGAGCTGCAAAAGCGTTTCAGGAGCCGCCTCTGACTTGTCAAGAATATCTATCAATCGAACGAGCGGTAGCGAAAGAGGCAATAACGCCAGTAATCCATAATCCATAGGATAATGGTTTTTCATAATCATAATTTATCAATGATCAGAAATTTCTCGTGATCGTTCGAAATATGTCCACATGCCACCAAAGTTATCTTTGTTCAAGAATTGGGATGATCCTATCAGTTTAGTCTTGAATTGTTTGATTTAAACCTAGCAATGAATATTGGTCTGAGTTTGAGTAATATTTGTGACTCCAACTTGGAGTACTGATTTATTCATAGGGGAAGTCGCACGTATCGGAGTCCAAGCTTGGGGACAAAATTCACTCCAACAAGATTAGAGAGTACATATTAAACTCAACAATCAAGTTCGCAAAACTCCTGTCGTTTGAAATTATCCTAACCCCAAAGAGTGACCTTTAGTACTACATCTAAAAGTACTCACATCATACACTTGTCATCAGTCTCGCCCCTGTTATACAACATATGTGTTATGTGGCGCACCAGCATCAGCCAAATATAGAGAGAGTCGATAACACTGCGCAACAAAATTTTGGGCCTGGAGTAATGCATGGACCGGACTATGATTTTTTGTGTCTTTTTTGACGCTGAAACCGAATCCGAGCTCAGATTTGCGCCTACCCGTCAGGACTTTTTTTGAATTGAAACAAACTGATTCTCTAAGAAACAGATTTTTCACGTCTTTTGCTAATTTTGTAAACTGAAGGTCTCTTAGCCAGGGAGTACAGATGGAACGAAATGCACACCAAAATGTGTTTTCCTACGTATTCTGACCCGCTGAACACGATCCCGGTGTTTTCAGAGCGCTATATCGTAACCTTGAATCCGTATGAGCTTATTCGTCCACCTAGTATTTGAAAAAAAATCTAATTTTGCAATAAATCTTCGAAAAATCATAAAACAGTCTAGAATGGACTGAATTAGACGTTCAACCTCGCATTTTCTTCGTTTTGTAACATACTTTGAGAAAAAAATTGTCCAACAGCCGTACAGGCCCTGGTTTGACGCCAAGAATTTCTCTTTCAAACACTTATTTTTGTCATAACTTTTGCTGTGCTGAAATCACGAGGAGAAAAGTTTCCTCTTGCACGGGGTACCCAAACATGGTTTTCCGACGCAAAATGACCGTCTAAATACGGTCTCGTGGTTTGTTTTAGGATACCATGTCACGAATTTGGTCTACGTCAAGGAAACTCCTTAAAAAACAGGTTACTTACTGCTAGAAGAGAATTCTGACGTGTTAGCTCTGAACAAACCACGCGATTGTGTTTAGACGGTAATTTTGCGTTGGAAAACCACGTTTGGGTACCCCGTGCGAGAAAAAAAATTCCTGGCATCAAACTAGTGCCTCTACGGCTGCTGGACTATTTCTTTCCTCGAAGTATGTTACAAAACGAAGAAAATGCGAGGTTGGATATCTCATTTGCTCCATTCCAGACTGTTTCATTCTTTTTCGAAGACTCATGGCAAAATTAGATTTTTTTCCTAATACCAGGTGGTCGAATAAGCTCATACGGCTTCAAGGTTACGATATAGCGCTCTGAAAACACCGGGATCATGTTCAGCGGGTCAAAATACGTAGGAGAACACATTTTGGTATGCATTTCGTTTCATCTGTACTCCCTGGCTAAGAGACCTTCAGTTTACGAAATTAGCGAAAAACGTGAAAACCGCTGTTTTTAGAGAATCAGTTTGTTTCAATGAAAAAAAAATCCTGACGTGTAGGCGCAAATCTGAGCTCGGATTCGGTTTCAGCGTCAAAAAATACATGAGAAAATCGTAGCCCGGTCCATGCATTATTCCAGCCCCAAAATTTTGTTGCGCAGTGTAATCACACCTCGATCATCTAATACCTCGTGAACTCGGAATTCACCATACCTACATGTATAATAGGTTATGTACGCCCAAGCGGCAACCGCATACATCGCATGATCGCTGCATCAGTGCCTCGCTCACCACTACTACATAACACAATAGTGCATATCGACGCATCGAACAATCGAGGTGCAACAGCTCAGTAAGGGGTCGTTGCATACCTCCACAGTCTGTATGTATTATAGTCCGACCTTCTACCTCATACATCACCCCCACATGTTACATATATAGAGTCTACTCTGTCTTTCGGGGTCATTGATGCATTCCAGGGAGTCGAGGGGTTAGCTCTTTTCTGCGCCATCACCTTTGGTCAAAATGAGCCACTCGACTTCGACCCCTAAACAACCCCACTACTTACTAAATACAAACTACCTCAGTACATGGAGTATACCTATATAGCTAACGTCTGGTAGGTATATATTATATATTGTGCTCATTCAAAAGCACCCAAAGTCGTGTAAAAGTCAGAATAGTAGATGCGTGATCTCACTCACGAATTACAGTCACGCGAGTCCAGAAAAAAACCTCACTCCTTCTTCTTCTTCTTCTTCTTCATCTTCGACAGGTTTTAGAGGAACCGTGAGTATTTAGGCTGCGCATGCACTTGGTACAGCATACCAAAAGCTATATAATATATATATAAGACGTATAGAGACGAGAGTAGAGGGCTGCTTGAAAGCCGGAGTGACTTTAAATCAATTTAACGCTGAGGGCGTTCGCTTCCAACGGAGAAAGAGAAGAGAGAGAGAGAGAGAGAGAGAGAGAGAGAGAGAGAGAGAGAGAGAGAGAAAGAGAGAAAGAGAAAGAGAGAGAGAGAGAGAGAGAGAGAGAGAGAGAGAGAGAGAGAGAGAGAGAGAGAGAGAGAGAGAGAGAGAGAGAGAGAGAGAGAGAGAGAGAGAGGAAATTGAGCTTTATTAAATATTTCGTACTCTCTTTGCACTGTAAAGCGGCTGCAATGCCTTCTGCTACAGCTGCTGCTATACTCCTTCTTCAAGCTTTGGCAAAGTATGTATACCTTGGAACCTCTTTGCAATTGAGCGAAATCGTGAAGTGCATGGGGTAAAAGTGTATCTAACGGCTCTGTACGAGTGAGATATCGAGTTTGAACTTTTTCTCCCTCTCTCTCAGGATCATTTTGATGAAAGAGAGTTGGGTACTGAACGAAATTGATGTTTGGCCATGAGCAGAACGAGGCGTCTTACAATCTTGATAGTGAGATTCTCGTTATATACTCTGTATTATGGAAAGGGTGCAAAGGAATCGTTTCATTTTCATTTTAATCTTTCCCAGGTTGAAGATTACCACGAGTTTACAGAGTTAATGGAGCGAGCTTGGGTATGCCTTTACAGATCACTTTTTTATGGAATTCTCATTGGTTGGTGTAATTTTTATTGAACCAATGAAGAAATTGATTTTAGACACGGAAAATCGTATACCTATATTATGTGAATTACATTAATTTGTGGAGTCAAATTTGGCACAGGCTGTATTTTGTTTTGTTTGAAGATGAATATACAAGCAGTCCTCAACAATTTTCTGACGGTCTGAAAAGTGAATGAATTTTATTTAGCCCGTAAGAGTTTTTCTGGAACAGTCGGGTGTGTATAGCTCTCAAAGAATGGTGTGCAAGATCTATTGTCAAGTCTCGGATGCTAAACAAAGCGGAAACGGAAAATGGAGATTCGAATTGAATTCTAGCAATAGGTTATGGCTCGAATTTCGATTGCAAGACTGGAAATAGAAATGCTTGGAAAAGCGTGTCAGTTCCCATCGATGTGAAATTTGGTGAGGATATATCAAGCTCCATCCTTTCGTCATCTTTAAACAATTTTAGTTCTTAATGAAAAATGTGAGGTGTCGGTAAGGCGAGTATGCTAAATTTTGTAAACTGAATTTATTTTGCGATGTTATCCATTAATTCCTTAATCATCTCAATACTCTTCCGTGTAATTTAGATCGGTTTGATATTTGATGAAAAAATGTCCAAAGTCAATATATGTTCTGCTCTAATCAGCTGTATTGAAATCAAGTTAAAAAATTGATGAATATCGTCTAATCCGCAACAAACAACATATGCATGATTTTAAATAGTCTCAAATAATTTCAGTCAAATCTGTGATCCAAATGCATGACATATTTTTTTGAATCTGTAACAAATTTTTCCTTCAAATTCTACAAAATGAGCTGGACTGCCGTTCCTGGAAAGGCAACTCATTCTACAAATGAGAAAAAATGAAATCGCTTCCAAGTGAAACTCAAATTTTAATAATATCGATAGGTTTTAGAGCTGCATTCAAATGAATGTCTCAGTGATCTTTCACCAATTGAAATTTTTTCCATCTTCATACTCAAACTTATGGAGCATGCCTAAGAAACTGCCACAGTGATTTAAAGTATATCCAATTTAAGATTACAGGGGACAAGTCAAAATAGGACTCACAATGAGAGGCAAAAATGGTCCTACTCACGACTACCAAGCCCACTAATTTCTACGAATTTCACTCATATTCTTTCTTGAAACTAGATTCCAAAAACTGATATAATTATTTTGCAACAACGAAGTGATTTGAAGGGGTTTTAATGTCGCATAACTCAACAATATCAATACAGCTGAGCGAAAGCTTGATCGCGTAACTAATTATGTGAATAAAATTGAAAAAGCTTCATAGAGATCAAATAACAACTCTAACTACGATTAAAAAAGTGCAAAAATACATCTGTCACACAGAACACAGAATATGTAAGTAGTAAGTTTGTCAATTAACCGTCAGATTACATTGATTTCCAATCAAAAAATTGTTTCATCATACATCGTATATTACATCCGTCACACACAAATTGTCTCGTGCATGTCACCTGTCCATTCCATCTCCCCTGGCACGACCAAACCATCGCATCCCAATTGACAATAGTAATTTTTTTTTCGCATGACATATCTCACAACCACACAATGCCAAAATCGAACGCTCGTGAACTTGCCATGGTTCCCATCGATTTTCAATAATTCATTAAATCAGAGTTTGTCCAACATACCTCGACAGGCCACATCCCTGAAACACATATATACAGTAATACCCCTGAAGCAAGTATAAGAGAGAGGAAACTGACAGCCCAGATAAACCATATATCCCAAAGCGAGAGTCGAGAAAACAGAGCTGTCTCCTTCTGATGCCAGGACACGTTTAATGAACCCTGTGTATAAAATCAAAAAAGTACACACACACACACACACACACACACACACACACACACACTTACTAAGGAGGGGAGAAAGTCAAAATGCATTAAGCGTGAAATTTTATCGTGGCTCGTGGCCCTTTTGTATAACCACAAACTCGACAATCTCCCCAAATACCTAACCCCAGCGGGTGAAAAGTATATCTTATTGGAGAACCCCTAACCCTAATGCCCACGAGCTGTTCAAAAATATATCCTTATTGAAACCTCCGTCTTCACTATATTAGAGTGTACAAACATCAGGCTTTAAAAATCCGAATTAAAGGCAAAGTTCGTTCATCGCTTAATACAATGTGACATCGTGACCCTCAATATATCCACCAGTATGTCATTCGATATACAAAATTTTGCGGTAAAAATAGAAATGGATATACCGCCATGTGGGTTCTAAATTTGAAATAAAGAGGGGGTAATATAAGAAGTAGGGTTACCACCATCAGTATATATACCACGTGTTGTTGTTCCTCGATCAGCGCCAAAGGTGACAAAGAGACCAGTATACAATTTATATACACATCGGGTTACATTACGAATTTCCAGGGACTGTATTATGGCATGAGAGTTGAAAGAGGGAGAGGATCATTGTAAAGGAATAATAGGGAGAAAGAAATAAAGTGTGTGTGTGTGTGTGTGTGTGTGTGTGTGTGTGTGTGTGTGTATGTGTGATGCTGGGCGCGCGAAATAATAAAAGTTGAAAGAACTATATAGACGAAAAGCGGGTATGTAAGTATATCCTGAAGGGTGAGTATGGTGTTATATAGGAGTGAGAGTAAAGTGAAGGTGGATCATCTAAATAAACACAAAATGATCGAGTCCGGCAACTTTATCCTTTGAGCATCAGAAACGACGATTGATGCGGGCTATAATAGATGGACTTGTCTTTCGAGGAGAAAATGTTTACGGAAATCGGAATGCTGAAGAAGGGAGAAAAGGAGAGACAGACTTTTGTATGTGTATGTGTGTGTGTGTGTCTCGTAAAATCCGATCGAGAGTTTATTCGAAACGAAATTGACTTGGAGATCTGGAATTCAAGGGATTTTTGTTTTGTTTTCTACTATACCAAGACATGCTGAAGATGGTAAATTGGAAGGTGGATTTTATGGGAAGAGGCTCGACGAATCGATTACTGAATTGAGTTGTTTGATATCGATGGGATTTTGATTATATTGAGATGTGTTTATCGTGTATGCATAATCAACGAGATCTTTATATGCTTCCTCGGTGTACGACTAGTCTATCTAAGATATCGAGAAATATGAATTCTGATGAGATTTTTTTCTTGATTTTGGATACATTTCTATGTGGCAATAAAGATATCGACATGACTATTCTATAGATGAAATAAAATCATATTATTGATGAGATAGGTGATATCCGTATTTGTCCTGATCGACAAGATTCAGAGAAGTGCGAAGTTGACAGTTGGAGTGGATTTGAAATCAGTTTCCCATCGTGTTCCACTTGATTTTCTATTTTTTACAACATCCATAAAGTTAGTATTTCATATGCAATCAGATTAATTTGCATCAAATAGTGAGGCCTGCCTCGTCATCTGATCTCAAATTGTCGTGATCTGATCTCAAATCCGTATTCGGTTTACAATTTATCTACGTTGGAGGTGTGAAACACACAAATGCCCGATTTATTGAGGCAGCTGCCGTTATTTAAGGTTTTGGAAAGTCATGGTTAATACTCAAATCTTCTCACTTTATTGAAAGTTGAATATGCAAAATTTAATAAACAGCACTGGCAGTCATAGAAGATAATATTTTTTTCTACCTCAAACGATCCTACATATCTCAATACGAAATTGGTTTTGACCAATCATAAAACCACGCGTGGATCCCAGGAATCAGAAATGCTGAATCCAACAGAACTTCTTGGATTCTTTCTTTTTCTTCTTTTCATAATCATTATTCTTCTTGCCATTAATTTATTCATTCATTTTATTCTCAATAACATGGGTGAGACAACAATTTCCGTACAACGATTGTATTGTAGGCGAGTCCGAATTCGAGAAGATATGTCGCTATCAACCTTAACCGACTCACTCACAATGCCCGTGATAATAGAAAAATTTTCCCTTATCGATTTCGAATAATCGATCATTATTTTTTTTCTTCTTTTTTTGGAACGTCCGAGAAATTTGAAAAAATCTTTGAAAGTCCCTATTGATACAAGGAATTAATCAAAGCAGAGTCCGAGGACAAACAGTGAAGATTGCAAGCAAAAAAAATTCTCACTTTGCCGTTATTTGTACTAATAATAAGTTCATCAGTGTAACATATTCTGAAAGTCAAAAATGTGTGTGCAAAGCTCACGGTAGAGGTTAATACTAAATTTCATGCATGCAATCATCGATTATCCAACGAATAAGCAAAGTACGGTGAAATTTAAACAAAAAGAAACCACAATTCCACCCTAACTCATATTCTAGCTATAAATTCACAAAACCCAAGCAATGTATGGATGAGTAAGCCCAATAGATGAAGATATCGAAACTCGACATTCCATAAAATCGTTCGGTGAACATAAGACCCTTGAATTCCTTGCAAATCGAGCACGAGTACTTTATCCGCTCTTCCCTTCTTCTTCCATTCATTTTCCCCCGTTTTTTTTTTCTTTACTTTTTATCCAGCGGTGGACATTAAACTCGTTCGATCTCTTTCCCGGTTCGTTTCTCGCGATGAGGGAGGCTGCGGACTCAGACTCCTTTATTTCTATTCTCTGGCGGTGAGCCTCTTCTTCCTTCTTCTCTTCTGGCATTGCACTCAATACAACGGCGCCGAAGCCATAAAATTAAATTTGGCCGGCGTGCATGGATATCTCTCTTTCTCTGGTCGAAGCTTCTTCTTTCCTTTAGATATAAAATGCTCGGAAGCGGCTAATATACAGGATCGCTCGCGAAAAATTGAGGGCTTCCAAGTTGAGAACATGGAAAAGGAGCCACATTTGCCTATGGGGACGTCCATAAATTACGTAAGGGTTTTGGGGGGAGGGGGGGGGGTCCTCAAAATCCTGACGAATTTTTACTAGAAAACTGGGGAGGGGGTGGGGTCAACAAGTCGTCTTACGTAAGTACTGATGGGACCTTATTATTCGAAGCTTATGATATTTGGAATCCCACCAGCAACTATGCTGAAACTTTTTCCGATACTCGCATAGATGATATTTGTGTATAATATATCAAGACCTATCTTATTTGACACCATTAAAAATTGGCTAAGAATAACAGATTTCTACTAAAAAAATGCGGACTCAGGTGAAAATCTCACCAACTCACGTAAGGTAGGGGGGGGAGTCCACTCAATTCTTACAAGCCCTTACAAGGCAGGCGCGGTCCCAAGGGGGGGCGGTACAGCGATCGCCCCCCCCCCCGCCCCCCCAAGCCGAAAATGTTGTACAGGAGAGATGGGAAAACGCGCGCGCGACATCGATTTTTGCATTGACCGCCCCCCCAAAAGTCAAAATCGCCCCCCCCCCAAAGTTGGTCTCTGGGACCGCCCCTGTTACAAGGGGACAGAGGGGGTCAAAAAATCGTAAATTTTTCCTTACGTAATTTATGGACATCCCCTATGTCATTGCATTCTTTACGTTGATCGCCTTAAGAAAAAGTAGCCAATGGCTTTTTACTTTGATACCGACAAGATCGGATTAGCTGTTGAAATTGGTCAACGAAAGGATTTCCTTTCCATGTTCACTTTCTAGTTGTCGAATTTCTTTTCTTCGTGGTGAAATAAAATCGATAATTCATGGTGGAATAGCGCGAGACATACCGAAACGATTGAAGGGGGTAATTTACTAATTCACGCGGGTTGATCACGAAATTTTTTACGTTATACATAGGGATGTCTGTCTGATGGGTTGATGCGGGCATCGACAATTCGTTCCTTCTGATGAATAATTATACAAGAGCGCTTGGTCGCGCCGCGTGACACGCCACCACCACCACCACCACCATGAACGTGACAATCGCCCCGCGGTCCTCGACACGTTCATCCACTCGCGTTCGCGGGCAGCTTCATTATTTATGCAGTACGCGTGAGTAATTTTGCATAGCCCCTCAGCTATCCGATCAACTGACAATGTACATTTTTTTGTACTACTATTTTTACCTCCTGTCGATTGGAGAGTGTTTGAGGTCTCTAATGAAATTGTAAAGTATGGATGTCCTAGTATGGTGTGCAACGTAATTGGTCGGGGAATGCTGAGATAAAATTTTGGATGAGATTAGTGAGAGAGTGTGGGTCAGTTTGCCTTAATAATTTGTCCATGCTGATTAATTACTCTGAAATTTGCAATTAACTGTGAGGAATCGGTTCAAAGATTTTACTGTACTTGCCATTTGGATATTTGTGAATTTAAAATTATTCAACTTTCGAAGTATTTGATTGCCTTCAGAATCTGAACTGTTAACTGTTACTTGAAGACTTGGAGAAACGTACAACGAAGTCCACAAGACTAAAAACTCAAGCATATGTGATGCATCAGCGATTTTTGCCAAGAACTGAAACAATTTGTGTGGATTTGCGAGACTAGTTTTTGACCGCAGCATCGCGTGCAATCGCTTTTGAGCTTAAAGAGCATTCTTGATCAAAACTATAAATGTGTTAACTTTAATAAACCTTGATTCATTGTCATCAAGCAACGAACTGGGACTCCCATTGAATGCTAAGGTCAAAACTGTAAAAAGTAAACTCGCCGTTTCCTTGAAATTTGGTTGGGTAAATTCTGAGCGTCAATAAAATTAAAATTCGCTAAATTCAAAAATGTTGAATGAGGATTCAGGTGGTGGTTATTTTCCGTAATTGTATGCCCTTAACTTTTTGAAGGTCTTAAAAAGTTTGAATCCTTGATGAAATTATCCCGTAATACAATATGGAAAACTATAGATCTATGCATGATTCCGCTCACAACTCGGGCGCAGTTTTCTGATCCGATGATGAAAAGCAGAAAAATGAGACGTGAAAGTTTAAAGCGCGTTCACGCTGCAATCGCTTTGGCCACTATTGAAAGGTGGAGGGACGGTGGAGGATACGTTGAGATCATCCACCTCTGTGCCAACGTCGAGTCGAAAGCCATGTTTTGACAATATGAACAAGCCCTAATGCAAGAATTGCAAGCGATTTTTTCAGCGAGATGCACTAAATCATTGCTAAAAAAACAAATAATAAGTACCAAAGTTTTATTGAATGAAGTTTAGAATGGCTGAGTTATTTCATATAGGAAAATTCAAATAAAATCAGTTGATAAAAGAAAGTCATGGATGAAAAATTGAAAATTCGTACATATTGACCAGAAACTATCTGTTTGGTAACAAATATCTCCACCCGTCAATTTTTCTATAATCTTGCTCCAAACTCGGTAGAATAATGTCAAAAATAATCTTTTTTGTGAAAATTACAGAAATGATACTCTGCAACAAACGTATTTAACGTGTTAATAGGGATTTCCGATGAGAAATGACATTCGGCGAGGTCTGGCAGATACTGGCCGCGTGCCATCCATCGACGAGAAAAACAAGACAAATACGAACTGCCGGGCTTTAGCCAGCGATAAATCCGGTTCAACAACTGTTATCACAAGCTTCGACTTGTCGCTTAAGTGATTACGATCCAACAGCATCCACTGTTAAGCCCTTGTTCTATTTCGATCAACCCGATTTTTAGCATACTAAGCTTAGTTCCTCTACTTCTAATATTTGTTGAGCAAACATTTTTTTTAACAATCACGGCTTTAGAAAAAATTCAATCCCATTTTTGACTGACTATTCAGATCTAATTCATTCGGAATTCTTTCAATAACAAAAAAGAAATTCTTATAACGTAAGTGTACCCAACTTGCCCCCATTAGGCCATTTTCCTAATAACTCTGGCCCATCTCAATATTTTTAGACGTACCTTAGCCCATTTTTAAGCTTATCTCAAGGCCTTCAAAATGAGCTAAGATACGTCTGATTTAAATGAGCTAGAACCGAGCTGTTTGAATTCTCCCAAAGGGTGATTTTTGAGAACTTACAAAAGTGTGTACCCAACTTGCCCCCCATCATTTAAAACAATGTAAATCGGCGATGAAATGAATAGAATGGCTTTGATCCATTTTGATCACCGTGGAGCGGCATTTGTAGCTTTTATAGCTGGCCCAAGACACTGTTTCCGACCTATTTTGATGCGGTGAACACGTTCTGAGTGGTAAAAAAAGCCATACTGCATGCCTTTCCGAGATAACTATATATATGGGGGCATGTTGGGTATACTTCGATGTCGGCCTTCTAGATTCTCAAATCATCTCCGTGTTTTGTCCATAAAATCGCTCCAAATTAGAGTTTTGCAACTCTAAAGAGCGAATTTTGAAGGTCTTGAAACAAGGAATCGAATGCGCTAAGGTACGTCAAGATTGGTCGAATAGAAATAAATTGGCACCGGTTTCAGTGAATGAAATTTCCTCGGTGATTTCTTAGCCGTGCAAACACGAAAAATAGAAAAATCACTTTATATTTTCTGGAGAACGCAGAAATGATCCGGGGTCGATGAAAACTACGTATTTTCTCATATTTTAACATAACAAACGTAAAAAAAAATTGCGGGAAGGTCAACGAGCGCCCATTCCTGAGATCGGCATATGGGGGCAAGTTGGGTACAGAGGCAAGTTGGGTACACTTACCTTAAATATGAATTATATGTGTTGAGCACCTCATGGAAGAATGTAAAACACAAATATTGAGAAAAATTATGGCACGCACGCGCTCATCGCGCAATTATAGGAAAATGCTACGATCAGAAATTACGATCTGTCTACGAGTAATTTTCTTTTCCCACAGAGGAATAAATTTTGATGCAAACAACCACTCCTTACTCTACGATGATGATGATAATATATAATAATAAAGCCATGACATTGATATCTGCACAGACGCCATCATCTCAAGAAACTCGTTTCAGCGCGGTACTGAATCGTCAGCAATCTCTCCCCAACATAATTATTTAAATTTCCTCGCACACCTTTCTCGCAATCAAAATAAATGAGATCCACGTTGCCCCTGAACGACAACTCATTATCGCACATTAGCATTCGAATGTCTTGAAGAAATTGAATGGGCCACTTATATAATCTTCCAACTTTTTTTTTTCTTTCAAAATAGCCCTGATACCGACACAGAACTGCAGAACTATCAACACCTTATTGAACCTCTAGAACAAATTTCTCCTTCATTTCTCATCCCATATGAAAAGTCTACATCAACCAAAGCGAGGATTAAAATAGACTCCTCAAATCAACCGATGAAGCACTTAGTTTTGAGTGAAAATCAAGTATCTCCAGCTGTTTCGTATACATACATCCAGTGATCGAAATATCGAAGGCCTTTGCAAATGCATCACGAAGCAAAGTGCATCTCGTGGCTTGCAACAAAGATGAAAGCCGAACATTCTTAAGCGTTGAGAGAAGAGTTTCATGGAATCAATTATTGGCGCATCGTGGCCATACACATCGACTCCAAAAAATATTATGACGATGTGGCAGCAGAAGCTCTCCCACATGCATTGAACGAAAAGAAAGAATTTCAGAGGCGATCGCAAGGCTTCCACACCTTCAGCTTCCCATCGTTATACACTACTCAGAGAATAACATTCAGGTAGTGAAAACGCCTCTGGCCATACACACGTATAACACGAGACTCTAACCAAATCGGGCCGATCTCCTGGACCATATAATAATAGTATCATGTGCGAGAGATGAGTCGGCAAGGTATTATATCCGATCGGTGTTTTGGAATTCTATCGAAGCGCGCGAAATAACGAATATACCACCGTGGTGAAAGATTATTCAAAATTGATGGTGGTATTAACTTTTGGCTTGCCCCAGTAGTAGGGCTTTTGTCGATTTTTTTCATTTTTTTTTTTTTTTTTATTTTACACCAGAACGAGCGTTGAAAGGAAGATTATAGGTGGGATAACGAGCATTGTATACCTGCCTGACTTGCTTGCGCGTGCTATTATACGGAATCTCTGCATATCGCGAGGTTAATCATTTATATCGGGCACATGAATTTTTTGGAAGATGTTCATTTTTTTAATGCAGTTTGGTGGCTATTGTTGCGTAACGATGAGTTATTGATGGTTTGTTCAGTATAAAAGGGTGTGGTCGAATTCTCGGTCGAATCGATGTTAGGGCATCGGAGTACTGGCTCGAGTACTCGAGAACGAGGTAGTTCGGTTCATTAATACTTTGTGCTAGAACGAGATTTTTTGTTTACAAAAAGTATCAACACCGATCTCGGAAGAATTTCTTGATTTTCATAACTGCTGTTGTAAGATGTTCATTGTAAGATCGGATTTTTTTCATGCGATGGAAATCAACTGTCGATTGTAGTGAATGAAACCAAATTCAAACGGATATTTTCAATCCATTCGAGACTCAAAATTGATCAGAAGACCATTTGCAAACCAGATGTCGAGCAGAAGTATGTTTCCAATCTAACAAATAGTCATTTAGAAGAATAAGTGTAGTACCGACGTTTGCAGGATGACGCCAAGGTAACTGGGCTAGATTTCACTTGTCTGTACAGGTATCTGAACGAATCCATCGTTATATTGTCGCACTTTTATCCAGTTTCCATTATGTAGCGGAAAAACTAAAAAATATTTGCTTTCTTCTGCAAACCAGGGTAACTTTGGGACACGACTATGAGCACCCATAACTCTGACCAAGGATGTCCGAATATACTTTTATAACTGTCAATCGAGAACTGAGACTGTAAGCTTTCGATTGACCATAGACCACATAGACGCAATGCAATTCTGATGCGAATTGTTCAAGTTACACGAATTTCAAAGGAAAATGAGCGATTCTTGCCCCAAAGTTACTGCAGTTGACGGTATATGGTTGTTTTCACATTGCCCTATCAGAATATTAAATTTCTAGCTGTCTACGTCGCAAACGCAATTTTCGACTCGTCCTCTCTAAGTGAGGCTCGAAGTGAGAACTCATCGAAAATCGTGTTTGCGCCATAGCACAGCTAGAAAATTTCGTTTACAACTCGTGCTCCGAAACTCGTGCATAATATACTATTTCTACATAAACTGCCTGTGGTATGGCTGAGGTTATATTCGTCCCACCGTACAAAGTGATGTAGCCAAAATTGTAAAAGAAGAGGAATGGTTTCACGAAAACTTCTATATTTTGTGTTCAAATAATGTGGCCAATATCAAAATCATGACATTTGATGTTACTTTGGGTCATCGAGATTTTTCAGTTGTATTGAGGGCGACAAATACGAGATTGACTTTATAAAAAATATTACGGGTGCGAAAACTCGAGTATCGTCGTGTGCAGCTCAATTGATTTTTTTGCCAATTTTTCTCTCGGTGACATGAGAACACCCGAACCTAGAGCTATTCTACTGAATTCCATCGTTTACGAAGAGCTCGAGACGCTATAACCTCCCTACAAGGGCCAGCACATTTCGTCGATCCGTACTACTAGTCGGCATTCCAATTTACACACGAATACTGTCTCATTTTGAGGATGTTATAGCATGAGCGAGACATGCTAGTATCTGTGTAAAACATTTCAACTTCGAGATCTTTTGAGAGCAACGAAACATACGCTTCCTCTCGGAGGAAAGTTGAAACGACGGCGAGTTCTTCGTAAGAGCCGAGGATACTCGCACGGTACACTGTAAAAAATTTGTGGGAAAAACTGCAACCGCAGTGGTTGCAGTTTTTCCCTCAACCACTGGTTGACTTTTTTCCCACAACGAATATATAAGGATGAATGCGGCGCCCACGATATTGGTCGGTGGTGGTCTCCGGTTGACACTTTTGATTTTGGAAAACAAGTTTCGTCATTTTTTTTCACAAACAATAAGAGGCATAAAAATTAGCACCGGTCGCGTATGGACGACACAGCGGGTTGCCTGTCCTGCAGGAGTCGAATACACGTCGTAAGGCTGGATGGTGGATAGATGGATGGATGGGGTGGGACCGTAGATGGGATGGATGGATCGATGGATGGATGGATGTATGGAATAGAACGGAACGGACCGGAATGGAACGGACCGGATCGGAATGGAACGGAGTGGAATTGAACGGAATGGAAGGGAATGGAACGGAACGGACCGGAATGGAACGGAGTGGAATTGAGCGGAATGGAACGGAATGGAACGAAATGATATGGAACGGAATGGAATTGAATTTTATGGATGTGACATCCATACAATTCAATTCCATTCCGTTCCATATCATTCCGTTCCATTCCGTTCCGTTCCATTCCGGTCCGTTCCGTCCTATTCCGTTCAATTCCACTCCGGTCCGTTCCATTAGGGTCCGTTCCTTCCCATTCCGTTCCGGCCCGTTCCATTCCGTTCCGTCCCATTCCGTTCCGTTCCATTCCGTTCCGTTCCATCCATCTATCCATCCCTCCAGCCTTACGACGTGTATTCGACTCCTGCAGGACAAGCAACCCGCTGTGTCATCCATACGCGACTGGGGCTAATGTTTATCCCTCGTTGTTTGTGACAAAAAAATGACGAAATTTGTTTTTCCGAATCAAAAGTGTCAACCGAAGACCACCATCAACCAATATCGAGGGCGTCGCATTCATCCTTATACATTCGCTGTGGGGACAAAGTCAACCAGTGGTTGAATTCCAACCAGCTGGTTGATTTCCAACCAGCTGGTTGATTTCGACAACTAACCACTGGTTGACGATTTTGGTGGAAAGTCAACCAATTTTTTATAGTGTAGAGCCTTAACGGTATGATTCCTCAAACTTGATTGGATAGTTCAGTAGGAAGAGAATTAATCAACTTCAAACCAAGTCAACATACAATTCATCTACGATCACGTATGCAAATAAACTTAGGTTTCCTTTTGTCAGTTCTATATGAGGATACAAAATTATCTTTCACCCGCACGCGTACAGCGCGAGGTTGTAATCGTAGAGTAAGACAGACAGCGTCTCCACCAACAATCCATTCCCAAATAATAAAGAAATTTTTAGTATATGAGAAATATAAATGCATTTCAGATTCACACAGTATATTTGCATTTATTCATCTAACACAAAAATTTACATCACCAGTCCTGTGAAAATTGGTCTGGCAATGCACAATGGGAATAAAAACAGTCTTTGAACAATTACGCGCTCACGAATGGTCATTGAAGAGTGATAAAGTGTGCGTAGATTCAGTTACAAAATTATTCCTCACGCTCCTGCGTGATTAATTACTGACGTAATATTTCTCTAATTTTATTAATTTATAATTTATTTCATAATTTTAGATCTAAATCCTCAGGTAAGGCTTTGATGACTTCGGGGTCAATGCTCTGTAATCTATTCCGACGAAGATCCAATGACTGCAATGATCTGGCCTCACTGAGATGCAGATCCTCGATCTTGGAGACTCTATTTTCGTACAGGTTAATTACTTTCAAATTTCTCTGCCATGATCCGGGATGCAGAACTGAGAGTTGATTAGATCTGAGGTCGATTTCTCTTATATTTTGCAAGTTGTCGAGGAATCTCGACGGAATAGATGACATCCAATTTTCTGCTAGATAGAGGTTTTGAATCTTTGTTGGTACTGATGACAGAGAAAAGAGAGATTCTATGGCACGATTATCATCCATGCTATGCATCTTCAAAGTTGTTAAATTTTGCAGTTCACCAATGAAAGATACATCAAGTAGAGGATTATCACTGATATTCAAGCATGATAGGGATGGAAAGCGTCCAAATGTTCCACTTGAGATTCGGGTTATCTTGTTGCCACGAAGATTGATATATGAGAGTTTGGTTAGATGTTCAAATGCATGCTCTTCAATTAGCGCGATGTCACAACGAGCGAGTGATAGACTCTCTAACCCATTCAAATTCTGTAGGCATAGACTATATTTATCACAATTGCTGTATTTTATTGAACGAAACTCGTTAAAATCTAAAGCGAGAGATGTGACATTCTTCAAATTTTGAATTCTCAACTTCTTCAATTTCATATCCCACATCCACAGACTTCTCAAAGTTGTTGGTATATTTCTGAAAAAGTCATTCAGTGATGCCAAAGGGTTGAAAGAAACATCGAGTTTCTCGATTTGAGGGAAGTACTTTGACCAGTTTATCGCAACAGAATTGATGTTAAGGCCTCCCAATGAGAGACGGGTTAATTCTGGAAAATATACTTTCGTGTCGAGAGTGAAATGATCTCCATTTTGATTATTATGGTACAAGATGAGTGTCTTCAGAGACGGCACTGAGCCGAAGGAGAACAATGTCGTGGGTGACAGTTTGTTGCCAGTTAGATCCAGATATTCCAAATTGGTCAGGTTACTGAAAATACCATCTTCAAATCCTTCGATGTTATTGGATTGCAAGTCTAAACTCTTGAAACACGTGTCATCAGGTATTGAAGTGCGATCGAACCTTGTCAAACTCTTCGCCGCTAAGTCCAATGTCTCTTCGCATTCATCGAATGTATATAAATGTCTATCGTCGAAGATATCCGGAGGAAAAGCGAAAGTTTTCGTCCCGCACAGATGAAGAGCCAACAGAGTCAACTGTAACACTCGCAAGATGTTCATGATCATATCTCGAACACAAGATCACTTGAATCCGAATTCGGGAGTTCAACAAACAGGGTGGATTCAAAGCACTCTGGGCAAAGTTCACACAACGACTGGAACTGTGGCTCGGTAGAATCGACCTCGAGCATACTTTGGGGAAAGCCCCAATACATAATATGTTATATGCGTACAGATAATGCAGCGGGTGATCCCAGCAAAGCGCGATAATTGTTTATCAATTTCGTCGATCCAAAACATGCCAGACAAGGTGGAATGAGGTCAACTAATGATCAAGCTCTTCTGTAAAGACATGAATATCAAAATCTGGCAGATTTCTGCCTAACTGCCTCTTACGGTGCTTTAGATCTACTTGAGCTGATCATTTTGCGATTCAAGCAATATTTCCAGATTCATTCTTACCCAACCGCATTCTCACACCATGAATTCCTAACTCCGTTCTTTCAGAAACAGTTATTTCCAAGGCTCTGTTCTTCAGGTATACTCTTTATAATGCCATTCTTTACCTATAGGTGCATCTATGAATTAGAGAGATGGATCAGCTTTATGGGGTTATACTGTTTTTGTGGGAATTCATCGCCGATTCTTTCCGCAACCTACATCTGTAGTGGAAATTGCAGAATTCATCTAATTGAACAAGGTAATTCCACAAGAATTCCTCATTATCCGAAAATAATTGGTTTTTGGGGGACAAGCGTGGATAATACGAGAACCTCAGATAACAAAATATTTCTTCAACGGGAAATCCCTGGCAGAGAATTCACATTTAAGTGGGGAAAAATCAAGAAGATATGCGTAGTTGCATAAAAATGACTATTGTACATGAGTTTTTTTATCATTTCTGTCATTCGAAGTAGTCTCGAATCTCTCTCTAATTTCCTGTACACGTCTTTGTAGTTCGTTCCCGGTTCTTCGGCGACAAACTACACTTTGTTCACTAGAAATGTTCAGAATTTGTATTAATACGAGAATCCAAAAAAGGTTCCTTCGAATACTTATGTTGGGAGAGACCTTATCCCACGAAAAAAAGAAAAAAGAAACAGTTAAAGGGACAGGGAAAATGAAGCTCGATACCACGATTGCAAGAATAAATTATGCCAGGTTTAGCTTAAATCAGGTAGATATTTTGTTTTTTGATTTGATTCGCTTCTTTCGGAGTTTCGATTTGGCGCAACGCACGCAGAATTTCATAAAACATTCTAGGATGTCAGTCATTAGTCCCGTCATGTAAAGCGTCATCTTGAGATTTCTCACAAATTTGGCTATGAATGAATATTCTAGGCGTGCATTCTTGGTCAAAAGAGTGCTATTTCCACTGAATAGCCTCGTAGAGTCGAACCCGATTAAGAAGTCAGGAAACGTAGAATAGTGCTCGTACGGTGACGAGTCATTTTCACCAATTTGATAACTCGGCCAAACGATTCTCTGAAAGTGGTCTGGAAACTTGGAGACGCTTGAAAGACCATTATATATTATATATAATGGATTGGTTATTGAAACCATACAAAATAGTTAGGTATGGCCTGAAACAAGATAATGGAACGTCGAGAGGCATGAAACATCGATATTGGATGTATGAAATTCAACATATTGTTAATTGGTCCTGCATGACCCACACGGCGCCTATAGATTAAGGATACTTTCAAAAAAATTTTCCACGGATCGAATCGATATGAATCTGCCGAGCGAAGGAGGGCTCTCGGCGCAGAGATTCTAAATAATCGATGTTTGCTCTGTTTACCAACTCAAACTATACAAGGAAAGCCAATGAACAATAAAATTTTACGCTTCTGCAATACCAGTTGCCTCTCTTCGTTCTGACTATCAACAAAAAGCAGAACTCTGGCAGTTGTACCATTCATGATTTTATAGTCAGTTTCAATAAGGGAGCAATCTACATCAGCTACTTGAATTGCAATCGCTGAAAGCAGAGCAGAAGAATAAAAGAGTATTTCATAATATAGAAGAATGTACTTTCGTGGCAAGTTTCACAACGAGATACCGTGATGAAGTTTTTTTCTTGAAAAGTTGAAGGCATTTCTTTTATTGATTTTTTCAGAGGTTGGGCTGGAGGTTAATCGATGATCTTTGATAACCTCCTCAGATTCTCAATGACATCATAAATGAGTCACACCATATGAATAAAATCTACAGCGAATAAATTACAACTGTCACAAGGACAATTTTCTGGGTAAGAATATCCAATTGGTGTTCAAATTTCGAGCAAAATCTTCCAAAAAACTGATTATTCTGATAATCTCAACTTTGGGTCTGACGCTAAAAGACATTGCGTGTAAAATAACAACAATCCTTTACTTCGAAAATTTCCTAGTCGTCAATGACAGATCTCAAATCCTTATTTTTGTATGATTTCAGACTACGCGCTGTGGAAAGAGAAAAGTTGATCGTGCTTTTTGACTATAACTATATTCCAAGTCAAGTGGTCAAAGGCGCGCTATGGTAAGACATATTTCAATGAAAATCAAAGCCGATTTTCAGACAAAAATTATTCTTAATTTTAATGTAAATTCACAAATATCGCTGAGATATATATCTGGTGATAGCTGTCATTGCATCCTAATATTAATATTGTTCCACCAAGAACCCTAACAAAATTCATGTACATTGAGAATTTCCCAAAAATATTTTAAATGGTCGATGTAAATCAGGAAACAGGGCACAAACTCTTCACCCCTCATTTTCAATGAGAACGTTTTCATTTCTCGTTCGGTAAACAAGCACCAGCATTTTACGCACTGGAAAAAAGCATTCGAATCTTTAATAAACTTACATTGCCTGTTGATTTTGGCTCATATGATCCACATCACTGTCAAAACATTCCATCGTACCATCCTTGCGAATGGCCACACCAGAAAATCACTCTCGATCAACCTTTTAATCACTACTACTATCACTAGAATTCAAGCCACTCATCACATGTACGTACACAACATCAGCAGCCACTTTACAACCACCGTACACCTATAACGATCGATGTCATCACAAACGTTATCATCGCTCAGTTACAAGGCCCTCCTTTCGGTTTGTCATCGTCAGGCCTCCCATCATCGCATCACACTGTTCCAGCTTCCAGCAGAACCCTTATGAATTTATAACCACCTGTCGACCAGCCCTATAACACTCCTATACACGCCTCGTTTCACACAATATATACATGTATATGGGTGTTCCTGTACATACCCATAACCTAATACCCGCAGCATTTGAGAAGCGCAGCGTAATTCGACAGGCTGTGCGGGCGTGTTTCGCTTGGCCAAGCTTTTCACCGATGCTACGCATGCACTGGATTCATTGGCTTGCATCTTTGACGTGGATAGCACTGTTTTGAACATCAGCCTCCTCTTGGCAGTATAAGTACATTATTGCAAGACCTTTTGCCTTTTTTTGCATGCGAGCGAGTGTGGGTGTATTCGGAGCATTTATTTTGGGATCGACGATCTTCACTGATGCTCATTGTATGTACATGGGTGATTCCGCCGAAAGTGGTATTTTTCGTGTTCGAAGCTTCCCCAAATTTTTCGACTAAAAATGTGCATTATAGTTCTTCTCCAGGGTGTATGCTGTTAGTTCTCAACCGTGTTAATAGTTTTTTAAACGGATGTGTTTTTTTATTGCCTGGACTTGGGGCTGAAAAAAGTCAAGTCATTCCCTTATAAGCAACTGAATTTCGACTTTTGGATTCACTACGGCGCATAAATATGCAAAGTTAATAAACCGTACATGTAGACATGAACTTCAAATTGTATGACTTCAAATGACACAATCCGACATTCGAAACTCAACACTCCACTCACGCATGCACGAGGAGCCGACATTGAAGATAAATTTGTATCAAAACTGATTGCACAGCACTCGTTTGCGCAGCAAAGTCATCAATTCCAAACTGGTGGACTTGTCATCCCAAAAACTGTAATCAGAAAAAAACGCACCATACCTCGAATGTCTTTTTACAATGGCGCACTATATTTTCGTTCAATAATTTTATGCACACAATGAGCCTTCTTGCCCCATCAATATTTTTCAACGTACTTCATTGCACTTTGAAGCTAGACCTTCAAAATGAGCTGAGTTGACTCCAACTTCGACCGAACCGAGCCGAGATATCACGATTGTCTCAAAAAATGATTTTTTGCGAGTTGGCAAAAGTGTGTACCCAACATCCCCTACTTAGCCATTTCTCAACAACTCTGATCCACCTAAGCATTTTCCAGTGTACTCTAACTCATTTTGAAGCTTGATCCAAGACCTTCAAAATGAGCTAAAGTACGTCTAATCATAATCAACTCGAGTCAAGCTGTCTTGATTATCTCGAAAAACCTATGTAAATCGTCAATGATGTGCATATAATGATCTTTATCGGCGTGCAACCACATTTGGAGCTTTCTGACGGATCCAAACCCCATTTCTAACCTATTTTGATGAAATGAATACGTTCTGAGTGGTAAAAAAGGTCATACTGCATACCCTTTTGACATAAAAATATAGGGGATTGTTGGGTTCACTCCAATTTTGGCCTCCATTTTTGCGAAACATTTCCATATTTTGCTCATAGAACCGCTCCAAATCCACTTTTTGCAACTCCCAAAACGGATTCTGATGGTTTTCGGGAAAGATATCGAATACGCTAGAGTACCTTAACATTGGTTCAACCAAGTTGGCACCGGTTTTACTAAACCCAATTTCGTAGGCGATTTCTCAAGTGTGCAAACACGAGAAATGCAAAATCTCACTTTATCTTTTCTGGGAGACCGGGATCGGTTCAAAGAATTAATTCTTTCCCATTTTTACATAACAAACGTAAAAAAATTGCGCAAGGGCCAACGAGTGTCCACTTCTGAGATCGGCATACGGGGGCATGTTGGGTATAATCACTTTGCATTGTTTTATAAAAGACATGTACACAAACGAGTAGAAACCATCTACAACGAGCCACCGAAACTTTTCTGGAATTGAAATTAATTTTTTTGGATCCCTGCCCCCTGATGGTACATATTTTATCACTAAAAATATCACTTTCGTCGGAATCACCCATGCACACATAAAGGTAACAGTAACTGTTCCCCGTTTGCGGATTTTGAAAATTAATCAGCTATCCGCTGGCCTCCTTATACCGTAAAGCTGATGATGTTGAAAGTTGAAGAAGAATCATGAAGAGAGTAAGTTTGCCAAGATGCATACTATACGATTTTGCGTGGTTCCGTATACCAACAGCATGCAGTGGCATCCGATAGGTTTATCTCGATGCCCCAAGAGAGTATACGTATATAGAGTTTGCATGGAGTGCGTTGACTTCTGAGGCTAATTGGATCGTTCGAGGAGCTGATCGCGGTTCGTTTTACAAGTGCCTCTGATGATGATAACCCGTGCAGTATTAACTCGTGCTCTCTGTCTTTCTGTCTGATATCTGTCTCAGTCTACTGCCATGACTCTTGATATAGACGCGCGATGATGAATGAATTAAAGTGGCTCAAAGCTACTGTACAGAGACCGCCTCTGTTTATACACGCGTATCCCTCTAATGGATTCAAAATTGGCTGTTTGGTTCGATTATGCCTGGTGTTATGACTCTATAAAACGATATCATTGCGAAAAAACCGATGCCAATGATGACAGTAGTTCCGATTTCATGGGGATGAGATTTTCTCATGCGGGATCAAACATTCTGGATTGAATTTTTCTATTAATGACTAAATTGATGGGCTATTTGAGATATTTGCAAATTAATGCGATGAGAGTAATGGGATAAGTTCGATATTGATGAATAAGTAGTTGAAAATGATATCGCGAACTGAATGTGGCAATGTCCATCGATTCAGAATGTAATAGGATAATAAGATAAGAATCAAGTATTTGACTCAATCTACTCCCGTGGGTATCCTGACTCGGCGCAACACTCGTCGGATCTCGTAAAACATTCGAAAGCATCACTTTTTGGACCAGTCATGATGTAAGGAGTCATGATGAGATTTTCGACGATTTCGTTTATTTATGAATAGTTTGGGAATTTAGCATTGGTCTCAGAAGTCTCACTTGTATCTCTGAGGAGAATCTGTAGATTCAAACCTGATCACAAAGTCAGAAAGCATAAAACAGGATTCGTACACTGACGAGTCATTTTTACCGATTGGAAAACTCGTATGGTGATTCGAAAGCACTCTTTCCGGGTCATCAGTGAATAATCACTGAACATAAGTTGATCTCCGAGCCACATCCATTAATGACTTCAGTGCGTACACTACCGGTCAAAAGTCTGAGGACGCACCTGGGGATCAAACTGATGATTTTCAGAGTTGGATATCTCAGAACCTATTGGTCGCAGAGAGGTCTGCGTGGTCGCATTTTGTAGCTCATATCGAACACTTTCAAATCTATTTTCTGTATTTTCCGCCCCGCGTATCATACCAGAGACACACGAGTTAGAAAGATGGATTTTTTTGCAATTTTTCAGGCAAGATACGAACGCCTGCCGATTTTGGAGAGATTGTTGGATCGCTATGAGAACTATGACATCTTTGAGCCCACGAAAAAACCTTTAAAATCCGTTTTTGAACGTTTCCCAAAGTGGTTCCGGCATTGAGATATGACAGATTGTCTGCGGGCGTTTTTCTTTCGAATAATTACACGATAATCCAACAATGTTGAGAAACAGCCCACGTTGGGGCATCTGACACTTATTTTCGCAAGAGTTCAACTCAATATCAGAATAGCTTTCGAAAATGAAGGCAACCTACCTTGGACTGGGCTGTTTCTCATCATTTTTGGATTATCGTGTGATTTTTTGAGAGACAAACAACCTCAGCGAAATCAGTCAGATCTCGAGTCCAGAACCACTTTGGGAAAAGTTGAAAAACGGATCATGAAGGTTTTTTCATGGGCTTGAAGATGTCATAGGTCTCATAGCGATCCAACAATCTCTCCAAAATCGGCAGGCGTTCGTACCTTGCCTGAAAAATTGCAAAAAGATTCATCTTTCTAACTCGTGTGTCTCTGGTATAATACGGAGGGCGGAAAATACAGGGAATAGATTTGAAAGTGTTTGATATGAGCTACAAAATGCGACCACGCAGACCTCTCTGCGACCAATAGGTTCTGAGATATCCAACTCTGAAAATCATCAGTTTGATCCCCAGGTGCGTCCTCAGACTTTTGACCGGTAGTGTATATACCTAGGTATATACACTGTAGTTTCAGTGAATATATTTATACACTGAAGTCATGCTGAAACTTCAGTGACCTTGGAAATCGGGAATCTTCATCACTGAAGTTTCAGAGGGTATAACTGATCTCTCAGTAAGACGATTCACTGAGCTACACAGAGCAACACTGATTCAGTGTATATGCTGAAAATGCAGTGACCTTGATGGGGGTCGGGCGATTTGTCGCAACTGAAGTTTCAGCAGTGAGCATCATTGACAAATCAGGTACTCACTGGAACTTTGGTGGACATGTTTTACCGTGACACACTGAAGTTTCAATGAGTATGGCTGATGAATTATTAAGACCATTCCCTGAAAATTTCATGCCTCAAGGATCCCAGCTGATCATGTTCACTCAAGTTCAGTGTATCTCATTGGCAAATCAGGGGGCACTGCTAAAACATTATTACTGTTGCTCAGTGGATCGTTTTATTGGTAAATCAGTGATGCTCACTGAAACCCCAGCGATGAAGAACCTCCGATTTTCAAGGTCACTGATGTTTCGAATTCATATACGCACTGAAGTCCTCCGAGGGTCAACTGAAATTCAGTGATTACTCACTAATGGACTCGGAAAGAGTACTTTCAAAACATCATGAGGTCGAGTTTTCTAGCAAGGGAAAAATGACTCGCCACTGCAAAAATTTCCGTTTCCTGACTTTTTGATCAGGTTAGAGTCAACAGGTTTCTCTTGGTGATGTGAATGAGACTCCTATGATCAAGGCTACATCTCCAGAATATCTTAAAATAGACAGAATTGTCAAAAATTTCAACATGATTCCTTACATGAGGGGTCCAATAAGTGATTGCCGGTACAAAAATCATCGCCGATTTCTTCATCACAATTTTTCGTGAACTTACAAAGTTTAGGGATTATTGAATACCTAAAACACCTGGATTTACTGTTAGAAGGGAATTAACATAGAAAAATCTGTCACATGTGATAATAGTTAGTGTTTAATGTGATATTGCAGATTAGAAATACTAGTATAAAAATTTTACTTCATTTGACCATTAGAGCGGATGAGGAAGTTTTTCAGATTACGCGAATTTACCGAAACTATAGTCGGAGAATTCATGATTCTTGAATACTTGATGATTCACTTGTCAGTGAATCAGCAATCGATGACTTTGCTGATCACACTCTTCGATAATTTCAACTCCTTCTTCAGAATATATAAATCATGAAATTTACACTCTGGAGATGAAAACGAGAAAAAGATGCCAGAGGCAAAAAGAAACTTGTGCAAATATAAACGAGCCAATTTTCTCCATCACTTATTACTACTGTCCTACGTAAAGAAAAATAGGAAAAATTACATTACGATGGATGGATGATAATGAAGGCTTTGCTAACAGAAGTGGATATTTCTCAGAGACATCAATCGAATTTGTGATGTTTCCACCCCAGAAAATTTCACGTTATATACGTCATGCAACCATCCACAACACTTGTCAAGAATAATATCATCGTCCGAGTATATCAGCTCTCGTCTTTTAAAATTCTCTCTGACTACATTATAAATACTTTATACTTAAACTCCACACACATAAGTCACCTCATCGGTGCGTCGAACTCGTTCACATGTTTACTTATGCACATTACACACTCATCCTTAAAAGAAAAAAAAAAGCAACATATCCACTTATGTATTATTATAACTTGTGGCACATACCGCATTTATACAAATATATACGCAATTTTACACATGCGAGGTTATATGTATATGCAATTATGCGTTTCCTTTGATTCCTATCATCATACATCAGTAGACGAGAAAATTCATCCTCGAGACCAACCGCACGAGATACATACCAACAAATAAAAAAATAAAATTCTCCATCCTCAAATAGAGATTCTACACAATCTTATTATTGGTTTAAATTCTAATGGTACCTCAATGCACGATTTGAAAAAAAATACTTGTATGTCAATCAATTTTGCCCAATACCAATCGGATCAAAAAACCCCAAGCCCAGAATCGTCTCAAATATAGTATACCGTCTATACGCGTGGCACATTATTCGCTTCAACTGACACGAATGGCATATTCTCGCATATATCTATACATATATGTACATGTACGTAAACGTGAATAAGAGCATCAGTTTTCGAGTCATGCATGCATGCAAGCAAGCAGCAGTAGCATTTCGTGTATATATATGTTTGACGAACGGAAATATTCGCTCGTGGAATTATTGGATAGTAGAAATGTAAAATTGAAATTCCAAGCGCTCTTCCTTATGAATCTTTGGTTGAATCTCACGCCTTAGAAATACACCTTGGAAAGGTATAGTTTTTGAAAGTATTACGAGACACCCTCTCACAAACTCCAGTTAGTGTTCTGTATCTCAGATTACTGTGGCCAATTCATGGTCAAAAGAGACTTGATATCCAAATGAGTTTTCAAGCATGGAATGGATACATATGGTCACTCATAGTTATGGATGGAAATTTCGAGCAACGAACGCGGTGAAATCCAAGATGTGTCTCAAGTATGCGACTGAATCAATCCAGAATTTTCTCATCTTGAACTAGTGCAAGTGATTGAAATATATCTGCCCAAAAGAGAAAAGCAGATGTTAGGAAAGGCCGAAGGCTTCACTGTGTGGAGCTGCTGACCAGACCAAATAATCGTTGACAATAATTTCGTCAAGAGAATTCGTTATGTCAAGTACGAATCTTCATTTGCAGAGCTCTAATTTTGGATCAATGCTGGAGATAACACTCTATGTTTTGGATTGTAATCAATACATTGGCGACGGAATAATTTTCTTGACGAAATTATTGTCAACGATTATTTGGTCTGGTCAGCAGCTCCACACAGTGAAGCCTTCGGCCTTTCCTAACATCTGCTTTTCTCTTTTGGGCAGATATATTTCAATCACTTGCACTAGTTCAAGATGAGAAAATTCTGGATTGATTCAGTCGCATACTTGAGACACATCTTGGATTTCACCGCGTTCGTTGCTCGAAATTTCCATCCATAACTATGAGTGACCATATGTATCCATTCCATGCTTGAAAACTCATTTGGATATCAAGTCTCTTTTGACCATGAATTGGCCACAGTAATCTGAGATACAGAACACTAACTGGAGTTTGTGAGAGGGTGTCTCGTAATACTTTCAAAAACTATACCTTTCCAAGGTGTATTTCTAAGGCGTGAGATTCAACCAAAGATTCATAAGGAAGAGCGCTTGGAATTTCAATTTTACATTTCTACTATCCAATAATTCCACGAGCGAATATTTCCGTTCGTCAAACATTCAAATCAAAATAAGCAGACCTTGCTATTTCCACTCATTTTCTTTTACAGAGGGTTTTGATTAAAAAATGCATGAATGTTTGAAGACTTACAATAAATAGAAAGATACTCATACATAACTCTCTCCAAGACTTCATTTCTTTTAGGTGTATCAAATGAAAATCATGTATGCATGTTTTGAGAATAGCTTACAAAATTGTTTAAAAAGGTACGATGATTCACATGTTCTTAACAAGCTGGCTCGGAATGTTTTTATTTTACCGTAGATTCAGTGCTTCGAGACCTTTCCATTCCAGTGGGGCTAATATCTCATCAAGTTGCATGAAAATTGTGCCGATGATAGGTAACATGAGAAAATAATGACTTTCACGTTAATACAGTCTTATTGTTCTACAGAGTTTTTGTCATCTATCTTCATTTGCAGAGATGTTCTGGTGAAAACCAATTCATCAATATTCGTTGGCTCAAAGTGATTGTGAATCATTCAAAACGTGAGATTAGAAAATTCAAGGATTTTTGGTTAAAAGAAACCATCCAGAAACTTCTGGGGAATGAGAAGAATTTTCGAAAAATTTTCACCAAATCGAACGACCTACGAATTCTCGTAGATTCTGGCAAACATCAACAAATTATCCATATCCAACCTTTTTTAGATAGCTCTTTCTACGTAATGTGATTTCGAATGGTTCCTAAAATAATTTGGATAGTGTCTTAAAAACTGAAAATTTTGAGCGATTCTTTTCATCCGAAAATTTGAGGACGGTTCTATTGGTGTGAAAAATTTTTGAATAGTTCCCCTTACAAATATACATTCTTGAGTAGTTCCTCCTCACTTAGAACCTCGGGCGGGAATGTGTTGATGATAACATGAAAAAATTATAATTTTTACTGCAAGTGAGTCTTGTTATTATCTCTTATTCTCTAAATTTCCGATGGTTCAAAGTGGAGATTAACCATTTCAAACCATGATAACCACAAGAAAATGCCCAAAAGTTGTTGGTTAAAAGGAATTATTCGGAGGCCTTCCGGAAGCAAAGACTTATCACGAAATAACTGTTGGAAGGAGTAATCCATGAATCTCATAATTGTATCCTTCGAGTACTTTCGACCAAACATTTTGAGAAACCATTCTGCTGATATCTTCGAATAAAGTTTTCTCGTCTTCATTTTTTGGTCATCATTCTGTAAACTATCAAACTCAATTCACGAGAATGGGAGGTGCTTATGCACTGGTTATTGGTACCTGCTAATTTTCATTAGGCAACTATAAAAAGTTGCCATCGTGCGGAGCGCATCATCATACTGTAACAGTGACCCCGTTGAAGCACCGTATCTTGATGAATTTGAGGATTGAATGTAAAGAACTAGGAATGGAAATGATAAAGAAATAGAAATGATATGATAGAAATGATAAATACAAAAGACGTATATCTGAACTCAAAAATAATTCTTTCAATTTCATTCCAATCTCAAATCTTTTTCTTGTGAGATGTACTAATAAACTATCTAACACTTGCAAGCATTCAAAATCGCGCGCCATTCCCACTAATGTGTGCTTCTCCGTTGGTGGGGGAATGGGACGTTTGCGCATGGTCGCGGGCCCGCGGATCGCGAGACTGCGCGAGGAAGAGCGATCTGATTGCGCAATATTTGGTCATCCCAGGGGCTCTGGCGCGATGCAACCAATTCGTAAATAAGCAGAATCAGCACAATAATTGAGCTTTGTTCATCATTCTAGAAGTATTGAAATACTAAATACATGCAACCGAGTTGATAAATTCGGTTTTTGAAAATCGTGGTAAGATTGCACACAGTCAATATTACCTCTCAAACGACATTCAAAAAAGACCCGCGCGTGATGGCGATTTCCGTCATGCATCACCGCTGATGCGATTCAGCAAGAAACGACGACGCGAAAAATTTTGTCAATTAGATTTTTCAATGAAAGTGCTTCTGATCCAAGGACTTAAGGATGCAGATGAGAGATATTGGAATTCTACACAATTTCGATACGGGAAGTGCATGGCTGCGAAGCCGATTCAGTGACGAAAAGTATGATCGGAAAAAAAGAGGAGGTTGGAATCCTCGATCTAGCCGTATATGTTAGTTAGGTGTGCTGGAAAGGCTTCGCCATACTTTCAAGCACACCTACCGCTGTGCACAATGTATAGAGAGAGTGAAATATTGAGACCGTGTGTGGCCGGCTGTAATTCGTGTACGTATATCAACCCTTGCACTTGCATTCAACCCCCATACACACATTTACATGTACTCACATTACAGACCTGTTTACGTTTGTGTGTGTGAGTGTGTGTGTGTGTATTACGATGTTTTAAGACATGTATGTGTAATATGTGTGGAGGAATGTATAGTACGGCGGGTAGAATGTACTTCGTGGTGGTGGTGGTTCTCTCTCTGCAACAGAAGCCAATAAACGGAGCCGCAACTGAATCCATTTCTCAACGAGCAAAACGAGAAAGGGATGGATTGATATTATCCCATACATCTGTATACATACTATACTCTCTCTCTCTGTTTCCTCTAGAATTCGTGTTGCAGTTTCCGAGTCATGTATTCTATGCGTAAGTATTATAGAAAGCTTGAAAACACGTGAAAAGACCTTATGAAACGATCAAAGGCAAAGGGTAGATATCTATAAATATATAAATATATAGATTGTAGATGTGCGCATCTTGAAGATGGGTAAATTCTCTAAGAGCAAGACGATATCTCTGATCTACTGATGCGAAACTGTAATGTATATTCTTGAGATGAGATGTCTTGTAGGAAATTGTAGGATAAAGTTGTAGACTTTGAAAGATGAATTTTGACATTTTACTAAGGTGATACATGCATGGGATGGGTTTATCGACTGTCAATTCTGTTGAGTTTGTTGGATGGTACGGAGTGAAACTTGTATAGTCTGCGGGTATAATGATTTTGTGAAGTTAGTTTACCAACATGATTAGAAAAGTTCCAAAAGGGAAATCGACTCGGATAATGTTCGTTTACTAAATAAAAGTGATGGGATTGCTTCACACTCAGAATTTTCAATACTACATCATCCATTTTGATAATTTAGATGTGTTGAATTGGATATGAATTATAACACGTTAATTCTTCATCAAAAATGAATGTAGAAAAAAAGTTTAAACCTAACGTAGAGGGATTTGGGTAAAAGCATTTTGAAAATAAGAAAATATGCTAAGTCTTATGTGGTTTCTGATTTTTCTTTGAGCCCTTCCTGGTTGTACAAACAGATGATACAATTTCAAGAATTTCCCGCGTAAAAATCAATTCTATTGGCAATATATTGGCGCAATATTGGCAATAGCTATGGCCAAAATATTGGCAATATATTGGAGAAACGATTTCCAATATAGCGCCAATATTGCGGCAAACAACACTATCCAATATTGCGCCAATATATTGCTAAAAAAAATTTTTTAATTTTGAAATAGCCGAATTTTGAACTGAACATTGCATTGAATGATGTGGAATAATATCGTTGACATGCCACATTGCTCATGTTTTTGTCCTAGCAACATGTTTCAAACATATTGCTAATTTTGATGACTCTAGGTTTTGGTAGTCCGTTGGTATAAATGGTCATTTCTTGACTTTTTAAACTGATTTTGGAGAGGTTACAGTTTTGCTGTATCGCATAACTCGTTTATTTACTTTCAAAAGTAACAAAGTTCTATTCATAACAAATTAGAGATTTGGCAATTCATTACAATTTGCCAACATTAATTTTACACAGATTATTCCAGCACAGATCGCGATCCTTAGTTTTTGTCGAATGATAAATTAGATTATGTAATTTGTATACGCAGACAAAATCGGGTGAAATTTGACAGACTACTGATATAAAATGAGGAAAATATCGCGTACAATTCATAATAAACCATCATCGCATGTAAATTAGACCGAAGATCGTGTGAGAATCAGAAACGATCGATGGGTGCTGCTGAACAGCACCAGCCTGTATTTTGAGAACGTCGCCGATCGAGCGTAGCTCAGCTGAAGAGTCGTCGTTCATGCCCTGCGCTCTGCCGAGTTCTGGAAACAGGGCACCACATTTTTTAGTGCAGCTCAGTGCAGCTTGGGCTCGAAGAGAATCGCCCCCAACGTAGCTGCATGCTTGGATGCTTTATCAGCGACCATCAGCTTGGCTCGATCTGAAAATGAAAAATTTCACACAAAGGATCATGCGGATCGTGGACGCATTTTCTCAATTTTCTGTAGGCTTTAAGTCGCAATTGACGGAGAAAGTATCAAGACGAATCGCACTCGGATGATATGACAACAACGAACGGGCTAGGTTATGACAATGAGATGATGGCATTTTTGCGTTGCGTATAATTCAGAGTGAGGAAAAACACTTATCTGATGTACGCATTTTCGTCAGCGATCGCAGTGGGCACCAATTTCCCAATTAATTCAAGCAGTATCCACGAAAATTTGACGGGTAGGCTTGTAGAAACGCCGATATATTTTTTCTGTTGTCGAGGAGCGAGCAGACTATTTTGGACAACAGCATGAACGACCAATTCAGTCTGCTTGCTCCTCGACAATAGAAAAAATATATCGGCGTTTCTACAAGCCTACCCGTCAAATTTTCGTGGATACTGCTTGAATTAATTGGGAAATTGGTGCCCACTGCGATCGCTGACGAAAATGCGTACATCAGATAAGTGTTTTTCCTCACTCTGAATTATACGCAACGCAAAAATGCCATCATCTCATTGTCATAACCTAGCCCGTTCGTTGTTGTCATATCATCCGAGTGCGATTCGTCTTGATACTTTCTCCGTCAATTGCGACTTAAAGCCTATAGAAAATTGAGAAAATGCGTCCACGATCCGCATGATCCTTTGTGTGAAATTTTTCATTTTCAGATCGAGCCAAGCTGATGGTCGCTGATAAAGCATCCAAGCATGCAGCTACGTTGGGGGCGATTCTCTTGAGCCCAAGCTGCACTGAGCTGCACTAAAAAATGTGGTGCCCTGTTTCCAGAACTCGGCAGAGGGCAGGGCATGAACGACGACTCTTCAGCTGAGCTACGCTCGATCGGCGACGTTCTCAAAATACAGGCTGGTGCTGTTCAGCAGCACCCATCGATCGTTTCTGATTCTCACACGATCTTCGGTCTAATTTACATGCGATGATGGTTTATTATGAATTGTACGCGATATTTTCCTCATTTTATATCAGTAGTCTGTCAAATTTCACCCGATTTTGTCTGCGTATACAAATTACATAATCTAATTTATCATTCGACAAAAACTAAGGATCGCGATCTGTGCTGGAATAATCTGTGTGAAATTAATGTTGGCAAATTGTAATGAATTGCCAAATCTCTAATTTGTTATGAATAGAACTTTGTTACTTTTGAAAGTAAATAAACGAGTTATGCGATACAGCAAAACTGTCACCTCTCCAAAATCAGTTTAAAAAGTCAAGAAATGACCATTTATACCAACGGACTACCAAAACCTAGAGTCATCAAAATTAGCAATATGTTTGAAACATGTTGCTAGGACAAAAACATGAGCAATGTGGCATGTCAACGATATTATTCCACATCATTCAATGCAATGTTCAGTTCAAAATTCGGCTATTTCAAAATTAAAAAATTTTTCTTAGCAATATATTGGCGCAATATTGGATAGTGTTGTTTGCCGCAATATTGGCGCTATATTGGAAATCGTTTCTCCAATATATTGCCAATATATTGGCCATAGCTATTGCCAATATTGCGCCAATATATTGCCAATAGAATTGATTTTTACGCGGGTTCGAGGAAAAAAAAAGGTTTTTACTCTATCAGCTGCCACTTGGACGTGGATGAAGATACAGAAGTTTTGCAAAAAGCATCTCAAAAAACGAAGAAAATCCTATTTGCGATGATTTTTTTGATTATATTTTACGTCATGCGAATAAGAGTGTGAGAGCTCTCAAAGTAGCCAGATTCTCGGATTTTCAATCCAACACGGGCGAAAACAGCAGAAAATGGCAAAGAACTACGGTTTTGGCTGCTTTGAGAGCTCTCACACTCTTATTCGCATGACGTAAAATATAATCAAAAAAATCATTGCAAGTGGCATTTTTTCCGCTCTTCAAGATGCTTTTTGCGAAATTGTTCTATCTTTGTCCGCGTTCAAATTACAGCCCATGGAGTAAAAACGGGTTTTCTCTCGAAATGCTTGAAATTACATCAGCTATTTGAGGCACCAAAAAGGGCTGAGAGAAAAATCAAAAACCATAAAAAGTTAGCATTTTTTCTCATCTCCAAGATGTTCTTCTCAAAATTCCTCTACGTTGACCTGGGCTTGAGCAATCGACGTTTGAACAAGAGAGGATTTTATGCCTCCGTTCAGGAATTACTTCACGGCACTGCTAAATCACGATCAGATTGATTCATCTATGCTATTAAATTCTTAAAAAATATGAGATACGAATCATTCTTGTTTCTCCAAAACATTTTGCACGGGCAAGCAATTTCTCCTCGAACTGTAATCATTTGTTGGACTTGAATCATGTAATGATTTTGAACTTCCGACGTATAGATCCATGCCTGAATAAATCTACCAAACTCATTAATCTCACATCAAATTACAGTAATTCGCTCACTGAAATTCCATTCTCGCAATATGATTACAGAAAGATTAGACTCCCAAAAAAAGTTCTTGGTAAATAACTACCTTCATACAGGATTTTGCATTGAATTCAAATATTTCATTGCCGAACTCGAGTCTTTTGAAATAACCATTTCCAGAAATTGAAATACGTGAACAGATCCCTAACTGTTAATAAGCACACTACGGTATTAAATATACTTTGGTATTCATACGCCACATACATAGTCACTCCACCTATCGATATTAATCACGACGTCCAAACTCGAACTATCTCCAAAACTCCAAAACCGCCGGATACCGCCACCGCACAGCACACACTCCATCTCACAAAAGGCCTCCCATACTCGCCCAAACTTCCTTGATTAATTTCTATCCCAAAAATCCAATAGACCACACATATGTCCATCCCTTCCACTTGATCGATTTTTTTTTCTTTTCAACTCAACCACTAATTAGTAAAAATAATTTCCATTCAACCTAAAAATAAGAAAAAGAACACACTGGACCCAACGACAAGCAGGAACACATATTTACAGTCGCAATACTTCATAAATAGGAGCAAAATGAGAAATTCGTATCTCATAGATATCACTATACGGTGAACAGAAATGCAATCTTTAATAATGATCCAGATTCTTGTCACGTGTTTCGCGTGTCACCGCAATCGGACCGATGATTGTCCTCTCTTACGCTTTGCTCGGTTGTCTGTTGTCTCTTTATAGACGCGCGAAACGAGCTGCCATTCTTCTTCCTTACTAGATACCTACTTCTACGTGAGCGATTCCACTGAAAGTATAATTTTTCATATTCCAACCCTGGTACGAACTTTGTTGAGAGTAAAACAATAATGGTCATTTTATGGTCAACACTGACGTTCTACATTGAAATGAATTTGAGTGGATTCCTATACGAGTCAATGAGTTTCCCCGATTTCAATTGTGCATTATGGCAATTTTCTAGGATGTGTTTTATTGGTACGCAACTAACTTAATGGTTTCTGCAAAGATTCTAACATTCCCTTATTTGGTACCACTACTTATTGTTAGTAGAAATGTGAACATTTTTTTCTAGCCACTTAATTATAGCCATAGTAGCAATATGTAGAGATGCGACTTGTCCAGTTTTTGGCCAAAAACTGCACACCATTTCTACCAAAGTAACACTACAGGGTTGAAAAGTCAATTTCGTTTCCCTCTTCGACATCTTAAGAGTGATGCGGTCACCATGCAAGCTGAAAATCATTCCCATCTTTCTCCGATTCTGTTGCAATTTAGGCTAAATGCGATGAATGCAAGAATACTTGTGATCTTCTAACTCGAATTTGTCCACTCGTCGTCCAATTATCAAAAATCTCATGTGAGATGTGTTTTCAAGCTCGTTGGTCGCGGTGGTCGCGTTACATGGTGACCGCATCGCCTTCAACTTGTTTCATCTCTTTCTGGGTTCAATTTTGAGATACGTAACTCAAAATATTTCCACCTCGACGCATTTGCTGCGATGTCAAAAATCGCAGATCCTCACTTGTGTGCAATAGTTCTCATCGGTAAGACCGTCGCAATGTTGAATTCCATAGGCCAAAATTTTTTAGCACAAATCAGAGAAAGACGAGCGGATCCCACCCGTACGACCCTACGCAACGGTTGTATCAAGCCCAAATAAGTAAAAACTATTTGAAACTTGTAGTAATATAACTTTACATTATTCTAACCTAAAAATGCCGTTTCTAAACGCGGTTTGAGGGTTCTCACGATCAAAAATCATTATTGCCCTGTACTCGAAGACTCATTTCGGATGAGAAGAACTTATTTCCGTCGCTTCACTCGGGAAATCAATTGTCGCAGCATACGAACTGTGCATATGTGCCCAGAGCAATTAGGTATGTATTATTTTGACCGAAATCACTCCCTACAACGATTTTAGTCACCAAAAATCCCACTTCCGGTGGAATCACCCATATAGCACTTCTGAAAATTCTTTGCTAATCGGCTCTACACTACAAAAAGGATTTCTCAAAGTGACTTCACTTCTCAAAACATATTTTCTCGTAATAAGAAAGAAATTCTCGGCAAATTTCTTGGATCGAGAGCTAATTTCTCTAAACGAGAAATTTTTCTCCTAGTATGAGAAGCATGTCTACTCGTCAGGACAATTTGAGAAAAAAGCAAACACCTAAAGGATACTTTTCTCGAATTGAATAAATCAATGCCTCATGCGTAGAGAGAGAATTGCTCATACCTCCAAACTATTATTTGTGTTTACAATATTCCGTGACATCGCTGATGGGTTATGATCAGCCAAAATCATACTTGTTTACGTTGCTTTAATATGGGTCACTTGGTAGTTGCATTGCACGTCGTGAATGATTGTCAGTTACGCATTGTTAAATATGCATCGATAAAAGTGTAAAATGCAAAAAATTTCTCCCCCCAGCTGATAGGCGAAATTGTGTTGAGGTATGTACCTATAATCATTGTCCCGTGTCGCTGAAAAATTATACTTTTTGATGAGCCCTTTCTTCATAATACAAGCTTTTCTATAGTCACAACACCCGTCTCATTCGTGGTTAGTTTGAGATTTTGAGAACAATCAACGTCAATTTTGAATAGCCTGAGGTAAATTCACGTGAATCGGGCTCGTCGAGCTTTGAGTACACTTAAAATCGGGAATCATATTTTTGATAGGTTAGTTGCTGCTTGGGTGTGAGTAAAATTATTCTTTTCGTCAAGATATTCGATTTCTCAGAAGGAGAGACTGTATTTTCGGTTTGAGAAAAGTCCCAAATGAGAGATTTGGGATTTCTCAAATTTGCACGCACTCATCTGTAGAAATTTCGTTTATCGTTCCAAGAAATCCTTTTTGCAGTGTAGCTTCTCGTATCTCATAGATCGTATACAATCATGCTCAACGATCCACGAGATTCTAACTCATGCGTGTTTCTCAACCATTAGCCAAAGCCCTTCAATATACGTTGCGCTAGTCTATTACCATCAGTACTATACTACCGTATACGCGGGATAGAATAGAGCGACGATCGACTGCTGCCAACTGCATCGTAGAAAAAACAACAAATGAGAAATTGACTTTTCTCTATTATACGTACTCCCTATAGTACCACCCTATTTACTAATTCACTAAAGTCGAGTACATAGACAGGACACATATATATATTTTTGTTTCTGAGTATGTGTTTTGGTGAACTTGTTTGACGAGTACACGATTGCGTGTGCCAAACTCGACTTTGATTTGTTTTCCGCATCGTAAACCTATACCTATAGAACACGTGTACCCTTCATGTGAGTATTTACATGCAAAACTGAGCAATTTGAGCTCTGTGCAGAAGTTTCGTGTCTACTGACTGATGAGCAATTGCCAAGGGGTTCAATCCGATCGATCACCCTATAGGTCCTGAGTAATAAATTACATTGGTTTCGAGAATCTTGAATAATCTATTTTTTTTTCTCTGAAAATAGTATCATTATGAATGAATGTATGTGTGCAATGTGTGGGTGGAAGGTTGAAGGTGTGCATCTGTAGAAGAATGTGTCTACAAATCTTTTGAAATGGAATGATACCGTCGCTCGTTTGAAATCTCTCGAGTTTGTTACTTTGTAATGGCTTGCGCCACGGGGCTGGCCATCTGGGCTTCTTCTCTTGCAATTAATTACCGTGATTTAGGTTAGGATTGCACCATTCGAGTATTACTCATGAGCTTTCATACAAGGTAGTTATATCGTCTCTTAACTTTATTTCTTTCATTTCATTGTTAGCTTTCTGTCTAATGGTGGCTATTTATTTTAGTTATATGTATATAATTATGCCTTTGAGCTATGTTTTGAGCGTATTTATTTCACACTCTTGACACTAGGTTCATCGATCTTACATTCAAATTCCTTGAGGCAAAAATCGAATGGTAGATTCTACCTCCTTTTGAGTTGTTAATTGAAAATATGTTTAGAGAATGGTTATAGAACCTCGTCAATCCCATTATTTTTACCCGCATGGTTCCATTACTTCCCAATATGACACCATCCTCACCTCAAATCAGAACATGATGCGTTACCCTCACATCAATTCTTAAAAAAATTCCCCAAGATTTTGATCGAGTCTCGGAACCCCTCACTTTTGAACCTCATATTGTCAATTTACATATCAAATCCTACATCATCGCTCGTCGCTACAGGGATTCGATCAATTCAAAAATCTCAAAAGATGGAAAGCTTGAATATCAGCATTGGCTATTCGTGTATAACCTTTCCTTGCCCTTCATATACGAATGGATAAAGTTTTCCTCGAGGGAATTTGGATCTACCGTGCACGGTTGAAACTTTGAGGCATATCTGAAATTATTATTCATTACGCATCACGTCGCGCGAGGCAAACTTGAGATCTCCACCTTTCCTTGAATCTACATCGTTCAGATACTCTACCTATACCCCTTGAAACGATTTTCGTACCGATCCGAGTCGAGAATTGGAATGGCTTTTTGGACGAATTGCCGCGGGGCGGGTTCCTTGTAATTACCTTTCTTCTAAAGAAAGCTCAACACTGGAGGCTAGGTACCGGCATTTAAATCGTGTCGACTTGTTGAAGTCACTAGAAAGTTTAACTCTTTGCAATCAGAAGTATGAGTATTTAAAAGAATTAAGCTATTTTTTGAACTGATTCACACGGAAAATTCTGACTTGAAATAAAAAAAATAATGATAATAATACATATCCAGACACCTTAGACACACACTGCTTTGATCAAATGAATAAAGGATGGACACACTTATTACAGTGGCAAAATCTGCGTTATTCTTTTCTCGTTTCTTCTTCGTAAGAACTTTTCTCCACGTGAGAGTGATGGGTTTCCGGCCCGAACCGTAGGCGAGGGTCGGAATCATCACGAGGATGCGAAAAATAGGTTCCACTCCCGTGTATCGAACTGTGTTCTCTGACAAACTGTAAGAAAAAGTGGGAAATCAGTGCGAAAAGATACTTTCTCGCTCAGTGTGTCAAAATAATTTTTGTATCGATTGCACTTACAAACGATTCAAACGAGTTGTTTGATGTGCGGTCAGTGAATATGATGTTAGACATGTGAATATGTTGATTTTGCACCGCTGCAATGAATTTTGAACCTCTTCTCGAGCCTCATCTTCGGTTCGAGCAAAGAGTATCGGAACGCGTAAAAATACTTAATCGTTCCATTCAGAGACTGCCCGATCCAGAAGGGGTTTTGGATTTTCAACGGACAAGTATCGCGCTTTTTGCGAGCCTAAGCGGTCATTTCAGCTCCTGAAATAGTAGTACATTTCGATTCGAGGACGGGAATGTTGGTTTCCGCACAACGAGTGGTATTTTCCGGCCCGAGCCGAAGGCGAGGGTCGGAATTATCATGAGAATGCGGAAACCACCCCGCCCGAGTGTCGAATACTATTTTTCCAACAGCTCTCCGGGAAACAAAATCAGAAAAACCGTATGGAAAAGTAATTTCCCGCCCAGAAAATGGAAAACTCATTTCCCTCATTTTGCTCAAATTATGTACTGTCCCAGCCTGCAGCATAGGTCAATGCACCGAAGACAATAATGTATTATTCCATCCCCGCGCACTGTTCAAAGTTATTATTAAAAACCAAATAAATCCGAGTAACTATACCATAAGGAAAACTTTTGGAGGTACCACCTACCAGGCTCATAGCCCAGCCCTACAATTTTCAATCCCATAGCAATTGCAAGCTCCGTTTGATCATAATTTCTCCCGACACTATCAAACCCAATAGATTAACTCAATCAGTCTAGAAACATGTGCGCTAGTCAAATTCTGTCTGACCAGTTCATCGATCATCACTACTCACATTTCAATTTAAACACGACACCGCCAATCAGCTGTTCACCGGGGCGCGCGCCAATTTCAAATGGACAGCTTGCAGCTCATCCACTTGATCACACAGCCGATGCACAAAATCATTAAGGATCAAACAGCTATCCAGCAATCTATACAACAACCAGCATATCACAGTTCACACACAGTACACACTGCTTTGCAATTACACGATTCAACAACTAGCATTAGTAAGTAGTAGTCACCGGCAGGACTGCATTTGGCACCATCAGCATACCACTTGCAAGTATTTCACTTATACACATAGCACAAATCAACCCCTCACTTCATTCTGCTTTCAAACTATACCAGCCAGCATCTCAGTATTTTATTATTATTATTATTTTTTTTTTTTTTTTGCAGCTGTTCACCGTCAAAGACACAACATTACACCGCACCACTGAAAAAAAATGCAACGCGCCGTTTTACGTAAGTAAAATTTTTTACCTCGTACCAAAAACACAAGCGCGCGCAAAATTTAAATTTGTAAATATTTATGTATATGTATAGATATATATGGGGGTATCCGCACTTAACGCGACGGGCCTCGGCAGGCGACTGAGGTGGCTGCGTATATTCCGAGACAAACCAAGCCGTTGAACCGGGCTCTGGCGCACGCCGGTTGAGCCCCCACCCACAGGGCCACGCGCCAAGCTCATGCGCCCCGCTCAAAACCATCGCACCTTCATCCATCCCTTTCCTACACATCCTTAATTTTTTTTTTTTTTTTTTTTTTTTTTGGTACTTACAGCATCCGCAGCATGCATATAATATATAGGACGCTCATATTCCGATGTATCCCTTTTACCTTCAATTGGAAGCTCGTCTACCGCGGAAAGTGTCTGATGTCCAGTCTCCGGTGTAAGTAGTGTCGGTTATCCCTGCCTGGAGCGGTAGATCGAGAAAAACCTGTTCGGATGGAATGGTAGGTATAGGTAACGCGTTCAAAGAGATGAGATGATCCTGATCGGTAAAGTTTTTTGGGATGTCCTGGTGTGACGGAGGCCTCCCCGTTGAGATTGAATAAGGTACACCTGGGAAGAGAGGTTCTGGCCTGATATAAAAGATTACATTGTTTTGTGAGGTGCGGTGGCCGGATGTGATATCTTGAATATGAGACGGGCGATCGGTCAATTAAGCGCGCATATACGATTGTATGAAAGAATAAGGACTGTGATGCAGTGCCTGAGGCGAGCGCGTCGAGATTGACAGGACGATGTGACATTGGGAATGAGATATGACGTAGGAGCTGATGAGAAAAAGATGCGAGGGCTGATGATCTTGTGCTTTTAGAAAAATAAAAAAAAAGAGGTTGGTATTGTATTGTTTAGTAAGTCAAAAAAATGGCCCACTGTTCTGATTTGAAGAATTTGACATAATCATCTGAGCATGAAATGAATCGCTCGTCTGCAACAAATCAATTTCAGTGATCAAATTGAACGGCTAACTCCGGGAGTTCAAGTTCGATCAATTTTGACGAATTGTATTTTTGAAGTCTGGAGTGGTAAATCTAAGGCTTTGTCAAATCCAATTCTTATCGGGTGCTTATTGAACTATGAGAATTGATTGTTTTCACAGGAAATGTACTCACCAGGAGAGGTCATCACATCCGGATCACGAATTTGGCTGAAACTCTGAGTAGAGTCTTCTCTTAGCACAAAAAGTCATTAGCATTGCAGATATACCTATATGTATAAATTTTAACATGCACTGATATGGACAATGCTAATGTCTGAAGGTGTGGCTCGAAAACGCTTGAGCGTTAGGGCTTATAACTTTGGATATCGTATTTTTGTGCTAAAAGAAGACTATCCCTAGAGATTCAGTCAAATCCGTGATCCGGATGTGATGATCTTTCCTAGTCAGTATATCAAGGAAAAAGTACTAAAGAACAGAAATCCTTGGAATCAGATCCACTGAAAAGTGAGGTAGATTGGGTGAGTATTGTCATTCAAAAGAGTGTCAAGTCTAGACTGTTTTTTTTTTGTTGAAAAATGAGCGTATATTCGATGCCTAACCTAACTGTGATGATGATGTTCGCAATTTTATCCGGCTATCTTCTTTAACGGCAAGCTTTGACGCATACCTGATTCATTATCAAACCGACCAATGCATGGACTCATTCTCCAAAGTTGGCTAAGAAACTTAGAAAATGTTCAAAAGTATGGAAAACTTAAATGGCTCACGAGCTTTGATTTCAGCTACACATTCATGAGTCTTCCATTTACAAGGAGGACCCACGAAGTGCGGGTCGCCAAATCTCACCAAACTCTTTTCACAGTCTCGCGCCACCTAGAATATGAAGAATCCAGAGTAACTCCGTCAAATGGATCCTCTGTCCGAAATTACAGCGTATGACATTAGCATTGCCCATATAGGCTCATGTTAAAAAGTGATATATATATATATATATATACTGACCATGCTAACATTTTTACCCGTAGCTCTGAACAGAGAGCCCATTTGACGGAGTTACTCTGGATTCTTCATATTCTAGGTGGCGCGAGACTGTGAAAAGAGTTTGGTGAGATTTGGCGACCTGCACTTCGTGGGTCCCCTTGTTAGTAATATTCCTCCACGCGGCGCACCAATAATTTATCCGATCCGCGATCAAGTCTGCAAGAGATAAAACTTGTTTTCAAGTCCATCAAAATTTATCCACTTGTACATCATAAATGTCAATGACTTGCTGATCCAAGTTGTTGAAGCTCATGAAAATTACTGTATCCGTAAACGACTCATCTCATGACATATTTTCGATTCATTAATCTTTGATGAAAATAATTTTGTAAAATGAAAATCCCAATGAAACTTGCACTGGCGTTGGCTTTTGATAGCGAAATGAGCTTTGAAGTCAACTTCCAATATATTACTCCACCCTTTGAAGCGTGCAAAATTGCTTTCGTTATTAATCCCAGACTCGTCAATTGGAAATGGAAGTATGACATCGTTCTGTAAAAAGTTCTTGATCAAAACTCACAGACCCATGGCTTTTCTACATGGTATTTTGTAAAATGAGTTTCTGAAGAAGGTCAATTATGAATTTTTTAATATCCCAAACTCATTCCGGGGATCTGTATGAAACAAAGTAAAAACTAGCATGAACATAAAATGTTCCAATCTCTGAATGAGCAAGTGCTCTGGGCAATTGAGTATTGAATAAACAAAATACACTTGAAAAACGCCAGATGTACCATTGAATGCTTGAACATCATTGATTTTTATCATATTCATAATATCGATACTTCTCTTGAATTAAACTTTGAGATGCAAGCAGTACCAATTCACCGAGTATCGAAAAAGTAAGGTGAGTGTACCAAACTTGCCCCCATTAAGCCATTCTCTCAATAACTCTGGCTTTCTTCAATATTTTTAACTTACTTCAACTCATTTAAAAGATTGTCCAAAGAGCTTAAGAGTGAGCTGCAGTACGTCTGATACCAACTAACCAGGACCAAGCTATCACAATTTTTCCAAAAAGTGATTTTTGAGAGTTTACAAAAGTGTGTACTCAACTTGCCCCCATCATTGAACACAGCGTGAATCGGTGTTGAGAGTGCTCCCCAGCTGTTTTCTGCGACACCTTGCGGTCAAATTGGTTTATTGTGAATAGCTAATCATCCAAACAATTTTGGATGGATAGCGGTGTAGAGCCACGTGCGGGCAATTTTCCCGCAGATTTAAAAAAAAGTTTCATTGAAATTGATGCAAAATTGAGTGAGTATAGTTGGGTAACTAAAATTGAGTAATTATACTCACTCAATTTTGCACCAATCTCAAAAGTTTTTGAAACCGATTTTACTGAACGCTATTTCCTTGACGAATGTTTAGCTGCGCAAACATGGAAAATGGAAAAATCTCTTTAAATTTCCTGGGAAACGCAGAAATGATGCGGGGTCGATCCAAAACACTTGTTTTCTCATATTTTACTATAGCAAATGTAAAAAAAATTATCGGGAAGGCTAACGAGGGCCCATTCGGAAGATCAGCATATGGGGATAAGTTGGGTGCAGAGGCAAGTTGAGTACACTTCCCATCAACTGGGGTGACTTTGACAAAAATCGAATTATTTCCCCTATAATTCGTGTAACTTGAACAATTCGTATCAGAATTGCATTGTATTTGTGGCCAATCGAAAGCCCAGAGTCTCAGTTTTCGATTGCGATACTCACGAAACCAATTTGGACATCTCTGATCGGAGCTATGATCGCTCAAAGTCGTATCCCAAAGTGCAACCGCTTTGCAGACATAAACACATCCTTCTCAGTTTCCGGGCTGCAAAATTGAAACTATGTGAAAATATGCCAATAAAACGATGGATTCGTCGAAATATCTGTACAGACAAGTGGAATCTATCTCAGCTACCTTCGAGTCGTCCTGCAAATGTCGGAGCCACACTTAATTTTCCGAGAGACCGTTTGTGAGATTTAAAATCTACTTCTGATAATTTTTGTATATAAACGAACACACATCTGATGGAGACCTTCACGCCCGTGCAAAACATTGATGCCCATACGTGTCCAAAGTGGGAAGAACATGTATTAGAGCCTCAGGGTTATCTACCTTGCCAATTGCGTGTGATGACGACTTATTCGTGCGGGTTGTTCCAAGGTTACCCCCCCCCCGCTCACGCCCCACCGTCCCAAAGTTACCCCAGTCGACGGGACCTTACTTTTGCGCAAGATCAGGAATAATACAATTGCAAAGTATAGGACTTCAAAGTGATACATTTCATTCAATCCCCCTCGCCATTCCCCATATTCGAAATTGATGCTCGAATTTCGTTTTTGTTTGTCGTTTATAGTTACCACCTGAAAATATCGGAAAACCTTATTGAAATCCTGTCCATGCTGAGAAATATGATTGTTGTAATCATCTGGAATGTGAAGTCTGTTTCAACCCTGCCATGAACTATGAAAAACGAAGTGAAGAGGAATTTGAGGATCAATATCGGGTTCAACCCTGCCATAAAACAAAATTTAGAGTCATTCTCACGGCAACAAGATTTTTGAAAAAAGCCAATAAAACTGTGAACTATTAAAAACTAAGGACTGACATTGATAAATGAGGGTGAGTTAGTTTGAACCTCACCTTCATTTTGCTCACTCCACGTTATGTCTTCAGTGAACCTCTCTACCACAGACACATTAACAACTACTTTACCCATCCAATAATCTCTAAGGTATTGATGCGAAAACCCAAAATGTTCAAGTTCCCTTCCCCTCTTTCCAAAAGTATACCATCTACCCGCAAGCTCAGTATTGTTGTACATATAAGCTACAAGTGCAAGAGTAAGGCAAACGAGTAGGTAGGGGTCGGCTTGAGTCAACGTGCGGTTTATGCGGCTGGCCAGTAGTGGACCAACAATACTTGGGCACAAGCTTTTGACCACCAAGTTAAACCCACCGAGTTGTTCGCAAAGTTTACAGGTGCCTTCCCTCTACATAACTATACAAGCCCTTTTAGCAAGAGTATGTCAAGGCTCCTTAGGTGGTATCTCCCAAGAATCTCAAAGGCTCTTATACTATACACACATATCAGGCATGTAAAACATGTCTTCACCGATGTATCTCTGCCTCAACTCAAAAAATACCATCGTTATGTTTTTTATGGTTATATCCATCTGTAACTATACCTGTATTGGAGTGATTCACGTCAGCTATTTTTTCTTTTTCGTAAATTTCACGCGAAATCCTATATTATCCGCCTCGAGCTCTGTGTATTACACATCACTGGCTAATTTTTTCGACGATCATATCCGGATCCGAACGATGATTCCAAACTTGACCATCAAGAAATATCTTTCCTGACTTATTTTACACGAAAATGTAAATATGCGAGGGAACATGGTTATATTAAGGTACTGAAAAATGTGTAAAAGTCATTCCAGGATACGAGATTATGTGTTATATATATATATATGGTATGGTCTCGATTCCTCGCTTGGTGGCGGTCTTGATTTTTTGATCAAGTCTAGAGAGCCAGTAGTCGTATTATACACGCATGTCGAGAAGCTGGACTCACAGCAGGGAGTTTGAAATCGCGCTTGTAAATGCCTCTGACTCTTGTGGTGATGATTTTACGCGTATGGTAATTATGTCGGTGAATTTCGATCGAGCGATTCGTTTTATCTGCGAATTGACGCAAAGGCAGTGGCGTGTCCGGAAAAATTTTATGATTCATGGTGTGGCAAGTGTACTGGAATGAAGAATTAGTGCAAGTATAGTTATTCAGGAAAATCAAGTCTCGAAGATTGGGAAAAATTGACTAGTATAAGAGATGAACTTTGGATTTGACTTTTTTCGGAGACAGGTACAAGAGAAGTGGGAAATCTTGGGAAGGAAAAGTCCAAAGAGTAAATAATAACGGAATTTCTATGAGAATTGATGTATAAATTAGATATGACCATTGCCTCCCTTGGAGATTCAAAAATCAGATTTAATGGATATGTGAAAATGATTTCCGTATAATGAGCATCATCACACTGGAACAGGATGAGAATTACGTAATATCTAAGAACTCTGATGGTGGAGAGATGGGAAGGAGTATGTGAGAAGAGTGCTGCTGAGTTTCTCATGGTTCTAACCACAGCAGTAAAGTCTCGTCAGTTGCTTTGCCTGTTTTAACCGATTCACATTGTCCAACACGGTCGACAGTTTTTTTGGTTCATTAATCTTTTCTGGGAATTTCAAGAAAGTTTAAAGGAACTTTGAAAATTCTGTTGGAGAACGTTGGAAAATTTTTCATTAACTTGTCAACGTTTCAAGGATACATATGTCAAAAGAATTTCCTCGAAAATTTCGGTCAGAATTTGAGGAACATCGATCTTTAACGTTTCTCAGAGGGTTTCTAGGCCAGCATACGAAGTAGGAGCGACCTTGAGGGCTGAGGAACCTTTTTTCCACCCATTTTGGTATTAGAAATTGATCGAAATTACTTCGCGGACCATAACTGACAAGGGCCGATTCATCATGCTAACCCTCCTAGTCCATATTCTATTTTGTCATTTCTGGTGCCATTTTCACCAATCAGAGGGAACTGACATAATTCCGGGAAATGTTATATTTTGAGAGTTCGCGGCAAAATAGGTATAGGAAAAAAACTTGAAAATTTCTACGACGCTTCTATGGTATTCAAATCATCATTGAAGTTTTGACAATTTGAATTGGCGCCATCCAATATGGCGGCGGCTGCACATGTGCCGCTAAATTCCCCAACTGTTGTAATGTCATTTTTCATCGAAAATTCTTATCTGAATCACAATCGAGAGCTTATTTTACTCGAATAATAGAAGTTCGCATTGAGAAAACGCAAGTTTGCCTCAGAATCATGGTGGAAAACATTCTGAAGTCACGTGACTCATGTGCAGTCGCCGCCATATTGAATGGCGCCAATTCAAAACCTGAAAAACTTCAGACTCAAATTTGAGTCACTTTGACAACAGAAAATTCCCGAATTTCCACATATCGTGTCTATTTCAACGTGAACTTTCATAATATGAGCACTTTTGAATAATTTTTGTAGTCATGTCAGTTCTCTAGAGAACGAATGATGATATCTGAGTCAGAATTCCAAGGGAAAATCATAAAATGAATAAATGAATGAATGAATGAAAAGATTATTGACAGGTAATATAGGTACTTTTATGGCGTTGCGAATAATTGTATTGATAACTCCATCGTTACAACAATAAGTCGTTGAAAACACGTATTGACAATCCCGCCACTTGTCACGCAAAGCGGTAAAGCTTTCTCAGCTTCAGGCGGCCAAGGATGCAAAGCGTAATGACGCTCATAAAGCAATAGTATGATAAAGGATACAAAAAAAAATAAACCCGCTTGTCCTGCTTCCAACATACTTTTTGTCCCATTAGCCCTCAGTCTCTTTTATGTTTTCTACCTCTCATGTCCTCTCTGCTCGCTCTTGTTTTCTTCCTGTCTCACATGCCATTCATCCTTTCTTACTCCTCAACAGTTTCTCATTTTTCGTATACCACACGTTGAGCACACGAATTATAGAAAGGTATTAGATGATGGATCCACGAAAATTTCAGTTCTTCAATTTCATTAGTGTCTCACAGCGTGTCACAATTTTATCAAGATGTGCGAGATTTGTCGCCACAATGATCGAAATCGAATCAAATTATTATGAGTAAATGATATGTATGTAATCAAGATACAGTTTTTTCAAGGAATTCTGAAAGACCAATTTTACATGATTCTCAAGACACCAGAGAAAATTTAATAGAAACATTATTTTTTGCAAGAAGCGTGTGAGCTTGAAAATATAGGGATATCATGAACTGGATGCTGTGTCACATTATAAGTCATGGTATGGAAGAACTGTCGTCATAAATTTTGATGATGTTCAAAGTTTTGGATGTGAGAGAATAAGAGGCTAGGATAACAGTGTCCTCTTGTCCAAACTCGCATAGATATTCATATTCAAGGAAAAGACGAATAGCTTTCGTGGGCGTGGACCTGATGTGGTTCTTTGATGGAATCGAATTGGCTATATTCTGATTTCTCATCTTCATCAATTTTATGGCTTCCAAGCACTTACAATTTTTATTATGAGCATTAAAATCGTTAGCAGTTTATGAATGTTTGAATTGATGGTACATTCTTGAAAAAAATAGAGGCAGTAATTCCGTGGGAGATGAGACTTCAGATGATAGGTTAATCTTAATTCTTATTTAGATGATTTCTGAGCCTGATGAAGTAGTTTCTTCCATATTAGAGCTCAATCGAGAGCTCAATGGTATCTCGCAGATAGTTTCCTAAGGAGAAAATTGATTTTCTTCTTGTTGGAACTATTCCCTTCTTATTTCAGATCTGGATTTGGAACGAAAATAAATTCGAGTTTCAAGCCACTCGGTTCGGAATTGAATTGTATTCGTGTCAAATACACAATATCAGATGATTTAATGCATTTTGGAGAGTTATACGAAATTATAACCTCTCCGACCCGAACCTACACTTTCTTTTCGTGTTTCAGACCTAAATTCACTCTCGCAATTCTGGACATGAATGCTACAAAATATTGAATTTTAAGAGATTTGCGAATTCCAAGTTTTTTTGATAGTTTTGTTACATAATGAATGTTTCAGGCGAAGACAAACTTTAATAGGATTTTCGAAATTCACGGACTATCAAGAATCCAAAAAAACTTCGTAGGCTCACCGCAAAATCATTAAGAATTCCCGTAAACCTTCTGATCAAACTCACATTCCTCTACTTACACCCACAATCAAACATCGCAGTACAAAAAAAATAAAATATCTGAAAAAAATGCAGTAGACCATCTACAGCAGGCCACAAAGAAAGAAAAAAAATCTCCCTTCTTTCTTTTCATTCTAAGCCCCTAACCAGCGCACTCTGATACCCCAAAACTCCAATATTATAACGAAACAAAGAAGAGAAAGTCAAAAAAATTCAAATCCATAATTGTCTTGGGCATCCTCTGACTTCATCATCTACCGTACCGAACATCATTATCGCGTCAATACAGGAAGCTCAAATATCTCGTACATACCGTACTATAGAGTCGACTTCGGATGCAGTATACGGTATATGTACAGCCACATCAATAAATCAGCCTCCGGAGGATGCATTGATCGGAACGCGATGGCGCATCATCAGACCAAGCCGGTGAACGATCGAAACTATTATGCACCACTCGCACTCGGACTATCACTATTCCATTCCACGAGACTCAATATGATTCAAGCGCACAGTACCTTATGGTGTCTATCACACTTTGCATTATTATATAGGTAAAATGCGGTATGCTCATGCACGACGGTTTCTAAATTCAATTCATACTTGGATTCGATACATACCTGGAACTTGGAAAGAGGACCCCGACGGCGCGTGAGTTTGTATCCGTGTAAATTATTACACGGATGCCTATTGAGCTATATAGGTATAATACTACGATTTTTTGAGACGCAGGCTGTTGATGAGTTTCCATCGAATTCCAAGCTGACCGTTTCTTTTTTCTTTCCTCAATATAGAAGTTAGTAGTAGTTGTAGTATTAGTAGTGGTCCATCGCGGTTGCCTGGAAAAATTTTGATATCTTGATCGTTCATTCATGAATTTCCAAGACGTACGCAACACTTTCGAATAGATCTTTTCCATATCGGTATGAGGCGATCTCTCGATTTTGGTTGTCACTTACAAGAAGCTCAGCGTGTTCTGATATCGGTTTCTGAGCTTCTAAGATGATGATCTAGCTCTATAAGAGCGATTTATAAACAAGTTATACTCCTCTTCTTTAGATAGATCTTCTTGAATTTTCTCAAGAGCTTCAGAGGATCATGTACAGAACAGACGCTCACCCGTCATTCTACCTTCTAACATGTATTCAAAGCAGGCGTGGCAACGTGACATTGGCCTGCTCGTTTTGATGATGATGATGATGATAATGATGATGATGTTGGTGGTTTGGTTCGATATTGACGTGATCCGACAGATGGAATTTAATGAGCGATAGATTAATTTGATGCTTCGAGTAATTTGGTAGGATGAGCCGGATGATTGAGACGTCAGCTGGACATGATAATGAGGCTTAGGTAATATAGAAATATTTCAGGTGAGAATTGAATGACTGATCTGGCACGTTTATTCAATCATTTTGTGGTTTCCAACTGGTCAAGAGAAGTTTCTTAACTGAGGCTACATAACAATTTCATTTTTCTAAAATTTTCATCGACAATCCTTTGAATCTACTCAAGTACATCGATATCGTGAAATTCTAATTACAACTTAACGACACGCTAGCGAATCAAAATTCTAGTCAATAACTCAATTTTACACTGCTGTTTCTTTGACTTTTGACCGGTCGACTCATTTATCTCAAAGACCGCACCCAGAAATTTTAGTGAAAAAGATTTTCAATGATGAAAAACTGGAAAAGAAATTGATAAAATATCCGTTGTCGACATAGGATGGTGAAATACTGTCGGTGCAAAGGATTTATTTTCCCCGTTACATTTATAACGAGAAAAGTCTTCTTGATAATCTTACTGTACATAAAAGGAACCAGAGGTCACAGTTTTCCCTGGATAGTTTCTCAAATTTTGAAGTCGATGTTTTGATTTTTGAATAGTTATTGTTGTTGTGCACAATCTGTTCATTAATATATCTCAATTCAGTATAGCTCAATGCAAGATTTATCAAAAAGGTAAAAGCAGAATCACAAATCAGTTATTCCTCCTAAGTAGTAAGTGATTTTGAATCATCGTTTCCTCCATTTTACTAGTCAATTTCCATGAACTTTGTCCAAGTTCGAAACGTATTTCCAGAATGGTCTATTTTGGTCGTTCAATGCCAAAATTTGTCCGTTCGGATCCCGCGTGTCGGCCTGCCTGTGCGGATCTCGGCGTGGATAGAGTGACGTATTAGGAGTAAACCTCTGTGTTATTTTAGATGGCAGAAAAATCCAATATGGCTGAATCTCAAAACATTCCCATAAGAAATACACGGCGCCAAGATGGTGGCGTTTCAAGACGGGTTCACTCCCAATGATGGGTGGCCGAATGGATCATGGGTGGGTCGATGGGTGGATGGGTTAGTAATCGGGTGAATAGGTGGTCGGGCAGATGGATGGTCTGGAATGGTCTGGTACGTTTTGGAACTCGGTCTGGGACGATTTAGGACGGTGAGGCCCGGTCTGGAACGGAATGGAATGATTTGGCATGGTTTGAAATGGTTTGAAACGGTCTGGTGCAATTTGGGATGGTTGAGTACGATCCGAAACGATCTCATAAAGTCTAAGATGACCTGGAATTTTGTGATAGTCCGGGATGATCTGGAAGAGACGTATTGATGGTGGGACGGGTAGATGACGGGTGTACAGGTTGATGGATGGCTAAACGGTTTGGTGGGTGGTTAAGTATAACAATGAGCGGCACGAATTCAACAAATTTTGGTCCGAACTTCGTGAGATACCTCAGTGTGACATCATTAATTGATCATTTATATACACGTCATGTTACAAATATCATTTTTGAGCTGCAACAGCATCACAAAGGGCCCCTGACGTATCAAGGACATTCTCAAGCCAAACGAGTGGTAGCGGAAGAGGCAATAATACTATCATACATATAATCAAGAGAAAGAATTCTGCACCCGCGGTAAAATCGATTGACCACGAATATATCAACTCCAATAGATTTCAACCAAATCAATCGAGTTATCATGGAAATATTCATGGAAATCTCTAAAATCATAAAAATAATTCGTTCCTTAATTTATTCTATAAATCTCCCAGGATCAAATTCTCATTGAGGCTATTGTACACGGCTGAACTAACCCGGACAAATTATTCAACGATACAATTTTCGACGGAACAATCCGATCATAAAATCCCCAAATATAAAATCTATTTAGCCTAAATATGTCCACTTTCATAAATCATACACAACTTTAGTCCCCCAAATAGCCTCGATATGAAAAATTCCTTAACTTCATTCACGCCCATGTACTATATCTACACCGGATAATAGAATGCTATTTTCATACACGGGTCAGCTAGTCAATAAAGTGACAGCTGTTGCCCGTACTCTTCTGGAAGCGTAAAAACGTGGTGGCATTCATCAATATGTAGAAACTACCTTGGTGCACAAAACGCTCTATTTTGAATAAAAACCCTAGCGAGTACCTATACATATGTCTAAACCATTGAATGTCGTCGCTCGCGCGTGCGGGTCCATGCAATCACCCGCTCGAATGAGTCCGGCAAATATACTCGTCGTCACAGTAGAGTATGCATCCGTCGAGTTCATCGTTCGACAATGAATGAATGCCCTCCTATACCTACAGTATGCAGAAGTAGAGCCTCTTCACAAAGAAAACAGTCCCCAAAGTGGATCGGAAATACACTCTCAATGAAACCCTGTGACACACATTGACTGGTCCTTCCACAATGTCCTACATGTATATAAAAGGTTTTCATTTAGGATCTATGTAGCCCAGCTGATCTAAAGATAGAAAAGCTTAAAATGTCGCTAATTAATCAAGTTGTAACTCGGGTCTGGGTACACCATAGCTTACCCAATCCACTTGATTCATCAAACCTTCGAGTGTTGATATAACGTAATACAGGTCAATCGAAGTCTCAGTATAAGGGCACCGAAGGCGTTTCACATCACGCCCTCGATTTTCGCTTTGTCATCCCTTTCTTTCACACTCGTGTAAGCTCACCACGCGCGGGGAAAGTCTCGTCACGAGCTTTTCAACTTTTCGACGATTTGCTCAAGAATGAAAAAATTCACCCCAAGGCAGGCGAGAACTAAAACTGGACTGAGAAATAGGACACGTATGCGTCAGTTGAATGTAGTGGACGTTGATATTGCAGATATGAGAGAAATGTATGGAAAAAGTGGTGGATATCTCAGCTAGATGAAGTTGGAGAGGTAGAGAAACTATTTTCTGAACTTTTCATCTTCACTTCACTTCTTTTACTTTGTGAAAGAACACGTGTCCGTCTGTATAACTTATTCCCCTTGCGAATTTCTTTTCTTCTGGCCTTCAACTCGAATGTTTCAAAATGCCGCAAGATATGGCTCAGGCCTCATGGAATGATTTTCAATTTTGAGAGTATTTCAACTTTTCTATTTTAATAATATAAATAGATTTTTTCATTCCCAAAACTGATAGCAATTCACAATTCATTGAGATGGCCTAAAATCTAGATCCAATAGATCAAATCAAAACTCATGTTGGAAAAATAATTATAATGAAGTTCGTAATTCAAACAAATCGAAAACTCTCAATCAATCATGGGCTCTGCAATGCATTGATTGTCTTATTGTTTGTTTCAATTGAAAAATACATTGAATCAATTGAATGTTTAATATTGACTGTGACCCAAATTGAGGTGCATCCTGGGGATATTCAGAGAGCACTGTAAAATTTACCATTAATTTTAAGCAATTCAATTGAAACGATGGACAATTCACGATGACCCATGATACCTATCTGACAGCAAGCTTACACCCGTATCGAAAATAGAGCAAAAAGTCAAAAGATTGAATAATTGATACAGTCAGCTTTATTGAAAGTCATTGTTGTCATGATGGAATATCCATCCAATCATTGAAAGGCATCAAAGTCAGAGTACAAACAGTTTATTCATCGGTCAAACAATGTAGGACCAATATCAAAAGAAGCAATAAATTGTAATGATTAATTCATCCCATTAGAGTGTATGGACTCGATAAATGCATTGACTCGAATTTAAAAAATTGATGACTAATTTGACTTTGGGAATTAGTAGCTATCACGAGAGCTGTCATATGTTCATGAATCAACTCAAAACAGTCCAACTATTCAAAGCCTTTACAGAATTACAAGATGCATACCATGGACATATTAGTACTATTTGATATCGTTCAATTTTTAGTAGTTCATGCGATGCTTAATAAAGGCCATAGAAGTGATTTTTATTATTTCCCATACGAAAAGTACTGTTAATAAATTATACTCAAGGGTTTCGTTATCACGATAAATATTTCTCCTGATACTTGAGTGAGCCATCTCATTTTCGTCCCCAATTGACTTTTTCAAACCCAAGCAGGACACGAAGGCTCAAAAATACGAGAAGTTGAAAACAATCCTCTCCACAGTTATCGATTTCAAATTACAATCAGACTACATCTTTCAATCCTCGGTAGAAATAAGGGGATGAGTGATTCGCTTAAAGTCGATGAGGCTTACTTTCAAGCACAGATTTTTGCTCAATACTCGGTTGCAAAATCTAATTTTCGCATCCGAGGTTAGGTTCTTCACAAAGATATCCAGCGAGTTCTTGGGTACTTTTACCAAAGCAAAGATTCATCGTCGAGAGAAAATTGAAAAAAAAATAACTCAGAAGATACAGAGAAATTGCAACCTCGCCGTACATCTAGAATAATACTGGCAAAGATGCAATACATCTGATAAAATTCAAAAAATGAGAAGATCAATCCTCAGAAGGAAGGCTTTGTCCGAAGTCATGAAAAGTGTAAAACCCACGGAAAATGTTACCTTAATATGTAAAAGGTAGTACCCAGCAAAGATCAAGCTGTATTTTATTAGCAATCCATGAAAGGGCAGCTAAAGATCGGGCAGCTCTGATACCGTATAGCATAAATTATATAAGGTAAAGTCGTATTTAAATGTGCACGCTTTTATCTCGACTGCAATATATACCTTTGTCGCGCTGGCTCAAACCGTGAGCACGAAGTTCTCTTTATTTTGATGTGTAATGAGGGCCGAGCTAAATTACGGCTCTTCCCCTATTTTATACCCTACCTCAATAAATATTCCAGACTCGAGCTCAGGGCTACGATATACCACCTCACCACCACTATGGTGTGATCATCCTCGGATTATGCGATTAGCATCGCGTGATTGAAATGTTTTTTAATTTCAGCACCTTGCTAAAGCGATTTTCCAGACCGACCACTTTCAGCATTATCCTATATTCCCTAGTTACCTTCCATACTTTACGAGGCTTCGAGTTCTTTTTTTTTTTTTTGCCCTCGTTTTGCAACCCCGGACTGCCGCAAAGCCCTTGCAAACTAACTGGATGCACTGATTCGCTCGATCGGAGGTTACCCACCTATAGAATGCGGTAAGAATTTTTCACGCGAATGCTTTCGAAACGAACGCTTCGATGGAGGCCTGTAAGTGGGGTTCTCTCTTTCGAATGGCACTTGAATTCTGTTATTGGATATTGAAATGTCGATGAAAATCCTCGTTGGTAAGAGGAAGCTTGGGTTTTATTTGTGTGAAAAGTCAAATGATGTGCAATGTCGACTCTTTTCATGAAATTAGCAGCTATTAAGGGTAGGATGAGGGTTTTAGGAATTTCAAGAATGCCATTGACGAGATGCCGATCTGATGAGATGGTTTTCTCATTTAATAGGTGCTTCATTCAAGTGAGCTATAGATGAAGCTGTCAATCATGGGCATTCTCTGGCCAATAATGGATGCATCTCATGTAGCATAAAAGTGCTGAAGTAGAAAATGACTCGGAGCGATAGAATCTTCTGTCGAACGCATGGATGTCTCTAGCTCCGAATAGGGGAGATCCATAAAGGGAGATACAAATTTCCAAGCGATTTTGATGAGGACTAGCTTCATAATTTCTCTGAAAATTTGAGCACTCAGAATATACCTTACTGACACAAGCCCCAGTGGAAGGGTAACCTGGGTAACATTAAAAAGAGCCACAGAATTCGAAGATCTCAGGAAATTTATCAACAGTGTCTGTTTTTAATTGCAAATAGCGTTATTTCCTTACTTGCTACGGCTCGTTCAGCTTGTAAATAATCTTGATGAGTCATAAGCCCCTGAAGTGTTTTTGTAGTTCAATAACGATGGTTGTGAAGTAATGATTGATGATCAATCTAAGGTGCCAGTAAGTGGTATCTTATGAAGCTCAGAAGAATGATATCACCTTGAAGTATACCTGCTGATCGATATATTGTTTAGAAAATTCAGTTCAACTGCTTTGAATTTCGAGAACGGCAGAGTTGGGGATATCGAAGTCCCGACCTATTAACACTGGTATTTATAGTCGTTGTTAGCCTGAGGGTCAAAAGGCAATTCGCGGGTTGGGTGCTTTAGTCGGTAAAGCCAAAAAGTGAAGTTTGCACCCACTGCTCATTTTTACACTGCATTGTTGCAGCAAAACACCAGCAACTCTAACTCGTTTTTAGTCCGCGCCATCTATAGTTCCCAAACCGTGGATTAACTCTAAGCCTCACGTTACTAACGACTATGAATGTTGAAGAGATTTTCTTGATGAACTAGTCCTAATTACACCAATCCAGATAAAATTAGATCATACTTGATCGAAATAGACAGAACTAATACCTTATTAGACCGAACTAGACCGTATCAGATTGAGTCAGACCGAATTAAACATAACTATACAGAACTAGACTGAACTGAACTGTACTAGCACATCATTTTGCAATAATGATGGTTGTAAAACATTGATTGATGATCACTTCAAGGTGCTAGGAAGAAATTTCTCATGGAAGTCGAGAAATTGATATTAGCTTGAACTGTACCAGCTAATAGATATGTTGTTTTAGGAAATTTCGATTAACTGTTCTAAATTTTCGAAATAGCTGAGTTGGATATAATAAAGTTCTGATTCATTTTTTTGGATGAACAAGACCTAATTACACCGAACAGGACCGAACTAGACCGAACCAGACCTCCTGAGATCAAACTAAGCTGAACTAGATCGAGTTACGCCAAACTAACCCTAATAATGCCAAACTAAACTGAACTAGACCAAATTAATACGGTACTTCCCATTGCAATCCCAATCCCTATCCACCCATCGCCCGACCATGACCCATACGGCTCCCCATCATACATCACCCCTTCAACAACCCGATACGCGGGATGCTGACGGACAAATTTCGGCTGGGCCTTTAAGTATCATAATGCCGAATCCACGTCCCGTTCAGCAATGCGTTTTACAGATGTGAGAAATGACTAGTCTAAATTATTCCAATTTACACATCGAATGTTGCACGCTCCCTGACACTTTACACCGCAAGTACAATTGAGGAATGGTCTAAAAGCGGCCACACTGAGCTTCAATAGATTGAAGTAAAAAGCTATTACAAATTTGAATATCAAATTGAACAACGGAAAGATCAGATCTGTTGAACCAAGGTAAGTGTACCCAACTTGCCTCTGTACCCAACTGGACCCCATATGCCGATCTCGGGAGTGGGCACTCCTTGGCCCCCCGGCAATTTTTTTTCACGTTTGTTATGTTGAAATATGAGAAAGTGAGTAGTTTGCGTCGACCCCGAATCGATCCTGCGTTCTCCAGAGAATTTGAAGTGATTTTTCTATTTTTCGTGATTGCTTAGCTAAGAAAGCACCGAGGGAATTGCCTTCAGTAAAATGAGTGCCAAATTTTTTGAGTTCAACCAATCTTAGGCTGGAATTCATAGTCGTTAATCCGAGATCAGGATCGGCGGATTAGGAGCGGTGCCCTAAATCCACCGACTGTAATCTCGGATTAACGACTATGAATTCCAGCCTTAACGTACCTTAGCGCATTCGATTCCTTGTTTCAAAATCTTTAAAATCCGTTCCTTAAAGTTACAAATTTGAATATGGAGCTGTTTTATGTGCAAAACGCGGAGACGATTTGTAAACAAGGATGCCAACATCGGAGTGTACTCAACATGCCCGCATATAATTATCTCGGAAGGTCGTGCAGTACAACTTTTTTCACCACTCGGAACATATTTATCACGTCAAAATAGGTCGGAAAGAGTGTTTTGGACCATCGAAAAGCTCCAAATGTGCGTGAACGGCGATAAAAACACGCTATCGCCGATTTCCATAATTTATTTTAGAAGAATTGAGACAGTTCGGCTCCAATTCATCAAAATTAGACGTGGATTAGTGCATTTCAAGGGCCCTGAAACGAGCTTCAAAACGAGCTAAAGTACGTTGGAAAATGTTGAGGTAAACCAGAGTTGTTGGGGAAATGGCTTAATGGGGGCAAGTTGGGTACACACTTTTGTAAACTCTCAAAAATCACCTTTTGGGAGAATTCGAATAGTTTGACTCCAGTTGGTCTCAATTGGATGATGTACTTTAACTCATTCCGAAGGTCTTGAGACAAGCTTTAAAATGAGCTGAAGCACGTTGAAAATTGTTGAGGTGCAAGTTGGATACACTTACCTTAGTTCGGATTGGAAGACATAATAATTGAACGCCGGTCCGAAATTTTCCCGTTCGAATTCCGCATATCCGGTATCTACGATAAAGGAGTAAAGTATAATAACGGATGACCGTCAGGGTCATTGATTGGTCGATAGATAGGAGTAGATATGTCGGATAGAAGGACGGACGGATGAGTGGATGGATGGATTGTCTGGCTTGGTCTGGTCTATTTTGATCTAATACAGTTATATTACCGTACGAGAACTATACGTACACCATTCTAGTATCGTACTGCAACTGGATACCAGGTGACGTTTCGTGTTTTTAGAACTTTTGCTCTGGTATTCATAGTCGTTTCTGAACCGAGGGTTAGAGTTTGATTCGCGGTCTAGGCGCTGTAGTCGTGGCCAGATTATGAGTTTGAGTCTTTGGTGTTCTGTTGCGCTGGTATGATCAGGTATGATGCGGAGTTTTAGTTCATTTATTGGTCGCGCCGACTACAGCACCTGAACCTCAGGATTAAACTCTAACCCAAGGTTAAGAAACGATTATGAATATCAGTTAGTGTTCTTTTGAAAGGGAGAGTGAAGCAGATTATTATGAAGATAGAATTTTTTCGGTCTTTGCGAGTTAAAGTCAGCAGATATTGCTGACGTTTTTTGGCATCAATCGAGAATGGATTTTACTCCACTCTCGATCAATGCACCTTTAGAGCCTCGTATGGTTCCGAGGATGCATCTAAAGGATTTTGATGGAAAGGAATGAAAAGTAAAGATGAGAAATGAGAAACTTTATGAAAAAATTTGGATTCTACGCTGATGTTATGCGTGTTTCGCCCTTCTCTCATTGCTCGGGCTTTTCAAAGTGGTGGAAGAGCAATGAAAGTTTACCACTGACACGCGGCTCAAGTGGCCGAAAAATATTGATGCCAAAAAACGTCAGCAATATCTGCTGACTTTAACTCGCAAAGACCGAAAAAATTCTATCTTCATAATTTGAAATTCCCGCGAGTGATAAATACGATATCCGATCATATCGATCGAGTGTCAAAAATTAATTACATGAAGCAGATTATGTTTTTCCTCCCTTGTTTTTAGTACAGCCGCTATTCCATTTATCCCTTCCTCAGGTTAGGCTAGAAAGACCAGTCAACTTCCTCGAGCCGAGTTTACTCTCCTTCTCTCTACCCTCCCTACTCATACCCCTTCCACTCATGCTTTACCGTACTAGTGCCGTACTAGCGCCGTACTAGTGCATTACAAGTACCGGAATAGAGGCGCGGCACCTCAGGTGCCGTACTTGTAGAATCTAGCATGGTCTATTTCAGTCTACTTCGGTCTGATTCGGTCCAGTACTGAGTAGTTCGTTCTATTGTGGTTTATTTCGGTCTGATTCTAGGATCTAGTTTGATCCAAATAGTTCTGGTTCGGTCTAGTTCAGTAAAATCCAGCCTAGTTCGGTCGAGTTCGATCTAATTCAATTTAGTTTGGTATGATTCAGTCAGTTCCGCTTGAGGCGCCGTGACGTGCACACGCATCTAGGCAATTCGAGGGTTTTTAGTCTCGTGTCGAGTTCTGAGAGGCCCCCGTGGCTCTCAGAGTGCGTTCGCGACGTTGAGTTTTCCACAGAGCCCGAAACTCTGTGGTTTTTCACGATTGAAACAGTTTTATTTTCGCAATTCAACTACCGCTAAGCTCTCCTAACCTCACCCCGGTGGCCGGCGGCCACCGGTCGGTTGCGCGCAAAATGAATGTCCCGACAGATCTCGCACAACAAAACTCGTCAGGGGCCGTTATGCCCCAAGAGAATTTCGACATGGATCTGATGGATTACACTGAAGCTGCTTCAACTGATCAGACTTACACCTCGCAGTTCGCTTCGACAAACCCTTTCGCATCTTTGCAAGGAACGTCAGACGTGGATAATTTTCCCGCGAACTCGAATTCGATCAAAGATAAAATACCGCATTCTCCCCCTCCTAAGAGGCAGCGAAATGGATCGATTAAGGGGGTTCGATAGCGACTCGTGAGTCAAGGTGAAAACCGATAGTAGCAATAAACCCAAAAATCAATATTCGCATTCCTGACTGCTTTAATTTCTATCTGTAAATTCAAATTATAAATTTAGATGAGGCCAGAAATAGTTTTCACAATGATAGAGTCCGTGAAATCATAATTTATAATTTCTGGTGCATCGCTTGACTACCGTAACCTCGCTGCAACGAGCACGGGAATTACATGTATAACCTCAGCGTCATCAGTTTGTATTCAAAATCTCTCTTCAAAATGTCCGTCAACCCCTTATTTTTATCGATTCATAAGAAAGTATGGAATCACAGTTTACTACACCTAGTTTTTCATCATTGTGGCCGATAAATACAGAAAGATATCGTCTCACTTCCTGACGGAAAATTTGATACGCCCGTAAGACGTGGGTTGAACATCCAATTTTCAAATAAGTTTCTCTCAAAAATGTCATCGTCAACCCATATTTTTCTCAACGGAAATCGATTCAGGGGCTCTCAATCTACAAATTTTATCAATCCCATTTGCCTGGCCGAAAAAGTCAGTAACTATCGAACCCCCTTAAAAATCAAAATCCTGGAAAATCCCTCTCATCGCTAGACCCACTCGATCCCTCCGATCCTGCCAACGCTATACTACCAAGTGATGATGATAAAAACACACACTCGCGTGCCGCGTCCGAGCCCTCATCTTCCACAGCCGGTCACCAGCATCAACACGTTCAGCAACAACAGCAACATTCAAAGGATCAAAGTGCAGCTGATGTCATAAACAATAAAAATTCTGAGGTGCAGAAAACACCTACCCCTCTGTTCTACTCACAAGGTAACGCAGGGCCGTATGTAGTTTTTATAGAGCCTGTTGACCCATCTCTTGTAAAAGGTAAACTGAACTCAACTACCGTTGGCAAAATAATTGCAAAAAATATTGATGACAACCGTTATGCATGTGCTTCCTCGGGTAGATACAAAGTCACTGTTACGGCTGTAGATTCGGAGGCTGCTAATAGAATTCTTCGCGACTCCACGCTTGCAATGTACAATCTTCGAGCGTCTGCTCCGCTCCACAGATTAAATAGACAAGGCATTATTAGAGATGTTCCGTTTGATCTTTCTGAGTCCGTCATCCTAAATGTCATTCAATCCCCTGTGCCAGTCATCAAAGTTAAACGCTTGATGAGAACCAAGACCGAAGCATCCAATCACAAAAATCTCGTGCCCACTCAATCAATTCAAGTGACTTTTGATGGTCAACACTTGCCATCCCGAGTTAGGCTTTATGGCGCTAGCCACCCGGTAGAACATTTTAATCAGCCGGTGAGAATGTGCTTCCAGTGTTTTCGATACGGTCATATCAAACCGCAATGTCGCAGTGCTCCCATATGTGCGAGATGTGGAACTGCCAAACATGCTTCAAACGATGAATGCCCTCGCAAAGAGTCTAGCCCCTTCTGCGTCAATTGTCATGGCGATCACGAACCGGACGACAGAATCTGCCCTGAATATCAACTTCAGCGTGATGCCCGTACACTCGCGGCTCAAGACAACATACCGATTAGAGACGCATATGTTCGTATAATTAGACGTTCCCCCCCAGCTCACCCTTTGAGAGTCAAAGTCAGCCCGGAAAAATCGCAGAACGCGGATCCTTTCTGGTCCAGCGCTGAATTTCCACAATTAGCTGCTCGCCCCCCAACTCCAGCTTATGTTTCGCCAGCCCTTCATTTTTCACCCGCATCTCGCAACATGTCGGCCAACTCATCCCAGCCTCCGTCTCAACCCCATTCTCAACATCAATGCTCTCCGCGACTAGCGCCAAATCATGGTTCGCCACCACCCATCCCTCCTCGCTCTCCTCCCCGCACTCCTACTAAAACCGGGAATTCGCCCTGGTCTCGAACCCGGCCCCCAAAAAATACTCCTGCCAAGACCGCCCAAGAGAGACTCGATCTTTTCTCCACAAAAGAAAGAAGTTCCCCGCGCCCGAAAGTTTCCTTCGCTTCTAGTAGTCGCGCCCCTCTAGGAGATGATCGGATGCCATACTCTAGACCTGAAGCAAACACGCCTCTCTCGGATGAGGTAGATTTAGATGCACCAAACAAAACCTATGAATATTTCGAGACCCCCAAGAACGTTCAGGATGTCATCGCCCTTCTGGTCCATCTCATAACTAACTTTCTGATTCCTATTATCACTAACTCTGCAAACCCCAGTGCTTCGAATCCTCTCTGCTCTAACCTTCTGAATGCTCTCGCCAATCTCGCTCCGCATCTAGCTCATAATGGATACTAATTCCACGAGAGGCCACCCTCTTCGGATCCTCCAGTGGAATTGTAACTCTTTTAGACAGAGAGAAGCACATTTGAAGTCCCTATCGGTTTCTTATGACATCATCTTGTTGTCAGAAACCAAAGCCAATGATAGAACAAACACTTCTCTGGATGGATTCTCAGCTCTACGAAGAGACAGAGAATTCAATCAGGGAGGTGGGATGCTTATCGCTATCAGAAATAACTTGATTTTTTCAGTAGTAGATATTCTTCATATTCCGCTCTTACTTGAAACGCTAGCAGTTAAAGTTAAGTTACATAACTCAGATAGTATCTACATTGTCTCTGTATACAGGCCACCCAATACGGATTTTTCTCCACAGTTGTGGAATTCTTTTCTACGTTCTCTTCCGCAAAACGATGAGGCAATCATAATCGGAGGCGACTTCAACTGCCACAATATAGCTTGGGGCAGCGCAAATTGTGACAACTTGGGCGTCTCTTTATACTCTACTCTCACACAAGATGATTTTCTCCTTCTGAACAATGGTTCTCCAACCTACCTGAACAGATCCAACCCAGACAATCCTTCTCACTTAGATCTAACCTTTTGCACCCCGCAAATTCTTCCTTTCTGTACATGGTCTGTCCTCGAGGATAATTTTGGCAGTGACCATTGCCCGGTACAAATTTTGATCGGACTCAACGCGTATGCTCCTAATAGTTTTCCTCCTCCTAGGAGACACAATACAAAAAGGTGGAATGAACTGAAGTGGTCGGAGTTCTATGCTTCTCTTGGCAATTTTACTCTGGAGCAAAGTGGCTCTTTTAACTCGGTCCATGATAAATATGCCGCTATCACAAATGCGATGAATGAAGCTATCGCAAATCTCTCGGATAAACCGAATCCGTCTAATTCTCGAAATTCTCGATATCGTACGTTTCGCCCACGCCCTCCTCAACCCCCATGGTGGAATGAGGAGTGCGAGGAAGCGGAGCAACGACGAGCCGAGGCGAGGCGTAACTTTCGTAAGGGGCGGTGTACTTATCGCGACTTAACTTCTGCTGAAAGAGAATTCTACTCAACTTATAGGAGAGTAAAAAAGGCCAGCTTTATGGAATTCTGCGAGTCTGTGAATCCACTAACCCCTATATCCAAAATCTGGGATACAGTCAAACGCTTCCGACACAGAGCCCTCTCGGCACAAGCTGTCCCAAACAATGAATCGAATATCAGGGCAATGCAACAGGTAGTCTGCTCGTTGTGTCCCTCCTCCTGCTTCAGTAACGATTTTCCTAGCGCCTTCGAATCATCCAATGAAACCAACAGGATCTTTAATAGACCCTTCAGCATGAATGAGCTCGAGGCCGGTATTAAGAAATGCAAAAAGAAAATCAACTCAGCCCCTGGCCTTGATCGTATAGATTATAGAATGCTGACAAATCTCCCAGAAAACATGCTTGAAGCTATTCTCTCAGTCTTCAATGACATATACCTTCAGGGTACCTTTCCTGAATCATGGAATCAATTTCTTGTTTTCTTTATTCCTAAGGGTAACTCAGGCAAGTTTAGACCTATATCTCTAGCTCAAGCCCTTTTAAAACTTTGTGAAAGATTGGTGCACACACGCTTCATTTGGTGGCTAGAACACAAGTTTCTTCTTCCCAGTACACAGTTCGGATTCAGAAAGTCACGATCATGCCTAGACAATCTCGCCATTCTGACCTCCACGATCTACTCGAACCTTGCGGAAGGGAAGTATACCGTTGTTCTTTTCCTTGATGAAAAAAGTGCCTTTGATGATGTTGACCCCATCACGTTCATCCACTCGTTGAAGGATCTTGGTCTCCCAGAAACACTTTGCCGTTTCTACTTCAACCTAACTGCACGTCGAGATGTCTATTTCAATATCAACAGCTCTCTGGAGGGTCCGTACACCAGCTGTAAAGGTTTCCCTCAAGGCTGTGTGTCCAGCCCCACTCTATATAACGTAGCTACAAGGGATTTTGAGACCATTCTCGAGGACTGTCAATCGCTGTGCCTAGCTGATGATAAGGCAATCTACTGCTCATCTAAAGACCTGCAGAAATGCTTAAACATTATCGAGAAGAACGCTAACAAGAGCGCTTCCTTCCTCAGCCAGCGTGGCTTAACGATATCCGAAGCTAAAACTAAGCTTGTTATCTTTACCCATAAACACATAGACATCCGGCAATTTTCAATAAAATTGGGCAATAAACTTATTCGCGCTTCTTCGCAGGAAACCTTCTTAGGAATTACGCTGGACCACAAGCTCTCGTGGACGGCACATCTTAATAATCTCATCCAGAAGAGTACCCCGAGAGTCAATATCATTAGGTCACTCAGAACAACGTGGTGGGGCGCCCACCCCCGCTCTCTTCTCCTTATCTATAAGGCCACTCTTCTTGGAGCGTTCGATTATGGGCTCCCATGTGTCCCATCTAACTGTCCTCAATTTTTCGAGAAGCTTGAAGTCGTCCAGCGTCGTGCACTGAGATTTGCTCTTGGGTATCGTCAGTCCACTCCTAATCGCGTGGTGTATGCAGAGTCAAAAGAACTCCCAATCTCCATTAGGCAGGATAAACTCACTAGGAAATACATACTTCGTTGCTTCTCAACTTCTGGCCACCCACTCATTCCGATCCTCGCTCGGCTATCGGTCAGTGTTACCCCACGAAAGCCACAGTACCTTCAAGAGCTTCCTTTAGTTTCCGCCTTTAAGTCGCTTTTCCGGTACAAAAGTTTAATATACTCGTCCCCATACCCAATCTGCTAATTTTTTGGCCTAGAGGCCCAAGAATTTTCTCCCTCAATAATCGTTGAACACGGCAGGGAAATCAACTCGTCAGCTTCTCCCGTAGAAGAATTCGAACGACGGTTCGCCAACGTCCTTCAGACCCACGTGCCTTTTTATACGGATGGTTCCAAAAAAGGGTTCGGCTCGAAAGCCGGTGTAGCGTCCTTTTCTCCTGCCTACAACTTTGAGTTACAAATTCAGCTGTCTTCACATGCTTCAATCTTTACAGCAGAAGCTTTTGCCATCCACCTCACACTAGATTACATCAGGCTGCAAAAAATTGCTAAGTCGATTATTTTTTCGGATTCTTTGAGCGTACTGAAAGCTCTGGACAGTAGTGAAATCCCATCTCCTTCCTCGCACATTACAATTCTTCGAATCAAGAATACACTTTGGGAATTACACAAGCTTGATCAGGAGGTTATCCTTGCCTGGATTCCAGGACACAAAAACATCCCTGGGAATGAAACTGCCGACACTCTGGCTAAGAGTGCGAGGCTCTCAGGCGAGACCATCCATCATCTCCTCCCATTCACAGACTTTCTTCCAGTCAATTCAGAACACATCATATCGCGCTTCAGTAAATTCCTTCAACGTGAATCAATTACAGGTGATCACTATTTCAAAAACTATTTTACAGAATCCTCAAAGCCCTGGTTTCACTCCTCCCGTTTGAATCGCGGCCAGATAGTCCTTCTCAATCGAATGCGCAGCAATCATTATAATTTAGCTCACAGCTTATTCAGAAAAAATCTCTGCCACCTTCCATATTGCGTCTGTGAGGAGGATGAAGAGGATTTGAATCACATCTTTTGGTCCTGCTCGCGTTTTGACGAGCAGAGGATTACTCTTTTCCGAAAACTCATGAAGGAAAAAATATTTCCTCCTTATACTATCTCCAGTTTTCTCTCAAACCCCGGGCATAAAACGTCAGAAATTCTCTGCAATTTTCTCAAAGCGTGTAACTTAAATATATGAGTCTGTACATAATTCTTCCGGTCTTCCGTTTTTTTTTTTTTTTTTTTTCCCCTCAGATCCAACTTTGGATCGAACGCGGCAAGAAACTTTCGTTTCTTCCCGCAAAAAAGTTTTTTAAGACGTCCACTCACCCGAGTACGCGACCGCGCTGTATCGCGCTCAATAGTCCGTTGATGGCCGTATAAGAAGGGGAGGCAGTGTTCCCCCCACCTTGGATGCCAATATATGATGAAGAAGAAGAAGAAGGTATGATTCAGTCGATATTGGTCTAGTTCGGTGTAGTTTGGTCTAGTGTGGCTAAAATATATCACGTGGCCGTGTAGACTATGGGTAGAATTGACTGATTAATTCACTGACAAGGAGGGTCAAAGGGGTTTGGGAGCTCGATCTGACTGAAATTCCAGCAATCATTTTCTTTTGGCACCGAATGATGATACCCAGAGCCACAGAGTCTAACGCTCGAGCATTTTTAGCTTAAGACTAGAACCTATACATTGCAGTATAGCTATTTGTACTATTTTTCACATATACATACTCTCTCAGCGCGAATCAGCTAGGGTAGCTGAAAATCAGCTATTGATAGCTGATTTCGTCAGCTAACGTGAACGGATTTTCACTGAACGAATCAGCTAATACACAGGGTTATGAACAATGATATACACCGTTCGGGAATGTTTTCCCCTGCGCACTGGGTGTCACGGGATGAATTTTTGGCTCTGGTATTCTAGAACCGTTCGTGCAGTGCACTGGGATCCATTTGATTACCCGATTTCTAAGTCCCAACTAGTGCGTCAATAGTGGGCCACCTGGATCGAAAGGGGGCCACCTGGATCGAAAGTGGGCCACCTGTATCGTAAGTGAGCCACTGCTGACGTTTTTGGCATCAATCGAGAATGGATTTTACTCCACTCTCGATCAATGCACCTTTAGAGCCTCGTATAGTTCCGAGGATGCATCTAAAGGATTTTGATGGAAAACCACTTTGAAAAGCCCGAGCAATGAGGGAAGGTCGAAATACGCATAATATCAGTGTAGAATCCAAAATTTTTCATAAAGTTTCTCATTTTTCATCTTTACTTTTCATTCTTTTCCATCAAAATCTTTTAGATGCATCCTCGGAACTATACGAGGCTCTAAAGGTGCATTGATCGAGAGTGGAGTAAAATCCATTCTCGATTGATGCCAAAAACGTCAGCAATATCTGTTGACTTTAACTCGCAAAGACCGGAAAAATTATATCTTCATAATTTGAAATTCCCGCGAGTGATAAATACGATATCCGATCATATCGATCGAGTGTCACAATTAATTAGAGAATTGATAACCTTGGGAGTGCAAAACGATTTGCGGGATCTGGAGAACACTCCAAGCATCATCTTTGCCAAACACAAGTCTGTTGCACAGGAAAGTGATGTGCTCCCGGCTCGAATACGGGGCAACACTCGATGCTCTCCCGAGACTCCAGAATGGTTTTAAGGCGATGCGGTCACCGTGCAACCCGGAAATTATATCTTTTTGGATGTAAATCAAAAAATTTCCACGAAACAAAGTCGGAGACGATTTGTCCATTACGTATCATCACCTGAGTTGTGGTGGACAACTCATTATTTGTCACCAATCACAAGACTATCACTAATAAACGAGAATAACTTGCCCGCGGGTACTTTCTAACCTACAAGTTGGCACATTTTTGTTCACAAAACTCTCAAAATCTAGTCCGATTTGGGCCAAACAAAGAGTTATCCAGGCCAAGTTAGATGATAATAAAGCCTGGATAACTCGTCGTTTAGCCCATAATGGAAAAGATTTTGAGAGTTCTGTGAACAAAGTTCAGCGTGCACGGTGACCGCATCGCCTTAAGGGAGTAACCTCGGTACCGCGTGAGTCTAATTGATCGACTTTTTTCAACTTTCACAAATTTGCCTACATGTGTGTCTTATGTATTAATCAGATCTCAATACACCCTCACATAAACTTGCACAAGCATCCGACTCACGAATCATGAAATATCAATCCCTGATTATGGGCGAATTTGTCTTAATTGTGACTTATTCGTGACTTCACGCTGAAAATTGATCAGAACTTTTTTCCAAGCTAACCAAAGCTTGAAAAAAAGTTCGAGCACGTTCTTTGTATTAAGATATATAAGTGAGCAAGATTTGAACAAAAACTGATCGGTCAGTCTTTTATAGTCTAATAATCATCGCGATGCCCCATAAGACAGCGTGTATAACCTCTAAAAATGTTTATGCTGATGGTTTGACTCAGGGGTAGCCAATGCTCGTGAAATTTTGACTGTGTCCAATTGACACGCAAATACATCTCTCTGCCAAGTTTGATCAAAATCTGATCGGTGGATCTTCTACCGAGGTTACTCCCTTAATCAAAATTGTTGCAGTGCCACGGGGTGCAGGGTAGAACAACGAAGACAATCTCTTTTGAATCAAGTCAATCGGTCAAGATTTCGCGCGGATATGATTTGTGGACCAAAATCCATGTTTCACCCCACTGTGCCATGGCTCATACGGCCACCTATCATACCTCACCCCTCCCACGTAGGGGACTCGATCCGCGGGATCGGGGTGGACCTCGGGACGAACAAATTGTGGACGGGCGTTTAATTATCATCATTATTATTGGCAAATCCCGATTTTGTCACATTTGATGCAGGCATACAGGAATAGTTCTTCACCGTACTCACGCCAATGGTTCATATCGACTCGGGGATTTTTTTTCCCGAATTGGAGCCAATCTTACTTTGGTTTAAAATAATGGCGATCATATCCACCTAAAGTATCTATATTTGTCACGGAATTAATGATATAGAGCGTAAATTCATTACTGATAAACTGAGTGGGGAATTCACGATTCACGCCTCTGTTAGCTGACTGACTTATCTCGGATGTGATGACCACCAGTGACTTTTGCAATGTCTTACCAGGAAGTGCTCATCTGAAATTTTTGCCTTTTTGGTTACTCGATTTCTTTTTGGTCAGCCTATCGCGTCATAGAATTACTCGTACAGATTTGAGTGATCCCATTATTCTTGAAGAATTGACTTCTGTAGTATACGTGATCCGAAAGTTGAGTTCATCTTTTAAGAGTAGCCGTCGTCTAGATGAAATAGTCTTCATAGTGAATGGTCACGAGTGCAAGTCATAATCCAGTGAAAAACCAACAATATTCTACAATAAATTGGGGGCCTGGTCAGGCTCTACAAACTTCATCTACAACAGTTGCTGATGATTTTCGAGAATCACTGGCCTATCAAATTAGTGACGCGGAGGTACTCTGAATGAACTGTCAAATCCGTCTCCATTTTTGAATCCTTCTTGAAAGATTCATTTCTAACACATTAAGACTTTCTAGTGGATTCACTACCTCAGGAAGCACAAAATATGGCATTCGAAGTTCTTCTGATTTTATCATTGATCATTGATGTGGCTCTGAGTGGGTCGTCAGCTGGCCCAGTGAAGAGTAAAACATACTTTGGACCATCAGTTCAGACTGACAAAGGTATCGTCTATGGCAAGGTACTCGAAACTGTTGAGGATCATCACAAGTATGCAGCTTTTAAGGGAATCCCATACGCCAAGCCACCGATAGGTAGACGTAGATTCAAGGTATCTTCACAAATTTGTTCAAATTTGAGTTGGTAACACGAGACCTTGACTTAGAATGTAGTAGACTCAATCCAGATAAGATCGCCCAGTCAAACATGGAAGAAAAAAATAGATTTGCTCGGCTCCGAAGTAGATGATTCTAGAAGTAAAATAACGAGACACGTATTTTTTTGTTTGGCCTGGAACCGCTTTTCTCCAGAGATACGCGATATTTCAGTTTGAAGCCCAAAAAATTGTTATGACCTCGAAAGATCGATCAAACTGGAATAACTCTGAAGCACCTTAAACTTTTTTGATGAATCTTGATGTATTTGATGAAGTATAGGATAATGCATGGAAAAAAACTAGAACTGGTCAGTATTATGACATACATTGTCCAAAAATCGATATCCAATTGAAAATACAAAAGATTCGTTTTCTCAAAAACATCATCGTTTAAGTGGCTGCAACTTTTTTTCGGGGTATCTTGTTACACGACGAAAAAAATCTGATTGGTTTGGTGGGCGCGTCGCTAGAACTTTCTTCACTCATATTACATTTTACCCAAAACTCATTTAAGTATGAACATACATAACAGAAAGAGGTGACTGGAATTCACAATTTACTTCCTTTCGGTAAATAACACAAACTCGCCAGCAAGGAGCATCAAGTTTTCTGCCTAGGGAGTGTATAGTTGCTGCTGATTGGTGGTATAAGATGGAAGTATCTGGAAGGACTTTCTATTGATGTATTTTACATATTTTTGTCTTAAAATCACATTTTTCTGTTTTCAGAAGAGAGTGTTGTATACATTATGGCTAAACTTGACTTAGATATGCCAATCCAGGTTCATTTTTGCGGATAAAATTTTTTAGCTCTACTCTCGACAATCTCGCGTCTACCGGACCAATTAGATTCTATTCGTCGTGTAATGAGGTACCCCCGAAAAAGTTGCAGCCACTTGAACGATGATGTTTTTGAGAAAACGATTTTTTTTGTATTTTCAATTGAATATCGATCTTTGGACAACGTATGTAATAATATTAATCAGTTCTAGTTTTTATCCATGCATTATCTCATACTTCATCAAATACATCAAGACTCATCAAAAAAGTTGAAGGTGCTTCAGAATTATTCAAGTTTGATCGACGTTTCGAAGTCGTAATAATTTTTTGGGCTTCTAACTAAAATATCGCGTATCTCTGAAGAAAAGCGGTTTCAGGCCAAACAAAAAAATACGTGCCTCGTTATTTCACTTCTAGAATCATATACTTTGGAGCCGAGCAAATCTATTTTCTTTCTTTTTTCATATTTGACTAGGCGATCTCATCTGGATTGAGCCAGTAATTAATTCACGGAGTATATACTGAACTTCTAGAATCCAGAATCGGGATAAGTCTCTTACGCAGCTGCATTTGGAGATCGCCGTGGTGGTCAGTTTTTCCAACTACTCATAACGTGCGTAACAGGGAATGAGTAAAATTAGTTTTTTTCACACTATCTTTTTCGTATTCATAATGTACTCCACGCTGTCAGGCAGAGGTATTCGCAGGCATTTCAATTTGAAAACCTTCCGATACCAGTATCAATCGGAGTAATGGTCAAACTTGATCAGTCCTTTATCGTGGAAATCATTCTGTTGTTCCAAGGTCTGTATCGTATGAACTCAAAGTTTATACAGAAAAAATGCATGAAGTTGAAAATCAAACAGATCGAAATCATTCCCTAATCCGAATACCTCCCACAGGAACTATTCTTACATCACAACATTTCAGATAAGTGTTGATGTTGTGCGCACAATGTTATTTCATTGTTGGGGAATACCGACTGCTGATTCAGATGGATTCCTCTAATTAGGGGCTAGCATACTGACTCATTATTTTTGGCTGATGGAGGGAAAACCCTAAATCCAGACTTTTCTCGTTTAAAGCAATTACTTGATATGAATATTCTCAATAAGAAGCTCGTACTTCGGAAATCTCCAAGACAACGCGTGAATTGCGTAAAACTCATTTTATTCAAATTTTCGCGTAGAATAAGATCTTCCACCCGTCGCAAAAAATGGTCATCAAATGCCCAGATTTGATGACAGGAAATTCTCGCACGATAATATCTTCCCAAAGAAATAATTTAGAGATGTACAAAATTATTTGTAGAATTTCACTCGATGATCTTTCAATAGCCTCCAGAAGACGTGGATCCATGGACTAAACCTCTTGATGCAACCAATAATAATCCAAAACTCTGCATCCAAATCTCGTATGAAACTAATCAGATTGTGGGTTCAGAGGATTGTTTGTATCTCAATGTCTTCGTTCCACTGGTAAGAAAATTCTCGCACCATAAAATACAATGTGTCAGTCGTCATTCGTGTTTTACGATCTTTGAATAGATTGCAAATGTTACTTAGGCTGAAATTCATAGTCGTTAATCCGAGATTAGAGTCAGCGAATTTGGGGCGCTGCGATCGCCATGATGGAGCATCTCGCATTTGAGCACAGTGATTGCAGCGCTCCTAATCCGCCTATCTTGATCTCGGATTAAGGGCGCTCTGTACCTCCAGAACAACGATTGTGGCGCCATCTTGCCGTCAAATTGGTTTATTGTAAATATTTAATCAACCAAACAACGGAGAATGGCATGCGATGTTTACCCACGTGCGGATAATTTTTCTGCAGATTTAGAATAAAGTTTCATCAAGATCAGTGCGAAATTGAGCTCATAAAGTTGTGGCGAAATTTTTCAAAACATTGAGATACATCCCCACAACTTCATGAGCTCAATTTTGCACTGATCTTGATGAAACTTTTTTCTAAATCTGCAGAAAAATTATCCGCACGTGGGTAAACATCGCATTCCATTCTCCGTTGTTTGGTTGATTTCATATTTACAATAAACCAATCTGACCGCAAGATAGCGCCATAATCGTTGTTTTGGAGGTACAGAGCGCCCTTAACGACTATGGATCCGAGCCTTATGTTCTTTCATACGGGCAGTTCCCCAAGAGGATTGACAGTCACCAATTTTGTATGATCGAGATTGAATTTCTCGAACTCCATGAATCAAAACTGTTGGAATGTGAGACGAGACCTACTAGAATTGAGTTTCATTCGTAGATTTGCTAAGATCCTAAAAGCGACACTGCGGACTTTCCTACACATGAACTTCAACCGGTTCATTCTTAAAACTTGCATTCTCTATTAAATCAATCCTCCAGGTAAAGTCACCGAAGAATGAATCCAAATCAGTAATGGTTTGGATCCACGGAGGCGCCTATAGGTCTGGTAGTTCTGATCCCCTCAAGTATGGTCCTGATTTTCTCGTCCAAGAGAACGTGATCATCGTCTCTTTTAACTATCGCCTTGGGCCTCTCGGTAAGCTAAAGAGCCACATTCTAATTCTCTATCACATCATTTAGCGAGATTTTGTAGAATCAAATTGATGTTTCTGTAGGTTTCCTAAATTTGCAACATGAGGATGCGTTGGGTAATGCTGGACTCAAGGACCAAAATTTGGCATTGAAGTGGGTGAAGAGAAACATCAGAAAATTTGGGGGAGATCCCGACAGAATAACAATTTTTGGTCAAAGTGCTGGAGCAGTCTCGGTTATTCTACATCTACTATCTGATATGTCTGTGGGTAAGAATACAAGAGTGATGTCCTGGCATGCGTGCAACACGATCAATACATTGATTCAATGCAAGCAACCGAAATGTGGCCACAATATTTTGGACAAGGTTTGGAGGTTATTCCCATGCCCTGCACTTGTGCGTGTATGTTTTGTCTGAAATATCATTGTCATATTGTATTCTTGGGCTCTACAGAAACAGCCACCATATAGTGAAGCTGATCAAAAAGACCAGCTTTGTCCAGACTTCGGAATGACCCGACAACTAACCAGCTTTTTTCCCCTTGGTCGCAGGTTTGTTTCGACAATCGATAGCAATGAGTGGATCTCCTTTGTGCTTATGGTGGGGTTTCCAAACTGCAAAAGATGCTGCAAAGAGTGCACTAGAACTAGCAGGGAAGCTAAATATCACTGAGACGGGTCAAGGACAAATTCTACAGCGACTCTATCAGATACCAGCAACAAATATTGCTAATGCAACGAGATTATTGAGTTCATCGGTAACAATTCCCAGTTTTGGAAGTCGTTACTGATGGATTCAAATTTCATTCAGTTGAGCGATAATAATTTTCAAGCTCCGAATACTTCCTATCAGATTGAAATTAGGAACAGTGAAATAGTATTCACCAGAATACACAATCAACTACACGAATCGGTAGTGATTGAAGAAGCCTATGCCCAGAATTTAATTGACCTAAGTAAAATTGTTCCAGATCCCATTCAGACCGACTCTAGAGAACTCCACTTTGGCTCCAACTCAAGAAAAGTTCTTAACTGAATGTACCTTGACCAAATATAAAAGGGGAAATTTCTCAAAAGGGCCACATCTCATGGGTTTCACTTCATCAGAGATGGTGTCCTTCATCACAGGTAATTTAAACATACAATGCCAAAATATAATCGATCTCTCTCGAAACTCGTAAATCTATCCCAACAATATCGATATGAATAATAGAATGATAGATTAATATCATATACTCAAACCAGACAGCCACATTAGCATTTTGAAAGGGACGAGTTCAATCCTGGACCTCTTTAAATTCGGAAAAATGGGCAAAGAGTTACTCGATAGGGTCTTGAATATTGATGGTAGAAACGAAATGGATAGACCAGTACAGGTATATAGAAAATATTCTCATACATTCCTCCTCAACCGCTATTTCGGAATGGGATCTTGATTGGTTAATAATTATGTACCATTACTAAAGAATATTTTCATCTTCAATCCAAAATTCTAGTTCCTGTCCGACTTGATATTCGTACTAGGGATCGACACAACTCAACAACTTTTAGCTGCTCAAAATGGAGGTCATCCAGTTTACTACTATCGATATTCATTCGACCCAGAGCTTTCGGCTCACAGAGCGCAGGGACGGAGTTTAGCTGGTTAGTATAATACATGCCGATTGGTAACTTCCAAGTGATGGTTGCACACGATAAGTTCATGCATTTCAAAATTATGAGATCAATGATATCATATGGATGAATTCGTTTTAATATCAAAATGTTATCTTATGTCATAGGAGCTGCTCACGAAGATGAACTGCCATATTTGTTCTATAGGCCACATTTGAGAATCCCTTTGAATAATTCGAAGATGAACCCAGTTAGAAAAAGAATGGTCCTGATGTGGACTAATTTTGCTAAATATGGGTTCGTACGATACATCTATTAAGCATAATTGAGAATATAGATGATTGAACCCCTTAGTTGAAACAAATACTTGACTTATAATACAGTAACCCAACGCCATTGGGTAGGTCCGATAAGTTGCTGAACAAAGTGTGGCCTCCGTCTGGCCAAATTGGTCAATACCTCGATTTTGGAGAGCAGCTAGCAGTGCACCCTAAGCGACCAATCAGCGACTTTGTTAGAAAACTCGAAAATTTACATCTTGGAGAATTTTACCAAGCACACGATTGCCCGGCCGCAGCACCCGGAGCGAAATGGGTTCTCGAATCAGCTATATCCAAGATTTGGGCGCTCATCGTCAATTATTTATCATCCTGGTGGTGAACATTTGTTTGTAGAAAATGGCATATTTCCAGCGTTGATATATGTTTCACGAATAATGAACAACGAATTTCCGAGGCAACTCTGAAGATTTCTTTTTTTTTTTAGTAGATCTCACGAAATAGGCCTTATGAGCATCGATTAGCAAATACACAATATTATCGAATGGAAAATATGGAATCGAAATGAAAATTTTTTTTTCGAAACTCGCTAATGGCATGGCTTCTGCAACTATCCAATTATCTGATGGTTGATTATTACTCGACATCAATTTCTTTCCGCGACTACTTCACAACAGATTGATTTCATCAAAATGATTCAGTTGGTACAAAACAAGGTTAATTTTCTGCATGATTTCTTTAGATTGACTCCCCTTCCTTCCTGACCCTGTATCTCTCATTATACTGTCTTGTGTATCATATTTCAACATTAGAGATGTCTACACAAAGTGCCCTCATGTGTTTTTCTTCTTTCTCATTTGGAGTTCATACAACGCAATGAGATCAAGTTCATGCGTGATGATGAAGAATCCGGCATACACAATTTTTAATTTTTTTACAGTGAAATAGTTACAACGGAAGCACATTACATGTGCTACAACAATGAAACATAAGCCCCGTGTTTATATGGTCTAGCGCGGTCTATTATATAGGCGGTCTAATTGGGTTCAACTCGATCTAATTCGTATTGGTTCAGTCTAAAGCGGTCTCATTTGATCAAGATCGGTCTTATTCGTTTCATTTCAGTCTAAATCGGGCCAGTTCGGACTGATTTGGCCTAATTCGGTGTAGTTCGGTGTAACTCGGACGTATTCGGTGTGGTTTGGTTTAGTTAGGTCTAGTCTAGTCATAGAGGCTTTACAGATGGTTCGGTCTAGTTCCATCTCATTCGGTCTATGTCGGTCTATTTCGGTCTAGTTAGGTCTAGTTTAGTCCCATTCTGTTCTCCCCGGCCTAATTCGGTGTACTTCGCTTAACACGTTCACTGCGATGGGCCCCACGCGTCCTTCGCTGTGTGCGATGGGTCCCACCGGCGGGGCCCACTTTTTATTGAGTTGCAGCTTCCACTAGACAGCGGAGACATATTCAATAGCTTATGTCGTAATTATTTCTCATTGTTCATGTTGTAATGAACATGTGTACACAGCAGTTTCGGTATCAGACTTGATTTCGATGAGTTTTGCTCGATCTCCGTTTTTTGCATAGTTATTCATTAATCAAGTGAGATCAATCGATGAGTAGCAGACCTACAGACTGAGACGAGATACGTTGGAGAATGTTGAACCTTACTCGGGCAATCTTCGATTTACGCGAGAGAAAAGTTTGGGAAAAATCGTTTATCGTTGGGTTCTTCCAAGCATAGCCTTGGCTCAATCTCAACTGTTACCATCATGCACTGTAACTCTCAGAATTCAAACTAGAGAAGTGATTGCTCTATTTCAATATCTGGCTTCAAATGCTGCTAACATTTGAAGTACGTCAATGAACCGCAGCCGAAGATCAGGCTTCGCAATGCATGTGCATTGCAAGCGCGGCAAAACCATGGTCACGATTATTATATGCCTGTAGGAGTTATTGAAGCGCAAGCCTTTTTAGAGGCTTATGACATCGACTTTGACGATTTGGTTGGTACCCCTTATGACCCTGATGAATATTCTCAGCGTTATAGAAAATTTTTTGGGCCCCACCGGTGGGGCCCACTTAATTTCATGGAAATACTGTAAATGTATGCTAAACTGATGATTTTCCAACAGGTTTGGCTTCCGTAACTGCTCAAATGCGCATTTGTACTCTCTCACAATCTAGACCGGAATCGCGATTTGGCCTTCGCAGTGAACGTGTTCAATTAAGTCTAGTCTGGTGTAGTCCGGTCTATTTCGATCTAACTCATCGTCAGACTGGTCAGGCTAAAATATATAACGTGGCCGTGTATTAGGTCATGGGTGGGATTAGATGATCAATTCACTGATTGACAATACGCCATCTTTCCGAATTCTTTGAGAAACGTCTCTTCGATATCATAAATTAATTAGGGCTGGGACTTTTATCCGGATTTTTGAAGAATCCGAACTACCCGAACACCCGGATATCCGGATTCGGCGAAAAAGTCCGGACGGATCCAAATATCCGGATAACCGGATATTATCCGGATAGTTGGATCCGTCCGGATTTTATAGACGAATTGAAATGTATTCCGTGAGGAAAGCATATACGAACGAATATCAAATGTAGCAGTGTCAAATGTGTTTGTAACGGACCCATCACGGTAGGGCTGAACCAACTTTAAATGCGACTGAGAGAAACTCCCGAGATTCCAACGGGATATTCAAGTATATGTCAAAATACGTTACCAAAAAAATTTTTGTCGTAACTTATAAGGCCGATTTCGAGATGAACGATTATCGAGTCTCGAACATCGGTTTTTATAAGAAAAAAAAAAAAAAAAAAAAAAAAGAAAAACGTATAGACTTGTGTGGATTTGGATCATACGATGGAATTCTGTCTAAGCATTCTTGATGATCTGTTCTACCATCAGAATAGAGACGTATAAGGTGGTAATGCACTATAAAATGTTCAGACGATGGTCCGAAATGAGACAAATGTTCGAGCGGGCGGAGTTTCTACATTGATTCATGTGCAAAAAGTTGATGAACGTTGGAGGATTCAAAATCCTAATCTTTCGAGAAATTGATTAGATCTTCTAAGGCTGAGATCTGTTAAAGGGTTGAGGATGAACCGTTTACGTAAAAAAAATGACTCCCACACTCATACGCTAAGAGATACAATTCATTTGAATGTCTTCTACCAGTATTGTCTCTCGGTAATTTGGTTACTTACACTATATTTTTTCGGCATAATCCATCGATTGGTTGATATTGAGATGCTACCTCATCTGTGCGAACTTCAATTTTCTAAAAAAGTCAAGAGCCCCATCAAAAAAAGTATTTTGATGATCTTCCGATCAATTGTATCAAAATTCTGCATTAACAGGATAATAAATTTTGTTTCAAGAAATCATACTTTCGGTATCAAGCAATTGATGGATTATGCCGAAAAACTGTAGTGTAAGTAATCAAAATTACCGTGAGACAATACTGGGAAGAGATATTCGGATGAATTGTACCTGTGAGCGCGTGAGTGTGAGAGTCGTTTTTTTACGTAAACGGTTCATCCTCAACCCTGTTATAAATTTCATTCTGAGGGGATCGGATCAATATTTCGAATGATTGGGATTTTGAATTCTTCAACGCTCATCAATCTCTTGCACATGAATTGACGAATAAACTTTTCCGCTCGAACATTCGTCCCATTTCGGACCATCGTCTGAGCATGTTATAGTGCGTTACCATCTTTTTCGTCTCTTTTCTGATGGTAGAACAGATATTTGAGAATGCTCGAACAGTAGCCCATCGTATGATCCAGAACCACACAAGTCTATACGGTTTTTGTGATAAAAACTGATTCCCGAGACTCAATCATCGTTCATCTCGAAATCGGCCTCATAACTTACGACAAAAATTTTTTTGGTAACGTATTTTGACATATACTTGAATATCCCGTTCGAATCTCGGGAGTTTCTCTCGGTCGCATTTAGAGTTGGTTCAGCCCTACCGTGCCATACTACCGTTCTCAGCCTGTCAGTCTGGCAACCGGTCAACTAGTATCTCTGTCTCGCTTTTTCTACTCCTCTCTGTCTGTCTATTTGGCTGTCTCCGTCGTCTTCTGTCTATTAGTTGAATGTAAACAGTCACATCTGTTCATGACTGCTTAGGCGAGATTGAGATTGATTATCGCTCCGTATAATCAATCCAGATTTGAAAAATTATATGAACAATCTATTTGAAAGTACATCATGCACGTGAACGAATGAACTAGTCAGTGACCTTTGATAGTGAATGATTAGTGAATAAGAAGATATGAGTGAGAAAACCAGTACATCGGATAGCAGCACGCCCAGGTAATAACTTGTTCGGAAACTCAGAGCCTCAATCACGGTTGGCCTGAACTGACTTCAACCCAAAGATGCTTGCCCCTCAGAATTGATTCTTCTCACTTCAAGTACATGATAAATGGAAGTTTTTCCCGCAAAAATGAAAATCTTTCATCGAGCCGTTTTTTAAATAAGTGAAATTTATGGTTTCTTATAGGAATTTCCATACTAATCTATCCATGCGCGATTAAAATGCAGTTGTCGGCCGACTTCCCTGAAATTTATTCTTAATTACATCGAAATACGTTAAAATCCATCAAGAGGATAGTTCTTAGAAACGATTTTATAGTACAGGCGAATATCCATAATCCGACGATGTCAAGAGACGAGCAATGGTGTCGCACGGTCGGCCTAAACTGACTTCAGCCTAAAGGTCCTTGCTACTCAGATTTCTCCTTTTGTCTTCAAGTACGTGATAAATGGTAGTTGTTTCCCGCAAGAATGAGAACATCCGACGGAGCTACAATCGAAAGAAGTCAAATTGAAATATTTTGAATCTTGATTTTAACATTATTTTCAGAATAATCACGGATGAGCTTCGAAATCGACCTTTGATACATATTTGCGTGTATCATTATTATCCAGAAAGTATAGATCAACAATAATCAATGCTCGGAAGTTCATGAGAAAAAACACACTTCAAAGTGGAACAATTTTATGAATAATAAATTACAATTTGATTGTGCATACTGTTGTACACACACAAAGCTGTAACAAGTTTCTCGTTATATTGAGGATTTTTGCTTCATGCAATTTTTTCATGTTAAGTTGAAGTCAAAATTTGTTCATTCCATGAATTGCTCACTATAGAATCCGAGGCCCATCCTCTTCATCTCACAAAACTATTTAAGGTGAAAGAATACCGCGTGAACTTTCGGGGAAACTGGAATCTCCAACTCTAAATAACTTCTTCAAAAGGTTCCTACACACGATCTATAACTTGTTTCCAGTTCATTCCCGAAACACGAACTCTCTACTTCCCTGAAATCCTTGAATGATTGAGCAAATTTCTTGATGCGGTGATGATTCGGAGTCTGGAGTAGATCAACATTTTCCAGCAATTTCTTGCAAGAATTTCATTTGAAAGCGGGATAACCTCGAGTTATCTCACGTTGAACGTGACGAGCGTTTGCCCAATCCAGAGATTCTGCTTCAAAATATTTCATCATATGCATGAGAATAAAATTGACTACGCCAATGATTAGATGTTACTCTGGCGAAGGAACCAATTCTGCATTTTAATCGTGCATGGATAGATTACTATGGAAATTCCAATAAAAAACCATAAATTTCACATTTTTCAAAAACGGCTCGACGAAAGGTTTTCATTCTTGCGGGAAAAACTTCCATTTATCATGTACTTGAAGTGAGAAAAATCGATTCTGAGGGGCAAGCATCTTTGGGTTGAAGTCAGTTCAGGCCAACCGTGCAATATCATCTGATCAGGCCGAAGGTTTCCTTGTTACAAAACCAGTTTCAATTACTTGGCTGCTAAGGTACGGAATAAGACATAAACTGAAAAACAAAAATTGTCTTTCATTGCAGAAAGAAAAATTCCCAAGCATTCAGTGAAATTTGGAATCATTTCGAGCGAAGTGACGATAAGACATATGCTGTCTGCTTGTACTGTGACCAGCAACTGCAAAATAATGGGTCAACATCGTGTCTTTGGAGGCACTATAATGTCATTCATGATCAAAAAGATCATGGTAAGCTACCTCACGGTTTTGAAAAAAGCTCGATATGATGAGTGGACCCGAATTTTGCAGATGAACCTACTCCTGATGGTAGCAGCCAGTCCGCATCAAAAATTGAGACTCCAGAAACAGCAAATAAACGCTCTTTAGATGATACGAATAGTTCCACTGGCAATGAAGAACCATCAGATACACCAATGAAAAGATCCAGACTGATTAATTTAGTCAAGACCAAGAATGATTTATCAAGAGAGCGTCAGGAGCGGATAACTCAAAGTTTGGTTGAGATGTTGAGTACAGATTTGCTCCCGATTTCACTAGTTGAGTATGACGGTTTCAAAAATTTGTTGGCAATCCTAGAGCCTCGTTACAAAGTTTCATGTCGAAAGACCATCGCATCCAGGATTCGAGCACAGTACAATGGTGAAGCTGACATTGTCAAGCAAATACTGTCTCGAGTACCCAAAGTCAGTATCACAGGTGCCACTTGGACCTCAAGAGCAACGCGATCATACCTTAGACTCACAGCACATTATCTTGATGTGGATTGGATCCCTCAGTCTTGGAATTTGTCAACTCAAGAGTTGACTGAAAGCCACACCGCGGAGAATTTGGAAGATTCATTTCGGAGTAATCTAGAGGAATGGGATCTCTTGAAGAGAACTACACATATCGTACACGACAATGCTCGAAATGTGACTAATGCTGATGTTCGACTGAATTTCGACAATGTTGAGAGTCATGCTTGCACTGCGCACACACTGCAGCTCAGTGTAAACGCTGGATTGAAGTTAGAAGAATGTGCAAAAATAATGAAAAAAGTCTCAAGGCTCGTGTGTGCTTCCAACCAGTCTACAAACCGACCAAATCCCCTCGAAAAACATCTGATACAAACTGAGAAAGATGTCAAGAGACTCATATAGTCCTGCCCAACACGATGAAATTCAGAGCTGTTCATGTTGGCGCGAGCTTGAGAGCTGAGGTCCTCTCTTGTTTCTGTGATTTCAGACCGATCTATGTTCAAGAAGGAAGACGCCCAAAAACTGGAGTTCACTGAGGATGAATGGGAAGCTATCGACACTTTAGTGAAGCAATTGACGCCATTCCAAGTAGCATTCCAACAAAGCTCAGCGCTGAGAAGGAGATTACAATCTCTAAAGTCAGATCCATCATTCAAAAACTCATCAGTAGATATCTGAAGTTACGCAGGGCGCAGGGGTCTCGCAGCGAGTAACTCTGGCGAGTCTCGACGGTCCACGGGGCTCACCCTTTCGCTCTCACGGGCCGAGGGCAGTTTTGAAATGTGAGCTTGCAAGCTCATGTACTTGTTATTTGGGGCGTTAAAATATAATTCAAGTAAAAGGCTCGATGTTTTTCGCCAAGAAAGGAGTATCTGGCTATCTGGGTTGATCAAAAAATTGTGCGTGCTTGGGGTGAGAAAGCACACTGCAAGCTCTTGAAAAAGCTAGAGCAGATTCTACAGTCGTCTAGTACCACCTTTTGGCCGGTATTTTACGTGATAAAAGACTCTGATAATATTGATGGCTTTTGGTAAAGCGCGATCTCTAGGCCGACGTTTGAGAGTAACTTTTCTGCGATTTTTGAGTTTATTCCGTGTGTAAGTTCATAATAGTGGCTAAATGCGCTGAGTAAGCTTCATTGTCATCTAGGATTGTTCATCACGAGCAATTTGAGGCCTCATGAGCTTGATTTGAGTGGACCATACTCGCGTAGTATCAGAAACGCGCATCAAATGTGCAAATGGTGAGCTATCGTATTCGGGCTTCGATGGATCAAAATTGTTGCTATGGCCCTGTTTTGATATTAGTTAAGAAAGAGATAGTAAAAAAAGAGTAAATAAAACGTGTTCACTCGGATAATAAAGTCTCTGGGTCCCGTCTGGCTGACGCAGCAGGTGGGCTGGTCGGCCGTCCTTCCGACCTACACAGCAAGGTGGCGATTGTTCAGCAGGTGGCCGCGGCGCACTGTTACACTTTCAGCAAAACTACACCTGCACGACCTGATGTTCGCGTCTCACATCACACGCGTGTACCGACAGACGAGCTAAACTTTCATTTTTTGACTTTGACTCGAGTTGATCGCGATTTTTTGGAAATTAACTCAAACAAATCGAGTATTGAGGTATGTGTAGTTCCCCATCACAAAACAGATTTGAGAATCCAGGTGATATCCGGAAATCCGGATCCAATCCGGACTATCCGGGAGTATCCGGATCTTCGGATCCGGATGGTTGGATCTGTCCGGATCTATTCAACCTGGGCGGATATCCGGATCCGCGGATATTTCCAGCCCTAAAATTAATATTACCCATCATTCCACAAATAATGGTTTTGAGCTGCAAAAAATTTTCTGGGGCATCTGACTTACCAAGAACATTTACAAGCCGAACGAGTGGTAGCGAGTGAAGCAATAACGCTAGTCTTGAACGAAATATTTGGTTCCGAAATATTCAATTCTGAAGAATTAAAGTCGAAGTCATTCCCATTGCCAATGCCTACGAAATATGTTCATGGATCAGTCTTGAACTATTCCAAGGCTACAGAAAATCCAGCCATTGTTGTAACCAAGGTTTGGTGTCTACTTTATTATATTGGTTTTGTCCATCTTACAAAGAGAATTCAGCTACTGAAGAGGCCGGATAAGGCTTGGTGTATCCTCTCTTCGATGTTTGGGGATTAGAATGTTCCATTAGAGATGAACGTAGGTCGAAATCATGTTGCCGATACCGGATACAAAAGACTTCATTTAAAAATATATGCTTTATTGAGAGACCACTCCCCCTTACAAATGAAAAGATTTTTATGTATGCTAGTCGCGTCGCGGATGGACTGTCCTGTTCTGCGTAACTCCTCGGGCTTTTATAGGTTTGCTTATAAACAGTCTGTGGATCCAAGGGTCGGCGTATCCTTGGATCTGCGGAGCCTTGGCTCTGTACGTCCCGGGGTCCACAGATCTGTGGATCCTCGGGAACGGCTATGAGTGATTTATCATGTTTTTTTTTTTTAAATGCAATGAGTCACTATGTTGTTTCCCTATTCGAATACGGCTTAGATACTATAGCTATGATTGGGTGTCGTTTATTTAACATGCGCGTGGTGAGCCATTTTCCACCTCGCGGCATGTAAATTCTCGTAGCATCCCAAATCGCCGCTCCTGTGCGCTTTGCTTTCGTAAATACTATGATTACATTTAATATGTTAGAAAGATAATTCAAAATACGCGTGGTGCGCCGGCATGCACCATGCGTTCCTTAATTATACGCGAACTAATGCAAAGAATGATTTCTAAAATCTATCGATCTTGAGCGGGCATCATCGAAATTCATATATGTAATTCATTGAAAGAATATAATAAATTCATGCGCTCGAATATGAGCGCACGTCAAACGACCCCGGGATTTTGATGAGGTGCGTGAGAAAGAGATAAAACAAAATATATGTCATTACTACCAGGTTCGTGGTCTCTCTCCCAAAAAATTATTACGTATTCATATACATCATCGTTGGTGCTCACATTTGTTCGAGGGCGGCGAGTAGTTCTTGATGACGTGGTTCGGCGGCCTCCCCGTAGATGTCCTCGTCGTCAGCGACGCGCAGAGCTTCTGCCCCTCCTCGTGGCTCTGGCGCGAGCTGATCCAAACGATCCAATTCAGCGAATGCCAGCTGTTGCCAGTCTACTCCCTCGTTCTCTTGTTGTTGGACTTCGTTCTCGTCGATGTGAATTTGTACTGCTTCTGGTGCTGCGGGCCCGATGCCCAATTCTTCCACTATCCTATGCAGTGGGTCTTCCTATCGCGGTGGTGGTATTTCGGCGTCCTCTGCTGCATTTTGCGCGGGCGGCTCGGCCTCCAGACCTGCGCGCGGAGCGAGTGGTTGGTGACCCTCCCTCGCATTCTGCATTTGCACTTGTGGATCGTAGTCACCTTGGGGATCCCACGGCATGAGCTCAGGGCTCAATGGCCGCCATAGGCGAGCGGCGCGGGCTGCCCAGTCTGCTCGGTGGGCCCTCTGCTGCGGTCTGTCGGGGCTGCTTACGGGGCTGTTGTTGGGGGCTGGCTCCCGGCGTCTCTCCCTTCGTACTCCTGCTTGTCGGCGCGCGGGGCGCCTTCTCCGTTGGGCGTGCTCCACCTCCCGGATGACTCGTATTACCTCACGTTCGTCTCGGCGTCGCTCTCGGTCCAAGCGCCGTCGTCGCTCCGCGCTGAGTTCGGATATTAGCCTTCTATACTCGGCGCATCGACGGCCGGAGCGTAAGTAGTTTCGTAGGAGCTGCTCAAAGTCTTCGTCGAGCATCCTGTGTACGAGGGAGCGCGGTGCTCCGGTCGATTCGTGTCCGGTGTTGCTGCACCAGCCGATCACACTAGTGGCAACGGTTGATTTCACTAGCACACTTGTCGGAGTTTTGCTCCAAAGCACGCACCAAGGATCACACTTCACTGTTTTTCGGCTTACTGCTGGCGTTCTCAATGACGTGGGGTTACCGCCTTGGAGTCTGTTGCCGGTGCACGTAATGTCAAAAAGATCCGTGCAATCAGCACTTGCTGCACGGTGCACGATTTCACAAGACGTCGCACACTTCACGCTCTCGCACTTTACAAATTTGGAGCACGAATGCGCGGGCGAATATTCGGCAATGACACAATGCGAATATATCGTTAGCAGCAGCGGCCTCAGTACTGGAGGGCGCGCTCCGGTATCTGCGCGTCCTCTCTTCCTCCGACGATGCGTGAGCTGCTTGCTGCTGCGGTGGGGGTAGTGCCGGCCAGTCCCGTGCCTGACTAGTTGCGGCGGTCTCGCTCTCCCTCCTTCGGCATTGAGGAAAACCGTTTGGTACTTTTCCGCCCGATGCTGTCTGCTTTGTGTGGGTTTGTTGGCCCACGGGGCCTGCTGCTCGTCCCTTCCTTTGGGAAAGCGGCCTGTGTCAGTTTGATGCACCTGTGCTGCGTCGGGTCGTTTTTTCTTGCTCGGAGGGGCCTGCTTCTTGGTGCTCACATCCGTGACACCGAGGTCACCTATTCCCGAGGCGGTGAGGTGGTCTACGTCAGAGACCGATGGGTGAGTGCTTGCGTCAGAAGCGATGGGGTCTGCGTCAGAGACCAGTGTGAGGTTGCCTGCGTCAGCACGGTGTTCCGGAAGCTAAAAAAAGTTTGTCCCAAATGACCACAAAAACTAGAAACGGGGATGTCTTCGGAACACCAAATAGTGATAAAATTTCATCGAACCAAAATCGGAGCTGATCCTTTTCGCAAGTAATTCGAGAAATAAGATGCCGACACTAGGATGTTGATAATGTGTATCTTGCAGTCGATCGTTGGACCGGATTTAGCTATAGTATTAAAAGTGAAATGATTCTCACATGATTTCAGGCGCAAAAACGATTATTTTATATCTCTCAAGTTGATCAAGCACCTTTGAGCATGAAAAAAATTTTACTGACTGTAATCTTAATCAAGAAGAATTGTACAGTGATGCCTCGCAAAACGTAAGGTATGATCATCATGAAATTTTCTCTCTCTACTGAATGGGCGCGGAATCAAGACATTTGGACGTTACTATTCTCGCAAATAACATAGTTCTTAGTGAACGTGCTGAATAGATGGAAAGACACGCAGCCGCGGATGCGGTATCCTCAATGTTGTGACGCGAGCTTTCGCGAGCGCTCTAAGCGCTATGCTTGTATTCATGTTTACAATGCCAATACTCTAGTGTTGACCAGAACTTGCGTTGAGCTTTTCACGTTCTCAACAATCGTCAGGTGGGCCTCCTTATCAGTCGCTCAAAATCCGCGAGTTCGGAAAGAACGGTCTCTCTCTCTATATATAGAAACAATATATGGATGGTAATCATGTGCCGTTTCTCTTTCGCATGAGGTCTCCCGATATCTTTTAAAGGTTGAATTCTTGAAGATAGTATGCCGACGCATCCAAATAAATCGTGTAATCATGAAGAGAACAGAGCCAAAGTGTGTGGTCCGTGCGGGAAAAAGATAATTGTGGATCGGAAAAATTTGAAAGCTTGCCGTATCAATGGGCGCTATGAAGAACTAATCAAGAAATTCGTTGATACAAGTTATAACTTGAGTGACAGCAGATATCCTACAAGTATCTGCACAACGTGTCGTTTATCTTTGTCAGAACATTCGAAAAATATCACAAAAAGACCCTTGCAGAAGATTCCCGAATACAGTCAAATTTTACTGCCAAAGGTTACAAGAAAGTCAGAAACGTCTATTGGTGATACGTGTATTTGTAACTGTTACATATGCTTGACGGCCAGATCTAAGAGTCATAACGTTGTCAACAAAGCACCGGGTGCAAAAAGAGCCTTGGACAATGAGATAACAGTTAACAATGGGTTATATGGTTCTTGTCATTCGAAAATAAAAGTACTACGGCGACCTGATGGAGGTGATAGTGGAAAGAGTGAGTTGAAGTGGATAAAAAAGTGTCCAAAATGTGGCAGTGAGATTCATAAAGGTAAGCCACATCCCTGCAGTACGCGTAAAAGTCGAGCGTCTACGCATAAACGTAAGCAAATGGTGGATGAATTAGACGAATTACCAGATGAACAAAAAGAGATTGTCGCATCGACAATCATTCGCAAAAAAGCCAAAACTGAGGGTACGGATTCATGTACCTTGAGATCGAAAGGGAGACCTAAACGCATATTTTTCAAAGAGAAAAAAAACGAAGTTTCAATCCCTATGGAAAATTTGGATGCTTACCACACCAATACGAGTGCTTCAGTTCGTCAGATGAAGAAATTATCTTCACTTGTTCGTCAATCTATTGGCAGAAATTCAATCCCAGCTCACTATTCGCGTCATGTCAGTGATAGGACCAAGGAACTTCAACACTTATATAAAATTAGTTTCTTAGATTTTGATACGAAGAATCCTGATGCCAAAGAAAAAAGGCCCGTGATATGGGCTAATACTCGAGAAATCATCGATGTCGTGAAGAATAAACGCGGTTGTCTTGAAGACTCGATCAAAGTTGTAGTGGACGGAGGACAAGGATTTTTCAAGGTTTGTTTCTCGACTGTGGAAGCAAAGAAGTCTGCGGGAACGGACTATAGTAACCCTTCCAAGGAGCAAAACGTAGATTCAAACAAGCTGCTTGCTCAGTACTCCAAGACTAGTGTGAAAAAATTGATAATCTTATGCGTAGTCCCTGATATAAAGGAGACTTATGAAAATGTGAGGCAGGTTTTCGATCTTATAGGATTGAATGAAGTCAACTTCAAATTCGTTTCTGATTTCAAGTTATTTCTCATAATCAATGGACAACAAACAGCCACATCAATGTATCCTTGCCCATACTGCGATATTTGTATCAAAGATCTCAGGTGTGAGTCGAGTGAAGCAACCAAGAAAGTGCAGAAATTCAAATTGAAGTCGTTTGGTGATCTGAGAGATGACCACGATAAATTTGTAGCTCTTGGTGGGAATAAAAAATTTGCAAGGAATAGCAAGAGCACTATCAACAAGCCCCTTTTCAACGAGAAAAATGAGATGTTGATTATCGAGGAGTGTATCATCCCTGAACTGCACATTCTTCAAGGATTTGTTAATCATATATTCTGGAATAGTTTAGTGCATATTCTTGGACGGGAGCAAGCTCTTCGATGGCCCAGAAAGTTGAATCTGATTTCTCGAAATTATCATGGAGAGATGTTTGAAGGGAATGCGTGCCGAACTTTGTTAAAAAAGACTGATCCACTTCTCGACAGAGAAGTTCGCGGGGATACCAGTCTGGAAACAATGAAATCCTATGTTTCTGCATTCAAAACGATGGATACAATCGTAGCATCGTGTTTTTCACTCAAGAGACAAAAACCAATCAAATACATTGATGAACTAGTGGTCAAGCTGCACAAGGATCTCGATACTTTGAAAATCTCCAAGACTTTGAAACTTCATGTGCTTCTCTGTCATCTCACGCAATCCTTGCAACTACTGGACGGAAACGATGGCTTAGGGTTATGGTCCGAGCAAGCGGGTGAGTCTGCTCATCGGGAATTTCTCAGATTCTGGGAGAGAAGAAAAGTCAACCCACATCTTGATTTATACCCACAAAAATTGAGGGAAGCAGTTGTGGAATTCTCCTCACTCCATATCTGATCTCATTTTCTCGATATTTTCTCTAATTTCCTCACAATGAGATTATGAGGAGCTCCCAAACTCTGTGCCAAAAACCGTATTTTGATTTTCGATTTGTTGAAACTGAGTATGAATTTATAATAAATTCGAACTTCGATTCTCAATCACTCATATTTCTGTCTTCTCCATCCTTACCTTGATTCCTCGTAAAAATATCCAATCCATAATAATTTCACTCGAAAATGCACTTCAATTCAAATAGGAGTGTAGAAAATGTGATGAAAACGGCCCTTCGTTTTGCCCCTGTCGCCAAATTTCCCTCAACATAACCGCAGAATGGACAAATGAAAAACCACTCAGCCTGCATCTTATTTCTCAAATTACTTGCAAAAAGGATCAGCTCCGATTTTTATTCGATGAAATTTTATCACTATTTGGTGTTCCGAAGACATCCCCGTTTCTAGTTTTTGTGGTCATTTGGGACAAACTTTTTTTAGCTTCCGGAACACCGTGTCAGAGGCGATGAGGTGGTCTACGTCAGAGACCAGTGTATGAGTGCTTGCGTCAGAAGCGATGGGGTCTGCGTCAGAGACCAGTGTGAGGTTGCCTGCGTCAGAGGCGATGAGGTGGTCTACGTCAGAGACCAGCGCGGGGTTGCCTGCGTCAGAGGCGATGAGGTTATCGACCCCGTGGCCTGCATCCGAGGTCCGTTCGGGGTTGGTTGAGCCACGTCGGCATGGCAGCACAGCTCGTGCTACCTGGTCCGCATCGTCCCGCTCTCGCGAGATTTTTGCGTGTCTATATCCTCTTGCGAGGACGGATACATCCTCGGCGATTCTTTTTGAATTGCCTAGTATCTTTTGCTGCCTCCTTTCTTCGAAGGGGCTGTGCTCAGCATTGATCGGTGGGTGTTGCTCGTCACCGGCTCGATCGCACTGGGCCAAGTCGTCTGCGGAATCTTCCGCAGGTTCACCGCGGTGCCATCTCTGGACCACCGCTTTTGACAGGCTCAGCAACAGCGCCGTGTGAGTATACGGGCACTGCTCTGCATGGAAGTCGATGACGTTGGAGAGCTTGTTGTCGCTCGACCCCGTGCACTCGCTTAGGGTCGAGGGTTGATACGTGAGGAGTTGATGTGTATTGCATCGATGATCCTTCTTCATTGCTTCTCGATGATGACCTTTTGCATGATGTACCTGAAAAGGCTGGACTGCTTTCCAATACCATACGTAGTTGGTCTCGGTCCCCTTCGTGCGGCGACGTAGCCATGGTTGGGCTCGCGGAGGCATCCCCGTTCGCGAGCGCTGTTGTCTCCATTCACATTCGCGGCTTCTTGATCACTATCACTCTCGGAATGTCTTTGCATTGTTCGATCGTCGAATGTCACTAGGCGTTGATTTGGGTGTTACCCTTACTCTCTTGTAGGCGATCCAGCGACCCCGTGAGCAGGTCTATAGGCTGACGACGTCATCTGCGTATACATTACGAGTGGTGTTGACTGAATCCTGTTGCATGAGAGTCCTGAACACCCTTGGCTGTTGGCTTAGTGCGGCTAGCACTGGTGTACGATGGCGCGGTATCTCCACGCCCCTGCGTGTCGCGGTATTTTGTTCACCGTTTTTCTCGCGAGCACTATTTATCCCTTCACGGGCAATGCCGGTCGTCAGCTTTTCGAAGAGTTTTCGATCGCGTCCTGTGATGTGCGCGGTTATCGAGCGGCGTACACTCACGTTGTGTGGCATTGTGTAATATTCACCGTTGGGTCGCATGTGGTCTTGCATTGCACTGCACTGTTGGTACTTCCCGCTTGACCGTGTCGTTGAGCGCCACTAGATGGGTTGGGTGTCATCTAGACCACCTGTTGCCGTTTTTCTAGCTCGCAGAGCTCGTGGTTTCGGGCCGCATCGTTGGGCCGCCACTTGAAGAGGCCGGATAAGGCTTGGTGTATCCTCTCTTCGATGTTTGGGGATTAGAATGTTCCATTAGAGATGAACGTAGGTCGAAATCATGTTGCCGATACCGGATACAAAAGACTTCATTTAAAAATATATGCTTTATTGAGAGACCACTCCCCCTTACAAATGAAAAGATTTTTATGTATGCTAGTCGCGTCGCGGATGGACTGTCCTGTTCTGCGTAACTCCTCGGGCTTTTATAGGTTTGCTTATAAACAGTCTGTGGATCCAAGGGTCGGCGTATCCTTGGATCTGCGGAGCCTTGGCTCTGTACGTCCCGGGGTCCACAGATCTGTGGATCCTCGGGAACGGCTATGAGTGATTTATCATGTTTTTTTTTTTTAAATGCAATGAGTCACTATGTTGTTTCCCTATTCGAATACGGCTTAGATACTATAGCTATGATTGGGTGTCGTTTATTTAACATGCGCGTGGTGAGCCATTTTCCACCTCGCGGCATGTAAATTCTCGTAGCATCCCAAATCGCCGCTCCTGTGCGCTTTGCTTTCGTAAATACTATGATTACATTTAATATGTTAGAAAGATAATTCAAAATACGCGTGGTGCGCCGGCATGCACCATGCGTTCCTTAATTATACGCGAACTAATGCAAAGAATGATTTCTAAAATCTATCGATCTTGAGCGGGCATCATCGAAATTCATATATGTAATTCATTGAAAGAATATAATAAATTCATGCGCTCGAATATGAGCGCACGTCACTACAAACTGACTCTATATTGATCTCAATCATAAAGACTTCGTGAAAACTTCTTTTGCGAATTACGATCAAGATACTTGATTGGGTGGGAAGGAGTAAAATAAGTCATTCGATAAGATAGATATTATGATTCAAAACTTAACTTTGATACTTAAGATGCTTGTATTTTTAAAATTTTGACCAACGGTTGGAAAATTCAATCAACTTCCTTCCTTATACAAGATTGAAAATTTACTCTCTAAATATCGACGATCTTCCTGAATAAGATGGTTTTTATAACGACTAAAACATCGGGATGAGAGTATACAGCACTACAGCAGTAGAGATCAGAATTCAGAATAAGTTGAAGAACCACGTCCATGATTGAAATCGATAGACCGATTACAGTCGAGAAGGAGCCTCCCAAGAGGATTTACGGCTACTTGAATCTCGCTCTCTGCAAAGCTGCTTATACTTGGCATCAACTGATTAATTGAGTAAATCTGATCTAGGATGAGCCAACGCATCACCATCGTCGTTCCCTATCACTAAATGTTTTCAACTATCTATACAACTGCAGTACCTCTTCATCTTGTCATTAAATTTCTCATTTCGTAATGTAGTTTCATAACCAAATGTAAGACGGATTCCGGCGATCTATTGTGAAAAGAAATTTAACGATGTGACGTGCGCAACGCACTCCTATTTTTACGATAATTTACGCCTTGATTCATGCCTTATCGAATGAATGAAAAGGTCGTTATTTTAAAACGGGAAGTACTTCAAAACAAGTAAACAAGCTCATAAATGTTGATCCTGAAAATCTCGGACGCGCAAACTGTCCCGTACCCTCTGTGTGCGGGACATGGCTCCTGTCCCGGTTTTCAGGGATCTTTAGCCCGGAAAAACAAGCCCATTACGCGGAACCATAAAGTCATTAAGCCGAGTCCAGGAAATCCTGGACTTTCCGAGATTATAACCGTCAATACAATAGAGCCGCAATAAAGCCATTAACACTCGTCCCGGAAAACATGGACGACCCCGACGTCCCCGCCGCTGAATAGACGGGACTTGGACGATATCCACGCTTTTCTGGATTCCTCGCGTACCGGACATCTTGAACACCTCAACCATCCGCGACACCGCGGATTCAAGGGACACAGCCTCCCTATATAAACCCGAGCCCCTCTGGCTCAGCATGCTCAGTCGAGTTCAGTCTCTCTGCACGTTACAAGACACCGAGTCTTCGTCAGTTTGTCACCAGGCCCGTCTCGGCTTCCCGACGCGGCAGTCACCGGCTCGCACGCTCCAAATTCATCGACCCGCTGCCTGCACGCCTACTTCACCAACCAGGTTGTACCTTGCCTGTAGATTGTCGTACCCGGTCGTGCTACGGTCACCGCGATGAACGCGTTCGAATTCTTTCACGTAAAATCAGTGTACTAAGTATGGATGAGTATGTGTGTGTAGCATTAATGTTTCGCACCTCGGCAGACGCGGCACAATTCAATCTGAAGTCTGTTCGACTCATTCGCATTCCTATCCAAACACCGCCACACCAAACCAAGTCCAAATGCAATTCGCTCTAAAGTCATTGTGTCCACAGTGTTAGAAGCATTTTTCTGTGATTAAAATGGAACGTAAGAACCCTTCTGGTTCCAAACCTGGAGTCAGTGCTGTGTCCACCCAGGGCCAATGCCGCGACAGCCCGTGTGGTATGTGTGAAGCCAAGAAGCTTGCCCGCCTCGGAGCCATGAAAGTCGCAACTCCGGTCCCTCAGGCCCATACTTCAAATTCTCCTAACGCGACGCCGCGCAAGGAATAAAGTCATTCGTTACTCTGAGTAAAATCGTTTCCCATCGCTTCACGACTAAAGCACGCACCGATCGCATCTCTCGTAAAGGCGTTCGCCATTGACGTAAAATCCTACCAGAGCGACTACGCTGCTCACGCGTCCTCTCGGTGGTGATTTGCCCCGACGCTCTCACATGCACATTCCGGGATACGTCAGATGGTCTGATTAATATTGCCTACATAAACCCGTTCTCCGTAGAATTGCCTCCCGTTTCAAACATACTGTTTATCTCATCAAATAGTACATTTCGATACAAGGGCGTAAAACGTTTTATTCGCGTCCGAGTGATGGGTTTCCGGCCCGAACCGCAGGCGAGGGTCGGAATCATCACGACGATGCAAATAATAGGTTTTACGACCGTGTATCTAACTATACTTTTCGATAAACTGTGAGTAAAAGTCGACAAACTGTGCGTAAAGTGCACTTTTACGCACAGTGTATCGAAAACATCTTTTTGACACACTGTGCGAGAAAGTAACTTTTCCGCACTGATTTTCCACTTTCTTTCACAGCTTGTCAAAGAATAGTATTTGATACACGGGTATAAAACTTATTTCTCGCATCCTCGTGTTGATTCCGACCTTCGCCTACGGCTCAGGCCGGAAACCCAACACTCACAAGGGGGACCCACGAAGTGCGGGTCACCAATTCTCACCAAACTTTTTTTACAGTCTCGTACCACCTAGGATATGAAGAATCCAGAGTAACTCTGTCAAATGGACTCCCTGTTCAGAGCTACGAGTAAAAATGTTAGCATGGTCAGTATATCTATATATATCACTTTTTGAGATGAGCCTATATGGGCAATGCTAATGTCATACGCTGTAATTTCGGACAGAGGATCCATTTGACGGAGTGACTCTGGATTCTTCATATTCTAGGTGGCACAAGACCGTGAAAAAAGTCTAGTGAGCTTTGGTGACCCGCACTTCATGGGTCCCCCTTGTCAGACGCGAAAAAAATTTTTCCACCCTTGTATCGAAACGTACTATTTTGAGATGGAAATACGCTGCTAAAAGTGATTAGCAGAATGCTTTCTCACGGCGTTATATGATGATAATTTTAACGAAAAAGAAAGTACCCTATATTTTGAATTTTCTTCCGAGGAAGCATTTCAGAGAGATTTGGGTCATTTGAAAGGAGGTTTTTCAAACAATATCTATTGTTTGATTGAGAGAAAATTTTGATATAGTCGGTTTAAAGATGATTAAACTGGAGTCCTTTGTGGAAAATCCCTTCCCCGGAAGAATCTTCATTTGAATAATGTTTTACGGATTTTATGAAAATTTCGTATCAGCCAATCGATTCAGAATGGCGCATAAGTAAGTCTTTAGGTCATTAGAATTGAGATAAATGAGTCGTAAAGGATGGCACGGGGGAAAAATGAATGTTAATTCTAATTTTCTACTATTTTTCGAGTTATACTTTCGAGGAAGCTTCTTATAGAGATTCAGGCCATCTAGACTGAGGTTTTTTTAACAATATCCATTGTTTGGTTGAGACGGAATTACGATGCATTGGGTTTGAAAAGGGTTAAAATGAAATTTTTGGTGAAAATTTTGATTTTTTCAGAAATTTGAGATTTGTAAAGACTCAATTGAAGTTCGATATTAACCAATCGATAGATAACGCAGAAAAAAACCATAGTTTAGGTCATTGAAATTGAGATAAATGAGTCATAAAAGAAGGTACGAGGAAAAAATGAATATTAAGAAAAATTTCCCATTATTTTTTCAGTTATTCTTTAGAGGAAGCTTTTTAGAGAAATTTGGGCCTTCTAGTCTGAGGTTTTTTTAACAATATCCATCGTTTGGTTGAGACGGAATTTCGATGCAGTGGGTTTAAAAAGGGTCAAAATGAAATTTTTGGCGGAAATTTTGATTTTTTCGAAAATTTAAGATCTGTGAAGATTTTATAAAATTTCGGTATTAACCAATCGATAGATCTTGCAGAAAAAACCATAGTTTAGGTGACTCAATTCGTGGTGAGACCGTGTGAGAAAAAGATATTTATGTATTAAGAGTCGAAATTTGAGCTGTTTTGCTCTAAAAACCCCATGGATCAAATTTGACTGAGAGCTGAAAGCTGCCAAATCACTAGGCTCTCAGAAATTGGATTCTGTACAACTTGTAGAAAGCCAAAAATTTATATAGTGGACAGTAAAAGAGAAAGCGTGTCCGATAGAAAACAACACACACACACGGACAAAGGGGTGCAAAGATGAGTCTCTGACGGATTTGGAAGGCCATTAGGAGGAAAAGTGTTACCTACAATTGATAGATTTTGGCGAGAGGAAGAGAATGGTCTAAGGCTTTTTCAGATGAACGGAATTTCGTTGAAGAAAATATTGGTTTTAGTGGAAAATTTGATCAAAATTTTGCTTGGGTGAAAACAAAGCTTTCTCTTTAGAGAAAGCAAAATAGTGAAAAATGGGAGAATTAAGATTTTGAAAATTTTTCGCCATTCAATTTTTTTTGTCTCATGATTTCATTTTATTTTGAGAGCTCACTGATGTTCCATCATGTTCCTCGTAGTGAAATTTACTTACAGGATTTTTCAAACATTTTTGATGCAAAATACTTACGGGAAAACTATCACAGAGTATAGAAAATCGATAGTGTCTCCTTGAAAGAACAAAATAGTAAATGGGGAGGGAAATCATCACCTTACATGTTTCCAAGATTCACGATAGCGACAATTAGAAAAATTACGAGAATGTTCCAAGCTTGAGTGAAGCCGCAAGAACCAATTCTAATTCTTGGAGAATAGGGCGATAATTTCAACAGAAAATACTAATTCAAAGACGTGATTTCAATCGTAATTTTTTAAAAGCTCTGGAAAATAGTTCGAATGCCAAATTCATCGTTTTTCTCGGAGATCAACCCCAGTTTACAATGCTACATGCGGATTTGGTACGTCAAGTACTTCCACAGGGCGTAACCCCAAACTCAAGTATTTCAGATCTACTAAAGCACAAATCCAAAAGCCCTAAAATTCGGCAGATTTGCAGATACGCCTTACCCTCGCTACAGAAGTGGCTATGAAATTCTCTCAACTCAGCCAATAATCCACGCATATACACAAATACGAGCAAAGTTTGGACGATCCCCAGAAAGCTCGCTCGCGCAAGAATATAGGATAACCAAACAGAAATCCTACCTCATCTCTTATAAAACGGTCTGAGTCTCAACAGATCCACAACTATATACCAGTAAAGGTAAACACAGAACATTTTGCACTGAATAAAGCCGGCAAAGTTAACCAAAAGGTGCAAGCACCAAGTAGGTACCGTAGCTATTCACTTGGAAAGGATAGCAATAGGCCGCATTTTACGGTCTTGCGCGTAAATTAATCCACGCGCTTGCATTTGAGTCATAAGAAGAACCGATCGTGGTAAGCCGATACTTCAGGCACGCGCGCATCACATCGAGATCTCAAGTGCGTTGTAACGAGCCACATACTCTTCTTCAAGCATCTGGGATGTACATTCTCCGTACCTGATGCATACCACACATCGGTTTTGTATCTCTATTGAATGCAATGAGGCACCATTTACAAAGTAAAATACAAGATAGTATAGATATTTACAGTGCATGTATGCATGTGTGGTAAGGTGGCAGCCGACGCCCCTAATGGAATGAACGGTGCGCTATATTGAATTTTAAAGCTGCAGCCACAGACCGAGCTCGACGACGAAGACTCGTTTGCATTTGAAATGGAAATTCGAGTAACTGCTGCGTGTACAGAGCAGCCACTGACATGCATGAGTTACCCCGTTGCTCAAGCGTATTAAGCGAAAAATCGAGCGAAAAATACAGACACCTAGAAGACCGAAGACTATGGTACGTATAGTTACCCACATAAGTAAGCATCTTCAATGAAAGAACTGAAGACCTTCAGGAGTCTCGATCGATGCAAGTTGTCGTGTGTCTATGCCTGCTTTTGTGCTATTTTATCTCAAGTATTTTTGAGCTTCAAAAGTGTCGGCGAGTTTCTATTCCAGAGTCAACCGAAAATGTGTGATTTTGGGGTGAAGGTGTATTTTTGAGTAGTCGGTTTACCTTCCTCATTATATTCTCAATCTAACAGACACTCTCGCATACAGACGGGGTGAAAGAACAGGAATTACGTACTGCAAATTGACCTGGTTTTCCAGGTGAGTTGCTGAAAATTAGCTGAGCAACTTTTCTCGACGAATTGTACTGAAAATTATGAGGGTGTAGAATTGTAGAAGCAAGAGAATTAGTAAAGCTCTATTTCACTCTTTGGGGAGTTTTGTGGAGTGAGCCATTGAACAAGAATTAATGAATGGTAGAGGGGACTACTTGCTTCAATAATTCTTTTTGTGACGAACGAGTGCAGATTTCCTTGGCTGAAGTGGGTCGAACGGGTTATTACCTACCTCATTGCTTAAAAATTATACAAAAGTCCTGGTCTCGTAACAATACAATTCTAACCAAGATTTTGACAATTAACTGGCTCTCGAGTGAACTTGAATTTTTGAAGGATCAACTTAATTCATTCGTAGAGAAACGAAATCCAAAAGTCTTTCTTTCGAGAAGAATAAGAATGAATTGAAACCTTGGATCCATTCAATTTCCTAGAAATTAAATTTGACAATATGAGAGCCTCTCTCAGAGTTTATTGATCCGTCGCCAAAAAAAATCTATCAAAACGATATTTTTCGTGCGCCAATGTATTCTCCTTTCTTCTCAATCATTTTTTAATGGTAAATTTTCAAAAAATCCTACACCTCGGATGCTAATGCGATTAATGCCACTGAATTCGAATGCTCGCCGCCGTACTATAAGGAAATGCGAAATACTGCACAATCAACTGCATCAGTACTCGAGTATTCATCTCACAACAATGTCACGAAATCACAGTCGAGCCCTGACTAATATATATATGACCAGAATTAACTTTACAATGGACCGAAAAATCATCACATCATCCAAAGATTCTCCCTGTTCGTAATAGGGAAAATTCAGGGATATCAATTGAACATTTTCATGCTTGCGGATTTGCGCTCATAAATCGTGTGAGAAGAAATTACGGTCCAAATTGTAAATGATTATTCCAACAAGTCCTGACTTCTCATACCACGGTTCATGTGCACCTCTTCTTCCTTTGTGCAGAACATGCTTTAATTTTCGCATTTATTGTGGTAAGCTAACTTCAATGGAGTACCTAATGAGGTCCAAAGCACTAAGCTTTAATTTTGATTACTTCAGCATTACTCCTGTTAGACCTGAAGTTAATTCTAATTTCACGCTGTTTAAATGATGAATGAGAAGAAAGGTAAGAGAAAGAAAATCGAAAAAAATTACTTAAACTTACAAAACGACCTGTTTTTTCAATGAAAGTGCTCCGAATTATTTCTATCGTGGTTTTCTTGTGGATTTTAAAACAGACTCATAATTTGTTTACTTCTATGCATTCTCAAAGATAAATATTGAAATAGTTATCGAGACAGTTATATCACGTTTTAAATAGCATCGGCTGATTTTTGTTATAAGCCTGTGATGCAGGCCTGCTGTGATGTTGGAGTATCGGAATTGAAGCGACCAAAAGAATGATACTTATGAGGTAACTCCTACAAAATAATAATAGATAACCGAACTCAGCCAGACGGAATTCTGATTTTCTGATTTCAACAAGGGGTTACAATTCTTCGGAAAGTTATTCGTTTGAAAACATCAATACAAATTATCTGAAATCTTCCAGAAGTTTTCATCTATCTGTTAGTAACTATTACAGAACACCGAGAATCGTGGCTTACGAATACGCTAGAAATTCCAAATCATTCACATGAAAAAAATGAAACGAATCAAGATATGAGCGATGCGTACAGGTTTAATAATTATCAAAGTCGTTCTTGTAAGAAATGAATAAGCTGATGCTTCCACGTACCAGTCACATCCAATGTTGCAGTTCGATATTAAAATATCTACTCAGAAAGAGATGAAATATCCGCTAGCGATAGCACACGCATGATTTTCAATCTCTCTAATGGAATAAATTTCATCTTTCAGCTCGCTCGCGGTCAATATCGATAATGCAACAGCTCGCGCATCCACAAATCCAGTTCACACATATATACATATATGAGGACACACATGCGTGATACCGCAATTTTCCATTCCCCTACTTTCTCCGGATTTTCCAACGTCAAGCCCTTGCAAACTATACGGCTAAAACACAAAGCTCGCATCGTATTTTCATACGGCAAAGAGTGTCGCTTTTGGCATTCCTTGTGGCAACCGACCAGGCCTTCCCCATGTACTCACTAAGCAGTATTTCGAAATAATCTGAATAGTTTGAGACTTGATCTGCATTGCGGTCAAACTTTGCAAAACGTTCCTCGGAACCACGTCAGAGATGAGCTTCGCAAGCTTGGACGGATGAAAAGAGGCGAAGATTAGATAGAAGCAATGAATTTGCGTCAGCCATATAGCATCAATTCGATGATGGCTCTGAGTCGTGCTCTGAGTTTGATAATAAGTATTTATAACAAAGTGGTAGCAACATGAGGTATGGGGTGTGATGTACGCTGGGCGGGTGATATATTTTTTCCATGGATTGTCTTTTTTTTACTGATGAAGGAGAGGAATGAGACTCGCTCTCATTGTTCACTTGTGGTAAATGTACTCGATTTTTCAGGACAGATGCCGTCATAATTAGGCAAATGTCAATAATACCTTTGCTTCACTATATTTCCAAATATTTTTCAGATTTCTTCAAATTTTGTCTCAAAACCTTCGACGGGGAATGAAAGTCATTCAACTCGCTCTTCGCTAATTGTTTGTTGTCCGGTGTGAAACAGATTTGGTGTGAAGAGAACTCTCTAAATCTGTTGAAGTGAAATTTGATTCTAAGTGAGTGGAATTTGACTTCAAGCTCAAAATCAGATTTGAGCGACTATAAGTCAATTCAATCAGTAATCCAAAGTGGAGATAATTTCACTCAAAATAGACTTGGTATTCACTGTAAAAATTGAGGCAAATAACTGAAAATTAAACCAATAGATTATTCTAGTCTCTGCAAAAAATTGTTTCATGGTATGTGGACATATTCCGACTTATCTCAAGGAACTTTCAGTTACTGATAAATTATGAAAAATGATCATTATATGAATGAAGGACTATGGTGTTCTGGTGCGCTGACAATGTGGAAAGTTGTCCTCATGATTGCCAGACGACAGTATCGCGACCATTAAATCAATGCCAGTTATCCGAGTTATAAGAATGGGCACGTATTATTGGGTTGGGCCGTAAAATGGAAATTTTTGAAAATCCTCACGCCTGGGGTCACAATTGTATTCCGACCTGATGAAAACAATCCTGATGATTTCAAAAAGAATTGACTATGGGCAAATGATGACAGGCGATTTCAGTCTCATGTTATGTAGGAAGCTGTCCCCAGTGTCCACCTTTATGTATTAGACGTTCTGATACATAATCTGGCATCAGCTGCTCATTTTGATACACCTTAATAGCTTTCTAAATTAGAAATTCTAATACCATCGGGATTGTTTAATTTAGCAGGTCAAAATACGTGAATAAATGTTATTTGATAAATCTTCGAAGTCACGGCCCTGTAACTTACAACGCTGTAACTTGCTTCAATTTGCTTGAAGAAATAGCGCAAAAATGACATTTTCAACCAATTTGTTGAGAAATTTCAGGGCTTTTACTTCAACCTGAAATCTCTTTCTGAAAATTGGCAAAAATTGTGACCTTATGCGTCACGATTTTCGAACATTTCTAGTTTCTGGCCTACCCTAGTATATGTAGGTGTGGCTGTGAAAGGTTGATTAAGTACCGCAACACTCAAGAGCAGTAAGAATTTTTCTACTTTCTAATCAAATGAATTCGCAGCTTATTTTGGGACTGCACCCTGATGGATAGTAATTCTTTCTACTCAATTGAAAGAGTCAATTTTGACTTAATCATCGGAATGCAATATTTTTGTAAATTCACCTGATATGAGTCAATTCCCACTCAAAATCGTTCGTAAAATCGGGGAATTGTAAAGAGATTACGAAGAAAAACTCGTACCCTCTTGCGATGCTGACGTCGTTAACAATGAGGTCGAGCAGACGATAGTAAAATTTTGAGGCCATTTGTTTACACTCGCCACGTGTTAAATATGCCCCCCTTCCCCTCAAATAAAATCCAGCGATCTGATTGGTTGGAGCCACTTCGGCGCCATATTTTTATTTATTTATTAAGAATAAACGGTCTAAAAGACCTTTACATATTTCAAGTATATGACATTTTCTTGATGGATTGCACAACAAGTAAGATCAAAATATAATCAAACGTTATTGGTTGATTATAAAAAAAAATTATAATAAAGATAAATCTTCAATAGTATTTGTGCCTACATAATAATAGAGTTCACATAACTATATCAAGCATAAATAAAAATTTCTTCTTTGCATAATTCTTTAAACTTGCTTATTTTAGTGGCAAAAAAATCTAGATTGTTACTCAGATTATTAGCTAAATCGCACATTCTACGCAATGGAGAAGCATGATTGTAAATTTTATTATCAATACAAAAAGTAGCTTTTCGGGGCCTCAGTCTCATATTGGGGACTCGTATACCAATTTTGCTCAATAGTTCACTTGAGTCTACATAGTTGCCCAAAATTTTATACAAATATAACAGATCCTGATATCTCCACCATGATTCAAGAGAGCATATACCAAATTTCATTGCAATTTCTGAATAATCATGTGAGAAAGGGTGTATGGGTGCGCCACTGAAAAGCGCTAAGTAACGCAAGAACTTATGTTGAATAACTTCAAGTTCTTTTATTGCACCCTTTTTTCTTGGAACCCAAATGGAAGAAGCATAGGTCAGTTGAGATCTGACTAACGTATAATATAATGTGCACAGAGTTTGAGGATCTTTGAATTCTTTTGCTTTCCTACGTATTATTGCTAACATCCTTGAAGCTTTATTCCGGATGAATTTCAAATGAGATTTGAAAGTGAGGCCCGAATCAACTATCACTCCTAAATCGCGTATTTCATTTACTCTCTGAATAACCGAATTATTCAAAGTGTAAGTGAATTCGTATCTAATTTTTTTTGTGCAGTAGAATGATATAACGTTGCATTTTTTTACATTGAAGCTCATGAAGTTATCTTGGCACCACTGTTGTAAAGCATATATGTCTTCTTGTAATAGCATAGCATCATTTTGGGAGTTGATCTTTCGGTAAATTTTTAAATCATCCGCAAAGAGGAGAGCATGAGAATATCTGATAACACTCGTTATATCGTTAATGAAAACGTTGAAAAGAAAGGCTCCCAGGTGGGATCCCTGTGGGACTCCTGAGGTAACATCAATTGATTCCGAGGTGTTACCATTTATTCTGATTGCTTGAGTTCTACCTGTTAAATACGACTGAAACCAAGAGAGGAGTGCTCCTTTTATCCCAAATTGACTCAGCTTCAGCAGCAACAACGTGTGATTGACTGAGTCAAAAGCTTTCATTAGATCAAAATATATGGCATCAATTTGACTATTTTCATTAAATGAATCTATTATGTATTCAGTAAAAGTAATTAAATTTGATGATGTTGATTTTTTGGGTATAAAGCCATGCTGCTGTGGAATTATTGCATTTTGGTAAACACATGATATGGTATTTTCTACCAACGAGTCAAGAACTTTCGCAAACAGTGGAACCTTTGATATTGGTCTGTAATTGTTCACAAGGTGAGGATCACCTGACTTTGGTATCGGGGATACCCAGCTATTTTTCCAAATTTTGGGGAAGATCCCATTACTCAATGAAAAATTGAACAAAATTTGCAGTGGTTCAGCAAGATATAGAGCACATTTTTTCACAAAATGAGCATGGATACCATCCGGACCCAAGCCAAGGTTGTTCTTGGTACTTTGTAAAGCTTCCATGATTTTATCACGTCCAACTATCAAAGTTGAAGTTATTGGTAAATCAATCCTCTCATTGACATAGAAATTTTCATTATCACTCAGGGCCTGCGAATTGTAAAAGGAAGAAAAGTATCTAGCGAATACAGAGACAGTGCTTGAGGCATCATTAGATTCTGTCGTACCAAACTTTATATTCAATGGAATTTTATTACTACTTTCTTTGGGGTATACAAATCCCCAGAAGTTTTTACAATCAATTTTAATATCTGATTCAATCTTTCTCAGATAATTCCTGTAAGCTTGTTGAATCAACCTTTTACATTTAGCTCTCTGCATTTTGAATTTATCATAATCCTCACTAGAGTCTGATTCTTTATACTTTACATGTAGTATCTTCTTTTTTCTAACTTCATTCTTGATATTTTTTGAAAACCATTTAGGAAAGTTTGATACATATCTCTTTTTAGTTGGTACATTGCAACTTATGATTTGAAAAATCAATGTATAAAATTTATCAATTGCTGCGTCCAGGTTAGATATGGCTCCAAAAAAATTAACCCAGTCAATTTTTCCCAGTTCATTATTCATCTTTGTAAAATCAGCAGAATGATAATCAAAATAAAATTCAGAAGAGTTAAGAAGACTTTCAGTGTGTAAAGAAAAAGTAAAAGAGTAGCCTGAATGAAAAGATACATCATCAAAGAGAGGATCATCACTTATTTCACATTTGGAGTCTTTCATGTCAGTAAAAATCAAGTCCAATACATTCCCTCTATCATTTGGAGAACCGTAGCATTGAGTCATGGAAAGTTGATTTACTCCAAGCTCCAACGAGGATATACCATCTCTCACATGAGAGTTGGGGTGTTGACCAGCTGCATACACAATATTGTCACTCGATATCCAGGTGTAACCTGGCAGGTTGAAGTCTCCACATAGTATGAGCTTGTCCGATGGGAATTTCCTCTTTGCATTGTCCATGCTTTCACATATATAATCATAATTTGCAATGAATCTATATATTGACACATAATTTTCGGTACAACGCTGGTCGAGGAGTGGGAGTAGCGCGGTAAATATATACGTGTCCGATATTAGCTCCGTGAAGTTGGACCGCCAATTTGAGATAAATACACCGAGAAACCAAGCAAAAAACCCTCTATTCAATGTTATAAATCTTTTAATTTGAGTATTTGAGGAATTAATTTTTAAAGTCTGAGAAATTACCCCCACCAAAACATAAGAAATGCTCATCACTTCTCGAATACACGCATTAGGGGAAGCTACGCAGGCTTAAATTAAAGCTCTTAATTTTGAGTATTTCGATTCCAACATTCAAACGTATTATTATTGACACAAAATTGTTTAAACAGACAGGGAGAAGTCCCATTTGGCGCCTGCCTATGCCTCATACATGGGAGACTTCTCCTTGTCTGTTTAAACAATTTTGTGTCAATAATGATACGTTTGGATGCTGGAATCATATTCGAGGAGCATTTCTCATGTTTTGGTGGGGGTAATTCTTCAGACTTTGAAAATTAATCCCTCAAACCCTCAAATTCCTCAAATGCTTCCGGTAACCATCTTTCTAATTTCTTCCATCTTCCTAGTACTTGTGACGTGGGGTGGTCGATGACTGAATGAATAGACTCGAAAGATGGTAGAAATGGATGTATTGAATGAATTGACGGTAACTGTGTGTATTAGGAGTGAGTGATGGGCACTCCCGAAATGGGAGTCCCCGAGCGGTCTGATGCGGCGCGCGTGAGTCGATGGCTTATATGTACCGAAGCTTGTAAGGGCCAGAGGCGCAGCTGCGGCGGAGATTCCGCTAGTCCCGCCGTGCGGCGTGCGCGGAGATTCCCGCAAGAAGTGTGCGGGCCGCACGTTAGGTGCGGAAAACATGAAAAATAGCGTATCTAGTTTCCCAAGTATGTTTTCTCGGACAATCTGGCCTAGTTGAACACGTTACGATGACAACCAATTTTTGTGGGCTTCTCTGTAATTTTTCAAAACATCGTGATTCGTGAGGTATACAGTATGATTTCGGTCATGGCGGCCGATGTGCAATCCTGCATGTAAGGAATGTGTGTTTCTAAAAACTCAACGTAACGTCGTTAGTATTTACATTTTAGAGCATAAATCGGTTCGGCGAGTTCAATCAATGATAAGCCACATGGGCGAGAAATGGTTGAAAAAAATGTTTAGGTCTAGCCTTCTAATGTTTTGCTCAGGTTGCTTCGATAAGATTGAATAGCAGATGCAAAGCTGTGGAAGTAAAACTATTGTACCTAACCCTCAACGCGTTGTTTACCACTTCATGCCTAGCCTACCATTGATTCTCGATGCACTGCAGTTCACCTTCCTCATCCCGAGAATCAATGATAGGCTGGTCATAAAGTGGTAGACAACGCGTTGAGGTTAGAGACAATTGTTTTATTTGCACAGCTTTGCATTTGCTCATCAATCTCATCGAAACAACCTCAGCAAAATATTAGAAGGCTAGACCTTAACATTTTTTCATCGATTTCTCGCCCATGCGGCTTATCATTGATTGAACTCGCCGAACCGATTTATGCTCTAAAATGTAAATACTAACGACGTTACGTTGGGTTTTTAGAAACACACATTCCTTACATGCAGGATTGCACATCGGCCGCCATGACCGAAATCATACTGTATACCTCACGAATCACGATGTTTTGAAAAATTACAGAGAAGCCCACAAAAATTGGTTGTCGTCGTAACGTGTTCAACTAGGCCAGATTGTCCGAGAAAACATACTTGGGGAACTAGAAACGCTATTTTTCATGTTTTCCGCACCTAACGTGCGGCCCGCACACTTCTTGCGGGAATCTCCGCCGCAGCTGCGCCTCTATAGCGGCCCTCACAAGCTTCGGTAGCAAAACGTGATCGCGCGATGCATTCCTCGCGGTATGCATCGAGTGATCGGTCTTGCAGAACCGACGACAGAATGATTGACCAACAAGGAAAATCATCTATGGCGTCACATACTTCTTGAATTTTCAATTAAATCTGTTTGAAAAAAAATTCAAGCAGCGTCTTGGAAATTGCTTCAAGTTCATTTTTTTGAATATTCAAGCAGAAATTTTTTACAGTGTAGTTGGTTTCAATAAAACGCTTACCTCAGCTAATTTTTCATATTTTGATAGAACTTCAAAGTAATCTGGAAATATTGACATGAGTCAAAGCTATGAGCAAAACAATGAGCTAACCGACCTCCTCAGTCTTATTCAATCATTGTCATCTTATTCTTGATGGTGCAATGACAAGCCTATTCTTGATGGTGCAATGACAAGTCTAATCCAGTTCTAATTCTTTACTGCTTGACAATCGTATACTTTGTCAAAAAGTCGAGGAAAATGTTTCAGATCGGAACGCAAAAGCTGATATAAAGTCGGAATATATAAAAGTTGAAATACATAAAAATTTCCAAAATGAAACTTCGATAAGCATCTTACTCTGTGATCAAGCTATTCCTTTACCGCTCGATTCGCGGCCTGCATTGGTTCAACTTTCGTACGCGATTTTTCATCCATTCAAACATCTACGATCTCTCTTTCCAGCAATCGCCTTCCCTCGTTTTCTGTTTCCCTTTTTCATCATCCGTATCGAGAAAGGAATCAAGACCACTCATTGGACAGCTTACTTCCATTCGCCTTACATTCCCTTATATATTCCCTCGCTTCTACCTCGCATCGCAATCCTCGGTCTTCGATCTATGGCTCTTATCCGTCTCATTTACCATCCCAACTATACCAAAAGAGCAACCATATCAGCTCGGGTATGTGCACCTACACATTTTCTTTTATTCCTCTTGCTTTGGCCAGCTTTGGGTATGTACATACATATACAGTACAGAAAAAGATCACGTACGAGGTCCTTGCTCTTCTTCTATCTGACTATCGGGTAAGTAGGAAAGACGAACGGGCACGCATCAGGGGTTGAGTAAGTGAGAGACGTTGAATAAGTGGGGGAGTATAAGTAACCATCGAGATCTGATTAGTTGAAGACAGATATATATTGGCAGCTTCTGCATTTTATATACTCACTGTTTTGGATTATCCGCGGTGCTCACGAGGTACTGATAAAACTGAGCTCTGATGATGTTGATACCTATGTCACCTGTCGCCACAGACAGGGTTGGAGACCGAATTGCATCGGTACTGGTTTCCGGAATAAATGACGCTGAAAGAAAGTCTGCTTATCGGTGCAAAGAGTGCGTTATCTTTTCAATTCGAAAGATGAAGTTGAGCGTGAGAGTGTATCTATGCACGGCGATAGTAGACTGTGAAAATTCAAAGAAAGTTCATGTGGAATGGAGATTTTTGGTGATTTGGTCGATCAGAGGTGAAAAATCGGAGCACTTTTTCTACAATAGTCAATCTACTAGAGGCAATGAGTTCAAGAATCTGTGTCTGTCATTATTCATTGAACCAGTCGTTTTTGCAAGAAAAAATGGTGTACAATTAACTAGTATGTGAAACATGCCTCAAACCCCCAATTTTCCTGAAAAATGATTGATCCGAATATTGCAAAACACATTCTTAAGGGTTAGCCGTGGTTTGATGAGTAAACCTGTTTGTATGCCTCAATTAATCAAAAAATTAAGTGACTTTCTCCAATCTCATGTAATCAATTGAAATGATTAATATATAAGTGCATGGTGAGTTCTGCAGTTCCTATCAGTGACAATCTGTTGAATCTGATACATTCGTGTCAGTATTTCACGCTTTTTAGGGGTCTAACATCTTCTTTCGAGTTCTACCTAGCCATTTCTCTATGTTTTTGAGGTTTCTTAACGGTCTCTGAGTTTTCAGACCACTTTCAAAACATCATATGGCTGAATTCAGGAATTTTGAAAAAGAACTTGTCACTGTACGAACACTATTTTACGTCTTCTGAAATATTGATCGGGTTTAACCCTTAATTACTAACGTGAAATGAAGTTACACTCCAACTAACGTGGTAGACTTTTGGCACATCCTTCTGAATTCATTAAATTTTCAAAAGATAGTGCAGTTAGTGACATGAAGAAATTATTTCTTTGAAGCTCAACTATTTTAGAAACAGTATACACATTTTCCGACCGGTGGAAAGTTCCTGGATTTTCCGGAAAAATTCTTCATTAAAGTCAATATTTGAGGTTATGCTGATGAGTATCTTCACAATTTGTTAAAAAACCATGTCAAAAGTAACAAAAATTACTTCCAAAATGATTTTGTTATAACAAATAGACCTTGAATGAGCAATTGTAGCAAAATTTAGGTAAATATCCTTAAAAATCGCCATTTTCACTTTTCCCGATGATGGAATTTTGGCACTCAATTTATTTATAACTAAACAAGAAATTGTTCCGAAAATTTTGCAAAGGTTACATCTGTAAGAGCACGTCATAAAATGAATTTACATCTAAGTCCCGAGTCGCGATACGAAAGTTCCAACGTTTCAGAAGCTAAAGAAAATTCGAGTGTGCCAAAAGTCTGCCAATAACCAGACTTGTGAGAAATCTCATCATGACGCATTAGATGAACGGTGTAATAAGTGCCGTTTTTCGATGGCCCCGGTCTTTATGGATTAATTTCTTTTCCAATTCTCTAACCTAAAAAATGCATCGTTGAAACGCAATTTCAGGATTCTCGTAATGAAAAATATGTCTGCACGGAAAAAAGTAGTTTGTTGATCAAAGAAACATAGTTTATTGAATAAAAAAACTCGACCAACACCCGTTTGGTAGATTTGTGTTTTATAGATTTACAGACATAGTTTGTAGAGTTTGTGAAGTTTGTAAAATGAATCCCTCCAAACATAGAGTTTGGTTACGTTATAACATTAAAAATTTTTGAGGCAATTTTTTTCACCGTCTACAAGAAACTCAATTCTTTCTCTTGCTAATTCATTGAATTCATTGACTAGATGAGGAAGAATTTGAGACCAACCTAACTCCTCTCCAACAAGAGAATGAAAATGAATTAGGAGGAAAAAATTTTCAAATTGAGATCTGAATCCGGGTAGTGAAGTCATTATAGAACCATACACTCCGCACAATTTTTGAATCTCTTCATGACTCCCGAGTGGATCATTCACATCAAATTCATATATGTACAACAAAGAAGGGATCACTTATTTGATTTATTTTATTTATTTTTATTTTATTTCATTTCAATAAACGGTGATAAACCTTGTACAATTTTCATATTTATATGATGCAGTAGAGAGCGTACAAAAAGATATAGCAATGTCTTAAGACGATTTGATTAGTAACTAATAGATCATTTTAAAGTTCATTTCAATTTTATCATTACTCGTATAATAGAATGTTTTGTCTGGCAAGCTTTTTTAACCTAGACAATGGATCAGCAAAACAGTCAGACCAACTCAAATGATTATTAGCTAGTTTAGCCATTCGATTGAGTGGTGACTTATCAGACACTCGATATAGGTTTTCTTTAAACAATTTACCACTATTCCTTAACCTCAGGTCACTAGTTCTAATAAATACTTTACTCAACAGTTCAGGAGAATCAATGAAGTTTTTGAGAAGCTTAAAGTGAAATAATAAATTTTGATACTCCCAGAATGACTTAATGCTGCAAATTTCGAATTTTGTAGCAATGACGCTGTAGTCATGATCAGTAATATTCATCGGATTTCCTGTGAAAAAAGCTAAGAATCTCAAGAATTTATGTTGGATTGATTCTAACTCCTTAATTCCACTTTGAGTTGATGGCGACCACACTTGTGACGCATAGAGTAGATGAGATCTGACAAAAGATGAATATAGAGTACATAATGTCTTAGGATTCTTGTACTCATTTGACTTTCTTTTAATAAATGAAAGCATTCTAGATGCTTTATTTTTGACTAATTGCCTGTGACTATTAAAAGTGAGATGGCTATCAAATACTACACCTAAGTCTAGTATCTCACCAACATCTTCTAGCTTTTGGTTATTTATCGTATAGTCCACCACTAGTTTTGGTTCTTTACCAATGTGGAAACGCATAGTTTTGCACTTATTTAAATTGAAAAATAAACCATTTCTTTCACACCACTTAGTTAGTGCGTCAATATCCTTTCGTAACAATACAGTATCTTCAGGAGTTTTAATAGCTTTAAACAGCTTAATATCATCTGCAAATAGTAATACTTGTGAATGCTGTATAATATTGACTACATCATTGATGAAAATATTAAATAGTAGAGTTCCAGTATGAGAACCTTGCTGAACTCCTGAATGCACGTCGAAAGTACTAGAGTTCTGGCCTTTGATTTTTACACTTTGTGTACGACCAATCAAAAATGACTTTAGCCAAATGAGGAGATTCCCACTAACTCCATAGGAGTATAGTTTTGCAAGCAATGTAGCAAGATTAACAGAGTCGAAGGCCTTTACAAAATCTGTATATATCACATCAACTTGACAATGATCATTAAATGCTGCATTTATAAACTCAGTGAAATTCAGGAGATTTGTCGTTGTTGAACGTTTTGGCATAAATCCGTGCTGCTGATGCACAATAAATTTATGCAGAAACGATGAGAGCTTTTGTTCAACGATTGAGTCAAGAATCTTCGCAAAATGGCTTATCTTCGTGATGGGCCTGTAATTTTTTACTTCATCAGTGCTTCCAGCTTTAGGTATTGGAACAATCCAGGAGTTCCTCCAAAGCTGAGGAAATATTCCCGTTTCCAGTGATTTTTTATACAGGTATTGTAAGGGCTCGACTAATTGTAAATAACAATGTTTTATAAATTTTGAATGGATTTCATCTGGACCTAGCCCTGAATTTTCATCTATCCCCCATAAACCTTGTAATACGTCATTTGAATTTATTTCGATTTGATTCAATTCCACTTCTTCATGTGATATGCTAGGATCAACATCTACCACAAAGTTGGTCGGAGGTTTAGTATAAAATGTTGCAAAGTATTGAGCGAAAAGATCAGACACATTTTGAGGATCAGAGACTTCAATATTTTCATATTTCATCGTTTGTGGAATGCCCTTCGTACCTCTAGGATTAGCATACCTCCAGAAAGCTTTTGGATTCTTATTAATATTATTTTCTATTTTAGATGTATACTCTTTGAAGGATTCAGCCACCATACGTTTACATTTCCTCCTTTGAGCTTGAAATTTACTGTAATCTAATGCTGACCAGCTAGTCTTGTACTGCGTGTGTAGTGCTTTTTTACGGAATACTTCTTTTTTTATATCTCCACTAATCCATGGAGGAAATTTTGACTCAAACTTCTTACTGACTTGAACATGGCAACTTATTAGCTCAAAAAGAAACTTGTAGAATTTATCTAAATTTTCGTTAATATCTTTCTGTCCCTCAAAAAATTCATTCCATTTTACCTTGCTCAACTTCACATTAATCGCATCGAAATCAGCTTTATTGTAATTGAAATAAAATTCATCTGATTTCATAGTTGGATGTTCTTCGAGTGGAATAAGGAAATTCAGGGCAGCGTGATACTTACTATTATCAACGATCGGGTCAATACATACCTCATAACTAATACTCTTAATACTAGAGAAAATCATATCAAGCATATTGTTCTTAATGTTTGGAACCCCAAAGGCACTAGTTAAGCCCAACTGGTTCACACAAAGTTCCATTAGTGTCACCGAGTGTTGAATTGCAGGATTCTGGTGAAAGCCAGACGCCATTAATAATTCACGTTGTTGATTCCATCTATATCCCGGCAAATTGAAGTCTCCAGCAAGCACAATTTCATCAATCTTGTACTTTATGCGAGCATCTTCTGTACTCTTTGTAATCAATTCAAAGGCTCTATTAAATTCATCAGGAGATGTACTTGTGACAGGTGGTACATAGTTCAGTGATAAGAGATAGCTTTTGTGCTTCACAGAAACCTTGATCAACAACGATTCAAAGCTGTTAGTATACGTTTCAATTATTTGGCACGGAAGCTGCTCTTTAACATAAATGAGGAGGCCATCTCCCCTAGATTTCCCACATTCAATGAAGTTTCTATCCAGCCTAAGAATTTTATAGCCTTGGAGAGCCAGTTCATCATCAGTCACTGAATTGTCAAGCCACGTTTCAACAATACAAATGATATCATAATCAATGCTAGAAGCTAGTATATTCTTTACCATGATTTGAATCCTATTTTTTATGCTACCGACATTCTGCAAATACACGTTCAGTCCTTTTACCACCTGCCTTGGTGATTTTTGGTTTGACCAAAATTTTGTGCGTATTGTTGAGGTGCATGTGGTGGTCCAACACTTTTCCTAAGAAAATTAGTTGCTGCAGCTTTAGTACTATTTGCACTATGACGTGCAACATGTCTAATTGTGGAGCCCCTACCAGAGGTTTGTTGCTGAATGTGTCGACTACTATTGTTGTTATAGGTAGGGTTCAACAATTGTGGCTGAGGATACTTTTTGGTATTTTGAAATGGCATTCTTACATCACCGTGGTTGGCTGTATATGAAGCTTTGGTGGAATAATCCCTTCGTGTATTAACATTAGAGTTGTTGAATTGTTGTTTTCCAGAATGTCCACTCGAGCGTTGGTTAGATTCATCTAATGTAGGTTCCACATTCATATCACTTTCAACCATAGAATTGTTGCTGCATCTTGATTCAGGCCTCACAATTATTGTGGGAACACCTTTCACATATTTTAACAATAGGTTGTTCTCACCACTTTTTCTCCTATCTTCTAGCTCGTTCAAAACATTGTGTATAACTTGCTGCTGCATAAGTGTTTTATCATTCGAGCACCTAATGCTGTCAGGGCAGAATTTCCTTTGATTAATGAGCATCCATTTTGCATTATCTAAACTATCCAGCTTCAGCTTTAGAGGTCTGCATTTGTCACCTGTAGTTTTCCCAATTCTGTGATATTGAATGTTGTTGAGTTGAAAAGGAGCGTTTGCAAGCATTGTAGTAAGTAAGTCCTGTAGAAGTTGTGGAGTTTCAAATTCAGGTACGCCAAACATAATAACATTCTTCTCACGATATATCCTTTCCTTCACTTCAGACACTACATTCTCGCTGATTTCTTGTTGCTCATTCCAGTGTGAATTTTCAATTACAGTCACCCTATTATCAAGTTCAGTTATTTGTTCCTCAACACTCATCAATCTAGAAGACAAGCTTTTTAGTGAATCTGTAATAACTTTAGTCTTTTCGTTAGTGTTTCTGTTTATTTCTGCAATAGTATTAGTACCATCTTTCTTTAACATTCGACGAATAACTTCCAACATCTGGGTATTAGTAAATTTATCCACCTTTTGAGTCTGGAGTTCATCCACTTCTTCTTCACTATCTTCTTCATGTACAGATTCTACACCAGTCTGACCATCTTGGTTAAGCTGACCAACAGAATGGGAATTAGTATTCTCACTATTTGGATCCAAAGCACAGCACTTCAAAAAGACACCATGCTCGTTCAAATTTGCTCTTTCAGCACATGATGGGTGGTACGTTGAGTCACAACCTCTACACTGTGCATAGAATCCTTTAATTGGACCTTTATTTTTGTTATTTTTACAAGCATAGCAGAAGATTTCTCCAACATCTTCACTCCACTTTCTTATGTCAATTTCAAAACCATTACTGTAGTACTGAGTTGTTGTACCCATAATGCAACGATGATTTGAGGTTAGGAGTGCGAATCCACTGTAATCTTCAGAATTTTCTATTATACCACTGAGGTTAATCACACACAATTCAGTACTGCATGTAATCTATTTGATTCGCAGATATTTAAATCAATTGGCAACCAGCAAAATTGTTATATTAAAAAATATATTCGAGCGAAATTCTCTACAATGCTCTCTACCGCGCCACCTGGCGAAACCTGATTTAAATAATGTTTTCTCATTCTTTTCCGCCGACTTCCACCTTAGACTCAATTAAGTAATAGTGATGGATTGCGAGAAAGAGCTTCTATGAATTTCAAAACAGTCTTCAGAACACCGGGTTCTTCAGAAAAAGACTTGAGCCGGCGAGACCCGCGCCAATGACCTGTTTGTCATCTTTGTGAATCTAACAAACCACCCCTGCTGAAAATAATTCAGTGGGACTCCATGGGGTACCATGGGGCTTCGTGGGACCTGGCCCTGGGAGAATTTCAATCTTGAAATTTATGAAATTTGTCATCAGAGACGTGCAGCATAAAAATTTCGACCAAATTCTGCACTTTTCGGAGGAATAATTTTCGAAATTTGTATGCTGACCGTCTCCGATGCCAAATTTTGCAAATTTCAAGATTGAAAATTTCCCACTGCCAGGTCCCACGAAGCCCCATGGAGACCCATGGGGCTCTGGAGTACCCCGTGGTACTCCATGGGGTCCCACGGAATTATTTTCATCAGGGACACGTTTATTAATCCAACATACTCAAACTTAACGAACAGATTGTTTGTGAATCCAACAAGCTATTTTTTTTCCGTGCGCATTTTGCTTGCAAGTCCATTTCGGGCATTGGAGTACATGTCTGTCCCAGTGGCCGAGACCGAAATGGGGTAACGCGCTCAGTACCTCAGTACGGATATAAACTGTTTTGTACCTGTGGAATCAATTGCGTGATCAAATCGATTGCCTATATTTTTGATCCTAATCTTTTGGAACCCCTTAAGGCCAGTCCGTAGTGCTTACACTTGCTCACTACTCCATAGATGGCGCCACGGTGATTTGCATAGCGTAATTCCAACAATATTTAATTTTTAAATAGTTGCAAACATTTTTCGGACCAAATCATTGAGTCAGCGCGCTTCCCAATGAAATTTCCAATCATTTGAGCTTTGTTGCGTCTCAAAACTCGTGATATATTTTGCGAGATTTGGAAAATGGCAATCGTGCATGACAGCGTGGTTCCTACGATGAGGCAGCCCAGCTCAAGATTGCAGATTTCCAAATCCTGCAAAATATATCTCGAATTTTGAGACGCAACAAAGCTCAAATGATTGGAAATTTCATTGGGAAGCGCGCTGACTCAATGATTTGATCCGAAAAATGTTTGCAATTATTTAAAAATTAGATATTGTTTGAAAACCTGCATATACTCCGGTGCGTGTCTGGTTGCAGTATTGCGGGGACTAGGGACTGGCCTTAAAGGACTGACCAAGCGAAGTATATCCATCTAATCCCCACTCTGAGCAATCCGGCTCGAGATTAACCTGCTACTGATCATAGGAATATTTTCAACTGTGACAGGAAAGGAAAAGATAAAAAGTAATAGACCATTTCAGAACAGTTAAAATTTGAATGATTCACTCTATTCATAAAATTCACAAGGTCATAATTTTTGACTTTGAGGTATTCTCGGGGTCAAAGAAATGAGTGATCACGGAGGTAAGAGGAGAGAAATGGGAAAAATTTGATCGAACTAGATTTTCTCGAAGGAAGATAGGATTAAAATATTCGATCGAAATTAACACGTTCTAGGGATGGTAGTATCAAAATATTTGAATATCGATTGGTGATACCATAATTTCAAAACCATTTACTAGTATAACAAATTGCAAGACTGACATGGGATGCGACATGCTTCTTGAAATGCTTACATACAGGAATTAATTGTAAATGGATTGACTTCGAGTGCCTACTCGATATTGCTTTTTTCATATCTCAGATCGAATCTGGACTTATAGTGGAGTTAGAGGATGTGAATTCATTTTGATTAGATATCATTATTTGGATTCAAAGATCTTATGACAGCGAAATAACTCATCGACAATTTGAGCAACTGGAATACAAAAAACTCAATCAACTGGTTCGTCAAACTTATCAGAGGAATGAGTATAAATCGTTACTCACGCTCACGAATGATTCCACTGAAAGAGTGATGAATTTACCCGCTGTTAGACAACACGGTTGTGAGCCTCGGTACATGATAATACAAATAATCTTGCGTTGTTGGGGCTCGATGAGATACCAATCAGAAAAATAACTGTATCGAATCGTCAAATTTATCAACATTAAATTTTTTTAATTACATACACATAATCAAATGCTATGCTAGTTTAGCATGCTCACGCAGTATCAAATACTTCCTCGCTAGAGTCGATCATTTCTTGGCCTATGAAATTAAGGGCAAACATAACTATGTAAGCTATTATTATCAAAACGACAAGCAAAAACTTCGCCGATAGAATCAGATCCGTATTAGTTATCTGAAATCGTTGATAAAATCATAAGTATTTTCTTCATTGATTTGTTAAAATAAGAACTTACACAAAAATAAGTTAGAGCCAAGATTGCCACACAGAATATCTCAAATACCAATACCTCGTAAGAAGCAGCATATTCGCAAATATGATATATTCTGTAAAAATAACGATATTGAGAGTCTCATGATATAATGTGTGCCGAGGTTGTTAGATGGACAAATCAAAAATTTGGTTGAATAGTATTTCTTCTCGAGTCTTTACATTACATACTCGGTCGTCTTCATATGCAATAGTACTAAATCTTTCAAGTCGTTCCGTATGATGCAACCTTCATCTGGAAAACGGTCTGATTCATGACATCTGTGCCTGATCTTGATGATTTTTCTCAATCTAAAACTGAAGTTACATTATATAAGTTGACATTCCCTTGCGTGCAATGACACGTAAGAGGCCATGCAGGGCCCGAATTTATATTCGTGGGTATTGGTCATGGTTTTGGTCATGACCAATACCTTGCATGGTACGCGATTCAAGAATTCGGTCAGGAAATGAGTTTTGAGTCAAAATTTTCGGGCTCGTGTACTAAATGTGACTACAGTCACTAGTCTGTCGAAATTTCAGTAGTCAAATCTGTCTTCTACGCATAGAATTGGTTAATCGCGCGTTTGCAACAACTATGGCCTCCATTCATAACCTTGTCGGCCTCGTAAGAGCACGAATCATAATTTCTGTGTATGTAGGACAGTTTTCACCACTGATAGCACCACTAGCAGCTGTAATCACATTTAGTACATTAGCCTGGAAATTTCGACTCAAACTAATTTTTCGATCTAATTCTTGAATCGCGTACTTATGTAAGGTATTGGTCATGAACAAAACCATAACCAATACCAACAATTATGAATTCGGGCCTCTCTTCTCTGATAACAGCTTTCTTCGCAATATTTCATGTGGAAGAATATGATGATCATTCAATTCACGTTTTCAGGTAGGATCGGGGTATGAGGTCAACTGATGTGGCCTTACACATCACAATACATATATTTAGAACCTTGTGGCTGACTTTCATTTGAACTTCTGATAGAGAATTCTTGACTTCTTATGACTGATGAAAAAATCACTCTCAAACATGTTCTTTTTCTGCTTATTTCCTTTCCTCTAAGACACTTTCGTTGGCTTTGTTCTTGACAATGCATGACAGTTCATCGAAATAAAAAAAATGAAGTTAGGTAACTCGACACTGGATCAGGATGAACCAAAAATACTTCATTATTGTGTATATTTCTCTTTATCTTCAAAAGAGCTCCCAAGGATTCATAGGCTTTATATTCTGAAAGTTGCTGGATCGAGGTTGAAGGAATCATCTCCCGAATAGATGTTTCGACTCTTTCCGATGTTACAATATGACATTGATCCAAGAAACGATACCATAACCTCATCTGATCACTGGTCCTACCTAACAAGTGAGAAGAAACCACAAAGCTGCTTCATCGTCATGAATAAGAAACTCGTCGCTCCAGCAATTTGATTGAGAACTACAGTGAAGACTGCCCCAATATGAAGCAGTGGTATAGATCGACGTGGTCCAAAAAAATCGTAAAGACCTGGGAGGTATAGCACATCCGTCCTTGACGAGTTGGTCAAGGGTACGAAGACATCCAGAAAGACGATTGACATTGTCATCATATTCACTGAAATTATTCCAAAGACGCAGACACCTAGATGGCAGAGTGTACATTGGTTCCAAATTACTGATTATCATTCTTTTGATACTAAAAATCAATACTGATCGTTAACACTTTCACTGCCGAGGCGAAATCGCGAATCTGGTCTATATTGCGAGAGAGTACAAATGTTGATCTCAGTACTCAAGAATGTCAAGCCTTTTGGAGAATCATCAGTTTGTCATCTATTTACAGTATTAATACTAAAAAATACGCTGCTAAAAGAGTTTAGCAGAATGCTTTCTCATTGCGATTGAAGAAGTTAACTAATCGCATATTATTCATTCAAAAATCCAATATATTAATTTGTTACAATGATCAATTCTCCTTATGGAATTTGTATTAAAATATTTATTCATCCAAAATATCAATATTATCAAATAATGAAATTCATGAAATAATTATTCTAATGGATAATAAATCATTTCTCTATCATTTTCATATACTCTTCCAAAATTCCAGTCAACAATATTTTCACTAAATTATTCCGCAGTATCTTTCCATCAGCACAATAATTCCTCATCGAGGGATCTCTACCAAAACAGATTATTAATGCGTATGCTGTCGCTAACATACCGAAGTACTAGAATCGATCCGTTTTTGCACGTTCTTAAATCCTGCAAAATCATCTCCCAGTACAGGATACCTTTTTTTAATGGAATCCCTTTCTTTTTTATGAAAAATGACTCAACAAATTGTACGAAATACTAGAAAAGGGACACAAGTAATAAAGGATAGAAAGAATATTTGGGAAATGAATTCTGTTTCCCGGAAATAAACAAATCAAAATGATCAAAATGTGCAGAAAGTTGGTTATGAAATATATGAATAACAAAAAGAATATGTTATATATTTGGTTTACTAACATACGAATCAGGCATGTGTATTCTGAGCCGTAGATGATATTTGAATTGAAAAGAAATTATTCATGGTGACTATATTGGAAATGAGATGAATCGGTTCTAAGAAAACCAAGTGAAATTGAGTATTTTTCTACAAATTCGTTAGCTGAAAAATAAATTATCGAGAGTACATTTTAATTTGCACTCGGTGGAACAGAGTGAAGAGAACGTAACGTTCAGTATTGATTCACATCATTGCGACAAATCGATTGGTTGATACAGAATTTTGGTTAAGAGATGATGAGATTAGGAAAGGAAGCAATTAAGTGTCGGTGAACGTAAAGATTGGAATAACAATGTCTCATTTGAAACGCAAAATTTCGAGATCCATTCGACAAATCCTTTTGAGATTTTGTAGGTGTATTCTGGAGACTCTGATGATGATGCCAGTGAATTTTGAGCATGATCGCAAGAGTATTTTTTGATTTGTGATGTCTTTGATGAGAAATTTGAAATTTTTCCGAAAGAAGCACATCTTATAAATGATTTCTACTCCATTCTACTGTATGAAAAAATTTTAGGGAGGTGATTTAGATGTTTCTCGACGTGTTGAATTGATTGGTTGACACGGAATTTTGTCAAATTGTGATTATAAAGGTCTTACATTCCGATGCAACAGAGGTATGAAGAAGCTAGAATGAAATGAGCCCCAATCGAAATTCCGTATCAATCAATCGATCCAGCACGTCGAGAAACGCGTAAATCAACAGCCTCAGATTTTTTGAGCAGGAAAGAGAGAATATTTTTAGTTTTTAAGATGAAAAAAAATTATACATAAATGAAAAATAATTCATAAGTATAAAAGTAATCATCTGGGGGTAGTTTAAGGCGATGCGGTCACCGTGCACGCTGAAAGTTATTCGCACTTTTATCAAAGGACCCCGCACCAAGTACATTGTTTTTGGGTCTCTGTAATTTTCAACGAGACTTGGCAGACAGATAGATTGAAATGCGCTGAACAAATGTTCAAATGGAGTCGAGTTTCTATCGGTTACGGTTATTGAGATATTTGTCGCGAAAGCTGTGGAAAATGCAGGCCATTGTGGAGGTTAGGATAGCGAATCGAACGTCAACATTGGCACAATGTATACATACAGCTTTTTTGCACTCGGTGCTTTTGTGCAGTTTTTGGGTGGCTTCGAGGCTGCAGTAGATAGATTCATAATAAAAAAAAAAAAAAAAAAAAAAAAAAAACCAATAAAAACCTCAAAAATTGAGTTTGGATGATTTAGCAACGAAAACAAGGCCTCAATATCGTTTGCTAGCTGGCTCAAGGGAAGTCGAATATTCAAGCCTACTCGAATGCTGAGTTTCGGGTCGCGTTACTCGGCCCTTGTGTCGTTTCTTTCTCAAGATGTCAAGGACTGAAATAAATACATGTCTTACTGATGAAGTATATATTCTTTTCATTCAAATGACGTCTAGATTATTGTAAGATGTAGCACCTATAGATGTAGCACGCGCGAAAGACACCTTAAGAATTTGCAGAGTTCCAATTCCGACCTATAGGTCATGCGAAGATAGAATTTCGAATTTCAGCTACTTGCGCACGCAGCAGGTGCCCCTATGAGTTTGTATTGAAGCGAGAATCAATTCCACGCCATTGTCGCGTATGCGAAATCAGGAATTCTCCGCGTGTGCAAAATCAGGAACTCTTCGCGTACGCGAGAATATGCCTGTTCTCTATATTCGGACCGGCACCTTGCAAAGTTTTCGCGCACGCGAAACCATGGCCCCTTCGCGTACGCGAAAAATTTCGGAAAGCTGCCCCGCAAAAGTCTTCGCGTGCGCGAACCGGAAAATTTTCGCGTACGCGAAGAATCTTCTAGTTGGCGCACTCGAAGACTTTCACGAGGCGGCTTTCCGAAGCCCGTGAAGAATGCACCCTTTCGCGTACGCGAAGACTGGGCCCAGGGGCCGCGGTCTTTGGCGTACGCGACGGATACCTTAGGGATTTTCTCGGCGAAGACGTTGCATGCGTTGTCCACCAGAACCCTTGTTTCGCGTACGCGAGTCCGGCCGTATAGACAAGGCCGTTTTATCATTCAACTAATCAATCAATCGGTCAATGGATCAACTTGTCTCTTCTACCTTTATTTTATGAGAACATGAAAAAGTGTATATTCTGTCCACGCACATGATTAAGACCTTGCAGTATTCAACTCGAATAATCTAGACATCATCTGAATGAAAAGAATCTATACTTCATCAGTAAGACATGACTTTATTTCAGTCCTTGACATCTTGAGAAAGAAACGACACAAGGACCGAGTAACGTGACCCGAAACTCAGCATTCGAGTAGGCTTGAATATTCGACTTCCCTTGAGCCAGCTAGCAAACGATATTCAGGCCTTGTTTTCGTTGCTAAATCATTCAAGCTCAATTTTTGAGGTTTTTATTGTTGTTTTTTTTCTATCATGAATCTATCTACTGCAGCCTCGAAGCCACCCAAAAACTGCACAAAAGCGCCGAGTGCAAAAGTGCTATATGTATACATTGTGCCAATGTTGACGTTCGATTCGCTATCCTAACCTCCACAATGGCCTGCATTTTCCACAGCTTTCGGGACAAATATCTCAATAACCGTAACCGATAGAAACTCGACTCCATTTGAACATTTGTTCAGCGCATTTCAATCTACCTGTCTGCCAAGTCTCCTTGAAAATTACAGAGACCCAAAAACAATGTATTTGGTGCGGGGTCCTTTGCTTGCGATTTGGGTGAAACGACGGGAAGACCCGCATTTATTTTCATCTAACTCGAGTTCGTCTCCTCATCGTTTCGCCCAAATCGCAAAAGAATCGGATGAAAGTGGGAATCACAAAGTGCCTAAATTATAGGTTAGGAGGTGCCCGCGCCCAAGTTTTTCGCACTTTTCTCCAGTTCTCTTGCGATTTTAGCCAAACGAAGAGAAGACGAACTCGAATTAGATGATAATAAACGCGGATCTTCTCGTCGTTTCGCCCAAATCGCAAGCAAATTTGTTAAAAGTGCGATTAACTTTCAGCGTGCACGGTGCACGGTGACCGCATCGCCTTAAATCTAGCATTCCCAACTAGAGACGCCTCCGAACATGGCATAAAAATTTCAGGACGATATATCAAACCAGTGAGGAGTTTTGCTGAGCGATAGAAAACAACATACATACACACACACACACACACGGTCAGAGGGCTCGAAAGATGGAGTTGTAGTAATTTTCCAAGGCGTTATCAAGGAGAACTGTTACCTACATTAGATAGATCTTGGCAGAAGGAAGAGAACTGTACAAATTTCATGTATTCAAGAGCTTCAGTGGAGGAGAAAAAAATTGTTTTAGGGGAAATTTAACAAAAATTCACCTGGCACCAAATGAATGCTTTCTCTTTTGAGAAAGCAATACACGAGTACAAGGAATATCTATGAATTTTAGTGAGCCAGACCAGTGCGACCCATCGTACACAGAGTTGGCAAGCATCTGTCTGTGCTAGGCCCAAAAAATTGTCTATGCAAAATATATTCACCATGATGATCAGTGTTTTGACCGAGTCATCAAGATCAATTCTATAAGCCTCTGAGGAACCGTGCGCTTTGATAACTCTCGGCTCCGGGCGTCGAATAGTGTTGTGACCAGGGTTTTGGCCCGCTATACAATTCTCATGCGTTGTCGAGCTAGATTTTGTGCTGCGATTCATCGAAGTCTCGATCAAAGTACTTCAAATATCACAATAATTACGAGAAATGATAGGCTCAATCCGATCTACTCTTACTATGTCTTCGATTCCAGGATAGTGCAGCTACGATGAAGGAAAGTATGCCTTTAAAATAGCGTACTTTTTCGATTTGCTAATTTTTTTCTCTCGTTCGAATGGAAAATGACTCTAGATAAGCTCAATATTTTCTCATAAATCTGAACTTAAGTTGTACTTAGGTATCGAAATAGGCTTTGTAACGAGCTAAGATACGTTGGAAGTTGTCAAATTCAAAGTGAGTAATCTGCTAATAATCACTTGATTCTTCGTAATTAATGGATGAATTGCGTAAAAAACGGTAAATGTGCCAAAAATTGGACAAATCCAGTCGAATAACGAAACTGCCTTGAACACATCCATTACAACACATACAACAAGAAATAAACGCGACATGAGCCATTGAATTTGTTTCCACTGTTAGGCGTAAACTGAAACTCAATAAACAATAAAAAAAAGGTTAGAAAAAATGGAGTTTTTACGATACGCTTTCATTCACAGATCTAATATTTTTCTCAACAACTAAAAAGCATAAAATAATCTGAAATTACATCAGTCAGCCCAGTTTATTTTGAGAAAAATCTTATGACATGCCGTTGCCTGCACCTGTTATCTCAGAAAATAATTGTTGAATTCGGTGTTCATCTATTTCTCGGGGATCCCTCTCAACCCATCATGATGAATCTCGGAGAACATTCAGTGTACCATAATTACAGATGATAAAAGCGTGGAGTGATATTTCCCCATACTTCAAATTCTCGATTGCTAATGAGAAAATGTCCATAAATCATGCACTTCTTGCCCGGAAGCTCAGCACGCCACGCTTTTATCATCTGTAATTATGGTACAGTGAATGTTCTCCGAGATTCATTATGATGGGTCGAGAGGGATCCCCGAGAGATAGATGAACACCGAATTCAACAATTATTTTCTGAGAAAACAGGTGTAGGTAAGATTTTTCTCAAAATGAACTGGGCTGACTGATGGAATTTCAGATTATTTTATGGTTTTTAGTTGTTGAGAAAAATATTAGATCTGTGAATGAAAGCATATCGTAAAAACTCCATTCTTTCTAACCCTTTTTATTTTATATTTTTTAGTCGGATGGTTATGCGTAAAGCATATCCGTATCACTAAAAAAATATGGAACTGTGATAACCGTAGTCATCTCATCTCGAGCGCCTGTGTGTGCGCGCGCCGCCAGCTGCCAGCAAAAATGCATCGAAAATGACGTATGGATTACCAAGCCCTGCAGTAGAGTTTCGTTTGGTTGTTTAGCCAACCCTGGGCCGCTTTCGGTCTTTTGCTGCACGGAGTGGAAACGCGCGGCTGATGCATGTTAGGTTAGGGTGGAGTGCACGAGAAAGGCGGAGAGAGAGAGAGAGAGATTCGAGGTGGCAGGTACGGAAGCTGGACGACGGAAAATCCCGGGAATCGATAGAAACAGTCGAAGATCTCCCGATGAACTCCGCCTCGGACGAGGCTGTGGCGATGGTAACATCCGCCATCACGAGAGCTTGCGACGCGTCGATGCCTCGCAGGACAACACCATGTTTCTGGAGGAAACCAGAGTACTGGATCACCGATGAGATCAAGGCTCTACGAAGAACGAGCTACAAGAAAAGGAGGACCGCATGGCGATCAAGGAAGCTGCAACGACCATCGCTGGCGGAAGATGACAGAGCGTACGAAGAAGCAAAGAAGGCTCTCGTTCTAGCGATCCGGAGGAGCAAAGAGAAGTGCTGGGGTGAACTGTGCGACATGGTTAACGAAGACCCCTGGGGCACGCCATATCGCGTGGTCATGTCAAAGGTCCGACCCCGGAGGAGCAACCCAGCACCGACCGATGCAGCAACATTGCGCACCATCGTGGAAGACATCTTCCCAGCAGGAGAACCCAGAGTTACATTCCCTGCGGAGAGCGAAGACCCCATCCCGCTCTTCACTATGCAAGAGCTACTCATAGCGGCGAAGAGAATGCCGAACGGCAAGGCCCCTGGCCTGGATGGCATCCCAAACGAGGCTCTGAAACTGGTCTTCAAATACAAGCCAGATCTACTCCTCGACCTCTTCAACATCTGTCTGAGCGCGGGAACTTTCCCGGACAAGTGGAAACGCCAGAAGCTGGTCCTGATACCTAAGGGTCAAGGAGGTCAACGCCTTCTCAGCATGCTCGACAATATCGGGAAAATGTACGAGAGGATGGTGCTCAACAGGGTGGAAAAAGCCTACGAAGAAGGCGGTGGGCTATCACCAATGCAGTTCGGGTTCCGGAAGGGACGGAGCACTGTGCACGCGATCGAGGCGGTCCAAGAACGGGTTCAAGCGTCGGTAGGGAACCCATACCAAGGAAGAGGAGGATTCTGTGCCATCATTGCGTTGGACATAAAGAACGCATTCAACTGCGCGAGCTGGGAGCGAGTCTATCAATCCCAAGCAGGTAAAGTGTCCCCCTATCTACTAGCCGTCACGAGTGACTACCTGCGGAACAGGACCCTCGTGTACGACACCGACGAGGGACAAGAGATTCGGGTACTGTCCGCCGGAATCGGACAGGGATCGGTCTCCGGGCCGTTCAACTGGAACACCCAGTATGACAGCTTACTGTCTATCGAACTGCCAGAAGGAGTGATAATAGTGGCTTTCGCGGACGACGCGGGACTCATAGTATGGGCTGACAACGAGGAACTCTTGGGTAGACGCGCGAACGAAGCGCTGGCCCGAGTCTACGAGTGGATGATTAGCAGGCTTCTGGAGCTCGCTGTCAAGAAGTGCGAAGCAATCGTGGTCACAAGGCGTAGGAAGTTTGACTTACCCCGGTTTTATATCAACAGGCAAGAGATTCCACGGAAGACAGAGCTGAAATACCTCGGTGTATGGCTCGACGACAAGTGGTCGTTCAAGAAGCACATCCAGGAAGCCGCCCAGAAGGCGAGCAGGGTCGGTGCGGCGCTCCAGCGGCTTATGCCGAATATCAGAGGACCCAAGGAAAAGAGGCGCGCACTTCTCAACACCGTCACTACCTCCATCATGCTGTACGGTGCACCCGTGTGGGGGAAGAGAGTAGAGAAGACCATCATCGAGAAGAGAATGGGGCCTGTCCACCGAAGAGCGGCCCTGAAGAGTATCCGTGCCTACCGCACTGTGTCAGGAGATGCGGCTTACGTATTGGCGAGTACTCCGCCCATCCACTTGCTCGTCGCGGAGCGAGTGAGAATCTGGGACCGCCAGAAAGTGATCGGAGCCGAACGAGTACTCACTCCGACGATGAAGGAGATCATCCGCGACAACGAGAAGGAAACCACCCTTGAGCATTGGCAAACTGAGTGGGATTCGCCATTTGCGAACGGCAGATGGACGAACCGGCTGATCCGTGACGTAGCCAAGTGGGCGGAACGCACCCACGGAGAGATGGACTACTGAACGACGCAGGCACTGAGCGATCATGGTTGCTTCGGTTCCTATCTAACCAGGTTCAAGAAGAGGACGACCCCAGCATGTCAGTCATGCGGGGACGAATGGGATGACGCCGAACATGCCCTGTTCAAGTGCAGCAACACCCGGAGAGAGCGCGCCGAGCTGGATGAATGGCTGGGTGCTCAACTAACACCTGAGAATCTCGTCCCGTACTTGCTCCGCAACCAGGAGACATGGGATAGACTCACCGGATACATCAAGCTGGTGATGACCCGCAAAGAGGAGAAAGAGAGGGAAGTAAGGCGCCTCGAAGCAGGTGAATTACAGTGACTCTGCCGATTGAAACAGAAGAGGCCCAAATGATTCCAGGAGGAATCTGATGCACTGAAGAGGGAAGAAAGAAGAAAGAAGAGAGAAGAAAGAAGAAAGAGAGGGAACAATGAAGAATGAAGATAGAAGATGCCGACAAGTGGCCGAAGAGAGAAGATGGAGAAGAGGAACGCTCGCAATCGAGCGCGAGACATGCCGCTCATCCTGAAGTAATGCTCACGCGGTTCCGGGATGAGATGGTAGATGCAGGTGGATCTCCTTCTTGATTTCCCGATGCCCTAGGTATCGGACATCGAGGGGGGAGGGATATTACACGGCCGGGCCCACCTCTCGGTGGGCCCCACCCAAACCCGTGTCCCGCCTGGTATCGCCTGCGTGGGCTATGCGTAGTCCGCGTAAGCTGAACCAGTCCGGTGTTTGGGGACGGATCCGAGGGATCCTGAGGCAGATTTTGCCCTCTAACCACCTTAAAAAAAAAAAAAAAAACGAGAGAGAGAGAGAGAGAGAGTCAAAAAAAGAGATGGAGCTTAAGGCGATGCGGTCACCGTGCACCGTGACCATGGACCTTGAAAATACACTTTACATAAAAAGTTTGATGATTCAAAGTGTGAGACGAGTTGTCGAATACTTGTTATTGTCCAACTTGTATTCCTCAATCCGTCGCTTAGCCCAAATCTTAAGAGAATCGGAGAAAAGTGTGAATAACTCGGACACGGGGTGGAAACGGGCACTTCCTAACCTACCCACACAGCATGAGAATCTTTCAGAAATATTTCACTGAAAGCTCCCTTCAATGAAGATATGTCCCACTTCAGACACCTTTCTGCAAGATTTCATGAAATATTGCCGGGGATATTTCGGGGAGCTTTCAGAAACATTTCATTGAAATATTTCAGTGTAATGTTCCTGCAAGATTCCATGAAATCTCACAAAAATATATGCGTTAATGTTCTGTCTGTGGAATCCATATTGTGCTTGATAAGTTTCTCAATCATTCTAATGCATGACTTCATCATTCTGACTCGTACTTCAACTCCATTGTGACGTTGAATCCAAAGCTTCACGTTAGATTCATCCAGGTTTTATGAACTCTTCGATGTACGCGACACCTAACCGATAAACCGTCCTCCTGTCTTATATACTAACCAGCGTCTAATGTGAACGCTTGCGAGAGAGCCTTTACGCATCTTCAAATAATCCTCACGTATCATTTACAGACCATTATGCATAGCTGGTCCTGGGTATGTTATCACACATGACAGATCATTTGATACTACCATCAAATTTCCTGATAGATAGTTTCCCAAAAACCATATAATTTATGAGAACGAAATTTGAGAACTAAAGTGTGTTATGCGACACCTATCGGGAACAGAGTCTTCCAATGAAATATTCCTGGAAGATTCCTACAATCTTCCACTGCAATGTTTCTGGAAGTTTCCTACAATCTTCCACTGCAATGTTTCTGAAAGATTCCTACAATCTTCCACTGCAATGTTACTGAAAGATCCCCAGAATGTTCCACCGCAATATTCATGTGTCATATCCCACAGATTCAAGTCGTTAAGAATTACTCCTCGCAATACTTTGACAGTATGATATGTTGTTACCTCGGTTGTAACGGTTTTCGGTATTAATATGCAGTACCCCGTCACATAGTTTTGCTCTGAAAGATTTTAGGGAGCTTGCGAGAATCTATCAACAATATCTCAGTGCAGGATTCCTGGGAGATTACCTGTGGAATGTTCCCAAGAAATATGTACGGAATCAGTCAGAGAGCTTCCACAAACCTATTATTATGGTGGCTTTATTTATATGCGACGACTCGTGATAAGCCTAAATTCAAAAGAGATTTGAAGGAGTTAGGAATTCAATGAGCCTATATCACAGCGGAGGCTTGTAAATCTTCCAGAAATATTTCAGTGAATTGTTCCAAGAAATTTTCCAGAGACCTTTCGTGAATCTTTCAGAAATATTTCAGTGCGAGGTTTCCGAAAGATTGCGTGTAAGATTCTTAGAAATATTCACGGGAGCTTCCGGAAAGATTTCTCTGAAATAATGCCACGGAATATTTTGAAATATCACCTGCAATATCCCTGCAAGATTCCTGGGAGATTGCAATGAAATATTTCATTGATCTCAATATCGTACAAAAATTTCACGGAAATTCTTCCTAAGAATATCGCATTGAAATCTTCCAGAATGCTTTCGTAAAGATTTCAACAATATTTCAGTGCAACGTTTCTGAAAGATTACTGGTGAAATAATACCTAGAAATATTTTTGGAACCTTTTAGAAGGTATTCAGAAATTTTTCAATTTCATTAGGTGCGATTGAGTGGCAAAGAGGTTGCTTATAGAGGAATTCCTTGAAATGTTCCTGAAATCTATTGATTCAATGAAAACCAGAATCAAATTGATTTTCCAAGCTCAATCCAAAGTGTTACGTTTCAGATCGTGAGTTAGAAGGATGACTCACAGCCACAAAGTGCTCCATATAGAGTATCAGAACGTGGTGAGTTTTGAAAATCCATCAAAGAATTTTTGAAGATTTCCCAGCCTAAAAGAACTGCAAGCACGATGTTATTTGAAACTGGTCCTAAAATGTAGCCCTCCGTAGAAGCTAGCAAACCTTCCAGAAAATTTTGGGGCCTCGTCCTGATGCAATATTATACTCAATATTGGCGAAACATTCCCAGGAGATTCTCCCCATAGCAGTGAAACCTCACAAGAGGCTTTCGTAACTCTTCCAAAACTTCTCCCCAAAATATTTCACTTACATCTTTCAGAAAGCTTTCGATAATTTTTCAGAAATATTTCAGTGGGTTGTTCCAAGGAGTCTTTCAAAAAGGTTCCGTGAATCTTTCAGAAATATTTCAGTGCAAGGTTACTGAAAGATTGAGTGTAAGATTCTTCGAAATATTTACGGGAGCTTCCGGGAAGCTTTCTCTGAAATATTGCCACGGAACATTTTGAAATATCTCCTGCAATATCCCTGCAAGATTCCCGGGAGATTGCAATGAAATATTTCCCTGGATCGTTCTTTGGAATATTTCCATGCTGTGTGGGTATAATATACGCACATTTTCATTCCCAACTTTCTCCGATTCTATTGCAATTTGGGCTTAACGAAGAGCGGACAAATCTAAGTTAGATGATAACAAATATTTGTGCGCTCGTCGTTTAGCCCAAATCGCAACAAAATCGGAGAAAGTTGGGAATGATTTTCAGCTTGCATGGTGACCGCATCGCCTTAACGAAAATTTCAGAGAGCAATAGATCTAACCTAAAAGCTCATCCGCGCGCTGACTAGCTCGGTACCGGAACCGCGTGTATGAAAAGGCTTTCTCTCTCTTGCTCTTACGGCGAGAGACGTACCTGCTGACTAGTTGAGTACCGGATGCCTGTGCATGAAACAATATGGCCAAAGTGAAGTAGAATAAAAGCGTATAATATAATAATAAAAAAGCGTATAATAAAAAGGCACCACCGCAGTGGGGCCCACCGCACACAGGGAAGGACACATATGCCCCACTCGTAAGGGTCCATCGTAGTGAACGTGTTACTATTGAACTATTATACATCTCACCCACTATTAATACTGTGAGTGTACCAGCAGTACGCCTAATACCAAGGATGAATTCCCTCTCTTCTGCATCAGTAATGCCGTTCCAAATAAACGTTGATTCTGTCAACATAAGTTTGACCTACATGGTGAGGAAAAAATCAAGATTTTAAACGTAGTAATCGATAATGATGACCAAACTTGGATCTGATGCTAGAGCATTTTATCCCAATATCATTGCATGACACATACCTGTGGTGCTCTGAGAACGATCACCGGATAAATGCATAGAAATGCCAAGAACACTGATAAATTATGGATATTCTCAACTGTGTCATCGTAATCATCACCCCACGTTTGATAGGCATATACGAGCTGCAACTCGATGATTATAAGTAGTAGAACCGAAAAAAACTCATATGGATCTATTCAACCAACATTGAAACTGACTGTGTACCGATCTGTTAAGATCGACCTTAGTTGAGTCTCTAACGTTCAAAATTAGGCCAAAGATGTGCGTTTGCTAATGATTTTTTTCATTCGAGACTGCTATTCTTCTCATAATCTTCAATGTAGCAACACATTTCCAAGAATACTCGTAATGTTTCGTCCAATGCATTAAATACCTGAGGAAAATTAATCACGAACTCGTGCACGGAAAAGTTCTCCACTCATGTAGCCTCATCAGCTTAGTAATAGCGAAAATTTGCAAAAGCACAATCGAAAGGTTGCTATCTTTTCACATCCTTTAGAACCCGGTGGATCTTGCAAGACCCTTGACAATGTGTTGGATGACATTCACTTGTATCGATATTTTGTGCCTCTCAACGTTCCATCATCTTGATTAGGTCCCGCCCAACTATTTTATATAGTAATTGAGTTTTGCACAGGGATTCAACAGTGTTCAGATTACTTTCAGAACATCAGACTGTCGAAAACTTTTAATTGATGAAAAGATGGACTCGTATTGCACGAGCCTCATTCTACGTTTTCTGAATTTTTGATGTAAGTGAGATTTTTTTTACTATGAATGTATGTACCTTGAAAATATCCATAAATTTCGAAGTCTGGGAGAAATTTGTACATGACGCGCCACATGACCAGTCAGAAAAGTAACGTTTTTGAATATTTTACAAGATTCTGCGTGCATTGCACCTACCCGAAACGTTCACAAAAACAAATTCACTCAAAATAGGTGTATGAAGACGTTTTGGATGGTCTGGGTACATTCATCAGTTGGACCTTTCTAGCACGATTGTTGAGAAAACTTTCCAAAATCACCTGTGTAATTGTAAATCAAGTTTTTCTGCAAGTCTATTCACGTTGGAAATCTCTCAAATAGGATGACATATCGTTTGAATTACATTTCTTGGAACTCAAGACCAAGGATTCCGAGAATAATAGATATTTGTAATTTTTTCCACTTTTCAATAGAATTCGAGATAAAACTCACAAAGACTCGCTTATACCTATTTTAAGTTTTTGTTGTCCGATTTTCAGAATATCAGAGTATCTCCCTCATCTTTTGAGTTCCAATATAATATTGTAACTCACCGCCGATATAACGTACGAGATGACTATGAATAGATTGATGATGATTGCAAACCATCTGCTAAACGGTGACTGTCCCGGCCACAAACCGCCTGTTTTCGCAAAAAATCGAATCAAGACCCAGCATCTATCATAGAAGTCGTCAGCCAAAATAATTTCACGTATCCCCATTATGGATCGCTGACAGAATCAGTTTTAGATCCTTCCAGTCAGTTATCGCGAGTACTCGATTTATTTTGCTTTATAATAATCGACAGCAAGAAAATGACTGAGTACATAAGAAAAAGAAGACAGTAACTGAAGTGTTAACTGTTCAGCATGTTACCCAAGCAACAGTAATGCAAACTCAATGAAGAATTTACACCTTTGTAACTTTTTATGGAGTAAAGTTGCTGAATTTATTATCTCCACAGATATGGAGCAATTTGTAAGATCGTATTAATGAGCATGCAACTTGCCTGAAGATAGAATTAGATATGAAAAACTTTCCCTGCTATGCATCTTCAGTGGCGTAAAAGGCGCCATGCAGCCGATTAAGCCAATGAATCTGTAATGCTTAGAACTGAAGAATTATTCATTATCTTCCAGATTTAATGTTAGTTAGCTAGACCTTACCTGATACACATGACAATTGCCACTAAATCAATTTTCTGATAGTTGACTTGATCATCCGAGTGATCATCTGATTGTACTTCAGGTTATTTTACAGCTCTCGAATCCGCCATAAATGGCCATGGAACGATGGATCTCCTGGTTTTTTTCTAAACAGTTCTTGGGTAATCATGGTATGAGCACCTATGAAACTTGCGGAATTTCGGCCATATCTTTTCCTTTGACGTTAGTATTTTACGACGTATCGTAGCTCGTGCCGAAGCTCATCTTGGAACTTATCTCAAAACCGTCAAATACTTAGAATATACAGTCATCCCTCGTTAACACGAACACCTTTAACACGAATTCTCTCATTAACACGAACGAAATTCTTGTCCCGTTGAGAATGCACTGGCTCTTATGGACATTTTTTGAGTTAACACGAATTTTCGTTAACACGAATTTCGAACGATTTTCCGGTCCCGTCTGACTCAAGATCTTGGTTAATACGAATTCAAATTTGTGAACAGAGTCAATGTCCGCGAGGAACAGCTCAGGACATCGCGATGAGTAAGCGCAAGCAGTCGTGTATTGATTTGAGCACCAAACTTGAGATACTAGATGAAGTTGATCGGTCTGTTAAGAAAAAGAGCGAAATAGCTGATAGTTTTGCAATTCCAAGATCTACATTATCAACGATCATATCACAGAAAGATGAGATTCAAAACGCCGCGCGCCGCAGCATCAAGAATTGAGTTGCCAAAAGTAAAACGCTTGCGTGGTGCGAAAAATGATGAATTGGAAGAGGAATTATTTGAATGGTTCTGCAGAGTGCGGGTTAGTTCAAGAGAAGGCTTTAGAGATTGCGAAAGATTTAGGCATCGAAAATTTTAAAGCTTCGAGTGGTTGGCTGGAGAATTTTCAAAATCATAAACATATTTCATCCCAAGTTATCTGCGGTGAATTCCTAAAAGTGGACGAAAGAGAGGCGAACAGCTGGAGGAAAGATTTTTCAGAAACTAGGAAGAAATTTGCTCCTCGAGATACTCTCAATATCGATGAAGGTGGGATACATTACAACCTTCTCCCCAACAGTACACTCAATCTAAGAGGAAACAAGTGCCATGGTGGTGCCAAAATATAATAATAATAAAACTTACAAGGGGAGTACGGAGTCTCCGGGTCCTGAAATCTCACCAAAATTTCTTGACAGTTTCGTACCACCTAGAATATGAAGAACCCAAAGAAACTCTGTCAAATGGGCCTCCCGTTCAGAGCTACAACCCATAACATTAGCATTGCCCATATAGGCCCATGTTGAAAAGTGATATATACATATATATATATAGATCTACTAGCAATGTTGTCGTTTCTGGCTGTAGCTCAGAACAGAAGGCCCATTTGACAGAGTTGCTTTGAGTTCTTCATATTCTAGGTCGTACGAAACTGTAAAAAAATTTTGGTGAGATTGCAGGATCCGGAGACTCCGGACTCCCCTTGTTAGATAGAAATTGTAGTTGTCCAAATTCAATCAATACTACCTACAAAACAGCAGAAATATTCCGATCTGTTCTTTCAACGCCATCTATCGCATATTACCCTGTTAACACGAATTGATTCGTGTTAATCAGTTAACGCGAACTAATTCGTGTTAATCGGTTAACACGAATTAATTCGTGTTAAGAAGTGACTGGAGCGTTCTGGTTAACCCGATAACTCCTTGATAACACGAACAAAATTCCTGTCCCGTGAAATTCGTGTTAACGAGGGATGACTGTACCTGATCAGATTCTGATATCATACAAGCAGATATAAGTTAGCTCTGAAAATGAGCTTTTCAAGGTTCTGCGGGAATAAATCCTAATAGGCATCACTATCGTGCGTGGATAAACCACCTACGGTATTTCACCATCAAAAAGGATGATGAGAGTGAAATTTCTCATCTTTAAAAGATGATCCTCGTACGTTTTCCGACAAGAAATCTAGGTAAGGACCAACGAATTGAGATTCCAGATTATAAATTATTAGAAGAATTTTAATCATACAGAAAGTACTCTCCGTAATGAGAGACTTCAATATCACGGATTAGTCCAAAACTCGCTTCGGTTGCCATCACTAAGCGCGTTTCGAGTTCTCAATCTAACAAAATCACTCGAATTTTATCCATTCGTTTATCCAACACTTGTGCAGTATTCACAATTCGAAAAATTCTGTTAAAAATACAATAGGTTTATTCGATTACGGCGGCCAGGCCAGGCCACGCCGGCGTGGCCGGCGTAATCGAATAAACCTAATATGAATAGGAACTCGAGATGTCTTTTCGTGTTGGCTTGAGTCGGATTGTGTATATACAACACACAACCAACGAATATATTCGTTGACACAACCTCTGATGATGAAAAATGCTACAATAATAAAAGTATCAAACGAAATTGTCTCATATTCAGATTTTACGCCATTGATCACTCAAAATATTTTCGCCCGAGGCTCGTAACATGAAAAATCTAATTTTTTCTCATAAAATCTAAATCCGTATAAATGCAGTTCTGAGTTCAGATGGACCCAAAGGAATTGTCAGTTAAAATTTTGATATCAAATCCGTTGTTTGCCATATTTTCATAAAACGGTAATTATTGAAAAAGCACCCAAGTCACTCGCAATCGCAACTTTTGTGCCATTAGACGTCGTTAGAGTCACAAGAGACCTGAGTACTAACTTTCAAGTATCCAACGAAATTTCTATGTAAATACAGATGAAAGTTGCCAAGGTGAAAAGATGGCACGGTTCTTTTCAAAACTAGCAAAGTTTGTATCGGATCTTTCTCCGCAGCGAAGAACAAACATTCAATACTCAAATAGTGTGGGATTATTGCTCGGATTATTGATGGTTTGTCTAATTATGATTGTCAATTTCTCATGATTAGTGCGTGAGAAAACTATTTAGTTTTGCAATTGAGATTTCATCAGTGGATCTAAAGTTATTCGTTGATTTTGACACACGATTCAAAAATAGAAAAAGAGCATCCCTGATGCATGGCAACCATCAATCACCAAGCGTGCATCTAGTTGCTGCTGAAAAACATCAGCAGAATCCAGCAGAATCAGCAGAACACGAGCAGGTTACTTTGCTTTCCCAGCTTTTCCTGGCTTTTCCGTTCCTGCGAGTGTTTGCGAGTTTCCGCGTATTCCGTGAATTATACGACGATATTCTCCAAAGATTTAGAAGCATTAGAGTTGAAAGTGATACTGAAATCTACGAACCCGAAAACAAAGATGTGCTGGTGCTGCTAAATCACTTCAATCTTCTCATCGAGGTTAGCCGGGCAAGGTAACGTCAACGAATTCGAATATTAATCATAGACCACTCGTAATTGAGAAGTTCGCGTCACGTCAATATTGCGCCAAATATACTGTTCATCAGACAGTGTAGGGTGTTACTGTTTGTCAATTGATGTAAGTCACCAAGCTGTTTGCTCCGATTGAAATCGTTATTCGCTAACTCTTCATTCAAATTGAAGAATTCCATGCATGCAAACTGATCTGTTTCCTGAAGTTGTCATATCATTCTCCAGGATAGATACTTATTCCAAACCGATCACCGACCGAGCTCTAAGACAATAAAGGCCAGCGTGCAAGCCAAGTTGAGCCAGGTGAGGAAAATCTTTTACGTCAGTATCCTTCAATTCCCCTCGGTTCGACTCATTGTTGATGCGTTCTTCCTATACGGGAATAACTTGATTGTTGACAATTCATTTATTCAGGTGCGTTTGCTGGTCACATGCAAGCACCAGCTCTTTGTGGCTTTGAACGAGTCAAAAATCAAAGACAGGGTGATAACTGCAAAGGTAATCGAAAGCAGGGATACTTAAGAGCAAGCCACATCAAGCTGAAGTGAGATTATCAACACCGCCTCACTTCATCTCATTGCTTGATAGCTTTACAAACTTATCAGGTAATGATTTCTACAATATTGCTAACATTTTCTCTCACTGTTACATGTTGCACTACCAATCGTATCAACTCTGCGTAAATCCTCAATGATGTGCTCTGAAAGAAAAGTCTAATCGATGCTACTTTTTTGGGGCTCATTTTTTATGGTAGAATTACGTTTGACTTATTGTGTCATCAAAGAAACTCTTTTTCTGATTATGCCTACACTCACTGGGATTAATGAGAGAGTTCCGTCTCTGTCTACACAATTTAACTTGTTTTTATTTTTATTTTATTTTATTTTACCAACATACGGGCTATATAGCCCATTACAAGAATTAACAAAAATATAACAGTTTTTCTTCTTCTTCTTCTTGCCGTATGGCGTGGCTACCTTAAACTAAATGAATATAGTATTAATAGTTCATATAAATAAATCAGAAATGATATTCATTGATATCTGTAGAACTCAAGGATACATAATATTTCATTAAACTTTCGATTGAATAACCTAATAACTTTGGATTAAATCAAATGGACTCTCTTTTCGAATTTTTTATACACGATTTATATTGCCCGAGCTTCATGGACCTAACTTCTTCAGGTAAATCATTCCATTGTCTCTTCAGTCTGACACTCAAAGAAAAATAGTGACGTTTCCATGTTGAAACAATTTCTACTAAAGGTCGAATGTTTCTAAGGGGGTAATTAATTGAGCGAAAATCAAAATTGACATAATCTTTGACATCTACTATGTTTTAGCAAAAGATTTGCCCACTTGAAAATTATGTTTCAGACTATGTGAGACTGATTGATTGCATTTTTGTGATGGCATACTTACTTTTCAAGCCTATAACTGATACATTTGAGACTTGAGGTAAATATTGGGTCACTACCTGATTTCACTAGGAGTGTAAAGAATTATCTCAGAACTATAATTACATATAAAAACTGATTGCATTTGATCAGAACTGCCTATATAGATAAATTCATCATCAAACAGTGTGAGATTGATTTTCAATTGTTTGGTTCAATCTGAAGCCACTTAATTGGACGACAAACTCTATATCACTATTATTTGTCATCTGGCAAAGCTTTGATGCATTGATAGCATCACACCTTCCTAACCCTAATGAAAAAATTGGCAGCCCTTGTGTTTTTATTGACTATTCAAAATTTAGTCAACTGATCATGACTATCTTAATGTACAACTGAGCTGAATGAGTTCAATTTTGTAGAAAATATGCACTGTCATTGAATCATAATCGCCGCATTTCATGGAAACTATCCTGTTATATGATATACTCTTGCCGCTTGGCCATTTCGGCTTCGACCATGTCTCCCTTACTCTATTGGTAAAAATATTTAGAAAAATGAAGGCTATTTTTTCGTTTCAAAAAAGTCTGAACCCCAGTAGGTATCATTTTTAGGCTCCCAAGAATTGCTACAAAAATTTAGCTTTGATCCGATTCAATGGAGATACACATGAGACTTGTAGCCTCTTGTTAAAGCCTCTTTTTTCTAACAAAAGCCCGTCTTTGTATCAAAATCGCATATGTGAGTGTATTTCTTCACCTCACGGCAACCCGTCTCCCTCTCCTTCCCATCCCTTTTGTCAATAATTCTGGAACCTAGTTTTACTATTCATCCAAATGAGAACTAATTCAAAATCATCAAACCGAGGCTTGTATGAAGAACAATCAAGAGGAATTTGAAACCAAATAAATGTTGTTAGTTCACGAAAATTCTTAAGCTCCCGAACATCTTCTCATTGTCACACTACTGGCTCGAGCATGATGGGCACCAAATGAAACTAATGGACTAATACTAAATAAAACTAATATTATGATGGGTTATATTTAAGGCGTTTTCTTCAGTACAAATCACTTTTGAGTGCAAATTTTTTTATTCGCGTAAATAACACTTTTCCCATCCTAATATCCATTTTTTAGAGAATTTTTAAAGAATTTCTGAAGTCAAGAATGCATCTTTGTCTCCGAGATATGAATTTTTGATACATTTCCTTGAAATATTCTATTGTTGAGCTGTGCAAAGACTCAAATCGCGAAATCAGTTGAAGTGAGTCAAGACCCAGAATGTGAAGGTGTTGCACAATGGTGTTTTTAAACTAGTCTCAAGATCATGACACTAATCAATCTATCCACTGCTTCATCACATACTCACTCTAGTAAGTGTGACGTGATCCCACAGTAACTAATCGAGTTTGACAATCTAATCCTCATTTATCGTGTATTGAAAATATTTATTCACAAATAATGTACTTATTCCACAGTAATCACAATGTCTCCCGACCCGCCAAAACCATTCACCGTCAGTGGAGAGCCTTGGCCTATCAATATCAAGCAAGAGAAACCCGATGACGATGGAGATTTGATTGAGTGCGACGACGACAAAAAAGTCGAGCTTGAAGAAATAACTACTATTCATCGCCAGATCGAAGTATTGAGAACCATGTTGGATCAGGAGCGTCGAACCAAAGCAAAGCAGGTGGAACTTATGGAAACGATGTTGGCTAGAGAACGCGCAATACACTGTCAAGAGATGACTATGTTTGAAAAGAAAATCGTCGAGCAAGATAGGATTTATAAAGAAGATATTGCTCTACAAAAGAAGATATTGGAAGAAGAGCGAGCAATTCATCAGCAAAAGACTGCTCTGTACGAAGAATCACTGAGAAAAAGTTCTTCTGTTTGGACAAAATTGGAGAAGCAGGTAGCCACAATTGGAAAAAATTTAGAGACACTTTTAAGGCAACAGGCTCAATCTAACGCAACACAATCGATACACGTCCGTAACGGCAACCAAGAGACTCCTCCTCCACTTATGCAGATTAACTTAACTAACCGTCCGAATCTCTCGAGGAGCAATGAATTTGCGGATAACAGCTGTTTAATGAAAGGTCAAGAACAAAATCGTGCATGGGTTGCAGGGCGTCAGCAAAGTATTGCTCGGAATGATAGAGGTGCGTTTGTCAAAACTTCATATGTAGCTCACCAAGTAGATTTCGTCCCTAATCGAGCTGAACCATTGCTGAGTCGTCGCACGGCTACCGAAATTTTAGAAACAGAGCTTCTCGGACCCAATGAGCTACCGTCGCGGTTTATTGCAAGAATGAGACTCGTTGCATATCGAGGAGGAGTGCCTGATCACAAAGCTTTGCATTGGGCTATAAATAAACTTCCTTATCGTGTTCGGAGTTCCATTTTTGTCTGGATTACTCAAGCTACTTGGGAAAATGTGATACAAACTCTTGAATGGATGGAAAGTAATCAAAATGGCCAAAGTATACAGAATCTAGAGTACATGGCTCCTAGGGGTCCAAAACGACAAGGCCAATCGATTGGGTGGAATACTAGTACACCTAAGAGATTCAGAAGATGGTAGTTGTACTTATTTTTACATCACTCCAACTGTATAGCATGGTTACTGTGATTGATCGTGGTTGCCACAGGTATAAGTGTGAATAGGTCATTGTGGTCAAGATCTAAGTATTAATCGCGAATAGTGTATATGAATATAAATCGAGACGTGATTTTCAAATTCGGAAATCTTTTTAATAAAAATATCCGTGGAATTGCACGAGATATTTATGGCTTTATCGCGATATCCCCTAGCCATACTGATTGTGAGTCATTACAATATTGAATGGTTTGTAATGTAAGATGAATGCTATTATTATACTAATTTATATATTTATGTTTTGTAAATATATATCCATTTTGAATCTTGAATGAGACTGCACGACCAAGATGTTGAAATTTTTACTGATCATCAATTTTATATAATTGTATTTGAGTTGTGAATGAATAATGATCAACTTATTACGATAATATATGGCACAATTTTCGCAAATCAAAAATCTTGTGAAACATCCATCTTTATTGGGAAAACTTTTTTGCAAAATGAAATTAGTCATCACTTCTGAGTTTTATCGTGATCATTGATTTTAGTCGCAGAATCAGACAGTAGAAAACCGATACTGTTGATTCATCTTACGAACGTTCTTTCAAATCTATACAAATCTTGTCCATTTTGATCACTCTTGATGCTGAAATTTGGTAAAACTTGAGTTTATTTCATAAAACTCCAGTGGGTGTATGTACTGTCTACATTTTATTTCGCTTCCATAAATATCTTAAACTGCTTTCTTAGAATATCGTAGAGGCTTCGTGATGTGAAATTGGACGTCGGAAGCGAATTAAATCAAACAAACATTTGGTCCTCTCGATTTGTTCGTTCGTCTTGTTCACTTCCGTCTCTACATTATGACGTTCATAATGAAGAGTGCCACGATTAATTGGATGATCGAAATTCAAAAGTACAGTTTACGAATTCATTTTTCTTTACGGCTCTTTAAAAAATTTCGAATGAAAGCTTGGACAGTTCAAAGCACAGGACTATTCTTTGAGTCACGAACTCATATGCGACTTTCGTGCGTAAAGACAATTTTTAAACCAACTCTGCAGCTTACATGCAAAACTATGTATGACATCAATCGATGCACTTGTCAAGATCATGCAAGACTAGGTGAGTTGAAGAGCTGCAAAATTCGGGAATCAACAATAAAGGGTCACATTTTGCTATAATTCAAGAGTCAAGAGAATATATATTCAAGAGCCACCTACATTCTCAAGCAAAGAGAAATCAATAGCATCCATTCAGCAAAAAGTGCAATAAGATTGATCGAAATAGTTTGACAAAAAAAAATGAGCACATGAATCCAAATTCACTTTAGATTTTAGAAATGACCACTCGAAATGATTTAATCTCCTCAGTCGGAAGCTCAATACCCGCAATACCACGATCAGCTCTCAAGTTTCCAAAGCTCTCGACTCTCGTTTCGGAAGCTACTCGATCCACTTCCTCCGGTAATAACGTCCTTCAGCACACTTCCTTAGGGGTTACAAAGTATCGAAAGGGCGCACGTGCTTGGTTACGCCTCTCTTTACCGAACAAAAATACTTGTCCCTCGGCTCGCATCATCACCCCCATCCCATCCTAAACTTTCAAGGTTCTCTCTCTAAACTTATATATAAAACACTTACTTGCACACACGTGCAAGAATATGGACCCTGCTTGTCTTCTTGACGCTGTACTTTACTAAAGAGCATCTTGCCGCACCGTCTATAAGATGCAACACTTGAAAATCAACGTCAAACAGAAGCACAGGAGAATATTATTACAGTAGGATACTTATCGACATGCACCATAGTTGTCCAAAGGGTTAGACGTAGGTCTACAGAATACTCAACTCCATAGGGTATGTATACATATACTCACGGGTTTATCTTAATCAAGTGCATGTGGCCCACACGAATTTGGACTCTCGAGTTCTGTGGCACGTTCACCACTATAATATAATGCTATGTATAAACACTGCGTGTGCATCATTATTAAATAGCTTAGAGGGGGTTTGGTATTATAGCTATAACAGAGTACACTTGGGGATATCGTTGCGTTAATACGCCCCTGAAGAGATTGCGCGCATTATGTACATACAAAACCCCTCGGAATCCACTCAACTCGACTGCGGTATCACGGTTGACGTGGGTGTGCATGGTGCGATAAGTCGGACACCCTCTTGAGGATGAAAAGTACGCTACTACTGGGTTTGCAAGCATGAGGTTCGTTTACACCGTTGCAGCTTTTGTTGAAATTTAATCCTCGCAGTCACAACAAGTTTATGAAAATGACATTGTTCATTAACGTGATTAGTAATACTGTTATTGAAGCGTAAACAAATTGTTGATAGTTTTGGAGTATGAAACCTCTGGAAAGTAAATTCTTTCTAATGGAAACTACGGGTGAGAGCATTCTTTTCCAAAATTCATTTTCTATATCACGTATCGGGTCATGAAATGGGAAGCCCGTTTTGCCTTATCATCTCAAACATTTGAGGAGAATTTCACTGGAGTTGCAGAAAATTAATTCATCTGAAGAGTTATGAATTTTCGGTTTTTTGTGTGAAAAAATTATGGGTGCTTCAATCGGCTCAAGGTACGCAGAGAAACATAGTTGAATGAATGAGCCTTCTGTGCAATGATAAGAATTGCAATTTTCAGCCTTAGAATATCACAAGTATTCCCACACGCCTTTTTTCAACAACTTTTATGCGATGGGAAATTGGATGAGGGATCAAAACAGATTCTGGACTGCTGGACTCAAAATTGATACAGAAATATTGACCAAAAATTTTGCTATTTGATGCATTTGTGTCGGATCAAACCTGCTCTGATTTTCAATATTGCATTATTTGTCAAAACGACTTCCTAATAGATGGTGTCAGTAGATTACCAATCTCTTTCATGAAATCTATGAGTCGAAGCTGCCAATAATCCACTGGAAGAAATTTTTTTAGATTTCAAGGACAACTATAAACGAGGAAAAGAGTCCCAAAAATTCCTCTCAGCAAACAGATGCATAGACTTTTCATGATTTTCAGAATGCTTCTCGGAAAGTTCTTTTACAATGAAGCGTCCCGGAGATATCGTCGATTAACTAACGCCATCCATCATCTAGTAGTAATGGAAAATTGAGTTATCAGCAATCCACTCCTTTTTGAAGAGTCAATCTTGGAAGATAAAAAGACTCCGGTTACTTCTGTAATATAAAACCGATCTAAAATTCTAGAACGCAAGTCTGGCCTTCTACCCGTCTGTTATACCTTGTCTTCTTCCCCTTCAGAATTTTCACGGGTCAGTGGTCAGGTATTGATCTTGAAGAAATATTGAAGTTGAAGTATGAGTTATTGAAAGTCAAGGATGGAATAAGAATTTCATCCCATCGTCAAGTGAAGATTGGCTTCCATGGATTATTGCTTTGTAGAGAAGAAATTCTTTGAAATTGGAAGTGTGTAGTCTTCAACTCCCTACCTATACTTATACGGTCATGAAAGACGAGTGAAAATGTTCTCAAAATTGGTTCAAATGTTTCATTGTAGGTGAGAGGTCGAAGAAATTTCGTCTCTTGACTGTACGATCGAATAAAAGATTTTTTGCGATGTGATGATACCAACGGGTTTGTCATTGTTGGCGTCTAACTTGTATTCGCCAATTCGTTGGCCAGGCTAAATCGCAAGGGAATCGGATAAAAATGTAAACAACTTGACCGCGGGACCCTCCTAACCTATAATTTATGCACATTTTCATTCCCATTTTTCTCCGATTCTCTCGCAATTTGGGCTTAATGACAAGTGGACAAATCTAAGTTAGATGATAACAAATATTTGTGCGCTCGTCGTTTAGCCCAAATCGCAACAGAATCGGAGAAAGTTGGGAATGATTTTCAGTTTGCATGGAGATGATCGTATCACCATAACATCTTATCCCAAAATTCTCATCAACAAGATAGCTCATTCTATTCGCAAGCAAGTATATTTCACCTGAATGAACTTTATATCCAACCAGAATGCCAATCACACTATTACCGTGTCTGTTTCCATGACGTGACTATTTACACAATAATCACGAAATTCCTGAGCTACTTTGGTCGAGATCGACGATCCAAACACTGATGTGGAATGCAGGGTAAGTATATGAATCAAGCCATGCAGAAAGGGATCTAATCGCCATTTTTTTGCAAAATACAGGTGAAGTGATATTCGCAGCATGTGAACAGTCCTTTTTCGCCTGCGTATAAAATTTTTCCGATGTAATCAACGCGTGAGACGCGATTCATGCAAAAAAAGACCCAAATATAGCAGATGAGGCCCTTTTTGCATAGATTGGTACAAACCTTCCGTGACTAATAATATTATCGCCCGTAATACTTACTTATCCAGAAGGCTACGAGCGAATCACGGAATCAAAATTCAATGATATCAAAAAATTAGCAAGATACATACCGAAAAGAACATCTACTTCCTTCCTTCAATATTTCGATCAATTGGCCAACCGTACCTAACTTGAAATAATTGATGGGAGGCCTAAATCTCAGTAACAAAGGCATCATTCCGACTGTTTTCTAGTTGAGAAGAGAGAGTTATTTTCTATTTATAGATTCTTATTTCTTGTAGAAGCGAAAAATTCAACTTCTTATATATAAGGTAAGTGTACCCAACTTGCCTCTGTACCCAACTTGCCCCCATATGCCGATCTCGGGGATGGGCGATCCTTGGCTTCCCGGCAATTTTTTTTCACGTTTGTTAAGTTAAAATATGAGAAAGTAAGTAGTTTGCGTCGACTCCGAATCATTCCTACGTTCTCCAGAAAATCCAAAGTGATTTTTCTATTTTTCGTGATTGCTTAGCTAAGAAAGCACCGAGGGAATTGTGTTCAGTAAAATTGGTGCCAAATTCTTTGAGTTCAACCAATTTTGACGTACCTTAGCGCATTCGATTCCTTGTTGCAAGACCTTCAAAATTCATTTTTCGAAATCGAAAAATTTGAATATGGAGCTGTTTTATGTGCAAAACACGGAGACGATTTGTAAACAAGGATGCCAACATCGGAGTGTACCTAACATGCCCCCATATGTTTATCTCGAAATGGCGAGCAGAACGACTTTTTTACCACTCAGAACGTGTTTATCATGTCAAAATGGGTCAGAAATAGGGTTTCGAACCACGAAAAAGCTCCAAATGTGCGTGCACGGCGATAAAAACACTTTATCGCCGATTTCCATCATTTATTTCGAAAGAATTGCGACAGTTCGGCTCCAATTGATCCAAATTTGACGTAGTTTAGTGCATTTTAAAGGTCTTTAAACAAGCTTCAAAATGAGCTGAAGCACGTTGAAAATCGTTGGAGCAAACCAAAATTATCAAGAAAATGGCTTAATGGGGGGCAAGTTGGGTACACACTTTTGTAAACTACCAAAAATTACCTTTTGGGAGAATCAAAACAGTTTGGCTCCAATTTGTTCAAATTGCATGTATCTCAACTTATTTTGAAGGTCTTGAGACAAGCTTTAAAATGAGCTAAGGTACGTTGGAAAATATGGAGATGGGCCAAAGCTATTAAGAAAATGGCTTAATGGGGGCAAGTTGGGTACACTGACCTTATTACATGATCAAAAAGCTGCAGGAATGTCCGGAATTTATAATCTTTATACATGTTTTCGTTGTGTGATTTACATAGTTACAATATAGGTTTGCTTGTTGTGATGAATTTATCAAATGCATTGAGAGTATTTCTCTTTAACCCTTGGGTTTCCGGCCTGACTCATATATGAGCCACCCGTGACCTTGAATGTGACATACCGGATTGATTGATTGATTGATTGAAATTAAGTTTATTGAAGTCTGGGGGTATAACCCCCATGAGACTCTCTAGGATAAATGAATATTACTATGAATGAAATGGCCCCTTTGACGATACTAATTTTCTTTGGAAAAATTTCGGCAGTCTGAAGGTGAATCCGAGCATGAAGGGAACCCAATCCAGTACTATAAATTTGGAAGAATCATCAAGATAATTCAATATTTTCAAGTTCGGTAAAGTCTTGATATAAAAAATTGCTTTTTAAAAGAATCCATGCAAAGAGGGATCCAAGTTCACTTGCGTTTTTATCAAGAAACGAATCTGCAGAACATTCGCGATCGAAAAATGAAGAAGATTATAATTATGGTTTATACTGATAATAGGTATGAATATTTCTATTGGTGCTAGGAAGTTGTGATTGGTAGAGTTGCTACAAAGTTTTTATCGTTTTCCCAACAATGAGCTATTTGCACGAAAGTCCCTTTTTGCGAGCCTTTTTGCATGGCTCGCTTCATATGATCTCTCGCATTGCAATGAAAGACACAGATCTCGTCCAAAGCTCAACTCATTTGTAACGATACTGACTTCCAATATGTCCCATTGTTACCATCGCAGAGAGAAGGGATGATGAGATGTCCGACTGCACATCAGCATCATGAGCCAGTCACGGATAAGTGCCTCTGATGCATCTCATCCGTCCAAGTTGCCATGTCTCCTCGTCTATATACGAGGAGGCATCTATGTACAAAATACAACTTCGCATTGATGGTGACACGCACCAAATGCATCTCTGTCTCACGGCAAATTCGGGTTTCCGTGAGCTGATAGCTACTGTTTACAAGGTGCACAAACATATACTGGTGTACATTGAGAGTCAAGTGACCGTATTCCCGGTGCTTACCAATCCTCTATGGTATGCATATCGATTCCCAGAGGAAAAACTTGATGGTTTCCTATGCATTAGCACCTGTTGAGTCGATTTTTTGAGGGTTGCCATAGCGATCCCGCGTGCCAACCCTTGGTTGTTCACAATTTTTAGTGCAAAATTAGAGTTTTTGACGAATACCTTTGAAAAATATGCATTACCCGGGCACAACACAGGGATTCCGAGTTGTAGATCAGGAGATTGTTCTCAGAAGAAACCCTGACTAGTTTCCTGGGAACCCCAGTCCTCAGGCTGGGAATGCGTGGAAATCGCCCGGCGCGTTTTGACATTTGTGTCATTCCTCGGTTATTTGGCCTGTGCGACGTTTGATGAGGCTCAATCAATCAGAATCTTCCCGTTTGAATGTCCTGAAAACTGACACCAAAATTGGTATCGATTGGTGGATGTGGATAGATATCAGAGCCTATCGGGTGCGAGAAAACACCAGAAAATCGAGAAATTAAAGTGTCACTCGGACCAACTCTCAAAATGCGTTCTCCACAAATCCTGTAACTCTACAGGCATGATTCTAATAATCCGAAGTTGTGATTTTTCTCTTAGTGAGAAATAGACATCGATGTACTCAACTGTGACCGCATCGGATGGTCTGCCACTCAATTGTTAAGCTGGTACACTCTTTAGCGCATTGCTGGAAAGGCTCCGCGATAAATTCGTTGTATTCCTCATAACTTTAAATCATTAGAAACATGCTTGTAGAGTTACGGGATCTGTGGAGAACACATTTTGAGGGTTGCTGGTCCGAGTGACGCGTCCATTCCTAGATTTTCGGGTGTTTTCTTGCACACAATTGGGAGTAAACCTCTGTGTTAATTTAAATGGGACTGCAGCGCCAATATGGCGGCGCTAGGGAGGTCTTCCATAAGAATAACACGGACGAAAGATAAGAGCGCTTATCGCATGTTTAGTCCCAATTGGCTCTAATCTACATCCACTAATCGATCCTAATTTTGGTGTCCGCTTTCAGGACATCCGAACTACGAGGCCAAATAACCGAGGAGTGGAAGCGAAGATCAAAACGCGCCGGTCGCTTTTCCACGCATTCCCAGGCTGAGGATAGGGTTTCGCAGGAAAGTAGTGAGGGACCTCTTCTGTGGACAGTCGTGTGATCTACAACTTTGACTCTCTGTGTTTCCCCCGAGAAGTACATATTTTTTAAGGTATTCGTCCAAAACTCTAATTTTGCACTAAAAATTGTCAACAACTAAGGGTTGGTGCGCGGGATGGCTCTGGCACCCCTCAAAGGATCGATTCAGAAGGTGCTAATGCATAGGAAACCATCAATTTTTTCCCTAGAAATTCATATGCGTACGGGGGCATAGGTGGGCGCCCAGACTATAATATGTACAGAACTATAGCGTCGACATTCAATGCTTTTTTCAAAACGTTAATTAGCGCGTGGTACTGATCCCATAGGCATGTGCTATGTTTTTCTGTATCTATACAGCTTCTTTGCATCTCTATGTGTGTATTCATATCTCGTGGATAGATATACCCGTGCGATACAGGTATTTTTGACAAAATTGCTACCGTACAGTAATTTCGATCTGCCTCTGAGCTGTCTTAAATGAGAATAATCGGTAGGGTTTTAGTTTACGAAGGTCTACCTTTAAATGAAAAGGCTTGAGAAGTGACTTGGCTTTAATGTTGATTGTGGTTTTTTTTCTAATTTCGCGAAATTGATTGTTGCCCTCAATCTTGGATAACAATCCTGAGTCTTCTGTGACACGAAAATGTACGCTAATGCCCAGATAAAAGCTGTTCATATTATTTTCCTTGGTTATGGAATCTACGCGTTGCATTCATCACCGGGATTTAACTAAGAAGATTTTGCCAAGTACCATTCCCATTTACATCGCTGCTCACGACTCGTTTCATCTCGAGCCCGATGACTAATCGCTTACACAATGTCCCCACGATTTTCTGAAACAGAATTTCAACTAAGGATATAATGTTACATTCAAAGAATTGTACATTATGCACTTAAGCAAGATCTAATCCCGTTTCCCGTACTATAAAACATCGTGACGAATGATTTGCAATGTAATATCCTCGACAACACGGTAGCTGAAGCCAATTTTATTTTCAGGGCCGTGAAGAGAAAGAGTTGAGAACCTCCAATCGCGCTATACCGAGAAAAATGTCTTCGTCCATAGTCTTGAGAATTTGGAAAAATCTTGAACAATTTTATTGAGGTACCAAGGTGTATAGTATATTTCCGTACTGAGCGTGTTAACCTATTTCTGACACTGGGACTGTCGAACTGTCTGTCGAGGCGAGACAGACATGTCCTGCAGTACCCAAAATGGGCTTGCAAGCGAAGTACGGATACATTTTTCCATTATGAAAAGTATTTCGTTACTGCCTGGTGTTGAGAAACAATAGATTCGTCAGTTTTTGTACCTTATATCTTTTCGAAAAAACCCGACAATAAAATTTCCCCAATCAATCGTGCTTCTCTTGATTCGGTTTTCCAGAATTGATAAATAATCATCACCTATCGCGGGACTGACCCCTCGCGTCATCCGCACTTATCATGAGTGTTGGGGAAATTCCCGTTAGTATGCTTAAAAGTCGATTCCATGAATCCACAGCTTTAGTCGTTGTGTAAATTTTGCCAAGTGCGCTTTGGATCCACCCTGTTTGTGGAATTTCCGAACTCGGTCTCGAGTATTCTTGTGCTGAAAATACCATCATGGATATTTTGCAAGTGATACAATTGACGCTGTTGGCTCTTCATCTGTATGGATCAACTACTCTGGCATCACCTCCGGATATCTCAAGAGGAAGAAATTTACATACATCTGACGAATGTGATGTCAGATTCGACAGTGGATTACGCTTATCAGACACGGATTTGATAGGCATCAATCAAAAATTAGAATCTGTCAAGTGTTTGAAGAGTTTATCCTTAAAAAACGATAGTATACAAGAATTTGAAGAAGGTATTTTCAGCAACTTGACTGGTTTAGAATTTCTGGATCTGTCTGACAATAAGCTGTCGAGAGACAGCTTGTTTTCGTTTGGCTTCTTACCATCTCTGAAGGAACTCATCTTGGACGGGAATCAACAGAATTGGAATCCTTTCACTCTCAACAAGGAAGTATATTTGCCCGAATTAACCTATCTCGGATTGCGAAATATGGAAACAACTTTTTTTGCGATAAACTGGTCAGAGTACTTTCCTAAACTCGAGGTTCTCCTCCTTTCTCGGAACCGATTGGTTTCGGCGGATGACTTCTTCAAAACTATACCACCAACTGTGAAGGTACTTGAGATGAGAGGTATGAAACTTAATAAACTGAAGACTCGAAGTTTGAAGAACGTCACGACACTCGTATTATCGTCGAACTCATTCCATTCAATAAAAGGCAGCAGTTGTGACGAAGAGGGTCTCTGCCTGGAGAATTTTGATGGGTTAGAGAATCTATCACTCGATAGTTGTAGAATCGAGCTAATTGATGCGCTTGCATTTGAACACATGACGAAACTCGTACATCTCGATATCGCCAACAACAACATCAAGCGAATCTCAAGTGGAACATTTGGTTATTCTCCATTACTATCAAAATTGGACATCAGTGATAACCCCCTCATCGATGTATCTTTTATCACTGAACTGAAAATTTTAGAAGTTTTGAACATGGAGTCGATGACGGATAACCGTTCCATAGAATCCCTCTGGTCCCTGTCACCACTGCCGGTGATTCAAATCCTCATACTCAGACATAATGAAATATCATTTATTCCGACGAGATTCCTCGATAATCTGCAAGGTTTGAGAGAAATTTATCTCGACGACAATCATCTCTCATCTCTGAGTCCTGGATCGTGGCAGAAAAATTTGACGTCAATTGGACTGTCCAGTAATAACGTCTCCAAGATCGAGGATCTACATCTCAGCGAGGCCACATCATTGCATTATTTGAGTCTTTATGGGAATAAATTAGTGAGCATTGATCCCGAAGTCAGAAAAACGCTACCCGAAAATTTGGATCTGGAACTATAATATGTATGAAGTATAAGAAATAAATTGAGAGAACGATTACATCAGTGAACATTTGTCAAATGTCAGTAGTGAGAGTAGAAATGTTTGTAATTAAAGTAACGCCCATCTCGTTACTAGAGTATGTTTGTACGAAATTATCTAAACAAGGTTTTCTAGGTCCTTGTTCCCATTTCTCATTACAAGAGGATCCGAGTGTAACGAAATTTCAAAGTGCCTGTCGAAAAATGTTATTTATCATTGCGACTAATCGTATGTAATATTGCAAGGTACATGGGATCTGAATAAATGAAAGAAATTTGTTGGTTATGATAGTTATTCGTTATAACAAGATTACCTCTAGGATTGTTGATGACGATTGCTGTGATGATTGATGGAATGAATACCAAAATACAGTATGAAAATCTATTTGGTGGTTACTTTTCTACATCCACAAAATCCATTGATCATACAAAAATCTGGAATGGGATGGATCGTATCATTCTGATGGAATCGGCGCATCAATTTTTTTTTCTTCCTAATAATGAGGCCTCTTTAGGCACAAACCTCTGTCTAAGAGTTGAATCAAACCTCAAGATTAACTTATATAATCTAACGACTCATTAAGAGTCACCAGTGGCATCAAAGTCTTCCGCAAGAAATCTGATCACGGAAAAACCATTATTAATGCACCCTCTATGCTTGTGCTGCATATTATGTATAACAGTTTTAACAGTGAGCGTGTAATAATGTGGAAAATTCATTCCTACAACATTCCCAAATTAACCTCTAACCTAGATTTGAGGCATACTCTCATCACGAATTGACTTTTGGTAGAAGTGAAATATGAAGCAAATGTAAGGGTCGTAATCTCGAAATTTCTATCTGACACTTATCACGACCATGTGATCTTGATAGAAAACCTATCTCTGGCATGGACGGTCGTTTGCTCATTGTTTAACGAGCCAGTGATATTGAACTTGAGAGACTGCTTAAATCAAATCTCAAAAGGCAAGTACATCAACCGATGATTCATATTCACTTCTTGCATCCATATGTCACACGTATGAACAATTCCACGCGTCATTGGATGACCCCATGTCATTGGAAAAAGGGTATTGTTCTATATATTGGATGGTGTGAGAGCAAGAGGACGAAATGAAGACTGACCACGTATACAATAATCATCAAAATGAAAAAGATGAAGAAGCGCCCGCAAAATTTATACGAATGAGCTATGCAAGCTTTAAACGTGTCAGTTCGAGCAATCTAATTTCCCATTTTTCCTCACCATCACCATATCTATACAAATGCGACTCACATCAAATGTCGTACTCGTGCCTCTCATTGACAGGCACAACGACTTCCTGGCACTCGAGCTTTTTTCTCCATGTCGTTTGAGCGAATTCTCATAATTGAACGCCATTTCCAATATCTCGATGTTCAAAGCTCATTTCAGAGCTTGTGGAACTCATGCATTGCATTGGCTCTGTAGAAGAAAAATTGAAAGAAAAAATTGTGATCGATTGACTACAGGTGCAAGCGATAGATGAATTAGTATGAACGAATACGACGATGTCTTATATTGTTTAGTACAATAGCTCATATGCCATATATGAAGTAAAAGAATAGGAGTAGTAATAACGATGCGAAAATTTAAAGGAACTCGAATGTAAAGCTGCAGTACTGAACTTGATTCGTATGCAACGTGCTGAAGAATAATATCAATGTCTACGTAAAAGAGGCAACCGTACAGGTGCGTTTCTCAACCCATGAAACCTGAACGATGACACGATCCCCTGATCCCGCAGTGTACAATGCTCATCTACCCGCAGTCTCAGATCTTACATTACATTTAGTCTTTGTCTTTAGGAATCGGCACGAATATTTCCAGGCACATCCACTCATGTATTCGTACTTCTTGAGACCGTACATAGTCGTATTTGATGTTCAAGACAGACCACCCAGTTTTTGCGTCTAGTCAATGAAAAGTGGCTAATTGAACATCCATAATATAGTGCCTTGTCTAAAGAGATCCAAAAAACTACACATAGTTACTCAAGGCGAGGCCGTAGTCAGTCGCCATATTGAATGTAGCCCTGAATTCGTTCGGAGGATAAGTCGACTTTTACCAGACCAAATGACTTGGGATCTTACATGCACCTACAGGAAGCATGTCTGAAGGGGGCTACAAATCCAAATATGCCAATTTCCTACGGAAAATTATACAAACGAGGTGTACACTAACGTCGTCTGCTAATGAGCGGCAACATACGACGTCTCAAGCAAACCTCGTCTGGATACTTTTTCGTGAGAAATAGGCCCATTTGGCTACGTAGCCCCCTTTAGACATGCATTCTGTAGATGCATGTAAAATCCCAAGTCATTCGGTCGAGTGAAAGTCGACTTATCCTCCGAACGGATTTAGAGGTTATAGCGGACTACGGCCTCACCTTAAAGTAGTTGTACACCAAAATTATTCATCAACAGAATTTCTCGAGATTCTGCAGAGAGATAGTTCTAATATCGAAGAGTACGTGTGCAAAATTCCAGAACGGCTGACCATACCGTTTTAGAGTATTGATCGTCACAATTTGACCAGTTTTGCACATTTTTAACATTGCGTTTATGGGAGCGGGCCCCAAAAACAGCACAAAAAATGGGTCCAGCGCAAAACCTGATCAACAGAAAATGGTGGGACTGCGAGAGATCCGAGTTTATGTATCAATGAATCATATGGCCAAGCCTGGAAATGATGGACCACGTCGTTTTTTAGTAATTGTTTATACAAAGCGTAGAATGCAAAAAATGCGACACGTGATTTCGATTTTAGGGTAGATAACTTTGGGAACCATGCCTGATTCTGTTCAGGAAGGCTTAGATGACCATTTTTGTTTGTTGTTTGGTGGAAAAAGTGCAGTTATTAACAATAATAATAATTTCGAATATTTTGATGTGGGCAAAAAAGTGAGGTTAAGTCTCTTTGACTCACATAGTTGGTGTACAACTACCTTAACACTTTTATCGTGGCTAAATCATTCTAATGAAGCATTATTATTTTTGCAACGTTGAAGCCAAACACAATCGCTACTGAGATACAGTACCCTGCAGAAAAAATGGAACACGGATACATTCACTAAAACAGCCACCATTCTGAAGCGTTTGGGTCTACAACAATTTTTCAAAAAGCACTTGAAAGATGAGGAAAAAATCTATCAGATTATGTGTTTCAAAGATTTTTTTGATCTAAATTTCATGCCTTTAATTGACACTCAAAATTGGAAAAATTCTCATTTCAATCAATCACCCTCCATTTTTATGCAAGTCATGCTAACGTGAAAATTCTTGCGGGGTTTTGTAGTTCTTTTCAAGACCTTCAAAATCTTTTTTTGAACGTTGTTCTGCGCTATTTCACACCCGAGTTACAAGCGATCTCGTAGGAAGAATTTTGTATGGGTTGAGGTTATTGAAAGTATGGAGACATGCATGAGTTTTTCTCAATTGAGGTAGGCGGAAGTACTTTTGACCAATCTTTGGCATGAACCTGACGATTCTGAAGATTTTACATCAAAATCGTAGATTATGACCTTTTCCGTATTTTTGTTACCCTCAACACGTACAAAATTCTTTCTACGAGATCGCTTGTAACTCCGGGTGTAAAACATCGTAAAACAACGTTCAAAAAAATATTTTGAAGTTCTTGAAAAGAACTACAAAATCCCGCAAGAATTTTTACGCCAGCATGACTTGCATAAAAATGTAGGATGGTCGATTGAAATGAGAATTTTTCCAATTTTGAGTGTCAATTCAAGGCATGAAATTTCGATCAAAAAATTTTTTGAAACACATAATTTAATAGATTTTTTTCTCATCTTTCAAGTGCTTTTTGAAAAATTGTTGTAAACCCAAACGCGTCGGAATGATAGCTATTTTAGTGAAGGTATCCGTGTTCCATTTTTTCTGCAGGGTACTGTATGCAATTTTGCTGGCTCCAGTAGAGCAAACATAGCATTACCATATCAAAATTACCAACTTTTGGTATGAAAATGCTAAAAATCTGCGTATGAACTACTGAAATTTTTTTTTACAATACAGGTTATGGGGATTTTCCTATCGTTGTTTAACAAATCTCACTAGAAAGTGTGCCCTCGATGCGAGTTGATCGTTTGGTGGTTCTGTGAGTAACTTTCTGGATCGACATTACCATCATATAGAAACGGAGTTCGGGGTTCGACTTGTGCCAACTCGATATTTCGCTTCGTAAACAAGCTCTACGCAAAGACAAACTTTTTCAGCGATTCGACCATGCGATACGTAGCGATATGGGCTATGTAAGCCCCCCTGCAGTGCAAAATTTTGAAAAATTTTGCAGCGCGTGAAACGACCAAAGTTTGACTGCTTTACCGAAACATACACACAGTCCTCACTGTAGAATTCTATACTAGAGTGAGAGTTCGCGTCATATTTATGCTTTTTGCGATAGGGCAAACTGTGGCCCTAACTGTAAACGCACTGCAGGATATCGAGTGAGAAACTATGGTTACATCGGTATATGTTCTGTCCTACCAGAGTGTTCGAAATCGTACTCGCGCTCTTTGTTCGCTGGGATCGAGTAGGTACAAGAGGGTGGTTTTACGCCCAGTGCAGCGCTGGCATGAAGGATCCCGATTCAAGATTACTTATATAAACTTGGCGTGATAGTTAAAGATGAAGAATGATCGGTTTCTCATCTGCTTGCTGTTTTTTGTTGATGCTTATCGATTCGTTCTTTTTAAATGGAACACTTGAGCCGTATAGCCTTTACGTACTTAAACAGGACTTTCCTGGTGCTCGTTAATCAAATAAATTGAGCGAAGCTAGGAATAATTGCTCTACAGATTCTTTACTAATAGTCGAACATTTCTTGATATTGATGACACGTTACGGAAAGCAATTGTGCTCTGACCCTTATTATGATCTTGAATTATGCTAACAATAATGGGTTTTCATTTATTAGATGTTATCATTCATCTCACCAATCTTAAGTACGAGCTTAAGTATATCTTCTTTGGAGTCATCAGCGTGACTTGATTCATTACTCAGCCATTCCAGAACAATGAACAACATTTAGAAAAAAATGAGGGAAAAATAGTCTGAAAGATTTTTTTGGACGCTTATGATGGAGTAAACTATAATGCCAAACATTCAAGATCGCCTCGAGATTCGTTTTGAATGGGAAGAATTCATTTAAACACTCCAAGTTACGACGCTTTCCAAAATCAACTTTGCGACGAGGAAGCTCTCGCAATCCATGAGACCCATCTGATTCAATTCAGGCTCCAAAAGCAAGAAACACAAGTCCTTGAGTGCTTGTAATGGGGATGTAAGCAAAGGCTAGGTTCTAGTTTTTGACACGAGAATTTAAAGACCGCCTTACACAAGTGCATTATCATAGTCTTTTGTTCGAGACCATCTAGTTCGGATATCAATTTTTAAATTTCAAATTTCATAAAAATAAAAACCGTTTCTCATCTCAAAAATATTCGTTACGAAACTGACATCACTACGCTTAACTCAATTTACAACAATTCACTATTAATTACTTAAAATAACCAAACTGTGTAGTTTTCATTCTCGAACTAATTTAAAACTGATCAGTGGATCGGAAGCTTATCACACAAGAATCAGGTCACCAGGAGTAAGCAGGTGAATATATAGCAGCAACAGATCAGTTACGAGGCCGTGCCCCCAGAGTCTCGCCAATTTTCATCTACAGCGTTGGTGTACGGACAACTTTTAAATCGGATCCGAGTGACGTTGCGTTCCAACGAGTCCAAACAAATGTTATTACGGAACTTCTACACGAGAGAGCTTTCAGCGAAAGAATGACGAGACAAAGTATGGCTTACGGTCGTATAAAGTAAGTAGGTATATGAAATACAGCGATGTGTACAAATTTCTCCCATTAATTTTCTGTGAGAAGGAACTCACACGATGATGGCTACTAAAAGGCAAGAAAATTCATTCGTAATACACTAACCCGCGAATAATGTTATTTCTGCTCTTACTTCAAAAAGGTATTAGAGTGGACCATTTCCGGTATTTTAATATAAAACAGATGTACTTATTCAGAATAATAATTTTTTACTGCGAATTCAATTCTACGGACTTTCTTTGTCGAAATTGAAATCGGTAACCCCCGGGCTCGTAAGTACTGACGCAAAATCGTCTTGCAACATGAATTATTTTACAACTTCATGATCAATGCAGAATACTAAGGGTTATTTTCCAGAAGCACGGCCACGTCGTGTCCAAAACAGAAACCATTTTATGTGTGAAATCCTGACAGTGGGAGTGAAACGAACCTTCGGAAACTATTTTTCTGATACTCATTTTCGATCTTGACTCTTTTGCAAGTTTTGGTCAAATTTTATCTGCGGGACTGCTGGCCTATCACAGACTCATCCTTTCCATCAATCATCAGTCAAGTATTTATTTTCTGACTCACTAAAAAAATCAGTAAAAAGTCATCCATTGAGGACTTCTTCTTGAGAACAATCGTATTGAGTTTTTTTCAATTTTTTGAAGTCACACAATTTTTGATTTTACACCATGACTAAAAATGCCCCATGTTTTCTATGGTTCATTTTTTGACTCTTAGATGCCAAGTTTGATAGCCATAACACAGAATTATAGATCTTTAGAAAAATAATGGTTTTGGTAGTGCTCAAATTACGAATCAAATATTTGTCAAAATTGATAATAGCTCAGGTGAATTCAGGAAAGTATTGCGTCAGCTATTTCGAGGACCTGACTTGCATTTTTACGATCCAACAGAATTCGAATGTAATGTTGCACAAGAACGCCTCCAAACTTTCTCGTCTGATGTATGCAAATATGTTATGAGCCCATCATGGAGATTGATTTATACTGGAGTCCACGCATCCAGAGTGAGTATATTGAACTTTCAACCCGAAATTTTGCAAAATTCCTCAACTAATGTACCTCTCAAATCAAATACTACATGCAAAACCCCTCGAACAGCGCAAATTCTATATTAGTAAATTCAAGGTACCCTCAACTGAACCTGCACTCCACAACACCCACCCTGAAAATGAGCATTTGACTCAAACTTGGTATTTGACGCTTCGCATATACTTTGAATGCATAATACACGTACTACATTCATTTTCTCTCCTGACTATCTCTGCGATTCTGACTGCAGACTCGACTTTGTATAGCTTGAAATTGAACGTTTCGCAAGACGCTGCTGTTCGTGAAGAAGAGAGTATCAAGCTCGCGGCACGAAATTGTTTCGTTACTCTCGCGTTGAGGCGCAAGATAGCAGCGGGGTGCGGGAAATTCGAGAAAAGAGAGTCTCAACCGACCACGATATCAAGGAGCTGCGATACTGTATAAAATACTATATATGTATACATTCTAGTTTGTGAAGGGAGAATAAGACGAAGTAGTAGTTGCTATAGCGAATACACTAAGGTAACGCCAAGCGTGCGAGAAATGGAGACTCTTTCTCTTCCTCTTGAAGCAGTTGCAGCCTGATGCAGTACGGTGCAGTTTATAAAGGGAAAGAGATCGCTGAACTGAGATGTATTAAGCTGTGGCGTTGCAAGGAGGAGCGAGTTTGCGAGATAGCTCGTGTTGTTGCCTTGGCGATTTTCAGATTCCCTCATTTTATACACCTCTAAGACGATATCTACTGCAAAACTTTGGAGTGCAGTCGTTTCCTCAAGTGGCGAGAAAATTTCACTTCTAGTGCTTGCTATATAGCTCATCGTCATCTTTTTTCCCATTTTTTTGCTTCTGCGCTCAGTGGGTAAATGAATATCTACCGGAAGATACGACGGAATCGATTGACAGGATTAGCATCTGTAGGCAGCTCGTTATAAATTCATTTGCTGGAGATAAAATCGAGGCTGTGGATTGGAAACGGGATGAGAAAATTCTATCTCTAAGTGTACTGGAGAATGAATCAGTCTGTCATGCTTCAGATGGCAAATTGATTTGACTGGATCAGGCTTGATAAGTGGAGTAGCTCGTTATCAACTCATCAATAGTGTTACTTCTATTTCAGAAGATTCTCAACGATTGGTTGAGCAATATCCTTTGAGTTAGTCTGCATCATAATTTTTGCAGGATTTTTCGTGATCTTTTCTTGTGAATGGAATTTCTCAATGGAGGTAGTAAAAATCAAGCATTCAAGGCGAAATTGTGCCAGAATTGCAGATACCAACAGCTGCTTGGCGAACAGCATGATTGATAGATTGGTCTTCAATTCATAGAGAATGCAAGGATGAGATTGCACCCGCCCAAATATTGAGTACGTATGCATTATGTAAGTCAAAAATGCAAAATGTCCAATTTGACAAACTGTAATGCGGCAGCGCGCATCGAGAAATTATCAGAACATTTTGAATTCAATGAGCCCCTTGATGATCCCGAAGAGGAGGATGTGGAAGTTCTCGAAACGCTGACAATTTGAAGGACAAACTTATTTGGTAAAATTTCGTGTCAGTCGGAAATGAACAGCTGTGAACATGCGACATTAGTACTCGTAATAACATGCGAGTTTCTTTCCGACTCCTCAATTCAACGGATCAATCGGCCGAAGAAAATATCAACAGCAGCAAAAAACAGAAAATGTAGAGTTTTTTCGAGTTAGGGCTGTGGTAGGTGTTGATATGGGGTATCCTAACGGAACGTCCACAAATGTATTGATTTTCCCAGCCTCGTGAGTTATATCAAATTCGAATTCCATGGGATTCATCTTTCACTTCAGGTGTCTCGAAGTGAGGATGTTCAATGTAAGTGGCTACCTCAGTGCTTTGTGTGTGCTGTGTATGTGCGAGGCAGAAACGAACAGAAGAAACCGAAACGATCAGGATTCGGTCAGACGCTATCGTCGTGAAACGAAAGGCTATGGGACTGTATCTTACGCGGAGACCTTGGAATTTATGAAATCCAAGCTCGGCGGAGAATTTACTGGTGGCAAGTTCATCAAAGTTAGACGAAAAAAGTCTGGCAAAGCATTGATTGGGCTCCAATATGGGGCAAGAGTAACAGAGGTTAAGCAAACGATAGTATTTTCCTTTGAAGAAGATGAGGTGATTCGAGGCTACAACAAATTGACGCAGTCGACATTCAGAACATCGACTTGGATACCACCAATGCCGAAATCGCCAACGCAATCCAGGATGTCATGCCGGTCGGTGAGAACGAAGAGGTTACCGTTCAGGCCTTACGGTCAGCTACAGAGCGACCCAGCTGGCTGTTTTCGTGCTCTCTGTGGTTGCAGCGAAACCTCTACCTCAGAGTGGGACTATAAGGATGGGTTAATGCCAGGATCCGGGAAAGGGTTTCTGTCTTGGGCCTGTATTTTAGCAGCGTAATCGTCGAGCGCACGGAGCGCTCCACTCACCACTCACTGTTTAGGCGATTTTGATATCCAATATTATAACTGCCAGTGCATTATGCATCGATGAAATCAATGAAATCTGATGTTGGGGTCGTAGGCACGGTCATTGCATGTGCATCGAAATAGGTCTGGACAGTTATATTTTGGAAATCAAAATCACTTGACGGTGAGTGGCGAGTCGTATACGCTCCGTGCGCTTGACGATTACGCTGCCACGGTAAGTACAGGCCCTGAGATGCTTCAGCTGTCTCGTCTGTAAACACGTAGCAGCGGATCGTAAGAGGGAGGAGAGAGGCTTTCGAATGCGGCGTAGGCGAATACTTAGCAGTAATTTACTCTAGTCATAGGTTTAATGTAGAGTGCGACCACATCTCAGGACTCACAACATGCACTGCTGCCCAGCAAGTGCGAGGTGGTCCGGGACACCGTTCCAACGAAAACCAAAAAGGAAATGGCTATCTTCCTCCAAGCCAACCTGATCGAGAGTGGGCGGGCTTACAATCTCTTAGTCAGTGACGCAGCCAAGAAGGACTTTGACATCCTACTGATCTCTGAGACGCAAGTGGGGTCAATCTTCAATAGAGTTACTTTGGATACAACTCAGAGACCGGTCATTCGAATCGTCAATAAAGATCTTCGGAAGACCGCTAGGCCCGAGAGTAGTCCCGGTTCCGCGAAAAGAATGGTGTGGACTTTGTCACAGGAAGGAGCTGCTTTTTTCACCCGATGATTCAATAGAGCTCATCGACCGTAAGTTCAATAACCTTAAGCGCAGTATCCAATATTGCTAAGAACCCTAGGTAGTGGCTGGGGATTTCAATTTCAAAGCACCAGTTTGGAGCGGAAGACCCCAAGACCGTAGAAGCTTGCTCTTGTACGACCTGATGACCACGTTTGGTCTCGTCGTCATGAACCAGTCCTCGACCTTCCTGCTAAACTTGATCTCCAAGATATGATCCAACTGACGTCCATGCTCCGTAGTAAAAAGAAGTGGGATATAAGATCGCCGCCTACATCAAGATGGCAATCACCCGAAATTAAGAACGGGAACGGGCATTGCAGCGCTAAGCAAGGGGTCTTGCATAGCGAACAACGATTACTTGAAGAGTGATCATTGATGACGAAGAAAGAAGACAGAAGAGCGGACACACCAAAGAGGAACGCCTCAAGGCGCGCGATACGCCTCCCATCTTGGAGTAATACGAACGCGGTTCCAGGGTGGGTTGGTTAGATAGTGGTTAGCTGCCCCTAAGTCCAGCAATGCTTGCTCGCCAACAGTGCAGGGCTGAGAGCAGAAGGTCTTAGCCCCAAGGGCACACGGGCACTGGATTCATCCTCATTCGTTTCACCGGGTGGGCATAATCAAAGCGCTTACGTTCTGTCGTCGGGACATTTCTATTCATTAGGGATATGTCCTGTCCCCAGATTTTTCCTTGTATTCCATTTATAAGAAGAAAAAAAGTAAGAACTCCATATTCTGACTTCTATTCACTAATGCTCCTTCGATTGTGCCACCACTGTGACGAAATTATTTCATAAAATTTTGTGTGCAAACGAAAAATCTTTCAATGTTGTGTAGGAACGGGAAGGATCATATCGCAAATAGGTGATACAGCTTTGAGATAAAGTCAACGACTTCGACTTAATATTCTCGCGAGCAGGTGATAGCTTAATCAAGTGGAGTAAATTGCGCAGCATATGAACTCGGCAGCACAGTTATTGAAAGAGTATAACCGAGATTCTGCAGCTCATTAAATGAGCCCACACGAGGAAGGTGATGATCTCCATGTTACAGGCTATCTCCACTGTACGCGGAAGAAGCACGCTTCTAGAGGGTCAAATAAGATATGGCCACAGGGAAGAGAGAAAAGCAACTAATTCATTGCATCGTGAGAATGAGGAAATCAATTTCAACCCAAATTCCACGCCCGCTTAAGGGTGCTCCCCAGCTGTTTTCAGCGCCACGAGTGGCCATTTTGGAAGCTTCAAAACGGAAGTATTTTTCCCCCAATTATACGTCCTGGATTCAAATCATTTCCAAAATCTGAGTAGATAGAAAGGAAGCTGAGATCCTTCCGCACCTGGGGATATATCACATGTGATGGTTTTATTGCCGTGGAACGAGCTATGATAGTTCAAAAAAAGAAGCTATCGCGGGGCGGAGAAACGCGTGATCTGAGAGCTCGGTAAGTCAGGTTTCGCTTCATTCACGTAAAAGAGCAGGTGAGGTGCTCTTTTACGTGAATGCTGTGAGGGTGCGGCCACATGAAGGCGGGAGAGCGCCATATATACGTCCAATGGTATACGTCCAACCAGCTGTGAGTGCGACAAGGATGCAACACTTCGCGCCACTCTAACCTCCTTGTCGCACTCATGGCTTATCGCGCTTTCGCGCCAAATGTTTTGCTGCATGTGGCCGCTGCGTGAAGCGAAATGAAGCGAAACCTGACTTACCGAGCTCTCAGATCACGCGTTTCTTCGCCCCGCGATAGCTTCTTTTTTTGAAGTATCATAGCTCGTTCCACGGCAATAAAACTATCACATGTGATATATCCCCAGGTGCGGAAGGATCTCAGCTTCCTTTCTATCTACTCAGATTTTGGAAATGATTTGAATCCAGGACGTATAATTGGGGGAAAAATACTTCCGTTTTGAAGCTTCCAAAATGGCCACTCGTGGCGCTGAAAACAGCTGGGGAGCACCCTTAATCCGTGAAAGAGCTTGCAAGTGGCACATACCCGTAGCCTTTATGCATACCCTCACAACGTTTTTCTGTATCTCCATCGGTATATCCCAAACCACAAAAAAGGAGAAAATAAGCATAGATATGTGTATGCAGAATTCACCGTATACATAACCTATATACATACATACATCCGGTAGCGGTGTTAACGCTTGCCGTTAGTTGTACAGGTATATAGTATCTTATTCTGGTTGCTCTGAAATTTTCGCACTTGCGAGAGTACAAAGGGCAAAAATATACGGGCGAGGTGCGCGCAAACTGGCGGCAATCGTAAATTCAACCGGCAAGGAGTTGCGGTGTGTGGCACGGGAAAAAGTAAAGGAGCTGCTGCAGCTCTTGTACCGCGCCATAGTAGAGGCACTTGGGACTTTTTGGAAGTTTTACGAGCTTGTAGATATTCGCCCAACGCCTTACACCGTCTCCGCACCCAATTGCATGGTCGTTCTTTTTCGTGTGGACTTATATGTATAAGTATAGGTAGAAAGTTGCTGAAGCCAGGAAAATGCATTTTGCGTGATAGAGTAGCAAAATGTTTATAATACTTATGTTGGTCCAGCGACAAATTAACGCCTCGCCGGAAACGTACTACGTAAGGTTATATAGTTTCGTTTCCTGTGCATATATGGTAACATGTAGTTGAGTAACATATAGTTGAGATCGCATATAGAGACAGGGACTTGCGTTTTGGGATTTAGTACTGCGTAAGTACATACATTACCGCACTGCAGATGTTGCATTATAGCCATCGGTTGAAGCGAGAAATATATTAGGAGGTTAATATGGATTGGTGCATCAGATTAAGCTTGTGACCAGGACTTTTATGGTCATTGAATTACTCGTAGAGCTTGTGAGGACATACTGGATGCTGATCTGCACTATTGGTTATTTGCAAGACAGATCAACGTAGAAGGCTGTAACAGTGAATGAGAAAATGTTTTGTGAATTGAGCGATAAATTCCCCTATAATTTGGTGCAATTGATGCAATCGCTTCGATTCCAATCTGGATAAGACTCAGCCACTCTTGGAACCCAAAAGTAACTTCCAACAAATAATACACTAGCACCTTCAACACGGATGCCCATAATTTTGAATGCACAGGGTAGCAATGGATTTTCCATAACTTTGATATAAACTAGAGGAAAAATCCAGGTAAACATTCAGAGAATCATTTGAGTCTCTGAAAATCGTTAATTGTGGCTAAATGACCATTGTTTTGACAAATAAGAATCTGTGCGCCGAAAGAGACCAGGTGTGGAGAGGGTTAAGAACTAGTGCTAGTGACTGCATTGATGGAGTGATCCAGAAGACAAAAGGTATAATGAGTCAGTCCTCTCTTACTCGTGCATCAGTTTCAGTATAGTATAGGTCGATTTTAGAGATACATTGAAAAGAGAGTGTTCTGTGATGTCGATCTGAGTATTTCTGTGAACGTTTCCGGGGCCATTGATTACGAATCCTGTGTCAAATTGTACACCACCCACCAAATTTAATGGATCACGGACAGCCTCAGTAACGTAACGATTACTCTGGTTCACTTCTTCGTAGAAGATTTTTGAAGAAAGGAAATTCAAGATCAGAGATTAATCTATCAATTTATGTCGTTGAAATATTTTTCACGTACCTTTTATGGGGTCATAAGAGACGATGAAGAATCACCTCTTTTCTTCTTCAGTCAAACACCTATAGTTTTGACGGGCACGATTCGATCGTAAGAATTCTAATGGAATCTTGTAGCTCTTTTCAAGACCTTCATGTTCTTTCTTTCAAAGTCTCTGTACGACCTTTTCTGCCGGAGTAACGAGCTTGGAGAGGAAATTCTATATAACATAGGGTGCTTATGGAGATGCCGATTCACGCAACTGTTCATTTGCTTTTGCTCTGTTCTAGAGCAAAACCGCATGAAAAAATGTTACAACACATGATCTCGACGTAAAATGATCTCATCTTTCGGAAAATGTTATCAGATTTCTAATTGCATGTGACCTGGAGAGGCAGACTTTCGAATAAGTCCTATTTTCCGAGTAAGAGCTGCAGATGTGCTATTAGGTATTTTCCGAAAAATGAGATCATTTAGTGACATTTTTCCATGCGTTTTTGCAACGATCTCTATAAGCAGTCCATTCGTTCCTTCCCAAAAGTTTCCTTCCCAAGCTCGTTACTCAATCAGGAAAGGTTGCACAGGGGACTTGGAAAGAAGAAACATGAAGGTCTCGAGGAGAGCTACAAGATCTCGCTAGAAATTTTACGATCAGATCATGCCCGTCAAAAGTACAGGTGTTTGACTCAAGTGGGTGGAAAAATTGATTTTCCATCGTTACTTATGGCCCCACGAAACGCACTAAAAAAATATTCTAAGGGCACGAATTGGTAGATTTTTTTCTGATCTTTCATTTCCTTTCTTCAAAATTCCTCTACAATGAAGTGAACCAGAATAATCGTTAATTCACTGAGGCTATCCGTGATCCATTGATTTTACAGGGTAGTGTATATCCATGAAGTCAAGTTTCTGGTACGCCAGATCTAGGTTGTACATGAAGGGTTAGTGGAAATCCTCATACTTACATTTTCGAGATTGCTGAATCCAATATCGGTTCTAGGTTATGGTTACTAGTGAACTTTCCAAAAATATCGAGCAAAATAATCTTCAATGGGGTAAATTTTATATTCTGACCCGATCTTTTAGACAACATACACATCTCAATATGCACATCCCCACATCTCAGATTGCCTTTTATGACTGTGAAAAATTAGCGTTAGCATGATGGCCTTGGCCTTATTAGATTAATTCATTAATCACCTGCAAGCCCCAGACATTCGTTTATCCGCTAACCGAATAGTCGTTAGCGCTCAAAAACACTAATTGTGAAAACGAAAGTATCATGAATGAGAGCGCACTCATTGCCTCATAAATCCTATAAATATCACCATGAAAGTTTATATTTACAAAAAATTTTATGAACTATGTTCATGTCTAACACGAACAAAATATAGGGATTCCAATCTAGGATGTCAATGATCATTCCATCAACTACCATCAGGGCAACACCTCATTAAGTGAAGAGCCTGATCAGGGAGAATCAAAGAAATGGATTCAAGTTGAAATCAATATCTTGTGGGTGTATTTAGTTAGAAGACGAGATTTAATTAGCGACGGTTTAACCTCGATCATGACTTATAGCTACCCTAAACTTCTTAGAAGTCTCCTCAGGTTGTTTTAGTTCTTCGACGAAATTCAATTTAATGAGATGAGCAAGTAGACGATGTTCATCAATGAGCGCTTTCCTACTCTGCTAGATAAGCATTCAGATAGTACGCCGTGCTCTCAAACGGAATCAATTCCCGGTAGAAATTACTCGGTTATCGGAACACTCGGAAACACTGCTATTCTCGCTCTCTTGTATTCTGCAACTTTAGGAAATAAGTGTTTTCTGAAATTCTATTCTTACTCCAATTGAACTCAACATTTCCTCAGAAGCATATATCAAATTGTGAAAATCCAATATTTCATTGCGCAGCGATGTTTTTTCTCCCGAAGAAAAGACAAACGTATGGCACTTGTGCCTACTGAGTTGATCCGGATGAGATGTCAACGTAGTATACAACTGCGACCTGAAGCCTTGAATCTCTTTGTTCTTAGCTGCAGCTTAGATCTGCCCAGTTGTCTACAAGAAGTTTTCCACCACGTATTCTTGGTCACCTTTTTTTTTGGTTAACTGTTTTTTCCACTGTATCTTTTGAGTGGCTCACAAGCTGCTCTTACCGGATCTTCGCGGATTAGCGGACTTTTGTACAGTTTGCTGCAATCACTTGTCTTTGCTCAGGTCAAGATCGTCTTTTGTGGCGAGCCGCAGGAAAGAAAGAATGAGTGACAAGTGAATCGACTGGTCTCATAACATGCAGCTCCACACCCGAAAAGGAGCTTAAAAATTTTTCAACCAACTTGTATCGAAGGAACGAGATGAAAATCTCAACAATACTGTACAATAGATTGTGTCTCAAAATACGGTATCAAAGTTTTTGTAGGAGAAAATTATGATTCTCTTATACTCACATGGCTATTTCGAGCAAGAAAATTATTTCTCTCACTTTGCTCTGAATAATTACTTCTTGCGTTTGAAATGTACATACGATCCTAGAACTATAAAGAACTACTCTATTTAAGGATATTCGCATCCATGAAGTCACTCTTGCTCGACATGCACAGAGATGACTTTTAGAGCTGACAAATATAGTGGAACTTCCTCAGTGAACCACCGGTAATATCCGAAAAATCCCGCGAGGTCCTGTGAATACGGAGAGTGGAAAACATGCTGCAAGATAAAAGCGTTTCTGAAGCTCATTCTAGTTACCCAGATGATTTGGCATGTCGGGTTATTCCAGTGAGGAGTGCGTGTGGGTGGTATTTTCCAACGAATTTGTGAGTCCAATCACTTGCCAAAAGATCAGAAATTCAGATGGTAGCATATCACAGGAAATCAGGACCAACCTCTGAATCTCTTCAAGTTCGGGATCATGATTCATAGTGTGTATCTCAGGTCGAATGATTTATTGATTTGTTGTCATCTTTTTCCTGTTGATGCAATCCTTTTGACCTATGATCTGGTTTGCACAAAATAATTGTGCCTCAATGAATATAATCCACGTAACAAGGATTTTGAGTTGTTCAATATCTAGGGGGGGGGGGAAACTTTGGAAAAATCTAGATGCACGCCGTGCACGCCCTTCCAACGATTCTTGCTGCGTTCCCCGCATAATTTTTCATTCGTGCTTCTTTGCCGTTGAAATTTCTCGCTGCCACTTTAGCGCACTCTCTTTCTTCCTCGCCAACTACTACCTGCTGTGCGATGAACGCATTAGTTTTTATCACTGCGCTATCCACGGGTTCCTAATTGTTTAGAATGACATAATGAAAGATTAATTGGGTGCATGGCGCCTTTTACGTCACTGAAGATGCATAGCAGGGAAAGTTTTTCATATCTAATTCTATCTTCAGGCAAGTTGCATGCTCATTAATACGATCTTACAAATTGCTCCATATGTGTGGAGATAATAAATTCAGCAACTTTACTCCATAAAAAGTTACAAAGGTGTAAATTCTTCATTGAGTTTGCATTACTGTTGCTTGGGTAACATGCTGAACATTTAACACTTCAGTTACTGTCTTCTTTTTCTTATGTACTCAGTCATTTTCTTGCTGTCGATTATTATAAAGCAAAATAAATCGAGTACTCGCGATAACTGACTGGAAGGATCTAAAACTGATTCTGTCAGCGATCCATAATGGGGATACGTGAAATTATTTTGGCTGACGACTTCTATGATAGATGCTGGGTCTTGACTCGATTTTTTGCGAAAACAGGCGGTTTGTGGCCGGGACAGTCACCGTTTAGCAGATGGTTTGCAATCATCATCAATCTATTCATAGTCATCTCGTACGTTATATCGGCGGTGAGTTACACTATTATATTGGAACTCAAAAGATGAGGAGATACTCTGATATTCTGAAAATCGTACAACAAAAACTTCAAATAGGTATAAGCGAGTCTTTGTGAGTTTTATCTCGAATTCTATTGAAAAGTGGAAAAAATTACAAATATCTATTATTCTCGGAATCCTTGATCTTGAGTTCCAAGAAATGTAATTCAAACGATATGTCATCCTATTTGAGAGATTTCCAACGTGCATAGACTTGCAGAAAAACTTGATTTACAATTACACAGGTGATTTTGGAAAGTTTTCTCAACAATCGTGCTAGAAAGGTCCAACTGATGAATGTACCCAGACCATCCAAAACGTCTTCATACACCTATTTTGAGTGAATTTGTTTTTGTGAACGTTTCGGGTAGGCGCAATGCATGCAGAATCTTGTAAAATATTCAAAAGCGTTACTTTTCTGACTGTTCATGTGGTGCGTCATGTACAAATTTCTCTCAGACTTCGAAATTTATGGATATTTTCAAGGTACATACATTCTTAGTAAAAAAATCTCACTTACATCAAAAATTCAGAAAACGTAGAATAAGGCTCGTGCAATACGAGTCCATCTTTTCATCAATTAAAAGTTTTCGACAGTCTGATGTTCTGAAAGTAATCCTCGAAGTAATCTGAACACTGTTGAATCCTTGTGTAAAACTCAATTACTATATAAAATAGTTGGGTGGGACTCAAATCAAGATGATGGAACGTTGAGAGGCACAAAAAATCGATACAAGTGAATGTCATCCAACACATTGTCAAGGGTCTTGCAAAATCCACCGGGTTCTAAAGGATGTAAAAAGATAGCAACCTTTCGATTGTGCTTTTGCAAATTTTCGCTACTACTAAGCTGATGAGGCTACATGAGTGGAGAACTTTTCCATGCACGAGTTCATGATTAATTTTCCTCGGGTATTTAATGCATTGGACGAAACATTACGAGTATTCTTGGAAATTTGTTGATACATTGAAGATTATGCGAAGAATAGCAGTCTCGAATGAAAAAATCATTAGCAAACGCACATCTTTGGCCTAATTTTGAACGTTAGAGACTCATCTAAGGTCGATCTTAACAGATCGGTACACAGCCAGTTTCAATGTTGGTTGAATCGATCCATATGAGTTTTTTTCGGTTCTACTACTTATAATCATCGAGTTGCAGCTCGTATATGCCTATCAAACGTGGGGTGATGATTACGATGCCACAGTTGAGAATATCCATAATCTATTAGTGTTCTTGGGATTTCTATGCATTTATCCGGTGATCGTTCTCAGAGCACCACAGGTATGTGTCATGCAATGATATTAGGATAAAATGCTCTAACATCAGATCAAAGTTTGGTCATCATTATCGATTACTATGTTTAAAATCTTGATTTTTTCCTCACCATGTAGATCAAACTTATGTTGACAGAATCAACGTTTATTTGGAACGGCATTACTGATGCAGAAGAGAGGGAATTCATCCTTGGTATTAGGCGTACTGCTGGTACACTCACAGTATTAATAGTGGGTGAGATGTATAATAGTTCAATAGTAACACGTTCACTACGATGGACCCTTACGAGTGGGGCATATGTGTCCTTCCCTGTGTGCGGTGGGACCCACTGCGGTGGTGCCTTTTTGTTTATTGAGTTTCAGTTTACGCCTAACAGTGGAAACAAATTCAATGGCTCATGTCGCGTTTATTTCTTGTTGTATGTGTTGTAATGGATGTGTTCAAGGCAGTTTCGGTATTCGACTGGATTTGTCCAATTTTCGGCACATTTACCGTTTTTTACGCAATTCACCCATTAATTACGAAGAATCAAGTGATTATTAGCAGATTACTCACTTTAAATTTGACAACTTCCAACGTATCTTAGCTCGTTTCAAAGCCTATTTCGATACCTAAGTACAATTTAAGTTGAGATTTATAGGAAAATATTGAGCTTATCTAGAGTAATTTTCCATTCGAACGAGAGAAAAAAATTAGCAAATCGAAAAAGTGCGCTATTTTAAAGTCATACTTTCCTCCATCGTAGCTGCACTATCCTGGAATCGAAGACATAGTAAGAGTAGATCGGATTGAGCCTATCATTTCTCGTAATTATTGTGATATTTGAAGTACTTTGATCGAGACTTCGATGAATCGCAGCCCAAAATCTAGCTCGACAACGCATGAGAATTGTATAGCGGGCCAAAACCCTGGACACAACACTATTCGACGCCCGGAGCAGTTATCAAAGCGCACGGTTCCTCAGAGGCTTATAGAATTGATTTTGATGACTCGGTCAAAACACTGATCATCATGGTGAATATATTTTGCATAGACAATTTTTGGGCCTAGCACAGACAGATGCTTGCCAACTCTGTGTACGATGGGTTGCACTGGTCAGGCCCACTAAAATTCATAGATACTCCTTGTACTCGTGTATTGCTTTCTCAAAACAGAAAGCATTCATTTGGTGCCAGGTGAATTTTTGTCAAATTTTCCCTAAAAAAAATTTTTTTCTCCTCCACTGAAGCTCTTGAATACATGAAATTTGTACAGTTCTCTTCCTTCTGCCAAGATTTATCTAATGTGGGTAACAGTTTTCCTTGATAACGCCTTGGAAAATTACTACAACTCCATCTTTCGAGCCGTCTGACCGTGTGTGTGTATGTTGTTTTCTATCGCTCAACAAAGATCCTCACTGGTTTGATAGATCGTCCTGAAATTCTTATGCCATGTTCGGAGGCGTCTCTAGATGGGAATGCTAGATTTAAACTGCCCCCAGATGATTACTTTTATAATTATGAATGTTTCTTCATTTATCTGTAATTTTTTTTTATCTTAAAAACTAGGAATATTGTATCCTTCCCCCTCAAAAAATCTGAGGTGGTTAATTTACACGTTTCTCGACGTGCTGGATTGATTGATTGATACGGAATTTCGATTGGGGCTCATTTCATTCTAGCTTCTTCATACCTCTGTTGCATCGGACTGTAAGACCTTTATCATCACAATTTGACAAAATTCCGTGTCAACCAATCGATTCAGCACGTCGAGAAACATCTAAATCACCTCCCTGAAATTTTTTTCATACAGTAGAATGAAGTACAAATCATTTATAAGATGTGCTTCTTTCGGAGAAATTTCAAATTTCTCATCAAAGACTTCACAAATCAAAAAATACTCTTGCGATCATGCTCAAAATTCACTGGCATCATCATCAGAGTCTCCAGAATACACCTACGAAACCTCAAAAAGGTTTGTCAAATGAATCTCGGAATTTTGCGTTTCAAATGAGACATTGTTATTCCAATCTTTACGTTCACCGACACTTAATTGCTTCCTTTCCTAATCTAATCATCTCTTAACCAGAATTCTGTATCAACCAATCGATTTGTCGCGTTGATGTGAATCAATAATGAACGTTACGTTCTCTTCACTCTGATCCACCGAGTGCAAATTAAAATGTACCCTCCATGATTTATTTTTCAGCTAACGAATTTGTAGAAAAATACTCAATTTCACTTGATTTTCTTAGAACCGATTCATCTCATTTCCAATATAGTCACCATGAATAATTTTTTTTCAATTCAAATATCATCTACAGCTCAGAATACTCATGCCTGATTCATATGTTAGTAAACCAAATATATAACATATTCTTCTTGTTATTCATATATTTCATAACCAACTTTCTGCACATTTTGATCATTTTGATTTGTTTATTTCCGGGAAACAGAATTCATTTCCCAAATATCCTTTCTATCCTTTATTACTTGTGTCCCTTTTCTAGTATTTCGTACAATTTGTTGAGTCATTTTTCATAAAAAAGAAAGGAATTTCATCAAAAAAAGGTATCCTGTACTGGGAGATGATTTTGCAGGATTTAAGAACGTGCAAAAACAGATCGATTCTAGTTCTTCGGTATGTTAGCGACAGCATACGCATTAACAATCTGTTTTGGTAGAGATCTCTCGATGAGGAATCATTGTGCTGATGGAAAAATACTGCGGAATAATTTAGTGAAAATATTGTTGACTGGAATTTTGGAAGAGTATATGAAAATGATAGAGAAATGATTCATTATCCATTAGAATAATTATTTCATGAAGTTCATTATTTGATAATATTGATATTTTGGATGAATAAATATTCTAATACAAATTTCATAAGGAGAATTGATCATTGTAACAGATTAATATATTGGATTTTTGAATGAATAATATGCGATTAGTTGACTTCTTCAATCGCAATGAGAAAGCATTCTGCTAAACTCTTTTAGCAACGTATTTTTTAGTATTAATACTGTAAATAGATGACAAACTGATGATTCTCCAAAAGGCTTGACTTTCTTGAGTACTGAGATCTACATTAGTACTCTCTCGCAATATAGACCAGATTCGCGATTTCGCCTCGGCAGTGAAAGTGTTAACGATCAGTATTGATTTTTAGTATCAAAAGAATAATAATCAGTAATTTGGAACCAATGAACACTCTGCCATCTAGGTGTCTGCGTCTTTGGAATAATTTCAGTGAATATGATGACAATCTCAATCGTCTTTCTGGATGTCTTCGTACCCTTGACCAACTCGTCAAGGACGGATGTGCTATACCTCCCAGGTCTTTACGATTTTTTTGGACCACGTCGATCTATACCACTGCTTCATATTGGGGCGGTCTTCACTGTAGTTCTCAATCAAATTGCTGGAGCGACGAGTTCCTTATTCATGACGATGAAGCAGCTTTGTGGTTACTTCTCACTTGTTAGGTAAGGACTAGTGATCAGATGAGGTTGTGGTATCGTTTCTTGGATCAAGGATCAATGTCATATTGTAACATCGGAAAGAGTCGGAACATCTATTCGGGAGATGATTCCTTCAACCTCGATCCAGCAACTTTCAGGATATAAAGCCTATGAATCCTTGGGAGCTCTTTTGAAGATAAAGAGAAATACATAATAATGAAGTATTTTTGGTTAATCCTGATCCAGTGTCGAGTTACCTAACTTCATTTTTTTTTATTTCGATGAACTGTCATGCATTCCCGGGGGTCACGGTCCACCAGTATGCTACAAATTCTCTTCGCTCTATCCGGGTCTTCGACTTGCCGGCATCACCAGATTAAACACTAGTATGAATCAAAATTCAATTTACATCGCTTCAGTTATATTCTACTGTTGCCTGTTAATAAGAAGTGTATGAGAAGGCTTACGCTGCTTGGCTGAAAGGTGGCATAATCAGGAGGAGGTAGAGCCTTAAAATTGTAATGAATTAGTTATGAAAATATGTATATGATGAATTCCTCGCCAAAGCGACTTACGGAAAGGGGTCATCTCTCAGATTCTTTTTTGACCTTTTTCCCTCGATTCTATGGCCCAAAATGGGAACTTCAGACCACCTATGGAGTCCAAAAAAAATTTCTCCTCTCCATTGCACGCACAAACGTAAATAGACCGAAAATTCATCGTGTAAAAATCGATGCTCTTTTATTCACGAAAATGGGAATATTTCGAGTTTTTGGATAACTATCAATTTGCGGGTTGCGGCATCTGAAAGGGCATCAGAAAGCCTATTGAAAACGTCATCGGAAATTCTTTCTCTGTGATTTGGGGGCCTTCTGAAGGCAAACAAGTGTTTTTCACAAAATTGTTAATTCCTCAAAAAGCCATTTTTTTATTTTTCGAAAATCAGATATTTGACGTGAAATTTTGCGTTCTTTAGAAAATAGTGGGTCTCAGAGAAGTTTCGGGCGGTCCAAGTGACTTATGAGCCATTTTTTGAAAACTTGATTTTTTCGGTTCCAGAAAAAGGCGATTTTCTGCGCATGCGCACAAACGTAGACTTTGGCACCACTTTCAATGGAAAGCTGACAAAATTTCCTATAAAATGACTACCCGCAAAGTTGAAATTCATCATTGAAACGGGATCTGCAACGATTAATTATATCGAATCAGAATCACATGAAACTCCAGTCCATTAACACCTTCGTGGCGCCTGTTGAGATGACACATTTACGAGATCTTCTCGGGACTTGATTTTGAGTACGAAATTGACCTGAAAAAAATTCGGACCACATGGTTTCAACGTAAAATAGTATGAACTTTCAGAATATGCGATGAAGAACCCCGTTTGAGGCGAACCCGAGGTGCTACATTCGATTCTTGCCAGAAAATACTATTTTTCACATTCAAAATTGCATAAATATGCGATGAATTTTCCATCGCATATTTTAAAAGTTCAGAAAATTTCACGTTGAAACCATATCGTCCTCAAAATTGAGTTCCGAGAAGATCTCGTGAATGTGTCATCTCAGCAGGCGCCACAAAGGCGTTAATGGGCTGAATTTTCATGTGATTTTGATTCCATATAATTAATCGTTGCAGATCCTGTATCAGTGCATGAATTTCAACTTTGCGGGTAGTCATTTTATAGGGAATTTTGTCAGATTTCCATTGAACATGGCGCCGAAAGTCTACGTTTGTGCGCATGCGCAGAAAATCGCCTTTTTCGAAACCGAAAAAATCAAGTTTTCAAAAAATGGCTCGTAAGTCATTTGGATCGCCCCAAACTTCTCTGAAACCCATTTTTTTCGAAAGAACGCAAAGTTTCGCGTCAAATATCTGATTTTCAAAGAATAAAAAAACGGCTTTTTGAGGAATTAACGTTTCAGTGAAAAACAATTGTTTGCCTTCCGGTGGCCCCCAAATCACAGAGAAGGAATTTCCGACGACGTTTTCGATAGGTTTTTTGATGCCCTTTCAGGTGCCGCAACTCGCAAATCGATAACTATCCAAAAACTCGAAATATTCTCATTTTCGTGAATAAAAATCGCTTTTTACACGATGAATTTTCGGTCTGTTTACGTATGTGCGTGCAATGGAGAGGAGAAATTCTTTCTGGGGCTTTCTGGGGGAATTATTTCTGGAGAAAGAATTTCTCCTCTCCATTGCACGCACATCCGTCAACAGACCGAAAATTTATCGTGTAAAAATCGATGCTCTTTTATTCACGAAAATGGGCATATTTCGAGTTTTTGAATAGCTATCGATTTGCGGGTTGCGGCATCTGAAAGGGCATCAAAAAACCTATCGAAAACGTCGTCGGAAATTCCTTCTCTGTGATTTGGGGGCCACCGGAAGGCAAACAAGTGTTTTTCACTGAAACGTTAATTCCTCAAAAAGCCGTTTTTTTATTCTTTGAAAATCAGATATTTGACGTGAAACTTTGCGTTCTTTCGAAAAAAATGGGTTTCAGAGAAGTTTGGGGCGATCCAAATGACTTACGAGCCATTTTTTGAAAACTTGATTTTTTCGGTTTCGAAAAAGGCGATTTTTTGCGCATGCGCACAAACGTAGACTTTCCGCGCCATGTTCAATGGAAATCTGACAAAATTCCCTATAAAATGACTACCCGCCCTCTGTACCCAACTTGCCCCCATATACCGATCTCGGGGATGGGAACTCCTTGGCCTCCCGGCAATTTTTTTTACGTTTGTTATGTTGAAATATGAGAAAGTGAGTAGTTTGCGTCGACCCCGAATCATTCCTGCGTTCTCCAGAAAATCTGACGTGGTTTTTCTATTTTTCGTGATGGCTTAGCTAAGAAAGCACCGAGGGAATCGACTTCAGTAAAATCGGTGCCAAATTCTTTGAGTTCTATCAATCTTAACGTACTTCAGCGCATTCGATTCCTTGTTTCAAGACCTTCAAAATCCATTTCTCAAAATTGCAAAATTTGAATATGGAGCTGTTTTATGTGCAAAACACGGAGACGATTTGAAAATAAGGATGCCAACATCGGAGTGTACCTAACATGCCCCCATATGTTTATCTCGAAAGGGCGGGCAGAACGACTTTTTCTACCACTCATAACGTGTTTATCACGTCAAAATAGGTCAGAAGTAGTGTTTCGAACCACCGAAAAGCTCCAAATGTGCGTGCACGGCGATAAAAACACTTTATCGCCGATTTCCATCATTTGTTTCGGAAGAATTGAGACAGCTCGGCTCCAATTAATCCAATTTGGACGTAGTTTAGTGCATTTTAAAGGTCTTCAAACAAGCTTTGAAATGAGTTAGAGCACGTTGAAAATCGTAGAAGTAAACCAAAGTTATTAAGGAAAAGGCTCAACGGGGGCAAGTTGGGTACACACTTTTGTAAACTCTCAAAAATCACCTTTTGGGAGAATCAAAACAGTTTGGCTCCAGTTGGTTCAAATTGAATGTACCTTGACGTATTTCAAAGGTCTTAAGACAAGCTTCAAAATCAGCTAAGGTACGTTGGAAAATATGGAGATGGGCCAAAGTTATTGAGAAAATGGCTTAATGGGGGCAAGTTGGGTACACTGACCTTATATTCCGTTACAAACCTTTGATCAACCTGAGCAAGGAACGCCCTGTATCCCGTTATGTACCCGAATGATGATTTCTTAGCTACATATTTCAAGGTTATGGCTTTCGAGTAACTGCTGAGTTTTGTTCTCCTAATGACGCTGTTGAGCTGGTGGATCAAAGGCCTTACTGATAGGAGATACGGGTACTAAGGTAAGTATACCCAACTTGCCTCTGTACCCAACTTGCCTCCATATCCCGATCTTGGGAATGGGCACCCCTTGGCCCCGGGCAACTCTTTTTTTACGTTTGTTATGTTAAAATATGAGAAAGTAAGTAGTTTGTGTCAACCCCGAATCATTCCTGCGTTCTTCAGGAAATTTAGACTGATTTTTATATTTTTCGTGATTGCTTAGCTAAGAAAGCACCGAGGGAATCGCCTTCAGTAAAATCCGTGCCGAATTCTTTGAGTTCAACCAATCTTAACGTACCTCAGCGCATTCGATTCCTTGTTCCAAGACCTTTAAAATCCATTTTTCAAAATTGCAATATTTGAATCTGGAGCTGATTTATGTGCAAAACACGGAGACGATTTGTAAACAAGGATGCCAACATCGAAGTGTACTTAACATGCCCCCATATATTTATCTCGAAAGGGCGTGCAGTACACCCCTGTGAACCTGGCCCGCCAAATTGGGCCAAAATATGCTTGTGGTAGGCCGGAATTTGCTGAATTTGCTTGTCCAAGTCTCGAATTTTGGGCCGGCTGCGTTTTTGAGTTACGAGCCCTCAAAGTAGCCCAATTCCACCCCCCCACTCCTCCCTCCGTACACTTACAGAAGTGCCCAGATCTTCGCGAATTTAGCTGCTGGAGGGACGCACGCGGGCTCAAATTGAAGCTTGAATTTTGGGCCATCACAAGCAATTATAAAAAAATCCAAGTAATCGCGTTGAAGTACCAAAAAACTGCTCGCAGTGTCCCCGTGTATAAGCATACGGGCGGGTGGTCGGCGGAGAGGGGACAGTCGAGGGAGAAGAGGAGAAGCCCCGCGCAGACGCATCATCGTTAAAAAAACTTGTCTGCTGCGCTGATGATGTGCATCTGATCGTCGTCGTCGTTCATCACGCTGTCTTTACACCGGCACCGAGGTCGACGAGCACCCTGGGCACTGGCCCTGGACTCTCGGTGCTCTTTGGATGAATGCGTGTGTTACAGGGAGAAGCTGCGTGTCATCCTGGACGACGTCGCCAACATGTGCTGTGTGCCTGTGCACCACGACGCGACGGCCGGGGCTCCACGCCCGACCTGGTGCACCGGCGGCGGTCTTCTATGTAGATTGAGCATATAAGATTCAATTCAAAGGCCTGGGAGCTTCGGAGTCAAATTTTTATCTTTTCGATATTGGGGAATGGTCATCCAAGTTCCTGGTGTTAGAGCTCTATTGCATATTCTTTCAAACAAGGAGGCAGGAATTCCATCACTTAAACCTGCCATCTCATCATGTATCAATAGCATTTCAATGAAAAGAATAACCCACCACTTGATCGTTCAATCAGTTTGAAGTGTAATATTAGTGATGCAAAACTTGAGTGACTCAATATTTTCAGAAGCGCTTTGACTCCTACAATTTCCAGATGAAGATCTGTTTGGAGTTTCGTCAAAGCTTGAAAATGAGAACTTGTCATTGTTAGTGTAGGGATAATATCGTCCTGCCAAATTTGGATGTTCTGATATCCTGTAGTTCAATTCTACAGTAAACGCTATATCATTTCACTCACAGTTCTCATTTGAGTGTCTCATCTACCATTTTGTAAACTGATATCCAAGTCTACACATGACCAACACTTCAAAATCTTTTCACCTAGCAGCGATTGCCTAGAAGTCTTGCATGTATACTAACAGTGTTGCAATGAAAAGACCTCGAAGCATTAATAGCCTGCACCTGATAGAAGTCAATGAATCTAAGTTGATGTCACTATTCTATCGTTCCCCTCTCAAAGTCAAGGGTAGAGTATTTCTTCACCGATTCCAAAAGAATATTATTTAAACAGTGTGGGTATGGAAAATTCAATTTAGACTTTGCATGATTCAAACATGAGATATGTAATTAGCCATAAATGATTGTCAGTACTTTGAATGGTCACTAGCACAATATGTGACTTTTAATTGTGCCTCTATTCTCATTGGAGAGGCTCTGAGTTGACCAAGTTCAGCACGTCATAGAACTGAATAAGTTGCAAGCCCCGCGCTTGTATAGTGCTGAGATTCCACTGATGTGAAACAATTACTGTAGGAATTTCAATCGCATGAAAAAGCATAAGATCAGTTTATACCATACAATGTCTTCCAAGAATAAATGAGACAAGAGAACCATGAATCAAAATAGTAAGACTCAATTTCAATTCATGATGATCAACTCAATGTACAAAAACTTCACACATTTAGAGTCAAGGGAGAATAGTTTTTCGGGTCCACATAATCCTAAAACTATTGTGTAAAAATGTCTTGGCCTCAAAGTATTGCTGAAAAAATGCAGATAAGGCACATTCGCAATCACGGTACTTTTATCTAGTCCGATTCCAACGAGAGCGTGAAAAGACGTAGCTTGATAGAGGTCTGGGCAAGAAGAGAAGACCACCACCGGTGCACCAGGTCGGGCGTGGAGCCCCGGCCGTCGCGTCGTGGTGCACAGGCACACAGCACATGTTGGCGACGTCGTCCAGGATGACACGCAGCTTCTCCCTGTAACACACGCATTCATCCAAAGAGCACCGAGAGTCCAGGGCCAGTGCCCATAGGGTGCTCGTCGACCTCGGTACCGGTGTAAACACAGCGTGATAAACGCGACGACGACGATCAGCCTAATCAGATGCACATCAGCGCAGCAGACAAGTTTTTTGAACGATGATGCGTCTGCGCGGGGCTTCTCCTCTTCTCCCTCGACTGTCCCCTCTCCGCCGACCACCCGCCCGTATGCTTATACACGGGGACACTGCGAGCAGTTTTTTGGTACTTCAACGCGATTACTTGGATTTTTTTATAATTGCTTGTGATGGCCCAAAATTCAAGCTTCAATTTGAGCCCGCGTGCGTCCCTCCAGCAGCTAAATTCGCGAAGATCTGGGCACTTCTGTAAGTGTACGGAGGGAGGAGTGGGGGGTGGAATTGGGCTACTTTGAGGGCTCGTAACTCAAAAACGCAGCCGGCCCAAAATTCGAGACTTGGACAAGCAAATTCAGCAAATTCCGGCCTACCACAAGCATATTTTGGCCCAATTTGGCGGGCCAGGTTCACAGGGGTGTGCAGTACGACTTTTTTTACCACTCAGAACGTGTTTATCACGCCAAAATAGGAAGGAAAGAGTGTTTTGGACCGGTGAGAAGCTCCAAATGTGCGTGTACGGCGATAAAAACCCTGTATCGCCGATTTCCATAATTGATTTTTGAAGAATTGAGACAGTTCGGATCCATTTCATCAAAACGAGACGTAGCTCAGTGCATTTTAAAGGACCTAAAACAAGCTTCAAAATAAGCTTCAATACGTAGGAAAATTTTGACGTAGACTAGAGTTGTTGGGGAAGTGGCTAAATGGGGGCAAATTGGGTACGTTATTTTGTAAACTCTGAAGAATCACTTTTTGGAAAAGTTAAGACAGCTCGGCTCCATTTGATTGAATTTGAACGTACTTAGATTCATCCTAAAGATCTTAGAACAAACTTTAAAATGAGCTAAAGCACGTTGAAAATTGTTGAGGTAGACCAAAATTATTAAGAAAATGGCTTAATGGGGGCAAGTTGGGTACACTTATCTTATACATATTTTTATCACTGATTCATTTCAATTTTAAGGCTCTACCTCCACCTGATTATGCCACCTTTCAGCGAAGCAGCGTAAGCCTTCTCATACACTTCTTATAAACAGGCAACAGTAGAATATTACTGAAGCGAGGTAAATTGAATTTTGATCCATCCTAGTGTTTAATCTGGTGATGCCGGCAAGTCGAAGACCCGGATAGAGCGAAGAGAATTTGTAGCATACTGGTGGACCGTGACCCCCGGGGACCACGGCCCACCAGGGACAGTGGCCACGGCCCACCTCTGGACCGTGGCCCCCGGGGGTCACGGCCCATTGCGTTTTCCCCGGGTTGTCAAAAACAAAGCCAACGAAAGTGTCTTAGAGGAAAGAAAATAAGCAGAAAAAGAACATGTTTGAGAGTGATTTTTTCATCAGTCATAAGAAGTCATGAATTCTCTATCAGAAGTTCAAATGAAAGTCAGCCACAAGGTTCTAAATATATGTATTGTGATGTGTAAGGCCACATCAGTTGACCTCATACCCCGATCCTACCTGAAAACGTGAATTGAATGATCATCATATTCTTCCACATGAAATATTGCGAAGAATGCTGTTATCAGAGAAGAGAGGCCCGAATTTATAATTGTTGGTATTGGTTGGAATGGAGGCCATAGTTGTTGCAAACGCGCGATTAACCAATTCTATGCGTAGAAGACAGATTTGACTACTGAAATTTCGACAGACTGGTGACTGTAGTCACATTTAGTACACGAGCCCGAAAATTTTGACTCAAAACTCATTTCCTGACCGAATTCTTGAATCGCGTACCATCCAAGGTATTGGTCATGACCAAAACCATGACCAATACCCACGAATATAAATTCGGGCCCTGCATGGCCTCTTACGTGTCATTGCAAGGGAATGTCAACTTATATAATGTAACTTCAGTTTTAGATTGAGAAAAATCATCAAGATCAGGTACAGATGTCATGAATCAGACCGTATTCCCGATGAAGGTTGCATCATACGGGACGACTTGAAAGATTTAGTACTATTGCATATGAAGACGACCGAGTATGTAATGTAAAGACTCGAGAAGAAATACTATTCAACCAAATTTTTGATTTGTCCATCTAACAACCTCGGCACACATTATATCATGAGACTCTCAATATCGTTATTTTTACAGAATATATCATATTTGCGAATATGCTGCTTCTTACGAGGTATTGGTATTTGAGATATTCTGTGTGGCAATCTTGGCTCTAACTTATTTTTGTGTAAGTTCTTATTTTAACAAATCAATGAAGAAAATACTTATGATTTTATCAACGATTTCAGATAACTAATACGGATCTGATTCTATCGGCGAAGTTTTTGCTTGTCGTTTTGATAATAATAGCTTATATAGTTATGTTTGCCCTTAATTTCATAGGCCAAGAAATGATCGACTCTAGCGAGGAAGTATTTGATACTGCGTGAGCACGCTAAACTAGCATAGCATTTGATTATGTGTATGTAATTAAAAAAATTTAATGTTGATAAATTTGACGATTCGATACAGGTATTTTTCTGATTGGTATCTCATCGAGCCCCAACAACGCAAGATTATTTGTATTATCATGTACCGAGGCTCACAACCGTGTTGTCTAACAGCGGGTAAATTCATCACTCTTTCAGTGGAATCATTCGTGAGCGTGAGTAACGATTTATACTCATTCCCCTGATAAGTTTGACGATCCAGTTGATTGAGAAATTTTTTGTATTCCAGTTGCTCAAATTGTCGATGAGTTATTTCGCTGTCATAAGATCTTTGAATCCGAATAATGATATCTAATCAAAATGAATTCACGTCCTCTAACTCCACTATAAATCCAGATTCGATCTGAGATATGAAAAAAGCAAGATCGAGTAGGCACTCGAAGTCAATCCATTCACAATTAATCCCTGTATGTAAGCATTTCAAGAAGCATGTCGCATCCCATGTCAGTCTTGCAATTTGTTATACTAGTAAATGGTTTTGAAATTATGGTATCACCAATCGATATTCAAATATTTTGATACTACCATCCCTAGAACGTCTTAATTTCGATCGAATATTTTAATCCTATCTTCCTTCGAGAAAATCTAGTTCGATCAAATTTTTCCCATTTCTCTCCTCTTACCTCCGTGATCACTCATTTCTTTGACCCCGAGGATACCTCAAAGTCAAAAATTACGACCTTGTGAATTTTATGAATAGAGTGAATCATTCAAATTTTAACTGTTCTGAAATGGTCTATTACTTTTTATCTTTTCCTTTCCTGTCACAGTTGAAAATATTCCTATGATCAGTAGCAGGTTAATCTCGAGCCGGATTGCTCAGAGTGGGGATTAGATGGATATACTTCGCTTGGTCAGTCCTTTAAGGCCAGTCCCTAGTCCCCGCAATACCGCAACCAGACACGCACCGGAGTATGAACAGGTTTTCAAACAATATCTAATTTTTAAATAATTGCAAATATTTTTCGGATCAAATCATTGAGTCAGCGCGCTTCCCAATGAAATTTCCAATCATTTGAGCTTTGTTGCGTCTCAAAATTCGAGATATATTTTGCAGGATTTGGAAATCTGCAATCTTGAGCTGGGCTGCCTCATCGTAGGAACCACGTTGTCATGCACGATTGCCATTTTCCAAATCTCGCAAAATATATCACGAGTTTTGAGACGCAACAAAGCTTAAATGATTGGAAATTTCATTGTGAAGCGCGCTGACTCAATGATTTGGTCCGAAAAATGTTTGCAACTATTTAAAAATTAAATATTGTTGGAATTACGCTATGCAAATCACCGTGGCGCCACCTATGGAGTAGTGAGCAAGTGTAAGCACTACGGACTGGCCTTAAGGTCTCGTGTTTTGTTTCTTGCAAAGTTTATTAACTGCCTAAATCTCTCTCTACCCAGTATAGTTTCTTTTCTCGTCTATGTTGTTGAAATTACTATTCAGTTTCACCTTTAAAATGAATTCAACTTCTTTCTGATATTCTTTCGCAGTTGTTCTAACTGTATTGTGTTTTATTCTGCATATTTTCCAATTGGAGTGTCACAGTGATCACCTTCCTAACGGTTTATGAATGGGAAGATTTTTCTGAGGAAATTTGTCTGACTTGGAAGCTACTCGGGTGCAATTATCCGAATGGTGAGTTGACTTCCTGTTGTGTATTTTTGGACGATGATTCAACATATCCCATCTAGATTTACCTGACACTCTCATTTCATTCCATTCCACGCATGCTCACAAACCATGTTATTTGAATGAAATCGAGACAAGAATCTGATGGACCTTGCGGATAGTTTGAGTGATAGATCATCTTTTCAGTACAAAAAAGAAGCTTCTTAGTTCGATCATGAGTCCAGGTGATTATTGGTGCGTTGTCCGTCATATACATTATTATATTAAGAGACACAAGGTGCCTATTCCCCCACGGAATCCCTATATCAGGGTTGCCAACATAAAATCGAATCAGTGTTGCCAACTTGACGGCACGAAAAGTCCCTAGACCAGGTCAAATGTCCCTAGATTTTTCCGCGATGTATAGAACACGTGTTTGAGTGTCGTTTACGTATTTTTGACGTATTTTTGAGTTTTTTATATGTATTTCCAATCCAGTTTATATGTATTTATACGTTGATATTATATATTCGATTTGCTGCTAATTCTTGCCGTGAAGACGGTCGCTGATCGGTCTCACGGAGCCCTTTCGAACACTGCCCAAGCTTCCGAATCCGTTGGCGAAGGTTAGGAGCAATCGATTTTTATGTGTTTCGTTTATCTATTTTCGTATTAAGTGCATGCTGGGAGTCATTTTATGGCGTATTTTAGTGAAGCGTATTAGAAAATTCGAGACACCGCCATTTTCAACATCGAAGGTAGCCGAGTAACTTTTTACGGTTGACAAGGCCGCCTCACTTTCAGATGTGAATTAATTTTGGTGTTCGAGTTAGCTTTATTTAATGGTTTTCATTTTAATTTTTCGTTAGAGATAGATCGATCCGCATGAGTATTGGTTGATTTCGAATGAAATAAGTGATAGAGTGACGATGAAGTCGAATCGTACTGACAAAGTGATGGAATGTTGAAGATCGAGAGGTTGTTATTTCGTTGATTTTGAATATATGATACATACGAATGGATTTCAAATTTTTGAAACTTTTTTGAATAAATTCGAGGAATTTCTTATTTGACTTTGAAGATGACGATTTTCGTATTTCTACTCATACCGAGTGTGAACCTACGTAATACTTTGGAGTTTTTAAATTTATTTCTATTTGGAGGAGAAATTAAACGTTCTTTTGAAATTCGAACTTATGAAAATATGAAAAGAGAAGCGGTTCACGTCTATCTCGCGTGCTGATATTAGAGGACGTCATTTCATATGGGGGAGTGGTTGAGAGAATTCTCTGGACCAGTTTAAGATTTAAGTAATTTTCATAAGATTTAGGGATAGATAATTGACATTGCGGAACGGTATCGTATAGAGTATTAAAAATGACTTTTATAGATGAATCCAATATCACTCGCTTGATGCAATCGTGAGGGAAGAATTGAATTGATGCATTGTGATGGTTTTAGCTACGCGGTCATTAAGATTGATTATTGGGGTTCATTGATCAGGAAAGTTCTTTGTTTTCATATTGAGCATTTACGTCGCAAGATTTGAATTTTTGAGAAGTCTTTGATTGGATGGAATGACCTCGATATTCATCATCCTCGTTTTGTGTTTATGATGTGAAATTGAGTTGAAACTGGGGAGTGTTTTATGTTCAGAGTGAAAATGTAACTCTTCATCACAGAGGTTGAAGGAGACATGATCTGTTGAGACTCACCCGTCGATTTGGTTTACCAGTGTCGGGACCAAAGCGGCGCTCAGATCAGAGGAAATCCAGCAACATGCTTCCGAAGAGTGGCGTTAGTATTGTGTTGTTGTTTTACAATAGCTGGGCAACAGGGAGTCACACTCTGTCGCACTCGGGAATGAGAAACCCAACTCCCATATGAGCCAAGGCATCATGTGCTGTTGCAACTCGTAAAAGTGTGGTGTGGTATTTTCGAGTGAGTATAACGAGGATGAGTTGAATATATTTCTCATCAGAAAAACTTTGAATTGGATCCTGTTGATAAAAATCACGTGAATGTATGTACTTTTTGATGAAATTGGGACAATGACTTTATTTTGTCAAGTGATAGTGGATTCATATTCATTTCTCTAAATGATTCATAATTCGATTCAATCTGAGTTGAAATCGGTTTTTAAAATTTCCCAATCTATTCAAAAATTCAGTTATGCTTTTTCTGGAAATTTGTAGAAATTTAATGATGATTAGAATATTTTCTGACTTGAGATTGAAAGAATACTCAATTAAAGATTGTAAGTTTACATTAGAGGGCGTCATTCTTATTGGGGAGTGGTTGAGAGAATTCTCTGGACCAGTTTAAGATTTAAGTAATTTTCATAAGATTTAGGGATAGATAATTGACATTGCGGAACGGTATCGTATAGAGTATTAAAATGACTTTTATAGATGAATCCAATATCACTCGCTTGATGCAATCGTGAGGGAAGAATTGAATTGATGCATTGTGATGGTTTTAGCTACGCGGTCATTAAGATTGATTATTGGGGTTCATTGATCAGGAAAGTTCTTTGTTTTCATATTGAGCATTTACGTCGCAAGATTTGAATTTTTGAGAAGTCTTTGATTGGATGGAATGACCTCGATATTCATCATCCTCGTTTTGTGTTTATGATGTGAAATTGAGTTGAAACTGGGGAGTGTTTTATGTTCAGAGTGAAAATGTAACTCTTCATCACAGAGGTTGAAGGAGACATGATCTGTTGAGACTCACCCGTCGATTTGGTTTACCAGTGTCGGGACCAAAGCGGCGCTCAGATCAGAGGAAATCCAGCAACATGCTTCCGAAGAGTGGCGTTAGTATTGTGTTGTTGTTTTACAATAGCTGGGCAACAGGGAGTCACACTCTGTCGCACTCGGGAATGAGAAACCCAACTCCCATACGAGCCAAGGCATCATGTGCTGTTGCAACTCGTAAAAGTGTGGTGTGGTATTTTCGAGTAAGTATGACGAGGATGAGTTGAATCGATATGTAATTAGCAAAGTTTTGAATTGGATCCTGTTAATGAAGGTTACTTGAATGCATTTACTCTTTGATGAAATTGGGACGATGATTTCATCTTGTTAAGTGATAGTGGATTCATATATGTTTCTCTCAATGATTTGAAATTGATTCAAGATGAGCAGGAATTAGTACTCAAAATTCTTCAATATATTAAAAAAGTCAGTCATGCTCTCTTTGAAAATTCGTATGAATTTCATAATGAATAGCATATGTTTTAACTCGAGATTGAAAGAATGTACAATTGAAGATTGTACGAAAATATCGCTTAATGAGTTGTACTTCTTTCGAATGCTTATTCTATAGTAAATGAATCGACACGGGGATGGTTGGGGCAATTTCCCCAACCATTTGATTTTATTTATCGAGTTTCAGGAGATTCAGATATTGATACAATCCATATTGAACATATTCACATATAGAGTATGGAACGTGATATTCTAAACAAAAGTTTCATCATACATTATTACAATTATATGCTTACATCCTGATTACTTATAATAGAGAGATATACAATCGTATGGGAATCGTTTGTTGCCGTTTTGTTGATAAAATTGAGTCATCGTACAAATTGAATGAGAATTGTCATAACAAAAGATTGAATATTGAGAAACGCATATGGGAGTCACTACATTGATCAATGATAATCCTCAATCATATTCGATAACAAACGAATATATAAATGAAATTATGGATATTTGATATACGATTCTAGGAACGCACTAATTTTAACAATACCTTGATCTATATTTTTATAACCACTGGTGATATTTGCGGAAGATTTTATTGAAATGAACAAAAATATCGATCTATCATCGTCGTTGTGTGATATGGAGTGAAATTGAGTGTGAATCGGTCCGTGTATATCGTTTCAGTGTAAATGTAACTCTCCATCACAGAGGTTGAAGGAGACATGATCATATGAGACTCACCCGTCGATTTGGTTTACCAGTGTCGGGACCAAAGCGGCGCTCAGATCAGAGGAAATCCAACAACATGTTTCCGAAGAGTGGTGTAAGTGTGTTGTGTTGTTTTTTTGGAAGAATACCCTACATTTACAGCAGCTTGGCAACAGGAGATTGTAGTATGTCGATCTCAGAGATGATAGTCTCGATCTCTATGTGAGCCATGGCATCATACAGTCCTGTTACAACTTGTAAATGTATTCGATTGCACTTGGATATGTAAGTGATGTGTATTGTTGGGAATCATTTGTTGAGATGTGTGACGAAGATGATTTGATTTTTTTTGTAATCAAAATTAGCCTCAAATGAAATTGTAAGATCAAGGATACATTTGTGAGATACCATGCATACCAATTTAGTAAAGAAATAAAGGCTATTATGTGCTTACGTTCTTTGAAAAACTAATGAATCTAATGTTCCGACGACGATTTCATAGAATCATGATATTCGAAAAATTTCCATAGATCTATATCTAATTAAAATTCTATACATATTTTACAATAAGGAGTCACACGGGTTGATACATGAAACTCACATTTGATGTCTTCGGAAGTTGATTCGATTCCAGAGGTGTTATGGATTCCCTTGTTTTATTTGATTTTTGTCATTCTCTTGTGCTTGGATCCATGCCATCTGACTGTAATTTTGATTTTGTTGGTCTTTCTGGAACGGTTGTAACACGTTGAGTTGAAAACTTTTTGTAAATCCTCCACTGGGTGATTCTCACATTTGATATCTGGATGCCTGTGGGATGATAGACCTTGATATGAAACTGAACTCCTCATTGGGGTCAATTTAATGGATGAGTTGTCAATTCAACTGAATTTCGTGATATTACAAGATATCTCTATTGTGGAAAAACTTAATAATTGGAATCGTAGAGCCCGGAAATTCTGTCTTTGGAGGTAACTCATCAGTTTCGATTGGGACTATGGAAATCTAATTCACTTCTCGATTTTATTTCGGAAAAAAATTGAATTTTTATCTATCATGTACATGATTTTATAAAATTACGGAAAAGGTTTGTATTTTGATGTTTGGTTCTATTATCAATTTTAGAGAACATGGGAAATGATGTTTTGATAGATATTACTTACCTTTTCATTATTGTGTAGTAGAGGTCAATGTTAACGATGGTATTTTATAAGTTCTTCTTATATATCCACATAGGATTTTCTTGGATTTGATTTTCTCTTTGGCGTACGAATGTTCGTGACCGTGCAAAGGGCTATACTGTGGGCTGCTGAGAGAGCGCGTATCACTAATTGTCTTCTCTTTTTCTGTTGAAATGTTGTTTGATCTTACTCGTCACTTATGTGTGTCTGTGCAGGCAGCGAGGGGAGAACTGCGGCTCCGGGAGAGAGCACGTATGCTTATGCGTCTTTTCCACTGGAACTGATTAGAATAAAGGCAAGTTCAGGAATTTTCTCAGAGTGGAAAATTTCGCAAATTTTTGGGAACATTTTCCGAACAAAAAACAATTTTTTATATTTTCGTTCCTTTAAAATCCCGTAAAAATTTCGAATTTTTATTTCTTTTATTTTCGTTTTCGAAGCCCTAACTATTCGAGGAAAAACGAGTAATTGAATTAATGATCGAATTACTCACCCTTCAGCCATTCAATAAATGTTGTGTGTCCACGATGATATTTTGCAAGTTCACCTCATTTTCCGTTGACTCTTCTTATGATTGCCCAACCGCATAGAGTACGTGTGTTCGCGACGGGCTCCAGAGGATGACTGCGGGCCGTTGAGAGAGCGCGCATCACTCAGTATCCCCTCTCCTCTCTTGGTGTCATGACATGATCGGCGCGCGTCTGTGTCTGTGAAGGCGGGGAGGGGGAGAATGCGGCTTCTGTAGAGAGCGCGAATGCCTGAGCGTTTCTCTAACTGAAACTGATAAGAATCAAGGCAAGTTCAGCTTATGCCTCAGAGTGGGAAATTTTGGAAATTTATGGGAAAATTTTTGAAAAAAAAAATAATTTTTTTTATTTTTGGTTTTTTAAAATCTCGTAAAAATTTCGAATTTTTATTTTTTATATTTTTGTTTTCGGAGCTTCGGACAAAACCTTGAAATTTTTTCAGTATATCTTCAATCTATTTGAATCAGTAAAAATTCTTGACGTTTATGTTTTCATAACTCTAATGATTCAACGGAAAACGAGTAATTAAATAAATGATAGAATTACTCACCCTCCAGACGTTCTATAGATGTTGATGTCCACGATGATATTCTGCAAGCTCATTCCATTTTATTCGACTCTTCTTACGATTGCCCACCTCCATAGAGTACGTGTGATCGCGACGGGCTCCAGAGGATGACTGAGCGCCGTTGAGAGAGCGCGCATCATTATGTATCCCCGCTCTTTTTCGGTGTGACGTTGTCGTTTCTCGATGCGTGTGTGTCTGTGAGGCTATTTAGGGGGAAACTGCGGCTTCGGTCGAGAGCGCCTATGTTTGAGCGTCTCTTCTGCTGAAACTAATGAGAATGAACTCAAGCTCATGATATGTCCCAGAGTGGGAAATTCCGAAAATTTTCGGGAATATTTTTCGAAAAAAAATCGATTTTTTATATTTTTATTTTTTCAAAATCCCGTAAAAATTTCCAAATTTTTATTTCTTATCTCTTTGTTTTTGAAGCCCCGGACAAAATCTTGGAATGTTTCCATTAAATCTTTAATCTATTCAGATCATCAAAACTTTCGACGTTTATGTTCTCGTAACTCTAACGATTCAAGTCAAAACAATTAATTGAATAAATGATCGAATTACTCACCCTTCAGCCATTCAAAAAATGTTGTGTGTCCACGATGATATTTTGCAAGTTCACCTCATTTTCCGTTGACTCTTCTTATGATTGCCCAACCGCATAGAGTACGTGTGTTCGCGACGGGCTCCAGAGGAAGACTGCGGGCCGTTGAGAGAGCGCGCATCACTCAGTATCCCTTCTCCTCTCTTGGTGTCATGACATGATCGGCGCACGTCTGTGTCTGTGAAGGCGGGGAGGGGGAGAATGCGGCTTCTGTAGAGAGCGCGAATGCCTGAGCGTTTCTCTAACTGAAACTGATAAGAATTAAGGCAAGTTCAGCTTATGCCTCAGAGTGGGAAATTTTGGAAATTTTTGGGAAAATTTTTGAAAAAAAAAATAATTTTTTTCATTTTTGTTTTTTTAAAATCCCGTAAAAATTTCGAATTTTGATTCTTTATATTTTTGTTGTCGGAGGTTCGGAGGAACCTTGAAATTTTTCCAGTATATCTTCAATCTATTTGAATCAGTAAAAATTCTTGACGTTTACGTTTTCATAACTCTAATGATTCAACGAAAAACGAGTAATTAAATAAATGATAGAATTACTCACCCTTCAGACGTTCTATAGATGTTGATGTCCACGATGATATTCTGCAAGCTCATTCCATTTTATTCGACTCTTCTTATGATTGCCCACCTCCATAGAGTACGTATGATCGCGACGGGCTCCAGAGGATGACTGAGCGCCGTTGAGAGAGCGCGCATCATTATGTATCCCCGCTCTTTTTCGGCGTGACGTTGTCGTTTCTCGATGCGTGTGTGTCTGTGAGGCTATTTAGGGGGAAACTGCGGCTTCGGGCGAGAGCGCCTATGTTTGAGCGTCTCTTCTGCTGAAACTAATGAGAATGAACTCAAGCTCATGATATGTCCCAGAGTGGGGAATTCCGAAAATTTTCGGGAAAATTTTTCGAAAAAAAATCGATTTTTTATATTTTCATTTTTTCAAAATCCCGTAAAAATTTCCAAATTTTTATTTCTTATCTCTTTGTTTTCAAAGCCCCGGACAAAATCTTGGAATGTTTCCATTAAATCTTCAATCTATTCAGATCATCAAAACTATCGACGTTAATGTTCTCGTAACTCTAACGATTCAAGTAAAAACAAGTAATTGAATAAATGATCGAATCACTTACCCTTCAGCCATTCAATAAATGTTGTGTGTCCACGATGATATTTTGCAAGTTCACCCCATTTTCCGTTGACTCTTCTTATGATTGCCCAACCGCATAGAATACGTGTGTTCGCGACGGGCTCCAGAGGATGACTGCGGGCCGTTGAGAGAGCGCGCATCACTCAGTATCCCCTTTCCTCTTCTGGTGTCATGACATGATCGGCGCGCGTCTGTGTCTGTGAAGGCGGGGAGGGGGAGAATGCGGCTTCTGTAGAGAGCGCGAATGCCTGAGCGTTTCTCTAACTGAAACTGATAAGAATCAAGGCAAGTTCAGCTTATGCCTCAGAGTGGGAAATTTTGGAAATTTTTGGGAAATTTTTTGAAAAAAAAAATAATTTTTTTTATTTTTGTTTTTTCAAAATCCTGTAAAAATTTCGAATTTTTATTTTTTATATCTTTGTTTTCGAAGCTTCGGACAAAATCTTGAAATTTTTTCAGTATATCTTCAATCTATCTAAATCACTAAAAATTTTTGACGTTTATGTTTTCATAACTCTAATGATTCAAGGAAAAACGAGTAATTAAATACATGATGGAATTACTCACCCTTCAGACGTTCTATAGATGTTGATGTCCACGATGATATTCTGCAAGCTCATTCCATTTTATTCGACTCTTCTTATGATTGCCCACCTTCATAGAGTACGTGTGATCGCGACGGGCTCCAGAGGATGACTGCGGGCCGTTGAGAGAGCGCGCATCACTCAGTATCCCCTCTCCTCTTCTGGTGTCATGACATGATCAGCGCGCGTCTGTGTCTGTGAAGGCGGGGAGGGGGAGAATGCGGCTTCAGTAGAGAGCGCGAATGCCTGAGCGTTTCTCTAACTGAATTGATAAGAATTAAGGCAAGTTCAGCATATGCCTCAGAGTGGGAAAGTTGGGAAATTTTTGGGAAATTTTTTGAAAAAAAAAATAATTTTTTTTATTTTTGTTTTTTCAAAATCCTGTAAAAATTTCGAATTTTTATTTTTTATATCTTTGTTTTCGAAGCTTCGGACAAAATCTTGAAATTTTTTCAGTATATCTTCAATCTATCTAAATCACTAAAAATTTTTGACGTTTATGTTTTCATAACTCTAATGATTCAAGGAAAAACGAGTAATTAAATACATGATGGAATTACTCACCCTTCAGACGTTCTATAGATGTTGATGTCCACGATGATATTCTGCAAGCTCATTCCATTTTATTCGACTCTTCTTATGATTGCCCACCTTCATAGAGTACGTGTGATCGCGACGGGCTCCAGAGGATGACTGCGGGCCGTTGAGAGAGCGCGCATCACTCAGTATCCCCTCTCCTCTTCTGGTGTCATGACATGATCAGCGCGCGTCTGTGTCTGTGAAGGCGAGGAGGGGGAGAATGCGGCGTCAGTAGAGAGCGCGAATGCCTGAGCGTTTCTCTAACTGAATTGATAAGAATTAAGGCAAGTTCAGCATATGCCTCAGAGTGGAAAATTTGGGAAATTTTTGGGAAAATTTTTTGAAAAAAAAATAATTTGTTTTATTTTTGTTTTTTCAAAATCCTGTAAAAATTTCGAATTTTTATTTTTTATATCTTTGTTTTCGAAGCTTCGGACAAAATCTTAAAATTTTTTCAGTATATCTTCAATCTATTCAAATCACTAAAAATTCTTGACGTTTATGTTTTCATAACTCTAATGATTCAAGGAAAAACGGGTAATTAAATAAATGATAGAATTACTCACCCTTCAAACGTTCTATAGATGTTGATGTCCACGATGATATCTGCAAGCTCATTCCATTTTATTCGACTCTTCTTATGATTGCCCACCTGCATAGAGTACGTGTGATCGCGTCGGGCTCCCGAGGATGACTGAGGGCCGTTGAGAGAGCGCGCATCATTAAGTATCCCCGCTCTTTTTCGGTGTGACGTTGTCGTTTCTCGATGCGTGTGTCTGTGAGGCTATTTAGGGGAAAACTGCGGCTTCGGTCGAGAGCGCCTATGTTTGAGCATCTCTTCCGCTGAAACTAATGAGAATGAACTCAAGCTCATGATGTGTCTTAGAGTGGAAAATTCCGAAAACTTTCGGGAAAATTTTTCGAAAAAAAATCGATTTTTTATATTTTTATTTTTTCAAAATCCCGTAAAAATTTCCAATTTTTTATTTCTTATCTCTTTGTTTTCGAAGCCCCGGACAAAATCTTGGAATGTTTCCATTAAATCTTTAATCTATTCAGATCATCAAAATTCTCGACGTTCACGATATTACAACTTTAACGATTTGAGGAAGAACGTGTGATTGAATTAATGATGCAATTACTCACCTTCTAGACGTTCTATGAATGTTGATGTCCACGATGGTATTCTGCAAGTGTATTCCATTTTATTCGACTCTTTTTATGATTGCCCCCCTTGATAGAGTACGTGTGATCGCGACGGGCTCTAGATGATGACTGAGGGCCGTTGAGACAGCGCGCATCATTAAGTATCCCCACTCTTTTTCGGTGTGACGTTGTCGCTTCTCGATGCGTGTGTGTCTGCGAGGGCAGCGAGGGGAAGATTGCGGCTCCGATAAGGAGCGCGTATATCTGAGCGTCTCTTTCACTGAAACTGATGAGAATGGAAGCAAGTTCAGGAATTGTCTCATGGTGGGAAATTTCGGAAATTTTTGGGGAAAATTTTCAAAAATAAATCAATTTTTTATATTTCTAATTTTTATATTTCATATCTTTGTGTTCAAAGCCCCGGACGAAATCTTGAAATTTTTTCATTGTATCTTTCATCTATTTAGATCATCAAAACTCTCGACGTTTATGTCCTCGTAACTCTAACGATTCAAGGAAAAACAAGTAATTGAATAAATGATCGAATTACTCACCCTTCAGCCATTCTATAAATGTTGTGTGTCCACGATGATATTTTGCAAGTTCACCTCATTTTCCGTTGACTCTTCTTATGATTGCCCAACCGCATAGAGTACGCGTGTTCGCGACGGGTTCCAGAGGATGACTGCGGGCCGTTGAGAGAGCGCGCATCATTCAGTATCCCCTCTCCCCTTCTGGTGTCATGACATGATCGGCGCGCGTCTGTGTCTGTGAAGGCGGGGAGGGGGAGAATGCGGCTTTAGTAGAGAGCGCGAATGCCTGAGCGTTTCTCTAACTGAAACTGATAAGAATTGAGGCAAGTTCAGAATGTGCCTGAGAGTGGGAAATTTTGGAAATTTTTGGGAAAATTTTTTGAGAAAAAAAACCCTTTTTTTATATTTTTGTTTTCTCAAAGTCCCGAAAAATTTTCGAATATTCATTTTTCATATATTTGTTCTGTCGAAACGTCGCAAAAAATTTTCAAATTTCATGTTACATACATTCAGATAATTTGAACTATTGGAATTCTCGACGTTATCGTTTCCTTAGTTTTAATGATTTCGGAAAGAATGAATTTCGAGATTTAGGTTGAAATCACTTACCTTCATGATGTCCTCTATGTATGTTGATCTCTTCGATGCCATCTTGTAAGCTGACTCTGTTCCGCGTCGACTTTTGTCATACCTGCTCGACCCCATAGAAAACGCGTGTTTGCGCTGGGCACAAGAAGAAGACTGCGAACTGTTGAGAGAGCGCGCGATACTAAGTATCCCCTCTCCTCTTCTGGTGTCGTGATGCTTCTCGACGCGTGTCTGTGTCTGTGAAGGCGGGGAGGGGGAGAATGCGGCTTCAGTAGAGAGCTCCAACGCCTGAGCGTTTCTCTAACTGAAACTGATAAGAATTAAAGCAAGTTCAGCATGTGCCTCAGAGTGGGAAATTTCGAAAATTTTTGGAAATATTTTTTGAAAAAAAAAACAATTTTTTATATTTTCGTTTTTTCAAAGTCCCGAAAAATTCTCGAATTTTCATTTTTTATATATTTGTTTTGTCGAAGCCCCGGAAAAAATTTTCATTCAATTTCCAAAAAATTTTTGAATTTTCATTCTCCACATTTTCTTTCTATTGAGGGTCCGGAAAAAATTCCGGATTTCTATCCAACATATTTTCGTTCTATATTGATTTCAGAAATAACGATTAATCAAATTATCCATGGAATTACTTACCCGTACGATGTTTTTCCTATATGTCGATGTCAACGATAATATTCTGCAAGCTCACCTCATTATGTGTCAACTGTTTTTATACTCGCTCAACTTCTATGAGCACGTGTGTTCGCGACGGGCTTGAGAAGATGACTGCGGGCTGTTGAGAGAGCGCGCATCACTAAGAATTCCCTTTCCTTTTCTGGTGTCACGTTGTTTGATGCTTCTCGCGCGCGTATGTGTTTTTGAAGGCAGCGAGGAGACGACTGTGGCTCTGTTTGAGCGTTCCTCTAAGTGAGACTAAGAAGAATGAAGGCAAGTTCAGGATGTGCTTCACGGTGGGAAATTTTGATAATTTCCGGAAAAATATTTTGGAAAATTAAATAATTTTTTATATTTTTGTTTTTTCAAAATCCCGAGAAATTTTTCAATTTTCATTTTTATATATTTGTTTTGTCGAAGCCCGGAAAAATTTCATCTCTTACATTTTCTTTTTTTCTGAAGGCTCGGAGAAAATTCTGTTTTTCTATTCATTATGCCCCTATTCTATTCGAATCATTCGAACACCTTCGACTTTCCTGTTCCCACAATTCTATCGATTTCAGAAAAACGAGTAATCAAAATATTGATGGAATTATTTGCGCTTACGATGTTTTCTTCAGATGTGAATGTCCACGATGATATTGTGCAGCTCACCTCTTTCTGCGTCGACTGTTCTTACACTCGCTAAACTTCAAAGAGTACGTGTATCCGCGATGGGCTCAAGCAGGTGACATTGGTGATATTGATCTTAGTACGAAGTAAGGCCCAGAATGAAAATTTTGAGTGTCACTTGTATTTTTATCCCTGTAACCAACTGAGTAATTAATTCACGTCAAATCGATGTACATCTCTTTGGCCTACTAGAAATCACTTTATTTGAGCATAACGATATTTTACAACATCATATTTCTGAATTTCCAATAGAAAACTTCCGTATTCTTATAATTAAACACTAGCGTTATGTTTCGCGTTGCTCGCCCTTTAAAAGTCCCCGAGAAGCGTATCAGTTCACCAAAATGCTCTTTCAAATCAAATGAAAATATGTTCTGTACCATTTTCACATATCGAGTTATATAATGATAACTTTCATGGTCTTTATGAGTTCAGACCCATGTGAGAAACCGCCGCTTAACTAAATATATAAAATTTTTGAAAAACGTACTCTCATTTGATTTGGAAGAGCATTTTGGAAAACTAATACGCCTATCGGAAACATTTACAAGCCGAGCAACGCGAGGCATTACGCTAGTTATTATATTAAGAGGCATGCAGGGTTATTTTCCCCCACGGAATCCCTATATCAGGCCTGCCAACATAAAATCGAAATCAGTGTTGCCAACTTGACGACGCGAGAAGTCCCTAGATCGGGTCAAATGTCCCTAGATTTTTCCGCGATATATAGAACACGTGTTAAAGCGTCGTTTACGTATTTTTGAGTTTTGTATATGTATTTTCGATTTTATTACATGTATTTATACAATTATATTATATATTCGATTTGCTGCTAATTCTTGCCGTGAAGACAGTCGCTGATCGGTCTCACGGAGCCCTTTCGAACACTGCCCAAGCTTCCGAATCCGTTGGCGAAGGTTAGGAGCAATCGATTTTTACGTGTTTCGTTTAAATATTTTCGTATTAAGTGCATGCTGGGAGTCATTTTATGGCGTATTTTAGTGGAACGTTTTAGAAAATTCGAGACACCGCCATTTTCAACATCGAAGGTAGCCGAGTAACTTTTTACGGTTGACAAGGCCGCCTCACTTTCAGATGTGAAGTAATTTTGGTGTTCGATTTAGTTTCATTGAATGGTTTTTATTTTAATTTTTTGTTAGAGATAGATCGATCCGCATGAGTATTGATTGATTTCGAATGAAATTGGTAATACAGTGACGATGGAGTCGAATTGTACTGATGAAAAGATGGAATAATAGAGATCGAGAGGTTGTTATTTCGTTGATTTTGAATATATGATAGATACGGATGGATTTCAAATTTCTAAAACTTTTTTGAATGAATTCGACGAATCTTTGATTTGACTTTGAATATGATAATTTTCGTATTTCCACTCATATTGAGTGTGAAGCTACGTAATACCTTGACGTTTTTGAACTTATTTCCATTTGGAGGAGAGATTGAACGTTTTTTTGAAGTTTGAACTTATGGAAATATGAAGTGAGAAGCGGTTTACGTCTATCTCGAATGCTTATATTAGAGGGCGTCATTTTATATAGGGGGTCGGTTGAGAGAACTCTCTTGACCAGTTTATGATTTAAGTAATTTCATGAGATTTAGGGATAGATACTTTACATCGAAGAATGGTATCGTATAGAGTATTGGCAATGACTTTTGTAAATGAATCCAATATCACTCGATTGATGCAATCGTGAGGGGAGAATTAAGTTGATGCATTGTGATGGTTTTCAATATGCGATTATTAAGAGCAATTATTGGGAATATATACATCAGGAAAGTTCTTTGTTTTCATATTGAGCATTTACTGCGAAAGATTTGAATTTTTGAGAAATTTTTGATTCGATGGAATGATTTTAATATTCATCATCCTCGTTTTTTGTTCATGATGTGAGATTGAGTGGAAACTGGGAAGTGTACATGTTTAGAGTGAAAATGTAAATCTTCATCACAGAGGTTGAAGGAGACATGATCAGATGAGACTGACACGTCGTTCTGGGCTCCCAGTGTCAGGGCCAGAGCGATGCTCAGATCAGAGGAAATCCAGCAACATGTTTCAGAAGAGTGGTGTCAGTGTTGTGTTGTTTTTTTACAATAGCTGGGCAACAGGGAGTCACACTCTGTCACACTCGGGAATGAGAAACCCAACTCCCATATGAGCCAAGGCATTATGTGCTGTTGCAACTTGTAAAAGTGTGGTGTGGTAGTTTTGAGTAAGTATGGCGAGGATGAGATGAATTTATATGTTATCAGAGAAGCTTTGAATTAAAGTCTGTTAATAATGATATATGTGAATGCTTTCACTCTGTGATGGAATTGGGACAATGATTTTATTTCGTCAAATGATAGTGGATTCATATATTTTTTTCTACAAGATTCTGAATTGAATCAAGTTGAGTAGGAATCAGTGCTTGGAATCTCTCAATATATCGAAAAATTTGAATTATGCTCTTTTTGAAAATTTGTATGAATCTCATGATTAAAAGAATATTCTTGAACTTGAGCTTGAAAAAATGCACAATTTAAGATTGTATTTTTACTTTAGAGGGCGTCTTCTGATTTGGGGTAGTCGTTGAGAGAGTTCTCTTCATTAGTCCATGATTTAACTGATCTGCATTCGATTTAAGAATCGATAATTTAGATTGAGTGATGGTAACGTCTAGAGCATTCAAAATAACGTTTGTGAATGAATCCAATACCATTTGACTAATGTATCCGTGAGGGGAGAATCAAATTGATGGTTCGTGATGGTCTTTGATACGCGATCATGAAGAACAAATGTTACAAAATAACTACCAGGGAATTTCTTCGTTTTTATACTATTTTTTAGTATTCACGTTCAGAGATTTGAATTTTTGAGGAGTTTTTGATTCGATGGAATGATTTTAATATTCACCATCCTCGTTTTTGGTTTATGATGTGAGATTGAATTGAAACTGAGGAGTGTTTCATATTCAGAGTAAGAATGTAACTCATCATCACAGAGGTTGAAGGAGACATGATCAGATGAGACTGACACGTCGTTCTGGGCTCCCAGTGTCAGGGCCAGAGCGATGCTCAGATCAGAGGAAATCCAGCAACATGTTCCAGAAGAGTGGTGTCAGTGTTGTGTTGTTTTTTTACAATAGCTGGGCAACAGGGAGTCACACTCTGTCGCACTCGAGAATGAGAAACCCAACTCCCATATGAGCCAAGGCATTATGTGCTGTTGCAACTCGTAAAAGTGTGGTGTGGTATTTTTTGAGCGTGTGTGACGAGGATGATTTGATATTTTATTTTCTAGGGAAAGGTTGAGATTGGATTCTATGGTACAAGATTAATGGTAACCATTTTTTTTTATAAGAAGAGAAGAATTACTTCATTTTTTCAAGTGATATTGGATTCATACACAATCCTGTAGATTATCTGTACGTTATTATCATGAAAGTTAAGCTTTAATGACTCTCCGAAATGAAAAGATCGATTGTAGATGATTGATGTGAATCGTATATGTTTTTGGGAATTCTTATGTTGGAGGAAATGAATAGACACAACAGGGTGCAGTTCGGGACTTCCCCCGAACTACATGATTTTTTATTCAATTTTATGAGATTCATGAATTCATACAATTTCGTACAATATGATAACCAATCAGATTACTACTATACTAGAGGATATAATATGAGTATCACAATTGTAGACTATATATCTATTTTAGCTAACTATGTTGTGAATTGGTGATCCACTGGAGCCTAATGCTTTATTCGATGAATTTTTCTCAAATGATAAGAGAAAAATTTCATCACTCCACAAGATTTCAACTTCAATCACGTTTTCGATTCGCTCTAAATCTAATTGCTTACTGGCAAAATCTTAATAAAAAATTCATCCAAAATGACGTTTATGAATGAATCCGAAATCATTTGACCAATGCATCCGTGAGGGGAGAATCAAATTGATGGTTTGTGATGGTCTTTGATACGCGATCATGAAGAACAATTGTTACAAAATAACTACCAGGGAATTTCTTCGTTTTTATACTATTTTTTAGTATTAACGTTGAAAGATTTGAATTTTTCAGAAGTCTTTGATTTGATGGAATGATTTTAATATTCATCATCCTCGTTTTTTTGTTTATGATATGAGATTGAATTGAAACTGATGAGTGTTTCATGTTCAGAGTAAGAATGTAACTCATCATCACAGAGGTTGAAGGAGACATGATCAGATGAGACTGACACGTCGTTCTGGGCTCCCAGCGTCAGGGCCAGAGCGATGCTCAGATCAGAGGAAATCCAGCAACATGTTTCAGAAGAGTGGTGTCAGTGTTGTGTTGTTTTTTTACAATAGCTGGGCAACAAGGAGTCACACTCTGTCGCACTCGGGAATGAGAAACCCAACTCTCATATGAGCCAAGGCATTATGTGCTGTTGCAACTCGTAAAAGTGTGGTGTGGTATTTTTTGAGCGTGTGTGACGAGGATGATTTGATATTTTTTTTTCTTAGGAAAGGTTGAGATTGGATTCTATGGTACAAGATTAATGGTAACCATTTTTTTTTTTGATAAGAAGAGAAAAATTACTCCATTTTTTCAAGTGATATTGGATTCATACACAATTTTATAAATTATCTGTACGTTATTATCATGAAAATTGAGCTTGAATGACTGTACGAAATGTAGAGATCGATTGCAGTTCATTGATTTGAATCGTATATGTTTTTGGGAATTCTTATGTTAGAGGGAGTGAGTAGACACAAGAGGGTGCAGTTCGGGACTTTCCCCGAATTACATAATTTTCTATTCAATTTCATGAGATTCATGAATTCATAGAACATAATAACCAATCAGATTGATACTATACTAGAGAATTTTATATGAGTAGCACAATTGTAGACTATATATCTATTTTAGCTAACTATGTTGTGAATTGGTGATCCACTGGAGCCTAATGCTTTATTCGATGAATTTTTCTCAAATGATAAGAGAAAAATTTCATCACTCCACAAGATTTCAACTTCAATCACGTTTTCGATTCGCTCTAAATCTAATTGCTTACTGGCAAAATCTTAATAAAAAATTCATCCAAAATGACGTTTATGAATGAATCCGAAATCATTTGACCAATGCATCCGTGAGGGGAGAATTGAATTGATGTATTAAAATGGTCTCTGATACGCGATCATTAAGAACAATTGCTACAGAATTGATATCAGGGAATCTCTTCGTTTTCATACTATTTTTTAGTATTTACGTTGGAAGATTTGAATTTCCGAGAAGTCTTTGATTTAATGGAATGATTTTGATATTCTTCATCCTCGTTTTTTGTTTATGATGTGAGATTGAGTTGAAATTGTGGAGTGTTCCATGTTCAGAGTAAAAATGTAACTCTTCATCACAGAGGTTGAAGGAGACATGATCAGATGAGACTGACACGTCGTTCTGGGCTCCCAGTGTCAGGGCCAGAGCGATGCTCAGATCAGAGGAAATCCAGCAACATGTTTCAGAAGAGTGGTGTCAGTGTTGTGTTGTTGTTTACAATAGCTGGGCAACAGGGAGTCACACTCTGTCGCACTCGGGAATGAGAAACCCAACTCCCATATGAGCCAAGGCATTATGTGCTGTTGCAACTCGTAATAGTGTGGTGTGGTATTTTTTGAGTATGTGTGACGAGGATGATTCGATATTCTTCTCCTGAGGAAAACATTGAATCTGATTCTATGCCGAGAGATTGACGCGAGAATATCTGATTTTTAATAAATAAGAGGAAATGACTCAAATTCTGTTAATGATATTGAATTCATACGCATATTCGTGGATTATTTGTAGATCGAACGGGAAAACAATCGGGTTGATTCTAAAAATTCTGAAATGTATTGGAAATCCCGAATTATTCTGGGATTCCTCTGGGGAACGTCAGACGATCTTAATTTCCTCATATCGTGATCAAACAAATGTAAAATTAAAGATTTTTAAAGATGGAATCATCTTCAAAACTTTGATTTCTTGAATGAATAATGAAATTGAACATGTTTTTTGTAGTGAGATGTAAGAAAATTTTGTATCATCTAAATATATTGTTTGGAAAATCGTAGTTTGAAACATGAAATACACTTTTCTCGCTTTCGAAATTCTAAGTTGTACTGAAAGATTACACAGCTTAGCACTCACATATGATTTCTTGGAAGATGTCTTCAATCTTACTCCAGTGGGTTCTTCTCGTTGATCTCCAAACACGCTATCTTTTCTCCTGTTGTGATACAAGTTATTATGTTGTAGTTCTTGAGTATTGTCTCATTGAAATGACCTTGAATGATTCGTGATTGATGATGTATTTGATTCTTCCTTTGTACACTCCAAATTGTTCCTAGTCTGTAGAACAAATTAAGAACCATAGTAAATTTCTAAAAATTATGACAAAGGAATAATGTAAGATATCGCGTGCCTCTGTGGTTACGTCAACCACATGAAAATATGCCGTAGAGTGGGAATTTTCTGGGAATTTTGGTAAAAATTCATGCAGAAAAAAAAAATTTTTCATATTTTTGTCCTACCGAAATCGCGCAAAAAATTTTTTTTTCTTTTTTTATAATCTCAATTTTTTCCAAATGTTCAAAAATTATGACAATAGAATAATGTAAGATGTCGCGTGACTCTGTGGTTACGTCAACCACATGGTAATATGCCGCAAAGTGGGAAATTTTTGGGAATTTTGGTAAAAATTCATGCAGAAAAAAAAAATTTTTTATATTTTTGTCCTCCCGAAATCGCGTAAAATTTCTTTGAATCTTAATTTTTTATGTACTCAACTACTTACAATTACGTAAAATCCTCAAAACATGTATTAACCCTCCTGCGCATACGATTGTTACATGTTTCCCATTCCAAAATGCATGACTTTTTTATAAGCTTGCATGACCTACGAAGGTGCTCTCCTATATGTTTTCGGGGTCGCTGAACACGAATCTGTTGCCCAATCAAGTCATTTTCGCATTGCGGAAGCGGTACGGCAGTTTGAAAGTGAGGTTTTGAATGTCAAAGTTACACAGTTTGCGCTGATTCCCACATAAACGAGGGGAAGTATATTGGATCCGCCATCTTGGATTTTGATTTTCTGAGGGCGAACTCGGAATCCCCGACCCCGAAAACCCCCGAGTGGACATTTCAGGAGATGAAATGCGACGGGAACTCAGTATTCACAACTCATTGATTTGAAAATCCGCCATATTGGATCCGCCATTTCGGATTTTGATTTTCTGAGGGCAAATTCGGATTCCCAGACCCCGAAAATCCCCGAGTGAACATTTCAGAAGACGAAACGCGATGGGAACTCTGTTCTCACAACTCATTGATCTGAAAATCCGCCATATTGGATCCGCCATTACGGATTTTGTAATTCTGAGTCCGGATTCGGATTCCCTGACCCCGAAAACCTCCGAGTAGGGAGTTTGAGCTGAATTCAAGCATGTTTATGATTTTGTTTGTACATAGAAAAGTAGACCTCCAATATGCCTAAATCTCATGAATTTTCACAGTTTTCCATCGCTTTTCTATCATCAAAGAAACAAATTATCGAGAATTTGAGTTCAACTATCTTCAAGGGAAACATCTCAGCTTCAATTTGCGCTGTCGCACGTGTCTTGAAACGCAACGAGTCAAGATTAATTGGGAAAAAGGTTAGGACGAGTATACTCGTCCTGGCGCAAAATTAACACGCTTAGTTAGGACGAGTATACTCGGCTTTGTGCGCAGGAGGGTTAAATATGTTTTTAAAACGTTGAAACTGAATAGAGTCCGATATTTTCGGTTTCCTCACACAATTTTATGATGCGTTCAAATTTAATGAGAAAGTCTCAAGATAATCGAACACGTATGATACGGAGTATTAAATCTAAGAATATTTAGGCTAACGGTTGCTAATTATATATAGATATATTGAATTCATTACTCACGTGCTCTCGTGTTGACTTCTTTTTGAATAACATGATGGATGAATGATCGCAGTCTGTCCTTGCTCCTATTGATGACTGCTTCGGGCAGGCGTGTATTGATGCGACGGGAACAACAGGATGACCGCAAGCTGCAGCGAGATCTTGTATCACTGACGCTTCTCCGTTTTTCTTCAATTGCTGAGAGGCTGCATCTTCCGCGGCGTACACGTGCGGAGTCGCGGCAAGAGTCGAACTTCGAATGTTGTCCCCGCGAGCACGTGAGTTTTCTAACTTCACTTCCTCCATTGACTATCGCGTATATAGCCCTTCTCACGCGCACGTCTGCTTGCACGGGGTGTTCAGCGAAGACTGAGGAATGGCGCCGGAGGGACTATCATTGAGTGCCACCTCATATTTCTCCAATCATTGCGTCGAATGATATTCTTCGGTATGCAGTTCCGTCCGCGGCAATGGGTCACGTGAGACTGCGAGTTGGTGGAGGAGTGTGTTTGACTTAGTGATTTCGTTCTTTAATTAGCATCTACATAGGACGTTTCTTTTGTCGTGCAAATTTTGACGCGGAGTGAACGCCAAAATGACATGTGGAAGACATAAACTCACGTGATTATGTCTCTACGGGGATCATTCTATATGCCACGAAGTGGGAATTTTCTGGGAGTTTTGGGAAAAATTCACGCAAAAAAAAAATTTTTTTATATTTTTGTCCTCCCGAAATCGCGGAAAAAAATTTTTTTCTTCTTTATTTTGCATCTCAATAGTTTCAAAATGTTCAAAAATCATGACAATGGAATAATGTAAGATATCGCGTGACTCTCTGGTTACGCCAACCGCATGGGAATACGCCGCAGAGTGGGGAATTTTTGGGAATTTTTGAAAAAATTGATGCAAAAAAAAAAATTTTTTATATTTTTGTCCTCCCGAAATCGCGTAAAATTTTTTCAAATTTCAATTTTTCATGTACTCAACTGCTTACACTTACGTGAAATCGTCAAAACATGTATTCAATATGTTTTTGAAACGTTGAAACTGAATAGAGTCCGATATTTTCAATTTCCTCACACAATTTTATGATGCGTTCAAATTTAATGAGAGAGTCTCAGGACAATCGAACATGTATGATACGTAGTATTAAATCTAAGAATGTTTAAGCTAACGGTTGCTAATTATATATAGATATATTGAATTCATTACTCACGTGCTCTCGTGTTGACTTCTTTCTGAATAACATGATGGATGCATGATCGCAGTCCGTCCTTGCTTTTCTTGATGACTGGTTCGGGCATGCGTATGTTGATGCGACGGGAACAACAGGATGACTGCAAGCTGCATCGAAATCTTGTATCACTGACGCTTCTTCACTTTTCTTCAATTGCTGAGAGGCTGCATCTTCCGCGGTGTGCACGTGCGGAGTCGCGGCAAGAGTCGAACTTCGAATGTGGCCCCCGTAAGCACGTGGGTTTCCCATATCTACTCCCTCCCTCCCTTGACTATCGCGTATATAATTCTTCTCACGCGCACGTCTGCTCACACGGGGTATATAGGGGCCGGATTACGAATAAGCGAGCGAGCGTCACGAGCGACGCGAGTGCGCGACATAGCTTAAGCGCGAGAATTGAGCGACCGAATGACGGAGCGCGCGAACCACAGGTACCCCCACTCCTCCTCCTTAACGTAAAAAGTATTGGGGCCGGTATAGTGGGGGTACTCGTGGTTAGCGCGGTCCGTGTCTTTCGGTCGCTCGTTTCTCGCGCTTGGCGTGCGCATCGTGCGCATTGTGCGCGTCGTGCGCTCATTTGTCCGTCCGCTTGTTCGTAATTTGGCCCCAGTGAAGACTAGGGAATGGCGCTGAAGAGTGCCACCTCATATCTCTCCATCATTGCGTTGCAAGATATCCTTCGGTATGCAGTTGTGTTCGTAGGAATTAGACTCGTGAGACAGCGAGCTGGTGGAGGAGTGTATTTGACCGAATGTTCTGGTTTTTTATTGGCGTCTACATAGGATGTTTCTCTTCGCCGTGCAAGTTTTGACGCGGAGTGAACGCCAAAATGACATTTGGAAGACACAATCTTACGTTATCATGTGTTCACAGGAATTAATTTATTTCCCACAAAGTGGGAATTTTCTGGGAGTTTTACGAAAACTTCACGTAGGAAAAGAATTTTTTTATATTTTCGTCCCCCCGAAATCGCGTAAAATTTTTTTGAATTCTCATTTTTTCCCATCTCAATTTTTTCCAGATCGTTAAAAATTAAGACAACGGAATAATGCAACATATCGCGCGACTTTGTGGTTACGTAAACCACATGGAAATATGCCGCAGAGTGGGAATTTTTTGGGAATTTTCGGGAAAACTCATACAAAAAAATTTTTTTATACTTTTGTCTTCCCAAAATCGCGCGAAATTCTTTTAAATTTTCATTCTTCTTAGACTTAATTGCTCAAAATTATGTAAAATTGTCAGAACATATATTGAACATGTTTTCAGACAGTTGAAACTGAATAGAGTCCGATATTTCCGTTATTCTTACACAATTTTATAATACGTTTGAATTTGATAGAAAAGTCTGAAGATAATTGAACACGTGCGATATGGGGTATTAAAAACTAAGAATCCTTAGGTTAATATTGGTTGGTTATATATAACGCTGAAAGTGTGCACCCAATGTGTTCTAGTTGACAATGATCTATAAAGTTGTTCTTAGTAACGCTTATTCCAGTAGTTCCATGAGAACTAGGGGATAATGTTGGCCTCGTTGTACAAACGCTTAAGACGCTTGGAAATCATATAATAAAAGTCAATATTAATGTATTTAAAGCGCTTTTTCTAGTGCAATTGTTAGTATTCGATCAAGGATCTCTTAATAAAATCATTGTCGATAGAAGAGTCCAAATTTTAGTTCCAAGTGTTGTAGTTTTTTCTTCTTTGGTCTTGATGAACTCATCGTATCGCGGCGGGACTCGTTTGGTATTTCGATGGGCAGAAGTATCTTGGTATCAAGCATTAAGCGCGAGTTCAATAGCGTATTTCAAAACGGGACCAAGTATCCAAAATACTTATCATAATGGGAGCTCGTGTGTGATGGGAATGATAAGAATGTAAAACCAAGATCAAGAGAACCAAGTAGAACATGAAGAAACAATTTATTAAGTGATATTTTTGTTGTCTTGATACTTCTCCCAATCTACTAGACTGTAATTACGACGTTTGACATGCACACATTTCTCCTTATATCGAGCTTATGATTAGAATGATGAGATATTTGATTGAGATGTACGCAATAATGTTAAGTATTTCAATTCTTCCAAAATAAATGATGGAAATCGCCGATAAAGTGTTTTTATCGCCGTGCGCGCACATTTGGAGCTTTTCGGTGGTTTGAAATACTTCTTCTGACCTATTTTAACGTGATAAACACGTTCCAAGTAGTAAAAAAGTCGTACTGCTCGCCCTTTCGAGATAAACATATGGGGGCATGTTAAGTACACCCCGATGTTGGCATCCTTGTTTATGAATCGTCACCGTGTTTTGCACATAAAACAGCTCCATATTCAAATTTTGTTATTTCAAAAAATGGGTTTTCAAGGTCTTGAAACAAGGAATCGAATGCGCTAAGGTACGTTGAGATTGGTTGAACTCAAAGAATTTGGCACTGATTTTACTGAAGGCGATTCCCTAGGTAATTTAATAGCTAAACAATCACGAAAACTCGACAAATCACTTTAGATTTTCTGGAGAACACAGGGATAATTCGAGGTCGACGCAAACTTCTCACGTTCTCATATTTCAACATAACAAACGTAAAAAAAAGTTGCCAGGAAGCCAAGGAGTGCCCATCCCTCAAATCGGCATATGGGGGCAAGTTTGGTATAGAGGCAAGTTGGGTACACTTACATTAATTACGACTTTTTCCCGCATTACGGTTAAAAAAGAATGGATCATAGATAACTTCAGTGACTGAACGATTACTCTGATCCACTTTGTCGTAGAAATATCTAGGAAAAAGGAAATTGAAGATCGAAAATTATCTATTGATTCCTGTGTTCAGAATATTCTTCTTGTGCTTTTAATTGGGGCTTATGGGATGACGAAACAACAACTTTCATTTTTTCTGTTGAACAACTGTAGTTTTGACGGATATGATCTGATCCTGAAAGTTTCTAACGAAATCTTGTAGCTTTCATCAAGATTTTTATGTTCCTTATATGAAGAGGAACATGGAGGTCTTAGGAAAAGCTACAAGATTTTGTAGAATTCCCGCGATCGGATCATACCTGCTAATATTACGGATCACTACAAATCTAACTAACTTTAGTCATAATGATTATTTATCCCGCAACATTCCTTATATCCAAGATTTCTCTTTGAAGTAAGCGTAGACCAAAGAATAAGTTCGTGGTGTACTGTTCGAATCTGTTTCAGAGTGGACCAGGGTCTAAATTTTCAAAGATGCCTCAATTGAACAAATTCGAGTTGAATCTGTGAGAAATAACTTAATGTGATATACGTTTTGTGAATACATCAAGGTGCCCCTTCTAAAAACTTATTTTATTTGATTTGCAAGCTTTTACAGGAGCCAATACGCCTGTCCGAAACATTTACAGGCCGAGCATCGCGAGGCAATACCGCTAGTTTTTGATTAATCAACATCCTCACAGCCGAACCCCGGTCATTAATTTCTCTTCAAATCGATCATAAACTTGAGGTTGATAGAGACATAAATTTAGTCCTCTACTGACGATTTTACAAATTTCATATTTTCAACGATTCCACTCTCGACAAATACTCATTTCCGAGTATGCGCTTGACCCAAAGTTCAGCTTGCCCCAGTTCCTTTGCACTACGAGAAATGTTGCTTTTCAATGGTAAGGGGTGCGTTTAACCTTCTGATGATTACAAAACAAAGACACAAATGTGTCGGGGCCTTCTCAAACCTCCCGACAAACTATGTATTGCGGGGGAAGCCAGCCTGAGATCAGTTCAATCGGCAGATTTTTCCAACTCAAGCACTTCCCCAGACCCGTACCTATGAAATCCCGGCATTCGATCTGCAGCATCTTGAATAAGGTCGTCAAGGTACATTCCTTTGTGCAAGCGTGAGCTTCTGCGAGATATTCGTAGATTCAAAGGTCTACTCATATTTCTTACGAGCTGAAGCCTCTGAAGCTCGGTCACGATGTGGATGCAAAGGCTAACCCCACGACTCCCTAACGAGGCTGTGAGACGATCCTCTTGTGGATATGGTGAATGAATTTGGAGCGAGACTTTAAAAAAGAAGTTTATCTGAATTTTACTGTGAACGAATTTCTCATTGAGGTCTCGTCGTCTAGTGCACTGATTCCTTTTGTGGTTAGAATTTGTGTCACTCGGCTTTGTTAAAATGAGGAGAGCTTGCCGGAACTGGATCATCACCTTCTAAAATAACCATTGCATTAATGACCGATGTAGCATATACATATATGAGATTCAAGTTATTCATTCTACGAAAAGAATCTGAAGAGGCCTTCATCAACCTTTACTAGTCTTGACGGACACCAATCTTGTGGTTGGTTGATTTTATGTCCGTCCTGTCATTAATCTTCTCACTCCAATACTAGTGAATTGAGCGATAAGAAACATATTTTTAGGATGAATCGTCTATAAAAATGGACGAGTAAAGACGTAGAATGACGCGCGAAATGATCGTGACCATACAATACGGAACACGTCATCTTATCAGTGCCCTCGAGCTTACTGGAACAAATCCGCGGATACAGTTCTCCATGTGAGACTTTTGGGGAATTTCAACGAGATAAGGTTACAGGATCAAACATCGTATTTTCTAAACTTGCAGCCCTTGCTATATAGTTGGACAATCACTTCCAGAATGGTTGATCGGTTTTCCTTCAGCCAAATTATTATTATAATAATTAAACGCCCAGCCAAATTTTGCCCGTCCGTATCCTCTTATCAGGTTGCCTGTCTCCCTGGGGTTATATATCATGGGTGGCTGTATGTCGATGGATGGATGGATGGATAGGGATAGGGATAGGGATAGGGATAGGGATAGGAATAGGAATAGGTATAGGGATAGGGACAGGGATAGGGATATGAACAGAGATAGAGACAGGGACAAGAATGGGGACGGGAAGGGATCAGGATAGCAACAGGGATAGGATTCAGGATGATAATAGGAACAAACATAGGAGTGGAGATAGGAATAGAGGCAGAGGTGGGATAAGAACATAGATTAGGATGGGCCAGGGATATGGATAGGGATAGGGATAGGGACAAGGGTGGTGATAAGGACAGGGATGGGGTTAGGGACAGGGATGGGGTTAGGGATAGGGATGGTGAGAAAAGGTCTAGGGGCAGGGCTGAGGAGGTACAGAGATTGGAATAGGTGTAGGAATTGAGATACGGATAAGAATAGGGATGGGAATTGCGATGAGGCCAGGACAGGAACAGGGATGGGAATAGTAGCAGGGACAAGGATGGGGATAGTAACAGAGACATGGTAGTGATAGCAACAGTCATCGGGACAAGGATACAAACGCGACAGGGATATGGCAGAGACAGAGATACCAACAAGGGACAGGGATGAGGTCATGGATAGGAACAGGATTAGAAGCAGGGACAGCGACAGGGATAGTCACAGGGGCACGGATAAGAACAGATCCAGGGGTAGAGACGAGACAGGAGTAGGGGCAGGCCTAGAGACAGGGTTAGAAACTGGGATAGGGTCAGGGTAGGGATAAGAATAGGGTTAGGAGTAAGGATAGGGATGCGAACAAGGATAGCTTGATCTCATCGATCTTGGAGGCCGTCCTTCAAGATCGATGAAACCAAATAATCAACTCATATATGGGGGGTTCCGGATCAGAACGGTATAAGTCCATTATTTCCATTTCTGGAAAATGCGCCTCAAAGTTTTTGTGATATGGAAAATTCGAGTTATCATCTGAAGTAAATATTCTTATTCTACCGTGTAGTGAGTGTGTTTTCGTGCCATTTTTCGCGTGGGGCGTATTGATTTTCAATTGTTTACACTTTTTATATCTCATTTTGCAATAAAAAATGGACTTATACCGTTCTGATCCGGAAAATTTCTCGACTTTTTTTCCGGATCAGAACGGTATAAGTCCACCATTTCTGAAAAAAATTCACATTTAATATTTTAGATCGGGAGAAGTAGTTGATATGATGAATTTTTACCGTTTGAAGTAGGAAAATGTCGAGAAACTATGAGTTTCCACCTTTGAGATCAAAAAACGTTAAAAAAAACCACGGACTTATGCCGGTTTGAGCTAGAAAAAAGGTGGAAAAATTCTCCAGATCACAACGGTGTAAAGTGAGAATTCTTTGGATTTTTAATGACTGCCCTCGACTTTTTCTCGCAGTAAACAAAATTCCTCTCTGATTTAGGATGACTTTTATAAAATCTCATTGACAGTCGAGACTGTTCTTCGCAAAGAGATCTCATTCAGGATATCGTGACTAAGGATATATTTCCAACATTGAGGTCAACAAGCGTCTATTTGGAAATCCAGTCAAGAAGAGTTTACTCAAGCGGCCCGGTGCGAAGTATAGTTTTTGGGGATTACATAGCGCGCAGCTTCACGTCATGCATTCAGAGGCAATTTAAGGGTGTATAGGAAAAATAGCAATGCAGAGACTTTAATCGACCAGAGAATCCAAACGATGAATTGGGACTGATCCCCACTCAACGAACAGAATTGTTGATCAACCGTAGAATGAGGTTGAGATTAGTTGCAGATATCTCAATTGTGGAAGGCTATCTTCATCTACGAGATTTGCCCAAATGACGTTCACTTGTACCGAGTGGCGGGGAGATCGAACCGAAGGCCGGGTGACTGTTAATGAAAAGAGCCCCAGTTGATAGATCACAACCATTCATAGTGAAATTGTAACCGAAATTCTGTAATGAAGCTATAGGCTTTCTCTACCATTGGCATTGTTCCTAAGGAGGAAGTGCATAGCTTAGTTGAGTTTGTCGTATCACGGACGCAGTTGATTTTTCTTCAGAGAAGATGCCTGAAAACATGATGCAAAATCAAATTTCTTTGGAAGCTCAGTACCGATCGCTCTCATAACTACGCTTCTGGAACCATCACTAAGAAATTCGGCTCTTTCAATGACGATAAGAGATAAGAAAATGAGACTTCAGGGCTTCTAGAGAAAGATCCCAGACCCATGGGAGTACTGACCCGAGGTTGTTCATTTTCGTAAGGGCTTGCCTGTGTCCAAATGCGTCAAAAGGAAGTGATCGGACTTCGGCCCACCTCCTTCGAAACCATTCGATGCAATCATTTGGACAACATAGCGAACCTAACTTGTAGTTTCTGAGAGTAGCTACGACTTCTAACTATGCATAAAAGCACGACAAATGAACGTGGAAGACCCAAAAGCGATATTATTGAGCGAGAACATGGACTTATACCGTTCTGATCCGGAAAAAAGTCGAAACTTTTTTCGGGACAAAAACGGTCGTGTCGCTTGTGATGCCTCAAAATGCATTTCTACTTCCGGAGTTGTGCATACATATTTTCACATGTATTTTCTATCGTTTCCCGTCAAAAACTCAATTTTCACCAAAATGGACTTATACCGTTCTGATCCGGAGCCGCCCATATTAAGGCCAGGCCGTAGTCCGCCGCCATATTGAATGTAGCCCTGAATCCGTTCGGAGGATAAGTCAAATTTTACTTGACCAAATGACTTGAAATTTTACATACATCTATAGAATGCATGTCTCAATCGCGCTACGAAGCCAAATATGTCAATTTCACTAGAAAAAGTATCCAAACGAGATGTACACAAACGTCGTCTGCTAGAGAGCGGCAACCTACGACATCTCGAGTAAATCTCATCTGGACACTCTTTTTCAGTAAGATTGACATATTTGGCTTCGTAGCGCGATTTAGACATGCATTCTATACATGCATGTAAGATCCCAAGTCATTTGGTCAAGTAAAATTCGACTCATCCTCCGAATGGATTTACGTCTATTCAGCGGACTACGGCCTCACCTTAAACATCAAGGACAATAAATCTACAAAATTACTTATGGTAACAAGGATAGGTATATGGTTATGGACCTCGATAGGGGTAGGTCCGGGGATGGGAACAGCAATAAGAATAGGGACATGGATAGGGATGGGGAGTACCATACTAATACGGTCTAGTTCGATATAGCTCGGTCTAGTTCAGTGTAATAAAAAACAGGGGCTTTGACAGGGGTAGGGATAGAGATAGGCACGAGGACAGGGATAGGGACAGGGGCACGGGGATGAAAATAGTAATAGGGATAGGAACAGGGATTGCAGCGGGAATAAGGATAGGGACATGGACATGTAGGTAAGGATAGTGATAGGGATAGGGGCGGTATATAGATGTGGACATGGACAGGAACAGGGATAGGGATGGGGATAGGGTGAGTGGTGTAGGGGTGTACATTAGTACAGTATTAAAAAATGGACCGTATTAACGGTCTAGTTTGATGTAATTAGATTTAGTACGGTTTAGTTCAGCCTCATTCGGTCTACTCCGGTCTAGTTGAGTCTAGTTCGATCTCGCTCGGTATAATCCGATCTCATTACGTCCTTCTCAGCTCAATTTGGTGTAACTAGGATAAGTTCTCCAAAAAATATTGATATGCCCAACCCAGCCATTCCGAAAATTTAGAACAGTTACTCTAAATTCCCAAAAATGGTTCATCTATTAGCAGATATTATCCAAGATGTAGTCATTTCTGTGAACTCCATGAGGAATTCCTTCCTGGCACCTCAAATTGATCAGCAATCATTCTTTTACCATCAGTATTGGAGTACAAAAGCATTTCAGATTCCCCCGGCTTACCGGGAGCATTTACTAGCCGAACGAGCGGTAGCGAGGGAGGCAATAACCCCTAGTAGAATATGAAATATTGAGGAAATCTAGGTACTTTATTTTGTTTGAAACATACCAATATTCGGTACCTGGTTTGGTCCAATAAAAATCACGGAACTGTTATCACCAGTGAGTGAGTGTGGATACCAATCTCGCTTGTATGAAGTGATTAATATCACAAATGCGCAATAGATGAACAATAGTCTCAGCTAGCTGAGGAGCTCCTTACCCGCAATCGTCGGCAAGAAACCTCGATTAGTATATAAGAGCGCATAAGTGCTTCATCGCCAGCCCGCAAAAAAGTTCTTTGGATCTTGGGAGAGTAACGTCATATTGGAAGACAGACGCGCTCCCCGGCCCGAGTCACCTTCCCGCCAGGGGGATATTCCGGGAGCACACGAATATTCTCCGGCCCCAGTCTCCAACCCCAGCACCCATGTGTGTACTTTCACCACCTCGTCCGCCTTAGTGCGTATGAGCCCTGAGTGGCATCTTGGACCACGTCAGGGCTCCCGCTTCTTCGCAAGCCCCCCTGTATCTTTCATCTTTCCTCTACTCTTTGTTCCTTCCCTCCTTCTTCTTGGACTAGGAACTTCGGGTTGGCGCCCTCTGGGGAGGGGTTTTAGTCGACAGGAACCTAAATTTTCTCTGGTAAGACCATAACTACCCACTTTCTTGTGAGTATCTCTGAAGATTTCCCCTTCCGCTTCTCCTGCTCCATGAAGACGACGCACTATCTTCATGAAAACTGAACTCTAGCAGAAAATGGCCTTACTCTACTTTCCTAGCTAATTATATCAATCCAACGGGGTCCTCTTCGCGATTGACTTAGCTGGACGATGTGCTATCCCGATCTTGTCCAAGACACAAGATTTGGGGATGGGAGTTGAAAGAATTGGTAGCAAAGAATGAGGAAAAATTCTATATACTTTGTCAAAACAAAACTCACACATAGCGAGTGATTCATCCTACTCGAGATCCTACTACCATCTTGGAATATTTTAGAATACATTCTGGGATCGTGCAGCACAGAATGTAGTCCGAGTCTTATCCAGATGGCAGTAGAGCAAATATCTAGTTAAAAGTGAGTTTTATTCCGGAGAATTATCGATATTTCTTCATTTTTTGCGCCTCCTAACCCCACGTCTCGTATCTGAGACAAAATCAGGGTAGCTCATCTACCACTTGCTTCGTTGGTTAGGAAGATTTTTCTCTTGGATTCATATCAATAGCTAAAGAATTTGACTCAAACGATTTTCTGCGAGAGTTTGGTCTTCGAAACGAAAGTGCGACATTGCGTCTAACTTCCTGCCACCGTCGATGAGCCCTTTGTGCGACCGATTTCGAGGCCACTCCGGTTTTCTACGTCCGAGCAGCCGATTATCAATCATTGCCAGAGACCGACTTCCTTCTGTGAGCATGATATACCGCCCAATTTGCTCTCTCTGTGCTCGCGCCCGTTAGTGCACTCTATGTACCATGTTTTGGAGTTGAATAAATATGCATTCTTGGTTTCTGTTCATCTTGACATTCTGTCATTCATACGCTCGTTTCCAATCTCTCTCATGTCAAGAAACTTCACTCAACAGTATGGCATATTTGAACGGTTCCATGGAGTCATCCCTCATTTCAGAGGATGCTATTGCATTCAGCCTAGTCTTTGATGAGAACTCTCAACCTATTCACACCAATAAAAACCGTCTCAAAAGACATTTTTGGGCAAATTGCCCTAGAAAACCAACAGATGGAATGAAAATGAAGATGCACAAGACTACAAAGATTCGAAATATTCAACGAGTCCGTTTGAATTGATTATCTCTAGACTACGATGGAGATGCATCAATGCTCCATCTCACACCTGACTTCACGAGAAAATCGTGCATTAATTAGACGTAATCACTCGAGGGAATTCATTGTTCTGCTTAGTTTTAATGTTTTCCATGCATATTCATCAGCTTGTTCTCCCTAAGTAGACGAGGTAACAACTGTAACATGCATGGAAAGTTTGCGCAACTATTTCACTCACTCAAGACCTTTCATTTCGAGCCACCTTGCTTGGATGACTTACTGATAATTTCCATCTTCATCCCAAGTGCACTCTAAACCCTTTGCTGGATTTGCTTCCAGAAATAATGCCTTGAAAGAAAAATTTATACTCAGATGAATGAAAAAATTCCACCTTTATTTGATCTTCAAACTTGAAAGAAAATAGGAGAATGAAATTCATCGTAAGTATCTATGACTGAAAATTCGAGTTGATCTAGGTGAATGATGAGCCGCTAAGTAGTCCTGCAATCCCTTTCACGTAGCATCAATAGCACATTTGATATTTCTTTTTCACGTGCATAAGGTTGAAACAACAGTAAATATAAAAATTTAATATCAAATTCTATCGAATGTAAAAGTTCATTTTTGAACTATGAGCTCATTATCTTCTAGCTCAAATTATTGAGTATAAGTTTCACTCATCCTGAGAACTGTTCTGCATTTCATGTTCAGCTTGAGAAACATTCTAGTTTCAAGATTTCTCTCAACTCAGATGTCTCAAGGTAGATGTTCCTCTAATTAAAGATGATTTGCCTCTAACGGGTTTGAATTGTATGCATAACGTACCTTAGCTCTCAAACAACAGACACTTCCCTAATTTCGAACCATTCTAAAGCAAATTAAGACCCACTAATTTACCTTCTTCCCACAATGGAAATCTTTCGAATATTCTCGAAACAAGTTCAGACCTATTAAGTTAATTATTACCTCTTTTTGCAATGAGAATCTTATGAATAACTGTGAGTGCAACTTTGAAGTTGGTTGGCAAATCGCCTAGAGCATTTCACTATTGTTAGAAAATTCTCTTACTAGTACGAATACAAAACAAAAAAGGGAACGATCTTTGGAAGCTATGATGAAGAATCAATAATCTTGTTCTTCACCACGTTCAAAAATAGGTGATTGAAAATTATTACTTTACCCTTCTTATTTTGAGAACCAGTGCGATAAGTTGAAATTACATCGGCTTGCTTGAAATTAATGATTTCGAATGGAGAACTCAAGTAGACTCAAATTGAGGAAAATCAGAGTGCCAAAGATAACTGTTAACTAATCATCCAAAAGCATAAACGTAATGCACACTCTTGCACATTTTTCTTTTTCCGTTACAAATCATTATTCTTGATCCTGGCCAATTCGTAACATTATTCGAAGGCACTCATGAAAGACAAGGAGAACCCCAATTGGGAATCATCTTCAACAATTGTGAGAAAACTTTCCTAAGAATCGAGCTTATTCATCGCTTTTATTCTACTTCCACGTCTCCCCACTCGACGCTCATACCACCCATTTTTCACCCTACTCCGTGATTTTCGGCGTTTTTCCTAGAAAAATCTTGTACGGTGGCTTGTGGTGGTGACGAAACTTGTGTTCGTGTGAGCGATAAGGTAGGGCCTCTACCCTCTCTACGGTGAATCTGGGATGGATGGGCTGTACACAGCGATTCCCCGTGGTCGCCCCGCCCCCTGCTAAACTTGACGAAACCTGACGAAACCTGATGCATCGTCGCAAGTAGTAAGAGGGCTAGGAATGCACATATCATATCATGCATAAGTTTTCCTATGCGCGCGGTGGCATCAAAAACGTTTCAAACCGTTTCGATCGCGGGCAGCGCGCCGAATTTTTTTCGCGGTCGGTTGTCACAATGCGCACACAAATTCGCGAATGCCCCATGCAACACTCCACGTTTTTTTGTTGAACATTCCTAATACGTGCTGTATTAGAGAGACTATCTCGGAGACTAATTGTGTGATTTCAGACATAATTAAATTGGAAGCGATTCAAATCAAAGATGAAATAGGCACATCGTATTTTTGATTTATTGGTTTTTCAACTCAATTATTTCAAAATATCAGTCAGAGCGATGTCTAAAACTCGTTTTTACCAATTTATTTTTTGTATTTGGTAGCTGGGCGAAAAACAAATTCAAACATTCATCGAAGTCTGCGATCGGAATTCAAGCTTGTAGTATCATATGCGATATCAGAATTCTTTCAAGATAGTGCAGAATATAGCGATCAGGAAGTCTTCAAAGGACGATCGGCATTTGTCTCGGCGATTCCGAAGCCAATCGGATCCAACAGCAGCAGCAGATGCTGTGCTCGTATCTCAAGGAGATAGTCTACTAAACGCGTGCATGATGTACTGCACTTGTAAGTTCTCTGAAAGAGACACTCGTAGCTTATGTGAACTATAGCCAAGAAACAGCTGACTCTATCTCCCTTCCGTAACCCGCATCCGTATATTATATTCCTCTCAAGTGGTAATCGCTAGACAGGACACGAGTCAGATCGTAATCTTCAGGAATAACAGCAATGCATCTTCAAAAACAACAGTAAGATTTAGAATACTCTGGAGTTGAGCAATGGGATGATCATTTTTGAATCAAGCTTGATGATCAATGCAGGGAACAAAACGAGTGGCTTGTTTTTTTCAATCAGGTTTTGATCGCATACATATTTCATAAGATTTGAACGTAATCTCAATTGAACTGGTACATGATATACGATATCATCCATGACTTGATGATAGACATGTAGTGTCCAGATGGTGAGAATGTTTCAGATGATTTGTCGAGAGAATCTGTTTTTGACCAGTCATGCTCGAGCATGATTTTGATGAACCGCGAACAATCTTTGAGATTCAATGAGACAACAAATAAGATTACCGTATTCCATGAGTGTTGAAAATAAATGACGATCGATGCGGAAATATAACCTTCTCCCATAGTTTCTCCAATCATCCTCCCTACTCAATTGATGGGAACAGTACATGAAGCAATAAGGGTAGAAAGTCTGTTTCCCTCACGAAAGGATTTTAGCCATTTTCGTTAAAAAACCTCAGAATCCAATATGACTGGGAGAGGAGACTTGCCAAATCACTGGTCTCACCTTGGGATGAATATCCACAGAATATCTATAGCAAGGCGAAAGTTGATCAGGTAAACTTCAGCAGAGAAAGCGTGGCGGGTAAAAAACAATATACACGCATACACACACTAACACGGACAAAGAATATGATGTAATTCGTTTCTCATAAAATAAAACGAGAATTGGATCTGTGATGTATGATTTCCCATGAGTATGGAATCGTCCTGGTGAAAATTATTTTCAAGAAAAGATCCAATTTGATCAAATAATGAAATACTTTTTGATCCAACCTTGATCAAATGTTGGATTTGAGGAGCAAAGTTTATCTGACTCGCACTTACGCGCACGATTCTAATGCTGCATCAGAACGAGATATTCATCGCTTTATGAGCTTTATTGTGGTTGATGTTTTGGAAGACCTTGGGAAAAGCTGTGTGAGACCCGCTTCGTCAATTCCGTTATATGATCATTGTGAACTAGGTGTTTTTCGTCGTCCACCTCAAAGAAGCAGAAAATCAGTGCGGAAAAGTGTCTTAACCTCACTGATTTTCTACCTTCTCGCATAGTTTGTCGAAAAACACAGTTTGAAACACGTGTGTAAACCCTATTTTTTGTATCCTCGTGTTGATTCCGACCGTCACCTACGGCTCAGGCCAGAAACCCAATACTCGGATGCGGGAAAAAGTTTTTCCACCCTTGTATCGAAATGTACTAAATTGATACGTGAGTGGGAAGTTTGTTTTTGTTTTTCAAATGATTGTTTGGGGCCCGAGCCTCGATGAGGGTCAAAATGATCACGAGTAAAGCAAACTATTTTTACGCCCGAATGTCAGAATACGTTTTTCGACACGCAGTGCGGGAAAGTAAGTTTTACACCCGTGTATCGAATACTATTTTTGACGCACTGTGCGAGAAAGTAACCTTTCCGCTTCGATTTCCCACTTTCTCTCACAGTTTGTCAAAAAATATTATTCGATACACGGAGTGAAACTTATTCTTCGCATCCTCGTGTTGATTTCGACCTTCGCCTACGGCTCAGGACGGAAACCCAACTCTCGGACGCGAAAAGAAGTTTTTCCACCCTTGTACCGAAATGTACTATTTTGACAAACTGTGAGAGAAAGTGGAAAATCAGTGCGGAAAAGTTACTTTCTCGCACAGTGTGTCAAAAATGACCATTATGTGATGTCAAAGCCATCTCTCTGCCTTAAATTTTTTATATCCCTTCCTCATACATCCACACTTTTTCCATATGTACACGATACTCTTTCTTGACTCTCGAGTCACCTGAAATTACGACATAAGATTCGAATACGGTGACTTGTGAAAGCTTCCTCTCTTTTCCCAGACCTATAAACGTATAGAACCTACACCAAGAAATCGTTCTTGGCAGTGTTTAGCAACCAACAGTAAATGAATAGAAACACATTTTCCAAGCTTTTTGGTGACGCGATGGCATTAGAGATGAAAGAGTGTGCCTCTAGTAGTCAAGAGTGGAATGCATTTGAATATTTTAGTATGTAAGTTTAGGTAACCCAGAGGGCATAGACCCGAATAATTAGCCAATCAGAAGACGCCACATACTTTTTATATCTGGGATGCAGTGTATTCCCTTTTTTTCACCAAAATCAGTATAGCCATGGAAACTCTGTACGTCTTTCTAGGCAGCAGTCTTCGGCACGGCACTGAGCCGTTCAGTCGTGCTCGCCCTTGTTAGGCGAGTTTCATTCATTCCTAGATTAGAATCCAAGCTCAGTATCTAATTTTCAATTGCCATCCTTTCTAAAATTTCTTCTTGACTCCATAAATGAATACAACCAAGTTTCAAGATTTTTCCAGTGATCCACAGAGTATTTCCTCGTAAATTATATCAAAATCCAGAAGCGATCGAGGTGAAAGTATTTTTCCGCTCGACTCACACTCATTAAAACAAGCGACAGCTCACCACTTGAGAGTCTCTCTGTCACAAATTGATTTGAGACAAGATGCCCACAAATATGAGCAGTCATAGATGGCTGTGAAAGGCATTCATTTCGTTCTTCAATTTGGGCAAATGCGTGACCTTTTCACTAAGCAAATCTGTAAAATTTTGCGATATTTCCTCGAAATTTCTAAGTTCGAGTTCTCTTACGATTACTCTTCTGCTAGACTGAAGCCCGAGTTATTCGGGAAAACACGAGGCTCGATAATCAGTCATATCATGATCGGATTTCACAGATCTGATGTGATAATTATCTCGTTACGACATATGATCATGATATCAATATTATATCGTCTTGTTACCTTAAAAAAAATATATACTTAATCCAGTACTATTGACACTTCACTGACAGGCCTCCAACACATGACACGAGAACCCTTCCTTGTACTATAACCTCAATAATCGGTAATTTACGGTATTCTTGAGCACACCCTCGGCAAAAAAACACCATATACCACCGATCACGCAGAGAGCTACTCCCGCAAAGTAGCATCCACCACACGTGGCGCCTCGCAAATTTTTGCCTCTTTTCGTAAAGAAATTCTACATATGCATCTATACATGTATCTGTGAAATAAGAAATTCCAAAGGCGTCTAGTATACGCGAGAGTGTCTCCCTCCTTATTTGCGTCCCGACACAGTGGCGCTGAATTTACGCTCTTCCGTTACACTATTCTAGTGCGCAAAATGTGCGACATCCGTGTTGGTGGTGAGGCGGTATTCGTTGCGTTCCGCGGGCTCTGCGGTTGAGCTTATCGGATTAACGCGAGCAAGGCCCATGCACGACAATGTAGAATGTACCTTATGTACAGCCAAGGCATGTCTTAGAAACGAAGATGCGCGACGTCCTTATTGATCACGAATTGTGGGTTTGCTAGACTTGGTAAGTAATTGGTTTTCACCATGTGAATTTTGAGACGGAAATTGACTTGAAAAAGTTTTAAATTCTGGATTTTCGTGAGTTAGTCAATCACACGCGAGTTTAAAATTATGATCTTCGTCAGAATTTATTGAAAAAAGAAGTTTATTCGGTAGTAGTACTAGAACTTGAAGGAGGTACTTTTCGAGTACGTACGTCTATGTCAGACAAGTATATAGATGTTTAGGCTTAGTTACGAGAGTTTCGAATTCTTCATCGTCGCCCCACAACAAGTTGGTAACAAGCAGCTTTCATCAAATTTGTTGCGAGTTGCTCTCGGCGCGTGAAGTACCAACCGTCTATAATATAATGTATACGCCTTTAGCACTCGAAGCGAGAATCGAGGTGCAATATTTTGCGACTTCATGATATAGTTCCTACACGTACTCGTAAATGTCATTGAGGAATTTTGCACACAAATGATTCTACGAGTGTTATTTACTTGCAAAAAAAGGAGACTGGATCTGCACAGGTTGTTTCATGTTTTGAGAGAAAACGAAGGCTAGACAATACACATCAACTTCCAGTGAGTGAAAGAATGAATGGGTCACCGGAGTTTATTATTAAGGAGAAAACGGTCTCGTGATGATTGCTAGATTCTAGTTTTATGCAATCGCACGCATTTTTGATTGTTGATCAGACGGTCACCCGAGCATAATGTTAACTTTCATCACGACAAAGGTCAACAAATTTGCACAAAGGTTTATTGAGATTTTTGGCAAGGATTTGAAAAAACAAGCTGATTTATGTGCAAATTAGAATGATAAAAGATTGTTGAAATTGGGAATCAGGCGCTATGAATGAAAATCCTCGACCGGATAGATTAAAATAGGCGCGTGCAATTGCATTGATTGATCAGCGATCGATGTACTTTAATATTTGAAATTTTTCAGATTTGAGGAAAAATCATTTCGGCTTGTACTTTGAGTGATACTTTTTCTTGCGTATCATGTGAATTTCACGAAACAAAAGGTATCTTTCTATAAGAACTTTTTGGAATTTTCAGAATGTGTTCCAATATTCACCCCTATCTTTCTGTGAGATACTCTTGCTTTAAAATTCATATCTAATTTAGCCAAGAGATCATTCGGGCAAAGACATAAATGAATGGTACAAGAACAATGGAATGTCAGTGTATCTGATGAATACAGATGAAAGGTAAAGAGTAGGGACCAAACATAGCGATAGTAAGATGGCAGTAAATTGAAAAATCAGAGTGCAACACACTGAGGAAAAATGTTACCACGCTGTCGCTGGATGTAGCAAATATGAATCTGCATACGAATGCCTGAATACTGTACGAGCATAAATTATTTATCCAATGTACATATACGTAGTAACGGATACGAATATCTGTTTTTTCATGCCAATCGTGGAAAACTCACGTATGATTACGCATTGGCTTTCGTTTCGACAATTTTTTCTCGTTTTTGGAGGATTGAGTTTACCATTGCCGAGATACCTCATTTGCAAATCGAGTTGTTTGGTTTTGTTTAGCATTCAAAGCTACCTCCCACATGTTGACATTCTTTGTGTGGTTCATGATTGTACAGATCATGACTTTTTTTCTTCAAAAAATATATGACACTTCCAGACACTTTTTCCAGTGACTTTACGTCGTTAATTGATTCTCCACGAAATTACTGGGCTAATATTATCATATATAAATTCGACGATGAAATATCGTTCACTCGTTATTTCCTATAATGAAGCCATCGATCCAAATTGTTCATGAATTTGGAGTTTGGAATACATGTTTGATCTTGAGCGCACGATCTGGTAAAAATTGGCGATTAAAATGGCTTAACTTTGATATCATTATTATATAATATATTGCGATCAGTAATCGGCCTGAACCCCTTGATTTATATTTTAGTGGACATAGCCAAAAACCGATATTTGTGATAAATTTCGATTGGTGCATGGTAAATATCTGAAAAATCTCTGGGAAACCCAGAAACATTCACTTGACAATGAGGTCCCCACATGATTCTACTTTGGAAAGAAATGGACAAAACGCAAAATTTTCAGTAAGTGATCTTAACAATATTCATTATTTTTCGACAAGTTATTGATATTTTTCGTGTCAGAAAAATTTTCTGAGATCAAGTAGTGTGGTCGAAGGTGAGTGGCTTGAACGATGAGAAGTGGAACAGTTTTGGGTAAACAATTAAAAAAAATGATATTGAAGTCATTAGTAAGCAGAGGTGATCATCAATTTGGGATCAACAAGTGTCTTATCAACAACAATCATATATTGCAAAAATGCAACCTCATTCGTTCGGAAATAGTTACGAATATCAATCATGCTATGATAACCAATTGATAAGCACAGATTATGGTCGAAAGAAAATGTGAAACTTCGCATTATTTCAATCTTTAGTGATAATTTTCCTGCATATTTTTTCAGCTCGTTGTCTGAAGTGTATCAACAGCAAGCCTGGAAACTAATAGTCCAGTCCGCCACGGCCGATTCGTTGGTCCAAAGGGGTAAAGTTGTGAAATTAACATATTGTGTAGATCAGAACTAGAAACTAACAATTCTAAAAATGCAGACACGAAAACCCCACGGTTTTTGAGGAAATTGATTGTTTATTAACAATTTTGCAAACCGGACATGTCCATCGGGGTAAAGTGGGGAGTCGACGGATTATGAAATTTGACAGTGAGTAGAATGCAGGGTTGAAAATGCAGACAGATCAGTTCATAACTCTATGAGGCAGACAGGGGTCAAAGGTCAATTTTTCACACCTCTCCGAACAAAAAATCAGTAATTTGCTTTATAACTCGGAATCCGTGCGTTTTAGCGAGATTATGCTACGGAACTTTTTTGAAGATCTCATTGAGATCTACAAAATTGGTCATATTGACCATTGCTCAGAAATCCTTCCTTTCTGAGATATAAGCAATGTTAGTCCCAAGGATAAGCGTTTTTGATCCTAACTAGGAATTTATGCGATGATATGAGATTTTACTGGGATACTTTCTCAAAAATCCTCCAAATACCTACAAAATGAGTTACCTTGACCTTTGCTCAGAAACTCACCAATTCTGAGATATAAGCAAAAGTAAGTTCGGCAATGGAATTTTTTTCATCCTAACTCGAGATCTATTCGATTTGATGAAATTTTGTCAGAATACATTTTTGACGATCCATCAGAGATATACAAAATTGGTCATTTTGACCATTGCTCAGGAATTCTTCGTTTCTGAGATATATGCAAGGTTAGTCTCAAGAATAAAACTTTTTCGATCCTAACTCGGAATATATGCGCTGTGATGAGATTTTACAAGAATACTCTTCCAAAGATCCTGCAAAGACCTACAAAATAAGTTTTCTTGACCTTTGCTCAGAAACTTAGCGTATCTGAGATATAAGCAAAAGTAAGTTCGTCAATGGACCTTCTTTTACTTTAACTCGAGATTTATCCGATTTGATGAAATGTTTTAAGAATTCTTATTCAAAGATCCTTCAAAGAGCTGGAAATTGGTTTCACCGACCATTTCTCAGAAATCTACTAGTGCTGAGATAGGAACAATATTATTTCCTATTTTGTTGGTCTTGGCAGGATCTTTGAAAGAGTATTCTTGTAAAATCTCATCACAGCGCATATATTCCGAGTTAGGATTGAAAAAGTTTTATTCTTGAAACTAAACCTTGCATATATCTCAGAAACGAAGGATTCCTGAGCAATGGTCAAAATGACCAATTTTGTATATCTCTGATGGATCATCAAAAATGTATTCCTACAAAATTTCATCAAACCGAATAGATCTCGAGTTAGGATGAAAAAAATTCCATTGCCGAACTTACTTTTGCTTATATCTCAGAATTGGTGAGTTTCTGAGCAAAGGTCAAGATAACTCATTTTGTAGGTATTTGGAGGATCTTTGAAAAAGTATCCCAGTAAAATCTCATATCATCGCATAAATTCCTAGTTAGGATCAAAAACGCTTATCCTTGAGACTAACATTGCTTATATCTCAGAAAGGAAGGATTTCTGAGCAATGGTCAACATGACCAATTTTGTAGATCTCTGATAGATCTTCAAAAATGTATTCTTACGAAATTTCATCAAACCGAATAGATCTCGAGTTATGACGAAAAAAATTCCATTGCCGTACTTACTTTTGCTTATATCTCGGAATTGGTGAGTTTCTGAGCAACGGTCAAGATAACTCAATTTGTAGGTCTTTGAAAGACCTTTAGAAAAGTATTCTTGTAAAATCTCATCACATCGCATAAATCCCGAGTTAGGATCAAAAACGCTTATCCTTGAGACTAACATTGCTTATATCTCAGAAAGGAAGGATTTCTGAGCAATGGTCAACATGACCAATTTTGTAGATCTCTGATAGATCTTCAAAAATGTATTCCTACAAAATTTCATCAAACCGAATAGATCTCGAGTTATGACGAAAAAAATTCCATTGCCGTACTTCTTTTGCTTATATCTCAGAATTGGTGAGTTTCTGATCAACGGTCAAGATAACTCAATTTGTAGGTCTTTGAAAGACCTTTAGAAAAGTATTCTTGTAAAATCTCATCACATCGCATAAATCCCGAGTTATGATCGAAAAACGTTTATCCTTGAAACTAAGATTGCTTATATCTCAGAAGCAAAGGATTTCTGAGCAATGGTCAATATGACCAATTTTGTCGATCTCAATGAGATCTTCAAAAAAGTTCCTTGGCAAAATCTCGCTAAAACGCACGGATTCCGAGTTATAAAGCAAATTACTGATTTTTTGTTCGGAGAGGTGTGAAAAATTGACCTTTGACCCCTGTCTGCCTCATAGAGTTATGAACTGATCTGTCTGCATTTTCAACCCTGCATTCTACTCACTGTCAAATTTCATAATCCGTCGACTTCCCACTTTACCCCGATGGACATGTCCGGTTTGCAAAATTGTTAATAAACAATCAATTTTCTCGAAAACCGTGGGGTTTTCGTGTCTGCATTTTTAGAATTGTTAGTTTCTAGTTCTGATCTACACAATATGTTAATCTCACAACTTTACCCCTTTGGACCAACGAATCGGCCGTGGCGGACTGGACTATAAGCATTCTCGGAATATTGTTTCGTTTCGTCGACGAGAAAAGCTCAAGTCGACTCATTCTCATCGCTTCGACCATGGAGACTATAGTAAAAGGAGGTGCAACGCAGGCATAAGAATTGGTCGGACTTTTCGGCGCGCGACAGAGTGGTGTATAAGTTGGCGGAGATGCACGAAGCGCCGTTCGGGCATCTCCGCCAAGTTATACACCAGAATTTACACAGCTCGAGTATGGTCAGCAGCTGTCAGCTCTTGTGGACCGTGAGCGCAATGACTTGCACCACGGTAATCCGCTTACAGCTATATGTATACATACATAGCTGGCTAGAGCTATACCTATATCTATGTCCGGTTTACAATTATTGTCATAGACAATTTTGCATCTCATTCATCCAAATATCTTTGTAAAATTGATAAACTGAATCAATAGAATTCAATGGAAACTTAATTTTTTATATGTTACTTTTGTCTTTAATCTCGTCGAATAGTGAAATCATTTTCAGAGTAGGTTTTAAAAGTCTTATGCATGCCGTACGGCAATGATTTCACTATTCGACGAGATTAAAGACAAAAGTAACATATAAAAAATTAAGTTTCCATTGAATTCTATTGATTCAGTTTATCAATTTTACAAAGATATTTGGATGAATGAGATGCAAAATTGTCTATGACAATAATTGTAAACCGGACATAGATATAGGTATAGCTCTAGCCAGCTATGTATGTATATAGCTGTAAGCGGATTACCGTGGTGCAAGTCATTGCGCTCACGGTCCACAAGAGCTGACAGCTGCTGACCATAGTCGAGCTGTGTAAATTCTGGTGTATAACTTGGCGGAGATGCCCGAACGGCGCTTCGTGCATCTCCGCCGCAACTTATACACCACTCTGTCGCGCGCCGAAATCTCGGACCGGCGATGCCTATCCCTTATGCATTGCGTTGCACCTCCTTTGGCTTCGACAATGGAAAGAGCCCATGCTTTCGCTCAAGCATCAGCTAGCACAGCTACTCAAATGCATCTCCTCTTTTTTCTTCTTTTCCTAGCTCTCGCTCTACCTTTCCCATTGGAAACAATTTCCGGGCTTCGCCAAACTCGAGTTATATATGAGTAGTTCCGTTGAAACTTCGATATTTGAGGGTAGAAAGTGTGCTAACCCCGAGTCTCACTTGCGAGGGTTCTAAGATGTATTTTTTGACTTTTTCAAACATCTAAAGTATGAATTTCCTTGCGCACAAATATAAAAATTTCCGTCATTGATGGCATACGGATATAAACACGAGTAATGCTGTAACATTACACGGACTCTGACATTTTGAGCATGACACGGACCCCTGACATTTGCCACTAAAATTAATCTCGCGGACAAACGGCTTGAGGTTTGAGGTTTTCATTTGACCACCAGATACTTGAGGAGAAATTGACTAGAATCCGTGTAGCCTCGCGTTTGAAGGTCACAATAGAATGACAGAAACTGACCAAAAATTTAAGAATTCACTAGATATTCGCGGAAGAGTACTCCGCAGAGTGTGAAAATCAATTATCATTCTAACCAGAAAATGACACTTTTAAACGCGGTTTTAGGGTTTTCATAATGAAATATCATGGTTGCCCTGTACTTGCAACTTCATTTCGTCAACGTGTTCAGGGCAATAATGTACTATTTTTCAATACTTTCGGGCATGGAAAACTAGCGCGTGACGAATAACACTTCGAAAAAATCGGTACGGAAAGGTCTGATGGAATGAATGAAATTCATTATTACAAAAAATGGTCGTCTACCATCATATTTGTTCTATTTGCTCGTTCCATTTCCCAAACGAGCTCCGCCGTGGCGCTTCACACTCGTAAATGCCGAAAAAAAGAAAAGTGACATGACACAGGACTGACATTTTGCCACCTTCGTCAATGATAAGCTTTTTGGGCAATCCTTAATCGGAAAACTCACAATTAGGTCGAAAAGAGGAACAAGAAAAATGTCGAAAATGACTTGGACGATTTTTTCCCAAGCATTTCAAGGTTCCGTACTAGCAGGCGCACATTATTCCAAAGTTCCCACGGAACTACTCATATGCAGAAAAAGCTTCTCCTAACTTCGCAATCACTCGACAGCCAACTACCGAGCTAACAACTCTGGAAAAACTCCCAAACTCAAAAATTCTTTCCCCATATGCACTTTATGCTCATGGAAACCACGGAACTGGGACATCTGACTTATCAATTGAATTAACCCACATTCAAACTCAGCATAGATGTATTGCTTTTCGATGGAACCCGGTGCATTACTTCCGGGTAATTATCGGTTCGTAAGCTCAAGCTTTTTCCCCGTGCAACGCCTCCTTCGACTTGAAAGATAAGCTGGCTAAGCTCTACTCTATATAAACCTTACTCTATATATCTGTATAGCATATCCTACCTCCTAATCTAATTTCTGCCAAGGACGTTTGAGTGCCCGTAATCCGCTGCTTCCAAGCACTGTATACCACCCTCTTCTATCTTTTTCTCTCTGTCTCTATCAGAGTCAGAGTCGTCTCTAGTTAAAGCTAAGGAGGACGTCCCAAGCTAATCCACAGTGCACGGCTCTTCTTTATCTTCCTAACTCACCTCTCTATACCACCTCATTCCTCCCACATTCATTTTCTACACTTATATATCTATATATATAAAATAAGGACTTCCCATGAATCGTATTTAGTGAATAATACAGTCGTGAAAGCTGTTTTATCGAGGTATCCGAGAAATCTTGTGGCCGTCAAGTGGATGGGTTGATTTTCTTTTCCAGTAGCGCATGCGAGACGATTTCTCTGTGTACGTAGGACTAAATCGAAATGACGCGTGCGCTGAGCTTGCGGTGATCTTGATTGTCGGACAGTAAGAGAGCTGCAGACGCTCTGTGGCTTTGAAATTTCTTCTAGACGACGACTATATAAGTATAAGTACTGATCCGGTCTTATCAGTCGTGAAAAACCAGAACGATAGAACTGATCCAAACTGTGATTGAAGCTTTCGTAGTTGAGGAGAATGAAACGTCTGACGGTGGGTCTATAAAAATTTTACAGGGGATCTTTGAGACGTCGTTACCAATGAGAATTGAACGATAGTGGGCGATCGATCGTTCCACTTAGGTGAGTAATTTGACTCGGTGGATGGATAAAATATTTTTGTTGAGCAAGGAAGTTTGGAAATTCCAAATTTGAATAATTGGAAAAGTTAGAAATTTTTCATGGAAAGAAAGCTGACATGCTAACGAGAAAAATATGAACATGGGACTTGAGTCAAATTCCTCCTAGCCTTGTGATGCGCGCATCTATTTTAATCGATAAACACATTCACACCGCGATCAAAAACACAAAAAACAAAACCCACACGCGCCTTACACGTAAAATTAAACTCAACACCAAAGTTTGTAACGCACTGCTCCGTTACACACAATGTGATTGTGACGGACGCACCAATTACAGATTTTGACAGGCCACCCGCGAACCGTTGAAGATAGTAATGCAGCGGTCCATTACAATCCCACGGATTGTAATGCGGGCGCCCATTACAAATTCACGTCACCATTTAAACCTTCAGTCATTGTAATGAACACGCCCATTACAACACACCAGGATTGTAAATTGAGCACGCATTACAATATACACAATTGTAATCAGTCCACTCATTACACATCCGACAAATACACGACACCTGAAAATGTAATGTGGACACGCATTACATTATACACAAATGTAACGAGCCCACTCATTACAAAATCTGACACACGTTCTCGGCCTATATGAACCCCCGGGTTTCAAGGCTCGACACACAGTCCACCGCCAACCATCGTCGCCGTCACTCGTCACGTCATCGCTCGCTCTCGCTGCCGCCTCCTCGACATCCGGCCCTGCCGTGGCCACCTTCCTCATGCCCACCTAAAGCTGCCCATAACCTCAAAATCAATTCCAAGACTGATTCCGATAGGTTATTTCAAGACCATTCTAATGCCGCAGATTGCATCCCCGTATTTCTCATGTGATTCGAGAAATGTGAATTTTATGGAAAAAAAGCACAATCTTTGTTGTTGGAGATGATTGAAGAGGGTAAATTGAGAAACGTGCCCTAGATACCTGGCTTTTATGGAATCCCATGGGTGGTGGAAAATTCATATTTTGTACCATGGAATCGAAGGGAAAAGCCAAGAAAACAATCTGAGATATGACCCTTTTTTGTAGGTTTGTTTTGCGTGGGAATACTCATAAGTGAAGTTTGGTACCTATGAATGAATATTAATCCATAAGTTATATAAATCCGTCAGTACCCAAGTTGATCGGATTGGAGGAATCATATTTGATTAGAATAGATACTGGTTCAAACGTGTTATATCTCAAAAATATTGATGACTAATGAAGTTTCATAACTGAACTCCAAACTAAATACACCAAACTCAGTAATAAAGACAGGTGAAATTATTAACTTTATTGAACTCAATTCTGTTCGAGATTCTGCTGAGCCACAGAAAATTTGAATATCCATCAATTATCGAGTTACATATCGATTTGTCGCTTTTTTGTTGAGGAAATTTTCTGATAATTCCATCCAATGCAAGCGATTCTTTGTCATAACTCTATCTCTGCCACTTGAATGTTTTCGAAAATTTCATTACTCACAAATATTCATTGGTAACCAATGAATATCTCAGGGTGATAATTCGTCTCCCTCTGAAATGCCGGTTAACGTTACTATTTAAGTTATCATGCTTGTCCATCTCTACTTTGGAAAAAAAATCTCGGTAGTTATTAAATTTTCGCTGCACGGGAGAGCCCTGTAACTTCTTACGTGAGCTGCTTGCGTAATTACAAGTTATCTTGCAAATGTCACGTACACCTCAATTTCGAGTACATTATCCAAGTCCTAGCAAATTGCGAAGTTGGTGCATAGCTGGTGCTTCGTGACAGTGGTTCACACTCTCTTCATCTGTGCTAACACGGTATGTGAATTACACTCGTCTGCATCGATATTTTCCATTCACTGAGTTCCCTACTTCAACGCTCTGATATGGAGAATGAATAGTTCTGACAATACCTAGATATTTACAAAGCTGACGATAAAGTACCGAGTTTCAACATCGCCTCGTACTCACACTATTGTTTATCACAATTCTGGAGCATCATACGAATCTAGGATTGTCACGAGATCATTGATTTAAAATGAAATTCAGTCAGTAAATTGATTCATTTAAAACTGTAAAATACAATTATACCATCTTGTTGAAATCAATCGGTGGGATACGCCATGTAAAAATATTCAAGTGGAAATTCAATAATACCTATTGACATTTTATGAATTTAGCCATTTTAGAGACGAGCGGATACTTCTGACCTTCGTTCCAGTGCTGCTCTGAAAAAAAAAACATGAGATTTTTCACCCTGCTCTTTGTTATGTTTGCAATTTTGGCCCAGATGGCTCTTTCCGTAGAAAACGCTAATGAAGAAGATCCCATCGAGTTCAAGAAACGTGAGTGAAACAATGTAATTTTTTAGAGGGTGTATTTGTTGAAAATTTAAATAAGCTTGTGGTTAAGGAGATAATCGAGTCCGATCGCAGATCATCTTTTCCTAGGATAATTTCACGGTAGATTGAAGAGTTCTAATCTGTTAATTTTTCGCAAGGCAAGAGCTACCACACCGATTTTAATACTTACTAACAATGGCATGAGAATCACAAGATTCTTTCAGACTTCATCCTTCATCACTATGAATCATGATACGATCTTCCAACCATACTAACCTATGTGGAACAAAAATTTGGTCATCAAACTTGATTAAATTCGAAATTTGTTACAGGTCTTCGTGCGCAAGCAGCGGTGAGTCTGAAATATATACTACTGCCATAAAAGAATCTACCATGAGAAAAATGTGCTTTCTATCCTACAACGTTAAAAACCATTTCCGTTAAAATCGTTGCAATTACTGTGTAATTAGATAACTTTGAGAATAAGGCTATGTTCTGTTCATGAAACAAGCAGCCGGACAAAGTACTCTCAGTGACATTGTTACGCTCCTTAATCTTCGTTAGAACTTATCATGCTTTCATTCGCTTTTTCCGTCTGGGCTTTCTTTTTGATCACCGACCAACTGATTCTGGACCAATTCATTTTGATTGGTATCCATTTGTCAGTAAATAGACTACTAGCCCGAAGATCGAGTCAAGTCTTGATTGAAAAAAGGTTCACTCGCAAATCTCACAACTCATTGACAACGTTTCCTACATTTCCATTTCGTTTACTGTCACAAAGCCTTTCCATCTGTGAAAGTCACAAAATATATCTGGGTATTATTGTTAGTTGTCCAAAATTTATGAAGTATCTCATCTGAATAGGTCAACCCTTGGTCATTATGTCATGCAATGAACATTTTTACGATTTCCGATGGCTGGTATCTATCCCAAGAGGTTTAATTTTGAAGGGGACATGAATTTAAGTGAAATATGTTATCTCAATATCTACAGATGTGTATTTCCATTTTACACTGTTTCACGATACGTTTTATTACTCAGTCTAGATGAGAAAGAACGCAAATTACGCCACAGATCATATTCTACACGGATAAAATCAAAATTTGAGAACTTTCAATTGCAAAAATGATCCAGGCTTTGTCGCTCTCGTAAGCACGCAACATTGTCACCAAGCTTGATAGAAATTTTTCGCGTTCAGGAATATTTATTGGATCAGATTCTCTCATTACAGATGAACAGGTCAATAATTACAGACGAAAATGGCAACAAGAAGATCATTGAGGGATGAATTACTGCATGCCAACATGGGCCGATGGAGGGCTGAATTCCCTCAAATGCGTAGATGCGAATTCAAATAAAGCCAGCTCGTGGAAACCATCGACCATTGTACATATTGTTTTATAACCCTCCTGCATGAATCCTCCCCAATTGGGTACAAAGATAGTCACATTTTGTCACATTCCCTATCAAAATTCCTCTGGAGCTGTAGGCGAAAGTATACCAAGCATGTGAAGGATGTAGATGACGAGTTATCCGGCTCACTGTTATGAGTTAGCTAACTGTTCCCGGTTCAAATGTGCCTATGGCCCACTGTTTCCCGATTTTGTTACGGCGATGGATCTTGCCATGTGAAAACTGACTGGGCAGCTAACATTGAGCTGTTTTAACGGATATTAGAGTTTTATTCGCCTTAAAGAAACCAACACGAAAGCCAATCATAGACATTTTGTGGTCCGAGGTTGTCGGTACAAGACCTTTGCCAGTCTTGATTTAATCTCAAGATATTGAAACTGGACTCAGTTTTGGATTTCGCGTGATTTCGTCCTGGTTCCAAAGACACAAAGGTAACAAAACCACTCTAAGTTTCTCAAAAGATTTGCATGTTACTCTGTAGTGATCAAGATTGATTTTAGATTTAGCAATACTTAAGGAGAGTTGCACGGTGTTCCTGAATCAACTTTTAATGGACCTGAAGACCAGCCTGTCAATTTTTGTTCTTGTTTATGTAGCACCGATCAAATAATGTCCGCGACAGCACACACACATTCACGCACACATTAGCTCAGCCGTCAAGTGGCATTAGACCCTCAACCGACAGTAGAGACGCTCAACCGACAGTAGATACGCTCAACCGGCAGTAGAACCGCCGTCTGCCGTATATCTATAGACATTCAGCCGCTTGGCTATAGGCCTCCTGCTCTGCTCCGGTTCGGGCAGTCTCCATGTGGATCGCGAACAAGCCGCACACTCTCCACCACCTCGAGCATGTATTCAGTTTGCTCAATATAGTGTTCGCTAAAAACTATTTTTTTCGCATTCCTCTCGTCATGAGTAACCTGGATCCCAAACCCCAACACCGGCGAAAACATTTGGTCCTTCGAGCCGGATCCAGGTACTTGTGCCGGGAGGTTGTATGATTCGTAGTGATGTGCGAACGCGTGGTGCAAATTTGATAGTGCGGAGCTCATTTGCGGTTGTGAAGCATTATATCACATCCCGGCTATGATACAGTGAGCTAAAGTGTGCAAGTTTATTGTGCAAGTTGAAAGTTTGCGATCCATGCATTTTGTGGGAAGTTAATGGCATAATCAAACCATCGCCCATACTACATGCCAGCCATTTTGCCTGCCTCGCTCCAAACGGCGGATGACGCCAAGCGAGCCGCAAAACGAGCGCGTGGCGGCCATTTTGAGAGCCAGCGTCTCGTTCATCGTCGAAGCAGCTAGCAGAGTAGAAAGTGGCGCCACATCATCGGTCATCACGTTCCTGCGCAGTATCAACGGTCGCGAAGCGTTCGCGACAGGGGTCAAGGTCATCTACCGGTGAGTGAGTTGTCTATCCTTCCTACATTCTTTGGGGGATTGTTTCACTGCCTATCCTTACCCCTCCTCCCAATCGGTACACTCATATTTAGGTACTGCATCATGCTACGTTTTTTGATGAATATTTTGAGCTTCTCTTCGTGGTCGGGAGGGTACAGCATATATCTAATCAATATATTCTAACGATCGTAATGCCATCCACATGCTATAAAATGCTAATAACGCTTGCTGTGTAATGCTATTCATCGATCCTGTAGAGTGCTCATTTTGCGCCTAAAATGTTTGTTTCAAGACCAGTACTAGGGTTTCTTGGAGTACTCATTTCGCGCTGAGAGTATCTCAAACTATTTTCTTGATTGCCATTCCAACATTTTCCGGAATGTCAAAACTATAATTTCTGTTGATTGCACACAAATTGCCATTCTAACATTTTTCTCAATCACAAACTATAATGTCTGTTGATTGCATACAGACTGCCATTCCAACATTCTCCGGAATGTCAAAACCATAATTTCTGTTGATTCTACACAGATTTCCATTCCAACATTTACCGGAATGTCAGTGCAATAGCGTCACCTGAGTATACACGTATAGACGCTCTGACATCGTTTGAATTTTCACTTCGTCTGAATTATTCTACCAGACCAGTAATTCGTTTTGAACGAATAATTAAACGATCATATCCATATCATCATATACAATGGATCTTCTTGAAAAACAAGTTAGATTGGAAATCCGCATGTCTAGTACGCAGTCCAAAATTGAGAGGCAGCGTAGACTGGAAACCCGCCTTTCTAATCTTTACATTAATTTCGAAAAATTAGACCAATCGATGAAAACCAAGGGTGCATGTATCTCCCGTATGAAAGGGTTGAAAGAATATTGGCAAAAATTCCAAGATACTCATGACGAGTTGATGAATCGCGATGATGTTGATCGTGCCAATGGTTATTTCAAAGACGATGTTTTCAATGCCGTAAAAGAAAGATATTTGAATGATCTACAGTTCTTCAATGAATTTCTTTTGTTTCTCGATCGGAATTCCACCATGGATTTGAGATTTCGGATAGAACTAGATCTGCCTGCTACATTCAAGTCTGAGTCTCCGCATATAAGAGCTCAGCAACCTGTTTTCAAGTCTGAGTCACGATATACAAGTGCTCAGCAATCTATTTTCAAGTCTGAGTCTCCGCATATAAGAGCTCAGCAACCGGTATTCAAGTCTGAGTCACGACATACAAGTGCTCAGCAACCTGTTTTCAAATCTGAGTCACGACATACAAGTGCTCAGCAACCATTTTTCAAGTCTGAGTCTCCGCATATAAGAGCTCAGCAACCGGTATTCAAGTCTGAGTCACGACATACAAGTGCTCAGCAATCTATTCTCAAGTCTGAGTCACGAAATACAAGTGCTCAGCAACCATTTTTCAAGTCTGAGTCTCCGCATATAAGAGCTCAGGCCCTGAAGTAATGCTCACGCGGTGCCGGGGCCGGATTGGTAAGTTGGTGGATCTCTCCCTTGTCCAATGGCCGGCGCCAACGGAGAAGGAAGAGAGGGTTTACCCGGTTCGGATGGCCGTATCGATGCGGATTCCAGCCCGGGACTGTTGGGGAGGTGCTGGCCAGCCGTGTTTGGCTGACCGGTGCCTCTCCTTCGTACGTCGCAGCGTATTTGCCCTACAACCACCTTAAAAAAAAAAAAAAAAAAAAAAAAAATAAGAGCTCAGGAAACTATTTTCGAATCTGAGTCACGACATACAAGTGCTCAGCAATCTATCTTCAAGTCTGAGTCTCCGCATATAAGAGCTCAGCAACCTGTTTTCAAGTCTGAGTCACGACATACAAGTGCTCAGCAAGCTAATCTTCAGCTTGAGTCTCAAAATGACAGAGCTCAGCTATCTATTTTCAAGTCTGAGTCACGGCATACAAGTGCTCAACAATCTATTCTCAAGTCTGAGTCTCCGCATATAAGAGCTCAGCCAGCTTGTTTCAATTTTGAGTCACAATATACAAGTGCTCAGCAAGCTAATCTTCAGCTTGAGTCTCAAAATGAAAGAGCTCAGCTATCTATTTTCAAGTCTGAGTCACGGCACACAAGTGCTCAGCAATCTATTCTCAAGTCTGAGTCTCCGCATATAAGAGCTCAGCCAGCTTGTTTCAATTTTGAGTCACAATATACAAGTGCTCAGCAAGCTAATCTTCAGCTTGAGTCTCAAAATGAAAGAGCTCAGCTATCTATTTTCAAGTCTGAGTCACGGCATACAAGTGCTCAGCAATCTATTCTCAAGTCTGAGTCTCCGCATATAAGAGCTCAGCCAGCTTGTTTCAATTTTGAGTCACAATATACAAGTGCTCAGCAAGCTAATCTTCAGCTTGAGTCTCAAAATGAAAGAGCTCAGCTATCTATTCTCAAGTCTGAGTCACGGCATACAAGTGCTCAGCAATCTATTCTCAAGTCTAAGTCTCCGCATATAAGAGCTCAGCCAGCTTGTTTCAATTTTGAGTCAAAATATACAGGTGCTCAGCAGCCCATCGTAATATCTGAGTCACAATTCATGAGTGCTCAACAAGCGAACCTTCTGCTTGAGTATCTATATAAGGGTGCTCGACAATCTGTTTTCCAATCTGAGTTGCAACATAAAAGCACTCCACAAGATACTCCCCCGCCTGAGTCACAAAATATAGTTGCTCACAGGGATAATTTCAAGTCTGATTCACAATATCTAAGTGCTCAGCAATCTGTTTCCCAATTTGAGTTAGAAAATATGGATACTCGAAAACCTACTGAGTTACAACCTACAAGCGCTCAGCAATGTATTCTCAAGTCTGAGTCAGAATTCAAAAATGCTCAGCGATTTTCGCTAAAATCTGGAACACAATATTTATGTGCTTACCAATCTATTCTTCAGTTTTCTTGCTCGATTGGTGAGGGTTGTCAGCTTCCGCTACCTTGCAATACCCTTGAGGCCAAACCAGTGCCCGATGAAGGAAACCTTAGCAATCCACTCGATAGATGCCTCACTGGTCTGTCATTTGAGCATCTTTTTTCTAAGTATACGAATGAAGGACTATGCAATATCTGCAGTTGCAGGCATTATCCTATTATTTATGACAACGGTGACTCAAACAGTTTAAATATACTTGAACATGCGCCAAAGTCTATTCATCTTTTTCAACCGTCTACCAAATCAGCATCAATGCTGCTATTGGAGTCGAACTATGTGAATATTATTAATCTAAATAGAGATACTGATTATGATGAAGCTTTGATTCCTGCCTGTCTAATCCTAGCTGAATCCATGCAGGATTCTACACATGAGATTCGAGCAACCATAGATCAGCGTGCGCTGTACTCATCCATTTTCGAAGTTTCGCTCCATTCGACATTGGAACTGAATATCAAGTCAAATTCGAATCGGCTTACTATGAAAGGCCCATGTGTCTATGACACTAGTGCTGAAGCTGATGAGATTTTCGCCAATTTTTCGTGCGAGCGTGAAGTCTCTTCTAGTGAACAAATCTCGTCGAGAAATAGGCATAAATGTGTTTGCCATTTCAAGATTTCTTCGAATCGCACAGGCATCGGTACACGTATAGTACATCTTACTCAGAAGCCAGAAACGTCTGGATTTTGTATTTTCGAAGATTTATTTGATCCCAATTTTATCTCCCGATCCCTTAGTAGATTGGGTACGGACCTGTGTCCTTATTTACATGCCGTCCCTTATATTGAAGGATTTAGGGAACCAGGGGTTAGGACAGTGAAACATCGCCTAAAGAGGGTAGTGGGAGAAACAATACTCACCTTGGAGGAATTTACAACAGTCCTCGACCAAGCAGAGACATGTATCAACTCCAGGTCTCTCGTACCCCCCAGTGATGGTCTCTCTGATTCAAATGCCCTAATACCAGCTCATATCAATATATCAGGCAAACTGCCTTGCCCATCGAAAACATGAGTACTCGCGACAAGATATTAACTCTTTGCCGCTGGAAAATTATTGCTCAAATTGTCCCACAACCTTGGAACAGTGGGCCCCAGCAACAACGGTATGATCAAGATCGAGTCAAGACTGCCCCTGGCTGGATATGTCGTTCATCATATGTTGTTCACATCAAATTCTACATTACTTCAAGAACGCAGTAACACTCAATCGTCAAGCTCATTGCACCCGACAGAAGAAGATGAGTAAAATGTGCTTCCGAGTGATTCAGAAGTGAAGTGTACTAAGACAACGATGAATGATTATTTACTATGTTGATCAATTTTCAATTTTCTATTTTTGAAATCAAAGATTATTTTCTCTAGGTGAAATTGAATAATAACTATATATTCTTCACAACTAGTGAACCCTTATTTTTCCACACTTTTATGGAATCATTTGTTTATTTCAATGAAATATATTTTTCTCTCGAGGTGGGAGGATGTTTATGTAGCACCGATCAAATAATGTCCGCGACAGCACACACACATTCACGCACACATTAGCTCAGCCGTCAAGTGGCATTAGACCCTCAACCGACAGTAGAGACGCTCAACCGACAGTAGATACGCTCAACCGGCAGTAGAACCGCCGTCTGCCGTATATCTATAGACATTCAGCCGCTTGGCTATAGGCCTCCTGCTCTGCTCCGGTTCGGGCAGTCTCCATGTGGATCGCGAACAAGCCGCACACTCTCCACCACCTCGAGCATGTATTCAGTTTGCTCAATATAGTGTTCGCTAAAAACTATTTTTTTCGCATTCCTCTCGTCATGAGTAACCTGGATCCCAAACCCCAACACCGGCGAAAACAGTTCTAAATGGTAGTTTTTGGTGTCGGGAACAACATCGAATAAGAATTAAAATCTGCCATGTAGGGTTTTCGAAAAAAAACTCAAATTCACGAATTTTCGAGCCACTTATTACTAATAATAGCCAGGCACATGTTAGAAAACATTCAATAAACCATGAATTTTCATGGATCTTTCTCTCTCAGCATGAATTAGTTAGATTCTCAAAGATTTAATCAGTATTATAAATCTCACTGATTCAATCAGTTAAGGTAGTTGTCCTGTGAAATTAATTGACAACAGAATGCTTCGCAACTTGGTCAGAATTCAGTTCAAGTATCGGTGAGTGTCTGTGCAAATTCTCAAGTCAATCGACCGTTTCGTTTCGGAGCCCTAGCCATCAAAAAACCATATGTTTTGGTCACATTTAACATTGCGTTCATGGGAGAGGGCAAGCAAAACGGCACCTTTTTGAGTCTCCCAACTGATCCCGACAACAGAAAATGATGGGATTGCAGGAGAAATAAGTTCATACAATGATGAATCTTTTGGCCAAGTCCGCTCAAGATTGATCGTTTAGTTTTTCCGTGGTGGCTATTGGAAATTTGAAATTGCGTAACGGCTTCCACCAGAATTCTGTTTATGCGCGAATTAAGGCCTGGTTTGAACGGGTTTTCATCATAAAAATATTTAGCCCATTTTTGCTTGCTTTCTGATTTGCAAAACACGCTAATTTGCCCAAATTATATATTTGTCAAAATCAATGTTACCGAAAAAGTGAGGTTAAGTAGCCTTTGACTCACGTAGTTGCAGGACAACTACCTCAAATTCTTCCAAGCTCATGTGGTTGACTGGTTACTCCAATGTCCCCCCTTCCGCACAGAATACTAATGAAAACATGTTGCCAATCATACAGACCTTCAATAACGATGATTACTTTAATTTTATGCCAGATATCCATTTGCACCAGTTCTAACTGATGAATCAAGTGATTAAATCATTCCATATACAATGATTCATCAGTTATAGTTGATCCCAAATCGACTTACTGATCTTCAGTGCATATGGACTGATTCGGTCAGTAGCATGAAGCATTAGTACATCAGTACCGGTACCCGAATTTGACTGGCATTTATAGACGCCAAGCGCCTTCAAATGCTCTAACCTGTTGAAATTTTGTCAATTAGTCATGGCAAAAGACAGGAGACAGATTTGTCACGGTCTCTCAAGAGATATATGCAGGATCAATCAAAAAAATTTTCTACGAAGCTCTTACGAATTTCCAATGATACTTACGTAACAAGAGACAAGAAGTTAACAAATTTCTTGCCTTAAAAAAATTCGATCAAATTCAGGTCTTAATTCTGATTACCGAGACACCACTTTGAATCTCGTGCGAGGCGTACCCAACGTGTTGATCCTGTTACCTTAATTAAGAAATTATGCAATGCTAACAAACGCTTCGAGAAATTCCACAAAAATCACTATTGAAATGAATCATGATATTATGAAGCAATTTTCATCACTTAAACATACAAAGTATCATCAATTTTCGTCCTCATTTTTATAATATCTCACTCATCAGCAAAATACCATCCATCTCGGTAATTTCACGAGGGTCTTTTGTATGCAATAAAATTCCAAAAACACCATGTCGTCGAGATATATACCCCGTGTAGTGACATAGCTCTCCTCTGAATGTCAAAATTGAGCCATCTCGTCATTAAGCGCTACACGAGATTCGTCTCGCTCCATGACGACGCGAAAGCGCAAAGATCGCGCGAACGTGAGCAAAATTGCAAATCGAACTGGGCACGGTAATTTCTTTGACAAGAGCTGCATCAGTGTTCTGCTGCTGAACCACGTTGTATGGGTATAGCTATTGGTAGCTGGTTGTTTCAGAATAAATTGTATAAAACGTGCAAGAGCATACATCGGTATATAGCAGCAGGAATGAAGAGGGCGAGAAGCATATAGTGGTGGCGCGTCACATAATAATAAGAGAGCCACACGATCGAATTAAATAGTAGCCCCAGCCCCCCATTATTTCTTTCGATTTGCATGAATTACCCAAAGCAAATACAGCGTCAGCAGAATGAAAGAGAGTGGCTCATATAATACCCTGATGTCGCCTCTGGCCTTCTGCAAAATTGCCGATATTCGCGCTATCAAGCAGTTTACACATCACAATATATGTATAGAGATTAAATACTTATAACCACACATCAGTGTGATGTACTTTATAAACAGGACAATTATCTGTCAGATACCCAAAATTCATGTCAGTTCACACAGTACAGTCTCTGGAAGATATATTTATGTATTTACAAGCTTGACTAGTGAACTAGATGCTCGACTAGATGCTTCTGGTCTTGTTTCTGTGACGTTCTAATAATGATGGTCTGGTATAAGGAGCGCAAGCGTGTCTCTTCTCCATGTATAGCAGACAGAATGTTATCGTTAGCGCTAATGGCTCTAATCTTGCCGGGCGCATTCATTGCGTGGCTAATTCTACAGTGGGAGTTGTAGAAGTAGAGTAGTAGCACCATATACGACGCCACAGCTTCTAGTCGAGCAACTAATACTAGCTTCTCTTAGCCCCTTGATGGCTCTTGTACGACAACATGGTAAAGGGTATATAAGGAGAGTCACAGAGAGTTAATACGATGGGCTTGTAGCGTTTTAATGCGCTGCACCGTGTCAATTATGCATGGGTTTTGCTCGATTTGAATGGGAGAAAGCTCTGATAGTGATGGAATGAGGAACTTCATTATGAAGCCATTTAATTAGTGATGAGTACCATTTTGCAACACTTGCTATGGTATGCAGGTTCGACGTTCGTGGATTTTCATGATTGTTCCATAGAATATACATGAGCTGTGGTAATAAAATCGTCCTCATTTGCAGAATATTCCTGAATTAATGTATTTCCCCACTCGAAATTGAAGATTTTTAAATTCCTGATCCAATGGTTTTTTCTCTTCCATTGCGGTGATAACTAGAAATTGTTGGGAAAAGAATGTTTGGAGAATTACTCTTCTTCCAATACCCAATTGAGATAGAACAATCTAGTTCTAACGCAGAGCCACTTTAATACTGATGCGGCAAATCCATGACACTCGTCCAGAACCTGGGAGGTACCGCAACAGTACTAGCGCAGCGTTCGCAGTTCAAAAATGATACGGCACGTCCGTGACAATCCTCTCGGACCTGAGAGGTACCGTAACAGTACTAGCTCAGCAGTACCGATTCCAGACTGATGAGAGAGCTTCGCGAGACTTTTTCGGGATTTGAGTAGTACCACAAGAGTGCTAACACAGTGTTATCAGTCAATGATTGATATGGTTGATCTGCAGTACTTCTCCGAGACTTGAACGGTAGCACAACAGTACTAGCGCAGTAGTACCAATTCGAGACTCACACAGTTGGTTAGCGATTCTTGTCTGGGACTCAAATGGTACCAGAACAGTACTAGCGCAGCGGTTGCAATTCAACACCAATACGGCACGTCCGCAACACTCACCTGGGACCTGAACGGTACCGCAGCAGTACTAGCGCAGCAACACCAGTTTAAGACTGACATGGCTGGTTAGCGACACTTTCCCTACACTTGAACGGAACCGCAACAGTCCTAGCGCATTAATACCAGTTCGAGACAGACACGGTTGGTTAGCGACTCTTGTCTCTGATTCGAATGGTACCGCAACAGTACAAGTACAGCGGTCGCAATTCAAGACTGATACGGCACGTCCGCGACACTCGTCTGGAACTTGAACGGTACCACAACAGCACCATCGCAGCAATACCAGCTCAAGACTGACATGGTTGGTTAGCAACACTTGTCCGGGACCTGAATGGTACCGTAACAGTATTAGCGCAGCAGTGCCGATTCAAGACGGATAAGGTAGCTTCACGAGACTTTTTCGAGACTTGAGTGGTACCACAGCAGTACTAGCACAGTGGTACCAATCGACGATTGGCAAATCTGCAATACTCCTCCGAGACCTGAACGATACCGCACCAGTGCTATTGTAGCAGTATCAATTCAAGACAAAGACAAATACGGCAGCCCCGTGACACCTCTTCGGGTCTGGTACCACGACAGTACTAGCACACCAGTTCATGTTGAAGACTGATACGGCAGTTCAGTGGTACTTCCCCGAGACTTGAACGGTACCGCGGCAGTACCACCGCATTCATTCGGGAATCGAATTGCGCCGCAAAGTACTAGAGCAAAAGTACCGATTCGAGACTGATAAAGGAGCTTCGCGAGACTTTTTTTGTAACTGGGGTGGTACCGCAACAGTACTACTAGTCATATTGGAGTATTTCGGCCAGAGCCGATGCCAGGGAGGCCTGGGGATGATACGCATAATTTTTTCTCCATTAGTATTATATTCAAATAGTTTCAAATAATTCTTTCCAGATTTTTTGGCCCCTCCTCCTCCCAGTGGGTCCAAAGGGTCATTACAGGTCCATTTTAGGCCCTTTTCGAGCCTATCTTCAAAAAATCATAGTTTCGACTAGATCCAACCTTTTAGGGCGCACTTGGCCGCGTTTAATCGTGCAGGCTAGTACTTTCGAGGAAAGAATTGTCCAAGGCCGATTATTGAGTCTAACTACTTCTAGGAGCTATCTGCCGTGAGCAGATTTCAGCGGCTTCTGGGCCTCCTTCCAAGTGATCTAGTTTTTACTAGACATGTGATGATCGACTTTCACCAGTAGTAATGGTCCTAAAAAGTCTTACAGTTTGACTACTGAGAAAAGTTTATTATTGTATTTTTTATAGGGGCTACAGCCGGATACTACTTGAGTAATTTTGTAAAAATGCCAAACTTGGAGCTCAATCTACAAGAATCGTTTTTTTCACACCAAACCTGTGCAAATATGTTCTTTAACACAAAAACTACCAACACCAAAAAGAATCTTGGGAGAAATCATCTCCTGATTTTTCGCATACGTTCGAAAATACAATTTTTTGACTTTTTACTTGAAATGCCTACATAGGCATGGCTCGCATATGTACCCATCTGAGATATTGTGCACCAATCTGGGTGATATTACTCATCAGAGTACCCCCAAATATGTGTAAGAACTTCTGGAGGAGAGCCTCAAGCCAGAAGCGAGCTCGAGGTTCAAACTAACGGATTTATTATTCCATCTATTTTGGGACAGGCGAGCAAGTTCTCGATTTCCCTTGTTCCTGCTCACAATCGATACGATCGGCTAGCATAGGACCGCAAGGATCTTCTTCCAACTAAAATCGACCATCTCAAGATGATTCCAATGTCAATTTAGCCTAGGGTGATCGTCATTTTTCAGTAGGAGAGCAGAATCCATTCTCACGGAGTCTAACACCATTCAAGCATTGGATGATATCCGAGGCACAACTTAACCCCGAAATCGTGTCCAGATAGTCATTTTGAGTCAGTAAATCATACTTACATCTATACTCTAGCCAATAGTCTCGTGTGTGAGTAAGAATGAGTAAGAAAAAGGGGAATCGAGCCCTCGCTCGCCTGTTCCAAAATAGATGGAATAATGCCCATATTTGACCCGTTAGTTTGAACTCCCAGCTCGCTTCTAGCTTGAGGCTTAGCTCTAGGAATTCTTAAATATATTCGGGAAGAACTTTGGGGGTTTATTTCACGCATATTGATGTCCATTAGTTCACATGGAAACATAATATGCGAGCCATAACTATGAGGTAATTTTTATTGAAGAGTCAAAGAAGGGTACTTCAAGCAGCCCATCAGGAATCAGGAATCAAAATAGCCACCCAAATTATTGTTTAAGTTGATAGTGCTTGCCGTAGAGTACATTTTCTCATAGGTCAAGTGACAAAAAAGAACTTTTCTTGCAAATCGAGCTCAAAGTTCGGCATTTTTACGAAAGTGCTCAACTTGTATTGACTGTATGCAATTAATGATTGGGATCTAAACTTTTTATCGTTTTTCTTGAAGATTTAGCCAACTTTCATTCGTGATGAAAACCAGGAATGTTTAGCTATGACTTATATACATCAAAGATATCTGCAACAAACGTATGAGGATCGAAAATCCTATGATTTAACATAATATACGTTTCATCTTCGACCTTCAGACCGTACATTCAAAACAGGAACTCATTTCAGTCCTTGCTAAAGGCTGCTTTGGTTTATTATGGGAGAAAGTGATGCCATTCCTGAAGAAATTCTCCAAAAAATTTCAGACCACAAATTCCCACAAATAAAGCTTAGAGTCCTGAGATAATAAAACAACGCTATAGACCCTCTCTCGATTCAATAGATTTGGCTTTCTGGCTTTGGTCACTCCTCCTTCGCGTGGGTATAAAGGCACTAAGCTAAGCGCCTCGTAAAGAATAATGTTTCAATGTTCGATAGGAGCAAGCAGCGTTTTCACAGTGAAATTTGTCGAATCCAAAAGCATTAGCTCGCCAATCATCGTATCTTACCCGGAGGCCACCCGTGAGATCCTGAAACCCATTTGTCAGATATATAGGTACGTACAACGACGACGGTGTGGCGCGGAAGCAGAAGAATTTCTACTAACCCACGAGAGTTGAAATTCACCGCCGACAGACTAATGAAAGCAAGCGCCACTCCAACTCATATTTCATATATTCGCTGGAAGAAGCTCGTTTCTAGCTTTCAGCATATTTTCTTCGCGCGGTCGAGGAACTGGCCCAATTTCACTCGTACACATATTCCGGTGAAGTTCTTATTCATCTCATATTTTTCACCTCGCTTTCCATGTTTGACTCACCATACAGCCAGCAAAGACTGCATCGTAACAAAGTGTTGCAGTACTCACATTGCGAGACTGCACCAGATCAAAACGAGCAGTGCAGTTATGGTATCATATTGTATATGATGTTGGGAGTATGTATTTTGCACTTGGAATATATACGGGAGTGTGTTTGCCTTTTCTTACCTCTTTGCGGCACAAAAATATGAATGCTCTCGCGAGTGGCGGACGCAGAGTATGCAACGAAGATGTAAGTCAAGTCTGAGATGAGACCATGCTTGCGAACAAAACGGTGCCGAGGTATTTATGCAAAAAGTAAGATGCTCACTTGAAACGAAAGAGCGAAACGGAGAAATTTCCTGCAGGGTGCGAGGTGTTCGACATTCAAGTCGGACAGTATCAAAAAATGTGCATGAATGATGCGTTGATTTTCGACACATATCTATGCCATACTCACGTTATGAGATATTTCAGAAAAATCATCTTTGAGGGATCATAAGGATTGGCTGTAATAAAAGATTTTGATGTTCTGGAGGGGCTGGTTTCCAAAACTCGTCAGTTTATGTAAGAATTTCAGAATCTGAAACTAATCCAAAAGTTGGATGCGTAGCACACCAAGAAAAAATAATTCTCTTAGCTAGATTCCGATAATTTCCTCGTCAAGGTGAGTTCACAGAAAATGTCCTATTCAGCAAAGAAAATTGGGGCGGAAAATTATTACACAGGACATTTTCTTGAAACTCACACTCAGCATACGCCAATTAAAATTCTATGACTTGAATCATTCTTCCAATACGACCATCATCATTTCAAAATACCTAATCTTCTCCTTACATATTCCATTCTCACATCATAAGTTTTAGGACTGTAATTGATTTTAATTCACACAAATTCATCCCAGTTGAGTCAAATTTTCAACAGACAGAAACTGTTTACTCTTAATTTGTTCTCAAAAGCATCGAATTTTGTTTTTATACCCAACATAAAATTTACGATATGGGATTAATCTGCTAACTATTAGTGCCAAATAAGCTTCTTGTTGTGAATATCCACAGTCTGGATCACCATGCAATTGATCATGAAACAAAATTATTTCCGTTCGGTAAGCGAGACATGCTAATATTTTCTAGCAAAAGATGTAGGTATATTACTTACAAATGAGAAATAGCTTTCAAACTAAGGATATTAAAGCTCAATCATTCCCACCGAAAATACCCAAGGTAACAGTAGCTAAGATGCAAGACAGAAGCGTCGACCCACTTCAAAAGGCCTTTGCATTCAAGACAGAAGCCAGCGGAGCTCGGTTGATTTAGGATTTGGACCACTTAACCGGCGACAACTAACCCCTCACGATCCTTCTATATCCTAAACGTTGGTTGTAATATATCTCCATCCCTCGTGTTTCCTTATTCCATGGATTTTAGGCGTCGCTCGCAACGTGGTAAGTTATGGACCAAAATACCATGTCGGTTGAATTGTAAGATTATTTCAAAATACCCAGTAATTAGACCGGAAAAGCTTGACCATTTTTTGGAAATTCAACTTTTGGATCTGAAGAATTTAGGTGCATCTTTGATTACGGGGTTGCCGATCGTTTCTACGGAACGCGGTTTTTCCAGGTATACAGATCAGATCTTACTAGTTCTGTACTGAAATTTTTCTATTGCATAGAAACACATTTTTGAGCGAGTAAATGCCTGAGTTATCTGACAAAAATTTTGCGGACGCATTTTGATTCTAATCCTATCTACAGGGCGGAATTCAGATTCTATTTACTTAACCTTCAAAAAACTGCCTTCCGCAATTCTGACCAGCCTCAAACTTGGGGCAAACATCATTAATTGCTCGCGGGTAGCCCAATTACTCTGTCATGTTGAATAGCCTAGAGTAGGGTCGGACCGGGAACTATTTTGAAAATATCTCGAGTTTTTCTGAATCAAATCACATTGAATTTTGTATGCGTCAAAAGAATGCATGCGAGGATTGCGCTATGGACAGAAGTTCTATAAAAATGAAAATGAAAAATTCAAAATAGTGACAGATTCCGGCTTCTCCTTAAATGTGTTTCTATGCAATAAAGAAAATTTCAGTACAAAACTAGTTCGGATCTGATCTGTATGGTCCAGATTCGTGCATATTGAATCTTCTTCTACAATTTCCTTCCCACGTAAATTTATGATATGCCCAAAAATGAAACAATGGGTAAAAATTCTTAGTTCTTGGGAAGAATTTGTTAATGGCTTCCAATTTCTCACGATAAGAAAAAAGTTTTAACAAACTTGGGCTTCCCAAATTCCATATACAAGAACCGAGCACTTGATGAATTTCAGAAACATCATTCTACGATGCCAAATCTCAATAGAATGATTTGACGGGCGTTATAGTTGATGGGTTACTGCAGCAGTAAATTGTGATTGCCCAGCGAAGGGCTCGAATGTCATATTCGATCGGTGTTGGAATCGATGAGAGCTAGTTTGATACGAAATAGATTATGATACGTATACACGCGAGGTTTGAGTTATATGACGATGACAGGCTTGTTGGTATCAATCATATATCCGTTGTAATAGACTCCCACTCGTCGATCAAGTGTAGTATTCGTATCCCTCGAGCCCATCATAGTTTGAATTATTGATAGCACTCTGTTGTAACGTGCAGGATGATAGGAAGACAGGCCTTACAGCAAAACCAATGAGATTGTCATTCTGAACCAATCCAATGTACTCCATTCTAGAGTTTCAAAGTCACAAACGAGTCAATAACCAAAAGAAATTCAATCTCACTCATCAAAACTGAGATTGAGACCGAGACTGAGATTCGATATTATTCATCACATGGAATTTGCGTATTGTATACATTTTTTGAATTATTACAATCTGTTGAGTAAGGACTTCCTCTTGGGATAAATTTTTAACGTTCAAGGTATTGTGAATGTATTATATGGTTGAATCCTGCGGAGCGTGATGAGAAATGGGTCGCAATATATGAGAAAAAAATAAATGTGAGGTTGAACCGGATTAAAGAGGCAGAACAAAGAGTATGCAGCAGCCACTCAGATCGTGTATGCGTGTGAGAAACGAGACTCTGAGTTTGATATCAGGTGAGACTCCATGCATGCATGCAAGAGCGTTTGTTCTTTGATTGAGACTTTTGCTTCGCGTTTGTAGTAATCGATAAGGGTTTGATAACATCTTCATACCGGGTGCAACGTTGTACAATATAAAAGGAGCCCTAAGTAATACATCAAGCAGAATTTTATTTCGAATCAAGATGCTTGTTTGAATAATTACATTATACGAGACTTGGGTTTGCCCTTCTTTCTTACTCATACGCCGAGAAAAATAAAATTAACAAGAGCGTGAGTATGGAGATGTATTTTTATCTTAGAAAAGTCTAAGTTGAGCTTTGCTCCGGACTTTAAATTGTCTGTTTTTGATCTGAAAATCATCATCATTCGTAAGTCATGAAAGGTTATCACAACTACCAGTCATTATCCAATAAATTCATCTATAACAGTGTCAGACTGTTCTGGTCAGCCGTTAGATAATTTTAAAGATCAGAAGACTGATCAATTTGTGAAAGCTTTTTCATTGTTAAACGAAAGAGGAGAGGCAGGATCATGACGTATTTGTACCTCTTTAGCACGGTTGCTTCGCTCGCTTAGCTATAAATGAGTTTTGAGAACCCATTCCTCATTTCATTCGTAATGGTTATAAAGAACTGATAATCATGGAACTAATATCCTCTTTGAGGAATCACATTCATGCACTTGGACTCTCCAAGCATGTACATTGATCACCATATGAGAAGATGAATCCTCAAAAACAACATGGCAATGATTCAATCAGGTCATTTAAAGTCAGAGGTTAGTTTTCACTTTACTATGACATTTCAAATATTTGAACTCGATCGTACAGTCATCAGAGGAATTTTGTCTAGGTAAGATGGCCCCATACTACATGGTACGTAGACATTTTCTCCACAAATGGAATGAAACTCAACTAAATTATAATAATGGATCAAAGTCAGCTATCACTATGATTGATAAATATTACGCTGACTGATTAAGATCACTGTAATGAATGATTCAAAATATGAATTATAGATCTGAATTGAGTGGCATCCCGCCCAACATGATACAAAATAGCGTCCCTCTTATCTTGCGTAGAGGATTACCCGATAAAAGTGCATAATATAATTTACATTAAATGGCTCATTATACTGCAGGATATAATCACATGGGCAACCTGTAGAATGCACATCAGAGTTTCGTGAAAATTGAATTTTTCGCAGATAACCAAGTTACGCCCCGGCCATAATCGAGAATAATCTCATCATCCACCCTCATTAACTTGCAACCGCCGAACCTTTTACACATACAATGCCCGATGAAAGAGACGCTTTTTACCTCGTTTACCTCCACGCATTGCAAAAAACATTCATCAATGAGATCATCTCTCAGCCCACAAAATCACAAGAATGTCGCTAAAATTTGCACGTATCGTAAAAATTAATCGGTTAACCGTGAACGACACTTGGCAATTAAGGCGATGCGGTCACCGTGCAACCCGGAAATTATATCTCATTTGGATGTAAATCAAAAAATTTCCACGAAATGAAGTCGGAGACGATTTGTCCATTACGTATCATTACCTGAGTTGTGGTGGACAACTCGTTATTTGTCACCAATCACAAGACTATCACTAATAAACGAGAATAACTTGCCCGCGGGTACTTTCTAACCTACAAATTGGCACATTTTCGTTCACAAAACTCTCAAAATCTAGTCCGATTTGGGCCAAACGAAGAGTTATCCAGGCCAAGTTAGATGATAATAAAGCCTGGATAACTCGTCGTTTAGCCCATAATGGAAAAGATTTTGAGAGTTCTGTGAACAAAGTTCAGCGTGCACGGTGACCGCATCGCCTTAAACCCACAAAATCAATCAAGCCATCCTCCTTCTTACCTCAGCTACTGCTGCAAACCATTGATTCTTCGAGATTTCGCATCAAGTCCGTACAGCAACCCTTCGTTAGCCAAATGCGTGAGTAAATCGGATTCAGTAGTGATAAAAGCTCGGATAAAAGTGCGATCGGGCTCACGATGTAACATATACGCAACTCGAAACTCTTGAACATGAAAGCGAACGTATGTACAAGGCTATACATTGAAAGGATATCGTCGGTGAGCTTAACCATGTCGCAGTCGATTTAATTATTATTCCGGCGCTTAAAAAATAAAAGGACTCTTGCGAGATCTGAAAGCGCGTTTACCACACTGTCTATAACGTATTTAAGTTGGGCGTGAGAGTGAGAGAATATAAGCGCCGGAATATAGAGAGCGCAAACGGAGACTGGTTTGAAAATTATGGCCTGCCGAGGCATTGCCATCGTCCTGGCGATTGAAATTTCATTCATACGGTTCGAATTTATGGTTTGCTCTCATCGGACAGTTTGCAATATGGTCAGGGACCCATCTCTACTCTCAATCGAGTCCGACTGTTTTACACACTTCGTGCTCGCAATCTCGCGTGATTTTTTTTTTTTTTTTTTTTTTTATACTCTGGCGCTTACCGTGGATGAATATAAATGTATGAACAGAGAGAGAGATGTTATTTTCGACGGGCAGTGCGTGTAAAATGATGGCACCTGTTATATGTGTAATAAACACGACCTTCGATTTCTAGCCTTGTGATACGGGAATATGTCGAATTGAGGGGTTCGGAAATATACGTGTACGGCACTTATGTATCAGTTACAAGGTGTGCAAAGATCTTACACTTCATACCATTATTTTCTTACGTGAATGATATGGATATTTGCTTTATACAATTGACTACTCGTCCAACTTTTTTTGTACATTAGAAGCACCCGTCAAGTTGCGCGGACTATACGAATATACGAAAAAATTCTTACGCCTAAGTAACATTGACAAAATTTCAATCAATTTTACTTTAAAAATTTGATTTATCAATATAGTAAGCATGCTTTTGATGTAATTTGAAAACCGCGCTCCCTGGATGTTGCTCTTGAAAATGTCGGATACCGGCATAATCGAATTTTCAAATATCTTCGTGAGGTCTCAGGGTACTCTAACTATTTATAAGAAGTAACGGTGATTCAGGAAGACTCAGAAAATTGTCACTCCTACCCAGATTCAAGATAACTAGAAATTTCATAAAAATTTTCGAAAACTCAGCAATATTGATAAGTATGTGATACGGATATAATGACTACGTCATTCCCCGGTAGGAAGCTACCGGTCGAATTTTGATGCAATTTATCATTATTTTTTTTTTTTTTTTATTAAGCTCTATCAACACTGGATCAGGGTTCTTCAGCTACAAATGATGTACATATGGCTTATGTACTAAAAACTTACATCTATCAACATAGTCTCATCAATTACATTATCAGACATCTAGCTTGCTTTCTCTCAGAAACTTCAGAAGTGCATTGCATGGTTCATGATGGGGTTCTGTTAACAAAGATCTTGCTCTAATTGGGAGAAAAATATCAGATTTTCTTAACGACCTAGTAAGCGCTTCTCTCGCTAGATCAAAATTAGGACATTGCCATAAAACGTGATCGATATCTTGATGAGGATATCCGCAGGAGCAAGATGCATCATTAATGACATTGATTCGAACTAAGGATGCTCCAAGACTATAATGATTAGCACGTAAACGGTTGATGGTAGTAATCGATCTTCGATTCAACTATAGATGCAATTTAACATGCTTGGAATCTGGTGGAAATAAAATCTGACTCGATATTAGTGAGCCTTGTTTGATGGTTACTTCAAAAGTCATGTCAGCATGTATAGTCTCAAAATGGCTAAACACGCTATCCTATGGGGCATAATGGTTATAGTTGAATTACACAAGACTGGCCGAACAGTATCTGACCAAACCATTCTATTCAATGATAACAATCTACGGAACTCTCATAGAGAACATACATTCAAATTTCCACAGATCGTGATTAGCTTAGATAGAAGTTCTAACCAATTTTTGGCACTAAGTCACGAGTTAGTCACAAATCAGTCAGATTTGCTATACTCTAGGGACCTATTTTTCAAAGTCCAAGCAGCAGATTCTCAAATAGAAATTCATGCGAGAGTCTATTGTGGCCTATTTGAGAGAAAAGAAAAATATTCGCTGAACTTGTAATGCTTGATAGAAGTCATAGCCCATTATAATTCGACTCATGCAGTACCAAGGTTACCTCCTGAGTCAGCTGATTAGACTGTATCGATACAATGAATTTCTTGGTTTCCTCCGTTTTCCGGAAGACAGCCAGCGTAAGGTAATTGCAAAGTTCTTCCCGTCGGAAAGAACATCACTTGATATTGTTTTGGGATATTGATAAGAATTAAAATCGAATTAGATAGAATTCATTCTTTGCGTAAGAGAGGAAGAATTTTTTTTAGCTTTTAATAACTTTCCTCGAAATAAGATACAATGAATGCAGAATCTTCTCAATAGTTGTTGAACCTTGATATAGACAATAGTGAAAAGTCATTCATGGTAACAAAATTAATCCTTGGTGTCCAAAGTAAGTTTCTGAAGTGAACTTCTAGTGCAGATTGGTCGTCGAATGATATTATGACTGCTCTGAGATTGATTCAATTTCCCATAGATACTTCTTCCAAAATCTCCAATATCGAAGATAGCCTCGATGTACATACATGACAACAAAGGGAATGTCCCCTCGGAAACTTCGAAAAGTATATATGCAGGCCTGTAATAAATATGGATTTGATCTGGTTTGTGATTCCAAAATTCATAACGATGTCGGATAAATTTAGCTGATAGCAATTCGTAAAATCAGCAAAAATTCTGTCATCGTGTTCAGCAGATCAAAATACGTTGACAGATCCTATATACCTCTGCATGGCCTGCTACAAGGATGAACCAACACATTGAAGAAAATTAGCAAAAATAAAAAATGGGTTTTACTAGGGAGGGTAGAGAAAGGTTTTACACTCGTGTATCGAACTGTGTTTTTCGACAAACTGATGAGCTCGAAAGTGGAAAATCAGCGCGGAAAGGACACTCTTCCGCACAGCGTGTAGAAAAAGCCATGATTGAGGGTGTGGGTGTAAAAAGGGCGTAACTGCCCTGGTAGAAAAAAGACCGTAGCAGTACTGCGCAACTCCGTACTACTGTAGTGGAGGTACTGTAGTAGTACGATGCAGTATTACTGCAGTAGTACGATATAGTAGTACTACAGTAGTACGATGTTCCGCTACTGCAGTAGTACTGTCAGTATTACTGTCGTACTACTATCGTATTACGCCAAAGTCTGTGTCCGCAATGGTATTATTTCCAAGTTTGAGGATACCGAGAATATTTGTGCATGCAAGAGAGTTAGCAGATCTGCTGGACTGTGTGTGCGTGTTTGGCACTTTGTGTTAACATAAAGGGTTATTTCGCTACACACGCTCTATATACACACCCGCCCGCTCTCTCCGCAAACTCACACAGCAGAAAGACAGGAGTCGGACTGTCGCGGCCGCACTCGTTTTGTTTTGATGAGTCGATGCAACAACCGTCTTATTTTGATGCATTCGGTTTGATTCTGCCATTATTAAGTATCAACAAGAGGCCACCGATAACAAAGCCGGTTGTTATTGATGCCGATAAACAACACAAATCAAGCTCAAATTACAATCCCCTAATGGGGGCTCGACGCTTATGAGCAACAATTGAGCGCCTGGGCAACAGTGAGAATTGGCGCAAGTGGCAGCGGGATAGACTCGCATGCGAGGCGAGAGGCTCGGGTTCGGCCCCCAAGGCGGAAAATTTTTTTTCTTTTTGCCCAATTCGGTTTTTCTTTGCTTCACGCAAGCTTGAATTTTTTTCCCTCGATACCGAATATATATATATATATATCCAATTCTAATTTCGTTTGAATATCAATCCAATTCAAATGTTGACATTCAAGTTTTGAGATTTTCGACGCTGAAAATACTCGTATTGGGCATTTAAATCATTTTTGCGAGTGCAGATTCCGACGGACTGAGTATCTCGATTTTTTGAAAGTACTTACGCTTAGTGAAATCACCTCATGATATAGAGTCCGAATAATCATTTTTAGAGAGGAATAGAATTATTTTGATTGTTATAATCATGTAAGATTGGATTTTGCAAAATAAAACCGCTACAGCTTATTTTTCAATCCAATAAAAATTTGACGGGCTATTTGTATGTACATGTTTTAATATTACCTATATTTAAATTAATTAACTAATTAATTTCACTTCTGAATGCTGTTCCATGAATTCAATTTAAATTTATTTAAACCACATTAATTTGAAAATAATGTAATCCTTCAATTCGTGACCGAATAGAAAAATATGCTGCAGCGGTTCTATTTTGAAAATTCAATCTCACATGATTATAACAATCAAAATAATTCTATTCCTCTCTAAAAATGATTATTCGGACTCTATATCATGAGGTGATTTCACTAAGCGTAAGTACTTTCAAAAAATCGAGATACTCAGTCCGTCGGAATCTGCACTCGCAAAAATGATTTAAATGCCCAATACGAGTATTTTCAGCGTCGAAAATCTCAAAACTTGAATGTCAACATTTGAATTGGATTGATATTCAAACGAAATTAGAATTGGATATATATATATATTCGGTATCGAGGGAAAAAAATTCAAGCTTGCGTGAAGCAAAGAAAAACCGAATTGGGCAAAAAGAAAAAAAATTTTCCGCCTTGGGGGCCGAACCCGAGCCTCTCGCCTCGCATGCGAGTCTATCCCGCTGCCACTTGCGCCAATTCTCACTGTTGCCCAGGCGCTCAATTGTTGCTCATAAGCGTCGAGCCCCCATTAGGGGATTGTAATTTGAGCTTGATTTGTGTTGTTTATCGGCATCAATAACAACCGGCTTTGTTATCGGTGGCCTCTTGTTGATACTTAATAATGGCAGAATCAAACCGAATGCATCAAAATAAGACGGTTGTTGCATCGACTCATCAAAACAAAACGAGTGCGGCCGCGACAGTCCGACTCCTGTCTTTCTGCTGTGTGAGTTTGCGGAGAGAGCGGGCGGGTGTGTATATAGAGCGTGTGTAGCGAAATAACCCTTTATGTTAACACAAAGTGCCAAACACGCACACACAGTCCAGCAGATCTGCTAACTCTCTTGCATGCACAAATATTCTCGGTATCCTCAAACTTGGAAATAATACCATTGCGGACACAGACTTTGGCGTAATACGATAGTAGACAGTAGTGCGACAGGGGCCTGATTCCGAGCTCGGTGATTACTGTGGCGGCGGTGCGATTCACCTCACTTGCCATGCATAAGGAACATGGAATTAGGTGGTCCACAATGCATAAGGAACGTGGACGTAGGAGAATTCGTAACGAGTCACACCGCCGCGACAGCTATCACCGAGCTCGGAATCAGGCCCCAGTGATACTGACAGTACTACTGCAGTAGCGGAACATAGTACTACTATATTGTACTACTGCAGTAATACTGCATCGTACTACTACAGTAGTACGGTGATGAGACAGTAGCGCTACTGTAGTAGTACTACAGTAATACGCTCTTTTTTCTACCAGGGTGCATTTTTTGGGATTGCCGGAAAAAGCTCAGAATTCAATTTCATCCTCCGGCTCGGATTGGGCTATTTCGAGAATGCTATCTTCTTCGCAATAAGTCAGTCATGTCAAATCGTCCAAGTACAGCTCTGACAGTTTTAATTACGTTCTTTTTGATTCTTTCGAAATAACCGTTTTGCAGTTATGCCCTTTTTCTGCGCCCACCCCCTAAATTGGCTGTTGTGAGGAGATACCTTTTTTGCGGTTTAGAAAAATCTCGCCTCGGAGGCGCAAAACTGCGGTCATGTTCGGTTTCCACGTTGAAAAATACACAATCCATTCATTGTCCGCTCAATCCCCTACCTGTATCTAAAATTCTGACTCAAAATTTTTTTGTCCAGACTCCGGCCATCAGTGTGCGGGCTGCCACAGGTGGTATATATGACACTAGCAGGCCACATAATAGGTACACGCATGTGATCTGTGATCATCTAAAATGGCGATCAAATGACGATGGTGAAGATTATTAGTTCCAATTCGTAGGATAGCAATTCTCATCTGAAAAGTGAGAGTTTCAATTCACGTTTGGAATTTCGTTGACTCTAGTTGGATAAATCCCTTTCCATCTGCAAAATCCTCCAGTCGTAAGTCGTGAATGGTTAGCTCGCTTTCGTTTTATCACATAATGGGATGAATCAATCGATAACTAAATTCCACAGTTGATCAGTGGCACTCTTGTGAAAAGATGAATGCGAATCAAAACGACGATCAAGTAGCTCAGCTATTCAGAGCTGTGCAAGACCTTGAAAATCGCAGAATTGTACAGCTTGTGGGAAATGGTGTGAATGTCAACAGCACAGACAACGAAGGTGACACTCCACTTCATGTAAGTTCAGGTTAATGAACCTTGAGTACTTTGGGCTCACTAGTTGAGGTCTCCATAAGAACTTATTGGTCTGACATCACTGTGATTGATCTGAAGCTGTGTTTATCATTATTGGAAAATTCCAATGCCGCTTCAATTTTTTTGGTCGACCTTACCAACAGAAATTGAGTGCATCTCAGGCAGAGTTGTGGCTGACATGCTAATATTCAGTTAGAACTAAAATAGCTGAGATAAAAAGCATCTTTCTTCAGTGCGCACCTGTATGAGAGGAATCTGTCAAACTTACTTGAAAGTATTTGAATACACCTTCCATATGTGGTCTTTGATTGAGTTCCTATACTATATTTCCATGATCTGTATTTTGAAGGACTTATAATAAACATTGAACTAAGCTCGCTTTTCCAACTTGATGAACCTTGAAATGCCATTAATGGAACATCTTGAAATCTCATCTTCTTCTGTACGCATTTTGAACTCAAAAGGGTTAATCATCCAATCATGTCCTTGTGTGATTTGTCATCAAGTCATCATGTTGCTTTATTAGAGAGTCAAGGCCAACAAGTCAATCCAGAATATTTCTCTCAGATACAAAATTCACCTCATTTCCTGGAGTTTCTTAATAGTTGTAAGGCAGAGCTCAGACTTATCAAAAGACAACAGGTTTTTGACAAATCAATTACATTTTACAAAGTCCTTATTAATGAAGATCCACATTTATTTGCTAAGAACAAATATTTAGCCAATATCATCAGAGATAGGGATTTTGTAACAAGATATCCTATTTACCGTAAAAGGATGTTCTTAAATTTCATCAAAGTCAGACCGGATCAGAAGGAGCACTTGAAAGTTTTTGAGGATGGTTTTGATTTTGATAGATCAGACAGTGATGATTCAGATTTCTTCTGATGGAAAACTCCAAGTTCGACATTATATTCATTCCGTTCATTTTCCAATTACTGACAAACGATTTTCAATCACTCACCATGCTAGCTTTTCTTTTACCTAAAAATTTACATCAGACTGAATATAGATTACGATTCGTACTTCGATATGATCGATAACTTTATGGGATTATCATGATGCGAATATTGTGTATTCCCGGCTGTCATCCTTCAGTAGTTGTTGAATTGTTTTCGGAAAAGTGAATATTGGTGCAAAAAAATGCTTTGTTCCTTTCTTCTAGAACGTAAACACAAGAACATTATTTTCAATGAAGCATAAAGTTAAGACTTCGCCGCCCAGTTCATCATGTCAACAGTTCTTTTCAGATAGAAATAAAAGTCATCTGATTCTAATATCGATTGTCGATGTTTTTTAGTTCGCAAATGAGTTTTATTGACGCGATAAGGAATCCGAAAACCAAAACAACCTTCAAAACACTAGACTCTTTTCCTTGACGTTTAACATTCGAATGTGAATGATCAGTTCTTTCTAACGTATGAGTTTAACCCATCAGCTAGTACCACAACTATAATTTCTATCACGCTCCGAAAAGGAAAATTATTACGGCGCAATCCTTTTCTGAGGATTCGCAGAATTGTAAACCCTTAATAGGAGAGTTCGTCATTAAAACACGATGAGTGTCTACAGAATTGAATTTCGCGCTCAAAGTGGATGGCCAATCTGTGGGGCTGGAGGATCTCTACTGTGGGGGGTGGGGCACCACAGGTGTAGGGACCCTACACAGGTGGCACGCGTATAGGGTCCCTTTTTTAGGGACCCTATACACGTGCGGGAGAGGAAAGGGGATGGGGAATGTACTGATTGACTGGTTTGCAATATCCTTCCCTATTATTTATCACTTCTGGAATAGAACAGTTACAAATCTCAAAATTGTTTGAGAATTTTTGAATTCATTTCAACAACGAATAGGGGATTGAGATATCGTCTGCTACGACTGCAAACTGCAACAGCTACTTCTGCAAGATCTTTTTCTGTAAGTTGCTAGCTGTAAGCTGTAAGTTAGCGATCAAGTTGTGGTTCGTACGTTGACTCTCGCTTTTACAATTCTGAATTCTACTAGATATCATCAAAATTAGTCGTTGTATGTGAAGATGGAAGTGGATCAAAACGGCGATCAAGTCTCTGAGTTGATCAGAGCTGTAAGAAAAGCGGATACTCGCACGACTCGACAGCTTCTGGAGAATGGTATGGATGTCAATACCACAGATGACGACGGTGATAGTCTACTACACGTAAGTTCAATCTCCTTGATGAACTCTTCTTTTATCTACACCACGTAATTCTGCTAATTTTCTTGAAGTAGAGTCATTCTTATCCATCCATCAAAAGCTTTCAACTCCACTTCAGTCTGTTAATTGAATCAGCAAGTGAAATTATTCAAATTCTTAATTTCTTACCAATTACCCAGTTTGAACTCTACTGAGAAGGATTGGTTAAGTTCAGCTTGCATGAGTGATCGATCAAATGCAATAATCTTAAGGCCTTGTCACGTTCTCGACTTGATATTCACACATGTCCTTGACACCCGACTCAGATTGTAGTGTTTCAATTCTCAATTGAGATGTCAAGGTCAAGGTAGAATATAAACCATATGAAAAATACAGAAAACATATGTGAGAATATTGAAATGCACCTCATGTGAGTGGAATTTTATAGAATTTTCATATCACACCCCGATGATTCTGTAACCAAGTCCTGACAAATTTTTACAGTTTCATCTCTATATCACTCATGGTGGTAGATTCAGTATGATTAAGGATCGATTATTTGTTTGATTGTCAGTACATTAGTCATGATAGTCATTTTACTCTTGTCAATCTAAATATGCTGCTGCCCACCAAACAGTGAATGTTGCCTCAACGTTTCTGGAACGTCGCAATTGTACCCTCGGAATGTTCCGTAAATAGTCGGAAACCCCGTTGCTGGAACGTTTAAGCAACGTAAAATGTCTACGAGATGTTTGTTGTCTCAACGTTTCCAGCACGTTTCTGGGACGTTTCAACGGTTTTTCAAACGTTGCACAAACGTTCCCGAGATGATTCTTGTGCAACCAAGACTTAGAAAATTTTTTGTTAAATAAATAAATAAATAGTTTCTAAAATTTTGTGTCTCGCAAGCTATCAGCTCCATCCCCGTTCAATCCCATCGATAGCGCTTAATCAGAAACATATCCATTTAGTACAAAAAAGACGGAGAGATTGTGCTTGAATGCAACAAGAGCCGATTAACAACAATTTATGAAAAAACAATCCATTTATTTATTTATATTCACAACGTCCAGAAACGTGCTGGAAACGTTGAGACAACAGACATCTCGTAGACATTTTACGTTGCTTAAACGTTCCAGCAACGGGGTTTCCGACTATCTACGGAACGTTCCGAGGGTGCAATTGCAACGTTCCAGAAACGTTGCGGCAACATTCACTGTTTGGTGGGTGTAGGAGAGATGCTAGGTCTAGATCAATTTATAATAAATGTCAGCAAAAGTAGGAAAAATATTCTGTGCATTCATTCCTCAGCATTTAATGTAAGTGGATGGTTTATTTTGAAATTGATGTGATGGCTGGTAAATTAGAAATATACAATGAATATCAATGGCCATCATTACACCCCAAAAATCCTCATGATACCAAAATAAGAAATGCCATAGAATGCGCAACGTTCTTCATTCTTGTCAGCTTTTTCTGTAGACCTCTTGGGGAAGGTCATCAACTCACCAGTGTATAAATAAGCCTTGTATGATTATACTTACCTATTTTTAATCACGGAGCTTAGACTGATCATTTGCGGTCAAGTCTTGCAATCGAAACCATTATTATCTATTTTGATGTTTTATTCTTATCACCTAATTAAATTTGCAGATTGCAGTGGTTTATCCACTTCCAGAGTTCATAGAATATCTGCTGGAACGTGGAGCTGATGTGAATGCAGTCCGCAAAGATGGCAAAAGCATTATACACTCTTGGGAAAGAGGAGTTCTCAGTGGAGAATGTAAGGATGATACCTACTGTGAGGTCTTGGAGTTATTAGTCGCTTATGGAGCAAGAGTGGCTGATGTGGATCTGGTGCCAAAAGGGAAATATTTGATTGAGACTATAGTTCGAATTGGCAGTGTAGATGATGCAAGATTGTTGTTAGATGATTTGAAGACGCGAGAGAATGAAATTGTGTACAACATTCTTCACGGCGCAATTTCATCTTACTGGGCAGAAACACTTGAATACTTGCTTGATACAAAAGTATTCGATGTTAACGAGACGGATCCTGGTGGTCGCACAGCCTTGCACATAGCCGCTATTGGCTATGATGCACAGTCCAGTACTTTATTATTGGAGAATGGTGCTGATCCAAATCTCAGAAATAAGAATGGCGAGGCACCACTGATTATTGCTGTTAGACTTGGGAACCCTAAAGTTGTGGATGTACTTCTATCTTATAGAGCAGATATCAATGCAGTCACTCATGATAACGTGACACTATTGGAGTTAGTTCCACGGCACCACGCACCCACATCCCTCGATCTCTATCAATGTATTATAAAACAGGTTGCACTGCTAGAGTGTCAAGGTAGCCAAGTCAATCCAGAATATCACACTCAAATGAATAGGTCACCAAGTTTCCTGCAGTATTTCTTTTTTTTTTTTTTTTTTTATTTAAGCATTTGGAAACCATACATGGTTTATATTTGCTACAAGATAATATATCAAAAATTCGAATAAAATGTAGAAATCATATCAGTATATATAACAATAAGTATTTTTCTCAAATATTTATATCATATTCTTTCAAGAATGCGTAAATAATCTTGCACGCTGCAATATCTGGAAGAGCAATCAATATTTCAATATTCATTGGTAACTGATACCCTTCATCTCTCAACTTTTGTAATAAGACTGGTCTTTTTTCATCGAGTAGTGAGCATTGCCAAATAATGTGATTGAGGTCTTGTTCCCCTTGTCCACATTGACATTCAGAGCTTTCAACGATACATATCCTATTCAAAGATTTTGCCGCATGGTAATGATCTGATCGGGCTCGATTGATTGTTACGATGAAAGCACGTGACAACTTTTTTTTATGGAACCATGGTTTCTTTCTGGGTCTATGATAATAGGAAAAATACTTGATGCCCTTTGATTTCCCTTCTTCTACAATTGTGCATTCAGTATCATGATAACTCTTGGATTTGTAAGTCTGATACAGATCTGTGAAGGGTGTGCGAAGAGGCTCCGCTTGCGAACCTTCTGTTGCACTTTTTGCTAATTTATCAGCTACTTCGTTACCGTATATACCTATATGCGCAGGTATCCAATAAATAGTGATTTCAATAGTAGGATTCTCTTTCTTAATTCGTTCATATGCACTTTTTGTCTCTAATATGTATTCATTGACTTTGGCTTGCATCTTTGTGGATTTTAAACTCAAGAGCGCACTAAGGGAATCTGAAAAAATTGAATAATTGTGTCGCGGATTCTTTTGAATAAGTATCATTGCATCCCTTAATGCTATGCATTCTGCTGTATAAATAGACATCGTGCCACTGAGCGTTCTTTTAATTTCAATGTTAAGCTGAGGACAGACACATGCAGAACCGAGAAACGGCTGAGAGTTTTTACTCCCATCGGTGTAAATTGCGATGCTGTTTTTTTGGTGCAGTAGGTCACGCATCAGATCGTTTGGATTTTGCAATGCTCTAAGCTGCAAACCAAAGTCGATTTCTACGTCTAAGGATGTGAAATTGGTAGAGTAATCATGACAATATATACTATAATTCTTCGAAGGTTTATCATCAATATCAAAAATCTGCATTATGCATTGTTTCAACATACATGGATTCTTATCTACCAGAGTTGTTCTTTTTTTAGTGTCTTGGTACGTTTTCTTTGCCATATCATATACCGGTGAATTGTTATTCGATAAGACTTTAGTGAGGTAGCATTTGCAGAGGTAAATTGCTCTTTCCTCGACGAGTTGAAGTTTCGATTCAGCAATTAGGATGTTAGTGGGAGTACTTCTACGATACCCACAAGCAGCCCGGATAGCTGAATACTGAATTCTCTCAAGCATTTCTTTGTGAATTTTTTGTCTTGGATAATAAATAAAGCTCCCATAATCGATGATTGACCGTACATAACTCTTGTATAATGTGAGTAAGGTTTCAGGGTTAGCTCCCCACCACACGCCACAAAGATATCTGATTATATTGATTGCTCTTGAACATTTTTGTTTCACTAAATTTATCTGAGGAATAAAGCTCAGTTTATAGTCAAAGACTATACCCAGAAATCTCGCTTTTTCACTTGATTTTATCTCAAGCTTACCTATCTGAATATGAGTGTCTCCTGGTTTGATGCCCTTTTTGTTGAAATGCAATAGGACCGTCTTATGATCTGCGAGTTCTAAACCTAAATCATAGAGATTCTTCTTACATATATTAACTGCCTTCTCAATGGCTCTTTTTCCTTGGTCTATTGAAGTAAACTTTGTATATATCGCGATATCATCTGCAAACTTAGATATTTTGACTCTCTTAGGTAAGCCGTTTGCTACGGGACTAGAGTAAATGACATACCATAAAGGGCTTAACACGCCTCCTTGTGGCAACCCTTTGCCAATGCTTCTGAAACTGTCGTTTAAGCTATCTGTATATATAACTCTATTATGAATTACGAATTTTGCAAATTGGACCAAGTTTTTTGAGCAGCCAATAGACGCTAGTTTATCTAGAAGTATTTCACAATTGACATTATCGTATGCTCCGCTAACATCTAGTAGTGCCGCCAGTACTTCCTTTTTTTCAGAAAAAGCTTGATCTATTTCGAGAGTGAGGCTAGTTAAATTGTCTACGGTTGATCTTCCTTTGCGAAAACCTGATTGGCTTTTTGGGATCAAATTGTTATATTCGCACCACCACTGGAGTTTCAACTTTATCATAGACTCAAGTAATTTACATAAACACGACGTTAGTGCTATTGGTCTGACCCCTGATCCGTCTGGTTTCTTGATAAAGTGGATGAACGACTTAAGCCAGTCTTCCGGGTACTCACCCTGCTCGTACATCTCGTTAAAGATGTCCAACAGTATTAACTTATACTTGATGGGCAGTTTTTGAATGATTTCATAGTCTATACCGTCCATTCCGGGGGAGGATTGGATGTTAGCACATTCCAGTACTGACAAGAATTCTGTGAAGTTGAATGGAACTTGGAAGAACTCATTTTCATCACATTTGGGGATGTTTGAAGGATCAGTGATGCACCATGGAGGACTTATCTTATCTAAGGCGATAGATATTTGATCATCGTTCTGTAAATTACTTTTTGAATGTGGTTCGCCAGGTTTAATCCATTTATTCTTAAAAAGCTTGCATTTTTGCCAGACGTATGAGGGGTCAGCCCGAAAATCGATCGTTTCAGTGAAATTTCTAAAATTCTCTCTTTTCTTGGTTCTAAAAAGTTTAGTCGCTTCGGCCTGTAAACGGTTGAATTCTATATGATCGCAAAGTCTCCGTGTGGTATCCCACTTGAGGAAGGCCGCGGTTCTAAGTCTAACCATTTTGTTACATTCGTCATCCCACCACGAAACTGGGTTTCTGTACTTTTCCGGCGGAACTTTTTTCTTTTGAGGCGTGCATTTTTTCATACACTTTGTGATGATTTGAACAAAATGATTATATTTACTCTTCGCGGTCAACTGATCATATTCTTGTGACAAAAATGTTTCAAACTCAATATTTAGATCATTTTGAAATTTATCCCAATTCGTTCGAAGAGTCTTCAGCTTAAAAGACTTTTTTTCATACAAATGCTTTTCAACGTTTACAACACATATCAATGGGTAATGATCAGATCCATATGTTTGGTTCAAAGCGCTTACGTTGATATTTTGTGCGATATTCGTGGTTGAAAAGAGTAGATCGATGTTTGAATGATAATCACGCTTGAAATCCGATCTTGTAATAGTATTGCTGTTATGTAATACTAGGTTATGACTTTCTACACTCTCTGATAATCTCTCGCCATTCGCATCAGTATCTGGGCAATTCCACGCAATATTATGAGCGTTGAAGTCGCCGACGAGTATACAAGCTCGGTTTATGTTTACATTTTGGACAATTCTATCCCACCGGCTCTGGGATAGAGATCCGTCTGGGACTCTATAACAGACAACTATATCTAAGACTGGCTTCATATTTGTGATTCGCAAAGCACAGAGTTCTACTGATGGATGTGGTGATTGGACGTTCTCAATTTCAACATACGCAATTGATTTACGAAGTAATACTAATATACCACCCCCATTACCGTGTTCTCTGTTCTTTTTGTATTGAACGAAATTTGTCGAAAATATACGATCAGAGTCGAAATCATCTGTTTTCAACCACGATTCCACACAAATAAAAATATCGATATTTTTCAAGAGATTTGGGAGCTCGAGCTTCCGCTTGTTTATACTTCGAGCGTTCCAGTAAAGGATCCTTAGATCTTTTTTGATAAGTTTACTATTCATTTTCTAACATATTTTTCTCTATCGATAACTTGATTGAGTCATTCGCGAAGGAATCGTCGCTAAACGCGATCTCATCTTCGTCACTTAGAATTGTCTTTATTCGGGTGATTCTAGTTTTGATACCGCGATCTTTCACGAATTCATACGTATCACTAAGCATTTTGCTCAAGGCAGGGAAGTTGTGAGTGAGCCTACTCGCTTCCTGCCGGATGTCCGTCTTATTTTCTCCAAACGAGTACTTTACAAAGTCAACTAAACCATCATAACTCACCGGATACTCCTCTGCTTTAGAAATTATAAGATTCTTTGCTGACATAAAATTATCATCTACATCACTTTCACTATAGACTCTCGGTTTTTTCTTAGAGTTTGTAACTGATTTTGATGTTCTATTCTGCTTCTTGACGTCTGCTTGGCTGGACTCTAAGGTCGAGGACGATGATGTTGAGCAGGATAAGGGCCTCTTGACCCCCGTCGCCGGGAGTTGTGGGAATGACTCTGCATCCATCCCAATACTCTGACTGTCGGTTTGAGTAGTGAGAACTGGTACATGATTTTCTCCATCCAATACTTCGAGATCGTTATTCATCAAATCTTCGTTATTAGCTACCTCTGCAGTCACCGATGTAATTGCAGGGTTTTTGCAATTTTTAGCAACATGCCCCTCCTCTTTACAGAGAAAGCATGTAATATTCTCGGATGAGAAGTAGATCCAATGTGGCACATCTTTATACACAATTTTCATATTACTTGGTATTTTTGAGATATCCTCTGGCGCGATGTATACTTGTTTTCTGAAGCTCTTTATGTGTGCCAATTCTGGAAGGTTAATTCCAGCTCGCATCGGTGCCACTCGAGACACAGGTGAAATTCCAAGTTTACCAAGTTCTTGTTCGATTACTACTCGAGGAATACACGGATGGACATTTGAAATTATGACTCTTTTTGCCTTCGAAACGAGAGACCGCACTTCGAGCGATCTGTCGTCAACGTTTATTTTGGCTCGCTCACTTACTAGTTTGTCGACCAATTCTTCGCTGCTGAGGTAGAAACAGATTCTTGCGTGTGAGATTCTTGATACGTATTCGATGTCTTTTGGATTAATCATTTTTGCCAATGCTACTGTATATGCTTCTACCGTCTGTCCTTCGATTGCATCAAATACTATCGCTTGCTCTCTTGTGGGAACTTTTTCTTCTTGGACCATGGTCGAAAACGATGGTTTGGGATTGGCACTCACTTGATTTTGACTCATTTTTAACTTTGGATGTTGCGAGGTCTCTGTGCTCAGAGACACAACGCAGTCAATGCTATCTACGAGAGATAGACTTGAAAATGCACGAAGCACAAATTCACTGGCACTCTAAATTCCACAGCTCGCGCGTATGGGTCGATATATCACATATCGACATTACTCACTCGCGGGACGATGCTAGTAAACACGTCTGTACTGCCCGACGGCTCGCGTCGGAATCCTCCTGCAGTATTTCAATAGCTGTAAAGAGGAGCTTATACTTATCCAAAGGAAGCAAGTCTTTGACAAATCGATCACATTTTATAAAATTCTCAATGAGCAAGATACACACTTAATTGTCAAGAACAAATTTTTAACCAATATCATCAGGCGAACGGATTTTGTAGCAAATTATCCCATCTATGGTAAGAGAACATTTTTAAATTTTCTCAAAGTCAGACCCGATCTAAAGGAGCATCTAAAAGCATTTGATTATGATCTTCGATAGATCAAACAACAATTTGTGAAAGGAGACTTCAGGTTTCATCTTTTTGAGGGATTCATCGAAGTCTTCTAGTCCATACACGTTAACCTTTCGATCATACTTTTCTATTACTCCTCATGCTTATTAACTAGAGTGCAAGGAATACCATAACATCCGATAGTATCGAAACATAGAATGTGCATACAGTAGATTGAATATAGATCCTCAATCATAGTTAGGATGATTATTGATCATCACATTTGTTAACGACAGTTCAAACATTGTTTTTCGCTACTACCCAGTCGCATTTGTTCATTCTCGACTTTCCAAAGCCTGAGTGATTATCGATAAGCATGAAATCCCGAGTTTTCTTGATTTGTTTGAATTTCTCCTTCAATATGAGTACAATAAACATCTTTTTGATAGAATCGTGGATCTTATGGATCAAAATAACCTTGTATCAGGTGGATGTAGTAAGGATTGGATCCGCCTATCTCAAGAAAGTCTTTCCGAAGTGAAATAAAAGTGATTGAATTTTGTCCTAGGTCCATCCGCGGCTCACATGGGTTATGTTGCCGCGAAAACGTTAACGGAACGTGTTAGGACCTTCCATTTCGACGCGCAAGCTCACAACCACTCCATCCGAAGTTTCCTGCACTATTATATCGGAATACACGTGATGATGAAGTTTCAGATCGGTCCGCCAGGTCATCGATCTTATTTTTTAAGATTATTTTTTTGGAATGAGAAGTTGCATGTACAGTAAAACCTGTCTCTATGGGCACTTCTAAAATTCGGACACCTCCCGATTGCGGGCGCTTTCCCGTGGATCCGAATTTCATTCCATAAGCTTAAACGGTATTCTTTCTCTATAATTCGGACACCTGCCTAATATGGTCGATTTTCGAGATCTCAAACATATGATGTCACATGTTGAAGGCACCTGTAAATTTAGGGCAGCCACTCATCCAGTTGTCAAAATGAGCCAGGTATGCATGTCGAAAACTTATGTCAAGCTCACAACGAGCTTGGAAGAGACGTTTCTATATTGAGAAAAGCAAAGATCATTAATTTTCTGAGTTCTAAACTACATATTTGAATATTCAACGAAAATTAATGATGAATCAATTGAGGGTATAATTTCGACATCTGTGTTGCTTGGTACTTTAAAATTCACAACAGTTAATTTCTAATCATTCACAGTTATTAGGTCAATGACTTTGAATGCTAGAATGTTGGATGTTTACTTTGACGCAGGGTACTTTTGAGCCAATCCTAGAGATCCCTCAACCTTTGAGATTTTCAAATTCAAAGTTCTGAGTTTGCAGACCCACGATCTGAGTATGTTCTGAATCTTGAATTTCCGAATCACCATCATACCGAATTTTGAAATCCCGAATTTGAATAATTATGAATCTTGACATTCCACATCTTGAGAATTCCGAATTCTCATCGATGACCATTTTACTTCTTCCAAAATTGTATGGTTTAGGATAGGTTCTTTCAAAATTTGTACTTTCTATCATTTCGAATCAGATTCTATAATTTGGACACCTGTCTATTATAGCGGGCCAGGCTGGAATCGGAGGTGCGCGAATTAGAGAGGTTTTACTGTACTGTCATATCCGCAATTCCAAGTATGCATATTCTTAAACAATCGTAGGATTCTTGTGGCAGTGGGTATTCTAGAATTTTTCCCTCAAAATATGATATAGAACAATCTTTTTTCATAAGTGTCATGACCACAACGCTTATTACATCAGTCACCGAGCCTCGCACCGAGCCATGTGTCTCATCCTTATTATGGGATTTCCACTGAAACAGAAATTGTCATTAACATCACACAACGCATCCCAATTTCACTTAGAGTCACTTTGTTCTGGACTATATTCCAAGGAAACGTGTGAAATAATTGAATGCCAGCGCGAGAAAAGGTACAGAATCGGGCTGCATAGTGCTGTGCGTCAATATTTGTAGTCGAAAATTAGCCATGTAAATAACTTTGTCAGTTCCGTGCATACCATGTTACCCCAATAGAAGTAAAAATTTATCTAGGCGCAAACAATTTTTACCTCTAAAGTATGATGGGAATAGATGGAATCCGCGCAGAAAAGTTCCTACGATCAACTCCATTATTTTCGCGATCAGTTTGAATTTGAAGGGCAAAATATCAACTCCATGTACATAGAAGCCGATTACGAGGATACTCTATAGGACAAACACTAGAATGAAACTATAATTTTCCACACGTTTCAGCACAAATTATCATTCTATACGCAAAAATGAATGAAAAAAGTTGGCATAGGCATTCGGAGACTCAATATTCAACTTCTGGATTTTCAGCACCAAAGCGTGTAAGTTTTCGCGATAATACTCCTGCACATTAAAGCAATATCCGTTGGGCAGTACTGGAAAATGAAGAGGTATAACGTTACTTCTTCATTTTCAGTTTATCGAAATTTCAAAAAAGCATAATACTGCGAGAGGGTCTTTCCTCTCATCGTCGATCTTCTACCCGATTTCATGCCAACTCCCTTGAGCATTCTTTGATTGCGATGAGGTCATTATTTCCACTCAAATAATGAGCCCTGAGTCCCGGTAACTATTTTGCATGTGTATTAGTGGGTGCATGCTCTCGGTAAAATCTTAGAAGGGAGAGACTTCTTTTCGTATCGAAGAAATTTGAACCTAATGATCTTGTTTGTCATACGCGCATATGATAGCATACACTCGTAGTCCTTGGGATGGACGAATAGCTTCTTTTGGCGAGTCTTTTGGCAAATTTTTCGGGCTGATCTGCAGAACAGAGAAGGATATACTTGCTCGATTTTTTGGCACACCGCTGCTGCTGTACAGAACGAGGTACAGAGAATGTTTTTGCTTGCGGCAGTGCGTCTCCCTCGTTTTTTCATGCTCGTCAACGAACAACCGCTTCTATTATGCATTCAATTAAGCCGCGCACGCCGTTTTGCAGCCTCGGGTTAGAGTATATACACAGAGGGGAGTGAGGAGGAAGCACCGAAAATTGGAATACTGTGGCTGTTTTCTGACTCTGTTCATTGCAGCAAACCGTGTACCGGCTCGCATCCGCGCATTTTTGCAATTGCGGAAGTGCCACGTGTACGTGAAAAATGTTTACCGCAATTGCGGGAAAATTATTTGTGTATTCAACACCCCTTATACGTGTAATGGGCACTGCATCAAGTGCTCCTTACACCCGAACCCACGCCAAGATAGTCTAACCTGACACAATAAACCTTGTTTTACCAAATACACTGTGACCCAAAAAAAACCGGCCCCCGGAAAATTTTTTTTCTGTCAGATTTTTTTGAAAACTGACGCTGTCACTCTAGGTTTTCGGGGTCGGGGATCCCAAAAAAATAGTTCTCAGGCCCCAAAAATTCACGAGTCTAAATTTACAAAATTTATTTTCGAAATTTCGCAAAATTTGTTAGGACAAGTTGGGCTCAATCGAAAGGCCGTAAAATTTCACGAAGGTATGACTTGTTGCAATCGCCGTTGAATGCAAAGCTGATTTTTCATTTAATGTTGAAAATTGCAAGATTCAAAGAGCAAACTGGCTGCGTGAACTTGGTCGCGTCAGCCGTGCCAACCCCTTTCAATTTTGCTAAAATTCCAAGTCGTGGGATCGTCTGCTATTGTTTACATTCAGTATGCGTATGCTCCGCATAGGTTAAGATTGCCGAAATGTTGAGTATGTTAGCTGATCGACGATTTGAAATTGATGAGGCGTTCTTTTCTGAAGAAGCAATATTTGGCATCAAATGCAGTGTAGATGCCGACGGCAACATAACCTGTAGAATTGTTTTCATCGTGGATCCATCATATTTGTCATCAAAATTCTCATCAGTGGGCGATGATGGGCTGGTCATTATGCCCGAATCTGTTTACATACTCGAACACAAACCAGGTTCTAGTGTCATTTTCCTGGTCTGAGTGACATCCCCGCAGAAATATGAGCGCAAATTCCACAGAGAATCAGTCTCATCTTGAGATCGATCAAAATGATGAGTTTTGTTGCAACACTGTGAAAAGTCACATTTCCATCTGCGTTTGACATAAAAAATTCATGAAAACATTGCCTAAAGCAAGGAAATGACATTCGAATCTGTTTTGAATATGAGTTTGGCGATAGATTCGCGCAGAGAAAAAATCAGATAGCAACTGAAAGACGGGAATTCTGATGACATAGACGAATAATTCAATTCCCATTGATCAACACAATTGCCACGCTGTGAGAGTCAAAGTATCGTCTGCCATCGATCTTGAGACAAATAGTTTTCTCCTAAAATTGTGCTCAAATTTCCGTGAAAGTAATGCCAACAGCAGCATTATAAAACGAGAACCTTTTCTGTGCATAAGTTTAGAAATAGATTCGCACAGAGAAAATACTGAATCTTGATTCGGTAACGAGAATTTTGATGACACAGACGATTAGTCCAACACTAATTGATTTACGCTGTCTCCATAGCCTCAGCATAAAAGATGTCGTCATATTCTTATTCGACACCGGTCTTGAGAGAAATATTTTCCTTTTGGGTTTGTGCTGAAATTTCCGTGAAGATATCGCTCGGACCAGGAAAATGACATTAGAACCTGGTTCGTGTTCGAGTATATGAACAGATTCGGGCAAAATAACCAGCTTATCATCGTCCACTGATGAGAATTTTGATGACAAATATGATGGATCCACGATAAAAACAATTCTATAGGTTATGTTGCCGTCGGCATCTACACTGCATTTGATGCCAAATATTGCTTCTTCAGAAAAGAACGCCTCATCAATTTCAAATCATCAATCAGCTAACATACTCAACATTTCGGCAATCTTAACCTGTGCGGAGCAGACGCATACTGAATGTAAACAATAGCAGACGATCCCACGACTTGAAATTTTAGCAAAATTGAGAGGGGTTGGCACGGCTGACGCGACCAAGTTCACGCAGCCAGTTTGCTCTTTGAATCTTGCAATTTTCAACATTAAATGAAAAATCAGCATTGAACGGCAATTGCAACAAGTCATACCTTCGTGAAATTTTACGGCCTTTCGATTGAGCCCAACTTGTCCTAACAAATTTTGCGAATTTTCGAAAATAAATTTTGTAAATTTTGACTCGTGAATTTTTGGGGCCTGAAAACTATTTTTTTGGGATCCCCGACCCCGAAATCCTAGAGTGACTGCGTCAGTTTTCAAAAAAATCTGACAGAAAAAAAATTTTCCGGGGGCCGGTTATTTTTGGGTCACAGTGTATAGTATCATCATTATACACGCTTAAATTGAAAAGTCATTCGGTTTTTACGAATATATCTGAATCATGAAGTTTTACTTCTTGAAAATCATTGTTTTACAGGTTTCAAAAGCCTTATATGAATAGACAGAAAAAATTTCCGACATTGGGCACTCTCATGAATCTAATGAAAGGGCTTAAGACGCTTGAATACGAGCTTGAACATTTTTTCGGCATGCCGATGAAAGTCTTAGTCACATCCTATCTTATCAATCTTCGATATCTATTTAGAGAAGTGTATGGCTGATTTCGAGGATAAACCTCTTGTCGAATAGGATTGAATGAGCCCCTACAATATAGCGTCCTGCTCTAGCCCATGGGTGGTGTTATGAGGTACACTTTGTGCCAATTTCTTTCAAAACCCAATGGAACCCACGCAGTGATCAAGAATTTTTTCGTCGAAAAATAACCCCCCCCCCCTCTCCCCCAAATCGAACCCTTGCTAATCTCTCATCTTTCTCGTTCGTTCACTCTTTCAAGCCGTTCACTACAAACTTGCCTTACTTGCCCTTGATATCAGAAATGCTGTTTCTCTCATCCGAACATGTTTGTGGGATTGAAAAATGGTGGAAAATCTCAAAATTAGAATTTTGAGAATTTTTCATTTTGTATCTTTCTCGCCCTTACAGTTCCGTTCTGAAACTCCATTGATGTTCTGTTATGTTTTTGTGTGACGTGCGCCACGCACTCCTATTTTTACAATAATCCACGCCTTGATTCATGCCTCATGGAATGAATGAAAAAACACAGCAAGTTCGAACCGGAATATTTCAAAAACAAGTAAACACGTTCATAAATCACCACTCCAGAAAATCGAGGATGCGCAATCTGTCTCGTGCCCTCCGCGTACGAGACATTGCCACTGTCCTGGTTTTCATGGACTTTCAGCCCGGAACAATAAACTCATTTCGCGGAACCATAAAGCCATTAAGTATTGTCCAGGATATCCTGGACATTTTCACAGTTTAACCGTCAGCTCAATAGAATCCTCATAAAACCATTAAACATTCGTCCCGGAAATCGTGGACAACTCCAACATCCCGACCGCTGAACGCACGGGACTTGGACGACATCCACGGCTTCCAAGACTCCACGCGTACCGGACATCTCAAATACTTAAAACATCCGCGACTCCGCGGATTCAAGGGACACGGACTCCCTATATAAACCCGAGCCCCTCTGGCTCAAGGTCTCAGTCGATCAGTCGAGTTCAGTCACGCTACACGTCGTACGCACCAAGTCTCGGTCAGTCCGTTACCAGGCCCGTCGGCTTCCCGGCGCGGCAGTTACCAGCCCGTACGCCTCAAGTTCATCGGCTCACCGCCTCCACGTCCACGTCACCACCCAGGTTGTACCCTGCCTGTAGTTGTCGTATCCGGTCGTGCTACGGTCACCGCGATGAACGCGTTCGAATCCTACCACGTAGAATCAGTGTGATCCAATATGGATGAGTATGTGTGTGTAGCACTAGTGTTTCGCACCTCGGCAGACGCGGCACAATTTAATCTCAAGTCTGTTCGTCTCATTCACATCCCCATTCAAACCCCACCGTCCGAATCCAAGCCTAAATGCAATTCTCTTTAAAATCAGTAACACCAGTGTTAGAAGCATTTCATCGCGACTAGAATGGAACGTAAGAACCCTTCAGGTTCGAAACCTCGAGCCCGCACAGTGAACACCCAGGGCCAGTGCCGTGATAGCCCATGCGGTATTCGTTAAGCGAGGAAGCTCGCCCGTCTTGGAGCCATGATGGCCGCGACTCAGGCCCCTCAGGCCCCGTCTCCAGATCTTCAAACCGCAACTCCGCGCAACGAATAAAATCATTCCTCGTCGCTTCACGACCACAGCACGCACCGATCGCATCTCTCGCAAAGGCGTTCGCCATTGACGTAAAACCCTACCGGAGTGACTCAAGCTGCTCACGCATCCTCTTGGTAGTGGTTTGCCCCGGCTATCTCTCATTCCGGGATACGTCATGTGTAGTGGCAGATATTTTCTAGAATTTTCCAGAACTTTCGCTACAATACAAGGAAAGTACCACAAATTATTAATTATTGAAAATCGATGATGTTCCCTAGAGGGGACAAAGTAGTAAACGGATTAAAATATGTGACTCGATTTTGATCCTCCGCACAAATAAAGAATTATCTATCTATCTACTCATCTTTTTACAGCTGAAAAACTTTCAAATGATGAAGGTATTACATTCCTGATAGATTTCGATCTCTTACAATGTCTAATAGAAATATTCATGAACATGTGTGATTCCGGAACTGACTTGATTCTCGCAGAAATTTTGTGTCGTCATCTTTCCAAGACAGCCTGAGTATTTTGTTGAGCTCCGAAATCCTAGCATATACATGTGATATTCTCAATTTTTAATGTGAGACCTACGAGTAGCCTTACAGTACGCAATCAATGTTCAAAAAGGAGCCTAAGTATAGTGAAGTATTGATAAGGAGGACATAATTTTGATCGAAAATCCTTTCTAAAATTATCTTGATCTCTGAAGTTTCTTTCTGCCATTCCAATTTTAGTGCTCATTCAATGAAATGTCCAAACCCTTAAAATTATCGAACCAGGGCATTGAGCCACCGCCTTGCGAACAGATATCTCGTATGACAACCCGTTGATATGCTCAATTTTGAAGATCATTGCTCTCTTGGTTTCGCATTGCTATTTCTCCCAAAGAGGGCATCCCTCTCAAAGTCGACTGTATCTTTTGAATCCTTGAGTAGTTATTACAAGGATACCATTATCTTTGAAACAAGGGAAGTTGAGTAATCGAATCATGCTGTTCGCAATAAGATATATTCAGCTTTTGCAGTCCTTTTATCGAAATAGTTATGTTCCAATCATGAGCCCTCCTCCCTCGCATTTCTCAATCCCTGGAAGAATAACGCCAGCTTGTCGCAATAATTTGATATTCTCATTTTTAGAAATTCTAGATCCTTAGGCAAAGTTGTTGCCTTAAAAAGTATTACGAGTGTGAATCAATACCTCTTATGTCATGTGACATACCTCAATCATGCACGGCACTTTTCTTATACTTGATCAATTGGAAGAAGCACAGTGTCAAGAAATAGGGCTCAACGCCAAACTACCTGTATACTGTGAGCAGGTTACTTAGGCCACACACAAGCTTTTATGCCGTTAGTCTCTTTCGACCGATTGACGAAAGGGGATCAATATCTATCTTAGACCGGTAGAATTGGAATTTTTTTTGGCGGTAGAGGATAGGTGCGAGTTTTATTTTTTTTTAGGTGCGGGACACCCCATAGAATCATATCTACTACTTCCGAACAAATTTTGTTGGCCGGAAAAAATTATTAACGATGAAAAACGGTAAAAAATGACATTTTTTGGGCATCAACGCCTATAACTTTGTGCATTAAGTTCCTAGCGGATTTTCTTTCATTTCATGTTGTAGTTGATAAAAAAACCTACAGAATGAAAAAAAAATTCATCGCTCTAGCACATTTTTTGTTGGAGTTACATGGGTTTAAACAATAAAAGACCTATTATAAACAAATGGTTGTCAATCGTCCAATAAATAACAAATGGAACTGAAAACCCGGAAAATTGGTAGTCCTCATTGATGTCAATAAGCATACAAAAATTGGTGAAGATTCGTTGAATAGTTTTCGAATGCTGCTATTTGTTTATAAAAAAACCGTTTTCCGTAGAAGTGGCATAACTTTGTTATAAACAAAGATGGCGTGTTCGGGATTGAACAGGGTGATTCGTTGTAGTCTACTCTCCAATATCCAACGATGATAATAATCATATATCATTCAGGCGACTGTCAGGAGCTAATTGTTTATAATCTTCGATCTGCCCGTATTTAGTTTATCTCCTGGCTCGGCGGGGATTGAATTTGGGAACTTGATTTTTTTTGCATTATATTGCGCTTATTTTTGTCCAAATTTTAAGCCCAACCACGTTGTTCTACGACATTTAGGCTATGAGATAATTTTTTTTTTCTTAAAATTCATTTTTCATAAACAATTGAGCATGAAGGTCTGAAATTTGATTGAATGATAGATCAAAACCTGAACTTTCATCTTATGAATGTCTGGACCCTTCAAGTGCAGTTGCCCGCTCACCACTAGCAAGTATAAAAGTTGTTAAAATGCGAGTTTTAAGAATGTGGCTGCTGACGGCGTGGTGGGGGGAGCCGCGCCGCGCCGCGAGTCAAGCTGAGAAAATGGAACGGCGCGCTTCAAATCCGAGCGCCAAGTACTTTTTCGCAATATCTCAGGTTCTACGTAACCAATCTTCTTCATTTTTTTTTTAATCTGGGGTAGCTCGAGGAAAAAAATCCATTGGATTGTTCCATTTTCGGATTCTACCTCGTCTCGATGATATATCTTGATAACTTGTAAAAGAATGAAAGATGGTCGTTCAGATAGAGAGTTTACAGAGTGTTATGAGAATAAAATACTTCCGCCGTACGCTTCCTAGTTTTCTCAGCTATATTCTGGATAATTCTCTAATTAGAACAATTTAGGAAGATTCAAGGTAGTGGTGCACGACGCATATCTAAGTAATGAAACTTTCCTTGGGCTACAGATTCTCGATCAGTGTCAACCACTAGTTGTTCCATTGCAGCAGCACGCGTATTAAACAGATTTACTTTATTGTATGCAATCTCTCATTGACATTTCTGCGAATGATTTCAATCATATGAAACACCCTTTACCTGTCTACGATGGGTTTTCCACGCGCGTATCTGTCGCTGAGCCAAACTATAAACGTGTTCAAATCTTCACACAATGCTGTTCAATTCGGCGGTCATTCAGTTTCGAATTTGCCGCCAATATATTCTAAAAGGCAGAACCTTCTCAAAAGTATTCTACCATTATTGTGTTATTTTGACAGTATTGCGGCGCCTTTGTTCTGAGAGTGGAGTAGTTTATCAGTTGACCGATGATTCTCGGAGCGCGAGCACGCGTGGTGCATTGTTGCACAGGTCAAAACACGCTACGGCAACAGCACAGTTGATTCGGTCTGCTATATAAAAATTGGTTGTAAGGAATTTGTATGTTTTTTTCGCGTGTGGCAAGTGTACATGTGCCTACTCTTATAATCTGCTCCATCAGCTCTGTTAATGCTGTTCAATATTTTCGACAAGTGGTTAGCAGTTAACATTTGGTACTTCGAAAGAATCGACGGGGTTGCGTTATGATTGTACGGTAAGTTGCATTTCATTTCAAAGATGCGTTTGATGCTTATCACAGCAAAATCAAAGTAGTCATGCATGCACTCATACGAGCAATCAACTTGATTCTCTCCATCAAGATTGTAATAATTACTCCCTTTCTTTCTTTATTAAACTCTTAGCCTTTCGTCCGAGCATCTACGATTAGCTTTCGATGAAAATAATCTCGTCTGCTGTATTGATATTGATGAAGAATGAAAGGAGATGCCAGGATCATTAAAGTTGAAAATCCTGCAGTGAGTGTAAATCTTAATCATCGATCGCCGATTTAATGATGCAGCTGACAGTATACGAAAAAACAGTCGTTAAGACAGTATACAAAGAAATTTGAGTTGTTCCAGATGTAAGTAATGAGTCGATCATGATCTGTGAGAATTGTGTTTGGCTATCTTTAATTCTCCTGAATCTTACAGTGATTGTCAAGATGAATAACAATCAATCAGAGAGCCCGCTTCAAAATAGCCTTGAATCAGAAAATGCTACGCTACATATGCCTGGTCCCTCAACACAAGATGCCAGTGTTTCAAAATCTTCTGAGCAAAACGTAAATGAAAAATCTCTGTTAGGGGAGACAAACTGCATTATATGCGCGCAGCCGATGGAAAATGAGGTTGGTAGCAAAAAATCGATTCGTTTAACCATCCGAGGTATAGGCACACTCTGCAATGCGAGAAAAAAAAAAAAAAAAGACAAGTTACATACGAAGATAAAGCATCTAGAAGAAATATGGGTTCACGATTCTTGTCGGGCCAACTATATTCGTTCTTCATCTAGCAAAACTCATTCAGAACAAACTTCGAAAAATGATAGTCCTGTTTCTCATGTATCGACTCGATCCAAAAAAACCAAAGAATTTCTTTTCCAAACTTCGTGTCTCTTCTGCGGTCTTGATGCTGGACCAAATTATTTGGAAAAACAAGAAAAATCAAACTCCACTAAGAGAAAAAAAGTGTCCGTCATAACCAACACGAATACTAGAGATTCTATCATAAAAATGTGTCAAGAGAGGAACGACGAGGAGAGTGACAGGGTGCTGTCTCGAATTTTATCCACCCCCGATTTAGTACCAGTTGGGGCAAGATACCATTATGATTGTTATCCGAAATTTGCATCACGTAAAATCTCTGATGGAAATGATCAGTGGTCTGATCCCGAAATTGATAAAGTAACCCAGTTTATTATAGAATATATTGAAATGAACAACGAAGAAAGCCAATACTCTCTGAATGATTTGATAGAGAAGAGTGGTGTCAAAGTTATTCGGGTGAGATCGGTGAAAGATCGATTAACATCGTACTATCGTGATAATATTATATTAACGAGCATAAGGAACGATTGCATCATAACATATATCGATAGAAGTAAGAAGATTTTGAGTGAATATTGGTATAAACAGAAGTGTAAAAACGATATCGAAGAACGAAGAAGAGTAGTCGAAACTGCGGCCAAAATTATTTTGGAAGATATTCATGAAATGGTTTATGATACCCAAGAGTATAAGGCACCCATCAAATTCCTAGAAACTGTCTTTTCTGATGTACCCGCTACGTTGAAATTATTATTAGATGGAATCATTAAGACAAAGAAGAGAGATAGTTCATCAGTGAAGTGGGATACGAGAGTTTGCTCTATTGCACATGCCATCCTTGCTTCGGCTCGCCCTCGGACCTTCATTTCACACTTGCAGTTGGCTCTATCATCGATGTTGCATAAGCAGCACGCTTCAAAAAAACTTATTGACAACCTTTCCCATCTAGGTTTCTGTGCAAGTTACGAAGAGACCATCCTTTTCGAAGCATCTATCGTCTTCGATCCAATTATCTACACTTTTCTTCAAGCCTACATTCAATTCATTTTTGACAATGCTGATCACAATACCCTGACTATTGACGGTATGGGCACTCTGCATGTCTTAGCAGGTGTTCTAGTTGTAACACCATTCTCAAGTGTCCAATCTGAAAACCCGATAAAGAGGCTAAAAAAGATTCCGCCAGCTTCCGAAACGGGTAAATTTGGTTACATGGCCCTTCAAAAGTACAACGGTGCTTCAGGAACAGGACTTAATAATGTCAAAATGGAAGCTGTCGGACACGAACCCGGTGAGACACCACTCGACTTACTGAACTTACAAGATCTTGCGTGGCTTTCCGGCAAAAGCTTCAGGCCATCGGTTACGAAAGGCTGGAATGTTTTCATGGAGATGATCTCAAGCACTATTGATGATGTCCAGAAATCAAGAATCATTTCACTCCCTATTATAAATAATCCTCCAAGCGATCTCGATTCAGTTTATACAGCATTGATGCATGCCGATCAAGAAGCCAAAAGGATAGGCCAAAAACACGTCTTTGTAACCGGGGACCATCCTATTTACATGAAATTTGAATTTATTATTGAGAATCGAGACAAGACTAAAGACGAATTGAGCAGTGTACTCGCTCGAATTGGTATTTTCCATCTGTCCATGTCTCTTTCTAATTCTGTATCATCCACTATGGATGGTAGTGGATTCAGAGAAATTTTGGGATTGATATATGCCGAGAATTCTATCGATGCTATAATCTCCGGCAAAGCAAGCGATCGAGCTATGAGAGCACACAGACTCGTCCTCGTTAGCATCGCAACGTTGATTTTGAAAGAGATTGAATTTTCCCCTGAAGGGATGTCTCATCTCGAGTTCATTTTTGATAACTTGGAAAATCCCGAATGTGATTTAAACAACCTCCTAAATAATGATCTAATGAAATCCATTCTGTCGAAGTTTCTAAAACAATGTCGAGTCATTGAGCAAAGAAGTCCCACTGGAAAATTGTGGATCCAATATTTCACATCAGCTGTATTGATATTCAAAATCGAAGAAGCCAATAAGAGAGGTGATTGGAATCTCCACTTAGAAACACTGAGGCACGCTCTTCCGATTTTCCATGCTACTGCACACTTAAACTATGCTAAAGCCACTCATTTATATCTCCAAAAGATGATGAAATTAAAGGAAACGATGGATTCGAACGAATACCGTTTGTTCACTGAAGAAGGCTACTGGACAGTGCGTCGAACCGACAGTCATTTTTTATCGGGCAATCCAACAGATCTCATCATCGAGCAAGTTTTTATGAGGAGTATGAAAACTGCTGGTGGCTTAACTCGAGGTCGTGGTATCTCCGAAGGAGTTGTCGCAAAATGGATCATGTCGATGATTGTTGTCACTGATGTTACGTACGCGATGGAAGATTTTTGTCACTATGCGTACGCAAACAGTGAGCAATCATTGGAAGATCGAAAAGCATTGATAAAGAGAGATGCAGAAGACTTACAGAAAATAACTGTGTACCTCTCTACTCACAATCCTTTTGATGTAACGGAAACGGACTGTGTTGTTTCCGTGAGTACTGGGCTCAAAGGAGATGATCGTGTGAACTGCCATCAAGTTTTTGAAATTGGATCAAATTTGTTGTCTGGGACGTATGGAAAGAAATTTGACGACATCAAACTTCAGCGGAAACACAGAGTCATATCTTTAGGCGCAGCTCAATCATCAGTCGTTGTCGACAACGACTCAGTTAGAATAGACCCAACTTTGCTTTTTCAAAGACTGGCTATGATAATTGAAAATAAAGAAGACATGAGAGAGCACCTTAAACTAGAGCTTGCGCCATATCCCAAAGCTCTGTTTGATCAAGATGGTATGTCCAAAACTTCAAAGCACAAATTCATTGATAATTTTACGGTTGTTTCTGGGATACCTGATACATCTGGAGCTAGCAACGTTGTCGACGGCGGACTTCTACTGCATCGTATAACGTGGAAGCAGAATGAAAATACAGACGATATCTTGAAAAAGTATGTCAACTATGTGAAGAAACATTTTTCTCAAGATACAACTATAGTTTTTGATGGGTATCCAGAAATCCCCCAAGCACGTCATATCAAAAGCTTAGAGCGGGCGCGCCGATTCCATCAAAAACAGGCTAGAGAGGTATCTTTCCAGAAAGGGATGAAAATTCCTCTGTCAAAAGATAAGTTCTTACTGAATGAGAAGAACAAAAATAGTCTCATTCTGGTGCTTAAGGAGGAGCTCGATGCTGCAGGCTTCGCAACCCTTCAAGCAGAGGAGGATGCCGATATCCTTATTGTAGAAACCGCCATTAATCTTTTCAGAGAACAGAAAAAACCCTCAATCATTGTGGGGGAAGACATAGATTTATTGGTGATTTTAAATCAAAAGACGAATACAGATGATCAGATCGATTTCTTCAAGCCGGGGAAGAAGAATGTACCTGCTAAATTTTTTACTTGCAACAGCTTCCGCCCCGAAAATCTGTCTCATTTAGTTGCATTTTTTCATGCATTTTGCGGGTGCGATACTGTCTCGTCCATTTATGGGAAGGGCAAAAACACGATAGTCAAACTCTTTCAAAATAAACCTGAAATGATTCCACTTGCCGAATCTTTCTACGTGGCTGATACGCCTAAAAGTGTGTTGTATGAAAATGGGATGAGAATAATAGCAAAGTTGTACGATGCTGAGTGCAGTTCTTACGATTTGGATGAGATGAGGTATACGTTGTTCAGAAAGAAGACAACGAAAACATCGTTTCAGCTGGAACAGTTACCTCCTACAAAGAAAGCTGCCATGCAACATATTTTGAGAGCCTACCTGCAGGTTCAATTGTGGTTAGGCAATGAAAAAATAACGGCAACTGATTACGGTTGGTATGAAGCAGTAACATCAACAAATACTCGGTGTTTGAAGCCAACTTACGTTCATGACAATATATTAATTCCACCTGACCTGATGAAACAGATTTCTTGTTCGTGTAAGAAAGGTTGCAAGAGTAGGGCTTGTTCTTGTGTCAAACTTGGGGTAACTTGTACCGATCTTTGCTCAAACTGTCATGGAATCCTTTGTAAAAATGTTACTGATTTTGTGTTAGAAATTCCTTCTGTTGATCTTAATACGGACGTTGAAGCTGGTGAGATATTGCATGATTGTCACAGTCACGGTATGGCTACAGAAATGCAGATTGATCAGAATGATGACGAAAATTGCGATCAAGATACACGTTAATTCCCTATTTTAAGTTCTACAATAAGGTTCATTCTCGATAAGCACTGTGTTGAATAACTCCAAAGAATAAAAATGAGTACTGAATGATTATAGATCCTGTGAGTCAATCATTTAATTACATCAAACCAACAAACTCTCATTTCTTGAAATGAGTCCAAAGCATACTAGTGAGACGAGGTAGAATCCGAAAATGGAACAATCCAATGGATTTTTTTCCTCGAGCTACCCCAGATTAAAAAAAAATGAAGAAGATTGGTTACGTAGAACCTGAGATATTGCGAAAAAGTACTTGGCGCTCGGATTTGAAGCGCGCCGTTCCATTTTCTCAGCTTGACTCGCGGCGCGGCGCGGCTCCCCCCACCACGCCGTCAGCAGCCACATTCTTAAAACTCGCATTTTAACAACTTTTATACTTGCTAGTGGTGAGCGGGCAACTGCACTTGAAGGGTCCAGACATTCATAAGATGAAAGTTCAGGTTTTGATCTATCATTCAATCAAATTTCAGACCTTCATGCTCAATTGTTTATGAAAAATGAATTTTAAGAAAAAAAAAAATTATCTCATAGCCTAAATGTCGTAGAACAACGTGGTTGGGCTTAAAATTTGGACAAAAATAAGCGCAATATAATGCAAAAAAAATCAAGTTCCCAAATTCAATCCCCGCCGAGCCAGGAGATAAACTAAATACGGGCAGATCGAAGATTATAAACAATTAGCTCCTGACAGTCGCCTGAATGATATATGATTATTATCATCGTTGGATATTGGAGAGTAGACTACAACGAATCACCCTGTTCAATCCCGAACACGCCATCTTTGTTTATAACAAAGTTATGCCACTTCTACGGAAAACGGTTTTTTTATAAACAAATAGCAGCATTCGAAAACTATTCAACGAATCTTCACCAATTTTTGTATGCTTATTGACATCAATGAGGACTACCAATTTTCCGGGTTTTCAGTTCCATTTGTTATTTATTGGACGATTGACAACCATTTGTTTATAATAGGTCTTTTATTGTTTAAACCCATGTAACTCCAACAAAAAATGTGCTAGAGCGATGAATTTTTTTTTCATTCTGTAGGTTTTTTTATCAACTACAACATGAAATGGAAGAAAATCCGCTAGGAACTTAATGCACAAAGTTATAGGCGTTGATGCCCAAAAAATGTCATTTTTTACCGTTTTTCATCGTTAATAATTTTTTCCGGCCAACAAAATTTGTTCGGAAGTAGTAGATATGATTCTATGGGGTGTCCCGCACCTAAAAAAAAATAAAACTCGCACCTATCCTCTACCGCCAAAATGAGATACATTCAGAGCTAATTCTACTGGTCTATCTAATCTGCAATTCATTTTTTACTGCGTAGTACAAGGTTTCGAGTGAATTCTTGTTATCTTCTACATGATAGAAAAATATTCTTACAAACACAAACGATGATTTAGATTGAATTTCACTGTCTGTGAAGTTCAGAATACTACAACTTGGAATTTTGGTAATACTTTTGTTGTGAAATAATATTCTCACACCTTTGCAACTTACCGGACGTCACGTATCGTTGGAAATGTATTTCTTTGCCTGGCGATTTTTTGAAACTTTGAGAGATTCTTCATGATTCGTTTCAATTCCACGGTGTGCGTAATTCCGAGGGAATGAAGTAAATTACCCAGGATGAGACATCAAATCTCGCCTAAAAAAGTATTTTCTCTTCTGAAACTTGGATGAACATATTTTCACATAAATCATGTCTTGCAAAGTCTCCTCATCAATCCTTCCAGAATAATCAAAAAATCTCATGCGTTCGACATGCAAACGATAAAATTTTTCCCACAGTATAGGTGCGAAGCCTTTTTACGATCCGTTTACGACTTGTTCTCTCCAATGAAAAGATGAGGATGGCCTGACGCGTATACATCCTCGACACGATGGCTGTAAATTAACGAGCACTCCTCCTTCATTTTTTTCAAGCAGCTAATTTGCAGTTGCACGTCTTTACTCTTCACATTACCCTACAGGCAATAATTACCCAACAAACAAGATTCTCCTTCTTGTAATCACGCAGACCTCCAATTACCTTCAAATAAGTACATCAAACAATCCGCACTATGAAAGTCGATCAATTTCTTTCTGATGAACGTCATTGCACTGCAACAACCTCACAATATTCAACAAAATCTTCAGGTCAAATTATGGTGACGGCGCGTAACAGGGATCCTGCGGTGGAAAGGGAGGAACCAGTGCAACTCACAATAACGAAATACCTCAAGCGCAGCGGGGGGACAGAGAAAATCGCGTCACGCCGGTGTGCACGCGGTGAAGGGACGAATTATAATTACCATCGTTATAAGCACACATGCCACAAAGCGGCTCTTGCAATAAAGGCAAACACGTGGCATTTAATCAAAAGCACCAAGCGTTAGCTTTCTGCAGCAACAGGAGCCCAAACCCACCGTCCCAAATCGCTATCTACCGCCGCACCACCAGCACCGACGACGACGACGGCTAATTTCGCATACCGTAGCTCTTCTGTGGCATATGCGGCAATTGTATCTCGTCGAAAAAGACGAAAGCCGCCAAAGAGTGATAAAACGACCTTTGCCTTCTATATAAAATTGGATTGCCAGAGCAGCGTACAGGTATAGAATAGATTCGACTGGGAGAATGCAGTATTCGTGCACTACATTCATTCTCGAATGACCAGAGTGGCCGCTCACCCGCGCGCTGCTCTCATTCTTTCATCAAAGAGCTGAAATCTCGGCGGGATGCACCAAATGAAGATTTCCCCGCACGCGTCGTAAAAAAGAAAGAGAATGAAGCAAAAACCTCCGCTGGCTGATGGGTTGTATGGATCTTTTTTTTTGTTCTGCCGTGGCTGGCGCACCCCGCTGATTGCGAACCGCCACCTCGAGATTCGTTCGTACATTGAGTTCAACAGATAGGTGATAGACGTCGGATGCATCTCGAGCTGACTGGGCCAATAAATTTTAAAATGAGTTGCGAGATACTTATCTGTAGCTGGTAATGAGACAATGTTGAAATCTAGATATTACGTTTTCTGAATGTGTGAGGAAATCGTTGAGATGATGCACGATATTAGTCCTGCATGACTATTCGACTTTGAATTATGAAGATAAAATACCTCTATCTTATCTGTTACGACTGCGAGGAGGTTTATTAAAATCACTAATAACTTAGTGTGATCTGTGATCTAGACACGTGGTTGTGCCCTGCAATAAAACTTCAGAAACTTTATCTTTATGGGTCCTTCAGAATTTTCTAAAAAACTTATCTCTCCAAATGAATTGTCGGTCTCACTGGTCTTGAAGATACGACCTTAGTCTTTCTTGGATGTGAATATCATAATTTGACTTCCCAGTTGATACAGGATTTCTTAAATCGCCAGATTATTGGGGTCAAATTCTCAAGCAAATGACTTCCTGAATTTGATGTTTAAGGCGATGCGGTCACCATGCACACTGAAAGTTATTCGCACTTTTATCCAATTCTTTTGCGATTTGGGCTAAACGACGAGAAGACGAATACTTATTATCATCTAACTTGAGTTCGTCTTCTCACCGTTTAGCCCAAATCGTAAGAGAATCTGATAAATGTGAGAATTACAATGTGCCTATATTATAGGTTGGGAGGTGCCTGCGCTCGAGTTATTTCCACTTTTCTCCGATATTCTTGCGATTTGAGTTAATCGACAACTCGAGTTAGATGATGATATTCGTCTTCTCGTCGTTTAGTCCAAATCGCAAGAATATCGGAGAAAAGTGCGAATAACTTTCGGTGTACACGGTGCACGGTCACCGCATCGCCTTAACGCACTGCTGTGAAATTCCACCTCAACGAGAAGATTCTCAACCCAAGCGTTTAACTGAGGTAATTTCCAGTCCTAACGAGGATCGAGTGAAATAGTTGAATTTTCATCAGCCCTTCAATTTTTGTTTTCGCTCATTGTCAGTGAGATTCTTAACGAATTTTTCAGAAGTGTCACGAGTTGTTATTTTTGAGTCGCTTGTTAACATTCAAAAACTTGCGATATCTTCCTCCCGAAGTATGCATAACTCTCGAAAATGTCACCCAAAAGGTCATTACAGTCGAGAAAGTTATAAAATCTTTGACAGAATGTAAGTTCCCCTTGGACCGTTATACGTTGAGGCTATTTCATAATATCGTAGTAGGTCAAACTGCGAAGTCGTAGTGGAAGAGCTAGACGTTGCAACTGGAATTGGAAGGTTCGCTCTCATATTATACGCTCCTCGACAAAGTATACCAAGAATATTTTGGAGAAATCCAGTTGACTCAGGTAGTAACCTTAAGGTCCCCGACAGACAGAGTAGTCCAAGATTCAGGTGCAAGCACACACGTGCGTCGAGTTCGATCGAGAAATCGAAACATAACCCCACCGACCCCACTACACCTATGCAATAAGGGGTACTTTTTCCATGAAATAACTCAAAACGAAGAGGGCATTGAGTTTTGCAGCCATGGAGACTTTTATTCAGTGTTTTGAGATCTATCGTTTCAGTTCACACGCGAAAGGTTCGACCGAAAGCCAAATTCTTATGATTTAGGGCGGAGTCCATTCAAACAGGAGTACATTCAAATAGGACTTTTTGCTAATTTTTCGGATGACCTGCCTCTAGTTGTCATTTGGGGGTCAAAAGTATCTGAGCAGTAGAATAATATTCCAAAACTAGTGCCATAGCTTACGTTTAAGGAGCAAGTTATTACGAGTGCTTTATCACGAGTGCCGGCATCAGTATTTATCATTAAAACCACCACGAGTACTTGATCCTGAGTGCCACCGATGGGATTTGATCACAAGTACTTTCGTAAGTACTTGAACACGATTGCCACCGCGATTACTCGATCATGACTATACCAACGCGAGGACTTCATCACGAGCACCTCCGCAAGTACTTGGTTACGAGTTGTACTGTAAGTACTTGATCATGAGTACCACCGCAATCACTTGGTCAAGAGTATGAGCGTAGATGCTCGATCATAAATAAAATGGCAAGTGTTAGGTATATCGTGATTACCGCCACGAGTACTCGATTACGAGTCCTTTCGTGAGTACTTGATCACGAGTGCCACTCTGATTACTCTATCACGAGTACAGCCGCGAGCTCTTGGTTGAGAGTAGTACCGTGGATATTCGATCACGAGTACTACCGCAAAAACTCGAGCACGAGTATGACTGTGAATGCTTTGATTGTGAGTACCAACGCGAAAACTTCATCACGAGTACGACTGTGAGTATTCGATCACGATGACGTTCGCGTGAGCACTTTATCACAAGTGCGACCGCGATTACTTGATCATGAGTACTCGGTTATATGTAGTGCCATAAGTACTTGATCCCGAGTATGGCCATGCATGCTAGATCATGAATACCTACGCGAATATCTGATCATGAGTACCACCGCGGGTACTTCACCACGAGTGACATCATGATTACATGATCACGAGTACAACAGAGAGTACCTGATCATGAGTACTTGGTTATGAGTAGTACCATGAGTGACTGATTATGAGTTACGCAGCAAGTGCTTGGTTCCGAATACGACCGCTAATACTCGGTCATCAATACCACCGCAAGTATTCGATCACGAGTATGACCGTGGATGATTGATCATGAATACCCCCGAAAGTATTTGATCAACAGTACAACAACGAGTACTGAATCATGAATACCACCGAAAGTACTTGATTATGAGTAGTCCCACGAGTGCTTGATCACAAGTACGACAGCGAGCATTCGATCACCTCGGATCACGAGTACTTACTTTATACTTGATCACGAGTGTCACCACGATCACCTTGCCGCGAGTACTTGGTTGAGAGTAATACCGTGAGAGTTGATCGTGATTGCCACCATGATCACTTGATCACGAGTTCAATCGAGAGTACTCGATCATGAGTACTTGTTATGAGTGGTATCATCAGTACTTGATCATCAGTCCCGCAGCAAGGACTTGATCCCGAGTATGACCGGGAATGCTTCATCATAAATACCGCCGCTAGTACTTGGTCACGAGTACCACCATAGGTGATCCCCACCGCGAACACTTGATCATGAGTTACCGCCGCAAGCACTGTATCTCGAGTACGACCGTGTATGCTTGATCATAAGTACCACCGCGAGAACTTCATCAGGAGTATGGCCGTGAACGGCTGACTATGAATACCACCGCGAGTCCTTGATTATCAGTGGTATCGTAAGTACTTAATCATGAGTGCCACCGCAAGTACATGATCACAAGTACGACCGTGAGTATTCGATAAGGAGTACTTTTGTGAATGCTCGATCACGAGTGTCGCCGTGATTACTTCATCTCGAGTACAGCCGCGAGTACTTGGTTATGAGAAGTACCATGAGTACTCGATCATGAGTACCGCCGAAAATACTTTATCCCGAGTTTGACCATGAATGCTAGATCATGAGTACCACCGCGAATATTCGATTGTGGGTTCCACCGCGATTACTTGATCACGAGCACGACCACTAGTTTTTGGTTCCGAGTACTACCGCAAATAATTACGAGTACAAACATGGCCACTTGATCGAGCGTACCACCGCGAATACTTGATTATGAGTGCCCCCGCGAGTATTCAATCATGACCATCGCTGCGACCACTTAAGGCGATGCAGTCGCCGTGCAACCCGGAAATTATATTTCATTTAGATGTACCTCAAAATTTTGATGATATGAAGTTTGAGACCAGTTGTCCATTACGTATCATCATCTGAATTGTGGTGGATAACTCGTCATTTTTCATTAATCCCAAGACTATCGGTGATGAACGAGAATAACTTGCCCGCGGGTACTTTCTAACCTACAAATTGGCACATTTTTGTTCACAAAAATCTCGAAATCTTTTCCAATTTGGGCTGAACGAAGAGTTATCCAGGCCAAGTTAGATGATTACAAAGCCTGGATAACTCGCCGTATAGCCAGAATAGGAAAAGATTTTGAGATTTCTGTGAACAAAAATCAGCGTGCACGGTGACCGCATCGCCTAAATCTTGAGTACTGTCGCAATCACTTGATCACAAATATCAGCTTGAGTACTTGCTCACGGGTGTTACCTCTATAGAACTGGGTCATTTTTCACACCGATTATTTGATTACGAATACTACTGTGAGTACTTGATCATGTGTACCGCGGCAAGAACTTGACCGGAGCATGAGTATTTCATAACTATCAACGAGACTTTTCGGATCACGATCACTACTCTGAGTATTTCCCAATGTATCTCGGAATGTGGAGAGTCGAAGCCCCTTTTAGACTCTCGCGTAAAGTCCGTGGAAGAAGAATTGTCGCAAAATCCTACTTGTATACGTAATACTGACTGATATTCTTGATTTTAAGATTGTCATTTTTGGGCCCAGCGGATGAATTTATCTAGGGTATACTATTTCTAACCTCTAGTGAATGACTTCTTTTTCAGAATATGTGCCTGTGCCTTCGACCCAGTGTATCTAAATAACCAGTGTTCTACCATCGCCATCGCAGTACTGTATATACGCAATACAATAAAGCTCACATGGACTGAATTGCTGAATGAACATTTCCAATATCCTTCAATCAGTAAGCATCTTATCCTTCTTGTTTTATCTTGCACAACCACCATGCTGCCAATTAAATTTGATCGGATGTTTGTTTTAATGGTAAAACGAAAAATCAGAACGCTTGTCATAAATCGAATCCCCCAGATTGAGTCATAACATTCCTTTAGTAAACATAAGTATATATGCCAGAATATAGATAAAGAAATCTGAAGCTCGCTCGATCGATTCTGCTTTTTGCCAGTCGATCAATTCTTCCACCTTTCTTTCCATCTTTCTCCAACCATCCTCTTGCCTTCTCGCCGCCCTATATATATATGCACCACTGCACCGTGGCAATCAAAGATATTTCGCAGACGAATCGTGGCTTAACTTTTGCAACATCCGCGTCTGGCATCATTTCGCATCGATGCCCAACAGGTAATAATCATCGCGCGCAAGCTTCGCGCCCCGGCAAACCTCTAACGAGCCAATTGCGCCAGTATAAGTATACATTACTTGCGACTCGTGGCAGCGCTTTCTATATAACATACATATATCGATAGTATATAAGCTAGTGGCAGTGGCTGCAGTCGTTCGCCCTCGCCGCATTTTTTAATATCGAAGAGGCGGGAAGCTTTCTCCCTCTCTATACTCTCGTAGCAACAGCTTGCATAATTTTGCAGGGTTCTGTACCCCCAGGCCACTGTATCGTGTGTAAATGCCGGCCTTTCAAGGTATTATATATTTTGTATATCCGTCCCGAGGGCGACTATATACACTCTCTCTCTCTCTCTCGTTTTGGTGATGGCATACCGATCGGCTGCTGTAATCTTGGCGGAAGCCGATTTCGATCGATAATGCTGATATAACTGCCGATCGCGATAAACAGGCGTTTGCCAGGAAAGCGTAGAGCAAAATTGCATCGGTTATAATACCCGCAACGTCGTCGTTTGCCACCCTGCATAGCATCACTATGTTTTAGGTGGTGTATATGAGAATATAGCTATGTATATGCGGTAGGAATTCCAGAAAATCAGGACACTGCTCACTAGGAATGCAGTAATAAAAGCTTGGAGTTATTGGTAAACTCAGATTTGCGAATTCTGTGCTCGAACCGGTGAAGAAGGCTTGACACAGTTGCGAACATAACGTTCCTTTACACTTGTCGCTTGAGGTAAAAACGTTGGGTATGCGGGGAAAGAGCAACGTACTTTCAATTCATCGATTCTTCCGGCATCTCTGAGATTCCATTCATATGTATATCATTCTTTGCTTGCTTTTGCATGGTAGGGAGTGTTCGCATATTGATGTGACCGTTTGCATGGTGTGCGGTGTCATTTCAAAGTTACGAAATTTTTCTTGGTGTCTGTCGAGGAGAAAATATTTAGAGTCAGAATTCATTATGTGCATTTTTGAAAACTAAGTGATTTCACGCGAGAAAATGTTTCGAATTCATCAGAAATGTTTCAAAGTCGTTCTTTCAGTATTATTAATTTGCTTCATGAATGGGCATGAACTTGATTCACTTTTCATTCATACTTCTGCAAAAAATTAACTAACAGCTCAAGGGAAAATCTATCAAAAACTTCGTTCTTACCCTGGGAGAAATTTACTTCGATGTAACACATTAATAGACATAAAATGGCTATTTTTGGCCAATTTTGGCTGAAAATGGCCAATTTATGGCTAATAATGTGTTACATTAGGATGAATTTCTACCAGGGCAGTCTCGTTCCCATGGATTCAAACAGATACGCGGGTCGCTTCCGTGAGAATCTTCCTTTGAACTTTTTCCCTAAAAATTCAATCCCAGATAAATTTTGGAAATATATACTTCGTTCTCGATCTTCTTGAAGGTACTATATCTGATACGGTTGACTGACTCGTGATATGGATAGTACACTTTTTTACAGTTGAATATCAACCATTCAGAACGCAAGAATTGAATGAGTGTCTTAATTCGTTCTAGAACACCGCCTATATGGCCCACGGAATTCTCTGTAAAATGACCGCTTTTGTTTCCTTCAAATGCACACAATTTCTCACGGAGGAGTTGATTAGATTTGGGAAGATGCTTTAGACTTCAGGCCTGACAAGTTTCATTTCTAGTCTGTCAATATCCACACGCAATTCGCAAATTTCCCCTCGAATCGCTTATGAATGATGCACAATTCACACTCTCGATAATCTGCTTGAGTATTTTCTCTACAAGCATTCAGTGATTATAATGGAAAACAGCAGTCTATGGGAGTTTTGACCACAACTGTGGCAGTGGGTTGTTGATGAATAATAAAATATACACGTGGTAAACCACTTGCTGAATCAGCGTTAGGTTCGCTCCAGAAGCTATCAATTTAATCCTAATCTGGATATTGATGCCCACCCACGCGACTAATTATTACCTGGAGTGACAGTGCTCGATCATAAATGATCGCTTATGATTACTCCAGAAATAACGATTGCCCGAATGGCTTCTTAAGCAGTTTTTATTTCAGGATCATCTGATTTGCATGAGGTAATGAATTTATGAAATATATTTTTAATCCAGAGAATCATTGCTTCTTATATCAAACAACGGTAACTTCACAAGGTTATATTTTCATTAACTTTTTTTCGAGCGTACCATTACGTTAGTCGATGATGAACAGCGTTTATCTCATCGACATAGTACAAATTACGGTCCAACCAGAGAGGCAACTCATCGCTTCCTAACTTTGATCATTTGCTTGGGGTTAATACCACGCTTTGCGTAGATCAGTATTTTATTGAAAAGTGTTCGTTGAAATAGCGCTTGCAGGCGAATCTTGCACAATATATGGATACTATAGCAAACCGATCCGAGTATAGGTACGTTCAAATTGATCCGACTATACAGAGCCCAATAATCAACAAGCGTGAATTTCGCCACTGGAGTTATCCATAATGATAAGCTGGTTGATGTGGAATCGATAATATTCTCATGGTTGGAAGAGCTCAAAGCGAAAGAGAATGAGCACAGAAAACATTAACTATGAGAAAGTTAACGTGGTCAATATTCCTGTAAAGTGGATGAATGTAGATAAAGAAAATGGAGAGATCAATATAGTAAATGAACTTAGGAGGTACTCAAGTCCTCTAATTCGGGACTTGATAATTCATCAATCATCCTGGATTGATTCGAGTTGTTTTGATAATCGAACGTGGAGTGACAGACATTTGATTTGTTCAGAGCCAGAGAAGACTAATTTCACTTTTGAATAACAAGATTTTCTATCTAGTTTGCTCAAAAAACCTTCCATCAACATTTTTCTGGTATCTACTACATCATCTTTTCTTTGCGGCTTTTTTTCTGGGAAATACCTCAATAGATGAGGATGATAATCTCCTTTGATCCAAAAAACGAACTTACAAGGGGAGTCCGGAGGGTCCGGGTCACCAAATCTCACCAAACTTTTTTCACAGTCTCGTATCACCCAGAGTATGAAGAATCCAGAGTAACTCCGTCAAGTGGGCCCTCTGTCCGGAGTTACAGCTTATGACATTAGCATTGCCCATATAGGCCCATGTTGAAAAGTGATATATATAGATATACTGACAGTGTTAACATTTTCACTTGTAGCTGCGAACAAAAGGCCCATTTGACGGAGTTCCTCGCTGGATTCTTCATATTCTAGGTCGTATGAGACTGTAAAAAAGTTTGGTGGAATTTGGTGACCTGGATTCTCCGGACTCCCCTTGTTAGTCCAGTCTAACTCTAAACAATTCATTTGTCCTTGATCAGGTCTGATTATTATGTTTCCAGAGTTGTTACAAATTGTTCAGAGTGGAATAAAATGAACGCTCCTTCTTGATTTCAATACTAACTATTCAGCTCTAGTCTCTAGCCTCCTACTGAAGTGAACTAGTTGACAGGAAATATAATTAGCAACTATGAAATAACTTCCATTCAGTACACAAATACAATTTCATGACTAGCGTTATTGCCTCCGGCTTGAAAGTGTCTCTGATATGGTATGAGCCCCTGAAATGCTTCAGTAGTTCAACAATGTAACATTACGATTTCATAATACAGTGAATTCGGAGGAAAAAATTTCCTTGATGTCGCCTAGTAGCTAAGTTTGAGAACTATTGAGTTGGTGCGTAATGCTGCGCATAGTAAGGTTCCTGAATCTCCAGTAAGTATCTGGGGATTTCGCCCAGTTGGCCAGCGCCAGCGACGGTCTCAGCCCCAATCCCAGCCCCTGTCTCAGTCACGCACCATACACGGCCCCAGCCTCAGTCCCAGCCACAGCTCCAGCCTCAGTCCCAGTCACAATCTCAGCCCCAACCACAACCCCAGCCTCAGCCTAACTCTGGCACTCATAGTCGTTCCTAAACCGAGGGTTAGAGTTTGATACGCGGTTTAGGCGCTGTAGTCGCCGTGGCCAGATTATGAGTTTGAGTCTTTGGTGTTCTGCTGCGCTGGTATGATGCAGAGACCTTAGTTCATTTATTGGCCGCACCGACTACAGCGCTTAAACCGCGGATCAAACTCTAACCCTCGGTTTAGAAACGACTATGAATACCAGAGTTAGTCCAGCCTCAGCTTCGACCCGGCCCAGCCGAGCGTTAGCCCCAGCCTCAGCCTTAGCCACAGTCCCAGTCTCAGCCCAGCCCAAGACCCAGCCCCAGCTCCAGCCCAGCCTCACCTCAAGCCACAGGCCCAGCCTCATCCCTAGCCACAGGCTCAGCCCCAGCCATAGCCCCAACCCGAGCCTCAGCACCATCCGAAGCCTCGGCCCAGCCCCAGCCCAGCCTCGGTCTCAGGATTAGCCACTGCCCCAGTCTCAGCTTTAGCCCCAGTCTCAACCCCAGCCTTAGCCCCAGCCACAGCCTCAGCCCCAGCCTCATGCAGATTGATGTTCTGACAGTAGTGGCATTCATTGATATCTGAGATTCAATCGAGTTGGAAAAAACCTCCTAAGGAGTGAAACACATTCAAATGTCTTCCTGTATGCCAAAAAATTTGATGAGAACTTGGTCCTTAATGCAAATTGTTGAGACCACTTGGGAAAAAACATGAATGCACACCAGTCCAACTCCACAGAAATGCAAACTATCACGCTCTAAATACGGAATACTATGATAAGTTGAGTGACTCATGTACACATATTATGAAGTTGATATTCTATTCAGCCGAAAACTTTTTAAATTAATCTCTTCGATCAAAATGCAATGATCCTTTTGAACGGTAATTCATATGAATTTCAGAAGCAATAGAGACCCAATTTCAAATTGAACCTTTTCGACGAACTATATCCAGGGTGAAGTCACGTCGAATTCTACAATTCGTACATCAAATTCGGTCGGATAAATCATCCATCCTTAATGAAACCACACTGACCGAGGGAATGAATGTTAACATATTTGAACCAATAACCCCAGGCAAGCTATAATTATTTGGCAAATTTAGCCACAAATAATTCAAACAATATTCGTGAAACGCTACAAATGCATGCACATAACATAACGCGAAGGTATGTGCATAAGCGGATATAGGCCGAACTACCAAATTTGGCAACAACCCACACACTTACAGGAGCATGTGTACCAGTGTGCATTCGGCTGTTTGATCTGGGTTGCCATTTACCCAAATGGCGTGAAATTTCAACAAAGTTGCCTCACCAGAGTGAATTCCGCTTCGGACTTGCCACGCTGTGTAGCCGCAACAATGTTTGACTTCATCGTCAAGCGTTGGCCCCCAGTCGCTGATGCATCTCTAACACTGCGCTCTCAACTCGCAATCAGAGCGCGCATTCATCGAGAGCCAAGCCGAGTCAGCTCAAATAGCCGAATTCCACCTTGCCCTGACGATTGATACTGAGAAATATCTTGGATTGCAAGTGAACGGGTATCGAATGAATTTTTCTGCGATGAAAACGCCTGCATAATATCCACAAATCTAAGCATGACTCTGTGCCAAAATGGTCATTTGTAAGAAGTGAGCCGACTAGATGAAACGATCGTTTCATATAAAAAATCAAGGAAATTTATTGATATCAGAGGTCTGAAACAAATCTATCATGGGCTGGTGCACTCGGAATTACAATATAGTATTATTGCGAAAAAAGTGCAAAAAAAAATTTCCTGGACAAACTAGAAATAGTACAAAAAGCAATACATCAAGTTATAAACGACTTTGGAATTAGAACCTCCACAAGTAAAATATGTCAGACTCCGAAATGGGCTAACGCGCTCAGTGCGCGAATATGCTATTTTACTCAGATATTTTCCATTCACCAAAGAATTCAAAATAGAACATTTGGATAAAACAACTGTCACGGGTCATCTCAAATGTCACCAGGTCCACGAGCTGGTGGTTTATGAGCCCATATAAGTCCTCATCAGTAGATCAATAAGTCAGGCGACGGATGAGAGAGGCGGCAAGTTGGCCGGTCATGTGCCAGGTTAGAAGGTCGGTGGCTTTATAGATCATCCGGAAGGTCACCAGGTCTATGAGTTGATGGGTCATGTGTCAGATAAATATTCCAGAGATCCAAAGATTATCTGGCAAGTCGATGCATTTTGTGACAGACCAGTATGTCGGTAGGTCATGCAAAGGTCACCAGGTTGACCGTATGGTGGGACAGGTCAGTAAGTCGGTAAATCCATTGGTCATCCGGAAAGTCACCAGGGCGACAGATTAGTAAGTCATGTGTCAGATGAAAAGTTGGGCGGGTCGGTGGGTCATCCAGCAGGTCGGCGTTTTGCGAGGTCATAGGACAGATCAAAGAATCGGTGGGTATATAGGTCACCATTTGGATGGCATGATCTGTCATGGAGCAGATGGAAGTGTTGGTGGGTCAGTAGGTCATACATCAGATCAGTAGGTCATGGGGTCAGCAGGTTGTCTGGCAGGCCAGCAGAATTGTTTCGTTGTGTGAGCGAACTTCAATAAATCACTCAAACTTTTCAAGAACACATATCTAGACGTGAAATTTTGTGTCCTTCCAGAATCTGATGCCGGAAACAGATTTTTCAATATAAAACTGAAGTAACAGTCAATATCTCGAGTTTGTGCGGCAGTTTATGGACTATAGCGTCGAATTCGTATTCAGCGGCCCAAAAGCCCAGTGTATATAAATTTTCATCGATTTTCCACTTTTTAACTCATTTTTCACCTTCAATATCTCAGAAAAACGATAGGGTCGGTGCTAATAGACGTCGAACTCGGAGTCAGCGACTCAAAAAACATGAAGATAACCTAGTAAGAGCGCTGGTCCAGATCCTTTTTTTTATTTTGTGGTGCTGTCTTAAAGTAATTTTCGTGAAGTGAACCATTTGATGGTCATCGACTGGGTGGGAGGGTGAGTAAATCTCACCTAGATAACTGAAGGTTCACCTCCATCTAGTTATTGTACTTTCCACAAGAATGATTATTGATTGTGTCCCGATTCCTGATTGAGACTATCGTTGAATGATTACATCGATTGTGGTGTCCGCTAAAGCTTCAATGATGATCAGAAAATTGTTTTGTTCAATCATCTGTTCTTACCATGTCAATTTCGAAACTCCTACCACTTTCACTAACCAGGGCAGACCGAGATCATACAGGTTCTCACGGCTGAGGCACGTATCAGAATCATCCTGCTATACCAATATTATCGATGCAAAATTTCATCGCCTATCGAAACTGTCTCGACCCGTTAGACATCTCCCTTCATCCCACATATAAACTGTCACCACAGAAAATTCAGTCGCAGATGAGCAACCGCAGAACCACAAAAAATAAGAGAGCTTTTACAAACACTTACCCATGACTACTGGACTGTGATATGCTCGTAGGGAAAACGGCATCACTCATCTTCTTTTTCTCCAGTCAAAACACGAAGGAGGAGGTGCTCTCAGATCCACCCAGCTAGTTTCTTTGCCTCTCGACCTAGTAGTCGTTCTTTTCTCACCCCTCAGGTCATAAATCCCTCTAGGGGATTCCATCTCGCAAGCCACAGAGAGCGTAAATAAGGGCGATTTTTAGGAGAGAGCGTGCAATGTCACAGAGCCTGGCCGTCGACTCGTATACATTGCAGTGTCCGCATCCTGGAGAAGTGTTGATCCTGGCGAAAAGCGCATCACAAGATAGTCAGTCGAATGGAGGAAAGGCGATCTCTGTGATGCCGAGTGAAGTGGAGTGGCCTTCTCACACACCGTGTGTATATTGCCGGAAGGGTGGGTTTGGACGTCGAAAAAAGCGCGTGGCCTCGTTTCGGAGCTGTGAGCCTTTTGTGCTTTGACGCCCGCCGCGAGCTATATCCCGGTACGTTGAGCTTTTTATTTAGTAGCAGATATATAGTTTGGCATGCCTGTTTGTGTGGTGCGGCTACTGTGTGCTATTGCGATACGGTGATTGGATTGTCGAGAGAGAGTTTGTGGTTTTGCGATATAGGATGAGTTGCGATTTTAATCAAAGGTATCGGGCGAATAAAAGTTGCTTGCAAAAAAATGTGAACGAATCATTATATCTTTATAGTATTTTCGGATGCATACGTTGTTTGTTCGATAAAAGCAGGATATCAATTAACATAATTTGTGTTCATTTCTTGAATCGCATGCGCTCACAAGTAATGCTTATGGACATCGCCACTTTTCAGATTGATTTTTAATGTGCCGTGGATGTGGAAGTATCTTCGCCCTTGAAAGGTTCATTAAGGTGAGGCCGCAGTTCGCTAAATAGACCTAAATCCGTTCAGAGGATAAGTCGATTTTGACTCGACCAAATGACTTCGGATTTCATAAAAGTATCCAAACGAGGTTTACTCGAGACGTCGTACGTTACCACTGACGAGCAGACGACGTTTTAGTACACTCCGTTTGTATACTGTTTTTAAATTGACATATTTGGCTCAATAGCCCCCTTTAGACATGCATTCTGTAGGTGCATGTAAGATCCCAAGTCATTTGGTCCAATAAAATCTACTTTTAGGGCTACATCCAATATGGCGGCTGACTACGGCATGGCCTATTAGCATTCCGTCTGGTACAAGATAGGCCGCAGTGTTATAACCACTGAAAATCCACTGCAACAGTGAGCGATGTTGCCAATTTCTAGAACCAAATTCATCGGTAAAAACTTGAAAACTATTTTTTCAGAACACCGAAAATTGTTGAACTATACAGATACGCAGATATGATGCAAATAAATGATATTACCAATATTTGGTCTCACGATGAGTTTGGATACAAGTTGTCGATCGCATTTCAGGCTAGACATCCCGACCGAATACGAACACCCGCAGGATGTTAGTCCGTTTCACCTCCAGAATGAATGGGATTCTTTGACCAGAATTACTCTAATCCTCTACTAGTCTGCTCGCGACACAAAGATATGCAAATCATCTTTCATGAGTGCGAGATGCTTTCCAGTACAAATGTATTCAAATTTGCAATATTTTACCGTAAGCTCAGAGCCAAAGTGACCATGTAATTTTTCTGCTCGAAACTGTAGATCACTCACGTCGATCCATAATTTAGTTTAGTAAAATACGCTGCTAAATGAGATTAGCAGAATGCTTTCTCTTAGCGAAATAGTTTAAGAGGTTCACTGAAACTAATGAGAAATTTGCGAAACTGATCAAATTCCAAAATGATGATTGGGATTCCTACAAAATAGTTATATTTTTTAATTTAATTTAATTTCATTTTATATAACACTCACAATCCAATGATTGGATCCAACCAATCGATGTAGAATGGGGGAAAAGTATCTCTCTAGTCCATTAAAAGGTGGATAGATTAGTTGTAGAGGGAGATATGAGGATAAAGTGAATTTTAGCTGCAATTTTCTTCTAATATTTTGGGTTATCATTACGAGATTCACTTTTAGGGGAATTAAGATGAAATTTTAATATAGTTGGTGTAAGGATTATAAAAATGGAGTATTTTGGAAAAATTTGGATTTTTCGGGAATAAATCGGATTTTGAATGTATTAAAACGGATTTTGAGAAAATTCGGTATCAACCAATCGATTTAGAACGATGAAAAAGTATCAACTTAATTGAGTAAAATTTGAATAAAGTAATTTAGAGGAGAGATATGAGGAAAGTATGAATATTGAAAAAAATATTTTTGTATATTTTGAGTTATTTTTTTGAGGAAAATAGTTATGGGGATTTGGGCTACCTAAAGTGAGGTTTTTTTAGCAAAACGAGTGATTTGGTTAAAACAGAATTTCGATAGAATAGGTCTAAACATGCTCAAATTGCTGTTTTTGTTGGAAATTTTGGTTTTTTTATAAAAATTCACGTTGATGGAGTTTGAATGGAATTTCGGTATTAACCAAAAGATAGATTGAGCCAAAAAAACCATAGCCTAGGTAATCAAAATTGGGGTAAGGTGAAGTTAGAAAGAGATATTTTAGTATGAAAGTACACAATTTCAGCGATTTTACCTCAAAAAACGTTTAAATCAGATTCGATTTGGAGAGGAGACCAGACAAATCACTGGTCTCATCTCTGAGTGATTCTCTACAACTTGTAGAAAAGCAAAAATCGATAAAGTGGAGTGTAGAAGAGAAAGCGTGGCGCAAAAAAAAACAACACACATACACACACACAGACACAGACAGAGGGACGGAGAGATGAGTCACTGGGGGGTTTTTGAGGATTCTAAGGGGAAAAGTGTTACTTACAATCGTTAGATTTTTGCGAGAGGAATAAGATGGTTAAAGCACTTTTTTGATAAGATGAATTATGTTGAAGGAAATATTGGGTTGAATGGGAGTATTTTGAAAAAATTTGGATTTTTCGGGAATAAATCGGATTTTGAATGTATTAAAACGGATTTTGAGAAAATTCGGTATCAACCAATCGATTTAGAACGATGAAAAAGTATCAACTTAGTTGAGTAAAATTTGAATAAAGTAGTTTAGAGGAGAGATATGAGGAAAGTATGAATATTGAAAAAAATATTTTTGTATATTTTGAGTTATTTTTTTGAGGAAAATAGTTATGGGGATTTGGGCTACCTAAAGTGAGGTTTTTTTAGCAAAACGAGTGATTTGGTTAAAACAGAATTTCGATAGAATAGGTCTAAACATGCTCAAATTGCTGTTTTTGTTGGAAATTTTGGTTTTTTTATAAAAATTCACGTTGATGGAGTTTGAATGGAATTTCGGTATTAACCAAAAGATAGATTGAGCCAAAAAAACCGTAGTCTAGGTAATCAAAATTGGGGTAAGGTAAAGTTAGAAAGAGATATTTTAGTATGAAAGTACACAATTTCAGCGATTTTGCCTAAAAAATCGTTTAAATTAAATTCGATTTGGAGAGGAGACCAGGCAAATCACTGGTCTCATCTCTGAGACATTCTCTAGAACTTGTAGAAAAGCAAAAATCGATAGAGTGGAGTGTAGAAGAGAAAGCGTGGCGCAAAAAAAACAACATACATACACACACACACACAGACACAGACAAAAGGTCGGAGAGATGAGTCACTGGGGGGTTTTTGAGGATTCTAAGGGGAAAAGTGTTACTTACAATCGTTAGATTTTGGCGAGAGGAATAAGATGGTTAAAGCACTTTTTTGATAAGATGAATTATATTGAATAAAATATTGGGTTGAATGGAAAAATTGATCAAAAATTCGCTGTGTCGAAAACAAAGCTTTCTCTTTAGAGAAAGCAAAAGTCCATTCTGTAGAATTATTCTAGTTTTTAACCAAACTCAAAAGTAACATAGGATCTGAAGAATAATTGAGAATTAAAACCTCGTCACTAGTATCCAAATCAGTTTACTGTACAAATCATAGACGAAAGAAAAATTTCTTCTGCAAGATCCACGATTGAGACAAGGAATGGTAAAATTCGAGGAATCAAATGAATTTATAAATCGTTCTATAAATGGAATTAATAGACCTTAGCTATGAGATAGTATCACCACATCGAACACGAGCCAAACAAATGTTTTCGAACCCAATCATCCATCTTTCATGATAATGAATTATGATTGGACGTTATCAAAATTTCATCAATAGCATAAATTATTCCAAAACGAAGAAAAAGTAATCAAACAGCACCACAAGACCAATCCGCTCTAATTGGCTAACGAGACGATCGGTAAACCAATAAGTATACTCACCGAAGATCGAGAGTCATCTTCAGCAATGCATAACCAATTTGAGACATTATGCATTCAACGCTTCCGCGGAGAGCAAAAGTGATGCAGCGGATGTATATAGCATCGGTAGCTCAGACAGAGCATCGCACAATGCATCGGGCATAGCGATTGCATCGTTATCGAGAGCCTCGCTAATTACGGGCGAATCGACGATAATAACGCCCGATCAGACTATATAAGGGGAGATTCGAGGCACCCTCGCGCGCACTTAGCATATTCATGCGGGCCATACCGAAGCAGCGTATGACAAACGAGCCCCACAGTGCCCGGCGTGGCGCTCCCTTTGAATTAAGCCACTCTCAACTCGCTAATTCTGCACGAGGACTGCGGGCCATCCAGTGTTCCTGAGCCTCAATTCATTCAATTTATCAGCGAATCTGCTTGACTTTACCTTACTCTCACTTAGGCCTTTGGTTTCAACTCTGCTCACTGGTATCACCTAAGCGTGATTATACTCGGCTCACGTTTACAAATGGGTATTTGTGAGCCCAAGCGTTGACTATAACAGCTCATCGAATGCCTGTGTGTGTTTTCGCCGAAATGAAAAATAACATGCCTGACAGGGTATAGTGATGAGTGTTTGTTGAGGCGATCCCCATTATTATCAGTCGGCCCCTTTTTGCAATGGTCAGAGTGTTTGCATTTGGTTCAAGACGCCACTTCTTACATATCTAATTCAAAAATTGATGAGGGTCTCGCGTCGATGAATCAGCTTTGATAGAATTTGACATGTTCTAACTTTAAGGCAGAAATTTAAGTCAGTCGATGTCACTGTAAGCCAAAGGATATCTTGAGGAACAATAAATTTTTCAATCTGACCCTTTGAGTAATTTTTATCTGCTGCGAGACAGAAGTGTCCATGATCTCTCACCCCGACAGAAGGAAAAAAAAACTTGGGGTGTCACAAGTCAATGTTTTTTAGTTTCTAAAGAATTTCTCATTTCAACAGACTACCTAATGATGACTTGATATGAGTTTTGCGTAAATCTGTAGAATCAATTGACTCAACGATAATTCCATATTGATTCCTTTCAATGTCAAAGGAAACTATGTGAAGTAGTGGACATGATTTCATTTGCATCATATTTTCAATATAATGAGTCAAAAATTGATGTTCAACTTCTGAGTGTGATAAAAACACTTACACGCATCTTGATATTGGTACGCCATGGGACTCCTATATAATAATTTTCTAATCATGATCCTAACTTTCGAGAGCATTTTGAGTGACTCGTTGTGATTTAGCCTCGTTTTATGTAAAAAATTACCGAACCTTTTCAGATACAATAAAAGAGAACGCTGATATTTTCCATATTTCAGGAGCGCTGGTGTCGATATCATGTAACTTTACATAAATTAGCTTCAATGAAGAAAGTTCTAAATAAGACGACTCGAGAACACGATACTTAATCAAGACTTCGAAACGTTGGGAATTATGTCTTTTTCTTCCTCAACGCAGAATCCCTCAAAGCACAGTAACTTCGTAGTCAGCAGAATAAGCCAAGTTTCGTTGAAATGAAAACTCTGCTGAATAAGATAGCGTGTCGAAAAAGTTGTATCAACTCTCTGGCTGATTCAAAATTTAAATTCGTTACAAACTCAATTACCTAAAACTTTTTTATCCTGTCTCTCGCATAAATTGACCTCGCCAAACTCTGTCGTTCGAATTTCACGGATCAGAAAATGCCGCTTCATCGCGCGATCGACGAACAATCAGTTTCACGCGCGCATCGTTTTACGTGCCGACGGCATTGAAAGGATGCAAAAAAGGGTTCTACTCTCGGTTGATCGATGAATAACGATTCGCTTGGAACAATTAATTTCGCTATCCTGGTCAAAGGCGCACATTTAAATACCTACATAATAAACCAAATTTTTGCATGATGAACAACAATTCCAGAATCCAAGTACTTAATCTCATCCTACCAAGTAGAAAGAGGCACAAGTGATACAACCACTTGAACTTGCGGCAAAGAAGCCCTCACGAAATACATGCACGCACTAGCCGCAAAACAATCCAGGCGAATCAAGAGTGGCCGCATTAATTACCGTCCGCGCGAATTCGCAATTGGGCGCAGAGGTATATACTGTAGTTATAGTGTGATGGTAGGTAGTGGGTGGTTCTCCTGTCTCTCGGAGCTCGTCGATTTTTCACGGGATCTCATTAGCGCATGGCGCTCGCGTGCGTATTGCAAAGCCTTTGAGCCCATCCCATTCTACCCAATGAATCGCCTGCGGCTTCATACAGAGGCACATGGATTCTCCTGCTCACTGCTCTCTGATGCCTCTTGATTCTCGTTATAATTGATCCGCAGAGCCACATCAGTGGCGTAGTTTTGCCGACGGACATGACCACCGCAGTGGAGGAGTGAGGAGGGTCTGGGGATCGTTAGCACGATAATCCGATTGCAGTGACAATGCGCACGTGCTTGACACTGATGCGTTGGGCGTTTTCTTGTTTCGGTTTCAGATGAGAAGCTGGAATATCGAGAATTCTGGAGTTATTTGTGATGTGTGTGGTTGGGAGTTCATCAAAGAGAGGTCATTATTATGAAGGATTTTGAAAAATTGAGTTCAACTCGTGTTATTATTAATTGGATAGACTTTTCAGTAGTGCCTCGAGAATCAAAGAATTGTAAATCCGACATGAAATTCATATTCTCGCACTGGAGAATGTGAATTAATTCAACAGACTAACGGATAATTCCAATCAAAAGAGACTTTATAAGATTCATTGGGACCAGGCTATGGAATCATCCTATGGGTAAAAAAACTCATCAGAAAGTCTATGAGGCTTATGAAGCCAATTTTGCCCACGAATCTCAAAATTTTAAGGACCGAACTCCGCAATTCAGGACCTTTCAAAGACTTAAGGACTTTTCGAATCAAATGAGGACTCTTTAAAGACTTTAAGGACTTTAAAGACCGGTAGACACCCTGAATTTCCCTGGCATCTCATTTCCGCAAAATTCGATATTCAACTTACATAATCCAGATACTATTGGAGCTGGTTACCTTATAACCATGTAAAATGAATCGAGCAGGCATATTAAATTTCAAGAGCTGGGATAGATTCTTACGGTGTGAATCTGAAGAAAAAATTATCTTTCACGGCCACGGGAAGATTCCAGAGGAGCCAAGATGAGCTGGCAGATGAAAGTACTGGTCAGTGGCAAGTTTTTTCAGCGCTAAGTCACTTGGTGAGTCCAAACGATCGCAAGAAAGTTATACTAGATTTCGCAGACAAACAGTATTTGTATCAAGATGAGACAATATGCTTCAAAAATGCTGCAACGGTCAACTGAGGTGAAAGCAGATTCGAGATTAGAAGGGAAGCAAAATTGGGAACATTTGCCCCGCTATCAATAGAAATTCAAGTCGACGACATTCACCAGACTAACACCAAAAAATGCACTATTTACGATCTAAAAATCCTAATGGAACTGATTTCCTCCCAAAATATTGACATATTTCATCAAACCTGGCCTCTGACAAGGATACTCAACTTCCAACTGCCAAACTCAGCAATGTTCTCCCAAAGTATCGAGCATATCCTGCAATGTACATGCTCCCTTGATGTACCAACAATGAAGCTGCATCAGCTCAGAGCTCGGTACGAGCTCATCTGTATACGTGGCACTGCAAAGCCCAATCAAAGTTCGTCTTCGATCTGCACCACTGCTGGTCGTCTCGTACTGCAATTTCGCGCATCCTCTATCGCGTCATCCCGCTAAACCAGAAGATCGACGACGAAGACGAGGGCCTCCGATACGCCGATCACCCGCATCTCGGACAAGGCGATCGAATTACACCGAACTCTCTTGCTACGAGTTGTGGTCGATTCCAATAGCTCAACTGATGGATTACTTGGTGGTGATTATGCAGTGTCTGCAACTTTGCGACACCCTGCTGCTTGTGATTCTATGTCTTTGCTCTTGGATTGGATGCCACTGGTAGATCATAGGGCAAACCTTGGTGACCGATTCAGATCATATTTATAGGAGGTTGTTGAAACTTTGGCTCTGCACTTCCATGTTATATTTAGATCTAGCTCAGCTGGGATGAGTGTGCCCATTACGCGACTTTAAGGATGGAACCCGAAAAAAGACTGTGCATCTTGGCGTATACAAGATCATTGTGAATTCAGAAGGAGTGGAGGGAAGCACTATATCGACATTCTTCATCAAATAATTGAATGAAATCGTTCAAACTAGAGTTGACTAAGGCTGATACATGTATGTTATAACACAACATACAATTTGAATTCGCGTTCTAATCCAACTCACTCTGTCTACCATTTGCTTACCTAACTAAAGTCTGTAAAGTGACATAACATCTCCAAGTTTTAAGGCTAGAAGTCAAGGAAGAATGTAAAATTTCCGATAAAATCTCTGAATCCAAGCGTTACGGTTATTAGGTTATAGTCACGACATTTTATACTGGTTACTGAGCAAATTTTGAGGTTCAACATGATTGGTGTATAGCCGTATAAACCATAAAGATGAAGGATAATCATTGAAGAAACTTTTTCAATATTCCATCCGAGTGCACAATTGCAATCGAAATCGATGGAAATGTAAGCATCAAACATCTAGAAAATGCCTCCGTTGGAAGTTTGGTGTTGAATAAAGAGAATTTTTCAATTCCGCAATTGATCAATCAAAACTCGACTTTACAAAGATTTCAATGAGCCATGTTAAAAGCAATCGTTTTTATTCATACATACATATATAGGTACTTGAGTTATCTTTCTAGTCTTAAGATTCAAATTTCAAACCAAGATTGTTCTAGAGGCTCAATAACAGTCGCATCAGATTAGGATCATATGAGACATTTTCGTGTTCTTTTATAAACTGGATTGCAGTTAAAAAATAATCTTCAAGATGAAGAAGATCCACACTTTCACCATAAGAGTGGTAGAGAAAACGAGCGACGTAACTTTGATAAAATTGAGCAATTCCAGAAGCCTCTCGACGATCAAAACTCTCGAAGATGAATTTCAGCATTAGCAAGCAACCATGGAATAATTTCCGATTGAAAATCTTCGGGGTCCCCTGTAACTTGAGGGCATCAACTCCAAATATCTTGAGATCCTCTGATATCGCTCTCGTTTCTCCGGCTTTGGTGATCTGGAAATAGATTGAGACATTTGTAATAATATACTTTTGCGTGTCAGGGAAATGTTTCTCGAAAAGTTCCGTGAATCAATACCGATCCATCATCATCATCATCATTATCAGTTGGCTTTCTCAGGTCAACACGTTTAGACCTTCAGACCACGAGGTCTATTGCCTCGGTAATCCACACTCCCCCTCGCATGCCTCTCAGCCAAAACCAACCCGGCATTCTTCCATGCTGGGATGTGTTTCCGCTGCTCAGCTTGTGAGAGGAGGGTGGGCCGTTTCTAGGTGTATTAGCCTATTTCGGACGTTCGCACTGTTGAGGTTCGTTCACTACACGTACGCTCGAGCTAGGCCCGGCCTCGCTCTCGACTAGAACGATAGTTGGCCTTTTCCGTATTGTGACGATATGCACTTTACGGGGTGGAGGCGCCCTTACTGAGCAGCCAACGTTACAGAGATACGTTCACCACACGTTGCTCACGCTAGGCTCGGGCGATATGTGGGTTGGGAAGGCCGTAGTCTCTGACTGCTTGACAGCAATCACGCCATACGCTCATGTCCTGGGCTCGATTTCTCCTTACATTGGGATTGCGGCCCGTCAGTTTTATCTTACTTAGCACGCTTTTTCCCAGGCTCATAGTGGTCTTCCCCTAGCCCGTCGCGAGTCTGGTTTGTAATCCAACGACCTCCGCGCTACACGTTCCTCGTTCATTCTACCTACGTGGCCCATCCACTGTACCCTCCTGTAGTTCATGACATTGACAATACTCGGGGACCGGTAGAGTTGGAGCAACTCAACATTATATCTGATTCTAGGGATGCCCGGCCTTTGATCACCAATCTGTCATCAAAATGGGCTATTGCACATCATTCATGAGGTTCCCCGCTTCTGAGCGATCATTTCGACCCACGCTTGCGGCACAGACCGCAGACAAACCGCTCAGAAGCGAACTACAACCTCGCGAGCTCGGCTACTGTCTCAACACGAAGATTCTTTTTTATTCTGATTAAGTCACTCCTCACATCATCAAATCTTCCAAAATTCCAGATCAACCTCTTCTAGCTCAATCTACTCTGTTCCCTCCAAGAGATCCGTGAGATGAGACAAACAAAAATGGCTTAAAATGGCACTAACAATAGGTATACCTAGTATACCTATTGTTATACCTATTGGTATACCTATTGTACTATAGTGATCCAACGTTCGCCACTATCAAGGTATCCCCAAGCTCCGCCATTTCATTCTAGTCAACTTTTTAAATGAGGAAGATTCACGCGCGAGCATTAGTGAAATCCAGACCCGGGAAATCAGCTTCGACCTCGTGAATGTCCTACATAGTTTTATCAGTTTCGCCTGTAAGTCATCATATACGGTGGCGTGTAGGTATCATAGCCGCGACGCGCGGAACAAGGCGACGCTCAGCGACGGCGCCGCCGAAAAAGCGGGGTAATTTACGTTTCCTACGTTACCTACGAAGAAGACATAACCCAAATGAATATTTTTCGTCTGCAGAAGCTCACTCTCAGCAGCTTCCGCTCGATTTATTGAATCTGCTTTTGCTCGAATTGAGCGAAAACTCGGGCTCGTGGTTTACGGTAATCAAGGAAATAATTCCCGGGATAGATTAGACGAACTAATTAAACTAGTCCAATTTATTTTGGGATTTTTGTGAGGTGCATGAGAATGAGCTTCGACATGTAACCTGGTTGCATGAAGGGCAAATGCGTGAAGTCAAGCCCAAAGAGATTATACCAAGATAGAGATTAGTATAATATCTATATGGTCAAGCCTCATATGAACATTGTGCAGTTTGTGATGCAGATTTTGTGGTCACTTATGTATTTCAGGATGCTGCCGCTGTACCCTGCACTACCCAGAGAGGTGATATGTGAGCAGATTTATGCTTAGCAGATTGGATTAAGACAAATTTCTGTATAGTTTGTTTTTATTCGTGTTTGCATTCCAGTTCAGAACTAAATGCAGTCATTGTGCACCTGAGTCTTGAACCGGTGACTCAGTTGGGAGCTGGATTTGCCCTATTGCTCACATCTTATTCCTTTTATATTTCTATAGAGCCCCAAAATAGATGGCCCTCATGTGATGGTATTTTTCAGTAATCCACCTATAAACTGAATCAACAGTCAAAAACTGAAGTGAACTGTTCTCTCAACATGAAGTTGAAACCATTGCAAACTGCACTTTTGGAACTTGAAAACAAAGATTGATGTGAAAGAGCTTGTCGCTGTTTAACCTCAACAGAAATGCCAAGCTTCAAGATGGTTTTTTTCCAATCAATGAATGTATTCGAGTTCAAAATTAGATGAATGTACTTCTTGATGGTGTCATTAACTTGTTAATAAGTGCACCTCAATCTTTGACAGGTGATTCACTTCATCTGTGGAGTAATTGAAGAACATCATCGCTTGAAGTTCTTTTATTTTCACTCTTTGAAAGTAATGACCTGTGAGCTTCACAAACATGATTCTCAAGTGATGATGTATTTCTCATCACTTCACAGATGATCTGAATCACTGACAAAAATTTAATTGCACTATTTTCTTGATAAGTAGTCAAAACTATTACAAACTGCTTTCAATTTAAAACTCAAATGCAAGGAAGAACTGCCAAGCTCCAAGATAGTTCGTTTTATATCAATGTTTGTGTCCAAGTTCGCAATTGGATGCAGTCCTTAATAGTGACATTTATTAGTCGAGGTAACAGTTAACCTCAATTTTGGATCGGTGATTCAGATCATCTGTGGAGAGATGAAAACACCATCACTTGAGGACTATCTTTTTTGATGCCCACATCGCATTACCTCTAGAGCGTGAAAATAAAAGAACTCCAAGCAAAGGAAAACTTCTTCACTCCACAGATAAACTGAATCACCGGTCAGAGATTGAGGTGCACTATTCTATCAACAAGTAAAGAAGACTATCAAGAAGTACATACATTCAATTTTGAACTTGAATACATACATTGATTGAAACCAAAACCATTTGATGCTTGGAACTTTTCTCAAGGTTGAACAACGACAAGCTCTTCCACATCAAAGTTTGTTTTCAAGTTCCAAATTAAATGAAGTTTGCAATGGTTATCCACTCCATGTCGAGAGAATAATTCACCTCAGATTCTGACTGTTGATTCAGTTTATAGGTGGATTGTTGGAAAGAACCATCACTTAAGGACATATATCTTGATGCTCTAAAAGGAATGAGATGTGAGCAATACAAGAGATCCAGTTTCCAACTGAGCCACTGGTTCAAAATTCAGGTGCACAATGACTGTATTCAATTCTGAACTGGGATGCAAACACGAATGAAAACAAACTATACAGGAATTTGTTTTTATCCAAACTGCTCACATATCACTTCTCTGGGTAGTGCAGGGTACAGCTGCAGCATTCTGAAAAACATAAATGACGACAAAATCTGCATCACAAATGACTACCCTCCCAAACTGCACCATGTCAGCAGAGACATGTCCATATGAGGCTTTACTTGAGGCATTTGCTTCATGCAACCAGGTTACATGTCGAAGCTCACTCTTATGCACCTCACAAAAATCCCAAAATAAATCAGACAAACTTAGTTAGTTCGTCTAATCTATCCCAGAAACTATTCCCTCAATAATTGTAAACCACGAGCCCGAGTTTTTGCTCAGTTCCACGAATAAATCGAGCAGAAGCTGCTGAGAGAGAGCTTGAGTGAGCTCTTGCAGACGAAAGATTGCGAAAGATATTCATTTGGGTTATGTTTTCTTCGTAGGTAACGTAGGAAACGTAAATTACCCCGCTTTTTCGGCGGCGCCAGCGCTGCGCGTCGCCGTGTTCCGCGCGTCGGCGGCTATGATACCTACACGCCACCGTAATCATATGCCATGATTTTTCTCAATCATATATTGTAATTATTTCACAGTAATAAAGTGTGTTTTTATAGAGGGTGTGGAGCATGGTTTCACCATCAAAAAATTTTTCCAAGAAACGGAAGGATTATTGTTGTTGGAGAAAATCGAAGTTACTCAAGAGTGTCATGATCTACGGAGAAGACCTTCTTGCATTATTGCGTATAGTTCGAGCGCAGCTCCACAGCACGTCCTGGAAGAAGGCTGTTAAGGAGGCTCGCGCGTGTGGTGCCGTGCCCAGCGCAGGGTCCCGCGTGCAAGTAGTCAGGCCCTTCTCTTTTCCGTTCCGCTCCTGACGCTACATATAGGTATACCTTCAACGCAAGCAATGCGGCGCAGCACGCTGCTCCACTCTCAAAACTCACTTTGAACTCAATTTATTGAAAATCTAAGTCGTCAACCTATCAATTTTTTTACACCATTGAACACGCCAGGTGAGTTAACGTCGATTTATCATTCCATTTTCAATAATGAAGGTTTAGTTGACGCGTGTGCTCTGTTTAACTTGCCTAGCCCATAAGGATACGTGTATAAGGATTTTTCCTGCCAATTGATTTTTCTCGCGAATTTCATCGTCAACCCCCTTTTTCTTGGTGGATTATGATTCCTCATTAGTTAATCTATCAATATAAGTTTCTTTTACGCAAGTTCACAGTTTAGTTAAAATTTGCGCGAGCCTCCTTAAGAGTCAGAAAATCTCCGGTTGCACTCTGAAGTGAAACCAATCTTCTCAAAATTATCAAAGGTGTGAGAACGTGCTCGGATTGTTTAATATCTTCCTGTTCTGAAATTTGTTCCCACACTTGTTCAATCTCTTCACAGGGAGATTATTATTCTTTCAGGATTCAATGCTCTTGAAAGTATAGCAACAAGTGCATTTCAAACATAGTGTATCAAGATGAGGTGTTTCTTGATAGGAACTCAATAGATTTTTTGTCTGAAATTCCGGAAGTTCCAAGAAAGTTCATGCATTGAGAACCGCAAGTATGTACGGGATGAAATGCCACGAATGATGAACTTGGGCCTCAATTCATTTTACCGCGACTACGAGATTTGCGAATCAGGAAACCGCGCAAAACGGGATTCACAAATACGGAAACCGCCAATACTGGGTCTGCATCTGAGTTTTTCACAATATATAATTGAAAAGCAGATCTTCTTACCCTGCTATAGCGTTGTACAGGCCAATCCTCCATGCAAGCGATACAATCACACGAAAATGAATAAACGAGACTCGGTATGGACTGCTTGATTTCCTTACGCCATGCACTGAATCCATAACTGATGAAGAGCTGCACAAGTGAAAATCATATTTAATGATATCACTAATGAGTTTTCAAAATGCATCTCAAATTGGGCTACAGTCATATAGAATGCATTGAAATCATCAATTCAGGACTGATGCCTTGCTCCATAGTCTACACAAAGTACATATACATTATACACATGAAACTTGAGATGAGATCACTCATTGCTTCGTGTCATATTGAGATCAAGAGACTATGCGTACATACACCGGCCAATAATTCGTATACACCTAAAAATGACAAGTTCGAACAGGACGTCCAATTCCTGTGGCCTCGTTGGTTCAAAGCGACTTCAATGCAACTCATTCTGCAGCTTATTTCGATTTCTTCAAGGACTCTTTGGAGTTTCTTTCGCGCAGCAAAACAGGTGTTAGGTAGGTTAAGTCGAATCCTTGGTAAAATTCATAAAAATTGAGTCATCACTCAGACCTCTGCAAGTCAGAAATTAGCAGATAGGTCAAAATGATTGGAAAAACCATATGAAAGTAAAAGTCAAGGGCTCTTCCAAATCCATTTTTGAAAGTTATTCTAACTAGGTAGTTTCTCGTCATAGGGCATTTTTCTGCCGGAAGATTTCTCTTAAAAAAGAGTCCCAAAATTTATGAACGGAGAGGGAATGGTGGAATACCTTTGATTTATCTCAGCCTTATTTTTGGTGCAAGGAACAAATAACAGTGCTTATACCAGTTTTAATATGAGTTATTTCATGATATTTTAGTGACTGGTAATATGAGTTATTTCGTGATATTTCAGAGACTGGATATTTTTCGAGAGAAATTTTTCGCGAGAAAAGCCGCCATTCGGACGAAGAACGAACTAGGATAACTTCTGAAAACAGATTTTGAAGCTTTCAAATCGTACTTTCAAATGCTTTTCTAATCATCCTGATCCATCGACTAACGTGCGACTTACAGAGGTCTAAGTGTTAACCCAATTATTATAAATTTTTCCAAAAATTCGACTTCACTTACCAGAAACCTGTCCTACCGCACGAAAAAGTAAATAAATTTCTGAAATTACCGGAAAAAATTGTAAAATTAGCTGATCAATGTTGTTTAAGATAGACGAGGCCGGAGACTTCGAATCTTCCAATTTGACTTTTCAGTTCTGCGTGTATATAAACCTTCGATCGGAGGTATAATTTACTGCTATATGCAACTCTTCCGTAAAAATGAGAAGTTTATGATGGTAGACTGTAAGGTAACTGTCCCTATTATGGAACACCTCGAACGGGGAGCACGAGTTAGTTCATTGCTTTATCGACAAAATATCTTGAAACTTGGCTGTTTTTCTTTCTACATGGTTGAGAAGTGTCACAAAGATTCAAATGCATGAAAGATCAGTCGCAAACAAGTGGCAATCAATTTAATATTAATCAAAAACATCGTCGGAGAGCAGGTCCCTATTATGAGACTGCTTGAGAAATTCTCCTCGTGCCAAAAGCTTGGCTCTCTGATGAAAAATTCACACAAAAGTTCTTGTTCTGAGTATTTTTTTTGTAGCAGCCTTTTCTATGATCATGACAAAATACACACAAATTGGGAATACTGTTGCATTCCAATAATTTCATTAGGCACAAGCACAGGGATAAACTTGAGACGTAGACTGTAATAACCATTCATGCTGTAACCTGAACCCATGGGCTTTGACTGCTCGACTAACTTTCAGAAAGTGATCGAACCACACAATAAAACTCATTGAATAATATTATCTCTACTATGTCACTTATTCACTTTATATGCACTAGAATATTTTGAACAAGAAGCTGAAACTAGTGTGACAATGGTATATCAGGAACACATCCTACGTTGAAAGGCAAAGGGCCAATCCAATATTCGCACTCTCACAAACTTTGATCCTTGCATTTTCTGCTCTCCAGAAAGCACTATCACCAGCCTGCAATGATATAACTGCATTCACAGTTTCTCAAACAAGTTATGTACAACACATGCTCTTCATCCATACAAAGTCAGATGTCAGATGACTTTGAGGTTATGAGGGCAGACATAGATAATTTCCTCACCAACTTCTTATATTGAGTTTTTTAACTTCACGAAGGCTTCATGATGGGCTTAGAGCTCGTTCAAGCACATTTTCGTTTGAAAATATTACCTAAACGTTGCAAATATCCTCGTACTAAAGTGTCCCATAGCCACGGCCAAATGTACGTAGGACATGGAACACCAATATGACTGTTCCATAACCACGGACATAAGAGCCACCGCGGTACATGGTATGAAACACCATTATATTTAAAATATCTGACTGAAATAAAGCTCTAATCAACCGGAAATAAGAAGAATAAAGCCTTATTAATCATTTAAAACCATTTCTGCACGGCTAACAACTGATTACTTAATTTACTAAGGATAGTTCATCGAGCCCTTTCGTACCCGATGCAGGGTCGGAGCGAGCAGTAAATCTCAGGCGGAGGCGCGGATCAGCTTCACAGACAATTTTAAAATTAAATAGTCATTATGGAATTGTGATTATTTTTCTAATTTGGTCACAAATATCAATCGTTGCCGTTAAAACTCTTACCCAGTGCCGAGGTGGTATAGTTTTTCTGAGAAAATTGATTTTCATCAAGTGTCTCATAAATACGTACAGTGTACCATATTACGGACAGTTACCTTAAGGGTAGTATATTATGTATCGTGTTGCGGTAACTCGCCTAGGTATGCATTAGAGGATAGCTATACTAGGATATCATAAATTCACTCTGACGAAAGCAAGTGAAATTCGCGTACTGAAATTGTGATTGCAATCCAACTCATTCAGAGCACTAACATCAGCATTGTCATCAAAAGTAAAAATTGTTGTACTCACTTGTTTCCCTTTTGCTATCGGTTGATTAGAAAAGAATATGACTCTTGGACCCGGTACGAATATTCGGTCGACATTATGATCACAACTATGGTTGAAAAAAGCACCACAGGATGAAAGAAAATTTCCTCTGGTGGATATGCAATTTTGAGCATTAGAATCCTTGCAAGTACAGTCATAAGTATTAAACTGTGGATAGAAAATCAAAGCTTTCATTCTGTGCACTATTGAGAAACACGATTCTTTGCTGGTGTTGATTCGTGAACATATTCCTCATAAAAAATGGAAGTAGTCACAAATTATCACATCAAAAAAAGTGACTTGCATATAATTCATACCTTAAACACATTAACCATACATATTTTCAAGAGCCTTTTCAACACCATCTTCAATAACTCAAGAGTTACATCATCATCATCATCACTCTCCAGTGGAACCTTCAAAATTTCTCTCAATTGTGACAGCAGAGTTGGAGCAAGATCAACAATGTATTCATCTCCATTCAGTATGGAGGCACTCAAATTGTAAACAAATTGAAAATTGTCACAGTTTGTTTCCATGGATCCAACCAGAATCTTCTGCCGAGCTTCAGCTATGAAAGAGAGTTATTCATTTGAATATTAAATATAACATATTTTTATCATTTTAACCTTACCATCCTCTTTGTGACTATCTCTGGCTATATTCAATATATTATTCCATTCACCATTTTTGACCATCGTAATGATCATTCTGAGCACAATCATGATGGTACCCTGATATCGTTGTTTGAGGTGGCAAACTCCAGTACTACGCTGGTTTTCAAAAGAGAATATACGATCATGGAGTGAATCCATAGAGAGCATTGGACAAAGAACTTGATGGTATTCAGACCAAGCTTCTTTTTTGCACAACTCACTGCAGTAAATGGTGAAAATGCAATGATCGCATGGAATTCCTGCCCAAGAAAATGCTAAGCAATGTGAACAAACTAGATACATTTGTTCAATATCTACTGATGCAAATTGACTTTTCTCACACATCACAATTTCGCCAGGTCTGATGTCTCGCTTAGCAACATAATGCCTTCCATATTTCTCATTGGAAGTCATAATTATATTGTCAGCTCCACAAGGCACAGATGGCGAGGGATTGATCTTGGGAGATTTCCTCATATTTTCCTCTTTTTGGGTAAGTGGAAGTACAAGCATCAAACATTCACTCTTACGGGATGAGAGCTTTTGTTTTAGATTATTTGAGTGCGTGATGTTGAGTGCTCTATCAATATCAATCAAACAAAGGTCATACTTCTGTAAACGGAACCAGATAGCAGATCTATTGCCAAATGCTAGTGCTAATTCTTCTGAATTATTTGGAGCATAAGCAATGCTCTTTGAATACAATGAAATGACCTTCCTGTCTTTACTGGGGTCTTTCGTAGCATACACTTCATTGCCCTTCTTTCTGATTTCTGTGGATTTCACAGAAGATTTTCTGGTATTTCCGTTCATTTTCCAAGTTGGTGGCAGGATAGGGTTATTCATACGTATGGGGTCCAAAAAGTGCCAAAGAGTCTGCCTGCCACCGTGTGATCACAAGGTGATTTTTTTTTTTTCGAATATTCTTTTCTAATTATCAATATAGGCAATCTTTTTCGAATCTTTTCTAATTATCAATATAGGCAAGGTTCGGTCACTCATTTCACTGCATTTCACCAGATTTCACCTGTTCGCACACTTTGTTCGCACTTGTTACTTCATATACGGAAGCCGACAGCGGTCACCTAACAAATGCTGATGCGTTCATTCCACGATCGTAGTTCATTCCATGCGTTACGGAAGCTGGTAAGGAATACCTCATTACCACCACAGCACATCCGGCCTACGTCAACCTGTCCCGCGACCAAAATGTGGCAATTGTTTCTGGTAGGACTCTAACTGTTCTAATTGTATAGAAAATTTCACAATTTGCCTATTTTGCCTTTTTGAGAAATAGTTCCGTCTTCCAGAGGCCACAGCTCTTCGAATATTGAGCCTAGACCAACGTATCTGGGCTCAAATCAAAGCTCTGAATTTGACAAATTTTTTTTCGGTATTAGAATGATATCGTCGATTATAAGTTACACGTGGTCACAGTATACCTATACAGTGTACATATGTATATATGGTGAGATGGCGGACGGGTGGCGCCAGCGCGGGAAAACAAGTCTCGCGATAATCTCGATGCATGCATTAGGTTTCTAGCTAGCACCCGCTTCACGTCTGCAAGTGGTTAGATCTGCTCTGCTGGCCTCGTAGAAGGTTCCAATGCAGATATTCCCCAAGTCATCCCGTCAAACGTCGATCCGGGCGATCCCAGACCGCAAAAGCAGTGTTGTCTGCTCGAGATCAGTATATAGGGACACCCAGTACACGCGAAAACCTTTGACCATGTAATTCATCTCTTTCGCTCATTGTGTGGTCTGTTTGACGCCGAAAACAATTTTGGCAAATTCATAGTTTCGATTTGAGCCCAGATACGTTGATCTAGGCTCAATATTCGAAGAGCTGTGGCCTCTGGAAGACGGAACTATTTTGACGACTCAAAATTCGATTTTCTCGAAAAGGCAAAATAGGCAAATTCTGAAATTTTCTATACAATTAGAACAGTTAGAGTCCTACCAAAAACAATTGTCACATTTTGGTCGCGGGCCAGGTTGACGTAGGTGCACATCCGCCACTTCATTCGAAACTCGAACCGTTGCATTTTGCATTTAGAGCGGGGGTGCGAAGTTTCTGCGTGTTACGTGATCAGAGCACAGGTATAAGTCGGAAAAGGTTCCTATTACTTTTGTCAACCTTTTGTTAAGCGATTAAATGAAAAAAATATACTGCACATGGCAGAGTCGTATAACGGTGTGAGGAATATATTACTCAGATAAATATGCAACATGTTTATCAAATCAACTCATGCATGAATCGATTATTTCAACAATAACCTACCTACCAGACCGAAATTGTCCTGAAAATTCGTGAATTACGATCTGCTGTTTTCCTATTAGTACTAGTAGCTATTGTAATACGAACGGGGTGGTGCGAGGGATGTAGTTATAGCGAGTGACAGAATAATTAAAAACACATCTATAACAACAGATCGGTAGTGTGAGGGAGAAGAGTCGAGAGTGCATGAGGGATCAGTCACGATTTGAAAACGTTGATATTGAGTTGTTCTATTTATTTCAACATTTTTTCGCTCTCTATGTCTCAAGGTATGATGTTGTATCGCTGTACATGGTGTGTCGATAATATTTTTTAACCCTTGGAAAAAATGTTGTAGTGTCTCGAATCGTTTCCTTCAAGTTATGAATAATTTTGGAATATAAATCGATTTAGAAAAACTTGGTAGGTCATGCAAATTATGTTAAATCATGATTTTCGCAGATAAATATATTGGCAGCGTTTCATTAAATTGTTTTGTTGACCTCATCAGGCTTTCTCAAAACATTTTTCAGTAGTCATTGTATAATTTTTAATTGTTTCATTTCTCATATAGTCTACTCGTCATACAACACATTTGAGTGATGTATGACGAATAGGCTACACGGACCTTTGGCAGTGGTGATTCTCATTTACATGTGAGCCGATGAAACTATACGCTATTCCGGATGCGATGGCGTCCAGATTTTTGTATTCCATGCAAAATAAATTTTTGTGATTCGAATTACGCTGAAACAAATTCTTTTTTCTACGTGACCACAGCCGACAAGATCCGACGACATTGATCAGATTTGGCTCGATTTATAGATTTATTTCTTCCTTAATCAGATGCCGACTCCAGGATTCCATATTTTTCATCACTCCAATCACAGGACGATAAGTAAAATCGATTGAAAAAATAACGAAAATGTGAAACACCAACAGTATCTATCAGCTCTCTCATCTCCTCTCTCAGCATGAATCAGTCAGATCTAACTGACAATCAGTCCATATGCACTGATCGGGTCAGTTAAGTGGGATCAATTTTAACTGAATGAATCAGTTTATATAGACTGATTCATCAGTAAATCTGTGCATGTTTTACTGATTCACATGTGGTTTACTGATTCAAACTTTACTGATTGACAAATGTTACGCGAACTTTACTTATCTTCTTTGACAAAAATACGTCAGAAAACATGTTCAGCCGAATCGTGATCCTCGACCGCAACTCACTGTATGAAGATGATAACCATGCATAAGTACGAGTGAAGACACTTTTCGACGATTTCTCTAGGAATTTCATTCAGAGCAACTCATCCTAAGTAGATCCCACTTTGTTCTAAACGGGTTTCGACGTGAAATTTGAGGAGTAGTCCGATGAAAATGTTAGATTTGAGCTGAAGGGAGCCCCGAGGCCCTAAAAATTACTTTTTTTCAAAAAACTACTCTTTTTAAGGTTAAATTACCCTTTTCCGATTTTGCGAGTATTTTTTTCGAAAAGTTCCGCTTTTTTACGTCGAAATATGTGTTTGTAACATTTTTTTAATTAGGCCCTATGAAAAATCGATCAAAAAACCAAAAATCGTATTTTTTGCGAATTTTAAAAACGGAAATAGGCCGCTAAACTTGCACGGATCACTTTCGGGGCCTAGAAAATGATGTGTTTTCCACCTTCTTCCGTGATGTATAACATGTACCCGAAGTTACAAAAGAATCCGTGACCTGCGATCCAAAAGTTGGCGATATTAAGAAGAATGACTCAAATGTAACAATGCACGGAACTGACATTTCGACCCTCTATCCTCGAAAATAAAAAAGAGAAGTGAACGGATCGGTCTGGAAATTCGTTCCCGAGTGTATTATAATAAAATACATGGAGGAAAATCTAAACGGAGCAATTCGGAGCCCGCTCGTCAAAATGAAAGGCCATAACACGTTCCGTGTAAGTTATCGCGATGATACCGATTTGGTAATTACTGATTCAAACTTTACTGATTGACAACTATTTCGCGAATGTCACTGATTCATCAGTATAATTCTCGAGGTATTTATGCTAGAATAAAGAAGTTATGCCGAATCAGTACTGTAGGCGCTAACTGACCGGATCAGTCCATATGGACTGACAATCAGTTAATCGATTTAGGATCAGTGACGTTTTTAATACTGATAGAATCAATGACAATCTGACTGATTCGTGCTGAGAGAGTCAATGAGGGTGGCCGTGGAGCAAAAAGTATTCGATTCCTTCAAGTATTACCAATCACCCATTCAATCCCCAGCGTGGTTGATCAATGGCCCTCGAATCTACAAGCTAAAGGCGTGCGCCTGCAAATCATTGTTGTAACCCAAAAATCGAGTTTTCCCCCATAACATATTTTGTTTTATCGATCCAACAGAAAATTTGGACCTCGGAAGCTATTGAGAGACACTCGTTAAGGATGAGTGAGTGAGTTGTCGAAAATCTTTAGTGAAACTCGTCAGTTGCCGTGAACTATGACTCCTACGACACTGATGACTTCGTGAGATTCGCTCATATCCATTGCACGTGCAAGCTAGTTGAACAAAAACGCGGCTCTGGACCATTTAGGAATTAAATGACATTTTGGCAATTTTCCAATGTTTGAGTGCCAAAAAAATTGCGAAAAAACTTACGCGCCTCGCTCATGATCGATTCCGAGCGATTAGTTTTCGGCCCGAGCCGCAGGCGATCTGAAGGTCAAAATAATCCCCCGGAAGCAAGCTACAACCTCATGAACTCGGTGCGAAATATACTATTTAATTCAATCGAATTCACCTTAACGCGTATCTTCTTGTCACAGTTTTTGCTAGGGCGTAAATAACATAACTATATTTTCTTGTCTGAATTGATGTGTTCTGTATTAAGCAGCTCGTTCTCTTTTTCAAACTGCTAATCCCCTCTAAATATTCGAGAGTAATCAAATTTCATTCGGTGTTTCGCGATCATCGCTCTTTTATATATGATGGATTACAAATCCTCAACATGGCTTAGAGTCTTGTGAGATTCAAGTTGCGTACAAGCCCAGTCAACAAAGTCAACAGTGAAAACATTTTAGGGCAGTCATCAAACTGATAAATAAATGTATACAAAAAATTCCCCAATTGGGATTGAACAATGCTCGAGAATGATTATAAGAAGCTCAAAACTGGATTGCACATATAAAATCATCAACGCCTAATTGGTGCAACGAATCAGCGCTTTGAAAATTGATTTGATCGCACATTTGAATTAGAGCAAGTGATAAAGTCAGAGTTTAGTCAGACTCGTGACTGCCGGATCACTATATGTTGGCAACAAAAGATCACTATTACTTGCAAATTAATCTGACACTGCGTCTTGCTGTCAGTCTTACCTGTGATACCGTCACTTCAAATTTTGGCCTCAGTTATTCCCAACAAAAATGTGTAAATACTCACGGAGGAGAATGAGTACCGTTATGTGAGAGACTGCCTGCCTCTCGAGCTTGAATTTATTATTCGACGGTGCTTTTTTATTCCAAGCGCGATAAGTGCACGTTATGGTAATTTATGGGGCTTATAAATCATAATTATAGCAGGGAGATAGCTGTGGTGCAAATTCGTTTTTCACGAGCCGACCTATTATGCAGACATTCAGTCAATGCAAATATGGCATCTACGCTATCATAATGGAGCCTAAACGTTGAGCTGCGTCAGACGAATTTGTACTTATGCAAAGATGCCGTAAAATTCCATGGTTTTGAAATGTACATCTGCGTACATATCTCATGAAAACTTGGAAATACACGCTCGATTCATTGAATAATGTCCTGATATCCTAATCATTGGACATTTTGAAACAACTCCGTTGTGATCAGTTGAAGATCTTGCCATGTTTTGAAAATGATAAACTGACCAGAAAATGGGTGTTCATGTGAAAATTTGATAGGACTATACTAGATTTGAGTATTCCCCTTCTGTGGGGATCTGACTTGCCCAGGCTGACATAGTTGGATTATCTAATTCGCTCGATTTACTCCTCAACTGGCGACGCTATTTAGCTGTCTACGCACTGAAAGTGTCAGAATCACCAAGGTTCTCAACAACAAAGAAATAATAAAACTACAAAATGACGAATGTTTAAACGACTTTTGAGTCTTATAAGACTTTATTTGAGTATCCATTACATCACTTGTGTGAATCCTTCATCCAAATTTGGATCATCTCATATAGAAATTGATGGGAACTTGAACGTACACGTGATATTGACTCATCGTCAACTTTTTGGACTTTTTTCTGAAATAGCCGAAATAAAACTTTCAAGGTCAATTCTGATACATTATTTCAAGGTTATCCGAATGGCACAAACTGCGTTGCATTACCACGATCCAGATTCAAGATTCTTGCAATCTACTAAAAAAACATCATAGTTTTAATGCTTTGATGAAATTGAATGGCAAAACAAAAACAGCTCCGCACTCGTCTTCAAAAATTTTTGGTCCCTCCTAGTGAGTAGGGAGCTCATATTGTGAACCATATAATTGAATTGAAATCACGAAAAACTTATCCAAGACATCACCACTTTTCATGTGTCGTTTTCAATTCGAATCACGCAAGTTCCGAATTAGTCATTATGTCTTTAAAATGTAACAATTGTGTATCATCACCTCACAGTTAACAAAATCAATAGAGTCATCGTAACACAAGAAAGAGAAAAACTTGATTTTTTCCATGCTTGCTCGGAAAACGCAAATTCTGATGTATCCCAGCCAGTGCTTGACGTATAATTTAATTCACGCACATACGCGCTCACCTTGTAGCTATTAACTTCCTCTCCTTCGCTATGTCCATTTACCGCTCTTTAAAAATGGCGAGAAACTAATTGCTGCACCAAAGCCATGAGTATCCAGTGGCATTGTGATGACGAGATTCGCCTTTCTGGCCACACATTTGACGCTACTCATTTTTCAATTTTCACGATCCAACGAAGGGCGAACGAGAAGGTGAGCCACCCCATCTAGTTTGACCCTCCTATCTATGTGGCGTGGATAAGAGCGAGCTTGCGCTTGTTGATCGGAAATCTCACCTTATAAATTGGAAAATGAGCATAAATTTAGGACTGGCTCAATTTAAAGAGCGACGCTGACGCAGGGCTGGGGATCATTTTGCGGAAAAAGCCTTGTTATCTAATTTTGTATCGCGAGTGTGATGCCGCAGAGCCTACGCCAAGATCATTTACTGTCGTGCACACAATCTCCTGTCAAAATTCTTCAAGAGATTGGCCTCACTTCACCTGCTAATTTTATTCTAGATCATAGGGAAAGGCCTCTCAAAGAAAATGAATCGTATCGAATGATTGTGGTGAAACTTGTTGGCGAAGTCCGTCATATGGTCCTACGCAACTCGGTTAAATTAAAGGACAAAACTGCCCAATCTATCTTTGGAATGGGAGGCAACTCGCGTATCTTTATTAATCAAGTATACTTCCACGATCTGTTACTGAGAGGAGCCCGTAAAGCCAGTAAGACGCTTAACTACGCGACTCCTCTTGTTAAGAATATGATGGTGTTCATGCGCGGGACTCGCAGCTCCGATCCCATACTAATCAAAGACGAGCTGGACATTAAGTCTTTAAAACCACGTGTCACTCAATCCCCAGACAGTGCTGCCAGTATGATGGAATGAAGTCTAACGGGTCAGTCGCTTAATCCTGCAAGGGCTGATCATATTCGGGTCGGTCACATCAACATCAATCGATTAGATTCAAGACTACATTTTGCCCTCCTTGAACAGAAATGCGATGATGCTGCCTATGATATCGTCGGGATTTCGGAAACGTTTTTATCTGAGGAAAATTCTGACTCTCATCTCGCCCTAGATGGTTACAAATTGCTTAGAGCTGATAGAAATGGCAAAGATGGCGGTGGTGTTGGGTTATACATTAGAGATTGCTTTACTGTCAAAGTACTCGCCCACTCGGCGCGCATGTTTGACAACAAACCAGAGTATCTCATCGCCGGATTTACTTGTAACTCCACCAAATTACTTTGTGCTGTCGTGTATAGACGCCCGCCTGCAGCCTATCCCATTGACGTCTTCAATGTTCTGGCTATCTTCATGCCCCTACATGATTTAGTAATCATTATGGGTGACTTTAATATGGACGTTTCCACCATCGACCCAAAGTCGTCTCATCTGTTCAAGCAGCTCGATTCCCTCAACTTGCACCTTGTTTCGACTAACCCGACTCACCATGTACTGAGTGGAGACCATGACTCTCACTCATGTATTGATCTATTGATCATCGTGAATAATCTCGAGAAAATCACTAATTTTGAAAAATCTTTATCTCCATTCATAGCTGTCCATGACTTTATTGAGATTTCCATTGCGTTACCAAAAATCCCTGTCACCTCGAAAATCATAATCTCGTGCAGCCTGAGGCCGACCAACCACTCAACTCTGTCTGATGCACTCTCGTCAAACTTTTCCTTTCTAGGCCCTGTTCTCGAAAACCCTACTGTACCTTTCCTTAGCACTTCGACTTTTTCGCTGACAGATGCCTCGACGATGGAAAGTAACTTAGACCAGTTTTTGCACAGACTCACCGATGCCCTCATACTATGTTTTGATCAAGTTGCACCCCTGAAAACCCTCACAATCTCATCCAAGAGCAAACCATGGGTTTGTCGTGCAATTCTAGACAAAATGAGAGATCGTGATGCGGCCTATGCCCGAGCCAAACACTCGGGGGATCCTGTGGATCGCCAACGCTTCAAGCTCCTGCGGTCCCAAGTATGCAACCTACTTGACACTGTTAAGAATGACTTCATTAAAAAATCCCTTTCTGATGCCAAGAGCCTCACTGCCAAATGGAAAGCTTTGAAAAAATGACAAGTGACCAAACAATCACTGCCATCTCCATTTAACTTTTTTGACAGAGATCAGCTAAACCAGTTTTACGCCTCTGTTGTCAATTGTGCTGACTCTTTAACTGAACTTGTACTTCCAAGAATATTAGGGAACTCTGACCCAAATTGTTTTGATTTTCATCCCGTAAGTTCAAACGAAGTGGCCAAAATCCTATTGAAAGCTTCCTCCAAAGGCACGGGCATCGATACACTTTCTGCCGAGATGCTAAAATTAGCCTTGCCTCACCTTATTATCCCACTCACAGATCTTTGCAATTTTAGCTTAGAACATGCTTGTTCCCCTACTTCGTGGAAAAAAACCCTACTCCTCCCCCTGCTCAAATGTAAATCACCTTCTTCTCCTTCTGATACGAGACCCATTGCTCAACTTCCTGAGTTATCGAAAATTTTAGAGCGCTTGGTCCACTTTCAGTTATCAACCTACCTCGAGTCGAATTCCTTGCTTTACGATAGGCAGGCTGGCTTTAGACCGGGGCACAGTACTCAAACCGCTCTTCTGCGAGTTATGGACGATGTCAGGAAAGCTATGGAGTAGCGTAAAATCACAATCCTTGTATTATTTGATTTTTCAAAGGCTTTTGATTCCATACCCCATGAACTGTTACTGAAAAAACTGCGGAACTTCAAAACATCTGAAAGAGTTATACGTTGGTTTTACTCCTATCTCGCGGACAGGCTTCAAGCAGTGGTAGATTCCGGTGGAAAGTTTTCCGAATTTTCACGAGCAGCTTCTGGCGTACCTTAAGGCAGCATCTGAGGTCCTCTCTTATTTGCCATTTTCATTAATGATTTGCCCAGACTTCTCTTGTTCACTGAGTGTATCCTTTTTGCAGATGACTCTCAAATCTATCTACACTGTGATTTGAATGACTTATTGAATGCCCTTGCGAAAATAACCATTGACGCTCAAGCCATTGCAAACTGGGCTGCACTCAACCAGCTGGCTTTGAATGAAGTAAAATCTAAAGTCATCATCCTCGGATCTAAGGAATTACTGAGTCGCATTGATTTTCCCAACCTACCTAAGATCAAGGTCAATGGAGTACAACTTGAGTGCGTTTTTGAGATCAAGAATTTAGGAGTTGTACTGGATCAAAATCTGACTTGGGCTCCTCATGTCAAATCAGTCGTATCAAAGGTTTACGCTAGCCTAAGCTCTCTCAAGTTCCACAGAAACTCCCTCTCTCATAAATTGAGGCTTGAGCTGGTCCAAACACTAATCTTCCCCTGATTTGACTACGCGTGTTTAGTTGATGATAGTGTTGATGCTTCAAAAAACAAAAAACTTCAAGTTGCATTGAATGCCTGTGTGCGCTTTGTCCTCGGTGACCTGCAAAGAAACTCCCATGTTACCCCGCATCGCCTAGGCCTCGGATGGTTGTCTGACCAAAGTAGACGTGACTATTTCACTTGCAACTTAGCTTACAAAACTATTGCCACGGGCAGCCCTTCCTATCTAGCTGATAAATTTGTAAGATCAGGCTTAGACGTTGTACTGAGAAGGTCAGACAGAAATCCCAAGGAGATATTATTATTCTCCAAAGCTAAGTCACTAACTTGGGAAAACTCTTTTCTGATCAGAGCCTCCTCATTACTAAACTCTCTAAATATAACCGATTTCGATGAAAAGCGACTGGAACCCATTAAGAAGTTCTTTCGTCTTGAAATTTCCAAGCGTGACATTCAAGATTGGAATAACGGAATATCCAATGAAGGTCTGTCCCTGCACCCAATCGATCCAAATATACTATCTCCTAGTATACCCTCGGGACTTTGAACCTATGTTTTTCCCATCGTTTGATTATCATGACTTAATAATTTTCATTTCTTGTTCCCTTTATTTTCACTATCTCAGTAGTTGATGCCTAGATTCTATACACTGGTATTCATAGTCGTTATAACTCCAGAGTTAAGAATTAATCCGCGGGTTAGGCGCTGTAATCGGCGTGGCAGAAGAATAAACTAAAGACTACTCATTCACTTCACGTTGTCCCAGTGCTGCAGAACATCACAGAATCGAAGTTTTTTTTCTCCACTCCGATTACAGCGCCTAACCCGCGGATTAATTCATAACTCTAGGGTTATAACGACTATGAATACCAATGTAAGACTCATTCACTTTCCGGGGCAGCGCTCTCGATTAGCCCTTGTCTTTTAGTACATTGTTGCTATATAGTTTACCACCACAATAGGTTTGATCGCTCGAAAGTCGCATTACTACTACTACTGTTGCACTGACATGCCTATTATTGTCAACCCTAGCTATGTAATTACGTTCTTGATACCTTCTTGCCCAGTTACTGGTCTTTAGATTGTATTGTATTAATTTTATATTTTATATTTGTATTGATTTGAATATTTCATTGTAATTTCGTTTACATCAGACGTGGTTCTACCCCAAGGTGAAATAAAGATTATACATACATACATACATACATACATACAAATGATCAGCCGGTGCTTCTCAAAGCCGTATTTTCTTATACCGTGGAATCTCATCAAAGAGATTTGAATACTTCGTTTGAAAATGATACATCGGCATCTGGTCTTGGGAAAGCGACGTCAAGGTCTGATGGCACTACGAGTGTGTTTGCAAACACTATTTCCAAGGGACAATTAAGACTTAAATAGTGAGCCCCTCAGGTATATAAGATTACTAGTAGTGACTATTGTTCAATAATTGTGATAGTTATTGATCCCTGGAATCAAGCGAAAGATTTGAATAAATATTCAATCAAAGTACATAATCTTCTCGCGGTTGATTGTTGAATTCTATTAAATAATTTTGCTACTGGTTTGTAGAGATATTCAAGATAAATGAAAAATATTTATTCAAGATTAATTTCGTATATTTATTTATTCAAAATTATTCCAATGAAATATTTATTCATCTGAGATAATATCTATTCATTTGGGAATCGCGAACCCTTTGAATAAGTTGCTCTTGAAGAAATTAATTTCCAAATCTCTTAAATACACTCCTAGATTTAATTAATATTCATTTAATTTGGAAATACGCATTCATGAATTTGATTAAATGTTAGGATAGCGGTATTGTGTCAAAGTGTCAAATATTTTTCAAAGTCGAATAAGTTTTTATGGGAATCGCTCAATTTTTTCTTCTCAGTGCAGGAAAATGCTACAAGGCTCAGAATATTGTATATTTCTTCATCCATCTTTTTGGGCCAGCCTGCATGCTGAGCTGCTATAATCTGCAAAGATTCGCTGCAAAAGTTTGCAGGACACAGAGTCAATTTTGTGCGCGGTATCACTCCACACAAATGATACTGTGGTTGAGAAAAATCGATGAAGATTCCTGTTCCAAATATGACTGCGTGCAAACATCATTCATTTTTAGAATGATATTGAATCAGTATTCTAGACAGAAGAACCAAGAGGGATTCGGAAGTTACTGTGTGTGCTCAAAAGGGTGGCAATTCACAGGAAATGAAGAGAGCACTGACCGATAGTTGAATGCTTGACGCTGCTGTAACTCTGGTTTCAGGCCATCGATCGAGTGTTATTTGTCGCCTGGACAAATCACTGGCTCTCGTTAATTTCCCTCGAGCCTCGCTTCACTCACTATATACTTGTTACGAGTTGCAACGTTGCGAGTTGACGGCTCGCCCAATAACATTGAGTATTATGCACGAACAGAGTGACCACCAGACCAGCAGATTCGTGACGAGCTTGCTCAATTCTACAGACGTACTAATCTATTGTGCCTGTGCTTGCTCCGAGCTTTGAATCAGTACTGCTCTGAATGCATAGTTTTCATTCCAACAATACCCTACAGAGTCATTGAGATGATTCCTCTCATACTGTTTGAATGAAATTTGATACTGTGCGTTAGAATTTGGTGTCACATTTTATGCTGGGAAGTTCTGAATAATAACAGAATGAATCGCGGAAACGTGTTTTCTTTGAATGAAAGTTTAATGGTAAGGTATAACAATCTTCATAATGAGGCATGCCTTACGCTGAAAAATTGTGGAAAGTGGAGTTCGACATCACAAACTCAATCATGCATACAGGACGTCCCAAAAATCAATTCCTCTGGCATAACTTTTGAAATCGTTGGTAATCACGGAAACTCCAGGACACGTGTCTCGTTCATTTAACACCTTCACGGCGATGGGGCTCATTGATCCAATTATGTGTGCGGTGGTGATCAAAATGTCATTGAATGGGCCCCCACCGGTGGGGCCCATCGCTCACAGGACCCGAAGCGGTTTTCACCGTCGCAGTGAAGGGGTTAAGATGAAAGTCTGGCCGGGACCCTAACTCTCATGCAAGAAGGGCCATTTTGAAGGAAATGTGTAGATCATAACTATCTCTTCCCATGAAACCACTCGTCCCCAACTTGCTTATACGAAAGGAGGAAAACACTACTTTCACATACGTTCTCATGTCATGGGTAAAGAAAATCCAAATGGATCGGGAACGGGCACCACCAGTATAGCTACCGAATGACTTCCATTCCGAAAATTTCTTGTACAAATGTTGTTGGATTGAAAGATAATTTATTTCGATAGTGACTCCAAGTTTGGCCCACTCCTTTTTTGGTAGTTAATTTGGAGTCGATTCCTAATCCTGACCCCAGTGAAGGTATGAAAGAATTAAACGTACTTGAACTACGATTCGACTGAATTTGAGGACCCCATCAGAATATTCATCTGTGTAAATTTCCACAACTTTCGCAAGAGATATTTTTCAACTGATACCCATTTTGTGTCAATCTGGTTTGATGGATCTTTTCACAAATATTTTAGCCCCACACGAATCATGAGGGTCTCAACGATTTCCAGCAGAATAACAATCCACTTGAATGTAATGAAACTCCTCCCCCCTCCCCCTCAACAGAACAGACACATCAACCATAGCGCCATTCGTAATGCTGTAACCTCGAATTTTTCTGTAAAACTGACCCTCTACGTGAAATCTAATGTCATTAGAAGAACACGATCGTCTTGAGTATTTTCTCACGTAAAATCGAGTCCGAACCGGATTCTGCGCTTACACGTCAGGATTTTTTTATATAGCAAAAAACTGATTCTCCAAAAAAACGGCGTTCAAAATTGATGCCAATGGTGGTGCATATTCGTGTTGTGGACCAGAAGTATGTCGAAATTAGGAGATTCCAACGTAATTCGATTTGCTGAACACGATAGCAGTATTTTCGAAGGGGCTAGCATGCGTTCGAAACGAGTGACAGGCTAATTTTTCCAATAACTATGATGAGAATTCTACCAATCTCGCAACAAATCCCAAAATGCTCACACAAGCGACCAAAAAAATTCTTTTTATCGCGAGGTCGCATTTTCGTCAAGTCGAATTCGGTCACTACGTCGAAAAACGCACAAGAGAATCATTGTCCGGTCAATGCACTATTTCTGAACCCAAATTTTGTTGTCCAATGTTATTGTAACACTCTATAGTTATCGGCTCAACTTTCCTTCTGGTAAATGACTCATTCAAATTTGGATCCGCTCATGTAATCAAAAAATTATTCACATGTTTGTGAGAATTGTTTACCAATTATATGATGTAGAATTTCCGGATCACTGTACTGAATCCGTGTAACAAAATTGCGAAACCAAGTTATACGTCTCTATTTACTTTGTGTCACCAGGAATAAATTCTATTTCCTGGACAGCTCTCTGCCACCTCACTGTATAAGCTCATAAAATGTCTCTCACGAGAAGAAGAAGAAAAAATTTTCAAACGCTCGCGCTTGTGTCCATCGTGAAGTGGATAAGCGCCCACCAGTGGTTATACGTGGCACCACTCGAAAAAATCACGGGAGAGCTGCGGGTCTCCGCGTAGCCGAATCAGCAACTACGATAACTTGTCGACTGGAAAAAGCTTGATCAAAGGGGCGCTATCAGCCCTAGTAAATATCCACTACGACTGCGACGATATCGGATTCGGCACCCTCTCATAACTTGGACGGTGCGGCGTTGCACGAAGAGTCCCTCCGGGGCCTCCAGATATTGCTCGAAATTCGTGCTTATTGCCGTTACTGCTCTTGTTATTACTGTGTAGAATATACTATCGAAGTGGGGAGCATCCATTTACGTGTTTGTATACTTTTGTTTTTTTGACTCTCTGATAGACATCGCCGACGCATACTTTCTGTCTTGAATTCGGATTTATTATGTGTTATCGTGATCCAGGACTCTTCTGCCCAGAATGACATTATAAATTTCTAAGAATAAATAAGGTATGATTCGAGTAGCTTTTGAAAAAAAATTTCGACTTGTCAGTTTCCGGTCGAGATCTGACAGACTAATGTGACAGATTCTAAGTATGGTGATTGGAAAAATACTCTCAATTTTCTATAATATAATTCCTATATACTATTCAAGGGTTTGCAGTCTCTACAGTTTCGACTAGATTATATAATTGTCAACTCTTAATACGGAGGAAAACTCGTCGGAAAAACTTCCGATCTCATAGGTTATTCCAAAGATACTCATTTCTAAACCATTTTATCTAAACTATCCAAAAATCCTCGTTGCAGATAGTATGGCGGAATAATTCTAAATTTTGTGTCATTGGGGGGGGGGCGGGGGGGGGGCTGTCACTAACTTTCATTATGCAAGTTTCGTCTAGGCATAATCCGCGTATATTGATAGTCTCCCACTCTGCGGTTGGATGAGATGGTTTGACCACATCTACAGAATATCAAACCAAAATATGGTGCATGAGGGCTTCTATAGAATTTACGTGATCCAAAGACCACATGGAGAAATATTCACAATATTCGTCAACAATCCAAGGCAATGAAGAGTTTGATTTTCCAAAATATTGAACCGATTGTACAAATCGTAACCACGCACGTTTTGTGAGATTCAAGTAGCTGCCCTTTTCATTATAGCCAGTTATTTGTACCTCACATTCAATCTCTGGATGATTGATGTATTTATCTGAATATTTGGTTTCTTTAAAATGGATTTCTCGAGTAATCTAGCCATTTGGTACATTCTAGAGTGTTCTGCAGCAAAAGCTTCTGGATCCATCAATTTGATCTTTCACATGCTCTCTAATGTTCACGATCACGGAGCAAAATCAATGGTTGAAACGAGATGACTGATTTTGTCCTTTTCGCCTTAGTATAGATATATACACTGATGAAAAAAAAAGAAATTGGCAGTTTGATATTCCAGAATGATTGAATTTCAGTAACACTCGCCAAACCTCTCGTATTGAGTGCTGACTACCGGTGAAAAAGTACATTTCTGCGGCTGTGACAATGTAGCGACATTTCAAACGTTACGAACCAGCTTGTCACTTCTTTTCTCATGCTCTACTCTCGACAAACTCGCTAGCTCAACTTTGGCATGCTACGCTCAAAATTCCAGAGAGGCCGCTTTGTGGACGTGGTTGGCTCAAAATTTCTGATGACTAACCATCCCTCTAAAACACAAAGGCATTGAGTTTTCGTCATACCGTTAACTTGTCGAAAACCGAATAACCTCGCCAGAACGTTGACGAAACTATATAACGTTATGAATTTCTGGACAAAAATTCGCAAGCTTAACAGGCTGAATGAGTTCGAGAGAATTGAGCTTGTATAATAGTGTATAGAACTATAGTACAGGAAAGAGTTTATGTAGGTAGGCAAAATGTGGTTTCCGGTAGTAGCATTATAGAGTGCCGTTAATGTTAATTAAGCTGTACGAGCTACAACGTGTCGCAATTGTTTAATGACCTGAGCTAGCTCTGCAAAGCCTAATACGTCGCTCGATGGATAATGAGAGCTTTTGCTCACGGTTAGATATATATTTAGAGCTTGGTTCAAGCTTCCCTGATGTTGTATATAACGCCATACTCGATTTACATGGATATCGATAGGCGAAGCGTTCTTTGCACGATATACTCTGAAAACGTTTGCGTGCTCGATAATAATGTACCCGATGTTAATCTACGTCATCAACATTACCGTCGTTTTCACTCGTCGGTGTTAATTGATGTAGTACATGATCCACTCGAAACTTTATTTGCAAAAAGATATGCAGATTTAGTTGAGGAGGTGAATATGTACCTGGCGATTTGTGTTATTGATTACACACCTGGATGAAAAATGAATTATATTCAATGTCATTTGATCGGCCGAATTGTAATTCCTCGAGTTGAATTACTCCAACTCGATTTATGCACCTTCGAGCCTTGCTATCCTGCGAGGTGACATCGAAGGATTTTTTTCGTGGAAGTTGACAAAGATGGAAAATGGAAATGTAAGATGATATCATTGGAAAATATGTGAGCTCTGCGCAAGGTAATCTGACCGATCCCTTCAGTTCCCCTGAAAAAGCAGATGTATTCGAGAAAGGCGAAACGCACCAACATCAAGCGGAGACTCCAAAAAAATTCTTTGAAATGATGTCATCTTTTACTTACATCTTCCAATTTTACGAACAGATTCCATCGAAGAAGTTCTTCGATGTTACCTCGCAAAATAGCAAGACTCCAATGGAGGGTGGGTCGAGTTGGGATGATTCAACTCGATCTATGACAAAGCCAGCAAATTATCTGATATATTCTGACTTGCTATTCGTCCGATCAGATAACTTGTAATTTGAATCTCCCGCGGGTGATAGATATCTTTGTAGTAGGTTATTTTCTCGCTACTACTGAATTTTGATTTGAATATACTTGTGAGTTCTGAGTCACTGATCGACTAATAAATAGCGAGAATCTGGAAAATTTCAGATGTACTTGTTGTTATTAGAATTCAAAAATAACGAACACGGTTCAAGGTACAACGTACGATATAGACTTTTATTGGACTTGTTACAGAGCTGGCTGTAAATCGTACACGAGAGCTTGGCGCTCAGACGTTAAGTACACTGCAGGGTTTCGCGCTCATTGTGGTCGAGAAGAAGTGAACAGAAATTTCTTATAGGAAGGGCTGAAGATGATAATGATATTCCCCTCTTTGCATTTGCACATGATTCTATTCTCTTCCACTTTAGCGATTGAATTCATCTTTAACTTCTCATACTATAAAATACTTTCTTAGACCTCGGCTGCTCGAGATCGAATTTAGTTTTATGCCTGTGCGATCAAGTTGTAACTTGCTCATCTCAAGTCTAACTCAAGAATCATTGCTGATGCTCGATGAATGATTTGCAAGAAATTATAAGCTGAAGGAAGACTTTGAAAGCTTAACCCGCTATTTTCATTTAAAGAACTTTCAATCATTCATGAAAATGTACAACGCTACATCTTAGACATCGACAATTGTTACTTCAAGAAGAGGAAAAGAAAAGGAAAACCTTCCAAAATATTGAATGTCGAATTGTGTTAAAATGCGATAAGTTAGCAATAACCCATATATACCGACATCGCTGAATATAATTTCGGAGTCAAAGTTGGTCTCCCAACGGGAGAGTCGGATATATTGAATACAATTTTGTGTCAATGATGGTAGTTTGATTCACCTCCAACCAATTCTGAAAGAGCTTGGAGAGCTCTGCGTTCGAATGTGAAACTTTCGGATTGCTGAAATTATTCCTAGGAAGTAGTATAATGAATTAAATGAGCACTCGGTAAGTGTATGACCTTTCCGAGCTGTCATCTTGCTGCCTTGACAGTCACCCAGAAACTTAGTGACCTGGCATATGAAATACTGATCCACCAACGTAGGGACCGGTCATATTCACCCATCGACATGTCATATGACCTATCCACTCAATGGATATTGGATGGAATACTGACTCGCCATATGACCTAGTGACCCATCACCTACCAATCGGATAGCCTGTGTGTATCTGCCATATGGCTTACCAACACATCAAATTACTGACCCAACACATGGCATGCGCAGCTACCAACTTGCTGAACTGCTAAGCAACCTAAGAACCCATCGACGTCCTAAACCTTCCGGACAATGCCCCGACCCTCTGACCTCAAATATGACGTACCGATCCGAAGCAAAACTGACCTGCCATATAATCTTGGGACCTATGAACCCGGTGACCTGCCAGAGGATTCAACAACCTATCGACCTATTGACTCTTTGGACTACCCTCTGACTCGGGTCGGTGAGTATTCGGTGGGTCGTGGGAAAGGTCACAGATCGACAGATCGATAGGCCATGCAAGTAGTCTTCGGTTCGGTAGGTCCGCAGGTCGTATGACTTGTGTGTGAATTGGTGAGTCAGTAAGTCACATCGTACATCACGGAATCGTTGAATTGATAAGTCATTGAGCAAGTCGATGAGTCCGTAGGTCATACAGAAGGTCAGTAGGTCCACAGATCTGTAGTTTATATATGGCAGATCACGCACTTCACATCGCAGGTCAGCAGAGCAGTGGTATGATAGGTCATAAATCAGGTTAGTAGGTCATATGGCAGAATAGTAGGTCACATGGTAGGTCAGTAGGCTATGTGAGGAATCGACAGGTCGGCGGGTCCGTACTTCATTATGGCAGATCAGGAAAGTCGGTCGTATTGTACATCATATATCAGGTCAGCGGGTCATATCGCAGATTAGTAGGTCACGTGGTAGGTCAGTAGCCATATGGGAAATAAACAGGTCGACGGGTCCTTAGTTTATATGGCAGATCAGTAGGTCGCGACATAAAGCAGGTCAGTGCGTAGGTATAGGTCATATGCCAGAGAATTCAATCGATAGGTCACAAGGTCGATGGTTTGGTAGGTCAAAATGGAGTTGGATCAACAATTTCGACAATAGGAAAATTATCGAAGGATAAGTAGTTGATCCAGAGGGGATGAATTATATGAATTCCTCCAATGCACAATCAATCTCATCGTCAAAAGTGCTCGAGATCGCCAGAATTGCGCAGCTCTGTCTGCTAAAACAACAAAGAATTCAACGATAGTACGCGCTACTTGAAAGATCTTGTCGAGGTCGATTTATCGTATCTCATTAACTTGCTAAGCGCGAAAGCTTTCTCATTTCAGCATCTCTCTGTTCCAAACCAACAAATCTCGTCTCCGAACATCGAGCTTATTACTCATGAGCTCGACTATGCACACAATCCGTGAAAATATTTTTCTGACATCTGGTGCGTGAGAGATCTCATTCTATATTCGAAGTAACTTTATATGTATGTACAAATGCTCCGTAGCACAACAAACTTCTGATTTCATTTGCAAAGTATCGTGACGATGCTTCCAAGCTCTGCGCGGGGACTCGACGCGAATTCGGAATTTAATTCCGTATCTCCTCGTTTTCACGTCAACGCGCGCTCGCTTCCGTAATCACATCAAGTCTGCCATCCTACCTCCCTCTCTTTGCTTTGGTATACCCTCGTTGCACAAAACAAAACAGGACACAAAAATCGAGATTAATCCGTTGCGCAGGGGTAATCTCGTTATTGCTCTGGGGCAAAAAAATTTCACCGAGCGCTAGCTGAAAATATCACTCGAATCATATGCCAACGATGTGTACCGAGCTGCAAATACATTGCGGATCATCGCCCAACATGTGTAGGAATATTCATACCCGGAGATGAATTCCAACATCGATCTCTAGGATGTCTATCCGTATATTTTCAATTCACCGAAATACACATGCACCCCTTTAATTCCACCGGGGTGATTGGCCAAATGGAAAAAGATTCTTGGTATGAACAGTAAATATCTTTCAGCAGACTTATATCGTCGAGAGATTTTCATCCTTTACTCAGAAATATTTCTACTCTCATCTCGCTCGATGTATGTTATATACCAGAAACGATCCTACGCTGTTTCTCGCTTGCTGAAAGCTCTGTTGGGGGCGATAGAAGCGCTCTGAGCCTACATCAATTCTCGTATGCATCTCCGAAGCAAAAGTGAAAATGCATCGCTTCGCTCAACAGCATCAGAAGCATCGTCAGCCAAGATGCGACAAGGGTGATGCTGAAACTGCCTGCGCTTGTCTCTCTGATAGTATGAGAACACGATGCGAATCGATGCGAGCAGTGTTCGACGAACTTTAGATCGATGAATTTCCTAGCTCCTTTTGTTAAAAGCTTTTCCTTGCATTGCCGAATCGAGAGGCTATATAGAATGTTATGACCTAGAAATCGATAGAAATGCGTGGATTGAGATTCCTTTGGGATCGGTCACCACCGTTACATTGATATATTTCTCTTACATCCTGCTCACGACTCAAACTTTCCTGAAATCAAAATGGATACGAATTTTAGTCCTCCAAAATTTTCTCTGGCATCGTTCTCCGAGTTTATCCACGGTATTTGCGAAGTTACAATATTTGAAAAGTTAAGTAAATTTCTCTTGGTATACTTCTCAACTCACTTTGAACTGAATTCAAAACTGCCTTGTTGAAAGTTGGTAAGTGAAACTCAACTTTGCTTTCAGAAAAATTCTGAGGACGGCGTGAGAATACTTGATGAAGTCAGAACTAGCTCTTGACAAAACGCTAGATAACATCTTGTGTGCTCAACAGCGTCTTCAAATGACTAAATTTAAAAAAAAGAAGCTAGATCTGTTGATACCTTGATACGAGACTGGTATATAACTATCAGATTCAAGTGGATGAATGCACGGGGTTACACTCAAATTTTTTGTTTTGCATCAAAACGATCACGATAGGAAATTCAATCAAACGCAGACTCGTCACGTACATATTTTCAATTTGATCATTCGATCAACCCATTTTTTTCAAAGTTTAGAATAGGTTAGGGATAGTATCTGAGGTGCGTTAGAACGAGAATGAATTATATTAAAAGATTCTTGTTGGTAAAGTTAAACATACACCCACACACTCCAACACACTTCCACACACGCCAACACACGTCCACACACTTTCACACACATACACACACAGCAACACTCACAGGCACAGAATTATTACACGGTTATTGCCGTGTCATAATTAACATCGTGAGATGAGATACTGTCGTGTGAAATAATTTTTCGGAAAGTTCTTACACTCCAGAAACAGTCCCCAAAAGGATTTAAATGAATTGAGAAAACGAAATGTGTTGGGGTAATAATTTGCTGTTCCAAAACTCGGTCTGAAATGAAGGTTTTCCGTCTAAAAAAACAAAATTTCGAAATAAGCAAGTGTTCACATTTTTCATGAAACCTGCAGATCCTGCAAATATTGATAGTAACGCCGATTTCGTGGAGCACGCAGAATTAAAATTTTTAGGTGGATAGATACTGTTTGGAATATTAATATTAAATAGATTAACCTTACAGAGATAATCAATTTTACAGTACCGGTGAAGGTGCAATAGAAGTAGGACTCCAGAATCCCCTTCAATGGGCTCCGATTTGGTTATCCTGTTGATTTTAGGCGGGGTTCTAGTTTATCGTAACTATTTAGTGATACTCATTTACAAAAATCTAATACTACAAAAAATTACTGTAGAAATTGGTTCAACTGTAGAAAGCACTGCGTGCCACTGAAATTTCCTCAATAAATTCTATGTGCATTGATAGCGATTGTTCGCAGGGATTTTCACCAATGAGTAGTTTTGCCTGATCGGAAAGGTCTCGAAATCAGCAAAACATAGCTCAATCTATGTAAAAATGATAAAATTAAAATCATGTATGGACATAGTATTCTAGAAAACTGTGTTCGTATATAATCATAGCGAGACGATGTTGGTTTCCTGAGCTCAAGTAACCTTTTATTGATCTCAATATATTTTTCATGGATAGTCAACGCGGTTTTTTCACAAATCACGTGCTAAAATCAATTTTATGCAGTGAAAAAAACGAGTAAAACTGCTTAAAGAGAATGTCTAAGAAATTCACGAAATGAAGTTATTTCGTGGTTGTATGTCGCCGCAAAACGTCCATGTGAGGTTTCAAATGCCTCAAAGAAAGATGCAGAAAGGTTTTTGAAGATCATGAAGCTTTTCTCGATCTCACTACTTTAGTACCTCGAAAATCTCCTTATTTTATGAAAACCCTAACGCAGAATCTGGTGTATCAAACCGTCTTTAGCCAATGGCATTTTGGAAGAAAATTGCCCGACCTGTGGAATAAAAGTATTCTCAGAATGGCATAAGATCTTGTGAGCTTCCGAAACATATGATCAAATATGAAAACACAGTGATTATATATGATCGTAGTGCCTTCATTTTCACGCTGGAACATGACCTTCCAGAATTGAAAACTGTAAGTTATGCAAAGTCAAAAGTCATCAAGAATATCATGATTTAGAGCCTCCAAGATAAAATAGAGCATCATTTGTACACTCGAGCAAGATTTTTACTCAACGAAAGCGAATGTGAGACCAAAATTAAAAGACCTGGAAATTACCGCACATTAATACGCATGCAAAGTAGCACGTAGCCCACGAGCTTATTGCACGAAAATTATTACACGCCTGCCACATTAGCGCAAACATCTTCACTTCCGCGAGACCAACCCGTTCTCTTCGTTATACTTTTTTTTCACTTTCGCATACCTACACACGTATACCTCGCACACAAATGGTACAAAATGATTCAAGCTCAACAGGCGTGGCTGTTGCATATCTCCGAATTAAAAAAAAAAAAAAAAAAAAAAAAACAGGTCAAAAGATATACGAAGAACGAGAAAATGCAAGAAAGGAATATCTTGAAACGGGTCACGCTGATGCCAGTTTGGATAAATTATGCAAGCCATCAGGACCACGTCAGTGGCTCAACGGGTAAGCATCAATAGCGTCCACGGGATCTATATGCCTATATCAACTCAGCTTGCAGAGAGCCCATTGCAAAAGCTGAACCAAAGGATCTGATGGTAAAAAGAAGTGGAGAAGCTCTTTATAGTGTATAGAACGAAGCTGAGTTTGAATGGAGTGCTGCTGCAGCTGTGGTGGGCGAGGAAAAAAAATGCGCCCTCGTTCCCTTGAATTACTCCGACTTCTGTTGATGCCGGAGCTTCGTTCTCTTGCGAATAACTTCTTCTAAATGTAAATTCGTGATATTTCAACTGGTAGATACGACTCGCGAAACCCTGTATGGTTGTGGTTGTGGTGGTGGTGGGCTGAGGAAACCATTTTTGGGCGAGAAAGACAGAGAGATCGGCCTCTGAGCGAGAATTAGATTACCTTGAATGATGCGGTGTGGCATTCATGGCTATTCGTATATAAAACTGACTCGAATGTGGTAATTCCTTTTTTTTAAGCCGTTCTTCATCACCTTGGCTGACTTATGATACTTGTAGGGTGGTCTGATGCTTATACCTATGTGTATGTACTTGGAGTGGTTTCCATAGGTCTTGAGAGTATTATACTCGGGAAAGTTTTCATATATCATGGAAATTTCTATTACAGACTATGTATACTAACTTTGAGGTTCACCACGTATATAATAATTGAATCTACGAGTTTCCGAAAGGATGCGGCGAATTTGCTCCAACGTACATGAAAATGCCAATTTCCATAAAAGTTAATACGTTTTTCATAAAAATAAGATATGTCGGCTTCTAGACGTACAAATTATACGTTCTGTGGGACATTTTGCGGTTTTTTCTACACCCTTTCAAGCTCTCGACTTCTGTCGATGAATTTGTAGTCTGTACACATACCCCCAACCGAATTTTTACCCCCCTCCCCTTATGGCAAGCGGTGACAGGTGGCCAGCATACCTCCCCCCACCCTGAATTACATCGTAAATTTAGGACTGACCCCCCCCCTTCAGTTCTTCAGAAGTTAAGATATGTGGATTTTTCGTTCACGACTTGGGAGGTTACTGAACGTATGATAACGTAAGATCATTTCGTGTGATAACAGTTCTATCATATGCTAAAAATATCAAAATATGATTTGAAAAATGATTCTATGGGGTACCTATGAATCAATCATTTAATTCTTCGCGTTGGTAATTTCTGAGAAAGATGCCTTAGTTAATCCAAGCCGCAATATTTGTAATAACTGGCATCGGTTCATTTTACTACTACCCTATCATGCAGTTAAGTAGAACCTTTAATGATTTCTACAACTTCCCCTCAATTGTGTCTTCAGAAGTTGTCCACAAGATTTTCCCTGGATGGCTACCGTGCAATTTCAAGGGCCTTACTAATAGTGATGGGCTCAAATACCATCAACATCTCTCCAAGAATGAGTGAGTTGATATCAGAGATCTGGCACAATAATTTTTACAGACTTGATAATGATGATTTTAAAAATAATGATTTATGAAAATGCAACATGCTTGCGAAGCAATGCGGATAATTTAGAAGTAGAATCAATTCCACACTGAGGTCTTCTCGGGTCTTTCCGTCGATCTCAATCGTATGGTAAAGAAAACAGGGCGCAAAGTCAGTGGCTGACTAACAATAAGGAAAGTTCGCCGAATGATCCGATGGTGGAGGCACATTATAACCGAGCCTCATACTGTAGCTACTGCACCATACTACTGATCTCCCTCTTTGCATTATAATCAGTCTTAACTTTTCATACGATTTCTCAGTTTTGCTCTCGCGCAAGACTGGAGATTTTTGATTGACTCGAGTGTCGGTGACGTATGAATATTCGAACCGACTCCCCCCCCCCCCTCCGAATCCCTGCCGTAGCAATCGTATTGTATCAAAAGGAGAACAGTCAAGAACAGTCACCCCTGTGAACTTGGCCCGCCCAATTGATGCAAAATATGCTCGTGGTGGGCCCTCAAATGCTCTAAATGCTCGTCCAAGCCCCGAATTTTGAACAAGTTGCCCGTTTGAGGGAATCGCCGGCACTCGAAGTAGCCCTATCTCATCCCCACTCCTCTCTATTTGCACACTACAGGAATGCTAGGATTTCCAAAAATTTGACTGCTGGAGAAAAGCCCGCGATCTCAAATTGAAGCTGTAATTTTTCCCAACCAAAAGAATTTATAAGAAACCCCAAATAATTACGTTGAAGCATGAAAAAAATGCCTAACAGAATCTTTGCGTACAAACACGTGAGCTTCCAACCTCCTCTTTCCCCCCATCTCCGACAACCGCCGGCCTATATGCTTATACGAGGGGGCGTTATTTTATTCTTTGCAGCAATTTCTGTGGTTCTCTTACAATTGCTTATGGTTGGGCAGAAGTAGGGCTTGGATTTGAACCTGCATGCGTTCCTTCAGCAGTTAGATTCACGAAAATCTGGCCGTTATTGTAACGTTCACTCCCGAGGAAGATGAACTGCACAGCCGTGACGGTCAGAAGAGCTTTCGAGATCTTCTGTCTCACTCGCGCTCGTACCATAACCTATGAGTGTAAGCGAGAAAGAAGATCTCGAAAGCTCTTCTGACCGTCACGGCTGGGCAGTTCACCTTCCTCGGAAGTGTACAGGTAGGGAGGAGTGGGGATGAGATGATGCTACTTTGAGGGCGATTTGCTCCAAAATGCGATTGGGCATATTTTGCCCCAATTGGGCGAGCTATGTTCACAGGGGTAGAAAAGACCTACATACAGGCTACGGAAGCAAATCAAGCATGCAGTACTTCTTTCGCAACATGCTCGTGAAATCTGTTAGTGATTGAATATGTCAGTTCCTCTAAAAGCATTTAGAAGCAAAAGATAAGGCACAGACAAGAATGATCATTTTAGATGCATTAAGATTGGTTGCACTGATTTTGTTTGGCATAGATTTTAGTGACAAATAGAAAAAAGCTAGGAATAGTGGAAAGAATATGTATGTATTTGCCCTTAAAAACGCAGTATAATCATTCTGGGTCGGCCCACAACGCTTACTCTTTTATATCTTGGAACAACAAACTTATAAAAGTTTGATAAAAAAAAAACAAATTGTAAAAGTCAAGCGGCAATTTCTGCAAGTGCATTTCCAGATCTGAAATGGGGGCTAATTAGGCACTCTTACCTTAGCTCTCTTGACTTCCATTGCAACACTTTTAAAACTGTTCACAAGTTTGGTTCCCCAACGCGAGCATTAAAAATCCTCATTTTATTCCAGGTCTAACATCAGTAAAGTACTCGCTCGATATTGCTAGGCCATGAGGTACGTCAGGTGAGCACCAGACTCGTCAAAGACCATTTCCAGAGGGCTTCTATAAAATTCCTTCAGTGCATAATGGGGTCGAACTCCGTGAGCTTGCACTCGAGCTCTATATAAGCAGAAAGAGCATCTTGCCAAGTGCAAGACGTACCTACCTTGTCTACAGTACCTCTCCTAATACACGTTCACGTAAAAGTCCTTTTCGAGGACCTTTGACCTTAGAAGCTCTAAGCCTATTTCTACCTATCGTACGTGGCACGCATCACATGTAGGTAAGCCACCTAAGATGCAAAAACTACGCCAAGAAGCCAGAGATGACTTTACGGGCCTCTGGAAAAAAGTCGCAGTCCGTTTTCTACGCGACAGGGGCATTTTTAGCCGGATTTAACTGTTTGAGTAAAGCTTGCACCAAAGGATCCAGAAACAGGCGGGGAAAAAGCTTGGGTATGTATAAGAGGCTTGCAAAGACGTACAGATACAGACTCTTGAACATTGGAACAAGTGAAAGAAAGAGAAAAGGCTGATACCGTGTCCTTTTTTGCGGGCCGACTTTTGCGCGCCAAGATCGATGAAACAAAGCAACTTTGCTCGCAGCTTTTGCGTTCTTCTTCCTGTGACCCCATACCAAAGTATACCCTATAAGTATCACCACACCACGCCCCTTTTATTGGCAGCTTTTTGTCGTTGAAGCCTCGATTTCGACGGAGCTTTTTTACCAAGGCCATGAAACGCGTCACTGCGGGACTCTGTTATGCCATGGAAGCTTTAGGACAAGTTTTGCAAGAGATCAAACTCTGCACGAAAAGTTGAGAATAAGACGAAGGGTGTGAGAATGACGCTGCAAGCTCAGAGATGGAATTTTTCAAGCCTTGTATAACACTTTGGTGAGAGGCGTCTATAATACTACTGAAAATTTATGCAAAAACAAATTGACGCTGCAAGCTCTACTCTGTGAAGCTCTGTATATACGAGATTTCCTCTTTCAAGTCGCGTCTTCTTGCTTTCCATGAGATGCGGTAGCAGTGCCTGGCGTAGTTTAATTGGAATTTGAAGCATTTTGAAATCGAGTTTGGGTCACGCGCTCGCGGTTTCGCTTACTAGCTACCCTCGATGCTATATTCCCCATCCATGATTCTCTTGAATCGCAATCAGAATTCAAGCTCCCTGCTCTCGTGCGCGAAACCTACGTGTGATTGAATTCTATTCAATTTCATTCACCACCGAGTGCTAGAAGGATGTTGGGAAGAATTTTTGTGGCTGGATTCGATATGTGTAATAATATTTCCCACGAGTTTGCCTACAAGAGCGTCATTTTTACGGGACTAAATAACTTTTCTGTTCTTTCCTTGAATAAAAATTTAACCTTGAATCACCAACGTGAAATAAAGTTACACTCCAGTCAACGTGGTAGATTCACATTTGGACTTTTCCCGGAAAAACTTGGCTGATGATAGCGATGAACAAGATGGAAGGTTTCAATAAGACAATCGTACTATGAAAACAAGATATCAAGGACGATGTGATGCTGCTAGGATAAGATTATTGTTGGTTACTGATGGGGAAAGACTCAACACCATCCAATAAAGACGGTTCAACATGCGTTGGTTGTTTTCTTAAACCAAATATTGATTTATCGGACGATTTTCATTATTTTCTATCATTTTTTATCATTGAAAACATTTTTTCTCCAGAAACTAGATGGGGTATCGCGAGTAAATTCTTTGCAGCTTGAATTTGATCTCCGCAGCTTTCAGCATACTCATACATTGGAGTTCAAAAAAAAAATTTTGAAAAAGCAAAAAAACGCACTAATATGATTATTAAGAATCGATCCTATGTGATATTCTAATGAACCTTAACTCATATTGAAGGTAAACCTATTATCTATCATTATTTCCATAAGTTTCATCCAAAAATGTTGCTTAGTTTCCGAAAAAGTCAATTTAAGTATACAAAAATTTAAATTTTCAATTAAAAATTGAATTTGTTATTACAAAAGGCTGGTACGTGTTACGAATATTTTGACAACGGATCCGGATCAAGCGTGGCAATTCCCTTGGAAATCACATAATAGACTTTTTGTAGCCAAAACCTTGTTGACCTGTGTTATAGAAGTCGCAGGAACGATTTTCCGAAAAGAACGAAGTTTATTCTATTTCCCACCCTTCAACTTTAGTTTCACAAAAAATCAATGCATAATCTGTGATCAGATTGATTTACAGTACTTCCAAATAGGATTCAGTGAGTAAACACTATCTCATTTACGAGTGCGTCGAAGTTCTTGTAAGCGACCGTGATCACAAACTCTACTCTCGCAAGCTCAGTGTGCCATAGCAGCTTACACAGCCCTGCTGAAGTTGAAATTCTCTTCAATGATGCTCTTCTCATCTATATAGCTTCTGCAGTCGTACCGAAGTCAAAGACGGCTCACTTATACCTTCGAACAATACGGTTCCTCACATTTCCAAAGACACGATTCTGCGATGGCGACGTCTCAGCACGAGCGTTCTAGCATGAATAAAGCTGTTTTCCCAAACTCTATGTATGAGAAGGTGCTTTTTGGTATACATATGTATATGTAGTAGGCCAACGACAGTCTCTCAAGTTTGGAGTGTGTAAGTATAATACCGGAGTTGCCCGCCAAGAAAATGTCAGCGAGCGCTTAGCTTTGAGAAAGCATCGCGCTACCTATGAGTTCAGCTATATAGAGCTTTTTATGAGGCATGTGTGAATCGCTGAAAGCTCGAATAATAAAATATAGTTCATGATGTCTGTGTTAGGAGAGACTTGGGGTGATCTAATGATGATTTGAAAATGTGAGGTGGTGAAGGAGCGAGATTTTTTTGGATTGATCAGCAGCTGTCAGGTTTCGTAGAGGACTTTTCAAGTTTATCTATAACAAACAATCTCGTGTAGAAACTGTCCATTTTTCAATTTTGATCAGAACTTCCATTCTCCAATGTAATTACCAACTGGTTATGAATGTGGAATAATTTGATAGCCGCTAAAGTGTTGAGAAACTATTAAAATTACTATTTGGGTGAAAAAATTTTGGAATCCTCTACATTATAATTGATCTGTTGGTGGGATGGACATTTGGTGATTGTCGTCAGTCATTTTTATGAGTAAGACAATTCGATCCTCATTCCATGATAAATAGGTGTGCTCAACAAGACATAGGTAAACAGTATTTCTTTATTTTTCTCAATTACGCAAATATTTTAAAAAATTCAGATTGAGTTTTTCCTTGTTCAAAATACGTATGAATTTCGAAAATTCTATCTTAGAGTATGCTTGTGATCAAATAATAATCTACATGACTGCGACATGAAGAATGGAACAAGAAAAGATTGTTGTCGCTGTAGCTGTTGAGCTAATGAAGAGACAATTAATATGGGCGATGCCGCGAAAACTGTTAAATTCGATGTCCTGAGCCACTACTCTAATAAGATGTGAGAAAAGTCCAACTAAAAACTCGATGCATTAAGTATCATCATTCAGAGCCAACGAAAATAGTTATTAGTGACCAGACTCGCAGTTTCTGATATTCTAGACACCGATTTATACTTAAAAACTACGTTTTTTTCACTTGTCCTTATTCAAAACCACCCTTTCCAAGCTCATAATCCCACCATGTAACAGAAGATGATGTAGTTTCACAATACATCAATCGAGTTTATGAATTGGTTTGGATCACTTTATACCTACATGACGGAATCGGTATATTATATCCTAAGATAATAGAAACCCTACAACTTGAAGAGATTTGAGAATGATCATATAATGCGAGTGTTACGATAGAACCTCACCTGGGCATTCAAATAACACAGTACTTAGTTACAAAGTCACCCCGGTCCAGCTGAAGAAACAACTGTCGTCCATCGCTATCGGTGTGCAGATGTTCTGCTGACTCAGATCACTGTCGGCAATGGGTTTTCATCAAAAAAATTCCCTTTGCAACACCTTGAAACAAGTTTTAAAAGGGTTGCAACCATCTAAAGCACTCATTCCTGAGGATTTTTGCTATGTAGAGAAAACTGACATAATTTTTATTCCCTTTCAAGTGAAAAAACGAACTTGTTCAAGTTATTTTATACTTCTCTTGTCTCATTATGGTGAAAGTAGAGATCCTGAGCTTCAAAATTACCTCCTGCAGGACCCTGACAGAGATCACATAAGAAAGTTTCTTACGATCTTCTTCGTGAAAACGTTACAAAGTCGACCGGGGTTTGCGGTACCAGAAGGATAAATGTGATCACCCCAGTTAACAGTTTTGGCGGAATCACCCATATGGCAAAATTTCTAAGTAACACGAAGTTCAGGCATCCTGGCTAATGCTGTTATGGTACTGAAGAATTTTATTTTGTTTCTCAAGACGAACGACAAGATTCGTAAGAGCGTATCTACAAGAGAACGCATTTCAGAAAGTTGCAGAATGAAACGATTCCTCTTGTCAGAACTCCAAACGAATCCCGAGTATTAATCAATATTCTTCTTTTACAAAGAACGAGTGGAATGATAATGGAAAACATTTATCTGACGCTTCAGCTCTGTAAACAATCCATCGACAGGCATGACTCATCTATACTATCTGCTCTCTTTTGAAGTTATGAAATAATCTTTTTCTCGAATATTATCGATAAAAACGTAAAAACCATATTATATTCGTGAATCGGCATAAGAGGACTAATTTTATTTCTCTATCAATCTCAAATTTGAGATCGATGAATTGAGAAATTAACGATCGGGTTTGATCGTGGAGGTGTTTATTAATGAAAGAGGCCCTCAGTTCAAATCTGACGTTTTTCTCACGATGTCTGTCATATGCAATCATTTCATCAATTAATACCTCCACGATCAAACCCGATTGATGATTCCTCAATAAATCGATCTCGAATTCGAGATTGATAGAGAAATAAAATTAGTCCTCCAATGCCGATTCCCGAATATAATAACATTGGAAACATAAGAGGACGAGTCAACTTCGAAAAGTGTAACCGTAAAAAATATATTTGCATGCTTTCAAGATACTCGTTTATTACAGAATATGTCAATCCCTTCGAAACCTTTAGGGATATAATGGATGATTCCCACTTTCACTCAAACAAAATTCATAGATTATCCGTGTCTGTCGATCCCATTTGCTTTTGTGTTCATCACGACACATGCAATCTCCGTCAATGCAATCGCCTCCTAATAAATATCCTCGCCAAATGCAGTAGTAGTTGCAAAATATTTCATTGACCAGATATCCGTTTGATGTCCAGCAATATCCCGGTGGAGCTACAAAAATATGCTTAATTAATGGTATGTACATATGAGAGAATTATCGGATAGCATGTAAAAACCTTTCGTAGCCCACATTATTAGACAGAAAATATTCAGAATTTCACCCATATGACATTCATGATAAAAATTTTTTGATACTCTACCCACAAAAATCGAAAGCATTGCCACTTAGAGTGAATACTGGATTTTTTGCAAAAGCATCTGTGAATTGAGTATTTTTATACTTACCAGGTTTTATGTTGAGAGCACAAGAGCAGACGATCAACAAAATCAGAGGAATGGTTGTTACAAGAAACATCGTTTGAGAATATCTCCTTAATCCAGAAACTTTAAGTTAGGCGATGATATCTATAGTTAAATTTATAGCCTACGGTATCTTGGAAATCGGATAATATCATTAATGCAAACTTAGTCAAACAAGAAGTTCAAACAAAAGTCTCCAACTTCCGTACTCACGCAGAATGTGTTCACTGACAAAGACGATGCCTCCAAGAATCAAAAATGTCAGAAGAAAGACTCTCCGTCAGAATAGAAGCAAATGAGCTCATCACCAATTAAAAAGTAATCAAATTACCAGCAAAAAAGTTAAGAGTATTCTTTACTAGTATCTCTGGTAAAACTGTAGTGACGATGAATGGATTCGATTTATGAGAACAATTCATCATGAAAATTGCAATTTCGATAGCATACAAATTTGTGAAAAACTGATTCATAAAGAATATTCACCATAATCCAAGTGTAAGTCTGCGAGGAAAAGTAAAATCCAATGACCAAATTAATGAAGAATCCATTTAATCCGAATATTTATAATGAAATATTGTATCATACGTATTATTGTACTCTTGGACGAGGGCTTTTTATTTTACAATTGATGATTTTAGATAGCCAATCGAACTTTCATCTTCATTGCCGAAAACAGAAAATAGTCCCTTAGTGGAAGAGAGATCAGAAATTTCGCAAAACTTCATACAAGCGAGTTCATAATTATGTAGAGTATACTGGATGGATTCCATCATCAATGAGGCATTGCTCAAATGTTACCCTTATAACTCGATCCCATTGACTCTTATGTTCATCGACACAAACGCACTTTTTTCCTTCACAAATCCCTCCCAATAGCCACCCTCTTGTCACACAGTCTTGTGAACATCCTCTCTCATGAACCAGGTTGTTGGCATCAGTTTCGCAAAAACCAGGTGGGACTGGAAGATCAAATTAATTCATTTGATTTGGTGAAAGTACAAAAGATTCATAATAATTTGGAGTGGATGTATTCTAATATGTATAATAGCTTCTAGTATCAATTCATAATATGCTATTTCACGGGGATATTCTATAAAATCTCGGTACACACTCTCGTTCTTGAGAAAGAGCCTCGTAATTCATTCTCAAATCTTGAGTCATTTCAAAAGCAGGCAAATATGAATTCATTCTGCTGAATCGAATTCATGAGTAATCATTGTGAGCAGATATTTCCATATCCAAACTTATATTCAAATTCTCATCTCATGTGTCGTCATGAATTTCCCACAGTAATAGCATTCGAACAAGTTGAGCAATGAAGAGTGGAACCGTTTACAAATTTCATTACACTACTTGCTTACTTTATTCTGGATTCTCCTGGTTTCCTCGCTGATTTATGATAGAAACACTTTTACACTCGCCATATGAGCACAATAACTACCTTCTCAAATTTTCTATCCACGCGCAATAAGCTTGCCACATTTCATAATCCTCCTCAAACATTTATTCTTCAAAATCCATAATTTTCTCATTCCAAAGTGGTTCTACGGTGAATGATAGAAACGATTCTCACGAATGACTCAATCTAGTCTATAATATGGAAGTATGTAGATGTAATGTTGTATCTCAACAACGTTTTTATAAATTCTGTCAAAAAACGATATAGCCTATTTATCCTTTCAATGACCCCATCAGCTCATTCAAAATGATTTTATCGAAGATATGTATATGTATATATATATATATACTTCTCGTCAATTTTATAATGTCAAAATAGATGACCTCACTACGTACTCACTTGGTCTTGGTGTTAATGCGAATGTCCAAGTGATCAGCAACGTTGAGTGGATCATGGATAAAGAAACGAGCATGATTAGGTGAAAATCTGACATCTTCTGCGGACAAAACCGATCGAACATTCCCTAATCTCAGTTTTGCGCGAATAAGAGTGTAGAATTTAATCGGTGCCATTCGAGCGAGACGAATAACTCAAAAGACATCAGAACGTTTTGCGCGAATAAGAGCGTAGGATTTAATTGGTGCCATTTGAGCGAGACGGATGACTCAACAGACATCAGAATTTTGATCAAACAAAGATTCGCATAGGTATCTACTGAACAATTTAGAGAAATCCATATCACTGTATCACTGTGCATGCGTCAATTGTTTGTGAAGCATCAACAGAGGTATTGAAATTGATACTCCCTTACATCGAATCTCACAATATCTCTACGAGCCAATCTCTTTTCAATGATATTTTATGTTAAATTATATTTATCAAGGTTAGTACATTTTTCAATGTTTCCTCCGAGCTGTATTGATGAAAATATTTAGTAGCATTTTAAATGCATTGAGTGATGATCATTCACTAGGTCATGACTAAAGGAAGAGCACAGGGCGGGGTTCAAGGGTGGGGACAGCGCGAGTACACATATCTGGACGAATCCATCGTGACATTGGAGTATCCTAAGCCTGTTTCAAATTCGTTAGAGAAAAAACTGACAAGTACTTATTTTTTCAGAAACTGGGGTAACTCTGGAACACTTATTCGTGTACTCTCAATTATTTCCCAAGGTCTATATTATCATCAAATCCTGCAGTCGTTCATGAGAGCCTCGAAATGAGCCGAAGAACGTCTCATTTCGACACACTGAAGTCGAGTTATGGCCATTTTTGTCAGAAACCGACTGTGAAGGTATTATCCTCCTCGGAAGTTAGCCGGCGATGCGGGAAGTGAGGTATGCTGAAGGTGTCGCTGCTCGATTATAGAGGTCAAATTCAACCAAATGGGCTCTTACAATAGGTCAATGGAAAGCTAAGACACGCAACTTTCATTTACTGGTGGTGAAATTTGATTGCGTAACCTACTTTATGAATTAATTGACGAATAAAGAATGATAACAATTTCGGCTCCAAAACACTCGAGATCATTGGAGGCCCTTGGGCCGATGTCTGTCGTTGCCTGGAAGATGAATTGGCAGCGAATAGGTGAATGCCTGTGGTCCTTAGTCCGTGTCCATCGTCGTCACGAGAACGGGTCAGCGGCTTATGGCAATCGCTGATGGTCTTTGAGCCGTGTTCGTCGTCGTCAGGAGAACGGATCAGCGGCGTATGGCAATCGCTGATGGTCCTTGGGCCGCGGTCCGTCGTCCTTAGAAACCATCCGGGTCCAACCGTGTCCCTTGGTCTGGTCACCTCACGGCTCCGCAAATTTGCTCCGTGGCTCGAATGCGGTCTCATGGTTCTTCCTCTGCTCCCCCGGGCGAATCCGGTGGACAGCCAGCGGGGTCCCCGAGTAGATCGAAATCAACCGACCAGCGCCCAAAACGGGATGCCCGCCTTGCCGAAGCTCTCAACGCCGGACGAAGAATGGTGAAATGCGGTCGGAGCAAAATGACTTGGCGTAAGACGGATGCGGGAACGGCGCTCACGAAGAACTAATCGACCCCTATCCGCGTCGCTTTCGATGCCAAAGTCAAAATGCTCTGCGGTGTTCTGGGGAAGAACGGTGCAGCAACGTACAGCTAGCTCTAAGGGTATGCGTTCGATCGGCCAACTGTAGATTAAACGACTGCTATTGCTAGCGAGAGCGAGGCTCTCCAATCAATGCTTGCCGGTGTTTTTTCTTTCTTTTTCTTTGTTTGACAGACCGGAGAGGGGAGATCTTCCTAGACACCCACTAGAGCGTGGGTAGTGTCGGATTCACCTGAAGGGCGCCTACCGACTAAAACCCCTCTCCGTTGGACACCACCCAAACAAGTGGTTATAGTTCCGAAGAAGAAAGAAGGGAAGATGGGAGAAGAAAGATGAGAGAAGTAGAGAGAAAGAGAAGGAAGGATAGAGAGTAGGCAAAGTGTAATAGGCTTGCGAAAAACGGAGGATCCTATTCAGCGTAGAGTCGCCGGGAGAATCACTTGCGCTAAGAGCGAGGCACGGAGGAGGAGCGCCTTCAGGCGTCCGGTACGAGTAAGCAGTAGGGCCGCTTCACTCTGTCGAAGGTTTTTGGGGCATAATTCGCGAGGGTGGAAATGGTGGGATTGGGGTGGGATAGAACGGAGGCTCGGAGATTCTTCGCGTGGGAAACAGCTGATTCGGCGAGAGTGAGGACTTTGGTCTCACGCCGGATCTGAGCATTTCTGACGTACCAAGGGTAGCCAGTGACTGAGCGCAGGATCTTGTTGAAAGCTTCCTGGAGAGGTTTCAACCGAGCAGGGTCGACTGAGCCCCAGGTTGGTATGGCGTAGGTGCAGACACTTCGAATCATGGCGTTGAAAGTTCGAAGTTTGGTGCGGGGCGAGATTTTCCGGTTCGCGAAAAATGGTTTCAGTGCGATGAAAGCCCCGTAAGCTTTCACGCGAGTGTGCTTGACATGGCGAGTCCATGAGAAGTTCTCGTCGAAAGTTACGCCTAGGTACTTGGCAGACTTACTCCAAGGAATTCTGTGTGAGTTGATGCAGAAACCTTTGGTGGGGTATCTTCCTCTTTGAGAGAAGAAGATCCCGATTGACTTCGTCTCATTTATTATGAGACGCCAAGTGTTGTACCAGTCCATGAGAGAGGGGAGGAAGCGGTTGATCTTCGAGGGGCTAAACTCGACTTGGGGAGTTGAGGAGATGAGGGCAACGTCATCGGCGTAGAGGGCCATCAGGATTTCTGGATTTTGAGGCATGTCATGACCGAAGAGGTTGAAGATGGTAGGGGATAGTGGAGAGCCTTGAGGGACTCCGGCTGTGGTTCGTCGTGGCGAGGAGAGTGCAGTCCCGACTTTTACTCGGAAAGTCCTATCAGAGAGGAAGGATCTGATGAGGCAAGTTAGATAGGGGGGGGGGGGGAGTCGAGGTCGATCATCTTTTTGACCAACCCGTCCCGCCAAACTCTATCGAAGGCTTGTTGGGTATCGAGTAGGAGCATGGACGTATGCCACCTCTTGTTCATTTTCTCGGCTATGTACTCCGAGACTCTGAGCAATTGGTGGCCTGTGCCATGATTACGCCGGAAACCGTGTTGAAAATCGGGTATGGCGTTTGATGACTCGAGGTGATCTTCGACTCGATCCAAAACAATTGTCTCAGTTAATTTGCTGAGAGCGCGAAGGAGGCTAACTGGCCGGTAGCTAAACGCCGCGGAGAGAGGTTTCCCTGGCTTGGGTAGACATACCACCGTGGCTTCTTTCCAGGCGGGGGGGGGGGGAAGTAGCTGAAACGCAAAATGGCGTTTACAATACTACAGATTGCTGCAATGTGTTTGCGGGGGAGGATTTTTAGCACTCCGTTGCGGATCTGGTCACTGCCAGGTGGCTTCCGGTTCTTCAGGTTGCGGATGAGATATCGGATCTCTCCTGGGTCCGTGGGTCGGATGTCGGTGTTGATGGGGGTAGGAAAATTCTGGACTTCTCGCGAGATGGCGTCGTGTAGGTCCGCCAGCTCTGGGAATCTTGGGTTTGGGGAACACTGGGCTTCGATAGAGTCGGCAAAAATTTCAGCCTTCTCCTCGTCCAGTGAGAAAGATTGGTTGTCCTTCACTAAAGCTTGAAGGACCGGTTGCTTGTTGCGAAGGGATTTGACGACTTTCCAAGTCCGTTTGGGGTTGATCTCGGCTTCCTCGAGGTATTTCTCGAAGGAAGCACTGCGGATCTCGGTAAGGCGCATCTTGATCTGTCGTTGGAGAGCGTTGACTCTTGTCTTGAAAGGACTGAATCTGCTCCTAGACCAGAGATTTCGGTAATGGTTTTTCTCCTTGATGAGTTCTTCAACGTCATACGGGAGTTTGAAGTTGTTCTTTTGAACCGGGCGAAGAGAGGTCGCTTCTGCGGTGGCACGCGTGATGTCCGAGGTGAGCTCGTCGATCGCAGTGTCAATGTCCGCAGTGGACCGGATGAGCCGACATTTCAGGGGAGAGGTCTCCAACAGGTAGCGAAGGTGGAGCCAGTCGATGCTCTCGACTGTGTTCGCGTTTGCAAGGGTCGTCAGCGGGATCTTCAGCAAAACCGGGTTGTGGTCGGACGAGGTGTCAACCACAGTCCAGGGCTCAGTGGGAAGGTTGACATTTTTTGTGATGAAAATGTCGAGGATGTCGGAGTCGTGCCGCTCATTGTAGGGGGTGTGAGTGGGCTCACGGGGGGCCTCTATGGTGAACAGATCCTTAAGAGAGGATTTGAGTAGCGAGATTCCTCTGGGGTTGTCATGAGCGCAGCCCCAAGCGGAATGTTTAGCATTCAGATCACCTGCGAGGATGGTCGGGGTGGTGGCATCGAACAGGCGAGAGAATTTGGAGAACTTCTCTGTGTCCTTTGGGGGTGAATAGATCGCTACGATACGTAGAGGTTGACCGGTGGTGGAAATTTCAATGCCAACCGATTCGAAAGAGTCGCCGGTGCGGATCGCCCTATGGCGGATCGACGTTTGAATGACGATCGCCACTCCTCCTCCGCCCTTGCCATTTGATCTGTCTTTTCTGTAGATCGCATAGCCTGGCAGGAAGGGTTTATCTTTGGGTGTCAGGTGTGTTTCCGAGATGCAGGCGATGCTGACATCGTGGTCACTGAGGAGTTTCCGGAGCTCGAGCTCTCTGCTCTTGACTCCGTGGGCGTTCCAGTTGAGGAGGGTTATCTCTTCAGGGGGTGTACGGGCCATGACTGAGTTGAGAGATGGCGGCAGTGAGGGATTGTGCGAATTGCTGCACTATGCAATTCAGCAGAGCAGGTGGAAGCACTGGGAGGGGAAGTGGGGGGGCGTGTGGGGTCGGAGGTTGATTAGAGCTCCTGCTTGCTGCCCTTGCGTAAGAGGGGGCGTTGGCTGGCCGACTGGGTGGAGGAGGAGGAGGAGGTCGAGACGCAACGGTTGCGGCAGGTTTGGGCTTCTGCTTAGGGGCGGATTCGGTCTTTTTGGGGGCTTTGGGGCATCCTCTGTAGGTGGCTCTGTGTTCGCCCTTGCAGTTGCTGCATGTGGGCTTCTTCTGCTTGTCATCTTTGGAGCGACAAGCTGGGGTGGCGTCGCCGCGACTGCAGAAAGCGCAGACCCATGCGGCATGACAGTAGTTGTGTGTATGGTTAAACTTCTGACAGCGGGAGCACTGTGGGACTTTGGATGACTTCCGTTGCGCCTCTACTTTGACACTGAGACCACAGAGGGATTCGAGGTCGAAGATGGTCTTTGAGGATGGAGCGGATTTGTCGAGATAAACGGCGACAAGCGGCCAGATCTTCTCTCCGTTTTTCATCCGGTGGACTCGATTGATGGAAGGTATCTTTTTGGAGAGCTCTTCCTTGATCTGTTCTTCCGAGAGGCCTTGATTAACCCCGCGGATGACTACGACGAGCTCACGGTCTTCGTGGAGCTGGTGGGTAGTATATTCGAGTTGTTTCGATTCGAGGTACTGGGTGAGGGTCCGGAAGTCCTCAGTGGTGCGCGTGAAAACTCGCTCACCATTCGAGGTGTTGATAGCACGGCGGACGCCGATGTTGTTGGAAGCGATGGCCTGCTGTACCCTGGGCCATGAGAGGTTGTCACATATGACGATAGGAGGGGGAGAGCGTCCGGCAGTAGAGGACTCTTCGTCAGACGAGTCTGAGTCGGAGTCCTCAGCGCTGCTAGAGTTCTGCTGGCGCCGGCATTTCCGTGCTTTACGGGAAGTAACGGTCTCGAAACCGTCTTCTTGGGTGTTGGTATCCATAGGGGAGTGGGATGGGGCTGTCTGCTCCGTGCCGGAGCTCGAGTCGGAAGAAGAAAAAGGTGGAGATGGTAGAGCAGGATTAAGAGCGGGAGGAGATGGGGTACCGCTGGGTGACTGGGCAGAAGCTCCAATCAGAGACTTGAGTGACATCACCTCGTCGAAGAGTCCGAGGATAATGGCTTGCAGCTGATCGGGCGAGTGTCCGGATAGAGAGTTTGCGAGAGCTTCGCGGGAGGTAGCCATGTTGTGTTGCGTTAGCGTCTGAGAGTGGGTGGATGTCATGGTTGAAGAGGAGACATGTATAGGTGGTATGTGTATGTGTGCGTGTTTGTGTGTGTGTGTGAGTGCGTGAGTGATTGAGAGACGGAGGGGGAGAGAGAGAGAGCGAGAGAGAGAGAGAGATTCAGAGCGTGTCAGACAGGGGAAGATAGAAGTAAGTAGACGAAAACAGCAAAGTAGTGATTAATTTCACTAAGTCTGAGCGAAAAGAGCTCAGACTAGTGAGGTGAGAGATGCCCCGGAAAGGGGGGGGGCGGCGAGTGGTCAGGCCGCGAGGCTCAGGTTAGCTCTGCGTTCAGGCGGACGCTCAGGTCACATCTGGTTGCTCGGCGAACCCGAGAGACCGGCCGGTGGTGGGGGGTGATCTCGGGAGCGAGAGGTCTGTCTTCGACAAGCGCCGACGGCAGACTGTGCTTGCCGGTGCCAAAGTGGCCACGTATGAAAGAGGAGCGCGGACGTCGGGGAGAGCCCGTGCCCAAAAGTCCCTTCGCCTGCCTAGTTTTGTGCGTGCCGCCGGTCTCTTCTTTGCTCCTGCGTCTTGTTTACCTCCCTTATCCGAGCTTTATCCTCAATCTTCACCTCTCCCATATACATATCTACGAAATCAAAGAGTAATAATACATGGAAGCGGTCTCTCCATGGCTTCGCCAACCATACCGTGGTGCCAGCTGCCGTGCCGTCTGCGACGAATATCTGGTGTACGTCCGCAGGACACACCCTGGTACTGTGGAGTGTTAGTCGCCGGCCACGCTCGATCCACGCTTGGTGCCGACGTGGTGATGCTACCGGCCCTAGTGATGATTACAATCTCTCTGCGGATGTGACGTTGATTGCCGAGCTGCCATTTCTACTTGGTGACCCTCTCTCTCTCGCTCTCGCCTTCGAGGAGACTACCCAAGTCGCTAGCACCCCTCGATACGTTAGAGTCAGTAAAGAGGGCATCTTTTCAAATTTGAGTTTTCATTATCCCAAATTCCTGCATACCGTTTACCGGATCTTCCATACACTGTCGAATGTTTACCACGTGGTGCCCATCCATCCTCAATTTCCGTCTCTATTTTACTTCGTTTCATTTCTTTCATCGCAATCATCCTGCTGCGCGAAAGCCCATCCAATCCCCGCGGCACCGCCTTGATGGTTAGGAACTATCTTTTCATCGTTCAAATCACCGGAACTTATTCACTCAACTGACGTACGAAACACTGAACGTCAATTCGTCAAGAAAAACGCTCCTGGAGTCCCGAGTCATAGGCGTGAAAGCTTGGCTCAAATGAAATACATGTTCAAGTCAAATTAAGCACGATAGCCTTTACATTTGGAGGCCCCGGAGAGATTCTTTGACGGCATTCTTCAAAGTTTCCTCGCTGGATTTTCCGATGACCGCATCTCCAAAATTTGATAAATATTGGTGTCGGGGAGGAATTTGGTTGCTTTCGTTCTCCTCTCAACAGTGTGCTTTATTCTGCTCTTCTTCATCCTTGATCGGAAATTCCCCCTTGTTCTCGCGACTTCCTCATTTTCTATGAGAGAACCATTTGGATAAATCAGAAGTTTGAGGATCCTCCATAGGGGAGCGGAACTGATTATGTATTGTCCAGAAATCTTCATAGTTCTCTTTAGAACTAGTTCCTGCTGTACTAGTCTCCACAGCCTGTTTCCTGGAACCATTTCCCACAATCTCCGCTGCAGCTTTTTGAACTAAGTTGTTGATATTTTCTTCGTTAAGGATTCTTTTTATGGCCACTTCTACGGTATTCTGGAGACCCTGACATTACGCAGAATCGACAAATCGCAGAAGTGCCCGCCTGTCTGGCCGTTTCCATGGTAACCAAGGTCAAATCCCACCCTCTAAAGAGGATTAGAAAATCAATAAATCTAATTCATCGCTGCATCGGTCTTGTTTACATTCGAGTTTGTAAACAATCTCCTTAACCTTCTACGGTTACATTTGATGTGCAAGAGCGCAAGTCGAGATCGCTAACCTGAGATCATCATAATTACGAGTAATAATAAAGAGAGTGTGCGCATCATCTACTCATCTCAGTGAAGTGAATTCATCGCCGGAGAGATCTGTGATTCAGTGACCGGTGATTCAGTGTGATTCTGTGATGGATCCGGTCTCACGCAGTTGCAGATATCTTTCGAGTGTCTAATGCGTCTGGAAGTGAGGGGATCGTCGCATCGAACGAAACAGTAGCTATTCAAGATTGAGTAAGTACTCACACGAATTAACTCTGCAGATCGTATGAGATGCTCGCTAGATTTTGAGGTTTAATTCTTTCGCACATTCAGACTTCGCGGTCAAATCAAACATTGTAAGAATCAGTTGTATCTTGTTTCGGAAGAACCCCCAGAAATCTCTAGAGTTGCAAAACTCTGATTTGAAGCGATTTCATGTACAAAACTCGGAGATGATTTGAGAATCAAGAAGGCCGACATCGGAGTGTACCCAACATGCCCCAATATGGTTATTTTGTACGATGTTGTTAATATTCTCTTCCTTGAAATTTCCCCAGGTAGGCGCTTCTGCGATATTCTGTACATCACCTTTGATATTGTCTATATCTGCGAAGGTTTCCTGCTCGAGAGAAGTGAAAGCCTGGGTGAAGACCGTCTCAATCGATTGCTGCGTTCTCTTAAGAACCTTTTGGCTCGTGATCTAGAATCTACGGTAAATTTGCACAGTGTCTCCGCGCACCCCGTCGCTTTGTTAGGTACGATCCACATCATAGAAGGTAAAGTTCTATGTCCTCGGAGAATCTTCTCCAATACCTCACGCCGAAATTCTTGGTGCGAGCTTCCTGTCCGGTACCAACAGCATAATCGATTTTAGCTTCAGCCTGGTCAGGGATGATCGCGTTCAATTCAAACTCACCAAAAGCGATATCTTGTCAAACATAATCTTTAATGTAGGCATGAAGTCAGACTTCAACCCTTTGCGACACGCCAACTTTCACAATAATCGATTTGAGTTGATAGATCAATTTTTGATAGATACTGGATCGGAGGGGAACATAGCCAAATCAAATGTCATCGATTCCGATCTTGTGATCAACAAATAGCGTTCAGTACGCCTACGAGGCATCGGTGGCAACTTTTCCACAACTCTAGGTTCCGTCCTCATTCCCATTTTCGGTGTTTACGGGGAATTTGAATTAGTCTGAATGCATAATTGGTGCTGAATTTTTGACAAAGACCAACGCCATTATCAAATTCGGAACCCAGACTCCAAAAATAGGGAACAAAACTTGTATCCTGCATGAGCGTACGCCACCGCCAGAGAAAACACGAACCGCAGATGATCCTGATGCGTTCGTCAGCCTGTGACACGACGATGAGCATTTCCGTTAGTGCAAAAAGATGCATGTATAAGCGAGGGGGCGCTAGTTGTTGATGTAGAAGCGCTCCCTCGCTTATGCATGGCGGTTTTCCACGGAACTAATGAGTGATCGCCGTACCCGCGTAATCAGCGTTAGCGCGTATCAACTTCAGGATAAGGCCCCTGGCTGCGTCTATATGAGACTGAATGGCCGCGTCTACATGATGCGCCAGCGCAAGGTTTCACGGGAGGATCGGTAAAACAGATTTTCAATTGGAATCTAAATTTTTCTTATTCGAATTGAAATCGACAAGAAATGAAGAGTTTATTTTCGCAAACTTGAAATAAAATGAGAGATGAAAAATAATATTTTAGTAAACTTGAATTAAAACTGAAAAAGAGAAGGAGTGTAATTTTGCAGGTTTGGGTTTTCCAAATTAGAACTGAAACTTGCTATTTGAAAAATAGAATTCTGCAAAGGCGAGATCGGAATTTCACTTTTAAGTGAATTTTGAGGGTATGTACTTGTTGGTTAGCCGTTTCAATTTTGAGATGATTGATGACGAGGTTGAGCAGACCATTGATATATCTGAGATGCGTATGTGTGTGGGTGTGTCGTTCATCAGCATAGCTTTCTCGCAGATAAGTAGCAGACGACGCCGCGTGTTGAACGACAACAAAACTGGTGCCATGGCTCTGACGTGGAAAAACTGCAGTTTGTTATGCAATTTTTGTGGACATTTATGTATTCCAGGATGCTGCTCCTGCATTTATTTTTCTCATCAAAGAAGTGATGAATTGACAGTTTAGTGTAATCAATGTTTGTATTCAAGTTCAAAATTGAACGCAGGTGCTAATAATTCTATTTAGTTGCTAAGAAAATTGCATGAGCACCTAAGGCTGGAATTTATAGTCGTCCCCTAAATCGCGCCCCTAAATCGACACCTACTTTCTGGGTTCAGAATTTTTCATGTGGTGGCGCATCTCCATGCATTCGCATTTTCGGCGGCGGAAACCATTCGGCTGCAGCTCATCGATGAGGCAACATCTGGCACTTTAGCAGTGTCTGGCAGTCTTTGAGTAATCGAATGAGGCAGATGCGCCACCACATGGAAAATTCTGAACCCAGAAAGTAGGTGTCGATTTAGGGGCGAAATTTAGGGGACGACTATGAATTCCAGCCTAAATCTTCAACCGGTGACTCAGTTGGATATTATACTGGATCTGCTTTGCTCACATCACATTACTCTCAGAGCATAAAAACTTGACTCAAAGCTATGGTGTTTTTCATCACTCCACAGATATGGTATGAATGACTGGTCAAAGATTGTGGTGCTCTATTTCCTCAACAAGCAGATAATACTATTGTGATCTGCATTCAATTTAAAACTTGAATACAAACAATGACAGAAAAATAAACTGTCATGGAACTTGTCGTTATTCAACTTTTGTGTAGATAACTTCCAAGCGCCAAGCTTCAAAGATAGTTTATTTCCCAACTGATGTTTGAATTCAAGTTCTGGTCTAGCTGGATGAACTTTGTAATAGTTCCAACTACTTGTTGAGAGAGTAGTGTACCCTAATCTTCAACCAGTGATTCAGTATGGGATCTGATTCTGTTTTGCTGATATCTGATTACTATCAGAGCATCAAAAAATATGGCCCTCCGATTATGGTTTTCATCATCACTCCATACATAAACTGGATTAGCGGTTAAAGATTAAGGTGCACTATCTTCTTAATAAGTAGTTGAAACTGTCATAAACTGCACTGATTTGCAAACTTAGATAAATACAGTGGTTGAAGATAAAACTGACATGGAGCTTGTCGTTATCCAATCTTTAAGTACAGAACTCCCAAGCTTCAAGATAGTTTATTTCCCAACCAATGTTTGTATTTAAGGTCTAAACAGAATTTAGCTTGTAATATTTCAACTGCTTGTTAAGAATAGAATGCACCTCAATCTCTGACCAGTTATTCAGTTTATTTGGGAAGTGATGTAAAACATCACTTCCCAGTCGAGATCCATCCTTCGAGGTCCATCCTTCCGAATGCTCAAAAAGTGGGATGTGAGCGAGGCAGATCCAGGTTTCAACTGAGTCAGCGGTTCAAGATTTGGGTGCACAGTTTTCTTGATAAGTAAATGGCAGTATCGAAAATTCACTCAACTCAGAACATGAAAACAACCACTGATTGAAGAACGAACTATCTTGAAACTTGGCAGTTCTGTGCATTTCAAACATCAATGCCAGCTTCAAGATAGTTTGTTCCTCAAGCAGTGTTTGTTTTCAAGTTATGAATTGAGTGCAATTGACATTAGTTTCAACTATCTGTTGAGAAGATAGTGAATCTCAATCTTTGACTGGTAATCCAGTTTATCTATGGAGAACTGCCAAGCTTCAAGATATAAGTTTGTTCTTTGATCGGTGTTTGTTTGTTGTTGTTATAAGTTGTTGTCATATTCTGAATTGAGTGAGTTCTCAATACTGCCATTTACTTATCAAGAAAACTGTGCACCCAAATCTTGAACCAGTGACTCAGTTGAAACCTGGATCTGCCTCGCTCACATCCCACTTTTTGAGCATTCGAAAGGATGGACCTCGAAGGATGGATCTCGACTGGGAAGTGATGTTTTCCATCACTCCCCAAATAAACTGAATAACTGGTCAGAGATTGAGGTGCATTCTTTTCTTAACAAGCAGTTGAAATATTACAAGCTAACTTCAGTTTAGACCTTAAGGCGATACGGTCACCGTGCACCGCGACCATGGACCTTGAAAATACACCTTACATGAAAAGTTTGATGATTCAAAGTGTGAGACGAGTTGTCGAATACTTGTTATTGTCCAACTTGTATCCCTCAATCCGTCGCTTAGCTCAAATCATAAGAAAATCGGAGAAAAGTGGGAATAACTCGGCCGCGGGAACCTCCTAACCTATAATATACGCACATTTTCATTCCCAACTTTCTCCAATTCTATTGCAATTTGAGCTTAACGAAGAGCAGACAAATCTAAGTTAGATGATGACAAATATTCGTGCGCTCATCGTTTAGCCCAAATCGCAACAAAATCGGAGAAAGTTGGGAATGATTTTTGGCTTGCATGGTGACCGCATCGCCTTAAATACAAACATTGGTTGGAAAATAAACTATCTTGAAGCTTGGGAGTTTTGTACTTAAAGATTGGATAACGACAAGCTCCATGACAGTTTTATCTTCAACCACTGTATTTATCTAAGTTTGCAAATCAATGCAGTTTATGACAGTTTCATTACTTATTGAGAAGATAGTGCACCTTAATCTTTAACCGCTAATCCAGTTTATGTATGGAGTGATGATGAAAACCATAATCGGAGGGCCATATTTTTTGATGCTCTGATAGTAATCAGATATCAGCAAAACAGAATCAGATCCCATACTGAATCACTGGTTGAAGATTAGGGTACACTACTCTCTTAACAAGTAGTTGGAACTATTACAAAGTTCATCCAGCTAGACCAGAACTTGAATTCAAACATCAGTTGGGAAATAAACTATCTTTGAAGCTTGGCGCTTGGAAGTTATCTACACAAAGGTTGAATAACGACAAGTTCCATGACAGTTTATTTTTCTGTCATTGTTTGTATTCAAGTTTTAAATTGAATGCAGATCACAATAGTATTATCTGCTTGTTGAGGAAATAGAGCACCACAATCTTTGACCAGTCATTCATACCATATCTGTGGAGTGATGAAGAACACCATAGCTTTGAGTCAAGTTTTTATGCTCTGAGAGTAATGTGATGTGAGCAAAGCAGATCCAGTATAATATCCAACTGAGTCACCGGTTGAAGATTTAGGTGCTCATGCAATTTTCTTAGCAACTAAATAGAATTATTAGCACCTGCGTTCAATTTTGAACTTGAATACAAACATTGATTACACTAAACTGTCAATTCATCACTTCTTTGATGAGAAAAATAAATGCAGGAGCAGCATCCTGGAATACATAAATGTCCACAAAAATTGCATAACAAACTGCAGTTTTTCCACGTCAGAGCCATGGCACCAGTTTTGTTGTCGTTCAACACGCGGCGTCGTCTGCTACTTATCTGCGAGAAAGCTATGCTGATGAACGACACACCCACACACATACGCATCTCAGATATATCAATGGTCTGCTCAACCTCGTCATCAATCATCTCGAAATTGAAACGGCTAACCAACAAGTACATACCCTCAAAATTCACTTAAAAGTGAAATTCCGATCTCGCCTTTGCAGAATTCTATTTTTCAAATAGCAAGTTCCAGTTCTCATTTGGAAAACCCAAACCTGCAAAATTACACTCCTTCTCTTTTTCAGTTTTAATTCGAGTTTACTAAAATATTATTTTTCATCTCTCATTTTATTTCAAGTTTGCGAAAATAAACTCTTCATTTCTTTTCGATTTCAATTCGAATAAGAAAAATTTAGATTCCAATTGAAAATCTGTTTTACCGATCCTCCCGTGAAACCTTGCGCTGGCGCAAGCGCCGGCGCATCATGTAGACGCGGCCATCCAGCGCGGATTCAGCGCCGATTCTTGTTCGTGCGGAAGAACTTGTAGTCGGCGAGTGAATATAACTGGAGGTTTATTCGTCCTTTGATACAATAGTTGAGAATGATGGTTCGTCACATCCGACGATATACAATAACGTTCGTCTTCCGTACATATGTTGAGTACAATATTAGGACTTATACTTTCGATAAATGATAAGTGAAATCGTATTAAAAGTGCCCAGTTGAGAGTCAGACCAAGAAGTCAGCGTCTCGCCCGGAAAGTGGCCGTATTTATAGGCTTTTCTCTCAAGAGAAAAGCGTGCAGTGAATCCCATGTAACTCGAATTGTTGTTTATGAGCTGAATAATAATTCTGGATTCTTGTAACTTGATGGCTGATGACTTTATAGTTCATTGAGGTTTGCTTTTCCAAAACAGTTGAGGTGTGAGCATTTGTTCCTGTACTTTCCGTATAACCGTGAGATAGGGTAACGAGCCTTGAATTATCACCCATATCTGCTTCATCTCAACCAGAAGGGTTGAGGAATTTTAGAGGAATGAGTTCAATCTCTTTGTATATGAATATAGTCAATAAATAACTTTTACTCATACGCTAGATTGTATATTGGCTGTGGATCACTACTCCGTGATCTTCGATGATTTATTAACATAAAATACATAAGGAAAATATTCATATAAAAGGACATATAAATATTACGCGTTTATTCCGCATTAATAATAACTCTACCTAACGCGCGAGAGAGAGAGAGAGAGCGCTCCGAAGGGAGAGAGACTCACCATACTGCATACAACCCGGACCGGGGCCTCGCATCCTAACCGACATATCCCCGCATACGTTGCGCTACGTATCTCGTTGGCTAGGGCTCGGGTGGATCGGCTCCTCGGCTACGCTGCACACCTGGGGCACACTCTACACATCTCACACGTGGCCGACGACCGGGGCCGGTCGCAATATACACTCACGCACGCACACATTCCCGCGCGCGGATATTTACGCCGCCCGTCGGATCGCGACTTCTCGTCTTCACGGCTCGCGCCAAGCTGACCATCAACGACGACGACGACGACGGCGCCGGTGATGACAGCTGATCTTTCTTTTCTCTTTCTCTCTCTCTCTCTCTCTCTTCGCGCTCTTTCTACTTTTCGGCTGCTTATGGCTCATAATATGATTCTAGCGCGTGTGGCGATTTACCTCGTCACAACCGTGTGTATTGTATGTTACATTGAACGTATAAGGTCAGAAATGAATTTCGGTTCTAATAAGATAAATTATTGATCCTTGACTCTGATTTTGCTTGGCTAATGAGTTGAAGACATATTGGGGTTCGCCATATCAAATCGTCCTTGTAGTCAACCTCTGTACATGTTTTTAGGTGGTTGTAATAGCATGAGCGCGGGGCTTGATTAGTTAGGTCTCAAGTGTAAACTGTCGTTCAACACTTAGGATATTATCATAAATGTGAGATTATTCTACTGCTGTGTTTCTTAAATGTTCCTTTCTATAGCGCTCAAAGAATGAAATCTCAATCTTGACTCAAGTTACGCTGTGATGAGTATTGATCTACTCGCGTGGGACATACGTTTATACTTGGCGTGCGATGTTCGAGACTCACACATGCTCAGGCTATGCACACGTACACGTGTCCCGTGTACGTCACATACAGGTGTCCTGTTTTATCGATTATCCTTCCGCACGGACAAGAATCGGCGCTCAATCCGCGCTCAATATATCATGTAGACGCAGTCTCTCTCTTGCTCTAACGGCGAGAGACGTGCTGCTGTGCTGTGCTGCTGACCATAGAGGTATTACACAGGTGTAATACCTCTATGCTGCTGACTAGTTGAGTACCGGATGCCTCTGCATGAAACAATATGGCTGAGGTAAAGAGGAATAAAAGCGTATAAAAATGGGATTACATTTGCAGTGAGGAGATCACAACAACTGCTTCCTTCAATATCTAGTCTCGTGAATCGAGGAGTGGGCTGACTTTTCGCCCTTCTCAGGTCTGAGAAATTCTCGATGAGCACATTCACCTGCCTGTTCGGATCATAATCCCAAGCCATTATTCTCATCAAGCAATTCTAGGATGTCGTGAGGTGACAGCACGTGAACTTTCTAAGTCTATACGAACCTCCTGCCAACATCGCAATTAGAAGCCTATATCTAAGCGACGAGCGCCCTCTGAACATCTCCGGATGTTACAGAATCAGCTCCAATTTTCCGGAGCTTGCACTGATATTCTGAGGATGGCATCCTCTTTGAAATAAGCCAGGTTTTTCGAGACAGTCATGCCTCTGACGACTTTGCTCAAGTTTTCATCGATTTTCTCAAAATGATCCTTTTGTAATTATGCCCTTCTTCCAGGCACTCTTTCAATTAAAAACCTGCAACGAGCCACCGGAACTTATCTGGGGCTGAAATAATTTTGTGACCCACTTCGGGCCTCGTGACGGTTTTGGTCCCAAAACTCCCATTTCCGGTGGAATCACCATCATAAAGCGTCAAAAACCCAGCTCTCTGAATCAGTCATGCTCCGTGCATGCAATCGTTTGGATAAAACTGTCAGTCAATGTATGCATTGTACAGATTACCTGACTGCTGTTGAAGATTCATGACCAGTTATTTGTGGAAGTATCATCGACAAGTACATACGAGTTTATAAAGATTTTTGCGGATTTCTAACATTATCCGAATGGATTTTTGATTACAAATAAATCCAAACTCCATCTGAATCATTTCCTCTTCTTTCCTGTTTTGATATCTTTGCAGTCGTGTTGAATTTCACACTTTTCAATTAACACCTTCACTGCAATGGGCCCCACCGGTAGGGCCCACATGCCCAACTCACTGTGCGGCGGTGATCAAAATCCCATTAATGGGCCTCGCCGGTGGGGCCTGTCACACACAAGACTCGAACGCGATTTTTGTCGTCGCAGTGAACGTGTCAAGTAAAACTCTTTCCTCCCACAGTGACAACATCACCAATTTTGATGACGGAGTCATCTTTCGCCGCGGTGAGTGAATCCATGCTTGAGGATCCATGTGGACACGCGCTTAGGACGAGTTTCCGTTTGGTACGTTATGCGCAAGCGCCGCTACGGCACTGCGCTATACCTATATATCGACTGCATGCATGCTCGTACCCGCACTGCTGTCGTTGTGTACGACGAAGCATTTGTTTGTGTTAGTGCTCGATCGTGTGCTACCTAATATTCTATATTATATAAAATTAAGTCGTGCATATAGTAAATGTTATACTCCTATTTGGCCTTATATGTTGCCCTCTGTGTTGCTCATATGCATTGCCGTAAGTCGCAAGCAAAGTTTACCACTCCCATCATGCAATGTTCGTAAAAATGTTCGAATGCCCGAAATTTTGAGGCAAATCGCAACAATTCGTTCATCGACATTTTTTATGATATTCGCAATGCCTGTGTATTGCACATTTGTGAGAAGTATATACAGCAATGCGCGGTTATGCTCCTGAAGCTCGGAAAATGATGTCGCTAATCGGTTTTTTCTCGCTTTTCTCCTTACTTGGGGGGGGGGGGGGGTCGAATGCGGATTTCCAGGTGAATCCATTTCCGAGATTTTTGTAGTTTTCGAGGAAAACGTTTGTCTTAGATATGATCGGGAGTTCACATCAGTGAACGACCAATAAACATATAATAAACAAACAATAAACGCAATTCTCAGATCTCTGATAGAACCACGATCGAGACATTTTCTTTTCCACAATATCCAAATGTAGGATAAAACTTTGTCTCATATCCACCAGCTCCAATAACCTGTCGGGTTACGTTTGTCCACAGTCTCAATACGTCGCATGGCTATCCCAATTGTTGAGTGAGAATCTTGAGTTGGAAAGAGTAGTTTTCGAAATAAAACCAATGAAATATTGTGTCCACTCCTGATCATATAGATGAGGCTGCAAGGCTCTGCACTACAGTCGAGCATATTTCTGGTGAACTAGTTTATGAAAAGTACAGTTCCCGCTGGGAAACTCAATCTGAGGAGTTGTGAACTCACGACGACTCCGTCATCTTTCGCGCGTTCTCTGTCGACGCACTAATTTTTTTGTTGACGCTCTATCAAAATACTCCCAAAGTCAAAATCATCACATGAATGTCATCCAAATTCACTCTGACGATTTGTAGGCACTAATACCTCTAACAAATTGAATACAAAACATTTCCATCATTCAAGCGTCCATCAACACCTGCAAATCAAATGGTCAATCTACCACATCACTGGTCGGCCCTCGGAACCTCAACTACAAATAAAATTCAAACAATGCACAAATTCACTTAAAAGAATTGAAGCGATCACTCGCTGCCACATTCATACCAACACATACACGCGCATATTTGATCATCGGTCTCGACTCGTTTGTAAATCTGGTGTGCCACAAACACGAGTACGAACATGCTATATATCGCCATCACGATCCGAAACCGTGGAAAATCCTCACGTCAAAGAGAGAAAAAGTGCGAGAAAGCGCTAAATCGTTAGAGTCCTGCATTGTTCACCATATAAGCATTTTTCCCTTCTGTAGTCCATACGAGCCGGAAAAAAACAAAGCCTCTGGCAAAAGTATTGAGTATACCTATACTTTAAGGATTCGGATTGGGAGGTCAGTTTTGAGTGCATGTGGCTGAAATATCGCCGCTCTGCGAGAGCTGGCACAATGAAAAGGCGCGTGGTGAAAACAATCGGGCTTTTGGAACAAATGGTAATGCGACTCCGTGCCATTGCACGCAGTGACGATTATACGGCTCAATCAGCTGCGACAAAGGCCCGGGTCATCGCCGCAAAATTAATCCTCTACTACTATACCCGCCGCCAGTTGGGATCACGAATTTTTGGGAACAGCATTCATACATATGTATGTATGTATGTATGTACGTCTGTTTAAAATAAGGCAAACGAATTTTATTTTGCGGACCTGAAAGGTACCTTTTGTATCCATTAATTTTATAAATTCACATAAGTGTGCAATGCATTGGGGTATACTGTTGGTGGAAATTACGAATGAGCCTGAGTTCGTCCATTTTTATTGGTGATCTCAATTTGAGATTTAAGGGGACACGAGGCTTACGAACGACAGAGTAAGATATGTTTCAATGTGTTTCATCGGTTCGGTTCAAGTCGAGATCTGTAGTAGCAACAAATATAGACGCCTGATATATTCGTCGGTGGTATTCGAGGTAGTGTTGTACTTCGATCTTGAAACTACGAGATTATCGATCCTCAGCGTAATGCTGGTATCAGTAGTAACAGACGAGTGTGGTGGGACTACATTTGAGCACCATCCATTCAATAACAGGGTCTTGACAGAGGGTTTAAGAGATTTGGATATGAAGCTGCATTGAAATTGTCTCTTTCCAATAGCCTATCGAATGTTATGAGTGTCACCATGGAATCGAAAGATTCTCACAGGATTTCAATAGTGTCAAGTGATATTCAAGGTAGAGACACGCAGTTTCGCGCGACGGACTGTTTATGGCATGAGCGAAGCGAATGGTATGAGTAGTTTGTGACATAGCTATCCCAGTCTACAGGCAATTTCACTAAGTGTTTTTCAGCTCTATTACTTAGGAGTTATATCCTAAACCGCAATTTTGAGATAACACCAATCTACTCTTACATAACTCATTTCTTTAAAATTGTTTGTAACAATGCATAAATGTTCCAATTAAGACAGAAGGGAAGTGCCTAGCACATATGTACTGGTACAGTTGCAGTTCAATTTTTATTCTTTTTGCAAAACTGATGCATCGGATATTCTGAACTCATAAATCACGAGTTATGTCTGGATTCCTTAATACAATCTGCAAAATAAATTAGTAGCTGAAATGACAACTTTTGATGACCTCCAGACAACGAAAAACCATGGATATCAACAAATTTCATCTCAACCTGAGTAAATTGATCCAAAATTCATTGATAAGGTGAGCGTACCCAACCTGCCTCTATTGAGATCAATTTCTCCACAACTCTGATCCGCGCCAACATTTTCTAACGCAGCTCAGTTCATTTCAGAGCTTGTTTCGAGACCTTCAAAACATGCTGAAGTATGTCCAATTCTATTTTCTCAAAGAATGATTCTTTAGAGTTTGCAAAAGAGTGTACCCAACTCGCTTCCATGAATTTTTTTTTCTCTTTCTTTTCCAAGTGTTCAACGGTCGTCTTCAGCCAATGAACTCTACAACCGGAGCGAATCTTGTAGATTGAGCGTTTCGTGTATCATAGTGGCGGGTTTTAAGATCCAGCCACTCGCCCTAACTCAATTCTCTCCGCATTTGCCAGGGAATCGTGCCCAGGGAACGAGGAAAAACTCCCGAAGGGAGAAAACCTGCTCCGTAGTGTTCAGTACATGTATCATGCTACCCTTACGGTGCTCATGCCACATTTCGAGAGCATGAACACCGCGACTGTAACAATTCGTGCCTCCCGCTCACGTTGCTGAGGTGTAAGTGTCGACTAATCGATAAGAAAAGTCAGCAAGTCGAGGTTGATTAGACCGAGATAGGTAGTCACTCATCCAAGCACTAACCGCGCCCAACGATGTTAACTCCGATGATCAGCCGAGCTAACACTCAGCAAGCCCACCAACTGTATCGGTTGCTTCCATGAATTAAAACCAGGCAAATTTACGATAAAGTGCATTGAATCGTTTTTATCGACATGCAAACATATTTGGAGGTTCTTGCCGGTCCACAACCTTATTTCCGATCGATTTTGACGCAATAAACTCGTTCTGAGTGGTGAAAAAAGTTGTACTGCACAAGTTTTCAAGATAACTATACGGGGGCATGTTAGGTACACTCTGATGTTGGCCTCCTTGTTTTACCAGTCTTTTCGCGTTTTGCACATAAAATAGCTCCAGATGCGTTGACATACTTTAAGATTGGTCGAAGTCAAAAAATTCGGCATCGGTTTCACTGAACGCAATTTCTTCGATGATCTCTTAGCCGTGCAAATACGAAAAATGGAAAAATTATTTTTAATTTTCTAGGGATCACACAAATGATGCGGGGTCAACTTAAACCAATCACTTCTTCATATTTTGATATAACAAAGGTAAAAAAAATTTTAGGGAAGGTCAACGAGTGCTCATTCCTGAGATCAGAATATGGGGTAAGTTGGGTACACTTACCTTGGTTGACCTTTTGTCGATTCTAGAGCCTAAATTATGGTCATAGATGGAATTAATTTGCTGAACGATAAAATATAATGAAAAGTTGGTGAATGAACCGCTTCAGGAACTTCACAGATAATAATTTACAACTGAGACTTCAGAGCTTACAAAATCAGAAAAAAGTATTCTTGTCAAGGCTGGACAATATCCATCAATATATACGTGATGTTAAGTATCGATTGTCGGAAGGAACGTGGTAGTAAAACTGAAACAAATACTCTCAGCAGTTGGAAAGTAGGAAGAAGAATGGACCTCCAACAAGCCAACAGAGAGTCCAAGACAGATACCGTATACCTAGCTGGTAAAACTTTGAAAAGAATCTGCCATGGAAAACGGGAAACAAAGCGCGGATTGGGAGCTAAGCGATTTGTGTCTCTGCAGCGCGCACCCGATAAATCTAGCTCAAAATCGAATCCTACAAGAGCCCACACAGCCTTATTGAAAAGAGCTGCAGCAGATGCCGCATTCACTTTACATTCGTAGGCACCTACATTATACCGACACATATACTTTAAAAAACTCGAAGTAATGCCCATCGTATTCTATATCATACCCGTTAAGCTACCGATAAAAAAAGTCTACACCTCTTTAGCACTGTGAAATGAAGGTGTAACCAAGTATTTGCTACATAGAGGATTCGATCGTTATCGGATATCTCAGGTCTGTTAACCTCCAGATATAGTATAGTTTTGGTATGCAAGACCAGGTTTCGTGCAATGGCTCCCTTTGGACTGTTTGCGAATCGTTCACGCGCTACCGCAGCAATAATTAGCAGAGGCGCGTGCCACGATTGCATGAGAGGAGTCCTTATACCGGTATTATAGGTATCGCTTTGTCGTATTGTTGCACCCGGTAACATGGGAAACAGTAGTAGTTATAGATATAATTTACTTGTAGAGTTGAGATTGGGATACAAATCGTCTCCCATTGCTTCGGCTCATTATCGCTTTCGGATACGTGCAGTTTCGCTATTGGTGAGCTGAAATTGCATCGGAGTCTGTTAATGGGTATTCAGATTCTATACAAGCTCGTCTTGGATTCTAGGTAAGTACTGACTGGTTGTAATCGGTAACGATTTTGCAAGACAAGAAGTAATTTGATTAATGTGTCAATTGTATCTTGATCGTAGTATGCGGTAGACTGAAGAATAACAATTTAGTTTGAGAGAAACAACAAATTTTTATTCATTATGTAACGATTCAATCAAATTGTAAAATTATCTCACTTTTCATGATGATAAGTATAGTCTTGAAGAATCTTAGATTAACTGGCAGGCCCCTCGTCTTGATTTTGGAATGAGGCTGTTTTAGAAATCAGCTTAGCACCCGGCTAAGACAGAAAGGTGCCATTTTCATGAGATGTATCATCTAATTATGGGCATCAGAAATTCCGTGAAATTCAATTCTTAATCCTATTGGGAAAATTTATTTGAATACTTCCGAAATACAGGACTGAATCTTTATAAAATTGGGCCTATACCTCCAAAAGGTATTGAATTGATTATTGAGACTTTCAAAAAACGGTTCTTGAATTTTTCCTCTCGCTCTTAAACTGTAATTATGGAAATGGACCATTCTGCGGGTTCAACTATGACCGTCGCGCGAAACCTACGTTGTGTAGTTTGTGTCAGGTTTTTCGGTTTCGTGTTCTTTTTAATTTACCTCAAATTCAGAAGATCAATCATGGTAAGAAGAATCGGGATTTTCGGTCTCTACACAAATTATAAAAATAAGACGTTCAGCCAAAATTTGTCCGTCCGGATCCCGCATGTCGGGTTGCCTACGTGGAAGGCATAAATAGTATAATGAGTGACCATATGGGTCATGAATGGGTCGATGGGTGTATGCGTTGGTGAGTCGGTTAGTAGATGGTCGGGTGGATGAATGGATTGTCTGATCTGGTCTAGTGAAGTTCGGTCTGATACACTTCTATTACTGTACTACAACCATACTTAGATAGTACTAGAACCGAACTTAGACCGTACATACTAGAACCGTACTAGTATCGTGTTAAAATTATCGTACTAGTATTCTACAGAATCATCACGCTAGTTAATACCTTACGAGTAGCATCGTACTAGAGCCGCACGAGAATCGGCGTACTAGTACCGACCTACAATTATCGTACCTAGTTCGGTGTAATTCAGTCTGCCCAAGAGCCCAAATTTGACTAGCTCACATATTAAGAAAAAAAATTCCATATCACTATTGCTCATTTGGTGTCGACCATCTCCAATGGGGGACCGTAGTTCGCCACCTACGAAAATTATTTTTAAAACCAGCGCCCATCGTACTGCGACATTTGAATACTTACAAAATACTCATAGCTTATTCACCCTAGGTGAGCCAAGTCCTCGCACACCGTGCAATAATTATTGAGTGATGAATAAATTATTCAGTAAATTTCCGCCAACCAACCAAATTTTATCTCTCTTAAACCATCCCAAATTCTACAACGTTTTTTGGTGCAGTTTGTGAAAACAGTTCTCGAAAATTCTTCTCGATTTTTACTCATTCGCTAGGAATACATACATCGTTGCCATAGGTACGAAGGAATCTGCAACATTCCTGGTCCCAAGTTCTAACATCCTATATGGCTGTATAATTCCATCCTAATCCTTATCTCTTTTCTAATTCCTGCCCAAAACATGAAAGGAATCTTATTTATCGGAAAATGATTTCATCTCACTCAGACAAGTGTACACTCATGTGTGCAAACAGAGATCGTTCAAATTAATCTTCAAGTACGTACTCATACTGGAGTAGGAAAAAAAAAAAAAAATTAGTGCGTCGACAGAGAACGCGCGAAAGATGACGGAGTCGTCGTGAGTTCACAACTCCTCAGATTGAGTTTCCCAGCGGGAACTGTACTTTTCATAAACTAGTTCACCAGAAATATGCTCGACTGTAGTGCAGAGCCTTGCAGCCTCATCTATATGATCAGGAGTGGACACAATATTTCATTGGTTTTATTTCGAAAACTACTCTTTCCAACTCAAGATTCTCACTCAACAATTGGGATAGCCATGCGACGTATTGAGACTGTGGACAAACGTAACCCGACAGGTTATTGGAGCTGGTGGATATGAGACAAAGTTTTATCCTACATTTGGATATTGTGGAAAAGAAAATGTCTCGATCGTGGTTCTATCAGAGATCTGAGAATTGCGTTTATTGTTTGTTTATTATATGTTTATTGGTCGTTCACTGATGTGAACTCCCGATCATATCTAAGACAAACGTTTTCCTCGAAAACTACAAAAATCTCGGAAATGGATTCACCTGGAAATCCGCATTCGACCCCCCCCCCCCCCCCAAGTAAGGAGAAAAGCGAGAAAAAACCGATTAGCGACATCATTTTCCGAGCTTCAGGAGCATAACCGCGCATTGCTGTATATACTTCTCACAAATGTGCAATACACAGGCATTGCGAATATCATAAAAAATGTCGATGAACGAATTGTTGCGATTTGCCTCAAAATTTCGGGCATTCGAACATTTTTACGAACATTGCATGATGGGAGTGGTAAACTTTGCTTGCGACTTACGGCAATGCATATGAGCAACACAGAGGGCAACATATAAGGCCAAATAGGAGTATAACATTTACTATATGCACGACTTAATTTTATATAATATAGAATATTAGGTAGCACACGATCGAGCACTAACACAAACAAATGCTTCGTCGTACACAACGACAGCAGTGCGGGTACGAGCATGCATGCAGTCGATATATAGGTATAGCGCAGTGCCGTAGCGGCGCTTGCGCATAACGTACCAAACGGAAACTCGTCCTAAGCGCGTGTCCACATGGATCCTCAAGCATGGATTCACTCACCGCGGCGAAAGATGACTCCGTCATCAAAAAGTTAACGTTTACCTCGAGATAAAATAAAAACACGCATTCAAGCTATCGAAGAGAGCAATGTACTAACTCTATTAGAGACCATTTTGCATTACACGAGAAAATTCCAAGAGCAAGAGTGCATTTCATCGAGGGCCGCGATTTCTCAATTCAATTCATTCCTGTCGCGAAGCTCAAGCCACATATACATAAACACACGTGCCAAGCATATCTATATTAAAACGAGACTGCTGCATCAATTTGCCGCGAAAAGCTCGAGTTATACATCACGTTGACTGAGAGAAGGAGAATAAGTAAAGGTTAAAAAGAATTTTTAAAAAACGCTTTTATTCACTGATCCAAACGGCGTGTCGGAGCTCGGCGTAGTGTATTAGAGATAGAATTTGAGAAACCGATAAAAAAGAATCGCGCAGAAAGGAATTGCACGGTACATAAGAAACTATGCGTATAACACTGGACAGCCTATAAGCCCTATAGGTCTCTCGTATTAGAATGTCACACACTCATCATTACGTGCAGCAGATACTGTAGTCAAGGACAACCCCCCCCCCCCCGCCCCCACCGCGTACGACCGCTAACGCTCAATTGTCTACCCTCCCTACTCAATTGATTGAAGTCGTCAATCATGGGGTCCCTAAGCGAACGAGAAACAGGAAGCCAAAATCTTGTTCCAGAAATGGGGAAAAAATACCAGTGTCAGAACTATGGCCAAGGCGAAGTAGAATAAAAGCGTTTAAAAAGAGAAAAGACAGAGGGAAGCTGGAAGAGCGATGAAAAGCCATGCATTTTGCCGAGTGGAAAATCACCAAGCCACTCGCGGCTCGTTTTGCGACGAGCTCTTCCATCGAGTCCGCGTTGCATAATATAAGAGTCAATTATTATATGTATCCCTTTTAGGTATGTATGCTGCTATTTAAGCGCGGGCTCTTTAGAAATGCAGCCCCGAGAGACGACGGAAAGTTGGGTACCATTTTTCGCTGCTAAATGTTACCCTCCGTACACCAAAATACAACTATTTGAGCAAGTGATTTTCTTGCATTCGACCAGTACTGTAGTACCAATTTTGTATAGATAAATATTGGAGAACGGACGAGTAGTCAATTGTTATAGCATTCATTTGGAATAGAAGTATACGCAGTTTTCTACATGACGATAAACTTTTGGAAGGGAGGAAAGAAAAGTAATTGGAAAGCTCGCTCGATGCTCTACATTATTCGAACTCACAAGATTTTGTTATACCGGATATCTTGCAACGATTCAACTTGTGCGTATGCTCTATGACTCTTGCGAATCTCTTCATCACTGATTGCGATGAGATTTTTTGCAGTTTCTCGTTCAGAAGAGCTGATTGCATCAATGAGGGGAGCTTTGTAGAATTTTGCATTGAAATTGACAGTTTTGTCGTGTTGGGTAGCTATATAAAATTGTCGGAAAATTGAAAAAAAACCTAGGTTCACCCTGTACTGATTACCTCGACTGTTTTTCTATCTTGCCAAGCCTGCTACCCTCGAATGGGTTGGTTACTTCAAAAAAATTGTTTGAAATAGATATAATGATTCGTTTGGAGGGGCTTCAGTTTTTCAATTTAAAACCTATCAAATATTTTTTTTCTGTTCCGAAATTTTTAAAACGGATTCTTCGACTTTCTAACACGTTTGCTGCGACGCCGAAAATCACAGTTCCTTTTTTGTGTGCGACGGGTCCCACCGGTGGGGCCCATTGAATGGGATTTCCATCCGCACACAGAAGAGGATGAGTAGGTCCCACCGGTCGCAGCTCATTCACTAGAGCTTTACGAAATTTAATATTTTGATTGAAAATCCAGTGTATTTCTGGTTCATAGGAAATGGCCTAATCAATCAACATCCTGCATTTAAATATTTTATAATATTTTACCGTATATTAGCTCATTTTGTATGTAAAGACAAGAACTTGACAATGAGATGAATTGCGACGAATTATGATCAGATAAGGGTACTTCATTTTCTAAATTCACGAATTGTACTTTTTAGAGAAGCAAAATTTTCGTTCCAATAAATAGAAGGCTTTCCGAGATTATGGCTCCAGTACATTTCAATTTTTCTCAATGTATTTAGGCTCCACTTGAAACTCCTTTAGGAAGTTGGATGAACCATGTTGGAGTTGCATGAAGTGTAGGTGATATATTGTATTCCACAATAGCCATAAATATTATTTTTCGACGGCAAATGAAGTTTTTCTGAGCTTCCAACTTCGGGCATCCTCACACTTCATCACTCGTTTTAGTCCGAGAGTAAAACACTAAGTATCTCTCTTAGAATTCCCAGGAAAAATGAGATCTGCTACATTTGCTGACACATGGATACAGACTAATAGAAAAAATTGATGTACAATCCATCTCAAATCCTTAAAGATGAAACAGTAAGATGACCATGAATTTCGTGGCATTTTTCAATTTATCATGAACGTTGTTGCATAAACTTTTTAAAATAATCTACCAACCCTTGACGACGAGGAACGCTATTGAGGGGAGCTCATCACGAACCAGAATTCCAAAAAATTTTCCAGGGTTGACCTCTATTGAGCTTTAATGAAGGAACCTATTGAATATCAGATATGAGAAAGATGATTGTTGGAAGAGCTGATTATTCTTGACCAGTCACACCGTTTCACTTCTTCTACGGTCGATCAGACTCTTCGCCATCGTATTCTTCAACTCAACCTTACATTCGAAAGCTTCAGCTTTTCGTCTATCCAATCTCAGAATTGAGTGAAATTGGTGTAGAGGTTAGGATATCCAGGGTCTGTTCCGCACCTTTTACCACCAGAGTAAACACCAACTAGGATACCATCAACTAACGGTGGGCTAACAGAATCCATAAAACAAGGTCCTTTTCCAGGTCAGTAGACACAATGTGACTTTTATCAACTGGATCTTAATATCTCATCACAAACTCATCTCGAGGTATGACTGTAAGATTCAAACTCTGTAGATGCTTAGGGAACATTTTAACCTCAACCATTGATTCGTTATCAATTCGAAAAATATCAAACTCAAGCGATTTCTGATCCACATCTTCTACAGAATTATCTTCAGATAAATACAAATCTTCATGTCCCGGCTCTCTAACTGCTCCCCATCCTAAAGCAAGAGCAGTAGCACCAATAGGAACATATTGATCACGTTCGATAAGTTTCATTTTTTGAGCTATTCTACTGAATTTGATAGGCTCTTTGAGTATGACTAGAGATATATCATCGATAGCATCAGAGAGACGTCCTGGTAACTTATAAAGTTCGTGTCTGAAAACATCTTTGGCGTAGTAGTATTCATTTGGGTAGTCGTATTGGAAAGGTTCTCCAACCGACACGTCCATCAAGGTATTTGGAGCACTAGCACAGTGAACAGCTGTTACAATAACTCTTGACCGCTAGGGGGACTACGTATCCTTGAGTGTGACGACCCTCCGGCACAGTTGTCGGGACACCGTACCCGAGCTCAGGCCCGAAGCCAGTGGGGAGGAACCTGGCCCCGAGACTGGTGCTCGGAGTTTTGGCTCCTCCCGAAAACCCGCAAGGGGAGTTGGGGCACCTGGTACCTCATTCCTGGAGTCTGATGATCTCCCGTCTCCAGTCAGCGCCCGCCGGAGCGTGGAGACCACCCATCTCCATCCGGCACCTCGGGAATGGGTGAGTCTAGGGACTGGGACTCAATGGAATCGCCCTCGGGCGATAGGTCATGCAAGCTTGGAAGACACATCCATCATCCCGAGGGCCTCCCTGGGCTCTCAAGAAGCCTAGACGAGCCCCAAAACCCCCCACCGAGGGGTGGGCATCTGCCTTGTGCTGGGGGCCGTGCTCAGAATTCGGTAGTCAGGGAGGTGGAGCAGGTCAGTGCTGAATCACTTGTGGTTCGGTGGTCGCCATCCTCCAAACCGACGCGCTGACGGGCCGACGCAGGGCGTACCCCTGCTCCGCGCCCATGGGGGCAACCGGGGTTGAGCCGAAACGCAGGAATCCGGTATGAAAAACCTATTTTTGTTATTCTGTGCGCAAAAATGGCCGTTTAGACGCAAGTGTGCGTGTGCAAATGGCCCATTTGGGCACGGATTCTCATTTGCACAGTGCGCAAATGACTCATTTGCACACGGTAGTGCGCAAATATCCATTTGCGCACTGCGTAAACGATGAAACAGTGTGCAAATGGGACGTTTACGCACAGTTTGCTTACCAAATTTGGATTGATGGTTGATCATCCTATACTCAATAGATATATTTGACTAGAGTGAGATTTGTAGATTTATGGCTGTAAATATGTAGAAAAATAACAAGAATCTGGATATGTTGAAAATCATGCCTAAATGCAAGTAGTACAAGCAAGTAAAGTAAAAACTGCTTCTGCAAAAGTTGTTTTTCCTGATGAATTAAAAAAATTTTTTCCAGTCAAGGGGGTGGGCAAAAGACTTTTTTCTTATATATTTTTCAAAATTTTTTTTCAGTCGGGGGGCTCCGCCCCCCGAACCCCCCGGCGGGGGCTTCGCCCCCTGCACCCCCACCAGGGGCTGCCGCCCCTGGACCCCGCACTGCGCCCTTCTCCACGCCCTAACATCATCTCCGGTCAAAGGAGTGATTAACCGACATATTGTGGATATTCAATTTACTTTGGATAATACTAGACATTGTGAAACCATAATTATATTCAAAATATGGGTGTTTCAACGTGATGACGATAAGCTCTGTCCCGTTCAAAATAATACATGAAGTATACGATTTAATGGATCTACGGATCAATTTCTCGTAATACTCAATATAACTAAAGAGAACAGAAATTAAGAGAATTCCTTCACCCCAGAGCAAAAAAATCCGCGACTTTTTTCTAGGGTTTTGGGCGAGTTACATTTTTGCTCACAGCAATAACAAAAAATATCGTAAGCAACTCGGGTGCCGACATTTGCGCTCTCGTCCCCGCACTCGTGTGCAAATGGTCCGTTTGCACACGGTTTCATCGTTTGCAAACGGACCATTTGCACACTCGTTGCGGGGACTCGTGCGCAAATATCTGTTGGCACCCTTGTTGCTTAATATACTATATTGGATGGAATATTATATTCCTGTTACAATAACTCAGACAGTATAAAATCACCGTAGCAATGGGTTCCGGGCTTTCTCTGTACTGAAACTATGAAAGGAAAGCGGTATCGATCAGTTTGGGAACCTTTGGCCATGCGACGAGGTCTGGTGATATTTTTGACTGTTTGGATTTCATTTTCAGCCCTTTCTGCGAGAATAACAAGGAAACCATTAATGACATCTTGAATTTATAATTGTATCAATTAGTGTATTAACAATCGAAAAAATGTTGTTTCATGAAGTTGTATTGTTCAAAACTCACTCACCACTGGCAATTACTAGAGTTGTCACGAAAATTAGTAAAAGCCTCAGCTCAAACATCATTTTTATTGTCAAATTTGTCAGAAATTGACTGACTGTTAAGACCAAGTCCTCTTGCTTATATTATGCCAGTCGATGGATATTCCGCTTGTGTAGCTAATAAATGAAGAGATCATGCGTCATCCTCATCTTGTTTTTCTGTTCAGCTATCTTGTACGAATTAACTTCATTAGTTTGAATACGTATTCATAAGAGCTTGGGATTGAGATAAACTGCCACTGTGAGTCAAAGAGGCGGAAAAAGCGGGAAATGCGTGAACATGGGAATTCCCTGTGGTGTACGTGTAATTCCCGACTCGTTAACGTTCGAGTTACCTGGGCTTGGGCGCGTTTTTGCAGCAACATCTCAACTAAAATATTCTCAGACATCATCCTCAGTAGGTACAACCTATTACAAGTGTTATTCCTTCCCTCGATTGTATCAGTCCAGGGAAAATTCATAAAAGCCGATTCTCATATCATTCGGGCGCCAGGGTTACCCGCGCATGAACTTGGCTTTCCCAGTTTCACTTCCAAGAGAACCCGAGTCAAAAGATGTTCCGACACATGCTAATACATTTATCTATATGTAAACTATCATGTTTTTGTCGCCAGGCACGTGTGCTTGCCGGCAGGCGAGAGTGCAAACAACTACAAGAGTTGTTACCCGGATTCGACGAATTTTTCTTTAGCCTATAAATGCAAACCCTGCGTGAAACCCAAGAGATCCTAATTTTGTTCTTCCAAAATACGTAAATGAGGTTTCAATCTGACGAACGAAATGCCGTGATCCAAATGGGCGGACCTAGTTTGAGATTGAATTGATAAATCACTGACGAAATGAACTTTGTCGCGAGAATCGGTTGCAAAAAGTGATCGATAGACATTCTTCCCAATCCCTTATTTCCAAAAAAAGTATTTCCAGTGACATTTTACGCGAGACTTTTTTAGATTTTTTCCCAAGGAGCTTCTTCCAAAATATACTTTCCCGAACTTATCATTTCGCCCAATCCAGGCATGAATATTAACAGCGAGGGATTAAAAACGAGAATTGAATATTATTTCTCATATGTTTCAAATAATGTTGTTTGGATCCATGAATTTGGATGATATGAATCATTTACACCTTATTTCTATCATACATACGAAAATAATGCTCCGAGAGCTTTTGTGAGGACGCAATATCAGAGACGGATTAGATACGAAAAGAAGGCGCATAGAAAAACAGATTTACGAAGCCGTTTTACAATAGGTATCATGATTATTTAGCGAATGACGATATCATTTCCACGGTTTTACGGGCGCTAGGATGTCATCTCAAATGGTAGTTACGGTTTTGATATTTTTATCCAGAATATATCGTCACCCCCGAAGAAGAAAAACACCTCCCATTGTTCTCCCAATGCATTCTTAAATGGGGACGTGTTTTTCTTCGTCGGGGGCGACGATATGAGAAAATCTACACTACTCCCACTTTGGGGAGTAAAATTTATTCGGAAGAATTGAATTGCGAAACTTCTATCCTGGGGAAAATGTCATTGGAATATTATTTGTTTGGGAAAATTTTTTTTGGAACTTTTGACATTGGGAAAAATGGATTGGAAAAATTGCCCCCTCCCCCACTCAAAAAGCACCTATGTCTAAAGCACGTCGGTAAATCGAGTGGTGGCTCCATCTCTCACTTTGAAAACTCTGAAGAAAATCATATTTAATGATATAAAGAAGTGTGTCTCATAGATTTCTGCTTCAAAAGCCTAGAAAGTCATCGCAATCTAATGGTGCCTTTTGATAACCGACGAAACTGTGGACAAGATGAAAGAGTGATGAAAAAATAATTACTCACAAGTAAGGAAGAAGAATAGAAGATTCGAGAATCGCTATGTTACATCTCAAAATACCTCGGCTCTTGAGCACACTCGGGCTACTCGTGTAAAGTGTCCTGCAAAAATTTCAACAAAATTTCCAAAAAATGGTTTCTGCACAACCATGCACAATACTTCCATGTACCCGCATCACAACAACGAATTCTTGCGTATAATGCCATGATTGAACGGATTGTGGATCAGCTTATGCCTTCCAACTAATTACGCATGCCGGAACCAGGATACCTATTAACATAACAGCAATATTATAGTCCTTGGTATGTTGTAGCGGCTGCTCATCGTCTCTCACTTTTGCACGCAAAAGTGTGTTGATGAGCAATATTAGTTTCATGAATAGCTCATATACTACGCGGAATATATACCGGAGTAACCACGAACTGGCGTGAATGATAAGCATGCTTTCCCTCCACATAATTGTCACCGGAATGACTATGCACTGAAACAAGGGCAATGAAAACGACCGGGAGGCTGGTGGGTGGATTTGCATCAACAGAAGCAGCTCGCATAAATTTTGCATGAGCTCATTTTCACCCTAGTCATCCGATTTTGACGTGTACGGGTTATGACGGTGTGCGTCCTCACTCATTCATCGTGGGAGATTGATTTGCAAGGTATGAGCTGGTGATGCACAAATTCATGTGATATCCGATGAGTTGAGAATAAATTTGAAATACAAACAGGATAGAGTATCCAAGTGATGTAAGATGTTCTCAGACATAGGACCTTATACTTTTACTCTGTATTTAGGGCGATATCAACGGTGATCATCAATATCTCGAAAAACGCTTCCAATAATTGAGTATGCGAAAAGTAATTGAAAAAAGTTTCCCCAGACATGCGGGGTATCAAATTTCGAATTCTGGATTTTCAGGCCCAGAGCGCTCACTAGTCTACGCAATAATTTATCTTTTATCTCGAGCTTTATCTAATGAGATGTTTTACTTCCCAACTATTTTGTGTCGGCGGTTTACTGACTGCGATTAAAATACTGCCATGAAAAACAGTATAGTGGAGAGATAAGTATGTTAATTTTTTTATAGGTTCCCATATTGAGTCATCACCGCGGTGTGCTAGCTAGCCTGGTACCTCACTAGAAATACAAGAAATATGCTGAAACCATGTAAAATAATCATCTGCTATAAGACGTATGTGGAAACACTTTTGTAAGGCAAGTATCTAGAGATTATATGTGATTTACGCAACCCCCGAAACTGACATCATATGAATTCCTGATTGACACGAGTCTTGATCTCTTCAGGGTCCGTAGAGTCGTTATTTTATCATCCCAAAACAAGATTCTTTGATTTTGATCCTGAAAATTCGGTTTCAAATGAGATACCTGATTGGAGAAAGAGGTTTGATAGAAGAACCCGCGGAAAAATTCTTTTGTTCAGAACATTTTCATATAAACAAAAAAATGTCAACGCGGTAACGTATTTTCTCTGCTTGAAATAGCTCGCTATCTAAATCCTGCCGACGTAATTTGAAAAAGGCGGTAGCCCATTTTGGGTACTAGGACAGTTTGTCTGTCGAGCGAAGCGAGACAGACATGTCCTCAAGTGCCCAAATTGGGCTTGCAAACGAAGTGCGGATATACTTTTTCATCACGAGAACCCTAAAATCCTATTTAAACGCGGCATTTTTAGGTTAGAGTTATGAAAAGACATTTTTGCGCTGGGATCGTGTGGTGTGACATGATTCTCATAGCCATGTGACGTTCAGAATTAGATGGGAAGTGATCAGAAATTCTCAACGACGAAAAAAGGGCTTCAACAAATTTCTTCGTTCCGGATGATGAGTCAGATCCACATTCATAGATTTTGATGTTCTAAACATATGAATTAATAAGTTCAAGGTTGTATAATCCATTACTTTGCCATCTGAGGGGGGTATTCATTGATTTTGCATGTGAAATCGCTGTTTGAAAACGATTTTGAACGATTTGAGAAAGATAATTTTAAGTGGATCAGTCGCAGCTTTTCAGGACCGCACATGAAGGAATTTCTATACAGTATAAATACTCACATATTTTGGAAGTCTAAACAAATTCAAGCAAATTTCTGTAAGAGAACATATGCCTATAGGATTTTCAGGATACGTTTGGGCTTAGTCTGAAAGTGAATCCATCGACAGCCGCAAAGATACTTTTGTTGACCTTTCTTCAGCTCCCTTTGACTTTGTTTACCTGTATTGGCAGGAGCCAGACGTTATGTCTGGTCTCCAGCACAAGATCGCTCAGAAAATACCATGACGATCTAAAGAATAACCAAACCCAAGCCTGACGAGGTCCACGAACTTGGTGGACGAAACGTCGTAATAAAAATTCCATCGCGAAATTTTGGGAATTGATTTAGTTCCCCACCGCCGTCCTTCAAGATCGACAAGGCAGCAACATCAATATTTCTTCATGCAGCTCCATTCTGAAGTACTAATTAGACCTTAGATTATTTCACGGTGCATGTGATTCACGTATATCTGTCTAAGCTTCCAAGATATGTGATAAGAACTACCATCAAATGTGGTCCTGGCTGAGCTGTGCTCGATCTTTGACATAGGAATGCTATTTTTCAAATTCAAAATCGTCTTTAAACAGCGATTTTACATGCAGAATCGATAAATATACCCCTGTGACGTCGAAAAACAGGTTATCAACTCTCGAACTGGAAAATCCATACCGTCAATTTGGGGTAACTTTGGGACAGGGGGAGGGGGGGGGGGTAACTTTGGGACATCCCATGAAAAGGTCGTTGTCACGCGCAACCTGCAAGGCAAATAATCCCGAGGCTTTAAAACCGATTCCTTCCACGAGGGGCACGCACGGCTAATGTCTTGCGCCAGCGCGAGGGACTCCATCAGCTTTGTGCTCATTTATAAATAGTAGACTTCTTCAGAAGTGTGTTATTAATATAAGAAAAAGTTCCTGCTCGAGAAAATAAGTGTGGTTCCGACTTTTGCAGGACGACTCCACGGTAACTGAGCTAGATTTCACTGAGAAATCACAATTTTTACCTTTCTCAGTTCCTTTCTTCAGGAGCTTATCATGTTAGTGCACTCTGTGTGTCCAACGTAACTTTTATGCCATGCATACTGAAGGTCTTGCGATTGAACTTCGAAAAGAGCTAGGATACACGACTTGGCCTGTGCAATTAATTACCCGGACGATATGAGACGGGCTAATAATATTACAAATAATAATAATAAAATAATAATAATAGACCCCAATTTTCTAATTCATCCACAAAGTTGTGACTAGCACACACAACCAGCAGTCTGTGATAGTGTGGACTGGTCATAGCAACTAAGAAAATCCACGTTTCCCGTAAAAATTCATCGTTTATGAAAGATTTCCTTGCTGTTGCGAGAGCTTATTATTACTATTCAACGTGTAAACAAAGTTGATGGTTATTTTGACACCATAGCCCTGTTCTGCTGATAAAAGAGCACAGCAATTTCTGAACTTTATACATTTTGCGCAATTCTTCAGAAACAAAATGAAAAAAAAATCGAACTGCTTGCCTCACCAACTCACCACTTCACCGCAGCTGAGTTCCATTTCATGCAGGGATGTCGTTCCCCTAAACCCCTGATTTCATGCCCCCCTGCGCGCGCAAGTTGGTTCGTTGACTTTCGCCCCGGCGTTCAGTTCCCGTGTTCGGATCTGATTTCCGCACGGCCACCTGTTTTCCAGGGAACCGAATCAACAGGCCCAGACCTGTAGTCAATTGGAATCACCCGGTTTGCTTAGTATTGTACGAGAATTTGGGAATCGAGATATTGGAATACTTATTAGAAGTTACATTTGAGTCGTCAACCTCAAGATAAGGTGGTGAGTACACATTATCCGACTAATTATCATCTGCTCAAGCACCGTTCTTCTTCACTATTCTATTGCAAGTTTCAAGTGACTTGAAATGTGCATGCATCTCAAAATAATGCGTGCCCTTGCTCTTCCTTGACAAGTGTACACTTATAAGCATGCATGCAATGATTATCTACAAGACTGCAAATGCTATTCGCTTACCAATCTGTTCAAGATGAAACTCTCATGAGAGCACGGAGCATCTCATGCGTTTTTTTCTATGCACTTTCTTTCAATATAATCTCTAAAGCATAGGTCAAGTATCACAAAATTCAATGCTCTGAATTCTTCCCTTTTGCAGATACACTGTTGTTGAATTTGTGTAGTACTTAATTGAATCGAGGATTCCCAAAAACCTACTCACCAATCATGGAGCCTGAACAAGAGCCTGAGTTGAGTAATGATCAACAATTGTTCAGGGCGGTTAAGACTGGCAATGTTCTACTAGCCAGACAATTGTTACTTGCCGGTGCCAACATTGATGCAGTTGATACAGATGGTCGCACATGTCTATACTACGCTCTCCAGAAGAAGGGTCTGAGGCTTATTAAATTTTTGTTAGATGCTGGAGCGGATCCAAATAAATTTCGTCTTGGGGACATGCACCCACTTAGTATGGGCGTTGCAACTGGTAAACTGGTCATTGTCAAAGATCTTATAGATGCAGGTGCTAGAATCAACATGGTGAATGGAACAAGTGAAGATCGATCAGCCCTTCATGTAAGTGAATTATTTAATCCTAGAATTTGAGGCTACTTTTTATCGTTAGTAAAAAGTAGTTTTCGTGAATTGACAGTGAATTAGTTGAGCTCCAGATTACCACTCGATGCAGTGGATATAAATTTGCACAGACAATTGAACTAAATATTTGCCCTCACATTCATCTCACTCATTGACAAAATCTCCATGATTCTCCTCACATTTCATGACAAAGCTTGACATTTGCACATAGTTCGACCTCTCAACTTTATTTAGACACAATCAATAGCAAATAGGAATAATTCAACCTCTTCCCTACGTAAAATATTATTGTACACTTTTGACTAAATGGTGAGTTCGTTTGATTTTGATAGATACATCTGTGTCTGATCAATTAACAACATGTCAAAAGTGATAGATTTTGAATTTGGTGATGAGAAGTTGAATGGTCCTTCTATCAATCACTCACTGCTATTTATCTTCAACCCTGCACTTACAAACATAATGTTTACATTCTTTCAACTTGTGGGTAAATGCATTGACACTGTCCTTATTGTGGAGGTTTCAATATCAGATTGATCAAAATGATCAAAAGCCATCAGTAGATGGATAGATAAGAGATATCTTTGATACTCTACAACGCACAAACCGAAATATGTCAATATTTAATATGTTCATGCCTATAACTTCTATCATGCCACCAACAAATATCTAAACATACATCATTGTTGCTAGCCTTGTTTTTCTCAACATACACTTTGCATTTTTAGGTGGCTGTAGAAAGAGGTCGTACAGAAATAGTTCAGCTGCTGCTGGAGCATGGGGCAGATGTCAATGCCTTTGACGCCGACTTGTCAAGTGTGATTGTCACGGCTATCATACGCAAAAAAAAGTTCAGAGTCGGCGACAAAGCTTACATAGATATTTTAAAACTTCTTCTCGCACATGGTGCAGATACGAGTGAACCAGAATATGACATCGAGCCGTGTGACGAAGATTACAACGAATTCCATTACAAATTGCCACCTATGCCTCTCGGAGCTGTGCTGCAATACGGTAACGTAGAAGCGCTCAAATTATTCCTCGATCAAGGTCTTGATTTAAAAAGTGTCGGTCCCCGACACTACTGGGATGACACTGATGAAGATCGTGAACACCCAACACATCGTGCCCTTCGCAATCCTGACACGACCGTACTCAAGTATTTATTGGATCAGGGTCTGTGCAATGTCGCAGAAAAAGATTATTATGGATTTGAAGCTATTCACAAAGCTGTAACTTCCAGAATATCGATTGCTCACGCAAAAATTTTACTAAAAAGGGGGGCTGACCCTAATGTTCGCAGCCGTATGCTCGAGACCCCTTTAAGCAAGGCTATTGGTGCTGAGTGTGTACCAGGTGTACAACTTTTGTTAGACTATGACGCCGATGTCAATAAGAAAGTTACCTTAGGTGACCATGATGTTGTGTACCTAGCTTCTACCTGTAGAAATAGAAATGATGAAGTTTTCCGATGCATGTTGAAAGTGATGGCCATATGGGAACTTCAGGGTCGAAAAATAGATCATCTAGATTCTAAAATTCTTCACCATCTAAAGCCTGATTGTATGCAATACTTTTCTGAATGTACAGTGGAGGTGAAATCCATGAAGAGATACCTCATCTACGAACCATTATCTTACTTTGACCTATTAGTTTGCAAGGACTTGAGCCGATATACTAAAGACAGCCTTGTAATTGATGCACTCATCAACCATTCTGAGCGTATAAAATCGTTTTTCCAAATTTACGGCGGTGATTTATGTGAACGCTTCTCCAAAGCTTACATGAAAGCAAAGGTCAAAGATGAGGCTGAGAGGAAACTCAGCCGGCTGATTGGTATCGACTTTGACAGATTTCGGGGAATTCTCCGAAATATTCTTAAACGTCTTCACAAAAAAGATCTGCAAAGTCTCTGCAACGTTTCGTTCCCGTCTAATTGAGAACTTGAGCACAAACTATTCTTAACCGGGCACGGAACTTATCTCGATTTTGAAACTTTTATCGGTTTTCAATAGTCAGTTCCGTTTCAAAACCATTCGACCTGTTTCGGTTCAATCGTACGTAAAAGTCATATAGTATTTTTCTCTAACAAGATTTTTGCCTTCAGAGGCAATTATAGCTATGGTTATTTCTGAACAATCACTTTGTGTTTATCCAAATCATAGCTTTCCTGTTCTAATGACCGGCGATTTGTTTGTTCGTGATCGTCGACCTAGTAACGAACGTACCAATCTTTTGGAATTTCACATAATTTGAAAATCGCTAGCTCGTACTAGAGTTTTGTGAAAGAACAAACTACGACAACTTTGTCATCCTTACAAAGTATAATTTTGAGTGTAACTTAGATGATAATTTTAAAATTGTTCGACCGATTTTTCATCGATAAGATGACAATTCTCGCACATTTACAAAATTGAAGCTTAGTATTTGTATACGACATGTTTGTATGGAAAATTACTTCGATTAAAGAGATTTTTGATTTGAAATTTTTCCGTGATTGTTATAGGACCATGCCTCATCAAACATTTCTCGCGGAACCTTTTTCTTTATAAGAACTCTTACATGAAGTGAGCTACAGCAGTTTTATCCCACGCTGACGTACATACCTGCAATAAGTCCTATGGTAAATGACTTCCAATCTATTTGAATAGTCATGATAGGGTTACAGTTTTTCTTCCCTTTCTTCTCCAAGCTATTCCTACAACGATGATAGCCTCCAACAACATCTGCATTTGCACAGTCTATCAGATATTGAAGAGTAACATGGCTCTTTGGTCGGAATTTACTCTCAAAAGACACGTTCAGTGGAATTCTCAGCATTTAATCGATTAGTTGAAAAAAGCCCGCAAAACACACCGTAGATATTCAATATAATTCGACTGCGTAGACCCAACAGGTCAGACTTCTTCTGGGGATGCAGCATTTGGACAGAGTTCCTACAAAGACAATTCCTGTCCAAAGAGAATGTCTCCAGCTACTTTTAGCATTACAGAAATTATTCAGCTGTGCAAGGCGCTAATGCACAGGCAAGACTTAGGACCACCACTTTTCGACTCCAAACCCCGCAACGCCTGCTCCTAAGCTAGGACAAGAAGATTTATCGCAGCTTTCTGCTATTTTGTCATCGCGCTGACACCCAAAGCTTCGAGCTTGCACACTTGTCTCTCTCCACTTGCAAACGCCAGCAGTAGGAGGAGGCAAGCTATCTGACCGAGATGCTTCATCCGAAAGTTTTCAAGAAACCTCGCCAAAGTCAATACGTGACATTTTGCATTCAATATTGTGTCCTGTCAAATTTAGCTGTAAAGTGGTCGTTTCAATTCGTATAAAATCTTCTCACTCAATCGTATGTGCGAGGGATTGAATAAATTTACTCAAGCTTCACAACCATGAGAATCAGCGTCGCATGGAACGATCAGATATGTACGGCTGAATTCTAAAATAAGAATCTACAGAGTAGGTTATTATTTTTTCTTGATCGCATATTCTTATTTTTATAGACTTTTTGGCTCAACATTCATTAACATTCGATTCATTGGTACATTATATGCCATAGCTTCACAGTGCTCGTCATGTTACTGTCTTTTTTGTTAAAAATGTGTCGGTTATCAACCTGTCATTGGATTTCCATCTTTTTTTTTTTTATATACGCCAAATATCACTCTATCTGCTACGCATGATAATGGTAATATACAAGATTCATGAGCTATTGAAAAACTTTCATTCTTATTCGATGTGTCAGCCCCGACTTTGGCCTCACCATCGGGTATTTCGCAAACTGTCAGACTGCCCACATCCGACCTTCAAATTTATACGCACACTGTATGAGCAAAGTTGGCAAAATGTCTTATTTCAAGTTCCCGATAACAGATGAACAGAAGAAGTTATTTCTGTTATCGGACACTCGAGATAAGACATTTTTCCGACTTTACTTCAAAGTGTACCAGTAGTGCGCCCTAAGTTTGAGGGCCAGATGTTGGCAACCTGATCCTTTGTGGAATAGCCGCGGTTGTGGCGCCTACTCGAGTTAGGCTTGACATCTTGAATAGTGATAATCAGTCAAAATTGGTACATTTTTGCCTGCTGTGTGCACAGTGTAGGCACTGCGGCAAAATTATCCTCAAAAAAACATCTTGTGTAACAGACAGATCATGATGTCAAATATTCAAGCTATTTTTTGCACATGCATGCAGTAATGCGGTTATATCCACACAAAAAATAATACATTCGAAACAACCATTGGCGAATAAGATCTTCTCATAGGAGATTTGAAAGATCAAAATGATATCAGGCAATCGAATGATTTGAGGAAATTGAACGAGTTTACAAAGCTGACTGTTCCTTCGAGGAATTTTCCAGCATATTATTGAATTTTAATTAGAAAACATTGCTCAAAATGCAATCAATACTCCACGTAAGCTCTCGAGTATTTTACAAAACTTTCTAGTTATATGCAGTCTTGTGAATCAAATGCGTGCTTCAAAAAATTAATTGTCAGGTAACTGGCGTCTCAGCTCGAAATCAAAGAAAATCTACTGTTAGATAAAGTCTCGACGAATAATAGTACATTACGCGTCGAGTGCTGGAAACATTTGTTCCTTCGCACGGTGTGCCTGAACGAATCTTTTTTTAAAGTGAAAACTCCCTCTGAGATTATTTTGGTTCCTGATTCTACATATTTGGGGCACCATTTTCCCACGAAAATTAAAATCGCGGGCTGAGCCCTTTTGAAGGAATGTCGTTTGGAACATTTTTCGGACCCAGTCTAGGAACGCCCGAGTGATATGGCTCATCCCTCGTTGGATATGAGCCCAAAATCAAGTTTCTTCACTTTCTAACACTAGTTTTCAAAAAATGTGACCGCTTTGGATACTTCTGAGGCTTGTTGAGGTTGGGCATGTACCCTAAAAACCCTTCAAAAATGCAAAAACCAATCTCTCCTCGAATCTCTCGATGTCTCATTTGAGAAATGACCATCTACCGTTTAGGCTCTCCAAAACGCCCTATTAGAAATAATCTTGTGATGGACATTACAATATTCATCACGATGTCTTTTGTGATAGGAATTGTAATGTACATTATAACGAATTCCAATAGAATCATCATGTTTTTATGTGATGTTCAGGTCATGGCGAGGAATTTGCCATGTCCATTCATCACTATTTCACAGTGAAGAAACTGGAAAAAACTCTTCTACCTAACTCGTGAATTTTGCCGACAGTGGGATGCGAACCCACAATCTTTTGGTCACGAGACCAAGCACATGCCTTGGGGTCAGGGAGTCATATCGAAGGTAGGCGTCTAATAAGCTTACTTGACGTTTGACTGACCGAAACAATCTGTTCATTCGCTCAAAATCTGATCATTCGTTCACTCAATTCGTCATACCAACAACTCAGAGTGGATCAGGTGGATGCTTTGAAATGGTCCGGTTTCAATGAAAATCCACGATTTCGACTATTTTGGAAATCTCATCAGTACAACGTGGAAAATGATTGGAGAAAAAGAAATGACTCGTTTCACATCCCTAAATGTGTTATAAGGTAAGTGTGCCTAAAATGCCCCCATTCCCTAATATGCCCCGACGCAAGTTCTCAAATTTACCAGCTTGCAGATCTCGACACGCATTTTTTCCATGTTTGTTATTTTGAAATGAGAGAGAATCAACGGTTTCCCACAACATTACTAGCGATATTCGGTACTTTCAACTTATTCCATCTTAGTCACTGAAAGCTATGCCATTGATTCAATCAATTTTTAACGTAGTTCTCCTCATTCTCTTTGTCTTCGTCCGAACTTCGAGATACTTCTCACAAAATATAGAAAATTCGATTTCTAGCCGATTCTACGCCTATACTACTAAAAAAGTGCATTTTTGGCACCATCTTCCCAAGGGCTCTTGAGGTTTGTCTCCGAGTTTTTTGAAATTCAAAGAATCTCCTGGGAATTCGTGTGGTGGTTCAACTATCCATAACACACCTTCTGATGAAATTCCAAGGAGCCTCTCCATTTTGTTTTCGAGTTTTCGATGTCGAAAGTTCGAGCTCGTAACACGCGGAGGATAGGAACGGCGCAGCAGAAAGCAACTTTTTTTGGCCGTTCTCACGTATGCTTTAACAATTCTTCAGAGAACTCGCTGAAGAATTGATATGTCATTGATTCAAGTCTTTTCTTCATCCTTGCCAAAAATAGGGACCCGTGCTTATTTATTTTGTCCACACGAGGGCTCGAATGTTTGTGATTTTCGTCTGCGCGCGATGTTAATTTTCTGCCTCGCGGAGAGCGTTCGTGTGTGAGCGTGTGCGTGTACGAGCTGCTGCTTTGTTGTGTATACGCGATTGTATATAAGAAGACGGCGAGGTCGCGTTGCTATCAAAACAACACGGCTCGCTCAAACTTACGATCCTGATTGTCCCAGGAGACATACCTTAAATAAGACATCAAGAGATTGGTGTTTTGCATTTTTGAAGGGTTTCCAGGGTACATGCCCAACCTCAACAAGCCTCAGAAGGATACAAAGCGGTCACATTTTCTGGAAACTAGTGTGAGAAAGTGAAGAAACTTAATTTTGGGCTCATATCCAACGAGGAATGAGCCATATCAATTGGGCGTCCCTAGACTGGGCCCAAAAAATGTTCCAAACGACATTCCTTCAAAAGGGCTCAGCCCGCGATTCTTATTTTTGTGGGAAAATGATACCCCAAATATGTAGAATCAGAAACCAAAATAATCTCAGAGGGAGTTTTTACTTTTGAAAAAAAATTCGTTCAGGCACACCGTGCGGGAAACCAAGCTGGACGTGAGCGATGGCACCGTCCAGCTTGGTTTTCCCGAAGGAAAAATGTTTCCGCACGAGACGCGTATGCAGTTTTATACGTCTGTATGCAGAAACAGCTCGTTTCCATGCCTCCTAAACACGCTGTTTCTACGTATGGACGTATAAAATTTTTCTTGCTTCCGTACGGTATTGGAGCAATTTCATCATCTGCCGCATCATGACAAAATGAAAGCGAATAATTCACTCAGATACGATCACAAGGACCAAATAATTAGGCCATGTTTAGGATACACCTATGATACATCATTTATTTATGTCAACCATTCCCATCAGGATCAACATCAGGTGTCTCTCGTGATTGTATCACGTTGAGTCTAATCTCGTCAAGATGAAGTGGTGCTTGAGCCAACCGTTTCTTGGGTTCACTGCGTGCCTTTCTTTTTCGTCTTTTTCGTTCACAAGTATGCGGTAATGAGGCTTTCAATTTGGTCCAAAACCAGGGATCGCCCCATCTAATGTATGTATTCATTCTGAGATATCTTTGAAGCTCGGAGTCCAGTTGTTGTACGTTTATATCTCCATATAAAATAATTATCAATCGATTTTTGTTCTCGATCACTCCCTACAAGTACGAGAGAGAATGTTTTCTATGAGTTTGATATCAGAGATAAATTCTCATTTTTCAGGTGGAATTAAGTAATTTTTCAAAATTTTCTTCTTCAGTCTATTTATGAAAACTAATGAGCCTCTTCATACGATCGGAGCAAGTTTAGGGAAGGCCGATGCAAATTGGTACACTTATTGCAGTCGCGCTATGTGGCGATAGTTGAGCCTGTGTGTGCCTTACGGGATCTTCCAAGTATAACAAAAGAATGACTAGTCAAAAGTTTTCAAATTTGCTGGCCTTTCCTTTCAAAGTTTTCCCAGGAATAAAATGTGATGAAAGTGTCTAAATTCGCGAGTGTCTGGGTTTCTCCCCCATTTTTTGTATAGGAATAATGAAAATGCAATCACCTTTTCTGAGAAGGGAGAAGGTTGTAGAAGCCGTAAACGCGAGGAATATAATCAGTTTTCCCACACTCGCAGACACCAAACTCGTTTTCAGTGATAAATTGTTTGGAATTTCTACTCCTCTCACGATCATAGTTCAGAAATGTTGTCGTGATATAAATTGTAGTTTTACGGATACTAATGAAAGCTTTGTGCCACAAAATGTGAATTGTTATCAATATCATCAGAGTACCTGGTCTTGGCAATTCAAGTTCCAAGCTTTGTTGAGTCTGGTCAAAATGCATGTAAAGAGAAACTGTATTCCTCACCTGCTGATGAGCAATCCTGAACTCGTGTCTTCCCCATCGGCTTCTTATAAAATTGGGTGAGAGCACCATGATTGTCATCCTAGAATCTCCAATCGAATTAGCGATCTGATCTGGTATCCATTCACCTGTTGAATTATGAATACAGCGTTGTAAACTATTTTTCACGTTAATGCTTAGTCCGAGTTCTCAAGTATAATACAAGTAACATACCAGCTAGCCAGTTTCGATGATGAAGGCAAATGGTGTAAGGATCTGGTCCAGCTTCTAGTCTAGATACAAGTTCTTCTTCGACAAAATCTACATCATCATGTGAGAAACATAAAAACACATCGTACGATTTGTCCCAGTCTATCTTTTTTACCTTCATACACGAAAAACAGAATCCATTTTCAGATAACCAAGCTTTGATCTCGTCTTTCTTCTCATAGAAGGTGGTAATCAGTATGATTAAAACAAACATGAAAGCAGATAGAAATGTTAGTAGTATAACTTTCGTCTCCAAATGATTGTTACATAAGACTTGAATCGATAAATTATCTAATGAATCATTCTGATCCTGACACCACACTTTGTGATCTAGTTGATGAGGCTCCAAATAATTTTGGAAGACCTCAACAAAATCTTTAGTCTCACAGTTACAAATCCACTCATTACCATACAAAGTCAAACTTAAGTTGTTCTGCGATGTGAAATGACTCGTGAGATATGAGATTATTTCAGAATTGAAACGAGAAATTCTATTATTATGAAGCTTGAGCACTCGAAGCGAACTAGAGAAGATATTTTCCTCTACATCGAATATACTGTTATTAGATAAATCTAGAACGGAGACATTTAGACCTCCTGTAATACTAGTCAAACCATTTCCACTAAAATTCAAATGTACTGACATATTTTGTGGAATATTTATGTTCCTTGGAACCTTTGTCAGATTCCTATAAGAGCAGTCCATAATTAGAGTGTTGCTCTCTGGATAGTACCTACATGTACAAGTCTCATTACAAACGTCACTCAACAAATTCGTTGGGCAGCTCAATTCTTCTTCTCCCAGACTTCCTATTAGTCGGGTTTCAAATTCTGCTGGAGCCGCGCAGCGTGAAGCACCAAGTTGTATTTTTAAATAATCATAGACTGAATTGTGATGAAGATTTTTGTTGTGTTTGATCAAGGGTATTAAATTGCAATCACAGTTCAGTGGATTATGTTCCAAGACCAGATGACCATCCTTTTTTGTGATAGAATTTGTTGAATTTGTTAAATTTGTCCTATAAGCTCCGGGATAGAGTTTTGAGAAATCTATTGAATGAATACTGTTATCTTGAAGACTTAGCGTCAGTTTAGGGCGTAGAATTTGAAATAGCACCTCCTAAAAATAACAACAAAGTAATTAAAGATCAAAATTCTTTGATTAAAATATAATGCTCAGTAGTTTTCAAGTATAATTGTTTTTCTTTGATCGCGAGGATTGTTCTTTAGAAGCAGTTTGTGTATATACCTAATTTACAGATATCAAAACATTGTTTCAATGAAAAAAGGCATGGGTTGATAATAACTTTCAGCATCAAAATCAATGTCTCATCCTTGAGGAACGATTTACCGGCAATTGAAAATTTAGCAATGAAATGATACACGAATCTCTCAAAAGTTTTCTTCGGCAGGTATTAAAAAATAATCAATTTCTGTCATCTTTGATCTTGTGACTATCCAATTTTGATGAGCATATACGGAAGAGTAGAATCTCATAAGCTCTTACATCCACATTGCTGATTTTGTTGCCTTGCAGGGAAAGATACACTTCACCACTTCTGTTTATCCATACAGGATATGGCTGAGTTGTGTTATCATAAAGATACGTTTCTCCAAGTACGTCTTTCCACCCAGGATGCAATTGAGTGATATTATTGTATGAGAGATTGATCTCTGATAAATGTTTACAATCAATCAAAATTGACTGTACGTCATCCGACAATTCATTATGAGATAAATCAATTTTGTTAACGTTTCTTAAATGATAACAAAAATCCTGGCTTATCGTCGACAATTTGTTGTTGGACACTTTTAGAACTCTTAAATTGGACAGAACAGCGAGAAATTCTCTGCAACATGAAACATATGATTTCTTGAGGTATTTTTTTCATTTAACCGAGAGGAGTAATGATTTGGCAGAATTGAGTCATCGGGTCACTCTGCTCGTTTTTTGATCGCTGAAAATTCTCCTTCCCATCATGTACATTATGACTCTTCGTTTCTTTAGTTGCAATGGCTCCACTACCTGGAGGATCGCTAGTGGGGACCATCGATCAAAGTCAGGGTACGTATTTTTCTGATGGGATCCCACTGAAACGTTCTTATGACATTTAGAACTTTTTGAAAAATTCTCCGTACAGAGGATAGTTTAAGGTACAAATGAAATCGATGGTGAATTCCTCGTAATAAATCATTCATCTTCACATAACTTCATTGCGATATTTTATACCACAGGTCCTGTAAAAAGTATTGCCATCCGCAGAAATCATATTACTACACTGAGAAACTCCCGACATGAAAAATTGCTGCGATCAGCTCCATCCGGGGGACAGGATTGAATTTCATCAGGAAGTGTAGTATTCGCAGCAAAATTTAAAGATGCAGCATCAAATTTTAGTGATCCCGCAACTAAATTTCTCTCCCGTCACACAGGCACCAAAAATTGTCGCGTGGGAAGCAAAAATTAGTGCTCAAGAACTAAAATTTAGTGCCGGCCACTACAACGACTCAAACGTAGCTAACAGAGGGCACCATTTGTCATTAACGCCACCAGATAGATCCGAAGCGCTCTCGGCTCGTTCTGAGACTCAATAACAGCTCTTTCGAATCAAGTTTTGAGTTTAATGAACATATTAGAATTTCCCTTCCACGTTAGATTGATGAGTTGAGCTCTAACGCATGTTAGTACGTCAAAGGAAAACACATCCATATTTAGGAAAATTCGTAAACGACGTATTCAGTCTTTCTCGCAAGCGGTCAAATCTAACCTCTTTTGTATATATAGAAGTTCCAAAATTTGGACGTAAACGAATACCATATATGGTGAGAGTGTGGTAGGAATTAAGTAACATATATCTAGTTATATAGCGACCTAAGTGTCAATCATAATATAAGTATATCAATATATAATGTAACATCATATATCAAACATTGTACGAAATTTGATTAGAAGTTTGAGCATATCTATACTTCATAAGTCAGTGCAAGTACTACTACCTGGGGAAGAAGAATTTCTTCTTTCCCAGTAAATTATATTTTAATCCATTATCGTATCCGGCAAGAAAAATTAGTGTCATGACATCAAAAATTGTATCCCAGGTTTCAAAAATATCTAGTGTCCCCCAATTGCAGCGTCTTTCTCTAAAAATTAATTCCACATCTGTAAAATTTAATGACGAAAGTCTCTCAGTGTATGGAATACTATTTATTGCTATGAGGAATTGCCTCATCATAAATGTACCGAATTGCCTAACTCTATTTGAAGTGTGGACTTACCCAGACAATGACGCAAGATTGATAGAGTTGATATGCAACTCTTTCAGACTTTCTGGAACGACAGCCTCGTGGAATAAATGCTCTAAGGGATTCTCCGATAAAACGAGTCTTTCCAATTGACGCATTTCCCGAAATAGCTCTGTAGGTATTCTCTCCAATCGATTCCTCGAGATGTCTAATTTAATGAGTGAGGTCGATCCAAAAAATAAGTTGTCCGGAATGCTGTTTAAGCCATTGTTACTCAACTCCACGTCTCGAAGCTTCGACAAATTGTGGAAACCCCCATTTGGAAGTGAAAATGTTTTGCCTTTGTTTTCATTCAATCGTATCTCGATCAAACTGAGGTTGAGAGGCTGAAATAATTTCTGCGGCAAACTTGAAAAGTAGTTCCCGCTCAGGTCTATCTTCACCAAGTGATCGAGTGATCTGAATAATCCTTCTGGTAGCGTTCGAAGTTGGTTATAGAGGATTTCGAGATGTAGGAGTTTGCCCATTTCATCAAATGTTCCCAGTTCGATAGAGGAAATCTTATTATGAGACAAATGCAGTCGTTCTAATGTGGCTAAACCCTGAAAGTCACCTTTTTTGAGACTCTCAATCTGATTGTGAAAGATTTCCAGGATTCTCAAGTTCTCAGATTTTGCAAAAAAACCTTGCGGAATACTGTTCATTTCGTTCTGGTTAATCATGAGATTTTCAAATTTTGCATCTTGAAGGAGATCTATTGGCAGTTTATCAAAATCTATGTTCGTAAGTACCAGGGTTGACGCCAAAGTATTTTGAAGGTTTCCTCTACTCAGTCTTGCTTGCGGACCCTCGATTTTCAGAGTGCAGATTTTTTTCGTGTTGAAAACTTGGCTGAAGCTGAACAAGTTTAACTGATGAGGCAAACTGCAATTGACAAAACTCAACTCTAAGGTGTCATTACTATTAAAATAGCTGTCTGTGAGATTGAACCACGATGAATGACCATCTTGGCAAGTTACAATTACTACCTTCATAAGCCATGGCGATGATCCACTGTAATATAATGAGGTCGATTACTTTTCAGATAAATCAAGAAACCAAATCATGGATTCTGAATATGGTTGTGTACTCACTCGGGCTCGTTGCAATTAATATTGAGGGTACCTTTAACAAGATACTCTTGACTTTCCGTAGCTCCATCAGCAACTTTGTCAATCGCACAAGCAAAACTACCCAGGATTATGATGTATTTCGATAGATACATGGTATCGTATATCAACCGAATGAGTCCAACTGAAACATATGTTAGTCATAAACTATTCTTAATAATCAAAAACTTGCATCTCGATTGTCGAAATGAGAATCTGCTCAATTGGACCCGACCTGGCCTCGTGGATAAGGCCTTTGCCTTCAACGCAGAAGGCTGGGGTCCGAATCTCGTCCGGCACCGATGTAAATTTTCATGAGTACTTCTTGGTGGCTTCGGTGGTTCGAAACTCACCTTAAACTGTAGGTCCCGCAGAATAACCTCGAAAAAAGGTTGAGAATGCGTTAATAAAAGAAAAAAAAAAGAATCTGCTCAAGCACGGTAAAATTTTCAGGGTTCCGTACCAGTGCCTCGGGAGAATATAGGTACGTGATTTTTCACTAGGAACCGGGACCGTATGAGATACACAGAAAAAAATAGTTTGTTGGATTCACAAAAGCCCGTTTGTTGGCTCTTGAATTTGTTATATTCACAAATGAATTTGTGAATATCACAAATGAAGGGTTTTACAAACGGATGTTTTGTTAGTCCAACAAATGTTTTCTTACTGGACGTCGGCTCACTCGCCGCGGAAAACACGCCGTTTCCTGCACTCGACGCATAATATGCTATTACGTGATCCGCGGTTCGGAATTTCAGGAGAGATCAGAGATTGTTTCGAATAGACAATAGCATACTGTAAAAAATTTGTGGGAAAAACTTGAACCAGTGGTTGCAGTTTTTCCCTCAACCACTGGTTGACTACCAATCCAACCACTGGTTGAATTTTTTCCCACAACGAATATATAAGGATGAATGCGGCGCCCACGATTGGGAAGTGACATCCATGTTAAATTCTGGGGACATGCAATAGTTCCTGACTCGCCGCAGATGGCGCTGTCTAGAAACAAGCCCGTGTTAAGGCGATGCGGTCACCGTGCACGCTGAACTTTGTTCACAGAACTCTCAAAATCTTTTCCATTATGGCCTAAACGACGAGTTATCCAGGCTTTATTATCATCTAACTTGGCCTGGATAACTCTTCGTTTGGCCCAAATCGGACTAGATTTTGAGAGTTTTGTGAACGAAAATGTGCCAATTTGTAGGTTAGAAAGTACCCGCGGGCAAGTTATTTTCGTTTATTAGTGGTAGTCTTGTGATTGGTGACAAATAATGAGTTGTCCACCACACTCAGGTGATGATACGTGATGGACAAATCGTCTCCGACTTCGTTTCGTGGAAATTTTTTGGTTTACATCCAAATAAGATATAATTTCCGGGTTGCACGGTGACCGCATCGCCTTAAACTCGGGGCGTGCGGTCGCCATGTTTGACCTTGATGTCACATCCCAATATTGGTCGATGGTGGTCTCCTAGTGACACTTTTGAGTCGGAAAACAAGTTTCGTCATGTTTTTTCACAAACAAAGAGGAATAAACACCAGCCCCGGTCGCGCGAGCATTTTGGAAAAAAATTCAAGTTAAGCATCGTTTTCGCGAAACATTATCTAGATTGGTGACCGCTTGAGTGAGGCTGCCACGCTTATAGCTCGCGTGAAAAATCCGCTTATTCTTTTATTATGGGTATTATAGATATATTATATGGACGGCTCCCACGAAGAAGAACCTTTTTTCTTATCAACGACGAAGAGAAGCACTTTTTTCTCATCAACGACGAAGAGAAGTACATTTTCGTATAGACGGCAAGGCGGGTTGCCTGTCCTGCAGGGGTCGGATACACTACGTAAGGCTGATGGAGGGATGCATAGATGGACGGATGGGGGGGGGGGTTAGATATGGATGAATGAATGGAATGGAGCGGAATTGGATGGAATGGAACGGAATAGAGTAGGATAGAACGGACCGTAATGGGACAGAATGGAAAGGAATGGAACAGACCTGAACAGACCGGAAAAGAACGGAGTGGGATGGATGGGGCGATCTCTCTTATCCATAAAATTCCATTCCGTTCCGTATCACTCCATTCCGTTCCATTCCGTTACGTTCCACACCGTTCCATTCCATCCATTCCATCTACCCCCCCCCCCATCCATCCATCCATCTATCCATCCCTCCAGCCTTACGACGTGTATTCGACCCCTGCAGGACAGGCAACCCGCTTTGCCGTCTATACGAAAATGTACTTCTCTTCGTCGTTGATAAGAAATAAGTAAAGGTTAAAAAGAATTTTTAAAAAACGCTTTTATTCACTGATCCAAACGGCGTGTCGCAGCTCGGCGTAGTGTATTAGAAATAGAATTTGAGAGACCGATAAAAAAAATCGCGCAGAAAGGGATTGCACGGTACGCGAGAAACTATGCGTACACTGGGCAGCCTATATAAGCCCTATGGGTGTCTCGTATAAGAATGTGGCGCCAATCTGTGGCGAGTCACACACTCATCATTAAATACTGTAGTCAAGGACAACCTCCCCCCCCCCCCCCGCCCCCACCGCGTACGACCGCTAACGCTCAATTGTCTACCCTCCCTACTCAATTTATTGAAGTCGTCAATCATGGGATCCCTAAGCGAACGAGAAACAGGAAGCCAAAATCTTGTTCCAGAAATGGGGAAAAAATACCATGGCCAACAATAAGAACTATGGCCAAGGCGAAGTGGAATAAAAGCGTTTAAAAAGTGCCTCTCTTCGTCGTTGATAAGAAAAGTGTCCTTCTTCGTGGGAGTCGTCGATATAATATCTATAATACCCATAATAAAAGGATAAACTAATTTTTCACGCGAGCTATAAGCGTGGCAGCTCCATGTTGAGCGGTCGCCAATCCAGATAATAATGAATCGCGAAAACGATGCTTAACTTGAATTTTCTTTCCTAAAATGTTCGCGTGACCGGCGCTGATGTTTATTCCTCTTTGTTTGCGAAAAAACATGACGAAACTTGTTTTTCCGACTCAAAAGTGTCACCCGGAGACCACCATCGACCAATATCGTGGGCGCCGCATTCATCCTTATATATTCACTGTGGGGAAAGAGTCAACCAGTGATTAGATTTGATAGGCAACCAGTGGTTGAATTTTCAACCACCAGGTTGAATTAGACAGCCGATTTGGTGGAAAGTCAACCAATTTTTTACAGTGCAGTATTTGAAACTCTCAGACCTTTTTTACTCATAAGTACGAAGAGAGAGAGAGAAAATCTCTCAATACCTTGCAGGCGTTTTCCCGCAATTCCGCGCAGCTTTAATGAACTGTATAGGATTGGATATTTCCCCTTTTATCCCATCCCTATAGAATCGAGAAGAGTCATAAGCTGTTTGAGGGCTGAAGCCCGTTGACTTGTAACAAAAATGAAAGTGATCAGAAAGAAAAGCGCAATTCGAGGTTCGTCATGTTTACTAGTGTAAAATACCTTAATGAGGCCCAAAAATTGTGGTCGTCTCATTCTCATCCAAATAAGAGAATGAATGATGCAGAATTGAAAGCTCGACAATTTTTGAATAGATGATTGGATTTTCTACGACCATCAAGCTTCAGTTTTCGAGGAAATTCAAGTATAGCGGCCTTCACACAACCTTATTTTGAGTGCCACAACCATCAAAATTCCTTTTACCTCCTAATTTTTCAGCTCAGAAATCTATACGCAGACATAAAATTGCATTGCATCAAAAGATGATTTTGCAGTACATCTGTTGCTCCAATGACTTAGCCCACACTAGACGAACCATCGTTAGGCTTATACTTGGTTCACTACTCTTCATATTCACAGGCTTTAGAATTTCATTCAAAGATTCGCGTTCATCCACGAATACAGTAACATCTCTTGGACCTTGAAGATTTTCTGCTCAAATTCTCTCTATCTCAACAAATACATCACACCTCAAGATCAAAAAATACAGTCCGAAACAACCTCATTCATCTTCTCGCAAAAACGAAGAATCAAAAAATTCGAGACACGCGCACTTCTCGATTAGCCTACGGGTTAATAGAACAGACGCGTCTATCGAAAATAATTCTAAAGATGGCATGGATGATATCGGTAGTATAATAAAACCTCTCGGTTTACAAGTATAATATACTATGCGAGTATTCATAATCAGCTTGCAAGTTGCGGCACTTTCATCAACGTTAGAAATTTGGTCGAAATGAGATGAGAAAGTGATCCCACCAAAAGTTCCAGTGACGATAAAATATCTGTCAACGAAGTCCTCGTTACGACTGGTGATTTCGAATAATACGTCTGTTATTTAAAAAAGTACCCAATGCCAAATTACTCGGAATTAATGGTACACCAAGGTCCAGTAGATAGAGGTTTCAGGGTAAGAAGTTTCAAGAAGTCACAGATCATAAGCGAAAGAAAGTTGAGAATAAAGAGCGAAGGAGATGTGCGAAGCATATCCTTCACACATCATCACCCTGACAATAGAATTTCAGACCGTCCTATGCCAAGGTAATCATGACACAACTGACAAACTGAGTTATGATTAGATTTTACTTCAATATAGATCAAAATGAAATTCACCTGTCACAAAATGCTAATGAACACTTACACTGCTCATTATTACACTTACCTGTCTACTGCTTGATCGAGAACTATCAGAATCCTCCATCGGTCAGGTTGGTTGTCGGATATGTTCTTTGCCTCCTTTGATTTTTGCTGCACTCGAGGATCCAAGATTATGCACAAGTATCAGCAGCTGAGACAAAATTAGGCAAAGTTCGACCGCGGTAAATAAACGCCAAATTTGTATCCAAAAGATATCTTGAAGTTCCGTGCAACGAGCCGGAAGATTATGAAAGATTCATTGCCAAATCTGAGAATACAGTCAAGCTGCAACATGAACTTTTCTAGTTGATCATCGACTAACTCAGAACTTGGAAAAAAATGACATGGCTTTTCCCAGATGAGAACTTGTACCCAAGTCGTAAACAAGAAGATGCTATGTCACACCCTCATTTGATTATCGAACGAATTTACGTGAACGCGTAATACCACTGGTTTTCACTGCCATATTAGTGAGCGACACGACGAAGGCGAAAAGTAATGTATGATCAATGCGCTTTACAAGCTCAGTAACAAGACTTGAAGACCACTGACTGCCAATCGTCAAGAAAATACAAGAGATAAATACGAGGGATGAAGTTCCCCGGGAGGGACGTTGTTAATCCGAAAGATTTCTATGAGTCATGAAAGTGCGTAATTGTGAAGAATGGTTAATCAGACCATTTGATTTCCCCGTCAAAATTCCACGGAAGGGAGGCGTGGGATTTCGAATAAAAGCCAGTCGAGATAAGATAATTTTTGATACACTGTGCGTAAAAGTGTATAAAAAATTGGCTGGAGACAGTAACTCATTTGGTCAGGATAACGAATAAAATCGGTTGGATATTTAATGCCTATCAAGTTGGTTAGATCATCAAATTTCTTTCTGTTGGATTTTGTTGTAATTTGAAAAACCTTGTTTGTGCCAAAAAAAGGGCATATGATGAATTGGTATGTATTCGTGCAGTGATGACGTAATTTGAAGATTCGCTTACTGGGAATTTATCAATAATAATGATCGAATACACCTCTAAAGATGGATATGTGGTATTTCAATTTCACTATAGAATCGAGATGGGTCGAGGATTTTCTTTATTTGCCACGATTATTTTTGCAACACTCTGGTGATAATTCATCACAAATTTTCTATTCCTGATCACTCCTGGGGGATCCTAACTTACATACAAATTCTAGTTATGCATCACGAAAGTTGCGACGGCCGAACGGTAAAACACTAGTCTCCCATCCAAAATTGGCGGCTTCAAGCCTACTGATGACCGAACATTTCTTCTGTTTTCTCGTTCTTTTAGCATTTTTTCGTCTCAAATCTTCACCAGTAAATCCTCTGATCAGGATCATCGAACTCTTCCAAGATCGGCTGACAACAGGAGAAATCAGGTACAAACATACATTCTTCAGTCGTATACTCGATCGTTAGTATTCCTGTCATCAAATATTTCCTCGGTAATTGGTCTATATTGTCACAATCTTCAACTTGTTCTAGCTGGGAAATATCCGTGTGAAATTAGGTTGCTGGTACAGGTTTCCTTCACATCTCCTCGGCCGGGGAAAAAAGTGTGAAAATGTTTGTCGATGAAGACATCATTTACGATGATTATTGAATGAGAAAATTCAATATTAATAAGAAGGAACATTTTCAAGACCCCGACTATCCACAGATCCACGGTGAGTCATTTAGGCGAAGAAGGTCGAGTTACGTGCACGTGGATTCTGACTGTGGGGTATGTTTCGGGGTCATCAGTAGAACATTTTCCAACAAGAATCAAAAAAATCTGTAGAGGGTTTTTGAATTAGAGTCCTATTTTTCGATTTTACAGCTAGTTTCTCAAGACAGTCGATTACCTTCATTGCTCGATCCCGTCTTTTGCTTTGGAATCGACTATTCAAAATGATCGAAGTACCCATATTCGACGTAAAAAGACACCATCTTTCAAAATCCGAGATCCAAATTGGGACGAGATGCGCTCCGAGTAATCCGGAATGACTATGGTGTAGCAATCCCTCTTTTCATAGATACAACTTACGTGAAATCCAAGAATACCTTCCGTCAACGGTGGATGTGGATAGGTTGAATACTGACAGCGTGTGTATATTTATAGACTCTATTCCAATGGTATTTGCTATGCTCAGGACCGACTCATCATTCATTTGATTGAAATTCTGAATAGACAGTACCCTGAAAAATAGAACACGGAAACCTTCACTCAAACAGATGTTACTCCGACGCCCTTGGGTCTACACGATAAATTTGAGAAAAGTATATGAAGGTTAGGTTAGATCAGGTTATGAGGGCTGAGGACCGCTGATTGCGATTCTCACACTCGGAGGCCTTGGGCCCATTGTGATACCCTTATTTTTCTGTCCTTAACCACCTTTTTAGTGATTACCAGTTAATTTCTCGTTGGATTGCTTTTTGGTTCTTGTTAGAACTACTCTACTTTAGTCGACCCGCCAGGAGCGAAACCACGGGCTGTACATGTATTTTGGCGGTTGCGGGTGAAGGTAAGGACGGTATCTAGGTAGATTTTGTCCTCATTGCTTCTTTCGCAGCCGCCGGTATACACAAGACTGGCGAGAGTCTCTCACTGACCTTTGTGCAATCGCAACGGGCTCTTAACTTTCCCCTATAGAAGAGATGCAATTGCTCTTGGCGATATAGCAAGTGCATTTGCATCTCCACTGGACCTACGATTTAAGGTGGACTCCGAACCACCGGAACCGTCGTAAAAGCTCATGAGAAGAAATCCCAGTGGTGCCAGCCCCGGGAATCGAACCCGAACCTCGTGCGTGGAAGCTCAAGTACTATATCCACGCGGCTACGACGGCTCCAAAGTATATGAAAGATGAGGAAAAAATCAATCAAACTATGTATCCTAAGAATAAATTTGATCAAAGATCATGGCCTGTAATCGACGCTCAATGATCTAAAAATTTTCATTTCAATCACTCGTCCTTTCTTTCTATGCAAATCATGCTGGATGAAGATTTTTGCAGGATTTACAAGGTCTTTTCAAGACCTTGTAAATCTTCCTTCTGAAGGTTACTCTACATATTTTTGGGCCAGCATTACATGCTATCGCGCAAAAAGAGTTTTTTCAGCTGAAGGGTATTCTTGAAAGTATAAATCCGTATATTTTTTCAAAGTTAGCGTGGGTGAAAGTCTGGAATGACTTTCGCCCACGCTAACCTTAGAAAAATATATTAGTCGGGGCCGAGTGGGCGCCATCGTTGGGAAAATTATTCCCACGAGGTTTCTCTTCGGGATCCCCTTCAGAATACTGTCCTGATCATAGAAACCCATGTTGCCAGGCCGAAAAGTGGTCACAATTTGTTTAATTTGAAATTGTTTAAACAATTGATGAAAATTGATTTTCCGAGATGGAAATCATTTTATTAAGGTATTTTGGGTGATTCTAAATCGAAAGTTATTCTTGTCATTTTTTGCTAAAATCGATCCTTTTCGAGTTATACGCCTTTTTAAATTGAGAAAACACAATTTTTGCAATTTTCAGTGTCAAAAATTAGCAACAAAAAAGTAAAAAATGCCTTTTTTGGTGATGTGAATCTATTCTTCTAACCTTTATCAACAGTATCCAATATCGGGAAGTAATGTTTCCGGCCCAGAACCTTATTTTTTAGCTATTTGTTTATGACGCTTCCGCACGTGTTGGATGAGTATACTTGAATACTTACGCGCCAGGAAACAAGCTCATTCACTTTGCGGATTCCTCTTCAGGAGGCTCATCCCTGATGATGAGAACGCATGTTGCCAGGCCGAAACTCGGTCTCAATTTGTTTAAACCGAAATAGTTTAAACAGTATATGAACATCCATTTTTCGGGACGAAAAATTTCCTGGGTATTTTGAGTATTGTAAATTTAAAGTTACTCTGACAATTTTTCGCTTGAAGCGGTGGTTGTCAAGGTAAGGAATTTTTGAAATCAAATACAACTAATTTTTCACGATTTTTCGTTGGTTTAAGAGTTAAGAGTGATAAAAAGGAAAACTTGGATAACACATAATGTTATCGCAAAAATCGTGTTTTTTCAATTTAAAAAGGCGTATAACCCGAAAAGGATCGATTTTAGCAAAAAGTGGAACGGAATATTTTTCGGTTTAGAATCACCCAAAATACCTTAATAAAATGGTTTCCATCTCGGAAAATCAATTTTCATCAACTGTTCAAATAATTTCAGTTTAAACAAATTCCCACCGGGTCTCGACCTGGCAACATGCATTTTCATGATCAGGAGAGTCTTCTGAAGAGGGATCCATAGAAAAAACATGCTTTAATATCCCCCACGGAGTGCGACTTGTGATCGAATTTCAGAGTCCTCTGACATGTTGGTACTCAACTGTACTCCAACACGCACGGGAGCGTCATAAACAAATAGCTGAAAAATAAGGTTTTGGGCCGGAAACATTACTTCCTGATATTGGATATTGTAGATAAAGGTTAGGAGAATGGATTCCCATCGCCAGAAAAGGCATGTTTACTTTTTTGTTGCTAATTTTTGACACTGAAAATTGTAAAAATCGTGTTTTTTCAATTCAAAAAGGCGTATAACTCGAAAAGGATCGATTTTAGCAAAAAATGACAAGAATAACTTTCGATTTAGAATCACCCAAAATACCTTAATGAAATGGTTTCCATCTCGGAAAATCAATTTTCATCAATTGTTTAAACAATTTCAGTTTAAACTAATTGTGACCACTTTTCGGGCTGGCAACATAGGTTTCTATGATCAGGACAGTGTTCTGAAGGCGATCCCGAAGAGAAACCTCGTGGGAATAATTTTCCCAACGATGGCGCCCACTCGGCCCCAAGTATATGGTTTTATCCCGAAGATTGCTTAGAATAGCAACCTTCGGGATAGGCTTGACTATAATTTCATGAAATTCAGGAGATATCCTTCGCACAATCGATTGTGACTCGGATCTGAAAAATTGTAGAGTATTGTTCAGAAGAAAGATTCAGAAGGTCTTGAAAAGAGCTACAATATCCTGCGAGAATCTTTACGCCAGCATGATTTGCATAGAAAGTGAAGGTGAGTGATTGTTCAAATACTTTTCTCAAGATTATCGTGTTCCCAAGGGCGTCGCAATAACAGCTGTTTGAGTAAAAGTTTCGTATCCCATCTTATCTCAGGATTCTGGCTATGCAAAATTCCAGTCAAATAACGAGATGGTCTCGGGCATAGAAAATACTATCGAAACACAGTGCTATTGATAAACACACCCCGTCAGTATTCGATCAACCCATGCCCACTGTTCTCAGAGGATATTCTTGGATTTTCCGCAAGTTTCATCAGTGAAAAAAGGGTTCCCTGACTATATAGTCATTCCAGATACCCAGATTGTATCTGGGCCTGATTTGGACCCCGAATTCGTGGAATTGGGTCTTTTAACGTCGAGTATGGTTACTCTGATCATTTTGAATGCCCAATTTCAAAAGGAAAGACAAGAGTGAGTAATGAAGGAGATCGAATTTCTTGAGAAAATAGCTGAATGATCGAGATATTGACTTTATTCCAAAAACCCTTTACAAATTTTTTTGATTCTTGTCGGAAAATGTTCTACTGATGACCCCGAAACATACCTCACAGACAAAACCCACGTGCACGCAACTCGACCTTTTTCGCCTAAATGACTCACCGTGGATCATGAAAGTGCTCTTTTTCATTAATTTCGACTCTTTTTTCCAATCCGTTGATTTTGATTTTGCGATCATGGAAAATCCTCACAGAAGAGTAGAAGGATACTCTTCAATTTTGATATCTCTTCGATCTATTTTTTGCATGCTTCATTCTGAGATTCATGATGAATTTGCACTCATACGTAAATAATTCAATTTTTATCAACAAGCGTGTTTACACGTCCTTCCCCGGCCTAGAAGACCTGATGAAAATCCATATCAGGAACACAAAATGAAATAGATATTTTCCAGCTGGGACGAGTCGAAAATTGTAAGAGCATAGACGAATTCCTTGAGAAATGTTTGACGACGAGAGTAGTGACGTTCGAGTCTAGGATTGAAGAATCTATGTTTGGACCTGATTTCGTCAGTTGTCGGGCCGGTCTGGATGAGTTTGAGGCCCGTGGTCGAGAGATCTAATGGTGAAGATTTAAGACGAAAAGATGCTGAAGAAATGAAAGAATGAAAACACTTTAGTTATTGGTATGCTTGAATCTACCTACTTCGGAGTGCAAGACCGGTATTATACCGCTCGGCCGTCGCAAACACTGACCTCCAGAAGTAATCTGGAGTAGAGAGTTTATGATTAATCATTACTAGACTCTTACATAATTAATCCTTGCAGATCGATAGTATATTCCCAGCAAACGACTCTTCAAATTATCGCGGTTATCGCACGAATACATACCAATTCATCATTCACCCTTTTCGTACCCAGGAAAGGTTTATCAAATCACAACGAAATCCAAAAAAGAAAAACTCATTGATCTAATCAATGAGGCTATAGCGAAAAAACGTCCGCCACACACCACCGTATACGGACAGCAAAATCCATGTGTTGGTGAGCTTATTTGACCATCAGCGCGCCTTTATGGACGTTTTTTCGCTATAGCCTCATTGGATACGCATTAAACATTCGACTAATTTTGATTGGTTAGGACAGCCAATCTCTTTTCCGTGTACTTTGCGCACAGTTTCTATACTTTGACTTACAGTTTATCAAAAAATTATCATTCGATACACGGAGGTGAAGCCTGTTTTCTGCATACTCGTGATGATTCCGACCCTCACCTGCGGCTCGATATGAAAACCCATCACTCGTACGTAAATGAAAGTTATTACACCCTTGTCTCAAAATGTATCATCGTGAGTTTCGGAATGTGATGAGATCACGCAGTTGGATAAAAGTAACGAATTTCGATTTTGATTAATCAAATGCCTGCGAGGGGGGACCCTCCGATAACAGAGCATATTGTTCGGAAAGTGGGTGGCTCCCTCCGTGCATTAGTTACTGTGCAGGGAAGAATTATCATCTTGAAATTAAGATCTATTCCGTCTTATTAGGAGTTCATTATCTGATTTAAGAATTTTTTTTTCAAAAAGTTCCACACACTCGACGAGACAGGGTAAACGCGTGTTGGTTTGGGACTTACAGGTTTTCCCCGGTATGAGATTCATTGACAAGAGTGAGAATTAACAGGGTTTTCCCGAGAATGACGTGTACGAAAACAATCCCTGTTCTCGAATCTCCCCAATTGAATTCCGGAATATTCATCGCGGGATCGGAAATGATTCGCATTCCAGACATTTTTCCTGAAACCTGTTATTCTGGCATTCGTGAACGTTACTTCGCCCGTTTCAGATCATTACAAGGGTCTTGATATGATGCACTTCGACCTGCACTTTGAAAGATACTATCCAATGATTCAAATTGAGAATGAATTTCCAAAATACGCTTTCATGAACTGCGCCAAGAAGCGAGGCAGAATTTTACACGGTTTAGAGGAGATAGTATTCGGTACTAAAGGTATTTGCTGGAAAAAGTTTCACGATGCTTCAAAAACTACAACGAATACGTGTGTGCACTGGGCAGCCTGGGTATAAGCTATGGGTATCTCGTGTTCGAGCAAGACGCCATATTTTTGTGTCGCGGAATCACATATGCAGCAAACCTCACGTACAGAGTATGGCCGCCGTGACCTCGTGGATAAAGTCCTCGTCCTTCAACGCAGAAGGCCTGAGCTCGCATCACCTATGTAAAATATCCGCAAGTGCTTTAAGGTGGTTTTGGTGGCTAGTGACTCATCAAAAACTGTATCTCTCGCATAAAAACTTCGGAAAGGGATTGGAATTGCGTCATTAGCTGGAGAATGAAAAACAACATTGATCAAAGGCAAGCACTGCACGGATCAAGTTCTCGCTATCCTTCATATAATGACATCATCAACGCGATGTACCCTGCCAAACTGGTTGGTACGAAAAATACTCTGCTAAAAGAGCTGAGCAGAATGCTTTTTCAAACCAATTTATGAAATGAACATCTCATCTTCCGAGTGTCTGAAATTTGAAATATCATATTTCTCCATTATAAAGAAAATAGCTTTATATGTTTCCAAAATCACACATTCATCAAAACCGAATCTTGATCAGAGAGTGTTCAATCTTTTTCAATAACAAGTCAGTTTTCCTTCATCAAACTCAGTATCTCTTTCCCTGAGGATTTACAAGATTTTGAGAGAAAAAATCTCTCATAGATGGTTTGTACTTCTTTGGATCCGCTTTAGAAATGTGGAGGACTTGAACAAGAATGTCCTTTGAAGTTGTAAATCGTTTGGTTGATACGCAACTCTTGCAAGACCGCTATTTGGATAAGGGAAAGACGGATATACCGAGATACACGAAGGAACAGCCATAACATTGCCTCCCATGTGACACGAAATATCTGATACACTTCTACAAGTCTGTGTGAAAATTCGAGGATGTATTTTGGGCAATCCAACAATAGTGCCAGTGAATTTTGAACTTGCCCAGATTAGTATTTTAGACTTGTAAATTCTTACATGCCAAATTTCGAATCTTTTCGCAACGAAGCACATCTTGAATAGTATATTACGCAACTAGGGAGTAAATTGGGCCTTTTACTCCCGGGTGTGTATTATCACGATAAACACACGGGAGTTTGAGGCCCACACATACTCCCGAGTACCGTATGCTATGTTTTAGGCTAGTGGGACTAAAGTACGCCCCCCCCCACCCCCACCACCCACTTGCTCCTGGCGACTGGCGTTGAGCTGCCACAACGGCCGTGCCATGTACACGGAACTCGGGATGTTAACACCCGGTGATGTTTACTGACTTGTGGAAGGAGGACGGGGTCCGGGGCAGAGCCCCAGTGGGGGTGCATGGGGCGGAGCCTCTGCCGGGGGGGGGGGAGGTTCGGGGAGGCTTTGAAAAAAATTGACGTTCATATTGAAAAATCATTATGAACGTGAAACGTTCATATTGATTTTGCTTAGTTTTGAACTAAATTGATTATATATTACGTCTCTATTTAACCTCATACAATCAAATTTTCAAATAATATTCAGAAAGGTCCTTCATTAATCGAAAAAATACTCGCGGTAGCAGACAACAACATTCTACCGCATGCATCTGCTGATGTGAGTGACGATGTGCGCATGCTCATACCGCGAGCCACGCGGTATCTTGCCATTCTCATTCCCACTCTCCATTTCTTTCTCTCCGTTACTTGTAAGTTACCAGTGTGAGTTTTGTAGACGTATACGTCCTTCTCAACTATCTCCCTCCGTAGCTCAGCCGAGAGCGTACTCGACTCTAACGCAGTGGGCTGAGGTTCGATTCCCACCGTTGGCAAATTTTTACTTTGATTTTTTTCCGCAATAACTTCGTTGCCGGGACTAAAGTGAAAGTAGCCGGGAGAGTCTCGTTCATCGGAATGCTCGATATTTTTTCTAGGGTGATCGTTCCATCGCATCGACGAAACTTGACGCAAGACGCAACTACAACGTCTTGAAAGCAGACCGGGAAACCGCATTGAAACCGCACATCAGCTTCAGCAGAAGATTATTTATTGGACGATGAGTCAGATATGGCGGGAAATATTCCCTGCGCATGCGCACTGCCACATTCCTTGGCTCATGAATTAACGTGGCTGCTGTGAACCTCACTTTTCCGCATAATTACAAAAATAATAATCATTTCGGAAAAACAAAAATACCTGCTGATAGAGGAGATCGGACGCAATTCAGCACAAATTTCCCACAATTCCTGTGTTGTGTAGTTTTTGTTTTAAAAAATGGTGAAGTTTTTCCAGCACCCGAAAATTGTTTTATTTTTCCTGGGAAAGCAAAAAAAGCCACAAGATTTTTGAAAACGGTTTCTTGATCCGCAATCAACCCACAATTTGTAGGTATTTTTTTGGGGAATATTTTTGATAACCGGGTGCTCAGTTCACGGAAGTCCTGGGGCACTATATGCGTAAAGTATATGCGAACTCTATCGAAGTGTAGCGCCCAGTCGCGATGAAGTACTGGGTACTATATGGGAAGTTCGGAGCGCTCACTCTTTACTTCCACATCGTGTTTACATATTTCGATTCGCGGCTCATAACCTCACATAACCTGTCCAAACACTCCAAACCTGCATGCAAGACGCGTCTTCATCAAAATAAAAGATCGCAATGAGTCGGATGGATGATCCAGGCATTCAAAACTATCAAAACATTCGATAATTGTAAGTATATTCACATTTAGCCGACATATATTTCTCTAAGCCCATATTTAGATACCACAAAGGTGCCTACTCTCCATAAAGTACTGGGTACTTTATGTACGGGTTACACTGTGAAGAGTAGGCCCGGGAGTTACTTTACGTATAGTACCAGGTACTATAAAGTACACACTACTATATTCTTCTCTCAGTATAGCCCAAACCGCAACAGAGTCGGATAATGATGGGAATGATTTTCAGCTTGCATGGTGACCGCATTGCCTCAATAGTATATTACTGCCGATGCGAGACATGCTAGGCTGTCTTGGGGCACGGGGATGGTTTTTCCCCGTGCCTTGAAACAGCCTGCTGAGCGAGGGAAGTATGCTGTTTTTTTGCACTAGGGCGAATAAACGCCAATTTTATGTTCGCTGCCGGGAGTAAAAGTGGCGCTTTAGTCGGCTAATACTAAACAATAGTAATTTTCGCAATGCGTTGGCGAAAAACCGGAATCATGTACGAATGAAATTTGACACTCGAGTGGGATTCTTCGTACATGCACTAGTGAGCACTAGTGAGATGCTTCACACACCGAGTCGTGCAATTGCGAGTGCGTAAGGGTGTGTCTCCAATTCAAGCGCATGCCATCGGCGCGCGACATGGCGCACGCCGCGACACAGGCTCGTGCGATGACACACATTTTTATCTGGAAACTAATCGTCTCGCATGCTATCGAGAGTTTTGGATATAAGTGCTAGGCGAAACTACCGCCATCGTTTGCAAAAATAGGTTAATGGAATTTTTCGCATGTGTTTTTTCGCTGTGTCATGCGGTTTTCTGATTTTTCATTCTCTGACCAATCAGAAAACACCGATTTCTGCGCATGCGCGTGGTTGTACAGATTTTTAAGCAGTTCCAATCAGAAGCTGGAGAAATTTCCCTCAAAATAATCTCTTACCGAATTCAATTTGGTCGAGTGGGACTAGACATCGAAGGATTATTAACACCACTCACGACACCAATGCAAGGGAATGAATCAAGGCTCTGGTTCAGGGTAGGTATATAGGTCATCCCGCTCTGACTATCCTACTCTTTCAATCAAGCTGTCGTAGTTACTGACTGGGGACATGGAACTAACTTTTTCAAGGGGTCATTTTCAAGGAAATTGCCTCAGCTTTCTATTGGAACTACTTTGGAATTTGTAAAACCACGCGCATGCGCAGAGATCGCAGTTCCCGATGGATTAGAGAATGAAAAATCAGAAAATTTGCCAAAAAAACATAAAACAACTTCGGGCTAGTTTCATCGCAAGGATCGTGCAATTTTGCATGGCATGAGAAATCATGTTTTCGAAAAATTAAAGAAAATTGCTTTTTGAGATAATCAAGCTAAGCTGATTCTTCTTGATTTTGCCTGATTAGGGCCTGAAGAAGCTAAATGGAAATTGTCGAAGTGATTATCGATAGGTTTCTTCAAGGTCTTCCGAATTGCGCAAACCGTGTTGCATTATCTTGGTCCAAACTCGAGATAGGCCCAACTTAGTAAAAAAAAGTAGATCATGATTTTCATGCTCTGGTGTAATCAAAAAGCAAAACAGTAATAGCTCCGCTGGCGTTTCCGAAAATTTTTCGGGCCCTACTAGTGGGTGGAAACTTCATTTTTTAGGCCATAGAATCGAATAAAAATCACGAAAAATCAGTCCGAGACATGATTATTTTTGATGTGTCGTTTTTAAATGGATTTATCCTAGGTAACCCAAACCCCCGTGAGTGTGAGACCTTGGTGGGCCAAAATATTTTACTATTGAAAAAATCCGAGATTTAAGCTATTTTTGCTCAAGAAGCCTCTACATTGGATGAGACTGGGAGAAAAGAGGTGCCAAATCACAGACCTCGTGTTTAAATGATTCTCTTCAAAAGTTGATTTATTTGAAAATCCTAACGTAGGCGATTTTAAAAACAGTTGGAAGATGTTATTTGAGCCCTGGACAACCATTTAAGAAAATATTTGGCGAGGTGGTCTTCTGACTCATTTAAAGTTGGTTCAAGGACACCGTGATGAGTCTGTCAGAGGTTTGGAACGCTTCATGGAGAGAAAGCGTTACCTTCTATCGATAGATCTCAGCGAAAAGGACGAGATGGTTCAAGCATTTTTTCGATAAGAGGATTTTTGTTGAAGGAAATATGCGATTGAATGTAAAAAATTGATCAAAAACTTGCTGTCACGAAAACATCTCCTTCTCTTTAGAGAAAGCAAAAAGGAGCAAGGAACCGTTGAAAAAACAAATTATCAAACCAGTCCCGCGACACACTTGCTGATTATAACTCTGTGTACCAATATTGATTAATTCAGCCTTATCAAATGGATTTAGATGATTGATCTAATTAAATCCATGCGTAAATGACATGAACGATTTATCTCATCTTTTGGTTGATAGAAAGTGGAATGAAAATAAACTGTTCGACTTTCAATTGAACTCAATTGGATTTTCAGTTCTAATTTTAGTAAACATTTCACTTCATTCATGTCATCTCTCCTTATCACGAATTCTGTAGTATTCAATAATCTCTCGTGGCATGACTTATCAGACTATAGTTAAGTGAATGCGGATCGTGTATTTAATTGAGACTCATCTCGCTGAACGCCAAATTACGATATCTAAAGTTGCAAAAACCACTTTTTGATTGTTTTTTATTCGAATTTTTGGATTCCATGACATTAGCGGTAAGTCACGGGAGCAGCGGGGTTACAACAACAGCTCTCGCCTTTCAATCGAAAAGTTGTGGACTCGATCCCCGGTACCGGCATGGCACCACTAAGATTTTATCAAGTGCCTTTCCTGTAGTTTCGGTAGTTCGAAGTCCATCCTGAATTGTGGGTTCAGTGGAAATGTAAATTCATCGGCCAGTGCGTAGAAATAGCGTGTTTCCACGTACAGACCGATAGATTAGCATACGCTTCGCGTGAGCAACAAAGTTTTTCAGTATTCGACGCGTAATATACACTGTGAAAAATTGGTTGGATTTTCAAACAACATTTCAACCAGCTGGTTGAATTTTCAACCAAATTGGTTGAATTTTTCATTCGACCAGGTGGTTGAATTTTCAAGCAAGTGATATCATTCAATATTAAATTCCAACTTACGTCGGTTGGAAATCCAGGTTAAACATAGTTTTGTGGTGATCGTATCTGGATGGGTGACCTCTGATCGGGACATGCCACGCATAGCTCGCGCGAAATATTCGTCGATTTTATTATTATGGTTATAATACGGAAGCCACGAGATTGATAGATGGTGATGAATGATGACATTTTTGGGTCAGAAAAACAAGTTTCGTCAAGTTTTCTTAAAAATAAACAAGGGAGAACATGTACCATTTCCATTCAAAACCACTTATCGATCCCATGGATGATCTATTCATAAGCTTATCGACAGTGATTATATATTTCAAACTAGTGGTTGAATTGGATACGCGTCACTGAATTTTTTCCCGAAAACGCTCGCGGGGCCGTCGCTGATGTTTTTTCCTATTTGTTTACGAAAAAACATAACGAAATTCGTTTTTCTGGCCCAAAAATGTTAATCGATCATCACCATCTATCAACGTCGTGTGTCTTGTACTATAACTATAATAATAGAGTCGGCGAATTTTTTGCGCGAGCTAAGCATGGCAGCCCCAGCCGATTGGTCACCAATCCGGACACTAAATCGCGGCAAAGTTGCTTAACCTGAATTTTTTCCCGAAAAAGCTCGCTTAACTGCCGCTGATGTTCTTTCCTATTCGTTTGTGAAAATACACGAAGGAATTCGTTTTTCTGACCCAACAATGTCGTCCGAAGATCATCACCTAAAGAGGCCGGCACCTTAATGTATATATGTCGCAGGCAAAGTGATCACTTCGCCAATGTATACAGTCGCTAGCGGATGTATACATTACCTAGGCGCTGTATACAGCCGCAGTCAAAGTGTTCAAGAATCGCTGCTGTAGCGCCGGCGAACAGTTCGCCTAGGTAATGTATACTTTGACTAGCGACTGTATACACTGCCATAGACCGACTCGGCAAAGTATTCATCGATGGCGCGGGCAACGGCTTCGCCTATATAACAGGTCAATGATGGACATTTGATTCTCTATATTGGCGTACGTGAATGCACCAATGAATAAGTTCCAAGGCTTATTTGGAAATTCATGCCTAAGTGTTTCCAAACTATTGATGTAAAAGATGCGTACGATTGATATTGAGACTATGATAAATGATAGAGAAGAGAAATATGAAATTGAATTCAATCAAGACACTAATCACAAAGTCTTTTGATAATAATTAAATAGCACTTTCATTGAGAAAACAAACACTTATGACTTCTAATTTGTTTGGTACTCAAAAGATTAGATTGTCACTCATTTCGAACGCATCGTAGGCCTTCAAAATTGCTAACATCGCGTCCAGCAGGTCAGAATATGTATAAAATCATGTCTCCGATGCCCCCTTGGCCCACTACAACGATAAGTCACCATATTCTCGTATCTACAGAATTGGCAAAAAACGTGACAATAGCTATTTGGAGGTGAATTAGTTTTTCGCGATTGAAAAAATTTTCCCGTGTATAGGATCAAAGTAGAGGTCGGATCCGGTATCTACGTCGGAAAATGCACAAAAAAATTATCGTCCGATAAACGCACTACTTCTGACCCAAAATTTCTTGGCCAGCCAAATTTCTTTTCAAGTAAGCATTGGAACTTATGTATTGGTGCAATCACGTATGCTGATATAGAGAATAAAATGTCCATCATTTACCTGTTATATAGGCGAAGCCGTTGCCCGTGCCATCGGTGAATACTTTGCCGAGTCGGTCTATGGCAGTGTATACAGCCGCTAGTCAAAGTATACATTACCTAGGCAAACTGTTCGCCGACGCTGCAGCAGCGGTTCTTGAACACTTTGACTGCGGCTGTATACAGTGCCTAGGTAATGTATACATCCGCTAGCGACTGTATACATTGGCGAAGTGATCACTTTGCCTGCGACATATACATCTCATGACTTGCGTATCCGGGAACTCACAGCCATTGTATATTCAGCCAGCTGGTTGAATTTTCAAACAAATTTGGTTGAGGTTTTGATTCAACCAACTGGTGGAAGTTTTTTAAATAAATATTTTACAGTGTAACTCTTTGACCACTTCGCCTCAATACAAAAAGAAGTGGCTGAGACAGATTCACGTCTTTTCTATAGGCAGAAAGAATACACCAACTTACCCTTGTCGAAAAGGGCTATGTAGCCCGTATGTTGAGAATATAATCATTTTTATCATTATAAGCATTTTTGTCAACCTATTTTGTAAACTATTTCGTTAAATGTTATCTTTCGAAGTGGTTTTCATCTCGAACGCAGTACGTATATGGGCATTATCGCGGAAACTTACCCAAAACGTGCAATGACCTTGCATTTCGACGAGCAAGATCCAAATCACTCCATTCAAATTTTCCTGCACGTATTCTATCGAGATACGGTTGGGAATAAATTTTCAGATCGATCCGTCAACACGTCTTTTTTATTTTTAAGGATTAAGGGTCGAAAAGTCAGGTCCGTGTACTGTAATTATTAGAGTTCCACGCATATTCTTAGTGCTAGCGTCGAGGTATTCAATATAGCGAGATCCTCCAAATTTTTCTCGCAAAGTATAATATTGAAACAACTAAGTATTCATGTGCCTCTTTCTTTTAATGGGATTTTCACTAAATATGAGACATTTGTTCAAGACAACAACAGCGCATCCCAAATTCACTCTGAAGGATTCTGTCACGAACAAAATATCAAGAAAACATGTCAAACAATCGAATCAAGTTGCAAGAAAAGGCCTTGATACAAAGTTCTCAGTGCTGCATGTACACTTCTAGTCGAATTCAGCTATGTAATTGAGTTATGTCAGATCCACGCATACCCAACTAAGAGTCAATATATCTGCGCGGGAAGAATTTTTTCCACTAAAATATGATGGGATTAGATGAAAGCTACATGGAGAATTTTCCATGTTAACTCCAATTATTTTTGCGAGCGATTTTAAGGGCAAAATGTCAGGTCCATGTACTGGTATGTATAGATATAGATATACTGTAATGCATGGGTTGTAGTCTGTAGCTCCGAAACGCTTGAGCGTTAGACTCTGTGGCGCGAACAGTTGCTAGAAACCCGATTTGCGAAACAATTATTCTCACCCTGAAAACAAGCGATATCGGAAATTTGCAAGAAGGGGAATTGTAGGTTTGTTCACATAGATTATGAATCTTTTTCCCAATTGGAGCCTCCGAGACTCATACGCTGCCGGCTAGCATAAAAACGCGGAAATCGCGAACAAAACGCAGTTTTAGTGGTTTAACTTGATGGGGATGCATTTTACACAAATTTTTATGAAACAAAAGTTGTTGCATTTTTTCACACAAATCGGATGATATGACCACTTTTTCGGACAACCGAATTTTTTGGTGTTTTTTGCTACTTTGGAGGGCTTTTAGTGGATATTTTGAAATTTGGACTACGGTGATCGAAAGAGCAGGAAATTTAACATCGGATTATGTACTTTGGAAATTTGGAAAAAAGATTGTTGGAGGTGATCTAGGGAGTGAGAATAGAGGAAAAACTGAAAAAAAAACAGAGGAAAACGGGTAATTCGGGAATTCTCGAGGTGTAATAGCGAATGTGCCACCTCGTCCACAATGGGGGTACCTTCCTACATCATCAATCAACCATTTGCCGTGTTCCAGAAGTGCGTAAATACACCTGCTGGACTCTGAGACCGGTTATAGCGAGTCTTGCGGTCGGATTCCATGCAAAGCCCTGTAAATCCGATCGAAATCGGCGCGCTTTACTTGATTAACATGGAGAACTTGGATCAAGCTTGCGTTTCCAAGACGGATATTGTGCTATTTCAATTCCAATGGAATGTTCATCCTTGGGGATAGTATTGAATCACCGAGTACTCAGATTTCTTTCTTATTATTGTTCAACATATATCCTTTTCCCGAGCACCGTGCATATCCTCTTTATTTCATTGTGTTAGGCCACTGTTAGAGCCTCAAACAGAACTAGGGATCGAGATTCGTTTATACAACATTTTTTAGATTTCTATACTTACTTTATAAAGAGTGTTGTATCCGGCAAAGACACCCGATTAAAATAGTAACGGTTCAATCCCTTTAGTCCGACTTAAATCTGTCAGTTTTTGATGATTTCTATGAAGAGTTGAATAGAAATCACAGAATACATAAAGCAGTGGATGTGAGCTGATAGTCATCCCTAAAAATTGACCACGAATGAGTGGCGAAAAACTACAACCCGTTTACGAGGTGCTACCTGACGCTCTTAAGGCGATACGGTCACCGTGCACGCTGAAAGTTATTCGCACTTTTATCAAATTTGCTTGCGATTCGAGTGAAACGACGAGAAGACCCGCGTTTATTATCATCTATCTTGAGTTCGTCTTCTCATGGTTTAGCTCAAATCTCAAAAGAATCGGATAAAAGTGAAAATTACAAAGTGCCTGTATTATAGGTTAGGAGGTGCCTGCGCTCAAGTTATTCCCACTTTTCTCCAGTTCTCTTGCGATTTCAGCCAAACGATGAGAAGACGAACTCAAGTTAGATGATAATGAACGCGGGTCTTCTCGCCGTTTCACCCAAATCGCAAGCAAATTTGATAAAAGTGCGAATAACTTTCATCGTGCATAGTGCACGGTGACCGCATCGCCTTAATATTTTTCGTCAGAACGTGAACCTATTGTTACTGTCCAACATAGCGAAACTAAAAAATTTAAAGATGATTTTCAGGACAATATTGTAGCACAGGTGCAGGGAAGGCTACGATTTCATCATATCCAAAGCCTTCATCGAGGCAATGTGCAAAATTTGTATAGAATGCATCTATGTAAGGAGTCGGAAAAGGCTCATACATTGCGGCACAAGCCGGCATGCGGGGATGGCATTGATGCTACAGCAGATAACTCTTGTCTCAAGATGCATTAATTCCCTATTTTTTTTTAAACAATTTCAGTAAAAAACAGTTATTTAATGTGAACTTTTTGATTTATAGTCTTGGCCATTGTTTTCATCGTCACTTAAACTTTTTTCGAGACTTTTTTGGTGCAGCTTATTCGAGAGTAAGAAAATGACTCGTTGTAAGTCAGGTTGACGAGGGATAGGGGATAAAGCACATAAACAATGGAAAGATATGAATTGATAACACTTTTGGAGCCGCATTTCCTTTCAAGAACTTAAGAACGATAAAAATGGATTCATAACAAACGTGCTGGGAGAGGAGCATGCAAGTTATAGAACTATTACTGAAAATCGATAGCGTAATTCCAAACTGACAAACGCGTGGATTACTGGTGCAATGGTGGAGTGATTTTAATTAGGACTAAATTATGTGGGGACCATCCCAGCTAATACTAAATTAATGATGAACTCTGCGCATAGTTTTGCTCTCGGGTTAATTCCAACAAGAATTTCATGCTAGCGTTCCGGATAATAATCCACCTGGCTATTCCAGTTGGTATCTGATCCATGCGATTCAGACCCTAAAAATGTACTTATACGTCATCATGTAATCCTTTATATAATGTACGATACAAACTTCATGATTTAACATATATTCCCAAAAGATGGAAATATAGTGGAATATGTGATGTGGTTCATTAGGTTTTTTTATTCTAAATTCCGTTAAATCAGGTTGATCTAATGATAACTCCTCTCGAACTTTTGATACATTAGTTGATTGAATATCGTCGTAATCTTCTCCTTAACGGAGAAAGTGTACTAAACTACACTCACTGTCAATTAAAAATGAATATTCCCATTCAGAAAATTAGATTCCTGCGGCTCCGCCGGTCCAAAATGATTTTAATTCAGCTCAATTTGGAGCTTTTTCAAGTACTTTGATGACTCTTTGTGGGTTTTGTCTTGCTGCACAACAAGATTTCGGTTAGCCGAGTCGAACCTATGACAGAGTTCATTAAAATTCGGTCAACACTCAGACCCCTGCAAGTCAGATATGAGTTGATTGATCGAGATAATTTGAAAATTTTGGAGAGTAGAAGTCGAGAGCTTCAAAATCCAGTTATGAAAATCATTATAGGTTCTTTCTGGTCCGAACTCTGACTGTTTTTGCAGAGGAAAATTGTTCTCGAGAGAAAATCCCAAAATTCATGAAAGGTGAGAATCGAACTGAAGGTGGTATTCCCTTGATTTCTCTCAAGTTTCTTCGCATTATTGGTTGGAGGAACGAAGAATAGTGTTTTTAACCAGTTTGAATATGACTCTATTCATGATTTCTCTATGGGTGGTCCATTTTTTGAGGAAAATCTTCCTAAACACAATAAATCACAGTTTGGACGAGAAAACACGTAGAATAACTCTCAAAAACGGATTCTGAAGCTCTCAACTTCTTCAATTAGATGCTCTTTAAATCATTCCAATCCATCGACTCGTGACTGATTCGCAGAGGTCTGAGTGTTGACCCAATCTTTATAGATTCTTCCAAGGATTCGAATCGACCCACCGGAATCCTGCTGTGCCACACAAAAAAATGCCCTTGAATGACTTGAAAGAAGCTGCAACATGAGCTCAGCTGTCAATGTTGTTTTGTACCAACGATGCCGCAGGAATATAATTTTCTGATTCAGAGCTTTCATTTTTAGGTGTTTACGAACTATTGACCGGTAGTGTAGTTCAGAACATTTTGATATGAAATGGTACGGAAATTTTCAACACTTCAACAACTTTGTTTGTCAATCCTTCTTCATACACTTGGTCCATGAAAAATTGCCCATGTATACAACCAAATTCGACCTTAAATCAGCATTGGGCAAAATCTACTGGAAAGCAACACAACAGCTACATTCAGACCGGATTTTTACATGCAATTTTTCGATCTAAAAATAGCTGTCGCGTTGCTTTCAGTGAGTTTTGACCGAGGTTTTGACCAACGCTGCCTTAAATGGCCCACTCTTAAAACTCGAATAAATCATTTTTTAGAAAGAACCGCAAAGAATTGCCACAGTTCCGAGCGTGTAGAGTCATCACCCTCCCACTCTATCCATACATATTTGAAATCCCAATTTTGAGCGAGTATAAGGTTCCTTCACCGCGGAAGGACTAATTTCACTAGTTTTGAATGTGAAACAAACCGCAAAACGCTCTGCTGGCTGCGAAATTTAACATTGTACAAAACTCTGCAGGGTAGACGCATCCGAAATATGCGCGCACGTTCATACTCTGACTAATTATATTTCTCTCTCATGCTTTCAAATTTTCCTCCGCATGAATTTTGATGAGTTTGCGTAGCGAGAGACTGATTTGAAGTTACTAAAGCGTAACATACTACAAGACTTGCGACCGTTACTGGCCTTTTGTTAGAGATTAAAAATGTTTATCCTCTCTCATCAAAAATAGTACGTCGTACAACAACCAAAGGTCAATAAGTGAATTCGATAAAATTTATGCATCAGGTCGCTCGAGGTCTTATGATAGTAACGATGTAACTTTTTGATTTTTTTTCTTCCTATTCTTCTGTAGTTGAGTTTTGGACACTCATAATTTAATTTAACCCACTTATTTGAAAATATTGTTCATGGGTGCCTTGTAAATTCATTGGTTAGGTCCCATTAGAACGACTTTTTATGTTGAATTGAGACCATTCGATACTAAATGGACTAGAAACAATACCTTCAGACGAAAATGAGATGATATGTTTGATAAATCAGGAGCTTTAATTAACTGAGGCGACTTTGGAACACAAGGGTGTAACATTGGAACAACCATAATAAATGACTGGTACAGACTCGCTGAGATCCAAAATTCATTTTCTGTCCTGAAACAATTTTATGCACTCATGATGTGTGACACTTGGACCGACTCTACAACTTTGCGCTGCATGGCATGCACGCGTGATCCATATTGGATTTCAATGTAACAAAGTATTAGTTGGAAATACTTCCATGAATACGTTCATCAATACTGGAACCATGATGTAATTGGATGGTGGACCCTTGGGTACATTTTTGGATGAAAGAAAAAAACAAGTCTTCTCATAACTTTTTGTAAACAAATAAACCTAAACAACGGCGGTGGCAGCCGAGAGCCCCTTTTGGCCAAAAATCGAGGTTAAGCGACGTCTTGGAGTGGTCTTGGCAGTGGTTATATTCGGATGGGCGACATCCCTTTTTATAATGGCCTTGTTTCGAAAACCCAGGAAGCTTAATGGTAAGATTGGCAGACCAAGATGGACACGGGAATACGTTGCTCAACCTGAATTTAACCGAAGCGACTCTCAGGGCCAAAGACATTATCTATTTTTATCTGTTCAAAATAAATTATGATGGAATGTATTCTTTTGATCCAATGCTGGGCCCCGCGTCCTTCCAAAATCTATCTATCTCAGTTTGTAGGAAAGGCAAACCTATGTAAGATGATCTTTTCATCCAATTCATCAGACTTCCAAAAATTTACTGACTTCTAACAGCAAAATGAATCATCGTTCCTTTTTTGGTATTATTACGTGAAATTTCTCGTCCGTTCTCAAAAACATCCACGCCCGAAATTTAATCACTTTAATGCTACTGCGAGCATTGAAGAATGATGCTCTCGCACTTCATTCAGTTTAAGATATATTTTTCAAGATTTTTCTCATCAGTTACCGTACGTGGTAAACTGGTTTCATCGAGATAATGTGACACACTCTAAGTAGCTCACAAAGAGTCCAGGAAAATTCTCGGGAAAATTCCAATGCTGTTCGCAAAGTCTGAAAAGACATTGGCATTGTCAGCCCCAATTGTTCCTTAGCTTTAACAAAAGTGTCATTGTTGGCCATAGTCTGTCATTCGTCTCTGTCTCGAATTCACTGCGTCGAGCAGATAAACTCATCTCCGGCTTAGTAGCTCGAGAATTCAACGTTGCATGTGACTAGTTTTCCTGCCAAACATCAAAGTGTGCTAATTTGATATCTCGGGGAACATTCGGTCGTCAGTCGTCACTTGGCTGACCCTCGTTGCACGAATTCACGGGAGAGCTGACCCAAACATTGCCCGAGTCTAATACCACTGTAAAATAGCCAGAATTTTATGGTGATGTTCAAAATGCTATCAAATCTAAGACTGTCCGCTTGGAATTTGAGGGATAGTGACTCGCATTTCCTTAGATAGATATCCACGAGTCACACGATTACGAAGAAATGATAAACTTATTGAGCCAACAGAGTATTCTGATGATTCGGTACGTTTTTAAATTTTGTGGAGTGCTGTCATTTTTTTGGCACTTGAAATGCCACACGTGATCAAAGATACGAATGATAGTTCCTTATGACTGTTGATTACCTCAAAAATCCATAACGCTAAGTCACGTAGAAATTGGAATAAAGTGTTTCGGACTGATTCTTCCATAAACTTTGGTCACTACTGTGAGATTAGTTGGCTTGAGGACCCTGGATTTATTTTTCCAACTGACTTGCATCGAGCTACTCGAATGGAAATTTGTACGATAAAAAGAATAATTGGTCTTCTATAAATTTTGAAAAAAAGCTACCGGTTTTGAATCTTTCAGGACACTTGATAGCTTCAATCCACTGGGATTTGCTCCATGCTTTTACATTCGTATGGAATTCTTAATCCGTCCATCCATGAAAAAGCTCTCATCCTTTCTTTGAATGAATATTTTAAGGCACGTAATTGTTCGGAACTATCACCTGAAACGTACAATGCTTTCCAGATGATCAATAATTCACTTGCAATAGCGTGAATGGGTATTCAAGATATGGGTTACACCATGTGGAATTCTTTGTGTGCATAGATGTGATGAAGATGGCCAAAGTGCACGATATATATATATATATATATATATATATATATATATATATATATATATGCAGAATGGAATGGTTTTCCACGCAATGATTCAAACTTTTAACATATCATCTCTCACATAGAAACTATTCCTTTGTAATGCTAACGTGAATATTACACATTCAGCACTGGTTCGATACTCCAGATTTTCATTTCAACAGTAAGAAGCTTAAGGCGTTGATATATCTGCCCGGTAGTCTTAAAGCCGAGTTTGAAGCCCGAAAAAAATTAACTGAAATTACGAAAAAAAAGCGAGCACGCTATTATTTTCCTTGCATTTTTCAGTAAGTGATGTCATTCTTACCAAAATCGGATCTGCTTCCGTAATGTAATAGGAGAATGGATTGTGTTTTCCCATTGAAATTCGTGTAATTTTAGGCTGATTTCAGCTTCTGAGAGTAATCTGGTCTATATTTGAGTCTCTAACTCTTGCCCACGTCACTAATTTTCAACGTTTCTCAGCTCGTTTTGTAGATTCTGACAAGAGCTTGAGGATGAGCTGAGGTACGTTGAGTTTCGACTAAGCAGAGCTGAGATATTCCATTTTTGGGAGGCACAAATTTCATTTTGCGAAAGCACATGATTCTTTCATCATAACGAATCGAGCCTCCGTGGGCCTCCAACTCCGGTATATCTCAGTATTTTTCAATGTACACTCGACGGACATTGTATTCTGCCCAAATCTGAGGAAGCTTCTCGTCCCTAAGCTGCTGCTTCTATCCAAATCAGACCGTTCGTGGTGTCTATGTGTATCATAATTGAAAGCCAATCTCAAGATCCCAAATAGCAGCTCAGGGACAGGAAAGCTTTCGCAGATTTGGGCAGATATAATGTCCGCCGAGTTTACATATACCTCGGATCCTTTCGAAGCTCATAGAAAAATCTTCAAAATGAAATGTAGTGCATTGAATTGAACTTGAATAAATTAACGCAAACTCAATCAGTAAATTGACATGACCATATCACAAACAGTTGTGAATTGATCTGAGATGAATAAAAAAATATGAACCTGTACCAGAATCGCGAACTCGAGGAGGCTCGATCTGTTTCTGATAAACTGCATTTATGCTGCATCAACCCAGAGAATCTCGCCGACAATTCACTCAAATTCAGTGCATCACATCTGATTTTGAAGATCTTGTGATCAGCCTCGAAATCAACTGAGATACGTTGGAAATTACTCTGAGATACGCCGAAGTTAGAGGCTTAGGAAGGCTCGATCCGTTATGAAAGAGTAATTCTGTGCTTTCTAGAAAGGAAATTCATGACTCCCAAGAATGGAATACAGGCAGGCCCCGCTATTCGCGATTAATGCGTAAGAAGAAAATGCCGCGAATATACCGAAACTGCGAATACGGGGACCTTGGGCTTATGGGAAAAGAGGGGGGGGGGGTTACGTATACATTATGTGGATCCGCGAGTAAGTAAAAAATCCACACATCATCTTCAATAAACAAATTCGTGTAAGAAGCCTACCAAGTTGACACAATATGTGAAAGATACGAAGTAACAGTATGATACGATTGGAAAACTACTGATGTAATTCACTCCGAAATCTGTTGGAAAAATCCATCCACGAGCCTGCGGGTGGAGAGTTCTGGCACTTTTGACTAGCGAGATTGACGAAACGGTCTCTGGTGACTGGCTTTGGAAGTTCCAAGAACTTCGGCCATTTTTCCTTCAGTGGCAAGCACAAATTTGACATTTTCAATTTTTTCGAAAGGCTCTCAGTTCATTGTCACATTTTCTAATTGACGAATATGCGTTCTTTCTACGCATGGTGCCATGACTAGAATTCAGATAGTACTGCAGGTACACTAATAACTGTGTCGTATAACGAATTAATCAGTCTTGGGAAACAATAACAATACCAACACCCTCAAAATGAACACTCAATCACAAAGTTGGTTTGGAATGACACATTTGGATGAAGTCCATCAAAAATTCACGTTTCATGAGCTATAACTTTAGCTCAAAAACCCAGATTCAAACCGCGAATAAGCGAGTCAGGGCATCGCGAATACCGGGGAATACCGCAAATCAGAAACCGCGAATAGCGGGGGTTGCCTGTATCTCAGCTCTACTGACTCAAAACTCAACGTACCCAAACTTATTCTCGAGCTCTCGTCAGAACCCACAAAATGAGCTAAGATACGTTAGAAATTAGGTAGTAAAGTCGGTGAAAGTTAGAAATTTAAATATAGACCAGATTACTCTCTGAAGTTGAAATTAGGCTAAAATTACACTAATTTCAATGCGAAAACACAGTCCTTTTCCGTATTACAAAACGGAAGCAGATTCAATATTGGTGAAAATGATTTTTTTGTGAAAAATGCAAGGAACACGATAGCGTGCTTGGTTTTTATTAGTCCATCTTTTTCAGGCTTAGGGACCACCGTATCTTTTCACTATCTTTGAATGAGCAGAATTTAAGCAATATGAGTCTGATACGACAACCTCAATCTGTATCAGAGAACAATAGAAGAAAAAACGCGCCTCATCTCAGAATTTATCTCTAGAATTTTTATATAATAACACACAATTCCTGAAATCCCATTATGAATACGTCTGCTTTTCACCGACACGCTTCGCAATGCCAAGGCTGCTTTTCAACTTCCGGCTTCTCTCTATATAGGTACCATCAGAGCTTGCAAATTGCGAACAGAGTCTCTTTTCCTCGGATTCCTTTTACGGCCGTGATTCTAACGCGGAAGTGCCACCCCACACGTGTAGAACTGCTTTTCTCGGCTATTTTTTACGACCGCTTCGGTGGATTGAACGCATGAGCTAAGTCTACCTTCTATCCGTTTTGAGCGTGAACATTGTGTTCCACATCCGACAACGGGTTGCCATTGAATTTTAAAAGCTTCGTAAAGCTCTACCGACTCGACTCTCACCATACCAAACCAAGATCACGAATCCTTTTCATAAAATAAATTTTGTATTAAAAAGCATTGAAGTGAAATTCGTGAATGACCGAATAAAGAGATAAAAGTTTGTTGAGTCGGCAAGCTATATAACAAATTTGTCTATAATATTCATGTTAATCTCATCCTGCGCATCGAAGCTTTTTCAAGTGGGATCTTGCAAAACTTTGTTGTGGAGTGGAAGTGAGCTATAAAGTTATTTCGATGCCTCTTATATGAGAAGAGTTCTCGTACTCTCTTGGGAAATGTTGTTTGTTGACGTCTGAAAAAGCTGCCGGGCCGTAAAAAGGATCACTTGACCGTCAATTTTGAGGCTGAATAAAGGTAGTGGGTACTACCATAGCGGATACACATATGAGCTTCATACTTATCCCGTAAAAAAGCTCACTGAAATTTCTGGCATTATATGAAGCGGGGACGGAAGTGCAGTACGAGTATGTTGAAGTTGGCCTCGTAACGTAAGTCTCTGGTATTGGAAAAACGATGATACAACAGGATGAATATACCACAGAGTTGGAACTCCTATACTTGTAGTGAACTCGATTTTTACAGTGCATACTTTTATCGTCATACTAGGAGAAATACGCGAGTATCTTTGGAAAAACTTTGAAATTATCATATGTATTGAATATCATGATCAAATGTTTCTAATCGCAGAATCGATTTTCACAAATCTTGATTATGGGCTTTGATGGTGTGAACCGACTCGGAAAGTTGCCAATTGTTCAGACTTCGCTACGCTGTCGTTGCTCAGATACATCTATTGATCGAGGAAATTGAACCTGCTTCAGCGTACAATCCTCTCCATTGCGTAAATTGCTCTTTGCACCGAACGAGAGGGTACGTACGTGTTGTTACTGTAAATAGATTCGGATCGGCTTTTACAATTCTACACGAGAGAGAAAGCAAATATCTATGTACCCAAGAGATTCGTGTACTACCACTCGTCTGCGGGTAGTGATTAACTGTGCAAGTGAGATTAGTAACTTCACTCAATCTATCCAAGTGTACTTAAAAGTGCAGTTGAGGGGGAAATTATGGTGCTGATCAAAGCATATGAGCAGTTCTGCGGAAATTTCGAGATTTGGGGGTCGAAAATGTGCCAACCCCTAATCTCACTTCCGAGGGTTTTAAGATGTATTATTCGACGTTTTGAGACACCTAAAGAATTTAGATCAAAAAATTTTGAAAAAATTCTGAAAAATTTCTCTTACCACAAGAGACAAAATAAAACACCCTCAATGAGAAATTACGCGAGAGAGAAAAAATAAAGAAACCAAAATGTTCTAAAATTCCAATCTTGTCATTTTTCACCGTTTTTCTACCCCGAAAACATATTTTTATGAGAAAAATAGCGTTCCCGATACCAATTCTGAGACTTTAGTATTGACAGATCGAATGTTTGATTCACTTCATCAACATTGAACAAGATTATCTCGAAGAATAGTGCTTGATCTATATCTAGTGAGACCGCACATTGGTCAAATGTGGGCATGTGAATGACTATTTCTATCCACACAAAAAGCATCATTTCTACGAGTGAAGAGAGTTCTCGCTGATGCATCAATGTCGACAATATGTCTCTTACCATGAAATGTTTACTTTTGAAGTTTGAAGTGTCAGTTGTATCTTTTGCGTATGCTATGAAAAATAGTTTTCTTCTCATTTGTGAGCTTATTTGTGAGTCTGATCCAGTCGATTTACTCACACGGGGAGTCTGGAGGGTCCGGGTCACCAAATCTCACGAAACTTTTTTCACAATCTAGTACCACCTATGGAAAATGCAGAATCCAGAGTGACTCCGTCAAATGGTCCATCTCTTAATAGTTACAAAAAAATGTTAGCATTCCCAGTATATGGTATGAGCCCCTGGAATCGAGCCTGGAATACTTCTGTAGTTCAACAATGAAACATTAAAATTTCATATAACAGTAGATTCGAAAAAATAAGTTTGCTTGATATAATCTAATGATTGTGATTGAGAAGTTCCAAGTTGGTGTAATGTCGCGCATAGTGGAGCTCCTGACTCTCCAGTGAGTATCTGAAAATTTTGCCCAGTTAGCCAGCGACAGTCCCAGCCACAGCTTCAGTCCCAATCCGAACCACAGTCCCAGCCTCAGCCTCGGCCCGAGCCCCAGCCTTAGCCACAGCCCCAGCCTCAGCCCCAGTCTCAGCCCAAGTTCCTGCCACAGCCCCAGCCATGGCCCAAGCCCCGCCGCCGATGGCCCCAGCCGCAGCCCAACCTCATAGTGAAGTTCCTGACTCTCCAGTGAGTATCTGAAATTTTTGCCCAGTTGGCCAGTGACAGCCTCAGCCACAGCCCCAGCCACGGACCCAGACCCAGTTGCAGTCGCAGCGTCAGCCTTAACCACAGCCTAAGCCCAGCCTCAGTATCAGCCTCGGCCCGAGCCCCACCCTTAGCCCAAGCCCCACCGACGGCCCCAGCCGCAGCCCAACCTCATCCCTAGCCGCAGCCCAAGCCTCAGCGCTAGCCTTAGCTCCAGGCTCAGCCTCGGCAACGCCCATGCCTAGCCTCAGCCCCAACCCCGGCCCTAGCCCCAACCTTAGCCCCAGCCTCAGCCCCAGCCACAGTCCCAGCCTCAGCTCAAGCTTCAGCCTTATCCTCTGCTCCAGCCTTAGCCTCAGCCTCAGCCCCAGCGTTACCCCCATCCCCAGCCTCAGAGACTATTCACTCAGGTCCAGTACATTTGTACTCCACAATTTGAAGGCTCTTTCATAAAGATTATTACGCGAGTCCGGTACATTCGAGCTCCGAAATCCAAAGGCTCTTTTACATAGACTACTCGTCGAAGGCCCGTACATCCAGACTTCAAAATCTGCAGGCTCTTCTATAGAGACTATTTACCGAAGGCCGGTATCTCTGGACCCCAAAAATTAGAGGCTCTTTTAATTTACCGAGACTATTTACTCGAGTCCAGTACATTTGTACTCCACAATAGGGAACTGACATCATTCCGGGAAATGTTATGTTTTGAGAGTTCGCGGCAAGATAGATATATAGGAAAAAAGTTTGGAATTTTTACGACGCCTCTATGGTTTTTAAATCATCATTGAAGATTTGACCATATGAATTGGCGCCATCTCATATGGTGGTGGCTCCACATGTGCCACTGAATTCGCCAACTGTTGTGATGTCATTTTTCATCGGAAACTCGTCATCGGAAAAATTGCATGACAGACATTGTGAGTTGACATTGTAAGTTGCCGATACCCGTATCTTATGATCGCCTTCCCACATTTTTTGATCGAAAATTCCCTCCCCTGCAGGATTTTTGGCCATATATCTTGAATGCCAATGTCTTGAAGTACATGACTCCGACGTTTCCAGAAACTATAGGAGATTTTGCTATTGAAAGTATTAGTAACTTGAGACGTCAGCGCATTTGTACAGGTGTGGTGGTATAAATATATTTTCGTTAGAGGCTACGAGCCCGTAGATATTTTTGAATGTATAATTCGGATATTGCAAGAATTTATTGATGAACAAAAATCGTATTCCTCAATACTGAAGTCTTTGATCGACCCACGAATATCTGGCCATGTCCATCTCAATCATGAAGAAAATCGATCCCCTTAGGTGGGCCCCCACCAAGCTGTGCCTATACAGGCCCCCACCGACGATAATCCGGCTTTGGGTCCTATAATTACTTATGCACTGATATTCTGGAGTCACAAGTATATAGGAAGATTCCGCAGCAACCGTAACGGAGCACGCATAAGTGAGATTTCAATGAGTGGGGGCTAGTTAGGAACATATACCTCAACGTGGCATTTAACCTCCAAACAAGAATAGGTTCTGGAATTTTTTTCTCAACTTCATAGGAATATGAAATTTATAAATATGTCAATATTACCTATTAGAAAAATTTATGAAAATTCTCATCATCCCATCCAAAAGTTAGAACGCAAACTGTGTTTATCATTCCGGGTGGATTCATAGTTCAAATATCTATTGCGAAGTGCTCCACGCTCCCAATGCCGCACTACAATAATCAATCCATCATACACAATTCTGGCACATCGACCCGATGATATAATGCTTACTGTATGCATATAGTACCCCAGAATTGAGCAATACACCGTATTCTAATGGCATTACTACTCGCATCAAATCCATCTTCTCTGCTGAAATATAGAATGATGAATGGTGTTCGTTCTTCACTTTAAGATCAGAATTGAAATCGACATTATCCTAGATGGTTTATTACCCATGCATTCGTTCGGATTATCGTGCTACAAATTCACTCTGTTGAGATAAGTGATCAAAAGGAATTATATTTTACAAACTCGTCAATCTCATGCCATGGAAACAAACTCTCGTAAACTTGACTCATCAACCTCCCATCATACGTGGCCTAAGATACAAATCTATCAAATTATTCGTATGAATCAACACTCCTACCCTTTTCAAGCCTGATTATTTTCATGGTGCACTGAAAATTTTTCTTCGTCACAACAGGAACTAGATGTTTTGATCGTCGAAAGAGCAAAAATTTGTTGCCCACAGGCATTTTGTTTTTTCTTGATTTACTAAGTGTTCATCATGAGAAATTGATATAACCATCGTTGGATCATAATTCTTCAATAACCATGACTCTAATCGGGTCTATTCAGGGTATTTCAAAATGAATTGGCATCCTATACCTTTAAAAAAAATAAGATGAGTACCTTGATAAGTGTGTACTCACACCGAAACCGACGCGTCAAATTATATTTCAACTCGGGATCCAATTGGTTCCTAAACTAGCCGCAAACAACTAAACTAAAGTGTGACATTGACATGGATGCCATCGAGAAATACAATAATTGGTTCAACTTTGGTGGTACATGTATCCGTGCACATCATACCTTCATCATCTTTGGAAATTACGTCCGTCTGGGTCAGTTCGTAATAGATTTCGAAACGACTTTACATAATAGTGCATACACAGAATTCTCATCAAATAAGACGAATAGGACTTGCAGAGGGTGTACAAGTTCCGGTCGAGAAGCATCGGGAAGACAATAGCGTTGCTGGGACATGTTCAAATATACGCGCGTGTAGATGATGTGCATTTGGGAAGTTCGGCAGTCGCCAACCGCGTCGCATTAATCTTTGCCCTGATGCCGCGCAGACTGATGAAGTAGCAATTTCCTTCTGATAGCGAGCGGAAATGGAATCGATATTATCAACCTAAGAGAGACGGCCAAGTTTCTCGATATGTGTCTATCTTATAACCGATATGCCGCAGTGACGATGAAAGCAGTTTGAGAATTTAGTGCTGCGAAGACATCAGTTGGCCTTTCTGCCTCGTGGCCTTCAATTGGGGTTGATGAGAGGATGTTTGATATGGAACATTTGCATTTTGGAAAGTAAAGTTGCTCGTGAAGCTTGGGTTGGTGATGGGGTGACGATCCAGCTGGGAGAAATAGGAATTCATACATAGAGTTCCAAGGGAAGTTTGAATATTGATATGACTATCAGCCGAATATGTCTCACTTACAGTTTACCTATTAGTCTTTAATTATATCGAAAATAGGTATGTATTTCGATCGTCTAATGCGGTATTTATACGATCAGGGACCTGTTTCTGAAATTCAGATCATTTTCCTCTGGTAAGAGGTCGGAATAGGTAAGCATGAAATTTTGAAGATTTCCCATTCATTATTTTCTTTTCTTTTCCGATCCAGTTTTGGTTTATGATTAAAGAAGATTTTTCAGATTCTCTTCTGATGCTTTGAAAGAGAGTGGTCACAGATGTTTGGAAATCGATCATTTTCTATATTTTGGACTATGTTGGTGAATGGATTCAGAGTTTTGGTTTGCGATTCAATTTAATTGTCTACGCAGAAAATTCGAAAGATATTGGACATAATGAGTGAACGACTTCACTGAACTTGGTAACCTTCGAACCTCACAAGTCTTGTCATGGCGCTTGAGTAACTCATATTTCCTGTATTTACCTAGCACTTTGACGTCCGAACGATAACGATTGACAGTGGTTGTGACGTGATGGCGTCAATAAATTTTCCCCAACTCATCGAGCACGCCTAGCCTGAATAAATCTGAATGCTATCTCCGATGACCCGGCAGATTTTTGTGCACCTATATTCTATATCGCTCACACATTACAATGCCGCAAGAATCAAAATCGACCATCGGACCATTTTCTTCAAGTGGGGAATACTCTACATAAACAACATGAGATAAAAAGTAGCGGTTTGACCATAAAACACTAGTATTCCTCTGTAACTCGAAAAAATATTGAATTAATCGGTAAATGTGTAGAGTAATTTTTTGTAGGGCTTCTTCTCAAGATCTACAAGAAAGACCTCAGGACAATTTTTTGAATGGTGCGTCCATTTTGAGTTATGAGGCAACCTTGTTGAAATGTCCTGGATTTCGCTATATTTTCACCGCGCGTATACATCATATCATCATTTCATATTCCCATCATATGTAGGAAAACTGGAAGACTGTCTAGCCACTTGATCTAGATATACTTGATGAATTCACGAGAAAAATTCTCTGCAGAATTTTCCGGCTCCTTCAAATATCCTAGGAATATGAAGTATAGAGTATGATGTACTTATGGTAAAAATAATCCAAAATCCAGAACATTTTAACAAGAATGCCTTATAAATCGAAATGGACCCATATAACTCGGAAAATTGTCAAAAGACTTTTTTGTAGATTTTAAAAAGCCCTACAAAAAGCCTTTCTCCACATCTTCCGATTACATAAATATTTCTCAACTGACAGAGGAATAGTCGTATGTTATAGCCAAATCGCTGGCTGCCATCCCATGTTCATTATACATATAGGGAACTAGTAATTTCCACTTCTAAAAGAAACGTCCCCGTATGGGCGATTTTGATTCTCACGGCATTGTAATATGTGAGCGCTATATGGAATATACTTAGGAGCACAAGCATCAGCCGGGTGGTTGGAGATAGCATTCAGATCTTTTCAGGCTAGGCGTGCAAGTTTTCCAAATGATGAGTAACACAATAAAATGGGTTTTGGCGAAACGTAATCTATCGTGCAACTGTTTATGATCTGGAAATAACGGGATGTAGGTATGGTGCTGACTCGGTGTTTCTATGTAATATCAAAGTGAACAACTCGAGCTTACATCTAACTCAGTTCCAAGTTGCCCAATTCCATCATAATAGTGTATAATATCCACATCACAAACGAATGAATACATCTGGATTAATTTCTTTAATAAGCTGATGTCATTCTGAGTCCACGGTTTGACAAATAACGCTAGTTTCGTTATGGTGCGTTATTAACGAAACCCTTGGAGATCTGTTATGATATTCGTTATTCCGCTAAATAATGGGTAGAATTTTGTTATGTTTTTCGTTACGTTACTAGAATAACGTTAAAATCATAACGAATCAAATTTCGTTTCGTTATGAGTTTCGGTATTTTTAACGAAACGTATAACGAAATTCATGTGGATAACGTTATTCGAAACTAACGAAACTATTAACGAAATTGAGTAACTTAATTTCCAAGACATTTCTTTAATGTTTTTCGTTACGATAACATAACAAAATTCTTTTCCGAGTTTCGTTACGTTATTTTTCTCATTATATTCACTGCCACTCATAAATTCTGAGTGAACGCAATATCACCCTGTCTGAAAATGACGGTATCTCGGATTCTATGCGTCGTAGGAGAATTTTGAAAAAAGTATCTCCGGATACTGGGTTGTATCCACCAACCTAGTCTATTTCTGGCGCATTAGGAGTCAGTCATATCCGATCTTCTCTATTTAAGGCCCTCGTGGGGCAAAACTTCGTCCTGATCACTTAGCGAAAGAAAAAAAACTAATCAAAATACAATTTCCATTTCGTTTGAAATTAATTATAATGTGAACAACGTTACTTGAATACCGTAACGAAACTCCAGTACTTGAATTTCGTTTCGTTATTAAAAACGTTATTCACATGTAACGTTATTCACGTAAGAGCTGAGTTTCGTTACTATAGAATAACGTTATCAATAACAAAACGAAATCCAAGGATTGGAGTTTCGTTACGTTATTGTATTCCGTTAGTGACATTACATTACGGTATTTGGTTATGTTATCCTAACGTAACGAAATTACCTCTTAATTTCGTTTTTTGTCATGATAACGTAACATAACGAAATCGATAACGCAATTTTGTTATATTACTTGTCAAACCCTGATTCTGACACATCTCACTCAAAAAATATTCACGCCTCTATTCCTAGATGGAAATACCGTAGCGTGAAAAAGTATTGTCGACGAGAACTGTTGGGTAAACCAGATTCTTGTAATAAGTACTCAATGACAAGTACGCATGTATGATAAAGAAAAGCTTTTGTTCCTCCCGATATCTGGAAATTGTATCAAATTTTCTTTGTCACTTCAAAAACTTGTGAAGGACGTGGGTTAATCCATTTTTCACTACTTTGTTCCACAAATGACTGAAATGACAAAGAAGAATCATTTGAATATGGCCATGAATTGCCTACTGACTTCTTTGAGATGATTTCATCGGGAGAATGTAGTGAAGCATAATTAGAGTACGTACAACTGATTTATCGAATAAAAAGATGAATATATTATGATGAATTTCACTCGATATCGACCAATACAACGTTGGTCATCAATTTTAAAATCCCAAGCTATATGTCGATCAGATGTGCTACGAAATTCAAACGAGAAATTAAAATTCCACATAGCCTCATTTTGTTGACACGCGGACTTTTCAGTTCTATTTATTATTTTGATATCCTTGCAAACCTTTTTCTTGACTCTAGAATTCATCTTCCCTTACACAGATGGAATACTATTTCCAGTACGTCTGCCAACTAGAACAGAAGACCTGGATCACGGGTAGGTTCAACAGATTCTTAGGGAATTCCGCACAAAATCATCGTAGTTTTGGATGACTTAACAAGAGATTTTTTTTTATTGCATGGAAAAAAACTAATATAGATCACTTATCCGCAAAACGAACATCATGGCTGAATGTGAAGAACACCTCGAGTGCCCTACATCAGTTCATATTTGAATACTTTTCTTGCACAATATCTTGTGAGAATCTTATGCAATGATAACATTAAATTAAAATCATATTTCTCGCGTTTGCAATCGATCTGGTTACTTTTATTCGATGTCATCTATAAGAAATTTTCTAGACGCCTGTACGACCCTGCTTCTGAATCAATCTCTGTTTTTTTACCCACATTTTGACTCAACTTAGAATACTCTTTTTCAAGTCTTGCAAGAGACTTTGTCAGGGTCAGAGTTTGATGGATTTGGTCAAAATATTTTTCGAACACACATCTACATTTTTTCTTGCAAAATCCTGATCCAATCTTAAACTGAGGTGATAGCTTCACTATCTCTTGTCCTAATCGCACACAACGTTTATTGCATTCTTCTATGGATATACGTATGTCGTTATGAAGGCAGTCAATTTCTTCGGAATTATCATTTTTCTGCTTCCCAGCTGAAACATTCGATAAATTTCTTCAATCACCCATTCGTCTACACAATTAACAATATTTTTATGTCATTTCATTCTTGACCCAAATTTAGACTCGTCGGGATATACTCACCACTTATCTACCAAATACATAAAGTATCCTTTTTCATTTTTAAATATAAAGCATTCCACAAGCTTGCCCATACTATAAAATGCAGTTATATCACAATTCCGAGAGTTAAAATAACTTTTGTGGAAAGGGTTTGGGCAGTGATCGAAGAGTAAAAATTGACAAGTTGATATTCGTTGGAGAGATGACATAATTTCGCACACCACGCACGAGTATTCAAGATCTCTTGGAAACCTCGTTGGAGATGTTAAAAACATTATAGACCGACAAATGTAAGTGATATACTTACGACTATTTCCAGCATAGGCCACCATAAAGAACACCACTAAATAAAAAATGAATACTGAGACGTTCATGTTTCCTTTGATTTCAGCACAAGACTGCTAATCGATGAAACTACTTTTTTATCTCACTGTTGGACTCCGTTTATCAGTCTATCCATCTGTGTATAATATTGACTGGAACTTGTTGCCAGAATATCGTGCGAGTAGAAAAAATTTTATGAGTCAAACGTGGCCTTTCTTATCAAAGCCAAGCATAATTTATCAATACTACAATGACTATTTGAGTTTTGCCACTCTCCTTTCAATAATTGGAAAATTAATTCATGCTCATTTCCCTATTATCATCATGATGACAAACATTTAAACTACTCATTTCCAGTGTTCCCAAAATTAGGAATTCCCCCCCCCCCCCCCTCCTCTCTATCTTATGAAACACATCTGATGATGACAAAATCTGGAACAAAAACCCGATTACGTGTAGATTACGGTAAAAGTGATTGTTTGATTAGCTAAATCAACTTTGTGACGCCAAAGAATTCATGACTGAGAGCATGTTCCAACTAACTTTTGCTCGGTAGAAGTAAAGCTTTTTTTAGTCCATACGATTTGGTTTGACCATGGTAAATTTTCTGCAAAATCAACGCAAAAAGGCAGAGTAAGTTTCATGAATTTGGAAACATTGCTTATTTACTATCGCATGAAATCGTGGTATGTACATCAATATAAATTCAACACAGATTAGCTTAGGAGGCTGAAAACGATGGCCCTAATGCGGCGAGGCTCGACGACGGGCCTCGCATCACGTTATATTTCATAAGACCATCATTTTCAGTACTCGAAGAAGAATATGTAGGACCAACTAGTGCAAATATCATTTACAGTAATACCATTTTGCACAAGTAGTGCCGTATAAAAAAACACCTGAACAAATTTTTTAGTTTTCATCAAATCTCGCAAATTTTTTTGAGCAGGAAGTGTCACCAGCAACAACCAAGCTCCCCACAGCACTTTTTCATCCACGTGTAGTAAAATATGTACAGATCTCACTCAAAGTTTCACACTCTGCATGTAACTGCAAAAGAGGAAATCCTTGGCGCAGTGACACTTGACAGCCACCCGCTTTCAGACCCTTTTCGTCAGCTCTGACAAAGAGGATGTACACACATTGCATAAGGGAAAGGTGCGCTGCGGGGCACTCGAGACCTCTACCCTTTCTCATTGTATTTTTCAAACTGTATGCTGCATTCAAAGGTAATACATGGGCAATTCCGAGAAATTCGGATATTTTGAAGACCAAAAATAGCCAAGAGAGTGATTTGGATGAAACAATAATTCCAGCCCACGTCAACTCTCGCTGGTTCGTTGCAGATAATTAATCCTCATAACTCGGGCATGAGGTTCCTGCAGCTTATGTAGCTCGATATTGATACTAGACAAGAATATGCCAAGTGCAAGATGTCGAATAAAGGACAGAACTGATGTTTTTCCTGTTAAAAGTGCTTCAAGCGACTCCGCAATTAATCGTAAACTACACCCAAAAAAGTTGTTACGGACATCATCAAGAGTCCTTGATGCTTTCACAAGCTCGGAAATAGAATTATCGCACTTTAAGCGGAACCACTCCTATATATAAATCCTGGTCCTCGGCAGCTTCTGAATTTTGTACAAGCCTGTGCCGCACTCGTAATAATTGCCGTGCACAGACGAGCGGCTCAATTTTATCTTGGCTTCGTATAAATGAGAAGCTGTTGTAGTGTAGCTTGTGCAAAAGAGTTGGGATACTATGTTGACACCCGTTATTTTTTGTTGCATACTTGACGAGACGGGTGACGCATCAGTATGAGGTGGTTTTTCAAGGTGATCTAAGACACTTTTTTGAAGAGCAGCTCGAAAACTTACTTTGCGAGTTACTTTGAGACTTTTTTCGAAGAAGAATGTCATAAAGATGATGCTACTCTTGCTCTCAAAAAACACATGGCTGAAGTTTAAGAGAGTCTTGCCATGGATGGTGTGGAATCCTTCTCACCAAACGAAATTTGTAGCACTCTCTGCGGTTAATTTTATAGAAACCCATTGATTATGCTTTTATCCTCAAATCGCGGCTCAAAATCAAGAATCATTCATCAAACTGAAGTATATAAGTTAATCAGGTTTACCTTGAGAAAAATCAGCATTTGTTTAGAATAGATCTTGTACCTTTTGGGTCACAGAGTGATCGGGATACACAGCAAAATTCATTTGATTGCCTTGAATAGATATGAAAACTCAATTTTCTTGTAATATTTCTCTTGATGTGTCCAACTACCATCTCTAATCGCTGTGAGGAATTTGTTGCCCAATGACGAGGTAGAGTACACAATTCGATGCTTTCAGGAACCCAATATCACACGAACAAAAAGATTTTTATTTTGTCTCGCAAAGCAATCAACCTCCCTTCTAAAAATTCACCCAGGTCGATATTATTCAAATTGAATCATGAGATAGACATTATCAGCAAAAATGTGTCACTCTATTTTTGATATCTCCCATATCCATTGCATTCCTCTGATTAACTTATCATCAATAATTATAATATTCTGCTATATAAGTAGATGTCTGGTATACTCTCGAGTAATTGATCTCTGACGAGGGAAAGTACATATAATAGGTCACAAATGAGTAAAAAAATTTCCAAGACTTTCAGTGGTTTAGGATAGTATCTCGCTACAAAATTTACCCTGTAGCAGTGGCAAAAAGTGGAATAGCAATTAATTGCAGCCTTGTTCTGTGAGCTTGTTTCTATCGTTGATCTTCTTGTAGAGCACGAATCTTTAGAAGGCAAATATATTCAAGATAGTCTCTTCTCTTAAAGACTACTTTAGTCGAATAAGAACTCAAGTCAGAGATGAAGCGGAAAAGTTGAAATGCTACTGCATTGCTCTCAGGGGATGCACTTTGCATTAGCGTCAAAGGAATGAGAGAAGTGAGAGGCACCCTTGATAAATTTTAATGCTCCGTGATTCATACTTATTCGTCGAAATGGGTCTAAAATTGTACTAAATGATCGTACTCGTTCAAAGACTTTACATCTAGTCGGTGTCAGTAGAATACTCCAAATTCATGGGAATGCCCACGAACTTGAGAATAAGATTACTTTATTTTATCTCATTTTCTGACACACAACAACGTGTGTTGGTATCGATAAAGCACATGTATAACAGGAATACGATTTTTGCACTGTTGTCCAAGAAAGGTGAATAATTTTTTTCACGCTGATTTTCGAAACACACTACCAAAAAGATTTCTCAAAATTGTTTCACTTCTCAAAACCGATTTTCTTAAACTGAGTTAGATATCTACGGAATTTTTCTAGAATCGAGTACTAGTTTCTCTGGATGAGGATTTTATGATTCGAGGAAAAATTGAACATCTAGAAGAACCTGTTCTCAAACGCAGGAAGTTGATATCATAAGTGATTTTGGTAGATTTTTTCGTCCTTGATGGTTAATATACGAGTTGAATATTTGGTCTCGTCGATCTTGAAGGACTTTTCCGTCCTTCAAGATCGACGAGACCAAATATTCAGCAGGAAGTTAATGTCTCGGATGGATGCAAGAAAACAATTATTCGAAGGCACCTCAAAACCTTGTACTTACAAACTTTTGGACCTCTCGCAGCCAATATTCCTTGATTGACCAAGGGGGCTTGCACAAAAAATGTCCGCAAGATTTTCAAGGTTTTTGGACCCCCTCCCCTTTGTCACACCTTACCATGAGTTGCCACATTCGAGCAGAGTCCCTCCCCCCCCTAAAAATATGTCACACACGTCATGACCCTCTGCCCTCCTTTTTTGACAAACATTTCATCCGAGTCATTTCTAAGTTATGAGATGATCGTAAAGTGACAGACCTACCAAATCATTATGTAAATGATGAAATTTACATTTTATGCCTATGGTTATTCAACCGGCAATGATATTGAAACTTGATTAAGAACGTCAAGAATTGACAAGAATTCAAAAGTTAGCATAATTCCTCGAGGACGTCACAGCGAGTAAGCGTCCCCCCTCTCCCACGTCTAGAAGTGTCACATCTCGTGATACCCCTCCCCTTCCTCAAGTGCGGAAGTCGTTTGTGCTAGCCCCCCAATAAATAAGCGCATGATGAAGTTTTCTTACGTCCAAAATTAATTAATGTAGCTATTTCTCATGGGTGTTAGTTAATGCAGAGTTGATGCAACCCATCTTTCGCATGGTATCGCTGTACTTTCTGAGATCAATCTTGAATAAGCGGGAGATGGAGTTCACGCGAATTGGGATTTGACTGCAATTTAATTGAATGCTAAAATCATATCCTTGATAGGTTAGTCGTTGCTGGGTCGGAAGCAAAGATCATCTTTCTCACCAAGACTTACAAATTCTCGGAGAGAGGTATTTTATTCCTCGATTTGAGAAGAGTCATAAACAAGAAATTCGGGATCTCTCAAAGTTTCACTCACTTGTGTTTAGAATTGTGGTTTCTCGTTTCTTGAAATCCTTTATGTAGCGACGTACGAAACAAACATTAATGCCTGCACTAATGGGAAGTTATCGTCATGCTGCCATTGCTCAAGATGGTTCTTCTTGAACTCTGGAAGCTGCTGAAACTAGCTCCTATTCTTCCAAAAAAGATGATGAGAAATCGCCAATAATATTTGAAATAGGGCATTCGATTACGATTTGCTTGTGAATTTCGAGATGAAAACTGAGAAATTATACCTATTCGAGTAGCATCATCAATTTTCAGACTGATTCAAAACAACTCTTATATTCTTTAGCACACAATAGTATATTTCCGTACTGAGCGCGGTAGCCCATTTTGGGCACTGGGACATTTTGTCTGTCGAGCGAAGCGAGATAGACATGTCCTCCAGTGCCCAAAATGGGCTTGCAAGCGAAGTGCGGATATATTTTTTCATTACGAGAACCCTAAAATCCTATTTGAACGCGGAATTTTTAAATTAGAGTAATGAAATAGTACATTTTGATACAAGCGTAAAAACTCGCACCTGAGTGATGGGTTTCCGCCCCGAGCTGCAGGCGAGGGTCGGAATCATCATGAGAATGCGAGGAATAGGTTTCACTCTCACGGTTTTTGATTAACTGCGAATAAAAGACGGCAAAATGTGCAGAAAGTATACTTTTATGCATAGTGCATCGATAAATTATTTTTCACTACTCTCTTTTTTATTTTTACTACTCTAACCTAAAATTTTGGGTTTAAACGAGATATCAGCGCTTTTGTAATGAAAAAATGCATCCTCGCTTCGCTTGCAATAAGCTTATTTCGGGCTCTAGTGGACATGTTTAGGAAAAACTGTCCTAGTGCCCAAAATGGGCTGACGCGCTCAGTACGTAAATGTACCATTCTTTCTTCGCTTTAGGATCATTTCATCTATCAGATCATACATTGTTCAGAAATCGAGAAAACGTGTCGCATCTAAAATTGATTCTGAACCACGCAAAAAATCCGAAATCAGACACCAGCTCATATAAGTATGAAGCAAAAACTGTTTGTCCCACCAAACTCGTACCTTATCTACTGAAAATACTTCACGTCGCCACACTTGGTATCATCGGTGTAAGATTATACCGCCAATAAGCTTTCCAAGGTAAGTAAACAACTCAAGGCATTAGCTTCAGAAGCTCATGCAGGAAGCTGCGCTACCCCTATACTACCGAGTCGAGAATATCGATTTTACACAAGAGGGATGATGACCGGAGACTACATAGGGATGCTGCCCGAGTTTGCAGTGACAGCGCAGCCGCCAAGGCTAGCGTTTTATCACTTCGGTCCCGCCCTCGTCGTCGACATCGACGTCGTCGTCGGGGCCAAACCCCAAAGATGTGGCCCTCGCCATTTTATCTACGTATCCTGGTACCATTGATGCTGATAGGGCCTGGTATTTTGAGCTTGGTTGAGGCTTCCGAAGGTAAGCGAAATAATCATGTGTTATGGGGTTGCATTGTTGTGAAAAAGCTGTGTTTACGAGATGAAGTGTACCTGATTATACGCGAAAGGTGATAGTATAATAGTTCGCGCGCTCAGCTGAGATGTACGAATGCGGGTCAAAACTGAGTATTATGTGCTCATAAGTTAAGTTTCGTTGGATTTATCTGTGCAAATCACAGTTCTCGAATTGATATGAGTGATTTTTCCTCCATTACTGCTGTGGATTAATTTTTCGGGTCGTCGATTGTTTTCGGGTTTTGAGCGCACCTACGCCAAATAAAGTATAGTCAAGAGTGACACCCCTGATTTGGGTTGTGGGTCATGAATTGTAAACAGAGTCACTCTCATAGGTGCAAAATTGCTGGATTATCCATAAATTCTCGACTTGATATTTGAATCCTCATCGCAATGACTTAATCACGTTATCATGATTTTTGCCCAATAAAATACACTATCCGTATTGAGAAATTCAGTTGACTTATCTTGCCTATTTGTTCAGAAATTCAGAGTTTTGAGGCGAATCCTGACGCAAAACGGCTTTACGATGACCTGCTATCTAATTACAATAGGCTCATCCGACCTGTTGTCAACAATACTGAAACGCTCATTGTACATCTTAGATTGAAGCTGTCCCAGCTAATTGAAATGGTGAGTCAGTGATCCATCTAAATCATCAATATTGCAACTTTAGTGAGACACAAAATGGGAAAACGTTTCGTCGTTTTACCCTCAAAAACAGACATAATTCTGTACAAAATGTGGAAACATAGAAGTAAAGTCATTTTGTTCGCGCAAGAATTCTTGATTGCAGTTACCGTTGTTACACGTAAACTCAAAATTGACCTTCTCGTGGAAATCTCCTATAAAACCACAAAAATCCTCGCAAAAAACTGTTATTTTCCATGCTGTTATGCTGGAATAATTTGTAAACAACGATGTCGAATGAATTTTTGATCGAATACAGTAATGGAAATTGTGGATTATATCCTAAAAAATATTCAGGAATCGCATATCTAGCTGGATATTTAAGAATCTAACTCTCAAATTCTTTTCATCGTGCACAACTACTTTTTCTCGAAATGGAGGCTCAATTAATTTTAGGATTGTAAATTATTGTTACATGCATCTAATTTTTTATACTGCAAATCTGCCTGGGAAACTCAAAATTCTCCCAACCTGATGCCGTTTTTGTATCGAAAAGGTCAACCTATTTTCTAATATCTTTCCAGAACTTGAAGAGTCAATTTATGACAACAAACGTATGGGTAGAACAGGTAAGTGATTTCATCTTGTTTAATTGGAAATTATTTACGAAATAATCTTCATATATTACGCACACAATTTATGACATAAACAGAAATAAAATCGATTATCTGAGATTCGATTCTGCCAACCACGGGTCTTGAATTAGCCATTTCAACAATATACCCTTGCAAATTGAATTTCGTATCCAGTCAAGATCAACGAATTTCATCATCACATTAACGCTCTAACGAGCGCTCTAATGAATATCAGAGATGACATCATTTGAGAGAACCTCCGCGCAAGCTAACCGCGCGAGTAAATGAAAGGGAGCATTCAAATCTCATCGAAAATTGCTTTCGTTTGGTATCATTATATGCACGAAACTGGTTGGTTTACGGTTCAAATTTATTATGCAGCAAATACAATTTTACCGCTCGAATGCAAATTATGATTAAATGTAACTCTCTTTTTTTTCTTCTCTTTGTTGCCATTCAGAAATGGATAGATTACAAGCTGAACTGGAATCCAGATGAATATGGAGGAATAAAATATCTGTATGTGCCATCGGAAAGTATATGGTTGCCAGACATCGTCATGTACAACAAGTGAGTGTCCTCCACCCTTTACATGCTCTATACTTTCTGTTTGAACATTTTCTTTATTTTCATTGACTGTATGACCTATCGGGAATCCTTTCTAGTTTTTTAAAGGAGATTTTTTGATGAACTGAATTAAAGTTGTATCGCATATGTGTCGGAATTATTGGATACGATTCGTAGAAATTGCATTCCCATGTGAGTATCTAGAAAACGACCATCTGTAGAAGAGAGGAATTCACGGAGTCAAATTCAAATTATGTTCGATATGAAGTGCGATAGCGACTGATGCTCTCGATCTCGTGCATTTAATTTTCTCTGGTTCGATCTGAATATCGTACAAAAGTTGCTTCGCATAAGTACATACATATATTCAGTCGTAACATTTTATAAAAGAAATATCATAGAAATTTGATGGGCAAGATACACGTTCACTGTATAATGGAGAATTTCTCGTCAGAGAATCATTTTCTTGTAGATTTGATGACAGAAGATTTCGCGACATATTGACAACGGTACTTACATATACAGATCCATTTGAATGAGATTAAAGTCTGATACGCTCTCGACGCTTCTAAAAATTTGTCAAAAATATTGAACATTTCAGATAAATATTCAAACTTGGGTTCACATTCCAGTTTGAAGTGTGTTGACGATTTAGATTGATAGGGAGTGTCCCGCGAGAGAAATACATTTTATCAAGCGTTTAGATCAATCCAAGATATTTTATGATGTAGACTTTTCAAGTCGTCTATGATTAAGGCGAGCATATTTATTTTATAGATATGATATAACTTGAAAACATTTCAAGTTGTCAGAGCCCCGAAGAATTTTTAATAAAATAACGAATGTAGTTTCATTGTTTTATTATAGTTTTCTCGCTTTCTCCAGAACTCGATTTTTCCTTATCATGTTTGAATTGAAAAGCTGCCAGTAGGGGCGCATCCAAATTCTTGATAATACTCGATGAAAGAAGTCTTGGTCACTTTTCCGGGTCTGAAAAAATTGACAAATATTTATTAAGATCATTCAACTAACTATTCCTTGCTTTACTTGTTGCAATCTGCAATAGAAATCCGTTATTGAATAGATCTTGATCGAAAAATATATTGTGATATGCTACAGAAGTCTTTAAAGAACTCTGTTGAACGATTTGATGACACAAACTGGATCTCCTCGATTTTTTTACCCCCTGTGAGTTAAAAAATTTCCTCTGATTCCTCTGATAACTTTGATTTAGAAACAGAATTTGGATTTATCATCCAATTTTAAGCAGAATTTTTGTGAAATTTTGTGTTTTTCTCCACGCGTCTCTCAAACTTTTGATTAACCCACAAAATCGTTTATCATCTTGCATAAAATTCAATTTAGATATACATTCTTCACACTCCCCTCATGCTTCGCGTACACATGCAGGATCTGTTCACCACCCGTCAAGTTCTTTCATCTCAAAGAGGATTTATTCATTTTCGTTCATGCATAAGAAATTATCTGATCTCAACTACGTACCCTGAACGATATGTTTTTTTTTGCTCAGTGCCGACGGCAATTACGAAGTGACCCTCATGACAAAAGCTACTCTCATGTACACGGGTGAGGTGTACTACAAGCCACCGGCTATCTACAAGTCTTCCTGTGAGATAAACGTCGAGTACTTTCCGTTTGACGAGCAGTCCTGTTATATGAAATTTGGCTCGTGGACATATAATGGAGCCCAGGTATGTGTCCAAGAGAAATTCTCAAAAATTTTCAGTTTTGACATGCCACTAGTATTCCAATACTTTTATCAAAATTGTTGAGAGATTGAGAAAAGATATGATTTTTGATGAAATACGGGAGTTTTTATTAGTACGAATTTTTACTTTGTAGGTGGATTTGAAACACATGGAACAGGAATCTGGTAGCAATTTCGTTTCGATAGGAGTTGATTTGAGCGAATTTTATCTGTCCGTCGAATGGGACATACTTGAGGTTCCGGCGTCTAGAAACGAGGAGTATTACCCTTGCTGCAAGGAGCCATATTCTGGTGATTAAATTCCATTTAGAATAAGAATACTTATCATTCCTATTCCAAGTTTCGAAACTAGTTCAACCAGAGCGTGAATCAAATGAGATAAGTAATCATCCTTGTCATTCCTTGCAGATATTACTTTTAACATAAAAATAAGAAGAAAGACGCTGTTCTATACGGTTAATTTGATAATACCATGCGTGGGTATCACCTTCCTAACTGTTTTAGTATTCTACCTGCCCAGCGATTCTGGAGAAAAGGTAAGTCCTCGTCGAATACATATAAAAAGAAGAGCAATAATTGTTAAAAAAATATATTAACCGATGGATCTCATTATTCACACAGATTTCACTATGTTCCTCGATTCTTCTGTCGCTGACTGTGTTCTTCCTGTTGTTGGCGGAAATCATTCCACCTACTTCACTAGCCGTACCGTTGTTAGGAAAATATCTCTTATTTACAATGTTTCTTGTTAGTTTATCTATGTGGATAACTGTTTGTGTACTCAACGTCCACTTCCGGTAAGTCCTTACGATGTTGAGTTTTCAAAAGGTTTTTACAACTTCATCATGCTATAGACACGTCGCAGTAACTAAATGTGATCAGATGTCATTGTGACTAGTATTCCCAGTCACTCTCTGCACTTACTAGTGGCTTTTCTAGTTTTACACCTACTTGGAATTTGATCACAACCTCAGTTTTTCATGTTTTGTGATAGTTTTTGATAGGAAACTCGATATGAAAAAGATTCCTTTATATAAACCATAAGAAGTAGTTCTTACTAAACTTCATTTCTGAGAAAAAAATTCGAAAAATATCCAATATCTGATACTGTCATTCTTCGCCACAACATTGATACTTGTCTTGTGACATCAGAACGTCGAGCGTCATTTAGATTCTCCAATGTTGGTCGCAGGTGATGGACTTGAAAGTTCGTGAGAGAATTCATTGTTAAATAAGGATTTTATGACTCCCCTCAGGCATCAACATTTTCTTTCAATTCGGATATTGAAGTAATGCCGATTTTTCAAAAAATGTTGATTAATTAAATGTTTACACGAGAGATGTGGACTCTTTTTGTGAATTCTAAATACACGAATTGAACAAGATATCACTTTTGAAATATCCAGTTGCCCGTCAACGCACAATATGTCACCGTGGGTACGATCTGTATTCTTGCATTGGATGCCACGATTACTCATGATGCGTCGAACGCCCTACTCACAGCCAGAGTTCGATGATACGTATCTGGATAGCGGCTATACTAATGAGATGGATTTTAGGTAAGGAATAGAATAAGATGCCATATTAGCCTTTTCAGAGCTACTTATCTGAAATAAATTAGATTTTCTGTACAGAAACTTTTATGCACTAGGGTCATTTGCGGTTCATCTTTTGGAAAAATTTTAATCAGAACTTAAACACCGAAAATTCTATAAAAAAATTCCAGTCACGTTTCGCAACAAAGATAGTAACAGGATATCACATCATTTGGATATACGTTGATTGATTAAAATGGTCCATCCAAAATCGCTAACTTTCCTCAAAAATAAAAATGCAATATGAATCTTACAAGACTCATATTAGAAAATAATTGCATGATTGCTGATTATTATTGTCCTGTAGAATTTGATCAATTCAAAAGAGTTGCCTGCTTTTGACTCTTTGCCAAAAAAAAACCACGTCGTTCCAAGTTAATTTCGCGAAACTGAATCTCGTTCAAGATGAGATTCAACATCTGATTATGTCAATGCAAACATACTGACTGTGGACACAGAAGTCTTATAATTACAAGTCATGATATCAGCGTATTTTCCCATACACAGCTTCCGTGACAGTATCAGCGAGTACCAACCCGAGTCGAAAGGTAGCCCCGACGGCTTCGAGAGCGTAACTGCGGCATACAAAAACATCCGCGAAGAAGAAGTTCATCATGTGCAGCATGCTTCAGGTACGCATCACACACTCTTATCCATCAACCTGTCATGGCCTTAGTAAAATATCAGAACCTTCGGTCAATCACTCGTCTGTTAACTTCTGGTATCTCGTCTCATGCATTTTTTTTAAATATGATTTTTAGTAACCGATAGCGAGAATATGATGCCGAGACACCTGTCACCGGAGATTCTTACCGCCCTGGAGGGAGTGCGCTTCATCGCGCAGCACATCAAGGATGCCGACAAGGACAACGAGGTGAGACTTGATTGCTTTCATTATTATTACTGAATACGCTTTACGTCAGGTTCGTTGGGCCATAAAAGTTTTTTTGGCCTTTCATATCTTATTCAAAATTGTGCTAAAAAATCTTGTCTTGGGCAGCAATCAAGAATTTTGCGCTCCAAAAATCATTTCAATTATTTTATTCGTTGGAATGCATGAATCCTGCATTGAATGCGATTTGTTTTTATCGTCGTAAGGAGTGTGCCTTGAATACAATGGAGAGGATCCAAATGATGATGATTGGAAACAAATTAGCTGAGAGGAAAATAAAAAAGTTCAGGATTTAATATCCACGTTTTCAAATTTTTATTTGATTTTTCGTGAATTACAAAATAATTTTGTGATCATTCGAGTTCTGAGACACATTCGCAAACACATTCGATTCGCAACATACATCGTGCGTTCAATATCGCAAAAATGGTTAGTACACTTATGGATTTCGCTTTTATCTAGTTTTTACTTTCAACGCCTTTTCACGTTGATGCATGAGGTTCAATGGAACCGAAAGTGCCATCTCATTTTTTAAAAATGCATAAGTACAGAAGCAATACTTCAATGCATCAAAACTTTTCCTGCACGATGTGCGTTGAAAAGATGCTCTCAGAAAAATACAAATTCAGTTTTCTCAAACTTGAATTCAGATTGATCCCGTTGCTTGTTGAGAGGAATTGCGATTGCGATTCTTAATTTTCTCCTATTCTAGCTTGTTTTATTATTCACTTGGAAAATACTTGAGAATCCAGTGAATCAAGGTGATACGCTTTTTGAAGAAAGATCAAAATGTTGACGATTTTTACAGTTTGAGCTCTATCGGTTCATTTTAGTGTACCTAAGAAAAGAGGAAAAGAAATCAAATGGTACGTGTCGTCACAGAGTTGCAAAAACATATTTAGACACGAAGGCAGCGAAGTTATTTGACGCTTCAAGAGTCTGTAGCAAAAAAATTGTCAAAAAATATCCAGATATTCCCTGACGAATGTAAAATGATATTGTGCAAAAAAGTTGTCTTTCATGAAATCAACTCAATCATGTCGTAAGATTTCGTAGTTGATATCAACTTGTATATTAAATGCATGCCTAACAAACATTTAATCATAGTTTTCAATCCTTCTGCAGGTCATTGAAGACTGGAAATATGTAGCGATGGTGTTAGACAGGTTGTTCCTGTGGGTTTTCACGCTGGCGTGTATCATTGGAACGGCAGGAATTATTGGCCAAGCACCGAGTCTGTACGATACACGTGAGCCCCTAGATCGACAACTATCTACACTCCCTCTAGGGGGGAGAGCTAGTATTCCCATCCACTACAAACAAATCAACTACATGCTTCCCCCGCAGCCTTTCTTTGACTATGACTAAAATTATACTCAAGAGAAGAACCGCACAAGATGATTGACATACATCTAATCATTATACAAAATTATTACTGATTGCTAATAAAAACAATTTTGACTCATTTTACATGAATTTTGTGTCATTATCGTGGAATCATTTCTCTTAAACTGAAATATTCAACAGCTGTTGTAAATATTTTCGATGATCAATTTGAACTCAAAAGCGTAACTCAAAACTCAAAACCCTAGATAGCTAGAAATTCGCGCTGTTTTGAAAAAATTAGCCGTTCGCAAAGCACAAAAAAAGACGAAAACTGATTCAATCACCTCTGATCAAAACCCAGAGGGTCACTCACCAACCTATTGATAGTTACTCAACATCTGCACAATCTTCTCGATTTCATTATTAGCAAAACACCTTTTAAAATAGAGATTTTTCGACAAACTTATACATGAATAAATGTTTATATTAGGGATGCTTATTGTACATATTATACAAAATGAAACACGTCTCTTTGTACTTGTCTTCGTGACTTCTCCACGTGTATCATTCAATGACATACATCATAAAAAGCTTAAGATTTCACGTAAGTAAAAAAAGTTTCAAGGACCTTATTCTAAATCAATTATCATTAATTCGGGCGAGTCACTCGTACTACTTATCACGCTATGGGCACTAGCCTGAGATTTTGATGGCGTGGAGAGTGCCTGCTTCTTGGTCGTGCTCTGACATACACTAGATTCGTCTTCATCCTCGCTGCTTGATATCAAATCAATAACAAGGGCACGTTTCTTATCTTTCGGTGCAGACGGCGTTGACGGAACGTCCTTGGTCTCATCTATAATAATCACATAACAACGATTAATTGAAGAAACCGAATATCACAGTCTTAGTGCAAAATGCAATCATCTATTCAATGCCAGGTCTCGTGATTCAAGTTTGTGGAAAATTCTACTGAACAATATTATAACATCAAAGCCATAAAATATTTGTCTGGCTTCCATTTTACTAGGTTTTACTAGAATTTCTAACCACCACCAACTATAACTGGCGTGTTGGGGCACGATTTTAGGGTTTTCATGATTCAAATTGTTGATTGCTTCTGATGAGTGATAAGTTATGTCTCCAGCTCAATGTAGAATGACATCAGTGAAATCGAGGAAGTTTTCGTGGGATTGCAAGCTGGTGGATTGTAGTTGATTCTGGTCATTTATAAATTCGTGTTATTTGGATTCCGTGTACACATTGGTTTTAGTAATTGAGTTGGAGACTAGTCTGTCTAAAATCTAATTTGTAATTCATTGTGTAATTTGGGTCGTAATAACCCGTTATATTCCCTTGATAACATAAAATAGAATGAAATTAAACAGAATAAAACTGCTTCGAGCTTGCAACGGTCATTTCGGGCGTTGAGGACTCACTTTCCTTGCTTAGCTTGGAAAGGGAAACATCCAAGCGCCAGGAATGATCGCGCGAACTTCAGACAATTGATGAGCTGTTTTTAGCTAGTATCTTGAATAGGAATAAATTGCTGGCTAACAGTGTGAATCAAAACTGTAATCAAATTACTATTACATACCTAGATCAACAGTAACATCGACGTCTTGTTTGGAGGGGGATTTAGTAACTTCAATTTTCTCACTCTTGTCTTTGTCCTTTTCTTTTTTCAACACTAGATTCTCCCAAGAACCATCCTGAAGCAATTGGATTTCATTCACATCGGGTAGTAATTTGTTTGAGTTCAGAACTTCTTGGAAGTATCCGTCAATTGTCAGATTATCATAAAGAGCTGGTTTGTCACAAACTGGACAATTCCAGGTCGGTTTCCTTTCATTCATTTGCAGAAACAAAGAGGCATCAAAACATTGTAAATGAGAGCAAGTTGACGCGCGGCATGGAGTGCTCATACGCATTTTTCCAAGCGGACATGCCAAAGATACTCTAAGAGATGTCGTGGCGATTTCGCTATCGGCGTCTTCGTTCAATTTTTCTTTGACTAGAATGATAAATATACATTCCTTCTAATTTAGCACAAGAATCAACCAAGCAAAAATTGATTCTACTCTTTTATGCAATACTCACTTAGACCTCTGGTGTAATCTGAGTGTTTGACTCCTCTGTTCTTCATTCTACTCAAAAGCTCCGAGCTCGTCAATTTTCTTACCAAATAGACGGCCGCCGCGTATCGTTTATTGAAGTCTGCTGCCCATGAAACTGTTATGTGATTTGCCACTGTGGGGGATAGCTTCACCCAGGGGCTGAGGTTTACTGGCCTTGGAGGCCTCTTTGGTTCAACTCCAGGCTTGTTTGTCGGGATTGGATTCTGGATTGAAAAGATTATTCGATGTATTTTATTGAGTAATTCTCAAAAAATTTTGAAGCTCAGCTGATTAGGGCACTTACAGGCAGGGGGCACAGTTTTCCGTTAACTTTAACATTAATGCCAGGAGGGAAATAATCTTCTTGTTCACAAGAGCTTTCTTGCAGACAGAACCTCATTTGAACCTGCATATGATAGTTGATATCTAAATGAAAACATCCATGGGATGACTAGAAGATATGTAAATAGCAAATAATTGACAAACCTGGATTGTGTAATCCATTTTGCTACCAGCTCGACAGTCGCGAGAACTCGCAATGTCAGTTGATTGCTGAGGAGTCAAATGAAAAACAAAATTGTTTTCTTGAAGCCTCATGGAACCTTGAGGCATCAAGCTTGAGGGTTTCAAAAGTTCACCAAGTAAATCATAAAATGGCAATTTTTTGAATCTAACATCTGGGTGAACAGGGTAGTTACTGGGCTGCAGTTGTATAGGTGCTGCAATGGGCATGACCTTTGAAGCAGCATATGGAGAATATGCTGAATATACTGCACCAGCTCGTGACTAAAACCAATACAAAAAAGTTGAATCATTGGCCAATGTAAGTTTAGGGTAGATTTAATGCATTATTCTCAGAATACTCCACGAGAAAGATAAGGTACCTACCTGAGGTGTGACACTTGTATAACCACCAGGTGCAGGATACACAGATCTTTGTGCCACTTGGGACTGGGGGATGGATGCTTGATGTGCCGGAGGCAGATCCTTCGCAGCTTGTTGTGCTTGCTGTTGTTGGCTCATGGCTTGAGCATGGCCTTGCCTGTAATAATTGATCAAGTAATTTCGCTCCAACAAGTGAGGATACTAATTCAGATAAGTTGAGTCAACTATAGCAAGGAAACTATTAATGAGCAAATCAGTCAAAACTAAAGTATAATCTGGTATTCACACAAGCAATAATGGACACAAGAGCATGGAGGAATTCTATCATCTAAATTACCATGATAGTGCTGTGCAATAAGGTATGGATATGAACTTGGCTAACAAATTCACTGCAGGTGAGCAATTGAGAAATGTGTAACCTTCAAGTCAAAAGAATATGCAGATACCACATTCCCCATTTCATAACTCTAGAATATTGTGATCAGTGCTCAACAAGCGATTGATAAATAAGCATGGACCATGACAACTGAGTGTTCAATATTTTCAATCAAGAATGTTCTCATACAAATCTTATAATTGATGTATAATATGGACTATTCTAAAAATAAATGCTTAAAGACAAAAGAGTTCAATGATCACGAGCCCTAGATTCCAATTGGCTAGGAAGCATTACATTGGCAGTAGTCTCAATAATATTGAAACAGTCACATGAATCAAAGTGAAACTGGAATGAAAACTTTGATGAAAGTCTTGAGGCAGCTGAAATCACACCTCTTGAGATGTATACATAATCAAGTACATTCTATTTGAATAAATTAGTTAGAAATCAATGAGAAATATAGTCAAAATCAATATTTCTTCGACAAGTTTCTATCTAATCTAAACTATTGTCAGTTTCATATACTTGAAATGAATATTCAAGGTAAAAAAAGTATATAGAGGTCAACTAGTAAACCAATCAACTACCCTGATCAAAACTACATAGCCAGGTTGACTACAGGTTGTAGGATTTGGTATATAAATTTGAATCTTCAATTATTCAAGGAATTATTACTATCAAGATAGCTCAGGAAACAGGTTTTTCCATAGTAAGGGCCTCCTTGCATCCAAAAACGGCGGGAATATTAAAATATTTCACTGTTTTTGTAGTGGATGCATAAAGAAGCTCTCATAGCATGGAAACCTGGCTTTCCAAGCTCACCTCTTACAGGACTATCTTGAATGTAATAGAGAATTCCTCTCCAGGTTACATGGCGAGTTAGTACAATACCAGAGCAGGATTATAATAATCACATTTCTCCATAATTCTCCCAAAACCAAGAAATCTTCAGAATTGATCTATACACTCTTTCAGTGTAGCCAAAATTGAAAGCTATATAAAAGTATCAATGAACCAGTGATAGGAACTTCCGTGTGAACCAATACTGAGCATGGTGTTTTGAATATCCATTACGTGCACACACGTGCTTGTACTTGAGCACCATGTGTGCAGATGAATAATTTTTTTTTGCCCAAGCATGACGGTGTGCGTGAGTGCAGATGGATTGAATACAATATTTTGTAGCGCATGACTGGTGCATAGTCTAAGCAATTCCACAACGTCCAGACAGCTTGATGGACTAACCTTGTATAATAATTTCTGGAATGCATGTTTTGTTCGATCTGTTGCTCAGCTGCACCACCACTTTGACCATACATTTGGTGAGCAGCCAGTTGATCTGCCCTATGAGCACATTTCAGCAATGACGTGAAGAGTCACACCGACTAAGAAAACGTAGAAAAGACATAGAAAATAGAAAAAAATTCAAAGCTTACTGAATAGCCTTGTACAGTTCGCGAATCTTGACTTGGACTGGATGTGATCTGAGACGAAGCAGCTCCAAGGCACGGGTTTGCAGCTCGTTCTTTCTACCAGACTTGTTGCGACCAGCGAATCCCAATAATGTTTGTAGCTCCGATACTCGAAAACTCAATACCATATTCTGTAACAAATTCAACGCAATCCGCACCCATGACTAGTGCTATCCTAAGGTTTCCAAAATGAAAGTAAACAAGCACCAGAGTATATAGGAATCAAAGGCACGTCGGTGACGAGTGACGAGGCACACGCGGACAGCCTCCGGACTCCGGAGGACCGAACGGCACGAAATGCAACGAAATGTGTCACGAAACTTTTGGCACACATGCAGCTTTGCACCTAAAGTAAAAGGTTTTATGCGCAGTGAAACTTGTCCAAATCTGTCACGCTTCGATGGTCGACGATTCTTTGCGTTTATTAAAGGTTATGGTTCTGCACATCTAGGCGCTGATTTTTGACTTCGCAAATGGCCGCGATGAGAGTTTACTTCATGAACCGACACTGATGCACCTTGATCCGCGCTGCCTGATGGTAGCAATGCGAAAATATATAGATAAGAGAGTCGCGTTACAAATTATCTATATGATAAGTAGTATTGTCGGACAGACAACGCTCGTGGCGCGCCCCCCGATCAACGCATTTTTTTTACTTTTTTTCACGCGGTTTCGGAGCTCTAATACTGGGAAATAAACCGGCTAAATAACAGTGCTTATATCCATATGACAATGGTTAATTACTCGTTGATACGGGAGAGGGCGATTGACACTCACCTCGAGCTCATCAGTTTCAGACATCTTCTAGGCTTCGCTATCTTGATCGTCTCCTGGGTAGCACGGCTCACATGTGGCCGGCTCCACCGCGGGAACTCTCCGTCCGCGCACACTTTATATCTTCTGCCGTCCTGGTCAACGACTGCCCGTCAACTGCCGTCAAGTGCAAGCAATATATTCCTCTTGGTATGATGGCATCAAAACCATCAAAACCCTCCCATAAACGCCACCACGTCCTGCACTTGACGCGAATAATCTATCCCCCAACTATACACGCGCGCGCGCGAGGGGTCAATTTCACCGGCAATAAAAAATGCGGGAGAATACTCCCCACCCTTCTTTCATTCGGGGTTATACGAAAAACTAATTTTCCAATATGGCCGCCATGCACAATATAAGGGTGGGAAGTTGAACCCAAAATCCATTTCGAATCTCGTTTCAAATTTGGTTTGAACAGATTTCCTCGAGAAATAGGATTCTGGTAAGTGGGTGCTCGGAGTAAATTTGAAAGAACAAACTTTTCAACAATCTCGGAATAGTTTCTGCAATTCTCAGACCGCAGTTCCGGTAGAGGAGTTTCCAAGAAAACTATTCCTTGGCAACGGGATCGGGAATCTGAAGGCTTAACCATGTTTCCAAGTGAGCGTTTTGTCCAGTTTTCATGCCTGGAATCTCGCCTGGAATGCGGTTTTTCCCCGATTGGACAAGTTTGCAATTACGCAACAGGGAAACGCGTGACCTTGGGTTTGCTGATACCCTCTTTTTGACATTATATCATTGATTTATCTTCTTCTACAAACATTTCAACATAGGTTTGACGATGAATTTTTCGTGGTTGCTTAAATAGTGTATTGTAACGAATATCATCATTAGCTTTTTTGAGGCAAAGCGCATATGTTACGGCAGTTCTCATGAGAGCGATAAAACGCACGAAGATTCTGGACAAGAAATAAATCATCAAGACGTGACTCGTCCAAGAAGAATGCTCTAAAAGGTTTTCTAAAGCGAATCAGCTTGTAATATAAGGTATCAAACTAGTGAAATAGGTATCATGATTTATTCACAAAAACATAATTTTGCATTGATCTTCAAAAATTCAGAATGTTTGCGCGAGTGTGCGCCTAACCGGAATACAATCTCGATCTCTTCAAAAAAGATCCTCCACAAAAGATGTCCACGCTCCGGCTCAACGCTGTGAGGGGGAAGGGGGTGCAGAATGTGACACTTTCGGATGCGGGAGCGGAGGATAGGGATTGACCCTAAGTGACATGCTCATCCAAAAATCATTCAATTATATTATACAACTTCTGGTATGGTCCAACGATTAAAATATTAATTCCGCGACGCTTTATATCTCAAATGAAACATTTCACGGCAGTTTGAAGGGAGGCTCCGCCACTTCAAGCTTTTAGCATTCTTGAATAACGCGATAATTTGATTACTGTGACAATTCAAACTTACATAATCTGTAAGGATTTAGTTAGATATAATACATTTAATCTTTCTCAGCTGTTTCATGAGACTCGAACGGTAGACGAATATAGCATGCTTACTCATTCCTTCTCTTCATCAGATACCGTCAACCGGAGTAACTTTGGAATAAAAATCGCATTTTCTTCCTTCAACGTCTCGAAATTGTACGTCTTACATCAGAAATACACTTAGTCCGGGGGCTGGGTAGGCTCCCGTATGCACTTTGAGGTGCGACCATGAAACAAACGTATTTTAACGTATTTTTTTGTGTAGAATCCGAATCCGTCATTATTTTATACATAAGTGGTGCAGAAGACCTTCAAAAATGCATTTTTCTAACCTAAAACCGGTGTTCTCGTGAGCTTATTAACAGCAATTGCGATTCATGTTTTAAAACCTCTCCAATAGTCGAAATATATCGTTTGAGGTACCCGAGCACCAGATTCAAGCTCCTGCAAAGCAATATACAGGGTACTTTCCGCTGTAACCAGCGTTGAGCATATAAAAAGTGGCCTGCTCCGTGAGATACGAGGTTCAAAATGTCTCTCTCGCATCGACATCATTATGCCACGAAAGAGCATCAGCTCTGACCACCCCCCCCCCCTCCTGCCCCACCCACGACCCAATGTACGGGGTGAATTGCTGAAAATTGCGGCCAACATGGATAAAACTGATTTGAAATGATCCTAGATTTATTGATGATTTCGTTTGTCATCTCTGAATCGGATAATTGGCAATCGTCAGAGCAGTTATTGGGGAACTGGACGAATTTGTGCCCAATTGCGTTTGTGTTAAATGTTCTCGAAGTTCGTGTATTTGTGTCAGTGCTGGAATTACATGTTGTTCATACTGCCATTGTCAGAAAGAGGGTACTCGTAAGAATAAATATCAGCTTGCTTAAATGGCATTCTTTATTACCGATTGATAATGAGAGAGTAGAAACGAATCCCGATGCAACATTTCTACTCAAAATCCATGGAATACAGTACTCCCTCGTTAATACGAAGTTGAAGGGACCAAGTTTTTGGTTCGTTATAACGAGGGATTTCGTGATAACGAGGGAAATACATGAGCTCAACGATGGAGGGACCGAGAGATGGCTTCGTATTAACGAGGAATTTGTATTAACCGAGTTCGTGATAACGAGGGAGTACTGTATATGATTATCGAATGATTAGGAATGATTGATCCATCTTCTTCAAGGGAATCATAATGTAGAGAACTACCTCCTTTGAATTTCCTGTGTGTAAATTAGTGCCAATTATTTGATTCAGAGATGACAAACGAAATTATCAATAAATCTAGGATCATTTCAAATCAGTTTCATCCATAATGGCCGCATTTTTCGAATATGCACCCCGTACATTGGGTAGTGGGTGGGGCAGGAGGGGGGGAGCGTCAGAACTGATGCTCTTTCGTGGCATAAAGATATCGATGCGAGAGAGACATTTTGAACCTCGTATCTCGCGGAGCAGGCCACTTTTTATATGCTCAACGCTGGTTACAGCGGAAAGTACCCTGTATATTGCTTTGCAGGAGCTTGAATCTGGTGCTCGGGTACCTCAAACGATATATTTCGACTATTGGAGAGGTTTTAAAGCATGAATCGCAATTGCTGTTAATAAGCTCACGAAAAGACCAGTTTTAGGTTAGAAAAATGCATTTTTGAAGGTGTTCTGCACCACTTATGTGAAAAATAATGACGGATTCGGATTCTACACAAAAAAATACGTTAAAATACGTTTGTTTCATGGTCGCACCTCAAAGTGCATACGGGAGCCTACCCAGCCCCCGGACTAACTGTATCTGTGGTCAATCGAGAGCTTACAGTTTCAGCTTTCGATTGCGGCGCTGATAGGGTCCATTTGGACTTCTCTGGTTGAAGTAATGAGCGCTGAAAATCGTGTTCCAAAGTCAAACCCGGACTGGGGTAACTTTGGAACAGAAACTGTTATCATTATTTATTCGTCAATTTATCATAAACTAGGTCACGCAATCGATTTTCACCATCGGTAATCAAAAGCTGAGTGTCTTAGCATTCCATTGACCTTTTGGTTGAATTCAACTCGCGTCGCGGCTAACTCTCGAGGAGGAAAATACCTTCACTGTCGGTTTCTCACAAAAACTGCCATAATTAGGCTTCCGTGGGTCGAAATGAGACGTTCTTTGGCTCATTTTGAAGCTCCCATCAACGACTACCCAAGTGAGTAAAATTTAATGATGGTATGTGTAGATCTTGGGAAATTATTGAGAGTACATAAACAAGTGTTCCAAAGTTACTCAGGTTTCTGAAAAAAAATACATACTTGTCAGTTTCCACTCTACAAGATTGAAACTGGCTAAGGATACTCAAAAATAACAATGGATTCGTCCAGATATGTGTACAGACTACAGACCATTGAAATCTAGCTTAGCTGTGTACACTCGGGAGCAGTCTGAACTGTCCACCAATGCAGCCAACTTGAAGGTCTCTCTCCTATGCTAATTGCATGGGAGAGTGACCTTCAAGTTTGCCACAGTGTGGACAGTTCAGACTGCTCCTGAGTGTACCTCGGATTCGACGCTAAAGTCGGAACCCACTACCCGGTAATGACGAGAGGACTGAAGTCCACAGGCCAATTGCGCGAAGAAGTTAAGTTGGAACCACACCCTTTTTTCCGAAAGACTGTTTGTTGGATCGAAAACATACTTCTGAAAGAGTCAGCTTATAAACGGGTTAATAGCTGATGGAGGCCCTCGCGCCAATGCAAAACATTGTTTATGCTTGTCCCAAGTGGGGGAAATCGGTATTAAGGACTCAGGATCATTTGCCTATAGCCAACTGTGCGTGATAACCACTTTTCCATGGGTTGTTCCAAAATTACCCCCCCCCCCCTCCCCTGTTCCAGAGTTACCCCGGTTGACGGTATCATTTTTATGTGATGATTCTGGTATTTGCTTGTGCTCGAATTGACAAATTTTTGAAATAATAATGATTTTCTTCTGAATTGTCCGAGCAAATCGGTTTTATTTCTTGAAACGCCAACGTTTCGCCCGTCAAAACTACACGAGCCTCCGCAGGGCTCCATGTGTCGATTTACAATTTCAACATCTTTTATTGGTACGAGTCGAACATTGCACGACACTGCTCATTTTCTATAGGAATTTTCTTTTAAAACTTTATCCACGATTATCTGTCAAGCGAAGACGTTAGCACTGATTTTTATATATTACTTTGTCAAATTATCAGCGTGTCAATTTATTCATTAAAGGGGTTCGATAACTTACTGACTTTTTTGGCCAGGAAGCTGGGACTGATAGAATTTATAGATTGAGAGCCTTCGGATCGATTGCTGTTGAGGAAAATATCGGCTGACAATGAAGTTTTCGAGATTAGCTCATTTGAAAATTGGATGTTTCACATTTTCTGTCATTGTAAAAATGATTTCTGGCCCCAACAAAATTCATATTTTGAATTTACAGATAGAAATCAAAGCAGTCGGGAACGCGAACATGGATTTTCGGGTTTATTGCTATTATCGGTTTTCACCTTGACTCGCGTGTCGCCTTCGAACCCCCTCAAATCATTTTTCAAGTGAAATTTTCAATGTACCGTCACCACATCTTTCAATAAGAAATGACTCGAATCAAATTCTTGTCAAAAAAGGGTGGAGGGCTCGTGAAATTTGTGCATGACTCCAATGTGATATGGTTTGACAGGGGAGAGGGAGTGATCCAAAATCCTGCGGACCTCTTTTGTGAATGACCTCAAAGTTATACTGACTTACCTTTCACAGATCTCGAATTCCAGTGTCAGACAAGACCTAAAATTGTTTTCATCATTCTAACCTAAAAAGGCCGCATTCAAATGCGGTTTTAGGGTTCTCATGATGAAAAATCATTATTGCCCTGTGCTCGCAGGCCCATTTCGGGCGCGGAGGACTTATTTCCCTCGCTTCGCTCGGGAAATAAACTATCCTAGCCCCCGAACTGGGCGTACGCGCCCAGGGCAATAATGTACTATTGAGAAGTTATACACAAATGTAAAGTTTGTAACAGCAACATACAGACATAATTAACTTGAAGATTAATTAAATTTCTATTGTATATTCTCATTGAACCCATTTTTGACATAAACTCGGAACGAACTGAGCTCATTTAGTCTATATCATACCTTAGCTGAGAAATTCATCATCTCAGTATCTTTGCCACTACTTTTTCATGGAAGTTTCTATTCTAAACCAATTTTACGAACAATTTCGAGATCCTTAATTTCCACAAAGTGAGTAAATTCTTAACGTTCCGCTGCTGACTCAGACTTACTTTGTCACGAAATTAAAGTTCGTCTTTGAGCTTGAATCGTCCTCTTTTTGTATAATATGGTGAGATCACTTAAATCGATCACGGAGGACTCCATGATCGATTTAAGTGATCTCGCCGAAATTAAAGTTCATCACCTCCAAATTTTGTTTCACTATAGTCGATCTTTGATAAGGCTCAACTTAGATTGGTCCTTGATGAGAAGTGTGAAACCAAAGTTTCATGAAGATTCGCGATAATCTGGTTTTCCAATCCCAAATCGTACTGATGCTTACAGAAAAGATAACCATAAGCACATCTTTCTCCTCTTTTGATTTCATAGCAAGTATCTTGAGCATCGTTTATATGAGTTTTGCCTATACCTTACACTGCGCATGCCGGTCAAACGAAATTTTTTTTTTCCCGATTTCGTAAGTAGAACTACTAGGCTCTAACTCGACCAAAGGGAACTTCATTAAAGCTCATTTTGAAGGTCTTTTTGCGTAGTTTAAGATGGTATTATTCATTTTTATTAGTACGAATCTGGATCTCTCCAATTTGAGCTTGAAAAAGTGCCAATTTCGATGATTTTTTGGAGAATCTTCTGGGCCCCGTAGCCCAAAGGTATAGAAATATTTTGGAATGAAACTTAACAGACCTGAAGAGTCTTGAGCTTTGGAATTCAGCTTCTGAACGTCCCTCTACGTTACTTCTACTCCGAGCTATGACATTTTCTGTGAAGGAAGATTTTTCGCAAAAACTAACACCTGAGTTCGAAAAAGACAGACAAATGCGTTTTATGATCTCTGATCCTGGTATCTGTCCTCTATATCATGATCAAGAGAACGAGAAACCTTTGGAACATGCCCCAACAAGTGAATTTCTTCGTTATTTTTTAATAAGAGTGCTACTTTTTTCGGAAAAACTCTCCTAAGAGAAAATGTCATAGCTCGGAGTAGGAGTAACGTAGAGGAACGTTCAAAAACGAATTTTAAAGCTCCAAACGTATACTTCCAGATCTGTTAAGTTTCATTCCAAAACATTTCTGTACCTTTGGGCTACGGGAGCCAAAAGATTCTCCCGAAAATCATCGAAATTGGCACTTTTTCAAGCTCAAATTGGAGAGATCCAGATTTGTACTGATAACCACGAATAATGTGATCTTGAAGTATGTACGTGGAATAACCTTCCAAATGAGCCCTGATTAAGTCTTTTTTGGTAAAATAGAGCCTAGTAGTTCCATCTACACTATCTGGAAAAAAAAATTTTTCGGTAACCTGAAACTCTTGACCGGCAGTGTATAAAGTATACCGGCAGTAAACGTATAATTTCATTTCAAGTATCAGAATGGATTAAGGTTTGTTGAAAAAAGATACCCCGTAGTTGTGATCTTGAGAAATTTTGGGCGTTTTATTTGCAGGTTGCTCTCGGCCTTTTACCTGGAACCAAGATTTTTCAACGTCTTATGAACTTTTGGTGAGTAATTACGAGAGATATTGGTTAGCAGCAACTGTTGTGATCCTTCCCAGTAAACCCATCCACCCAAATGAATTTTCTAACTGCACGTCAATTCATATTTTGACACCTCTGACGCTTACAAGGAGAGCATCAGGTCTGCGAAACACGGATCTTGATGAAACTCTGAGAATCATCTTTTTTTTGGTAAAAAATGAGGGCATCTCCAAGGGATAAGTCCAATGGGCCTCCTACCCCGAGATACAGCTATATGGGGGTTAGCATTGTTAGTATATGGGGTATTTTGGAGCAAGCTGGACCAAATCGTCACCAGGGGGGTCGGGGAAAAAAATTTTTTCTGTTTTTACTATGTTGAAATAGTGCAAAAACATTCTTTTCTATTTTTTCGACCCCCCTGTGGTCCCTGGGACCCGTAAAAGGGTCATTTTAGGTCCTTTTCTGGCCTATTTTGGGAGAATCATAACTCTAACGGAGTTTAATATTTTACGACGTACTTGGGTGCAATTTTCTCGTAAATGCAATTACTTTTAAGAGAAAGATTGCCCCAGACGAATAAGTCAGCCTGAGGACTTCTGCAAGCTATTCATTAAGAGTAAATTTTAGCGACTTTTACGTCATCTTGTGGACGACCTAGGTCCAACTAGAAAGGTGATAATCGACTTTTGCCAGTGGTCATTTTGAAGGTCTTGAAAAAACCTAGAATTTAATCAAGGGTAAAAGTCGATTATTGTACGTTTCATAGGAGCTACAGCAGTGGGAAAACGAGCATTTTTTTAAAAAATCAAAACTTTGAGACTAAAATACTAGAAACTTCCATAATATTTATCCACCAAACTTCTCCAGTATGTTCTTTGAGGTGTCTACTTATACCAAAAAAATTTTCGGGAGGACATTCTTTTCTTTTTTCTTTTTTTTTAACGCATCCCAAAAAGCCATTTTTCGCAAATTTCTCTAATGCGTCATCATTAGCCAAATGGATGAAGGGATAGCACCTAATCAAAGAATAACCTATGGATAACTCGAAGAACAAGATGAATATGATCAATCCAGACCACAATCCGCAGGCAGTGCGCGAAATCAGAGAATTTATTGTTCTGTACGTGCCGCAAGAGTGTGAATTGTGTTGGGCTGCTCATTCCGCGGTGTGGAGCGTTCAGTTCATGAACACTCGGGCATATGCCGCGAAGCGAAGTGATGTATCCCGCCACACTACGCAGTCCCACGTGTTTTCGTCAGTGATTGTCATTCATCTGTCCAAATAAACAGAAGCATGGCTGAATCTGATAGAGATAGTGAAGCTACTCCAGATCAGGAGAAGAGGCCGCAATTTGGGAATCGAATGCTCATCGACAAAGACGACGTATTTCAGCACAATTCATGGTGATTATTAACGTGAATCGCAACTAACCTCAAAGTAAATCTGACTGGCATGAATTGAAAATCAATTTATGTTGGATATTACAGGCTACGATAACTGTGCAGCAATTATTGCTCAAGTACCGTGATACCTGAAGTTGAAGAAGTTTTATCTAGTTTAAAATCTTGTGATTTTCTACTTTTATCGTATTGAGCCGAAACATCGGAAAATTATGGTTCAAAACTTCGGCCTGAGATATTACAATTGGGAAATTACGAGTTGCGACGAGCAACTGTGCCATTTAAAATAAGTTTTCCATGAGGGGTCTTATTACAATGTGAATTTTCATATTTATAACTCAACTGCTCTGATGGGAATCGACAGAATATCGATTGACGAGAAACATTCAGCTAATCGTGTAATTATTCATCGGTGATTTCGTACTATTCTTGAGGAATTGATACAGTTATTACATTCTCCATCTGGAACCAATAGACAACAGCACACGCTAATAAAAATGAGGTTCATACATCATTCCTATCTCTGAGGGGGCGTCTCCCCTTCTCATACATTCATGAGTTCGTACTTTCGTACTCGCCAAAAGTATGTTCCTCAAGATACGATTTTACTCCCAGGATACGACCGTAGACTTTACGCCATTATCTTGTAATGCTTGACTTCCGGATAAATTCATCGTCGTCCAGTGAGAGTATAAAACTTTATTTGACCAAAACTTGAGGCGAATTTGTGAAAATCGTTTTCATCAGCCCTCGATTTTTTTAGGGATAATGTTGAATGGGATGCTGAACAAGAAGCAAAGGCTCGTCTTGTGGTTGAGGAGAATTCAAAGGTTACATTAACTTCAGACGATATTGTTAAATATGAACGTGAAGCCGATCAGTATTGGGATAAATTCTACGGAATCCACCAAAACAGGTGAGAATGGAATTCTTTTTCATTGATTCAAAACAAAAAAATGAACCCAGCCGTCCAATGCAATGTTACAAATTCCAGATTTTTCAAAGATCGTCATTGGCTATTCACCGAATTTCCAGAGCTAGCGGTCAATGATGTAAAGAATAATAAGGATCAGCCTGTAAGAGTTCAGCCTGATTCACAAAGTATTGGAGTAACAGGTCATAGCTCTGAGAGGGTTTCTTCTGAAGCTGCCAAAAGAATTTTTGAAATCGGTTGCGGGGTTGGAAACACTGTATTCCCAATATTGCTTTACAACAATGACCCCGATCTATTCGTGTATTGCTGTGATTTTTCATCAACGGCCATTGAAATCCTACAGCAGAGTAAAGAATATGATACAAAACGGTAAAACTGAACTTTTGTCGGTGAACAATCTACTTGAATATAACGAATCGTTCAAGACTGACAATCACAAAATTTACAGATGTAAAGCGTTTGTTCTTGATGCTACACTGGAAGATTGGAATGTTCCTTTTGAAGAAAACAGTCTGGATATTGTTATTTTAATATTTGTTTTATCAGCGATACATCCCGAAAAGTACGTTGACAACCTGTACTTTTATTGACTTATTATAAACTATGAATCCAAATTAAAAAGTTTCTAATGTTTCAGAATGCAACATGTTGTAGAACAGGTTCGCCGTTATTTAAAACCAGGTGGCTTAGTTCTGTTGAGAGATTACGGTCGCTACGATCTAGCTCAGTTACGATTCAAAAAAGGTCGCTGTTTGGCTGAAAACTTTTACGTACGAGGAGATGGAACGCGAGTATATTTTTTCACTCAAGGTAGTCACACACCCGTCTACAGAATGAATAATCATCACATGATCCACCCAGTCCACAGAAATCACAATACTTTGATTACTTTCAGATGAACTGAGAGATCTCTTCACTAGTTGTGGATTTGATGAAGTACAAAATCTTGTAGATAGAAGATTACAAGTTAATCGAAGCAGGCAACTACAAATGTACAGGGTGTGGCTGCAGTGTAAATACAAAAAAATTCCGACCTGAATTACGTCTAGAAGTACTTTTGGCTCATGGTTAGCGATCGAGGACCTCTGAGTCTTTTCATACATATCTACTAACAAATCACACCTGATCAACATAAATGAGGATTTACATTTCATAAATCGCAAAAACTGAGATTTTTCATCAACATGATTCTGTCTCCAAATTCACGAGTGTTTAGTCAATGAGGTTGAGTAAAAAATGAAAGAAATCTAATGAAAAACCTTGAATTGATCATCTAAAATCCACTCATTTATTCCCTAATTCTCATGAAGATTATTTAATTACAGTAAATAAAGCTGTATGATGCGAACAATGTTGAATTATTAATTTGACATTTAATTATTGATATATTGTTACAGACGCTATGTCAGATGTAGTGTGGATATGTAAAATATATATACATGTATATTTGTAAAAATAAATCAACTTTCACTATACGAGATTAACATCACCTAATTACAAGTTCCTAAATAATAGAAAGATAATAAAATGGAGTAGAATCACAGTTTTTGTACATGGAGCGAAAATGAAGGTATCCGTGATAAGAATACTGCATGGTATCGAGTTGCAAAACCTTCCAGAAGCTTGAGTCTTTGAACGACGAGGCTTCAGTTGCATCGATTTGAGTTGAAAAAAAAACGGAAATGCATACCTTGCTCTTGGGGGATCAATTTGGGCTCAACATCGCCATTTTCTCATTAATCAACGATTCAATCCTCTTTTTCGTGCTCATATCCGTTATCCCCATCCTCCTTTTGTTGTCCGAGAAGCTAGCCAACAGTCGTTCTGATGGATCTGCTTCAGCTTCAACTTCTTCGTCGAGATAATCATCATCTATTCACGAGAAAAATTTCCTTTAGCAATAATCTTCTTCTTCGTACTCATATCCATAATCCCCATCCTCGTCCTGTTGTCTGAGAAGCTGGCCAACAGACATTTCTGATGGATCTGGTTCAGGTTCAACTTCTTCGTCGAGATAATCATCATCTATTCACAAGAAGAAATTATATTAGGTATGGAATCTTCAGCCACTGAGCACATAATTCGTAAAAACGTTCTTCATACTCACCAGTTTCGTGGTTAGCATCGTAGACTTCGGCGGGGTTTGCAGTAGGAGTTTGTTCTATCGAATCCGGGACAGATCCACTATCTGACTGCGAAGCTTCTCTTTTTCTCGGAGAGATCATCTTTATATTCGGCACTACTTTGCTTACTTCCACAATTCTAGGTTGAACTTTCTTGGGTCTGAGGATGACAAAAAATCGTGAATATTGCAATAGGCATTGGATTGATATATAGTTCTTACACATTTGTAATGATGGGACTTACACAACGCTCTTTGCAGGACTTTCTCTAATATCCACTTTTTTCGGCAAAGCAAAAGATATGTCATCAGGAACTGGTGGTTTTTGTTTTGCAGCAGTGGATCCGGTACCATCATTCAGACTTTTCAACACCTCATAATTAATTTTCGTGGAAATACGTTTTTCTTGCAACATTTTTTCGATAGCTTCGCCTGGGAAAATTGAAGGAAATTTCCTTAATCCAAGAATCATTGTGAAATTTTGAGAGATATGAGCTTGATCTCAGGAAAAGTCAACAAAAGTCGGAGAGCTACCATGAAATTCATGGCTTGAATAAAAACTCGACTAGAATGATGTGTCTTCCATGTTATTTACCTGCACTACTTGCTGGTTGGTGTCTGTTTTTCTTAGAAGCAGTTCTTCTCCTCTTCTTTTCTGGCTTTCCTTCTTCTATTTCCTTCTGACGTTTTTCTTCTCTCTCTGCAGCAAACGCGTGAGAAAAAAATTAATCAGAGCCGTAGCCGACGAGAAGAAGCATTGTACTAATTAAAACCCAGACACTTACCTTTTTGATCCTGCAAATATTTTTCATTCACTTTATTCCAAAGAGTACTTTTGAATTGAGCTTCTTTTTCCGACATAATGTAACTATCTAACTCCTCATCGTCCAAATCGGTAATATCAATTTCACCGGTTAACTGTGAATGAATAAGTAAATGAATAAGTGAATCAATAATTCATGGCAATGCGTATCAACAATGAAAAAGTGCAACTATCACTTACGTTTTCGAAAGATAAAGTAGACGGTTCTTTGGTTTTATTTTCTTTGTTCTGAAACGAGCTGGTTAACCCCATCGATGCAATATCAGGACCTAAAAAATAAAATATTAGAGAAATGAAGTATATTTAACACAAGCTGATTGTACTCAATTGTAATATCTCGCATTTTCTTTCTTAATATACCTAGACCAGTAGATAGAGGATTTTCAATTCGTCGCATTGGGTCACCAAGTATCTCTGCAGTATCGATTGATTTTCCTTCGACATAACTTTCGATAACGCTCATATTTGATTCCCTTACAAATGCATCAGCACACGTTTCATCGTCGACTGAAAAAGGAATGAAGGGTCTCAAACGAAAATGTTTTCAAGGATAGTTATTAGGGTGGGCCGAAAATGAATTTTTTTTTTAGATCGATAATCTTGGGGTCGGGAAAGTTAGGTTTCGACTAGTAGATGTGAAAATTTTTTCGCTGGACGCTGGGAAATTATATCTTCCGTTCGAGCAAGAGCCGTGAAGGTTTTTTTTAAATAACATGCGTTTAAATGGGAAACTGCATAATTTGTACATTTTTCTTCCTTGTTTAGCAGATAACTCCGACGCATCTCAACCTTTTCAGACGTACTCTAGCTCATTTTGAAGCTCTCTTTAGATCTTCGAAATGAGCCAAGGTAAGTTTGATTTTGACCAACTGGAGACGAGTTATCTTGATTTTTCCCAAGAGAGATTTTTATCGAAAATAACAAAAAAAATTGCATTCTTGACCTCATAAGGCTAACTGAGGGCATGAAGCTCCGTAAAACAAAGGAGCAGCCCGTATACTATGATATTTGGATGTTTTCTATGTGGTTACGTTCACAAACGCCATTCCAGAGTACAGTCACAAGAACTTCCACTAATGTCACAAGAGGACGAAGATTGGAGAGCGTTATTCACCGCGTTAGATGATGTTATTATTCATCGAATGTAAGTATCATCAACTCTCTGAGAGGCGGAAACGATACGGCCGATCATCGAAGTTAAGCATCGTTGGGCGCGGTTAGTACTTGGATGGGTGACCGCCCATCTCGGCCTGATCAACCTCGACTTGCTGACTTTTCTGATCGATTAGTTGACACTGACACCTCAGCAACGTGAGCGAGAGGCACGAAATGTTACGATTGCGGTCTTCATGCCTACGAAATGTGGCATGAGTACCGTAAGGGTAGCATGATAAATGCACCGAGCTCTCCAGAGCAGATTTTCTCCCCTTAGGAGTTTTCCCTCGCTCCACGGACATGATTCCCGGGCAAATGCGGAGAGAATTAAGTGAAGGTGAGTGGCTGGATCTCAAAATTCGCCACGATAAAACACGAAATGTTGAACCCTTGAGATCCGCCCCGGTTGTAATAGTCCATTGGCTGGAGGCGACCGGTGAACACATAAAAATAAAAGAAAAGCTACGTGCTCAATCATCTATATTAAGCTTCGATACTATCAAATCGAGGAGGAAGTATTGAGACCAATCTTCAAACACGACGAAAGTCTACATGGATGATGGACAGTGGCTTCACATTATTGCGCCACTTGATCCGTACGAACTCGCTTAAATCAACTTGTGTACTGAAAATGAGAAAAATGAAGAAAATGTAGAAAAACTGGAAAGATACAAAAAAAAAGTAACTCTGCCATTAATGGTCCCAAGCCCGTATAAGAGAAGAAGAGGGAGGGATATGATGAAAGATTTTCGATAATTTCGCGATTATTGCTGGATTTTCTGCGCGGACTCAGTGAATGTGCTTTGAAATGGCGTTTGTGAACGTAAATACAAAGAAAACATCCGAATATCGTGGTGTACGTGCTACCCCTTCATTTTTTGTAGCTTCATGCCCTCAGTTAGCCTTATGAGGCCAAGAATGCAATTTTTTTTGTTATTTTCGATAAAAATCTCTCTTGGGAAAAATCAAAATAACTCGTCTCCAGTTGGTCAAAATCAAACTTACCTTAGCTCATTTTGAAGATCTAAAGAGAGCTTCAAAATGAGCTAGAGTACGTCTGAAAAAGTTGAGATGCGTCATAGTTATCTGCTAAACAAAGAAGAAAAATGTACAAATTATGCAGTTTCCCATTTAAACGCATGTTATTTAAAAAAAAAAACCTTCACGGCTCTGGCTCGGACGCAAGATGTAATTTCCCAGCGTCCAGCGAAAAAATTTTCACATCTACTAGTCGAAATCTAACTTTTCCGACCCCAAGCGTATCGATCTGAAAAAAATTTCGTTTTCGGCCCACCCTTGATATAGCAAATGGTAGGTTCTAATGCCAAACTCACTATTCTTATCTTTTGTTTTTCCTTTCACGGTTTTCTGTTCTTCTAACTGTCGATCGATTTCTGATTGCAGCTCACTTATTTCATTTGAAAGATCATCCACCTGTGGTCATTAATTCGTGATGAAGATAACTATTTCACCCCATTTCACACTCGAATGTACAATAAATTATGTTTTTTTCGAATCTGAGTTTGATGATAAAGAGATCAATGAAATCCGCGATATGACTACAAATGGAACATACCTTTTGAATCCTTTCTCGATCTTTTTTTCTTGCAGCTTTAAAAGCTGGAGGATCTTGTTCTTCCTCTAAATCTACCGTCATAAATTCATCAAGAGTCAGGGCACTAGATGGCGTATCTCCAAATTCAATTAGTCTATTCAAAATGAATAAAGGAATACATTTTAGATTAGAGGAATCATTCTTAATGATGCAATGGGAATGATGAAAAAATGAATCACAATTATAATACCTTTTACGCAAAGTAGATTCATGTACTTTAACTATTCTAATAATATCACCGGGTGACCTATTGAATTCGTGTAACCTGGCGGCCATCAGAAGCGCTGTAAAAATTACAAAAATATGGCGAAACAGTTATTAGGTAGTTTTGGGCCCATTTCAGTATTATTAATGAATGACGATGCTGCAAGATGAGTCTTGAAATCATGCTGTTTGATGGAAAATGAGTGACGATGAATGATTTTCAAGAATATTTCAATTAATCTGCAGGGACTCCTCTGATCTCATTCATCTTATAAGTCCCTACAGACGGCTGAGAAGCTCAGACTTGGATTATGTGCGAGTACTCACACGATTTCCAGATCTTCACTCCCCCTGCCAAATAATCGCTCATCTCAGTGTATCAACGGTTAAAATAGCCTTCACATTGCACGCGCTCCCACAATCCAGCGCGAGCCTCATTCACGAGGCCGTAGTCCTGGACTCTCGCTGCATTTGTATTGTTGCTGGACCGACGATACACCGTGAGGACGATCATTCACAGAATAAATTCTTTCTAATCTTTGCTTTTGGCGTAAAATCGTTTTGAAAAGGGACATGTGATGAGCCATTTTTTGCAAGCTGTTCAATCTCAATTGTGAACCCTATACATGGCTATGAGATGAAAAACCTTATCATTCAATGAATGCTCACTCTTTTTTATCCATTTTGGTTCAATGTCAATAAATAAATCAAATTTTGCACATTCAATTCTACTTGGATGTACAGGTATTTGAAACCCAGTAAAATAATTAATAATTATAATCACTCAAGTGTCTTCAATTTGGAATGCTCATTCTTTCTTGGACAAAAACTTCCGTACGAAATAAAAATGCAATCCATTCATTGGCTAATATTAGTGAAAGTATTCAACAGAAGAGGTAAATCTTGTGGTGGTAATTGATTATGCTAATAAAAATGTGGTATATGAATAGATTACCTGCTCCGCACAAGCCTGATGGCCTGCGACCACTGTGTATATTGTCTCTCTTCATTCTTTGCACGACACGTAAAGCTGTCATGGATACTTCATGGGTTTTGTCTCCGAATTCTAATTTATTAGCAAACCGCATTATATACAAACATGGATCTGAAATAAATATTACACTTCATTAACACCGTAAACTATATTGATGTGGCGAGAAACTTTGTATCGAATCCTGTCTAAGATGAAATTCCCAATGAGGATTTGCGCTTGTGGAAAAATGATTCAAAGATCATCAAATACTGTCGGACGGAGCTACTTTGAACACTTTCTGAAAATTTTTAATCATAGTTTGAGAGGTTCAGAATCAAAGTAGACACTGAAACTCATTCATTATGCCCTCCAATCCGAAGACATTATAAAAGAAAGATGGGAAAAAACTTTGTAAAGGATAAATTTAAATTCGACAAAATTTGGGGAATTTTTTGGCTGATTTTTTGCATTTTTCAAAAGTGGACTCACAAGAAGGGCATGAGGTCTGCGGAACACGGATCTTGATGAAACTTTAAGAATCATCTTAATTGTTTTGGTGAAAAATGAAGGTATCTCCAAGGGTTATGTCCAATGGGCCTCCAATCCCGAGGTACAGCTATGGATATTAGCATTGGCAGTACATATCTATATGTCTTTTTAACATGAGCTTATAGGGACAATGTTAATCTCCATAGCTGGATCTTGACATAGGAGACCCATTGGACTTAACCCTTGGAGATACCTACATTTTTTGCCAAAACAAGATGATTCCCAGAGCTTCATCAAGATCCGCGTTCTGCAAACCTGATGCTCCCCTCGTTAGTCCCTTTTGATTCTGAACTATCCATTTCCGTGTAAGAGGATCCTGATCGAGAACTCAGGGTACCACTCGTGATCGGGGACTCGGGTGGCACTCGTGACCGAGAACTTATTGTCAGTACTGGATCAGGATCATCATGCTGATGAAAACTCCAAGTTCATGAGAGGACATAACATTTCCTCCTCTTTATGAATCTGAGGTCATACATTTGTTATCTGGATTCCAAAATTTTTTTTTCGACTTTCTCAAGAATTTGGGGATGTTAAGGGAAAGCCGACGTTATTTTCGGACTTGGTGCACAATTTTACGAAGGAATTAGAGAGTCTGATCTCTGGAAGAGAGGGTACTTTATCCGTTTCGTTATGGACTGTGTATAATTGTTCCATATTTCTTACAACTAGATTCAGATGGATAAATTGAAAAATGTATTTACGCAGACCTCGACGCAGATAAAGACACATTCACCTAATTTTGTGGAAAATTTTAGAAATCGACGCTTTAAACAACTTATTCTTTGTTGTAAAAACACCACGAAAAACGAAAAAAAAACTCAACCATCGAACGAGGCTCAGCGCATCCTTGACAACTTTGTGCCTGGCGCGTTTTGCAAAAGCGTGCCAAATTCAAAGGTAACCCGCCACATTGATCAAAATAATCTCTACCAAGCCAATCTGCACTCGTGCAAGCGCTCAAATATCCTCAAATACACGAGTGCATATACATTATTTCCCTACAAGTGACAATGAACGGATAAGCTCAAAGGCAGGCATAGGATGAGAGCTAATTGACCTATTAGAGTTGGAAATGTTGCCTCGGCCCACTTCATTTGAGCAGCGTAGACTAGACTCAGAATTTCTGATGATGCGCTTTTATTTCCCGCTCGCAGAGCTGGCGACCGAAACCGAGAGGTACTCGAGTCATTCGGTTGTCTAATGAATCGAGTTGCCTCCGTGCTTTGATGCTATTTGAGAGACAAACTAATACCCGTAGGAGGTCGATGACCCGTAACGATCACACGAATCCATAGGATAGATTCCAGTGAGCACTCTGCAAAAGCTCAGCGATGAACAGGAATTCGTTGAAGACTAGTTGAATCACGAAGGGGACTCGTCTTCGTCTTAGCAAATAAATTAGATATATAAGTTGGTTAATCTAGTTCAATAGATGAATAGTGAGAGGGCTCTCCCTAAAGATAAGCAATGACCACGCGACCAAGAGGGGATTTTCGTCATAAGCAAGGAAAATTGAGCTAGATTTTTGCTAAGAAAAATACAAGCTGCGAAGAAAATACTTCGTATATCAAACCGGAAATCATGGCCAGGGTGCAGGATGAAAATTTTGATGCTCATTCGAGCAGAGAAAAATATGAAATACTGAGCTGGAAAATGGGATGAAACCTGGATGAAGGGCCAACTCAAGATAGTGAACTAGAATGATACTGAACGTATTTTGCGTTAAGAATTGAGACGCGTCTCGATTTGGGTAGAATAGTGTAGCTTCAAAGGTTCGAGCAAATAAGTGTATCTTGTGCAATTCATACATCCGAGAACTCGCAGCTTGAGCGCAACTTGAGCTGAGTAACATTGAATGAGATTTCAAGCGGTGGCATTGATTACATCGGATCACATTATCAATGTCACACATCGAGTTTTTCTCATAGCCTGGCGCGGCTGAAGGGGTTTCCGAAGGGGTTTTGGTGTCCTCGGATGAAACAAGGTGATTTCGATGTATTTTGATCCGCTGAATCCGAATTTCGATGGTAGAATGTCGCAAATCGATGCAAAAAAAATGTATTAACAATTTTCTATCAACAATTGAAAATTTCTTTAAATTGACGGGAAAAACATCTTTTAGGTTATTTGAATGATTCTACGTCGGAAAGGTCTCTTAACATTTTCCATGAAAATGCATAGTTTTCCCGGACAAAATTCATGAAGTTTTGAAAAAGTCGAAATTTTCAATTTTTGAGGAACTGCAGAACAGACGTGAAATGAAATTTTTTGATCTACCAAAGCTTAAAAGTTTCGTCTATGTGTCCACTTTGAGTAAAACCAACGAAAATCCTGGAAAAATGTAACACGTCTTTGTCAGTTGACGGACAGTTTCCCATGTTTTTGATCCCATCAATGCGTAAATTTGAGCGGTTCACACCTCGTCTTTGGCTCGTTGATGCTCACACGTTGCCTTAATCCATCGGCAGTCAGCAATGGTTCCCTCGGACCACTTTCTACACTTGCTAACATCTCTTTGTACCGGGAAATTCCGGAAAATTTGTAGGATTTTCCAAATTTTCCGAGAATTTGATCTTTTACTAGAATGAATCACCATGCCTTATTCAACTTACACATACCACTGTTATCAATGATGAGATCACTTCAAGATATATGAAAACTTCTATTGTAATGAGATATACCCAAAATTTGATACGTGTGATTTTCCAAGGATGTGTCAATAACATACAGTACCCATCAAAAATAATGGAACATCGATACTCGCACAAAAACATCGACTGCTCAAAAACTATTGGTCGTAAGGCAATTTTGGAAAAAGCATCTTAAAGATCGGAAAAAATGCTAACTTTTCATACACCTCAAAGAGTTTTTTCATGTCTTTTCTATGTGCAGTATTCACTGTCATAAAGTGAAATTTTTCAAGTCGCGTCAATCACCTGTGATTTTCACGGGTATGGACGGATCGAAAAAAACTCAACAGGATCTTGTAGGGCTTTCCAATACCTTCAATTTCTCTTTTTTCAAAATTCTCTACGATGATTTTAAGCCAAACAATCACTCTCGGACGATAACGATGAAATATGCGTGCTACCTGTATGGTTCCAAGGGCGTTCCGCCTTATCTTGATTAAACCTCGTTTGTAAACATGAAATATGACTTTGAAAAAATTTCAAACGACACATTATCGACGTGAAATTGTCGGAAATTTTAGAAAATGTAGATGAAACAACCTGCAAATGCGCTCCTAAAGAGCTACGTTCGATTCAAACACTATTTTGAGTGAAAAATCATAATTATATGAAGAAGAACGAACGTAGCTCTTCAGGAGCGCATTTGAGGTCAATTTCAACCACATTTTCTGAAAGTCCAGACCATTTTACATCGATCATGTGTCGACCAGCCGCCAGACTATCACTCGTTTTAGAGCTAAAATTTTCACTATATTCGTTGAGAACAACTACGATGAGGTATGAAAATAAAAAAAATTGTGGAGTATCATAATACTGTACAAGGAAAACAGCCATTATCTCCAAGTTTTGAGCTTCGTGTTGTGTATCAAGTGAAAATAGCAAAATAGCCACGCTCAAAAGCTTTTGAAGAGAAAATGAACATTCTTATCGATGAAGCTTCCGAGTAAACTCGTTTTTCTATAAAATCTTTAATAATCTACACATTTCTACAAAAAATTCTGAAAAAGAAATAGTCAATTGAAGAACTTCTGTACCATCGAAATTCCTTCTCTTCCTTTTCCACAGACACGGAGACGTTGATACTCAAGTTTCAAAGATTACCCAAAAATCTTCCATGACCCATCGCAAGTGCCAAAAATCCCGAGATAAAATATTACCATCAGAATCCAGGCCTTTCGACAAGGGCTCCCATTTCCGAGGGCAAACACCCAAAGAGATAAGGGCCACTGAAATAATAATGTATTGCGCAGGCGCATATCACTCGAGTTAAGGATCGTGTGTGTCGCTCCAACAGGGCGTATAGAAACCAGTGAACCGCTGCCGCAAGCTTCAGGAGAATTGCAAACAGTTCGCAGTATACCAGAGCACTTTGAGCTCGCAGCTTGACTCCATATGTAGAGATCATATTCTCGCACATCAAAGCTGCAGATAATAAACGAAGAATCGGATTCGACATCATCAGGAGCGCCGGGAGCGGCTAGCTTCGGCGCAAACATGGCCATGTCTAATCTTTATTCAAAAATAGCAACAAAACCGGTCAAACGATACCAGGACAATATCTCCGTCAGCCAGACAAATGCTTGGGTCCAAAATGGTAAGTGTAAATAATGGAATCTTATATACCGTGAAAGAGTACGCCGGCCGCTGTGAATTATATGCTCAGATATACGCCCATTTGTGCAAGCTCAACTGTCTAACTTCGCTGTGCAAGCTCAGCTTGTAGATGTTGTGTTTATACCCCGAGTTTTTCGAAAAATGTACTTGTTGGCAGTGGCAGACGAAATTTTGAGCATGAATAATTGAAGCATAATAGTTGTAGGTGACACAGTCTATGTAAATAACGAAACTTGCAAGCTCCGCTTTTGAGAACGCCCTCCTCCTCGCTCTCCTCGCTTCAAAATTCGAGGTTCATTCTGACGAGCTTCCTGCTGTTTTGTCTTGTTTACGGGATGCTAGCGAGAAAAAAGAGTCTTATAGGTAGTAGCTCTTATCTACTTGGTTTGCAGAAGATCACCCACTCCGCCCACCGGACGCACAAGTAAAATCCCACGCCTCTTGAGACAGAAAAATCTTTATACGGTACAGAGCATTTGTATATATATATATCTGTCGCACCGACCCCATAATGCGCGCGTCGTCATCGTCGCCCTATCATCCTCGCGCGCCTGCACCAAAAAAATCCTCACCATCCGCACGCACACTTGCAACACTCGAACCGTGTGCATGTGATTCGTGAATAGAATAGGCTGTCCGCGCAAGCGCTTTCAGCCAACGGGTCAAATCGTGGAAAGTGCTGCAGAAGGAAATTTGAGAGAAGAAATCCCCAGCTGCTGTCAGTTACCTGGAGGGTCTCTACTGTCAGTGTATTTTGTCATATTTTGCGAGGATGTAGCGAGGTTGTCGAAGAAACGTGAAAATTTCCCATGTCCTTGCGCGTGACGTGTGATACAAAAGGCTTGCGAGGATGTCGAGCTCGGACAATTTGTCAACCTCGTCGAGCCCGAGCGAGCTGACGACGTCTTCGTCCACGTCGTCGTCGCCTTCGCTGCACACGAGGAAAAGCCTCCTCCAGCAAGAGATGTTCGACTACCCGTATATGGATGGTACGCTATAATGCACATCTTCATCGTCGCTGTAATAACGCCTACGCTATACGCGCCTCCGAATTAACCTACATAACGCTCAATTGGACCACTTACGCCCAGACGCAGCCCCCCGAGTATATTTGAACTGGCACACCCGGGTTTTTCTCTTCCTTCTCAACTATTCTCATTACAAAAGGTCTTACATGGGCCTAAAAATCTTAGGGTATAGGTGACAGCTAACATGTCATGTTCATGTGATTGGAGAGACCTGAAAATTAGATGACCTACTTCAAGACTGAGATTGAGAATTGTGATAAATTGTTTCATGTTTCTTTCAGCGGAATCACCTAGCACCTTGTCAGGTTCACCACCTTTGGTCAGTCCGATCTCTTCGTCAATAGTTCTACAGCGAGAGGGAGTGATCAATCAGCCACTAAGCACACCTGGATCACCACTGTCTTCAATCGCTTCACCCATAACACAAAACTTCAATTTGTTATCCTTGGAGGACTGTACACAAGATCCCAACTGGCAGGCAACAAAGCCAACATTAAGAGAGCGAAATGCAGCAATGTTCAACAATCCGCTCATGGCTGATGTTCAGTTTGTCGTTGGCAATCCAGGTGGGTTGTGTTTACATCAAAAGAAACAAATATAAGAATTTTGTCCAATGCATTCCATTAACTCATTATTGATGTTTGTAGGACACACACAGACTATTCCGGCACACAAGTATGTACTAGCTACTGGTAGCTCGGTCTTCTATGCCATGTTCTACGGAGGCCTTGCAGAAAATAAGAAAGAAATTGAGGTTCCCGATGTAGAACCAGCAGCATTCTTGGCTCTGCTCAGGTAAATTCTGCTCATTTATAACATTCAATTTGTATCCATGAGCTTGGTGAATGATTTATTAAATTCTAGGTACATGTACTGCGACGACGTAAAACTCGAAGCTGACACTGTGTTAGCGACGCTGTACGTCGCGAAAAAGTACATCGTCCCACACCTAGCCCGCGCCTGTGTTACTTTTTTAGAGACAAGTTTGAACGCAAAAAATGCGTGTCTACTTCTCAGTCAGTCCCGGCTGTTCGAAGAGCCTGATCTGATGCAGCGCTGCTGGGAAGTGATTGACGCCCAAGTAAGTCCGAACATAAAATCATTGAGCCTTGGCAGGCGACAAGCACCTCCGTGTGTTTCTGAAATTCAATGTATATATCGTGCACTGAGTTGGAACTCTGATGAAGATTCGTTATCTGAAAATCAACTACAAAGGTGGCCGGGCCAGCAAATCGACGAAGATTCTCTTAGGGATTCAGAAAAAGTCAACTTTCGTTCGGGTGACAAACTATTATTTGCTTCTTATCCTTCGAGCTTGTCTGAAAGCAATTGTTTCTTATTCGACGTCAAATTGAATAATACATCGAGACACTTTGCTGAACTCAGTCGCACCCGAAGCGAACCACAATCCTTAGATCGTAGACTTGATATTGAGGTCATTCAGAACATCACTTATGAAGATAGCTTTTCGGAGGATTGTAAAGAAATTGAAAATAACTTTGAATTCGGATTCTGTCGTGACAATAATTCTGAAAACTTGACTGTTTTTTTTAACGAGAGTCATTGAAAACTCGTCATGATTTCCGCCGATATTGGACTCAATTTGTTGTGAAATCACGTTCATCAGACAGTAGTCGTACTGCTCAGACACATACGTAATTCTAGATCATCCGTTGTATTCGAGAGAACAATAATTCTATTTTCATTAGAGTAAGATTAATGAGCTGCCAAAACGCACAAAATACGTTTTTTCAATCACTGTTTGGTAAAGATTGAAAATGGATGAACTAATCCATGACTGTGTTTCATATAGTTGATATGCAGTGTACATATAACACCATTAGTCGACGCGAAATATCAGAGATTCATTCAATTTTTTGTGATGTACATTATAAGGCTGTGTTCATTCCATGGAATGCTAAGAATGCAATTATATCGTAAGATATTGTCAAGATGTTACAAAGTACAAGATGAAATATAATAATTTTTTGTAAACAAAACGTGTTTATATTTACTTGCACCTGAGCGATCACATCAGTTGCTATCTCATTCAAAAGGTCACTTATGACTTTCATCATATCAAAAGTTTCTACAAATTTGAATTAAAATCGTTTCTCGTAACAAGAAGAAAAAAAATTCGATTTTCCGACTTTCACTAAAAATTGACTTGAAAAATCGTACAGTAAAGACATTAATTTTTTATGAAATCCGTTGGATGAACAAGCCTACAGATAGAATCTCAAACCAGACTAAATCAAATATTAGTTGAATCTTTATCCGAAAAGTGACCGAAAGTATTTTATGCAGGCAGAGATGGCTCTTCGCTCGGAGGGTTTTGTCGAGATCGACATTCACACGCTGGAATCGGTATTACAACGAGAAACGCTCAACTGTAAAGAAATTCATTTATGGAGCGCGGCTCTGAGGTGGGCTCAAGCGGAATGCCAGAGGCAAGATCTGGAACCAACTTCGTGTAACCAAAGACAATTGCTAGGTGAACTATTTCAACATTACGAATTTTGAAGGAAAATTTCTTTTGATGAATCGAGGATAATCTTTCCAACTCTCACTGCAGGCTCGGCGTTAAACCTAATCAGACTTCCTGCCATGAGCTTGGAGGAGTTTGCCAACACCGTTGCTCAAACGGGAATTCTCACCCAGCAAGAGACCATTGATATATTTCTCCACTTCATAGCAAGTTCAAAGCCTCAGCTTTGTTTCCCCACCAAACCTCGTCAAGGGTTGAAAACACAGGTGGGTAATTTATAAGAATACCGATTTTTTACGTCGTTATCTAGTTCTTCTTCTGTCAATTCCCGAAAATAATCAATTTAAACACACAAGATTGTTTCAACTTTAACAGGTCTGTCATAGATTCCAATCGTGCGCATACAGGTCGAATCAATGGAGATACCGTGGCCGCTGCGATTCAATTCAATTTAGTGTGGACAAGCGCATCTTTGTCGTAGGTTTTGGTCTCTACGGAAGCTCATCCGGTGCAGCAGATTACAACGTGCGCATAGAACTCAAAAGACTTGGTCGCGTTCTCTCCGAGAACAACACCAAATTCTTCTCCGATGGATCGAGCAACACTTTTCATGTGTATTTCGAGAATCCGATACAGATAGAACCGGAAAACGTGTACACGGCCAGTGCAATCTTGGATGGTGGCGAGTTGAGCTACTTCGGACAGGAGGGAATGTCTGAGGCAACCGTAGGAAGTGTCACTTTCCAGTTTCAGTGCAGCTCTGAGAGTACCAATGGCACCGGAGTTCAAGGAGGACAGATACCCGAACTCATATTTTATGGACCCCCTTCGGATGATTGACGTAATGCCGAGGGAATGACAGCCTGAGGAAGGCGAAGCCGCTGCTGCTCACCCAAGCGCGCCTACAATTTTGTCTAATAGATTCTATTTTTGAGCCGGCCGGCAAGCGCTAACTTTGGGTGAGAGTCGAGGCTCGAGTGGTGAATCGACGAAATTTGCGTGATGGCGTGTCGATTGCGTAGAATTGAGTATCTTTCGATTTTATCCAAGTGCAATGTATATTTCTCTTTAAAAGACGGTCGGACGGTCGAAGAAGCCGGAGACGTGGTGCAAGTCGTATTGTTAAATCGTCGATTCTCACTTGATACTCTGAGCAAGTGGACTAAAAATATGCACTTTTTGCGCTAACTTCTATCAACATTAGCTTAGTTGATTAGTTAGAGATAGCAGTTATTGTTATGATGAAGACTATCGATTCTCGTTTTAATGGTGAAGCATTTGTTTTTTTATTGTGCATTAGAACTGAGGAATTTTTCCCTCTATATGTGAACTTTTATTACGGTCATTGGTTCGCATATTGATCAGCCTTTGTGCAGAGTCTTTTGGCATTTAGTAACTTAAAACGACAAGGGATCATGTTTTCCAAAAAAATATGCCATGATGAAATTTAGCGCAAAATGGATGATGTATCATATCTGATAGATCTTTAAATATATTCCTTGGAGTTACTGCACATATAATCGCGTACTGATATCGATTAAAGAATAATTTTTTTCTACTATACATGACCAGAAATTATTAATAACTAATCATTTGTCTTCAATCCTTCATGAATTTGGGTTCAGAAGATGTATTTATGTTGGTTATCCAGACATCATTGCATTGAGTGAATGAGTTGTTACATCTTGTGTAAATATTTTTATGTACCCAAGGATTGCTTTGGAGAAGTTGATGAAAAATCTTACAAAAACCATTCAAAAATTATATAAAAGCTGTGGTACTTCAAATTCTATATCTAATATTAACAATCATACTCCAATACTGTATTACTTCGTACTTAAGGAAACGATTGGAGAAATCTATGGAGTTGATTACAGAACTTCTTGTGTCAAGACAAGAAAGAAGTACTTTATTCATATTATGACATGTACTTGTCAATTTGAGTTTGTTGTAGCTGATCATTTGTCTGTTAGTTGAGGCTATTCTATGAAAAGTATCAAGGAGAGCTACGACCTTTTTTAATTTGTGCCAAAATAAGTTCTTACGAAAGCCAAGTTAGTTCAGAATGTGGAAAGGTAACATACTATTCTGAAGATTCATGCACATTCTCAATGTTTATTTGTTCCGGATATCCGAAAACGTCGGTCACATTAACTCTTCTATGATCTGAATCGCCCCCATCAAAGAGCAAGAATGTATAAATATTTCAAAAAAGCACAATATTTTTTGCAATGAGCACGTTTTTGTTAAGACGAGAGACTGTCTCAGAAGTAGAAGAACTGTTCATCATGTCATGACTTGTATAATACAGTACAAAAGTGCTTTTAGATGTATCAAATTTACATGTAAGTGCTGGAAGAAATATAAGCAATGATACAGTTAGAATTGTTTTGATTTCGTTGGAAAATGTTTAAACCTTTCTATCCTTTTCCTGGAATTCAAGGTAAAACTTTATGTTTGCATATCTCAGTAGATCAAATTTTCATCATGATCCAAAATCCGTTTGACCTCATTTTAGGTCGCTTTCAACCACCCATCCATCCCACATGATTTAAACCAGTAACAAATAAGGTTCCACTATAAATCAAATGTTCTTTGCCATAAAGATCTCTTAAACGAGTCAAGTAATGTGTGGCACACCGCGTGGCTACTAGCCATTTGATACTGTAGAGTACCGTGTATGAGGGTCAAAGTGTGTGAATAAGAGCATACTCACCTACAGACGGAATGTTGATACACAAGGCTTGAGTGAATCGAAGGTAGGTTCTTCCTAGTTCATGCACGCAAATTTGAAGTACATCACTGATATCAATTAGCATATCTGCAATAAAAATTCACCTTTTTTGTACATAAACATCAAAGCCCAAAGAATATCCTCAACATACTACATTGTTGAAAGCTCAAATTGTTATACAGTATAGTAGCTAATCTCATAAATTTTGAATCAAATGACTAATTGAGGGTTCATGATTGCATCAAAACATAGAGGAATGGCTTCAAAGCTTTGAAAAGTTTTAAGCTATAAATGGATAATGCTTAAACACTTTACTAAGCCCAAAAGTTGTCATAAACAAGTTTTGTGTGATGAAAAGAGACATGTTGTATGTACCTGATTAGAACACTTTCTGAATGTTTATTTAGAGGATGCTTGACAGTGACATGTCATAACTACTTTTTTTAAGCAAATTAAATCTTAGAATCATTGTTTCTCAAGAACTTGAGCAAGCAGTAAGACACAATAAATTTATGAATTTTTTTGGAATCAAAGTGGAAGTGAAGGCACTTGAGAGACAGAAAATATACTTACGCGCTGTGCCCTCTGTTCTACATGTAATGTAAACACAGGCTGCATGATTGTGAGCTTGTTTCCTTCCTCTAGTAAGATGACGATTCAAAGCCATTTTGTAAAAATTAACTGATGTATCTATACAGTGCTGATTGAGCCTGTGAAATAGTAAATTTTATATTAATCTGCTTTGTTGATATAGGTATCGTACTCATTTGCATATACTCACTGTAGTTGTCTGCATAAATGCGTGATACCTTTGCGAGCATTTTGTAATGTTATTTCTCTTGACTCTTTACCACTGACAAGGTATCCTGTGAACAAAACATTGCTTTTACAAGTGTTGAGAACTCTAGCCATTGGTTTGTATTGATTATACCTGCTCCAAATCCTGTTGCTCCACCAGAACTTTCATTGGAGACAAATTGACCAAGCATCATCATGTTACCAGACGGAGTTTCCTCAAATGCTGTCTCACTGACAATGATTTGGTCCTCCAGGACGAAACCACATTCTGTGCAGACAGCATCTCCGCGAGCTGGATCTGTCTCGATGTTGGTTGAGCCACAGTTCTTACACTTTCCTCCCGACATCTATGTATAATTGAATAGGTAAGAATTGTCATACTTCCATAATCAATTAAAAAACGTGTGACATGTTGTATGAAAATGATGTCACAGGCCACAGAAGTGAGAGGAGACAAAATGCACAATTGTTGCTTTCCATCTGAATGAGTTTAAAATATTTTAGAATATAAAATTATAAACAATAAAATTTATACTAGAAGCACACTTGTGAATGATGCTGTGATACTTATGATGGAAGTGAATAAAATGCAATTGTTTATCCGAGATTCTAACCCTGATGAAATCCAAACAGATTTTTGACTTTACTGTGATAAGACGAGATGACATACCTTGAAAATCCTTTAGGATTCTGCGCGAACGATAAGGAGTTCAAGAATTCTTTCGAAACAGATGAAAGATCAGTAGAATTCAAATGTTTAAAGTTGAAAGAACAATAAAGACATTGCACTATAGCTCAGCAGTCTCTCAGCCAGCACGCAACGGCTGCCGCAACAAACTGTGTGGGTGTGGAAGTGTGGACTGTGGTGGTGGACTTGTGTAACCCAACCCAAACTACGAGCTTCTCGGCAACACCAGAAAGTGATATTATCGACTAGCAGAGGTATTTACATTATATGCATTTTACTTTTTCTTTTTTATTTTGTTATTACATATCTGATAGTCATGAAATTAGATTATTGGATTCCCAAATGTTCCCAAAGTATACTCAAGATAACTGCCAGAAATGGAAGGAATGGAATTTGACCATCTCAATTGAGTCTACTCATTTTTCTTGATATGCCAATTCAGTGTGCTTGTAGAGAAAGTTATCGTCTATAGTTAGCACATTGCAATAATGTTCATAGATACCAAAGAAGTCCTTACATTTAACCTTATATCCAACTAATGAGTATGCAGTGCAAGCAGACAAACCAACTCATCCTCATCCTCATTTCTTGTTCACCAACTCTATTGGACCACTTGCAACTGATTCATGGACGAACTTGTAAAAATCGTTTCAAACTATGTAATCACAAAGATTGCCCATGTGTGGCGAATTGTTCGGTATTTTAATCTGCTCAGATATTACGCAGGAGAGTCAAACAGTTCCTATCTTCAATGTTGTTCATCCATCCCAACAAATGAAAATGTAATGGTCTTAGTAAGAGTTTTCAGAAACCATTTTTATTATATTACACTGCTTTGAAAATCAGCTGAATTTCCAGCTTGTTTACATAAAATAACAATTTCACTGATAATCTTCCAATAATATCTAATGAACTAGCATAAATATAGGGAACTACTTCAAATCCTTCAAAGCCTTCAACTCCTTCAAATCCTCCTCATCAAGTGTTGGTGGGATGTAGTTGAAATATAATAGTTCACCCTGCAATATCTTTAACAAAACAAGTTTGTACATTTTTTTGTAAGTCTCAGATAACATAACATCACAATGAATCGTGAGTACTCACTGCTGTACAAGTCAAGACAAAGGTTGCTACACCAAGAGCCAGATGTAGATTGTATTTTTTCTGCTTCTTGGAGTAGTGTTCATTCCAATCACCTTCTGGGACACATGCCTCATCAAATGATCCACGCGTATCATTTTTCATGTGGTGGTATTGATCAAAAACTTCATCTTTACCACTTGAAGAGTGAGCAAAACGAGTTGCTACAACCCCTGTATGAGAATTTTAGTGTTTGAAAATTGTACATATTCAAGATTAAATATCATGATTCAATCTGAGTGTACCCAACAAAGTTCTGCATGATTATGAATCTTGCATGGATCCTTAATCAAATACATCATATTCAAGCTCAGCTACTATCATTTTTCATCATTCCACTCAGTCAAGTCAGGAGATGAATTGTAGAGGTGGAAAGGAATTGAAGAATTTTTGTTTTGGTACGACAGTAATCATGTCAAATGAGTTCGATAAGAATTACATAACAAGCATTAAGAAGCGAACAAGTACTCACCTCGTGGGATCATGCATCGTGCAGCAGGTCGTAAAATGTGGTTCATCAACATTGTTGGAAATTATTATTTGTTAGAGCAACGGTGAACAATACTCCTCGTTGACAAGACGAGCAGACAGAGTTCCGAAAAATTTCTCTGTAGGCAAATCGACCTAGCTTTTTCCTACGAGTTGACGAATGTGCGCATCCTCCCCCACTCTCGACCCTTCCATAAGTTCCATACAACGACCGCGGTTTTCGAAATCTGACCCGGGCAATCAAATTCAAAGTTTTCTCTATCTTCTGCTAGTTATTTCTACGAGTGAATTGAGACGATTTCGAGGTCAATGAGAATCACAAGCTTTTTTGTAGAATGATCCATATATAAATTTCAAGCTCGAATGGACAATTTTTCGTAACTGATAGATTTCAATTTCAGTTCAGGATTGCAAAAAAAATGTAATCAGAATCACCAAATATGAAAGAATTGCGAGATGAAGCAAGGTAATCAATTGGATTATGCATAGACTGCAACGACCTGCGATTTGAGAGGTATCAATTTATTATTCTCTAGAAAAAACGTAACACATCGGGGTACGCAACCTTCGACCTACACTACCCGTCAAAATTAATGGATCACGGATGGCCTCAGTGAATTAACGATTACTCTGGTTCATTTCATCGTAGAGGAATTTTGAAAAAAGAAATTTAAAGATCAGGAAAAAGTCTATCGATGCATGCCCTTGAGATATTTTTACGTCCCTTTCATGGCGCTATAGAAGACGATGAAAAACCAACTTTTTTTTCTTAAATCAAATACCTGTAGTTTTGACGGGTGTTATCCGATCGCAGAATTTCTCACGGTATCTTGTATTAGCTCTTTTCAAGACCTTCATGTTTCTTTTGCAATTCCACATGGGCTGCTTACGGAGATACCGAGTCATGCGAGTCTATTATTTGCTCTTGCTCTGTTCTAGTGCAAAAACGCATGGAAAAATATTATGGCACATGAATTCGACGTAAAATGATCTCATCTTTCAGAAAATGCTATCAGATTCTGACCCGAAAGTGACCTAGTAGCACTTTTTCAGCATTTGCTCGGAAAATAAGATTTATTGAAGATAGCCTCTTCAGGCTACATGCGGGACAAAATCTAGTAGCATTTTCTGAAAGATGAGTTCATTTTACGTCGAATTTATGTGTCGTAGTATTTTTTAAGCGTTTTTGGACTAGAACAGAGCAAGAACAAATGATGGACTTGCACGACTCGATATCTTGGTATCTCCATAAGCAGCCCATGTAATGAAAAGTTTCCTTCGCAAGCTCGTTACTCGGGCAGGAAAGGTCGTATAGAGGACTTTAAAAAAAGGAACATGAAGGTCTTGAAATGAGCTACAAGATCCCGTAAGAATTTTCGCGATCGGATGACACTCGTCAAAACTACAGGGGTTCGACTGAAGAAAAAAAAAGTTAGTTTTTCATCGTCTTCTATGGCTCCATAAAGGGCACGTAAAAAATATCTCAAGGGCATGCATCGATAGAATTTTTTCTGATCTTTAAATTTCTTCTTTCAAAATTCCTCTACGATGAAGGAAATCAGAGTATAATCGTCAATTTACATAGGCTATCCGTGATCCATGAATTTTGACGATTAGTGTACAGTACCGTTCAAAAGTTCTCGATGGGTGATCCCTCAAGTACCCTGAGTTGCAACAGTGATAAGTCGAGTTCCAAGCGTCGTAAGGAAATTTCAAAAAAAGCATCTCAAAGAGCAGAGAAATACCAACTCTTCATGGGTTTAGATGATTTTTATCGAATATTTTCGAAGGTCCCATACGCTGATGATAAAATAGAAAATCTAAAAGTTTTTTACTTTCATCAAGACACCTGCAGTTTTAATAAGAATCAAGATAAGGCAATTCTGAAAAAAGCATCTTGTAGAGCGGAAACAATGCTATGTGTAGCTATTTTTTTTATCATTTTTTACGTCCCGAGTATGAAGGCGTGCGGGCTGTCCACATTCCCAAAATCATGGTTTTTCACCGTTTCTGTGGCGTTTCCGGTGATAAACAGTCATTTTGGGCCTCTAGACAGCTCTCACGCGCGGTACGTGAAGAATAATCAAAAAATGGCTGCGCATAGCATTTTTTCCGCTCTACAAGATGTTTTTTTTTTCAGAATTTCCGTGGTTTATTCGCATTAAAACTGCAGGTGTCTCAATGAAAGTAAAAAATCTTGAGAGTTTCTATTTTTCCATTAGCGTGTAGGACCTCCAAGAATATTCGATAAATATCATCTAAACCCACTCAATAATACATTTTGATACAAGGGCGTAAAACGTTTCATTCGCATCCGAGTGATGGGTGTCCGGCGCGAACCGCAGGCGAGGGTCGGATTCATCACTCGGACTCGGAATACTTTTCGATAAACTGTGAGTGAAAGTCGACAAACTGTGTGCAAAGTGCACTTCTACGCACAGTGTATTGAAAAGTTAGTAGAATAGAATAGAATTTATTTTCTTGTACAGCCCGGTGCTTTTTACAATGTCATTTTCCAAGTCTTCATATTACAGTCATCAATACAATAATAATCGTATATATACATATATTACACATGAGGTTCCTTGCTATTTCGCCACTTTGATTCATGTCACTTGGTGTTCTGCTTCCTTTGCCAATTTCTCAAAAGCTTGGGCATAGCGGCACGTGCCAAGGTGGATTTTGCCCTTCAGAAGTTTCAACAGATTGTTCTTGAGTGTTTCTTCATCTGAGTCTTTTCCTGTCCATTCCTCTATTGCTTTTTGCCATGCTGTATCTATCTTCCTCCTTGCTTCCTGGCATTTCCAAATAAGTACTAGGTCTTCATTTTCCAGTCCACACACGCTGCATTTTCTATCCTTGAATCCTTTCTCTCCTTCCTTACTTACACTGCCACATCTGATTCTTGCCTACTGCTCTTTCAGCGACCCCTCAATTTCTTTGTTTTGCCAATACTCCTTTTGACCGGCTGTCTCTTTCACCGATTTGTAGTATTTCCAATATTCCGATTCGGCTATTTTCTTCCAGTCATTCTGTATTTCTTGATCTCGTCTTGTTCTCAAGAGTCTGTTTATTCCTTTCTCTATTTGCTCCACGTTGCCAGTATTTCTCATCCTTGCTATGATGGTTCCGTCTCCAACCTCTTCGAAGGCGCTATTCATTTCCGTCGCCCATTTCGACGGCTCCCTGTTCGCGAGCCCTCTCAACTCCTCGTTGAGACAAATTTTCGGCCATATTTCATCTCCCATTTCTATGACTCTTTGGGGATAATTGCTCGCTCTTCGTTTTGTTTCCAGTTCGATTCCGTTGAGTCCTGTTTCCATCCTCCATATGTAGTCTGGCGTATTGATGTTCAAACCCAAAGCCATTTTCGCTACTCTGGCTTGTAGTTTTTCTGCCTCTTTCCTCCGCGTCCAACCCCAGATCTCGCTTCCGTATAAGCTTCCTAATTTTGCAAGAACGTTCATGAGGTACAGCCTTCCTTCCGCTTCTGAAACCAGCTTGGCTTTCCTGGAATTTCCCCTCCACCTCTAGATGAAATCTTAGCCTTCCATCCATGATCATAGCAAGAATTTTGTAAATAATGTTGAGCAGCGATATCCCTCTGTAGTTTCTTGTAATTTTCTCATCTTCACTTTTGGGTATAGGGTAAATTTGAGCCAGTTTCCACTCATCAATGAACTCACCTTTGTCCCAGAGTTCATTGAGTAAATCCGAGAGTTCCTGTTTCCACCTTGGGATCAAATTCTTGTAGAACTCGCCCTTTACCCCATCTGGGCCTGCCGCTTTTCCATTTTTCAGTTTTGACAAAGCCAGTTTCAATTCTGCCATGCTTAGTTTCCTGTTCATCTCACTCTCTCTTTCAGTCTCGCATGTACTTCCCTCGAATACATGACCCTCGTGTTCTATTTCTCGCTGCTGTCCGCCTTGAAGTAAATTTTCAAAATGTGCTTTCCACTCTTCCTTCGAGATATCCGCTCCTGCTGCGTTCTTTCTCGGTCTGTATGTTTTTAATCGCTTACCAAAATTCAGTCATGTTTCTGCTCTCTCTTACTTTCCGCCATTTTTCCTCTGCTTCCTTGCTTTTCCTATCTTGCTTGAGTTTCCAGAGAGTCCGCCTCTCGCTTCGTAATATTTCTTTATTCCTGTCTGTTTTATCGGCCAAATACCTCTTCAAACAGCTCCATACTACTTCCTCTGTTCCCTGATTCCCACTGAAAAATTCCTGCTCCTTGTTCCGACTTTGCCAGTGTATTCCTCCTGTACCATGCCTGCACTCCGTGTTGCCTCCCATATGCACTCCTTTAGATTCCGCCACCTTTCCTCTGCATTACATTCTGTTAGCCCTAAGTTGTTTTCCAAGTCTTCCAATCTTTCCTCGTATTCTATTCTACACTCTTGCTTCCATATTAGTTTACTGCTCAAGTGAATTACTTCCTGCCCAGCTTCCTCACCGTCCGTGTCCGGGGGCTCCTCTGTTTTAATTTCAAAGGTGAGGGGTAGATGGTCCGACTCTGTTCAGGCACTCTCCCACAGTTTTTCTACGAGGTTTCCCCATTCGTCTTCGCAGTCTATCACATAATCTATGACCGAGCCTCCATCTCCCACGTATGTAAACTCCCCGTGCTAGTCTCCTTCTGTTCTTCCATTCCGTATTTCTAGCCCATGTTTCCCGCAAAAGTTGAGTAGCTTTTCACCTTCTCTGTTCATTTTTCCATCTTCTGAGTTTTTCAAGCCTCGCTCGTCTACAACCCGTGCATTCAGGTGTCCTGCAATGATGACGGCTTTCCCTGTGCACGACTGGCTCTCCACCTGTTTTTCCAGACAGTTTAAAAATTTCTCCATTGTTGTAAGTTCCGATTAATGCGTATTCACTGTTTCCTCTGGCCCTCAGACCTACCATTGTTATTCCAAACTCCCAAATTGTCGCTGAGATACCTTGACTGAATTTCTTCCTTATTCCAACTAGTAATCCTCTTTTAGCTCTGCCTTTCTTGTTTTCCCTTACCGCTTCCTTTGTTTTCCAGAGGTAGCCTTTGTCCAAGTACCTCAACATGTCTGCCTCCCTGCTTGCCTCTACCCACGTTTCCTGCAAAATGATCACATCGAATTCCTTCAGAAAACCCCAAACATCTCCTATTTTATAAGCTCCTACTATATTCCATGAAATTATTCTTGTTACTGTGAAGGCGTTCTTGCGCTCCTCTTTGAAACTTTTCCCATTCTTGCCTTACCAAGTTCCCGTTTTCTTCGCTCCAACTGAACCACTCGTCGTTGATCCTGACTTTCAGATGATTTATTTGTACATCCTTCCATTTCCAGTATTCAATATCCGCTTTCTCTCTGGTCCACTTCTGAATTTCCATTTCCCTTGGGGTTAGGGTGTCCTCCAGTTTTATGTTCATATTTTTCAGCAGCTCTCTCCTTTTTATGACTTCCACCTTGTTTACCATTGTGCACATATTTGCTACTAAATTTCATACTCTCATTTTCAATTTCAAAATCTTTACAGGGTAATTAATCTTACTTTACAGGAATTTACTAAACTCTGTTTTACCTGATTGTGTCATAGCTCTTTCTGGATTAATGACGCCTTTGAAAAGTATGTCACGTTTCCTATTCAACCGCTCTCTCCTTTCTTCCTGCAATTCCTCCTCCGTTAATAGTTTTGGTTTCCTTTCGTTGAGTTCCCTGTCCCTCCTCTGACGGTCTTCCTCTTGTCTTGTGTCATCATCTACCTGTTCCTATATGACGCCCCCCTGTGGTTGCTGTTGCTGTGGTTCCTGCTGTTCAGGCACGTTGATACTCTTATTCTCAGTTCTCCTCTGCTGTGCTCTACCCTCCTCTCTTTTTATCCCTCGTACCACCTCCCTCTGCAGTAATTTGACAGTGTCGCTCATACCTTCCAATTTGCTCTCTGTTTCTATTCTCCAAACTCTCTCCTTCCTAGTTGTTCCTTCTAACGTTTTGATTCTTTCTTCAAGTGCAGAAATAATGTTGTTGGCTTCATTCCTCTCATTTTGCCTGTCGGTGTCACTCCTGCTACATTTGTCCTTCCACCTCTGAATTTCAAGTTCTTTATCTATCCACATATTTTGAAAGCTTTCTTCAAGCTTCTCTATTCTGCTGAGGATCAGCTGGTCTGTTGCTGTATATGTGACGTATGCGAGCTCTCTCACATACGCACGATTCTACACACTAGAGTGAGTGCACAGGCGCGACGCGCTAAATACGAAAGTATAGCTTGCCAGCGCTTTAATGTTGATACTCCATAGAAGCCTGCTTGCGACACCGCGTAATTCATGTTAGATACATCGTACCGGGAATTTAGTTGCAGATTCTTACGGCGCAGTTTGGCCGTTTAGCAGCACTCCAAAGATCATACATATCGGTTAATAATCAAACGTGCGGAACGTTAATTTTCTATCACACAATATCGCACCCGGACTAAAAACGGTAGACGTTCGCTCCCTATGCATAAAAAACTATACAGTTTCACAGAGCTCATTTTAGCGAGGTTGGAACAATATTGTTTAGAGTACTTCGACGTCACTACATTGCGCACGTAATGCACTCTTATTATCAAATGAAAAATAGTAAACATTCGAATTATATCAAACAGTATTCACTAACCATTTATTCAGGTCACGTCAAAATCCTATCTTTCGTATGTTAAACTAGCGCGCAAGACCCCTTAAAAAGGCTTATAAATATCGGACTAAACTGGCCACGGGGCACGTATATTCTGATCATTGTCGAGACTACACGCACGCACTCTCAGCATCTCTCAACGTGTGTGTTTCCATCCGAATCAAACCCTATCGATCCCAATGCTCGGAATGAGCATTGGAATCGATAGGGTTGGATTGAATTAGGAAATTTTCCAATCCTGTTAGATAGTATTGAAGTCGATTGAGATGGATTGAGATATCGAAATTCCCAATCCTCGAAGGTATTGAATTCGATTGAGGAGAATGGGATACCGGATTCTGAATACTGCTATTCAGTATTGGAGTCGATTGAGGTAATAGGATATAATGCCTACGGTGTGTATTGGAATCGATTGAAGTGGATTGAGATATTGGAATCCCCCATCCTGAAAGATAGCATCGAAGTCGATTGAGGAGGACAGAATACCGGATCCTGAATACTGAAAGTCAGTATTGAGGTCGATTGAGACTGATTGAGATCTCGATGTTCCCAATATTGAAAAACAGTATTGGAATCGATTGAGGCAGATAGGACTACGAAATTTCAATACTGATATCCAGCATTCAAGTCGACTCAGATGAAAAGGATATGAGGTCTCCAATGCTTCCAGTCAGTATTGAGGTTGTTTGAGGCGGATGGAGATCTCGATGTTCCCATTACTGAAAAACATTATTGGAATCGATTGAAGCAGATCGGACCATATTATAGCATGTCAATGCTATTTTATGGCATGAGAAGATTAAAATCGCGATAATCTATCAAGGGGATCAGCATTTTTACAGATAGAACATTGGCTTCCGAATACTGGCAGTAAGTATTGAGATGGATTGGCAATCTCACTCTCAGTGCAAAAAGTCTGTATTAGTGAAGATTGGTCTATACTGTTTGAATCCTGATCAATATCATTCATCGTTATTGAACTCCAATCTTCCTCAATCCTGAAAGTCATGTTTCAAATTCATCATGAGATTCTAGATTCAGAACGATTGTATGTATTTCAATCGAACCCAATCGAACTTTTGCAGCAGGCTCCTGAGTTTCCTTGAGAATTACAGAAAACGCGTATTACGTCGCGCAGAATGAGACTCATCTGTCAAATCTTAGAAGAGAGAATGAAGATTCTACATGAACTATCTCAGAGATTGGCATTACACGGATCTTTCATCACTGCAAAAACGTCTAATTTTATGCTGAAATTTGACTTTATCCATAAGATCATTTTGATCATGCTCAAATCAAATTCAATCTCGAAGAATCTTTCGTTTTGGAATGGATTTTGAACAGATTTTCATGATTGAAAATTATTTTTTCAGTCCTCTTGAAAATCGGAGAAAATCTGCAAGCCTTATAATCATTTATGATTTGATCTATGATGGTTAAGTACTGTGTTTTTCAATGAGAGGTTGGCTCATGTGGGAGAAACCCATGTCCAGATTTGAGATGAAGATGATGGTGAATTCATTGAGCTATAATTACAAGAGCTCGAGGTGGCGGAGAGTGTGTCCGCATCGTGCGCGATCCACGCGGTAAATGACTCGAGCAAGGCCATGCCTGCGTCTCGGAACCGCACGGCTATGGAGATATATAGATATAGTCCTAGAGTTGCGGCGTCGAACGCGTGAGCGTGTAAATGCGTGCATGTGTGTGTCGCAAACATAAGTAAGACGGTGTGTACAGAAACATCCTCCCACCTCGGCAGAAAATATAATGATGGATGGGAAATCATATTTGTGATAATTTCATTGGTTAACAAAAGAGTGAGAATGTGTAAAATCGTATCAAGGGATCAGTCTGAAATCTGTAAGCTAAGAAAAAAGGGAAAATCATAATTCATCTAACAAATAGATCAAGAAACTATATTATAGTCTTTTGCAGTGCTATAGCACGAAATGAACTACGCACTTCACTTCCGAACAACAAACACAGTTCATTCGTTTTCTTCTGATGGTCGAAAAAGCTTGATGAGCTTGACGATTGGGTGGACCAGAGTAGTTGAAGCTGTGCGAACCTGCAAAACTCGAACCTTGCCATCCTGGCTTGGAAAAGTCTTGATAATACGAGCGAGAAGCCATGTCGCTCGAGGTGTGATCTCGTTCCTTACTGAAACCATGTCACCTACAGCAAAGTTGGGTTGAAAAACGGTCCATTTATTGCGCTTATAGAGCGTCTGCAAGCACTGATGGGAACAAGTTTCCTACAGCTGTTGAACCATTTGTGTAGTGAGTTTCCAGCGTTGCAGAGGTGATATTTTGTCATCTGTGATTCTGTTCTCAAGGAGCAATAGAGATGGCTCTCCAATGAAAAAATGCGAAGGAGTGAGCGCTGCTAGATCTGGAGGATCATCACTTGAGGGCATAAGCGGTCTTGAATTGAGGCAAGCTTCGACTTGGTCAAGTACTGTCTTGAATTCCTCTCAAGTGAGCAAGGTTTCTCCCACTACCCTCTTTAGGTGGTATCTCGCTGCCTTGAACCCTGCTTTTCAAATTCCTCCTAAATGTAGGGCTGCGGGTGTATTGAAACCACGGTGTCTATTACGAGAGTCACGCCGAATTCCAGATGGTTTCCTGTTTTTTCCCTATGGAATTTTCTGGAGTTCTCGTGAAAGTTCTTAAAAGGAAGAAAGTCGATATGTTGGATGAATGCTATTGTCTTCATTTGGAAAAATACGAACAATGAATACCACCAGACTAATGAAACATTTTTCATAACACAGAATTGGAATTGTGATGGAAATATTTCCCTAAACATTCAGTAAAAAGACAGTACGTGCAATATCATCAGACAAATCAACCATCGATCACACTAGAACGAAATTATAATGAGGATATTTTTCCAAGCGTTTGGCGACAATTGTAAGAATCAAACGAATGTATTACATACATTCACGCACGTCGCCTCAGGGAAGAAATCTTCTCATCTACTCTAGGAATTCTCGCCGGTGAAATGTAGCATTTCTCATAGTCTCTTCCCTCTCATCAATCAATTCTTTCAGCTTACGTGCAGTGTCTTCTTTTTCTCTCTGCTCCTTAGTTTTTTTTAGTTTTCTTTTCGTTCCTGCTGAAGATGCTCTTGGTAAAGACTACTGGCATTCCGAGCATAATGGATTATTTTCTTTCTGATTGGAACATCATCGACATCACCCAAAAGCTTGCCACCATCATACACTTGCCTCATAGTTACGAGACATTCAATGCTCTGGTTTTCTACAACGCACTGAGCATTAATCGAAAAACCCGCTCTAAAGCCGCATTTCCGTGTGACAAAATGCAAATCATTCGAACCAACTTTGTTATTAGGATAGTCTTTTTCTGACTCTGATATGATTTCAGTCCAGAAATGATCCAGTCTTGTTTTGCTTCGACAATATTGTTTGAATCGAATTTTCAAAGCTTCTGATTTGCATAAAACTAGAAATTCTTGCTTTATTTCATCAGCAACATACCCTGCTATCACCTTCTTGCGTAAGCTGAGCTCTTCCAGGCATAGTATCAGGCGTTTTTCGGCTAGAGGAAAATTGTGAGCAATCAGAAAAGGATTGAGAATCGTGATGTTCTCAGTCGTGTCATAATGTAATGGCGATTTCTCTAGCAGCTTCTTGATAATGCAACGAGACATGCACGACAACCCTGTTTGAATCTCGAGACTTTGTCCACTGATAATGTTTCTGGTAATGCTTGGAGAGCGCCTCTCGTCTCAAAACCGAGATCTACCAATTCTTTAGATATTAAATTGCTCTCTTTCAGATCGATCTTCTTCAGGAGATTTTTTTCCAAGATTTCTCTCTTTACAAATCGTCCCATAATCGTGCGCGCCATTCGCTCAAGTTCTTTGTACATGAACGGTACCATTGGTGCATGACTTCGGAACTGAGTTAAAAGAAGTTCCATCACTAATGCAACTGACGCACAGAAAGACAATTTTGCTGGCATTAATTTATCCTTGACATTTGATGATATTCTCATTAGCATGGAGTGGATTTTTGACATCTTTTTCGATAATTGTAATCCACTTTTTCATGTATGGCAACATGTCGCGAGATCTGATGCCAACTTTGGAATTTTCAATCCACCGGATCCCGTAAAAGTCAAATGGAAATACGTCAGATACGGTAATTTTCGAATACTGAACTCGACGCGTTGTAGCGTCATGAAAGAGGTGATGGAGGCATTTCAAATACTCATTCAAATTCCAACCTGTCGCTTTGACTTGATCTTTGAAAGAACCATGCACTGTATGCAAGCCACAGGTCCCGATCTCAACAATTTCTGAATTATTGGCCCTGTCTTAACTGACAAGGATGTCAATGTTCACAATGCGTTTTTTCTACATTCAGGCCATCCGTGGAAAATTGCAGTAGCTTGATCATAAATACACCAAATATCTCTTTGAGACCATTTTTCAAATCTACAGCTTTCGAACTCGATAGAAAAACTGAGGAATAGTATCGAGTCGTGACTTGGTTTCTTTTATGTTTCCATAATCTAACATGAGCGGCCATTTGTTGTTCCTGTGCAATGTGGTTGAAGCTCTCGTCGAAACCAATAACTAGATGTTCAACTTTTTTAATCAACTCCACTACTGCATGATGAAAGAATGGCGCCATACCGTGGACTACTGAGTATCGCAATTTATCTTCCCGTAGTTTCATACCTGCAGCTACTTCACACGTCTTGAACATCTTTAGGAACAAACTCAAATGTTCCACGACTGTGACCAAAATCCATTCGATTTTAGCTTCTGTCACTTCGTCTTTTAAGGAAAATCTTTTCATCGCATTCTGATTCCTATTAGCTTGAGTTTTGGCTGAGAAATTACTATTGTTATTGGAGACATTCTGAATTGCCGCAGAATTGAGTGTATTTGTTTCTGTTGCACAAACAGATATCAGTGATTCCGTCGAAAGTGGGATTTTCCGTGTTCCATGTTCTTCTAAGTTTCTATGGGTCGGGATGTGCAATGTAGCAATTTTCTGGGGTGTATTCTATTGGTGTGCAACTATGTTAATAGTTTTGGAGACGATCCCAACGTTCCTGTATTTTGTAGTGCCTGATAAAGGGTCCCCTCGCAACAAAAATTAAAATCTGCAATTTGAATAGAGAGCATCCCAACTGGTCGTTGCAGACTTTGAAATGAAACGGAGCCTCTGCCCTGTCTAGGAAGGATTAAATAGCCCGTTTTAGAAAACAGATTGCAGCTGGAGGCACTCAATACGACAAATACCTGGATAATAGAAACATTGTGTACAAGAACTTCTGTGAAACCAGGCAACAAAATCTTCTAGTCAACACTAGAAATCTCAAAGGATGGGCCACTCAAAGATCCATGCAAAGGTAAAAAAATTGTGAATGTTTTCGCAGGAGATAGGAACAAATGCACACACTCTCATACTGCACAGTACACCTGTACAGCCTCGGACATGCTTCTTCTGAAAGTTCTTATATGCCTTCAAGAAACCGATGGAGCTTCTGGTCCTCGTATACAACAGCGAGTTGATGCATGGTGTGAGTACTATGGCAATGTTGTTGTTGTCTGTTCCAAATCAGGAAAATTAACAACTCCCCTGTTTAACACCTACCTCACAGATGTCCTTCAACCTTATGTAGGAACTGATCAATTTTTGCTAGTTCTTGACAGTTGGGGAGGCCAAAGTAATGGAAATCTGTTTAAGAAGTTTGTTGATAATGAAGGCAATTCAACATGCACAAGAAAGGTAATTCCACCAGGCTGCACTTTTTTGGCTCAACCATTGGATGTGTACTTTCATCGCCAAGTCAAGATTTTCATCAATGAGATGCAGAACTGTGCTTACCTCCTGCAACAGAACAGACAGATCAACACCCGCAAAGATGCTGTTAGGATCCATGCTCTGATAATTAACCAGCTTGCTGCTCCATTATCCCAACCAATGATTGAATACGCTTGGTTTGCTTCATGCTTGGTGTCTGATCGACAAGTTTTCTCAAATGTTAGAGAAGTATTATTTCCTTTTGGTAAGAAGAAAACATCGATACGCCCTAGCGTGGAAATGTTGTTTTTGTATATTATAGATGTGAGGAAAATTTTGCTAGACGCTGAGAAATGAAATTTCAGGTCCCAGCAAGAGCCATCAAGCTTTTATCCAAATTAACGCAGATTTAAATGGGAATGTGCCTAATTCGGCACTTTTTTCTTCCTAACTTCGCTCGCATTCCTGGCGCATCCAAGCATTTTTCAACGTACTTTAGCTCATTTTTTAGCTTGTTTCAAATCTCACCAAATGTGCTCAAGTACGTCCAATTTCAACTAACCAGAGGAAATCTATCTCAATTTTTCCGAAAAGTGATCATTATTAAAAATTCCAAAAATAGGGCGATTCTCCTTTCAAACCTTGCTTGCATTTCTGGCGCATCCGGATATTTTTCTACGTACTTTAGCTCATTTTGAAGCTTGTTCCAAATCCTAAAAAATGAGGTAAGTACGTCCAATTTCGACTAACCCGAGCCAATCCATCTCAATTTTTCTAAATAGTGATTAGTTTTGAAAAATCCAGAAGTAAGTGACTTCCCCCTCCCGCCTCACTTCTTCCGAACTCGAAATGGAAAAATTGAGATAGATTGGCTCGGGTTCGTCGAAATTGGACGTACTCAAGCTCATTTCGTAGGTTTTGTGACAAGCATAAAAATGGATTGAAACACGTTGAAGAATGTTCAGATGCACCAGAAATACAAGCAAAGTTGAGCATCCATTGGCTCAGTCGGTAGAGGCCTTGTGCCTTGAGCGGGCTGAAACAATGCGCTCGAGGGGGCGTGGGTTCGAATCCCAGTCGGGTCACTCGGGATTTTTTCCGAGTATTGCAACCGAGAACTCAAATCCTTGTGCTTCAACAAAAAAAAATACGCTGCTAAAAAAATTTAGCAGAATGCTTTCTCATTGCCATAGAAGATGTCAACTAATCTCATATTATTCACTTGTTATATTGATCAATTCCCCTCATGAAATTTTTATTAAAATATTTGTCCATCCAAAATATCAATATAATCAAATGATAAACTTTATGAAATAATCAATCCACTATATAATAAATTATTTCTCAATCATTTTCATATAATCTTACAAAATTTTCATGTTTACTAAGGATACTCTTCAAAAATTGCAGTCAATAATATCTTCATCAAATGATTCCGCAGTATTATTTCATCAGTACAATAATTTCCCATTGACGGATCTCTACCAAAACAGATTGTTACTGCGTACGCTGTCGCTAACAGACCGCAAGAACTACAATCAATCTGTTTTTGCGCCTTCTTGAATACTACGAAATCATCTTCTAGTGAAGGATACCTTTTTTTTATGGAATCCCTTTCTTTATCATCCAAATCTTCCAAACTGTGAATGTCACAATACAGGCTGTCATGAATGAATAGAAAAAGTGCTTCATAATGTAAGCACCTCCAATGCTTGAAATCATTCGAGTAGAGAATTTGGATATCTTCACAATAAGTTTCATCAATCATTCAACTTAACTGTGTCAATACCGTGTCTGTAGGTTTGAAATTGGGATAATTTTTTTTCAAAAACTTCAGAAATGCATTGATTGATTCATATCTTGACCATGATCCAGAACATAATATATTCTTTCGAATTTCATTAAACTGACTTTCTGTAATTCTAATTTCCAGTAGGTGGGACAGAGTGATAGGAATGTAAAGGTCTTTATCCATTTTCATTAACGCGAGAAATCGATTGATGATAGAGATTTTTGGTAAACAGGTGATTATGTTAGGGAAGGAATAAATCAGCTGTCGGCGAACTTGAAAATTGGAATAAAATGTACCATTTGGAACGCAAAATTTTGAGATCGATCTGACGAAATGTTTTGAGACTTTGTACGTGTATTTCGGAGACTGTTATGATGATGCCAGTGAATTTTGAGCATGATTGCATGGATATTTTTTGACTTGTGAATTTTTTAATGAGAAATTTGAAATTTTTCGGAAAGAAGCAAATCTTATGAATGATTTGTACTTCATTTTACTACATGAAAAAAATGTAAAGGAATTAATTTAGATGTTTTTCGACGTGCTGGATCGATTGGTTGATACGAAATTTTGTTAAATTGTGATTATAAAGGTTTTATAGCCCAACGGAAGAGAGGTGTGTAAAAAATAGAATAAAACGAACTTCAATCAAAATTCCGTATTAACCAATCAATTCAGCACGTCGAGAAACGCGTAAATCAACAGCCTCAGATTTTTTGAGGAGGTAGGAGAGAATATTTTTAGTTTTGAAGATGAAAAAAAATTATAAATAAGTGAAGAAGAATTCATAAGTATGAAAGTACTTATCTGGGGGTTCTTGAAATCTAGCATTCCCATCTAGAGACGCCTCTGAACATGGCATAAAAATTTCAGGACGATCGATCGAACCAGTGAGGAGTTTTGCTGAGCGATAGAAAACAACATACATACATACACACACACACACACACACGGACAGAGGGCTCGAAAGACGGGGTTGTAGTAATTTTGTGAGGGCTTATAAACAAAAACGGTTACCTACATTCGATTGATCTTGGCGAAAGGAAGAGGACTGTACCAATTTCATGTATTCAAGAGGTTCACTGGAGGAGAAAAAAATTTTTTTAGAAAAAATTTGACGAAAATTCCGCTGGCACCAAATGAATGCTTTCTCTTTTGAGAAAGCAATAATGCGCTTGGCCAAAAAATTCGAAAGAACGATTGGGCTTCGATAAGGGTTGGTGGTATCCTCCCGCAGCCGTGACCAACATTGAACTTCGCTATGACTGTCATTGGCAGTGGAGACGTTTCAGCGGAGGGGCCGAATGGCTGTCATAGAATTGATGGAACCACTGGTACTTGTCGAGCCTGATCAAGGCGGTGAGTATGGGCCTGCATACAATGCAGATCATACTCTAAATGCGCCGCGGTGGTGCTTGAATTTTCGTAGCAACTCTCTGATTGAGTTCGCTCGAAAGTTCGCGCACGTTGATAGGAAAAATTGGAAAAACAACTAGAACTGGTAATAACAATGGCCTTCACGCCAAGGCGGTGGGGGTAACGCGTAAGAACTCGAAAGAGTGTACGTTGGAAAAACAAATACAATACAATACAATACAATACAAGCAAAGTTTGAAAGGAGAACCGCCCTTTTTTTGGAATTTCAACAATGATCACTTTTTGGAAAAATTGAGATAGATTCCCTCTGGTCAATTGAAATTGGACGTACTTTAGCACATTTCGTAGGATTTGGAACAAGCTTTAAAATGAGCTAAAGTACGTCCAAAAATGCTTGAATGCGCCAGAAATGCGAGCAAAGTTAGGAAGAAGAAAGTGCCGAATTAGGCACATTCTCATTTAAACCTGCATTAATTTTGATAAAAGTTTGATGGCTCTTGTTGGGACCTAAAATCTCATTTCTCAGCGTCCAGCAAAATTTTTTTCTCATATATTTTTTTTCAATTTTTTTCATCTATATATACAAACACAACATTTCCACGCTAGGGCGTATCGATTTTCGAAAAAAGCCCTGTCTCGGCCCACCCTAACGAGCAGTAGGATCAAACAGTTTGGCCAATCAAGAGATGGTAAAGTGCAATAGATTACATCCAGGTATCCGGTGCATCAATCACATATGGCTTATGGTTATGACAGGTGTTTGTTTACTTCCAACTATCAGCTAGGAATTGTGAGTATTGCAAATTAAGGCGATGCGGTCACCGTGCACCGCGATCATGGATCTTCAAAATACATCTTACATACAACATTTGATGATTCGAAGTGTAAGACGAGTTGTCGAATACTTGTTAATGTCCAACTTGTATTCCTCAATCCGTTGCTTAGCCCAAATCACAAGATAATCCGAAAAAAGTGGGAATGATTCGGCCGCGAAAACCTCTTAACCTATAATACACGCACATTTTCATTCCCATCTTTCTCCGATTCTCTTGCAATTTGGGCTTAACGACGAGTGCATAAAGTTAAGTTAGATAATAACAAATATTTGTGCGCTCGTCGTTTAGCCCAAATAGCAACAAAATCGGAGAAAGATGGGAATGATTCTCAGCTTGCATGGTGACCGCATCACCTTGATCATAAATTAACAAAAGCAGTGGGTAAGCAAACCTGAAACATATTTCTAAAAGCAAGTGTATGAATATCATGGATGTTAACACTCATGGTATGATGTCATGTAAAATATTAGTGTTTTGGTGATGGATGTTCGTGGGTGATTTTTGTAACTAATAAATAAACCATTGTTTTTGCATGATGGGAATTTTCTATGGGTTGAATACTAATAGTTTATATAGTGCTGAAGCCAGGAAATTGATTCTTTATATGGTTTTACAGTGAAACTTGGTGCGTCAACTGCGAAGGATGGCCCACGTTATGAGCCAGAGGCATCAGAAGAGCTGTGTTGGACAATCACCATCATCAGATGGCAGCTAGGGTGCAGAATCTACATCATTTTCTCAGGAGGGATGGGAATCTAGGGTTAATAAGGAAAAATAGGTATGGATTTTTGACTTTTTTTGAACCTCCATTATAAATTTCCATTTTACTATTCATATATTGGCTTGCTCAACCATCAATGTTGAGTGAGTGTAATTTATGATCAGCTGATGGATGTGATATCAAATGTGTGTGATATAGTGTGAAACACACGCACATGTGAAGAATACGTGAGTGCGTGAGCAGGCACAGCAGCTCCACACAGCGACGGCGCTGTGAGTAACATAAGGCGGCGCGGGTGCGGGAAAGCGCAGATCAACCATGGCCTTTGACTCGTACACTTCGACTGAGTTGTGAATAAATAATAGTTATCAGACTTCTGGTTCATTCAATATGTTACAAATTGGCGATGAGGTTAAAAATGAGCTCGCGGAAAGCGGCAGGCCATGGTAAGTGATGAAGACTCGCCAGACAATTCAGTGGCACAAGCTATTTTATTATTGAGACACTCAGCCTGTTCACCTCCTGGGATTCGATCACTTCAGAGCAGAGCTCAGAGGCAGATTCCCTTTCAACGGATTCAGATACGATGGATGCCCTAGATTTAGCAACGGCTCAACGCACGGAGCGAGGCACTTATGTGACGGTAGCGGGTCGAGAATTCGTGACAAGTCAAGCCGCGAAATTTCCATGTTACCCGTGGCTTATGCAGATAACGTTCGATCCCCATCAGTGCTCCAAACAGTGCAAGTGAGTGGAAACATCGGCGAGCTTAAAGAGTTCAACTCTGAATCGAAACTCTGTGAGTTTCCATTCAGAGAGTTTCCATCACAGCGAAAGGTTGGAGCAGTATTTCAAAGCCAATTTCATCGGAGACGAGGGAAAGGCTTCAGTGCTGATTACAATGCTCAGTGAGGAAGTTTATCAAACATTGAGTGATTTGTGTGATCCAGAATCTCCAGACGATTTGTCTCATGCTCAACTCTGCGAGCAGTTACGTGTACATTATTCTCCAAGTGTGTCCGTTTTCAAAGAAAGGAAACGATTTTACGAGCTGCAACAATCCAGAAGTGGAACGTTAGCTCAGTGGCACGCGAGAATAAAAAAAGGCGCAGTAGACTGTCAATTCAGAGCTGAACTGAGTGGCAGATTGAAAGACAAATTTGTAGCTGGTATGAGAGAAGGAAGAATTCTCGACAGATTAATCGAAGAAAACCACGATTCAACGCTAGATGCGCTTCTGAAAATCGCAAAGTAGAAGGAGGCATCTTTGGCAGCAGCAGCAGCATCGTACGGAGGTAAACAAAATTTCAAACCAGTACAAGGGGGGCTAAGTTCGTCGGAAGGGGGGAGCAAACGCCGCAAATTTATCGAATCATGATCAGCAGAACAGGACGGGCAGCTACGGTGACACCAGCCAGCAATAACAACAGACACCCTTAGTCCCAATTTTGAGAGAGGACGGGACAATCAGAATTTGTGCTAATTATAAAGAGACTGTCAACAAATATTGGTCTGATAACCATTATCCTATTCCGAGAGTTCAAGAGATATTTGTAGCTTTAAAAGGGGGGAAGAAGTTTACAGTACTAGATTTAGACAGAGCGTATAACCAACTTGAGGTAGACGAAGAGACCAGTAAACTACTGGCGTGGAGCACTCACAAAGGTATTTGTAGAGTTGTGAGGCTTACATTTGGGTCGAAACCAGCAGGGCCTACTTTTCAGGAAGTAATGGATGAGACACTAGAGGAAATTGAGGGAAAGAAGACGTTTTTTGACGATACGATTGTTAGAGGCAGGAATAGGAAGTAATACATAGGAAATCTTAGAAAAGTTTTCAAGTCCTTTCGAAAAGCAGGTTTCATAATGAAGAAGAAAATGTATACATTCTTACAGCCTAAAGTCGAGTATTTAGGTCATATTATAGACAAAAATATCCTGCACTAAAATCCAGCAGAGGTCGAAGCGATCACAATTCAGGCTTATTAGGAATGGTCAATCATTATGGGGAATTCATTCCTCATCTGGCAACAATGATGAGTCCCTCGTACAGACTATTCCAAAAAGATGTCCCTTTCATATGGAAGAACGAGTGTGATTTGGCTATTCAAGAAATCAAAAGATAGTTAACATCTGATAGAGTTTTAACACATTTTGATCCGAATCCACCACTGAAACTAGCTAGTGATGCATCTCAAGCATTGGGGCTGTGTTAATGCATGTTCTTCCCGGCGGATCAAGTCAGCCTATTTCATTCACATCAAGAACTCTATCTAAACATGAAAAATCTTACTCGGTTATACATAAAGAAGCTCTAGCCATTTATTGGGGGAGGGGGGGGGGGAGGTGGACAAGTTTTACCAATACCTCAAGCGCAGACACTTCATATTACAAACTGACCGTGAACGACTATAAGCTTAGCTGGGGGAAGAGAAAGGTATACCCCTGATGGTGGCAGGTCGGATGCAAAGATGGGCATACTTCGTCAGCGGATTCGGATATTCCCTTGAATATGTGAAAGGAAAGGAAAACTCAGGTGCAGATATTCTATCTAGACTCCCAGTAGAAAGCAAAGAGGTATCGAATGAAATTGAGTACGATTATTTCAATTTCATAGCAGAAAGTTAACAGCCCGCGGAAGCCAAACAAATCAGAAATGAGATCAGAAATGATCCAGTGTTGAGTGAAGTACTTTCCTAAGTAAGAGGTAACAGCTGGCCAGCACAAGTTGAGGATAGCATGAAGCCGCATAGTATCAGACCAAATCAATTACATATAGATCGAGATCTCCTTATGTGGAGATATCGAGTCATTATTCCAACAAGTTCATGCTACGCACATGGGTTCTAGCAAGATGGAAGCGCTAGCTAGGTAACACTTTTGGTGGCCAAAACTAGATCAGCATCTTGAAGATGGTTTAAAAAGTTGTGAGAGTTGTAACAAAGTAGCAGGCAGTCCAAATGAAGCTGAATCGATAAAGTATGATTCACGTAAAGGAATCTTAGAGAGAATCCATTCGGATTTTTCGACGTTCAAGGGGAAAAATTATCGCATCTTTGTTGACGCCTACTCTAAATGGGCAGAAGTATATTTGATGGGCAAGATGTACTCACATAACACATTGAACAAATGACGCGACTATTGTGCTAGATTTGGTTTGCCTCACAGAATTATTTCTGACAATGGTCCTCAATTTCAGAAGAGTTTGAACAATTTTGTTCAGCCAATGGAATAAGACATGTAACGTCTGCACCATACCACCCATCGACTAATGGAGCAGCTGAAAACGCTGTCAAATCATTTAAACTAGTGCTCAGTGAGGCCTTGCGTGATGCTTTGAATGCTGAAGTAGATATAGAAACACTGATTCATAGGTATTTGTTAGCATACAGGGTCGCACCTCATAGCACCACAAGTGAGGCCCCAGCCAAATTGATATTCAATAGGAGAATTAGGACTAGATTTGATCTTTTAAGAGACTGTAGAACAGAGATGAATAGCGAGAGGCAAATCAAAAACTATCCAGGGTCAAGGAATGAGCTGTTTGATTTGGGAGGCATTGTATGGATAAGAGATTACAGAAACCCAAACAAGTTATCATGGGTGAAAGCAAAAATTGTTGAGTTATTGGGCAATAGGAACTACTTGTGCAGGGTAACCTCAGGGAATTCATGTTGGAAACGTCATTTGGATCAAATACGGAAAGCTAAAAACATTGAGACGGAGGAAGGTATTCGTATACAAAGATGTATTGATATAGAAAGTGACCCTGTCTTCAAGGGGCCAACCTTCGACAAAGAGAGGTAGAATCCAGTAGTATTCCTAGCGAGATAGTTTTAGAGTTACCAAGCAGTTACTAGGTATTAGAGTCTCCTACTGATTTTGAACCATAACAGTAGCCATTTCAAAGATGTGAATGTAAGTTCCAATAACCCACAGAGGAATGTTGCACCAACTGAATTTAACATAGTTATCCCTAGCCCTAATCTGGCGTCAAGACCAAAACGTACCAGTAATAAAGAAACCGACTAAACTTTACTTATGATTTATTATTCTTGGCTCATCGTTGTAAGTTTATATGAAATCTCAGAATCGTAAAATAGGCTTGGCTTGACAGGTCACAGCTGACTTGAGAGGGAGGGGTGTGATATTGTGTGAAACATACACGCATGTGAAGTAGACGTGAGTGTGTGAGCAGGCGCAGCAGCACCATGCAGCGACGGCACTGTGGGCCCTATAAGCCTAAGGTCCCTATAATTGACAGGTCTAGTCATGGTACGGCGGCCGCCATATTCAGCGAGGTGCACGTACACGAGCGCATCAGTGTGTGCGCACTTACACAGATGCGCCCCCATCTGAAAAGTACGGGAACACCGAAAATGGTGGAGCCAATCAGAAAAATTGACCCCCCTTGTCTAGACCCATGAATTATAGCGACCCTACATAAGTCGGCGCGAGTACGGGAGATCGCAGATTGACCATGGCCCTTGACTTGTACACTTCTACTGAGTTGTGAATACTTATAATTATCAGCCTTCTAGTTCATTCAATATACTACAATGTGCAAGTATGTGCACTAACAAACTATTGTGCAATTTTCTGAGAGAATGTGACTGACTGAACAGTTTTCGCATGAATCTTTCCTATTAATAACATTTCTTTTCTTACTAATAAAAAAATGAATATGTATGCAGATGCTAATTGATATTTGATTCATGTTTCTGATACCACCTGAAGTCACATCTCCTGGTTTGGCTACCTGAAGACCTGTAATTATATCCAAACTCCTGCTTTTTGCATGAAGTTATCATTCGACTATCACCGATGGACCAATATAATGAGCAAGTACTACTGGGATAGGTAACTTACAAGGGGGACCCACGAAGTGCGGGTCACCAAATCTCACCGAATTTTTTTCACAGTCTCGTACCACCTAGAATATGAAGAATCCAGAGTAACTCCATCAAATGGGCTCTCTGTTCAGAGCTACAAGTAAAAAGGTTAGCATTGTCAGTGTGTGTGTATATATATATATATATATATATATATATATATATATATAATTATCACTTCTTAACATGGGCCTATATGGGCAATGCTAATGTCATAGGCTGTAACTTCGGACAGAGGGCCCATTTTACGGAGTTTCTCTGGATTCTTCATATTCTAGGTGGGACAAAAAGTCTGGTGTGCTTTGGTGACCCGCCCTTCATCGGTCCCCCTTGTTTACTAAACAATCTACTCCTAAAAGGTAATAATAATAGTATCAGACATGCTTCTATTATTAATTGATGTTAATCTACTCGAAAAAAGAATTGTTGATAACTAATATATTCGTTTTAGGTGCACGTAACTAAAACAAATCTCTAAACTATAATCCAAGATCTAAATATTTTTTTTGTCATTTGCGTAAACTTTGAATTTAAATTAAATATTCAATTTTCAAAATTGCCCAAACGTGAGCGTTGCATGCCATGCCTGCGTCTCAATCCGCGCGGCTATAGAGATATATAATTATAGTCCTAGAATTGCGGCGTCGAACGCGTGAGCGTGTAAATATGTGCGTGTGTGTGTGTCGCGAACATAAGTGATACGGTGTGTACAGGAACATACTGATCTATCGATACTCATAGCCGAGAATCAATAAGGTCATATTGGCAATTTTTATTATCACACCTGCATTCGATTACGTAAAATTCTGAAAGTTGATAACGCGCATTTTTGGGATCGGAAACACAATTTTGATGTATAAAGAGAGGATATTTGAAGAAAAAACTCGTGGAAAAAATGTCAAATGTATGAATTCACAATATGTATAAGCGGCTTTATCGCTCACATTTTGAGTCGATTTTGCAAAAAGCTCCCAATACGAGCATGATTATGATATCAACTAGTAATGGGACCTCCAAAAGGACCCCGCCATAAATGATAGGATTTTGGCTTTCAGCGAATTTGACTGAATCGGCAATCAATCGACAGAGCTCGACGTGCTGAGCAAAAGTCTCTATAGCCGCTAAACCCGAAAAATTCTCGTTTTCGAGTGATTTTGTTGCAAAGTCGCCGATTTTACCGAGCCAAAATAGGGTTATGGCATCAATCGAACAGTATAAGTTCGAATTCGTTCGGCTCGCTTGGTATTTGACAGCTAAATACCTCTGATGAAGCAAGAATCTTTGCATTACACGCGATTTGATAATCCTTTCAAAAGAATCTTCCACTGCCGCCATTCTCGCGGGATATTTTCAAAGTCCGCACAATCGAAACGCTTCGAAAGATTTTGATATTTCAAACGGTCTGCGGGACATAGTATATTATCAAGGCAAATGCGGATGACGAGTTTCATCATCAACGAGATACATACAATATTTAGAGCTCACACCTCACGCAAGGGTGCGTTGAGAAGAGCGTTTTCCCGCTGGACGATTGAAAAATACGTCTAAGCTCTCAGTACAACTTTGAAACAAAATCATTGAATCTTTTTTTCCGAACTGTTTATCGTTTGAAGGTAACGAGATTTTCACCTTTCTAGTGTGCGGGGGCGGGAGGGGGGCCTACAGACATTTGAAAAGATCTTATGGAATTTCAGAGAGATATTCGTTTCGAATTTTGGGTGGTGATTGAATTCCGCGTCGTATCGCACTCGGCTCGAACATACGAAAATCGAATCAGGCCCAACTCTATATCGGTAAAGGTTGCGAAGATCGTTTTAATTTTTTTTTTCCGGGATCGCTGATTGAGACTTGTACGGTTATTCGAGTAGACGCCTATTGATTTTCGAAAATATATTCGTTTCAGCGAGATGATATCAGAAATGAGAAGTCAATTAAGTACTCTGTTGAAACCATGTGAAGCATCGAATTCTTTTTTCTCAAAATAGGTGCGATCTGACAGAAAATGTAATCATCGTTTGATAACCAAGAGATATTGCATTCTGATTTTCGATAGATATATTCTCGAATGTACACTACTGGTCGAGAGTGTAAATACAACTCTGATGATTTCTAGAGTTAGACATTTTGTGCGGACTTTGAAAATATCCCGCGAGAATGGCGGCAGTGAAAGATTCTTTTGAGAGGATTATCAAATCGCGTGTAATGCAAAGATTCTTGCTTCATCAGAGGTATTTAGCTGGCAAATACCGAGCGCAGAACGAATTCGAACGTATGTTATTGTTCGATTGATGCCATAACCCTATTTTGGCTCGGTAAAATTGGCGACTTTGCAACCAAATCACTCGAAAACGAGAATTTTTCGGGTTTAGCGGCTATGGAGACTTTTGCTCAGCACGTCGAGCTCTATCGATTGATTGCCGATTCGGTCAAATTCGCTGAAAGCCAAAATTCAATCATTTATGGCGGGGTCCTTTTTGAAAGTAAACGAATGATCACAAAAAGTCAGCATCTGAATGAAAGTCATGTAAGATAATAGTGGGTTCCTTTGTGGGCTTAGATGTTTTTCGTTTAGCACAAATAATACTATCACTGAATATGATCTATATTCATTATCATATGCACAGAGATTCCAGCAGACGACAGATTATCACAGCAGCTGAAACTCCATTATCCTCTCATGTTCTCCAAAATCCATAATGTGTAGTGCGCCACACGCGTATAAATTCCAGGAATTTTTCGCGCCCCACAGTCTCGAGGTCCGTATGAAACAAGACCTAATAAGTGGGTACCCCAATGACGGTCCAACTCTACTTGTTCATCTCGCATTAGTGGTCCACCCGAATCTACAAAAATAATGATCATTAAGTCTCATCCCAAATAGTCCTAGTCAACTTTATGCTTATTACCAAAATAAAAAATTTCATATTGAACAATTCTAATACCTCCATTGCATGAGTCTTTGCCTATAGTTCCCCCAGCGCACATTTGGCCGGAGTTGAGCCTACCCCAAATAGCTTGACATACATGCTGAGATAATATTGGTAATTCCACTTCTAGTAACACTTTACTAGACTGTCCAGTATCTGGAAAAATATATTTTGAATTGACTGAATTTTTTATGAAGGACTTAAAAAATATTTCAAGCAGTTTTGAAAAAGATATCTTCGCCTCGATTTTTGAAATATCTTTAAATCCTTTCTAAGAAATCACATAACTCGATCGCCTACAATTCGGTATAAGTTTTGAAAGGTGAAAGCAGTCTATCTGAGACAAAATATATGTATCATCAGCTGGATGCGTATCAAAATGTTGGAAAAGACGAAATGTATGGGTCATCTCCCTATTCCTCCACAAGGTTGCGTAGATAGATACCCCTGACGTCGGAGATTATTTAGGCACTTTTTGTTCAATCTATTTCATGGATTGAGAAACAATATCACTACTTTGTTATCATCATCGGAATTTTGGAAATGGGCTACCTAAGTAACATATGAGCGTTTCTCTGGAACTTTTGCACTTTGCTGAAAATCGTTGAAAAACGAAAAATGGAAACCGCTCAACGCACACCTGGGACCTTTTGCTCACATGTTTGTGTAATATTGAAAGTTACAAATCCACGATTGAAACTCATATAGAGTAAGTGGCATCGCTAAGATCACGTTAATGAGTCGAACAAGAAGTAGTTTTTCGCCGATTTTCCAGAATTTACTAACCAATTATTTGGCAAAATTGACAATTTTAACGAACGCCTTGGGATTTTTGCAGCTTCGTAAGGTCAGGGTATCCGATCACAATTGGTTTTACCAACATAGAGCTCGATCCGCCAATGTGGGATGAGAAAAACTGAATTTTTTTCGTGAGTCACGTTTTTTCTATTTCACTTCAGAACGGCCGTATTCTAGACAGAAATATCGCACCAACACGAGACTTGTCGCAAAATCTCCAAAATCGCATCTACTTTAGATCGGTATTTCAAAAATTGCGTTCAGAGTCACGGCAGGAACTTGGCGTAATCATCTTTGAGTTGAACGAGACATGATTGATTTATTATTTCCAATTTTCGAAGTCATACAGTTTTGGCTGAATTGGTAGCACACAATCGCGCTTCGAGGCCATTTTTCTTCAATATATTCTCCACCAAATGCAGCTTGAATCAACCCGAAAAATAGCGCGGCATCACCAGAATATCCGTAAGACTGCCCGAGAGTACCAAGTATTTCCACAGGATTTTCCCCACATTTTCTCTCTTTGAATAACCTAGAATAAATCAACTTCCTCTGATCATGCAGAGGCCGAAAATATCTCATTTTGAGACTCGGATAATGATATTTTCACTTCGATCGGGACCGTTAGATTTGATTGTTCTCTTATATCATCATCCATAGCTGTATTCCAGCCGGTGTAAAAGTTCCAGAGAAACGCCCATATGCGCTCGTGGGATTTTGCGCTGTTTCCACGGGCTTAGAGATTTTTGAAATAAAAAAAAAGTCTCTAGTGTGTAACGGTAATGCTCATAAATACTTCAACCCACGTTGATGCCATTCTTTTTATAGCTCTTGATGCTACATCCATACAAAATTTTGGGTCAAAAATAGTGCATTGACTGGACAATGATTTTCTTGTGTATTTTCCGACGTTGAAATCGAATCCGACCTCAGTTTTGTGCCTATACGTTAGGATTTTTTTCTAAATGGGACAAACTTGTTTTCCATTAAAAGCGCTTTTCTCACGTTTTCCCTCATTTCCGAATCTGAAGGTCACTGAGCCAGGGAGTACCGATTGATCTGAACGCATATCAAGATATGTAATCCTACGTAAGTATTTTGGTGAGCTTGGTGGTTTTAGAACGCTAGGATGCAACTGTAACCGTGATGCCATATTAAGCTAATTAGCCCACCTAGTCTCTGCGGGGAAAAAGTCCAAGTTCACAATAAATTTTCGAAAAATCGTAAGGCGGGCAAGGACCGCGCTAAGACGGACCAATTTGAGCGTTCGAGGTTGCATTTTCTTCATTTTGTTATATATTTTGAGGAAAAAACGTGTCTAATAGGAAGTGTGGTTTGATGTCAGAAAATTTTTTTTAAAAACACCTGTTTTTACAATGGTTTTTGCTGTGGTAAAATCACAGGAAAAAAAATTTTCCCTTTCTGCACTGAATATCCTCACATGGTTTCTCGACGCAAAACGATCGTGAAAACATGATCCCGTGGTTTGTTTTGAGTTATGACGTCAGAACTTTTGTCTAGGTCAAAGGAAGTTCTCAAAAATAATATATTTCGCACCGAGTTCATGCGGTTGTAGCTCGCTTCTGAGCGATCGGTTTTCGACCCGAGCCGAAGGCGAGGATTGAAATGATCGCTCGGAAGCGCGGAACCTCATGTGCGAGGCGCGAAAGTTATTTTTCGCAATTTTGTAGGCACCCAAACATCGGAAAATTGCGAAAACAGATTTTTTGCAGCTAGAAAAAATCTTGATGTGTTTCCTGAAAAGGGACCACGGGTCCGTGTTTAGACGGTCATTTTGCGTCGGAAGACCTTGTTCGGATAACCCGTGCAAGGGGAAATTTTTCTTCTCGTGATCTTAACACAGCAAACATTATTGCAAAAATAGGTATTTTAAATTAGAATTCGAGTACCGTGCAAGTTTTTCCCAATTCATTCCAGAACAAAGAAAAAGCGACTTCGAATTTTCATATTGGTCCATCCTACCCTGTTTTATGATTTTTTGAGAATTTATTGGAAATTGGACTTTTTCCAGATACCAGGCGGACGAATTAGCAAACGTAGCTTCACAACTGTATCCTAGCATTCTGATACCACCAAGATCGTGTTCAGCGCGTCAAAATACGTAGGAAAACATATCTTGATATGCATTTTGACCAATCGGTACTCCCTGGCTAAGTGACCTTCGAATTCGGAAATGAGGGAAGAACGTAAAAAATGCTGTTTTCTAAAAAGTAACTTTTGTTCAATTTAAAAATAATCCTAACGTGTAGGCGCAAATATGAAGTCACATTCGGTTAAAAATACGCAATAAAATCATTGCCCGGTCAATGCATTATTTCTGACCCAAAATTCTGTTGCGCAGGGTAGCCAACTTATCAAACTTCTAGATCTGAAAACACTATCAAAATAATACCTACTCATATCGCAGATCCCCCATCCAGCAACCAGAGAAGCTTGATCTGCAAAATCTCTCTTCAATAAATTTCCTCTGAGTAGGCAAATAGGCCTGATGAAGCCTATAACAATTCAAATATGTAAGGTTTGGGGTACGGATCTTTCGACAGAAGAATTTAGCTTACTAGTAAATTTTATTCTTTTCCTCACTCTTATTAGAGCTATATCGTTAACAACAGTCCTGGGATTGTAATATTCATGCCTGATAATCTGTCGTATTGGATAATCTCTGAAAGGATCTGCGCAGAATGATGAATTCGCGCAGTCAGGATCAGTGTCAACATTGTATTCCCCAAGCCGAACGAAATCCAGTGTCATGTAATAGCTTCGAGTGCAATCTGTTTCAATTCTGAAATGTATTTCTTGAATATCTTAGAGCTTTTTGAAAAATTATGTTTCAGTTTGAAAGAGGACTTTTCTCTATTCGAGAAATGAATTCATTCATTGGTCTGACACGTGCAGTAATTATGTATATCTATGTAGGACATTGTCATTTCAAACTTTTATCAAGAACGATACAATTGTTCATTGGTAATCTTTACTCACGAATGGTGCGCATAAAAGATGTCAAAATCAAGTTCAATCGAGAATATCTGTCCTTTGTGCTTTCTATCAATTAAATTTTATCATCAAAGTTTACTAATTAATGTAGGCAGTCAAGAGAAGAAGTTTGTTTCAAATCGCAAGGATGAAATTAATCGAATGCAGAGTTGAGTGATCATCTTTCATTTCTCCATGAATACTTTGAATAATGATATGTACTATTGTGAATCGATTGACCTGAAGGATTTTGATGAAATCATGAACATACTTACAAGGGGCGACCACGGGATCCGGGTCGCCTATCTCCCCCAAGATTTTTCTACAGTTTGGTACTATCGAGGAGATGAAGAATCCAGAGTAACTCCGTCAATTGGGCCCTCTGTCCGAAGTTACACCCTATGACATTAGCATTGTTCATATAGGCCCATGTTAAAAAGTGATAATTATATATATATGAGTCATTCTGGAGCAAGCTGGACAAAACCGTCACCAGGGGGGTCTGAGAAAAATCCGCAAAATTTTTTTTCCATTAGTACTATGTTAAAATAGTACGAAAAAATTTTTTTTCAGATTTTTTCGGCCCCCCCCCTATGGGCCCCGGGGCCCATGAAAGGGCCATTTTAGGCCCTTTCTTAGCCTATTCTAAGAAAATCATAGTTCCAACGCAATTCAATATCTTTCAACGTACTTGGGCGCATTTTTCTCGTCGAGACTAGTAATTTTGAAAAAAAAATTGTCCAAGGCCACTTAGTGAGCCTGACGGCTTCTGCAAGCTAATTATCGAGAGCAAATTTTAGCGATTTTTGGGTCTGCTTCAAAGCGATCTAGCTCCTACTAGACATGTGATAATCGACTTCTGCAGGTGGTCATTTTAAAGGTCTTGAAAAAACCTACAATTTGACCACCTGCAAAAGTCGATTATCGTACTTTTCATAGGAGCTATAGCCGATACAAGTTGAGCTATTTACGAAAAAGTCGAAAATTCAGGACTCGATTCCAAAAATATATCTTAATTTTTTTTCACCAAACTTGTGCGAAAATGTTTTTTCAGACATCTACTTTCAGTAAAAAAAATTTGGGGGAGGTTATTCTTTTTGATTTTTTTTGCCGAGCGTTACAAAATGCCGCATTTCGTGGTTTTAGCAAAAACGGCATCTTTGACCACGGTAACATACGCTCCCATCTGGACTGATGTGCACCAATCTGTGTGAAAATACTCCCCAAATTCCCCCCAGTGCGTGTGAGAAGTTGCGGGGACGTGCCTCCAGCCAGGAGCGAGCTGTAGGTTCTCTTTACCGTGTCAAAAATAGGCATTATTTTGGCTATTCGAGCGTAAGCGACCGAGAGCATGATTTTACTTGTTCTGGCTTACAAATGAGACAATGAGCTAGAATGAGGATCCAAACATACTTTTCCGACTCAAAATGACCATCTGAACACAATTCCGAGGTCAGTTCAGCTCTAAAATGTCGTCTAGTGCCTCAACGGTGTCAAAACCCGTCGACAGAATCTAAGTTCTTAAGAGGCAGAGGGACGACTATTTAGAGCAAAACTGACCTCGAAATTGTGTTCAGATGGTCATTTTGAGTCGGAAAAGTATGTTTGGATCTTCATTCTAGCCCATTATTTCATTTGTAAGCCAGAACAAGTAAAATCATGCTCTCGGTCGCTTACGCTCGAATAGCCAAAATAATGCCTATTTTGACAGGGTAAAGAGGACCTACAGCTCGCTCCTGGCTGGAGGCATGTCCCCGCAACTTCTCACACGTACTTGGGGGTACTTTGGGGAGTACTTTCACACAGATTGGTGCACATCAGTCCAGATGGGAGCGTATGTTACCGTGGTCAAAGATGCCGTTTTTGCTAAAACCTTGAAATGCGTCATTTTGTAACGTTCGGCAAAAAAAATCAAAAAGAATAACCTCCGCCAAATTTTTTTTACTGAAAGTAGATGTCTGAAAAAACATTTTCGCACAAGTTTGGTGAAAAAAAATTAAGATATATTTTTGGAATCGAGTCCTGAATTTTCGACTTTTTCGTAAATAGCTCAACTTGTATCGGCTATAGCTCCTATGAAAAGTACGATAATCGACTTTTGCAGGTGGTCAAATTGTAGGTTTTTTCAAGACCTTTAAAATGACCACCTGCAGAAGTCGATTATCACATGTCTAGTAGGAGCTAGATCGCTTTGAAGCAGACCCAAAAATCGCTAAAATTTGCTCTCGATAATTAGCTTGCAGAAGCCGTCAGGCTCACTAAGTGGCCTTGGACAATTTTTTTTTCAAAATTACTAGTCTCGACGAGAAAAATGCGCCCAAGTACGTTGAAAGTTATTGAATTGCGTTGGAACTATGATTTTCTTAGAATAGGCTAAGAAAGGGCCTAAAATGGCCCTTTCATGGGCCCCGGGGCCCATAGGGGGGGGCCGAAAAAATCTGAAAAAAAATTTTTCGTACTATTTTAACATAGTACTAATGGAAAAAAAATTTTGCGGATTTTTCTCAGAACCCCCTGGTGACGGTTTTGTCCAGCTTGCTCCAGAATGACTCATATATATACATATACACACACAGATATAGTAGCAATGCTAACGTTTTTGCTTGTAGCTCTGAGCAGGAGGCCCATTTGACGGAGTTGATCTGGATTCTTCATATTCTAGATGGTACCTAACTGTGAAAACATTTTGGGGATGATAGGTGAACCGGACCTCGTGATCCCCCCTTGTTAGTATTATTGCCTGTGGGAAAAGTTTTGAGCTCCCAAACTCTTGCGATTTCAAAATCTGGTCTTATGAGAAAACACAAATTCATTTCATCGTATTTGACCTGAAGGATTCCAATGAACTCCCATGTTTTGATTTTTAGCGACTGGAAATATACTCAGGAGGTTTTTCATGGAGGTTGGCCAGCTTGGAGCTTAGCTATCAGCGAAAATGTATCTAAATACGTTGTAAAGTCGAATAAGTCACTAATAAAACAAAAATGCCCATACATGTGACTGAATATCTCTGGCTGTACAAATCGTAGCATTCTGAAGTTTGGAATATACTAGAGGCTAATACAAAGCCTTTGGTGGAATCTGAACTAGATTCGGAAAAACTCAATTACCTGGAAGATTTCAAAATACTACAATACTACCGTAAAAGTTTTTCGAAACATTATCAAAGGTCGTAAATGAAAAGCTTCTGGTTAATGTCTTAAGCTGACAACGTTGGATCATTGCTAATCTCATTATCCTTGGAGCAGATATATTTTCCAAAATCCAAGAAATGGGATAATCCGACTCCATCTCCTTTTCAATTTTATTGTACATGGGGAAATCTTTTCGGAACTCTAGCAACTGGTTGTGAGCTTATAAATTTGAATACCAATAAATTCCGTACCTCTGACGCCCTCTACTCGGTAAGCAATGAGCAGCAGTAATGACATAGTAATCGCTTATGATAGAGCCACCACAGTCGAGATATTTTATTGGTTCTTCAAGCCATGGATTGACTTGGATACGATATCCAAGTCTGACTATCCATGGATGCGATCCAAGTAATGAATTTTTTCCTCCAATTATGCGTCCAGCTGACTGGGGCTCGGAATTGTTATAGATAGAGACTCCACACATTCTGTCATTCAAATATTTCCAATTCCTATGTTTTTCAATTAAAGTGTCTAAACAAAAATGAGGGGATGATTATTCCAACTCGTTCACAGAGGAAGCAATAATTGGCTTTCTTGGATAGTTTCTGATGTATACTTTGAAAATTCATTTCTCAGTTTCCCAGAGTTCTATTAATGAAGTGATGAGGAAAATTATCTTCAACGTAGATCATTCATTTTTTGCTTGATTACATGTTATCATCTTCTTCTATGATACCCTGTTATGAGCATCTGTAAAATTTACTCGAACTGACGAAAAGTAATAACGATGTAGCAAGCTTTAAATAACCGCCTGGTTAAAATGGTTGCTCTTGATGATCATATTGAGTAGAAAACATGTGGATAAAATCAAAAACTTTCAATATTCACTTCAAAGTAATGACCGAATTCAATATCATCGATGTCCTTAGAAATCTAGAAGAAGCCAAAATGGCACTGTTTTCAACACTTATATCATACAAAATAATCTCACCTGAATATTCGGTGGGTAGTTGGGAAATGCCGAAAAAATTCACCAGCATGTTTGCAAGCTTCATTTTCTGTGTCAAATATCATGAAATTATTCAACGAACATATACTGTTGAGTTATTAATCATGAAAACCAAACTAATATTGAAAAACAGTAAATGCCTCAATACTGCATGGCCTCTGCCCAATCTTAATTCTCAACAATGAATCGGTATCAATCGTTACCACCACAACACGCAGTTACAAGTCGCACACATTATTTAATATAGCACTTTGATTCTTCTCATAAAAACCTTCAAACGACACCGACAGAAATCAAGACTTGACTCAAGGAAAATGTACGAAACATTTTAGTTGCGTTTCTCCAAAGTTATTAGTGAAAACTCATGAACAGCGACGGATAATATTGATATGTACCCGTAACAGTAGACGAGAGAAATGTGTTGAAAAATATTCTAAGCAGAAAATGAGTTTTGATATACTGGGTGTCTTTCCACCTCAAAAATAACGATGAATTTGGATTTAGCGTGAAAATTTACGTTAATCTACATGGTCTTGTTTATTACTCATGGAGTGAGCAGTGACCGAGATACCCAAAATAGAAGGAAAAACGTGCTGAAAATATTTATTATTGAATCTAAGAAACAGGTTTTCTCACATTAGGTGTCAGTCTACCTCAAAAATGATGAAAAAATTCGATTCAGCGGGAAATTTTACGTCGAATTATAGATATCGTGGATCGTTCATTAGTCCCAAAATACCACATTGTGCGAGCTTGCACATCAGGACGAGAGAAAGTCGTGTTGTCGATTTTTGGGTGTTCACTCGCACGCGATCTAGTACTTATCTATCCACATCCACCAATGAGTGATCCCCATTGAGGGCCCCGATCAAAGAACTCGTTCCGTTCCAGCAGCGCGCTCGAGTGAGCGGTGGTGGGGGGGTATCTGTTCAAAGTTGCTTTCTTGTAAAAAAAAATTATATTCATGTAAAGTTCCTCAGGGCGCACATTCGGTGTATTAAAAGTTTTGCTGTCAGAATCGTATTATTCTACTTGAAAAATATTTTGTGATAAATTTTTTGTCGCGGGGTCGAGCACTTTTCGGCCTTCCCGACGTCAGATCTCCGATAAAAATGCACGAATTATTCGGAAATTTCACACTTTAGTGTTCAAAGTAATGACTACGTCATTGGTCTAGATAAAAACCAAGATTATTTTGGTGTTCACTTCCAGGACATCCAAACGAAGACAATTTGACTGGTTAGACCTCATTAAACGTCGCTCAGCCTGAATGATCAAAGAGTGACAGCAAAAGTCAAATGTTTCTGGGATTGGCCCACATACTTAAGGGGACGTCGGAGTCCTATCAATATTGCACAGTTACCGACGTGGTCGACTTTTTGGATTTCTTGATGAATTTTTGAGATATCAAAAATCTAACAAGTAACGCCGATTCTATGAGCTATACAGAATCGGCGTTACTTAGTAGAATCCTGATATCTCGAAAATTCATCGAGAAATCCGAAATTCGACAATGTCGGTATCCGACATCCTCTTAATAGGGTATGATTTTTCGGCACGCCAAAAAAATTTTAAATATTTTCACGGGATATTTGGAGTGAACGAACGGGATATTTATACTTTGCAATGGAAAAAATATAAATCCCGAGAAAAGAAAGTAACGCACGAGAGGAAAAAATGGCTAACGAGATTGGAACGTATGTGAACGAGAAAATGAATCGGAAAATAATATAACGAACAGGAAATAAACTCATCTTGCCCCGGGAAATATGGTATACGAGCACGACATATGATGAATTCCACGCCAAAGCGACCTACGGAAAGGGGTCATCTCTCAGATTCTTTTTTAACCTTTTTCATTCGATTCTATGGCCCAAAATAGGAACTTCGGACCACCTATGGGGTCCAAAAAAAATTTCTTCCCTCTATTGCATGCAAATCCGTGAACAGACCGAAAATTCATCGTGTAAAAATCTATGCTCTTTTATTCACGAAAATGGGAATATTTTCCAGAAAATACGATATGTCACATTCAAAATTGCGAAAAGTTGAATGTAGCACCTCGGGTTCGCCTCAAACGGGGTTTTTCATCGCATATTTTGAAAGTCCATTCAATTTTACGTTGAAACCATGTGGTCCGAATTTTTTTCAGGTCAATTTCGTACTCAAAATTGAGTCCCGAGAAGATCTCGCAAATGTGTCATCTAATTAATTGTTGCAGATCCCGTTTCAGTGCATGAATTTCAACTTTGCGGGTACTGTATATAGGAAATTTTGTCAGCTTTCCATTGAAAGTGGCGCCGAAAGTCTAAGTTTGTGCGCATGCGCAGAAAATCGCCTTTTCCTGAAACCGAAAAAATCGAATTTTCAAAAAATGACTCATAAGTCACTTGGATTGCCCCAAACTTCTCTGAAACCCATTTTTTTTCGAAAGAAGGCAAAATTTTACGTCAAATATATGATTTTCAAAAAATAAAAAAAATGGCTTTTTGAGAAATCAAAATTTTAGTGAAAAACACTCTTTTGCCTTCAGGAGGCCCCCAAATCACAGAGAAGAAATTTCCGACTACGTTTTCGATAGGTTTTTTGATGCCCTTTCAGATCCCGCAACCCGCAAATCGAAAGCTATCCAAAAACTCGAAATATTCCCATTTTCGTGAATAAAAGAGCATAGATTTTTACACGATGAATTTTCGGTCTGTTTACGGATGTGCGTGCAATGGAGAGAAAAAATTTTTTTTGGACCCCATAGGTGGTCCGAAGTTCCTATTTTGGGTCATAGAATCGAATGAAAAAGGTTAAAAAAGAATCTGAGAGATGACCCTTTTCCGTAGGTCGCTTTGGCGTGGAATTCATCATATACAATTTTTTTCTCTCGAACTCGTGTGTAAACAAACATCGAATTAGTCAAAAAATTATCGAATGAAGTAATATTTATTAACACTCATTAAAATCACATAATTTCCACCAATGTGAGCGAACATTAAATCATAGTCACAAAGAGATAAAATGTATAATAACTGTTCATACGTCAAGAAATTCAAACAGATAAAAAACAGTTACTGTATAATTAGAGCTTTTTTGACTTTTGATGGCCGACCTATCTTCCGTTTTTGGCCAAAAGGTATATTTTTAGCCCTCATCCGCAACTGAGAGTGCTTACCATTGTTCTTTTTTTTGTGAAGAATGGACAAGTACGCGTTACATGGTCAGAGTAGACTTCGATCTTCCAAATTTTCGAGCGCCAACTTATCTGTCTGTCACAAAATCATATTTGTCCTAGAATATAATTTTATTTCCCGTGCATACGTCTATTTTTCCTGTGCTTCGATATATGTCGTTCAAACGTCTTTTGTTTTCCGGACAATAAAATACTCCCCATACTTTATATGTATGTATCTTGACACGGCAAATTTTCACTCGAGTTTTCGTGTTTGGGCTGCCTCACAACGATTTCCACTTACCTCAGACTCACAGAAACAGAACACGAAAAACACACACACATCTCAAGTTGGCAACCCTGATTCACAAATGTGATTTTAGGTTGGCAGCCCTACACTGAGGATCCGGATGGACGGGATCTTGACCGTGGTTTCATTGAGATGATTCTACGTCAAAATCCTCCAGTTAGAGCTATGAAACTAGACTTAGGCTGGAATTCATAGTCGTTAATCCGAGATCAGGATCGGCGGATTTAGGGCGCTGCGATCGCCATGGCGAGGCGTTTTACATCTGGGCACAGCGATCGCAGCGCTCCTAATCCGCCGATCCTGATCTCGGATTAACGACTATGAATCCGAGCCTAAATGTGATTCTTATGTTCAAATCGATTCTAATATCGATTTACATGCAATTGAGCTAGTATAACTGTATACGTAGTCATAAGCCCTATGATCTGAAAAATAGAACGAGAAACACTTTCATGATCCAGTTTGAAAGTCATGTCATCACTATTTAGGACTACAGAATATATGCTTACCGACGTCAATAACTTCAAGTCAATCTTGAAACAGCCACCACAAATCGTATAGTCTAATCTCCTATGGAAGTAGTGCAACGTAGAGGTAATCTGTTGATCAAGAATTATCAATACGTGCATGTATCCATACGATTTATGAATAATAATTGATCCCCTGTCACAACCTCCTAGTGCAGGGCTCTAGTGATAAAATTCTCACATATGAACATAATCTTTCAGCGTTGGAATTCTTGCAGGATGAAAATTTAGAATCTGGCTCGGAACTCAATCTGACATCTGTCATTTTTTGTCCAAAGATTTCAATCATCTCAATGTAGAATCACTCTGAATCAGTGAGAATGTGATTCACTCGTAACATCTATTACGTACCGATTTGCGGAAAACGCATTTATTTTACGAAACGAGTGCTGGATGGTCGGGATAAAGCGTACTGGCTTTATCGCCTGACGATGGAAACAGCGTTTGTCCGTCCGTGTGGGTGGACAAAAAAACGATGTTTCCGTCGGTAAAGCGATGAAGTAATCAGATTTTTTTTATAGAAAAGCCCTACGTAAAAATTGAAGGGACTGTACTCACTGATGAATTTTGTTTTGATTTGATTCTTCTTTTCCATTCCATCATGAGGTGCAGTGTGCGACGGGACTGTAACAAAATCAATCTGTTACATCATTAAATCATCTACTGCATGCGTTCGTGAATTCCTCTTGACTGGATTGTTTACCTCTTGAGATGTTGAATGACACACGGTACAGACAATCACCGTATGCAAATAGAGTGGAGGTAGAACTGATAGAAAGTCTGAATGGCTTTCATCAGAAGATCTTTCGTTCCCAGATCAAAATATTCTCGACTCAAAGAAAAAAATCGAAAGGTGTAATGTGAGCTGTCACAAAATAGGGCAAACAGAACCAGGAGCATATGCCAAGAATTTTCGTCTGCCCACTTTCTGCTCATTTTCAACAAGAAATTGTATAGAGTTTCAGTATCCTGCGAAAAAATATTTACAAATGATACCATCACAATGTTATACGAATAGCTCTCAGTGAATTTCTTCAAACAAGCTATTTGAATCCTGCTCACCTTAAATTTTCGCATTCCAGCTCGCAAGGAAACTTCAACTTTGATTCTCCGGAGGATGAAATCATTCAATACAGAAAATCTGGAGCCAATTAAGACTGTGCCGTAACAAAATTTCAATACTACGACGTAAAAGCCATATTTTACTAGCTGATAGGAAGAGCTATTCGCGTAACTTATATTTAAGCAATATGCATCAATACAGATGGAACTCATACAACACGTTATAATGATCATAGCAATGCTCCATCGGAACAAGAATTTTCCAAATTTGAACACGAGGTTCCCTGAAGAATCACATATGATTTTTTTCTTTTCACTCTCTGACTTTTGGTGGTCGAAAAGTTGGTCAAAATCGATGGTGGTGTTCCACATGTTCATAAACTCTCCATTCCCAATAATACATCGGATGAGGTTCCACAATAGTACTGAGTAGATCAAAGTGAACTGTAAACGTATATCAAGATTTGGATTACAATCTTCCAATCAAACTTTTCTATCGTTCGAAATTCATCTGCACGAGGAGAAAGTCTCCAACTTGATCTATATTGAAGAATCCAATCCACAATCTTTTCAAATCATTGTTAGATAAGAAGGACGTTAAAATATGGGACACTGATTTTTATGGAGTGAAAACTCTTAATTTATCTTTGTAGGCAATAGATTTCATGGACAGGATTTCGAAAATCCTTCTCTCTAGAAGAATAATTAGATCTACATCATTTGAAACACTTTCTAGAGTGATTCCGAAACATCATAGTATTCCGGTCTGAACTTGGGTGATAGAGATCTTGTAGAAGTACTTGGTGACTAGTCTGATCGCTCGATTCGTATGGTAATGTGCGGAAAAAATTTTTGGAAAACCTTGATCATTGTGATTATGAAGACTTGTCCATGGCGTGCTAATCTTAATTGCTTCACGATGAAAATAGAACTGTAGAATACTAGACAGATAGCTGAGTACGCTCGATGGATCCTTGATGATTGCATCCGAATCTGACGAGTTTTTTTTGTCACAACAAAAGGTGAAAGTCCAGTGATCTGAATGAGATAGAGAGTAGGATTCACGAGTCCTGTGAGCGGATTATGACGATCCCGCATCTTAACTTCCATTACTCCAATTTCCGATTTCAATTAGAATCCTGATTCAAACCGATTCTGAATGTTCCTAGGTTTTTCTAAAACGGGGGCAAGGTCAATTTGAACAATAACTAGAGTGAGAGGAAAAGGGTCATCAAAAAACAATAATTATTTAACAGTTATAATTAATTATGTCATATAGACATCTCACTCAGAGGAACCCCGAACTCGCACATTGGTGGAAATTTGATCACTCACTGATACTATGGACACCATGGTCACTAGAATAGTTCTCAACATTTTTCAACGAGTCAGAAGAGGAAAAATTCTGAAATTGTCCGTCGTCCCATTCGTCTTATTTTGAGTTTACCATCACAGAAATTAAATCAAAAATCGTATGAATATGAACAACTCATGAGCTTTCGCTGTAATAATCAAATATTGTTCCAACTTATCTCACCTGTAACACTTACAAAAAGTGTCAAGAGTAAACATCGAATTCTTGGTTGTAGAGTCTAATGACAATTTTGACATCACAAATATGCCATAGACCTGTCAGCTATTCTATCAAGTGAGTGGATCTAGAGTAGAAAACACTGGATGGAGATTCAGAACATCAGATTTCTATCCAAACGTTGTATTGGTTTCATGATAAATACTTTGTCCGCTATTTTAAAAGCTTGATAAATTTACTCTAAGCTATCGCATACTTTTTTTCTGCTCTCTTGCATTTGTAGCAAAAATCGAAAAAACGCAAGCCTTTTTGATCTCGAATAGATATTCTTTGAGATTAAACAATTTGTTGAATTTTGATCGATTCACATAGATGAAACTATGCATTCGAAAGATGAATATCTTGTCTCAAGTAAGTTGGATTATTACACATCAAGCCACCCACCAAAATGATTGATATACATCTGCGAACTTAATTTCACCATCACTAGTGCGTATATTTTTAAAATCGAATTCAAATACACCGATTTGGCAGGACAGAACGAGGCATTGAGAGGAATATCACTATGTTTAAAACTTGAATAATTATCTAACATATTATAAACTTAGAATTTTCGCACATATGCATTGTTTTCGAATGCCAATGTGTAGTCTCTCCATGCTTACACGGTAATTTTAGGCGCTAATGACATATCGCTGAGCTCGTGAAATAAACTGTCCTAATAGTATCCGAAATAAAGCTCACGAGCAAAATATGGTTGTCTAAACTACAGTCTACCTCGGTTATAATGTCCCCGGTTATAACGAGCAAATTTTGGAATTTTAGGTGGCTGCCATAGTAAGTCAATGAGAATAAGAACCTCAATTGTAATGACCTCGCCTATAACGAGAACTCGTCTATAACGAGCGAAAAATGTCTGAAAATTTAGATTTCAAACTTCCCTATAGCGAGCAAATGCGATCTTAGTATCGTATAATACGCGTGCCTCCAGGCTTCAAGGTCGTATGTGAACACGGGGCATACATAAAATGAATCAGCATGATCAAACATTGACGAATACCTTCGGCCGGCTGCTGCGGATATATGAAATTCGATCGAACCGAGTAATTGATGAAGATTCAGATGAAGAGAGTTCGGATAATTTGATTCCAAAATCTGTAACTCTTTCAGAAGCTTTAGAAACTTTGAGCAATTTCTACCCCACAAATGAGAATTTAGACGATGAGTTTCCCTATCATTGCTCCAGATTGATAAGCATGCTTCAAAATGAAAAATATCAAGCTAAACAACAAGCATTGGTCACTGACTTCATGGCCGACTCTACAACCTCGCGCTGCATGCGCTCCGCTGGATGCGCTGGATTTGGTGATTGAAATGTCACTCGTGGATAACCGATTCATACATACGGGATATGGGTGATTCTGAGATAACTTATACATTTGATGTCCCTTCCTCGCATTAATATTAAATGACCAAATGATTTGATGGGTGGGTGACGGTCTCCGGGTGACAAAAACGAGGTCCTTCACGTTTTTTTATAAATAAACTGAAAAAAACATCAGCGGTGGCAGCAATGAGAGTCTTTTCGGTCGAAAATCCAGGTGAAGCAACGTTTTCGCGATTCAGTGCCCGGATTGGTGACCACGCACCTAACGCTTGCTCAGCTCTTGATCTCAAACATGGTATACGCTTCGCAAAATAAGACGGACGGTCACCAATTCGGTCACTGAATCGCGAAAACGTTGCTTAACCTGGATTTCTTCGCTGATGTTTTTTTTTTCAGTTTATTTATGAAAAAAACATGAAGGATCTCGTTTTTCTGATCCTATAATGTCATCCGGAGACCACCAATCAAATCATGGATCCCATATTCATATGACGATATCCACGGGTGAAATTTCAATCACCAAATCCAACGCATACAGCGCATGGTTTTTCTATTTGTTCATGACAAATCATGATAAAACTTGTTATTCTGGCCCAAAAACATCGTCCGGACACCATCATTAGCCAATTTCATGAGATCAATATTCATGTAACCATGTTCACGGGCGGATTTTTAATCAGCAGACCCAGCGCAGCGCGAGGGTAGAGTTCGAGGTAGAGTCGGTCATTGACTCACAATTCTATAATGTTCCATTTCATTTTATCGTATCTTATTCTATTAATTTCCTCTCGTTGAATTTATTTTATGGATCTTATTTTATTTCATTCGAATTTCGTTTTATGTAATCTTGGTTCATTTGGAATCAAATGGGCACAGAGGCCTTATATCCAGGAATATTATGATGACCTATTCATATAGGGGAGAGTGGGGCAAAATTGGACGGATTTTGCAGTGGGGCTATCCGACGATACTTGGGGCTAGGCGCGCTGTGGGACTTTGGAGTTCAACTATTGAATAGATTGTAGAAAAATTTCCAGACCCCTAGGTCTCAGCGTTCATACTTTCTCTTGAAGTTGATAAAAAAAAAAAAATCTGTCCAAATTCGCCCCGAGCTTGGGGGCACTTCTGACAAGTTTAGGGGGCAAAGGACAGCCTTCCAGAATTGAGGTATACGGTATCATTCTCCGCCAATACGAGTCGCTTTTACTCACCAAAACACGTAGTAGTAACTCAAAATCAAGAGGGAACCCTACCTGGGAACTTTACATCCTTCCATATAGCCTCAACAAGCGGGCCATTTATATCATTTTTTGACATTATTGAAATAGGCACTTCATTGGTGCCCAACCTTCTTCAGCAATCAGTAATCGACTCGCGGCTTCTAAGGGTCGACTTTCTTTTTTTTTCTTCATGTTGGAGGTACCCTTACTCGCCCTATGTCAACGATCTAAATGGTAGAGTGCGACAATCAATCCAATATCAGCGAATGCGACAGTGAAAATGCGAAATACGAGCGCTATTTTCGAACACATGAAAAGCGACTTCTAACCTCTAATCTGCCTCCTAAGACGGCCATTGGACATCGTAGCTTAACTTTTTCACCCATATTTAATTATCTAACTCACCCTCAACCTCCCGCGCTTCGGAAAACTCGCACAAACGCATACGCGCCTCGATACGCACAATTATCCTTGGAAACACGGACAGGCGATCGGTCGACCGATTTTAGATGGAATTTAGCATTGTCAAAATGCGCCCCCACCAATTCGTCCAAAAATGCCCCCAGGCGTTTTTTTCGCAGAATTGTGATCATTTGGGTTCAAGTGAGTCGATTTTGGTCCACAATGGCTCAAAATCTTCGTTTTTTAATGTAGTTTTTGACCCCCAAACGGCGATTACGCTCGTCCATTTTTGCAGAAGTAGTGTGAATTTTTGCATTTGGAAGATAAAGCGCGTGAGGCCCTCGATAAGCACCCCTATGTCAGCGTGGACTCCCAGTATCGTTTTGAAAGGTCTAACCGCGATAAAAACCATTGTCTGAGATGGTATTAAAAGAGAGTTTCCGCGGCAAAAGCCTAGACTCACCTCTGACCGAGCTATCTCACTTATTCAGTTTTGCCCTCGTCCAAATTCGCCCCACTCTCCCCTACTCCATTCTTATTTGTAACCAATACTTGGAAAATAGAGGAAATAAATAGTATAAATATATGATTTTCACTAAAAAAAATATCGAATTATGTGATGGTAACAGAGTATTTTTTATTTGAAACGCCACTTATCAAAGTTCAACAATAATTTCCTGAAGATCTGCAATTCTAAGCTAACCTTGGATATAACGAACATCGGTTATAACGAGTAATTTCCTTCGGTCCCTTGACGCTCGTTAGAACCGAGGTAGACTGTACTATCTTTCATTTCAATACTTATAATTTTACGGATCGAATGTTCTAGCTCATTATCTAAAGCCTTGGGATTATATGGATTGTTGATCACAATTAATGAAGTTTTTCCTCGAAAGTCTACCAAAATAGTACTTACTGTATTAAATTCATCAGATTCAGCGTTGAACGGTTCGGATGAATTTATCTCAATCTCCGTGATACATCCTCGATAAAAAGACCATGACCAAATTTTTATAAACTGGTCTTCCCAGATTATTACACGCGTGTACAGAACGCAATGACGAGTATAGTCCTTCAATTTCGGTCGGACTCTGAGAATTCTCATAGCTACTGACTTTTCCGCAGACCGAATCTCAAGAAAATCAAAAATTCAACCCACATCAACTTATCTTACTATCCACCTCATCAGACTATGCTTAAATTCAGCTTGATGCATCTTAATCAACAACCTTTTATCAACCTCGAATTTTCTCAAGTATCCAAAGTGTGTAAGCCGAAACGCGGGTATAAACACCAGGAATTTTTTTCGCTCCGCAATCTGCCCTTCCGTATGAAACAAGACCCAACAAATGAAAGCCACGGTGCCGATCTCTCTCAACTCGTTCTATCTTCATGAGAGGACCACCCGAATCTGCAAAAGAAGACGATAAAAAATTGTATCACGGATTATTCGAGGGTGAGAAGCCAAAAATTTATTTTGTAGCAAACGAGCTATGAATTATAGTTACCTCCATTACAGGAATCTTTGCCAATAGTTCCTCCGGCACACATTTGTCCTTCGGTAATTTTACCCCAGCTCGATTGACATTTTTCATGCGACAATATTGGTAACCTCACCGTTTGTAATATTGTGCTAGACTCTCCGGTACCTGGATAGATTAGGCAACAGTTTTCGTAAATTTTCTCAATAACCAATTAGAAATACATAGGAGCTGAGGATATTCTATGTTATACTGATGCATGATACTGATCAAGTCTGGGACTTGAGATAAATTATGACCCGGAGTCAATCAGACAAGTTACTTGAGATTCAGAGTTAGAATATTATAGTAACTTTTAGCAACCTTGGAGCTTGTCAAATTTCCGTCATTTATCTAATCAAATTTTTCCTAACTACACCAATATTCGAATACTGGCATGTCTGTACACCAATATTCGTTTTCATGTGAAGGATCTTACTGACTTCCTATGATTCACGAATACTCTTTCAAAAATATCTGAAGGAACACAGAAAACATTTTGCTAATGCAAAAAATACTCTGGACCACAGAATTTGAGAGATCTGAATGGACTCGTTGGAGAGGGATGAAAAAGATTTTCTTATAACTATGTTTTGGACATGTTTACCGTGGTTTCCCTTTCAAAACATATTATAATCAAAGAAAAGGCATTTGGGTCTACAAGACCATTAGCTGCATTGAGTGATTTTGACAACAGATCGATAGCTTCATATCGATGTGGTATAAATTGGCCGCTGTCGCTTCATAAGGAATCGTATGGATAGAGCAAATCCATGCGAATTTACGAAGTTTACTTTTCTGAAATTCTTCTTAATCCATTTTCTAAGATCGAAGCTCTCAAAGAGTGCACGAGACCAATCATAAGTGCTTGTATCAATCATCATCATGTTTAACTCACTGATATCGCAAACTCCCCATCCGGCAACAATGGCATTGTAATCCTCAAAATCTTTTTGAAGTAATTTTCCCCTGAGCAAGCAGATCGGCCTAATATATTCTGAAAATTTGAATGAGGAAAAAATTGAAGAAGCCTTATCTCAAGTCAATCGAAGAATTGACTTACTCACTGGTGAATACTATCCTTCTTCTTACTCTTATCAAGGCTATGTCATTGACAACAGTTCTATCACTATAATACTCATGTACAAGAGTATGTGATATAGTATAGTCTTTGTAAGGATCTGCACAAAATGAGGCAGCGCAGTCAGGATCTGTTTCAACGTTATGTTCACCGAGTCTAACAAAGTCTAACGACATATAATATCTCTTGCATCCTTTTCCACCTACAGCCAAATTCCTACGATATCAGACAATTAATTTTTTTTTTTCTATTACTTCACGAGATGTACATTTGTCAAGGGTGATGGTATTTTTATCCGACTCGGTTAACTATGATGCAATTTTTGAATCCTGGGAGAGGAAAGACGTAGTGCGTCTCATTAAAAATACAAAAAAATCATGAAAGTTTCAGAAAATCTGTCTAACTGATCAATTACAGTGGTAAAATTCAATCTTGTGCTCGGACATAGACTCACAATATGAACAAAGTATCGGATAATGAAGGCAACTTGGATCTTGGATTTTTTGATGAGCAATGTTCCCTAATTAAAATGAAATTTATCATTGTTGAATATGAGAAAAATGTTCAAATTTTACTTCAACGTGTTGCCTTCAGTGATTTACTAATATTCATAATGCGGAATCCCATTCAAGCACTTATATATTTCGATACTGTTTCTCAAGCAACTAAATTTTCTGATTTTTACCTCGCACGTCCGCTATCAGGTATGCAATGAGCAGCTGTAACGACGTAAAATTGACTAATAACGGAACCACCACAGTCTAAATATTCTAATCCTTTATCGGTCCAACTGCTTCCTATATGATAACCAAGTCTTGCCATCCAAGGGTATGCTCCAAGACGTGCATCAGTGCCTCCAACAATCCTGCCAGCTGCTTCATCCTCATCCTCCGAATCAGAGCGAACACTCGCCGACGCTCCGCATATTTTGAAATTCAAGTATTTCCAGTTTTTGTTTTTTTCAATTAAAGTATCTGTACAAATATTGACAAATATAGATATAGATCGTCATTCAATCAAAGGGCGTATTCTCTACACGTACTACCACTAGAATTTAACATTAGATATGCAGATATACAGTATCCTCCTAAATAAATGGAACACGAATATGCATACACGGAGAATTGAGGTCCTGAGATCCAATGATAATTCAAAAACTGTATTTGACACATCACAGAAATAACCATAGATTTATGTCCTTTAAAAATCCATGGTTTTCATTGGCACTGAAAATTTTCAATCATCGACCATTCATCGGGAAACCATAACAGCTCAAAAAAGTTTCCAGGAGAATATTTTTGAAAATTTGTTTTGATTCATTGCAACGGTCGACAAGCTTTATCACTCCCTCAGACTTTTATTTTGAAACACTCGAGGTAAATGAATTGCAAAATTAATAACGCAGGCGGAGACATTTTACTTACTCTCCAAATGAACGAAACGTGTTGATAGATTGACATGTTCTCACCTGAATATTCAGTTGGAAGCTGCGAAATACCAAAGAAATTTACTAGCACGTTGGCGAGCTTTAAGTTCATATTATATGTTACTTGTACGGTTATAGCTCGCTGATATAATTATTTTCCGGAATAATAAAGGTCATAATAGCTTCAAAACCTGACGAAGTGATCGGATAATGAAGTGAACAATTTCGAACTCGTTTTTTTCGCCAATTTCCACTTCTTCATACTGTGCTAATGCGAATATGTGGGACCGTCAGACGAACGACATAGCGGAGCATATTAATTTTGCTCGTAAAGATAATCAATCAACTCTACACCGAGAATGAAGTGGGCACACAAGCAATATTGAACTTGAGAAGTAATGGTTCGAGTGGACTGTGTGTCTCCACTTTATCGTTTCAGAAAAACCTAGAGAATCGACTTTTAAAATAAAATCCATACTTTTGTGACATTTTCATTTTGATGTACTATTCAGATATAGATTCGATGAAAGTTCTGACACTGTTCGATTGTTTTTGAATGGCTTGGCGGAAAATCAACGTTTTGAAATAAATTAAATAGGTGCGGCAAACTTTCGTATGGTAGAACTGGGATCAATTTTTTAGAGTTATGGCATATTCACTTCCCGTTATCTGATATGTATTTGGTCAATAACAGATTTTTTGATATCGTCGTGATATGGATGAATCAAATAATTGACCAACACTTGAGAATGAATTTATTTGTGATTAACCAGGGTTTGGCACGAAACTGATTTTTGAATTTCAGTTTATTTCGGGTCGGGGGGTTAAACTCCTGTGAGGATTTCGGAATTGATCTCCATTCATCTTGAATGCACAGCAATAAAATTATCAGTTACATCTCCGAAATTATCACAAAAGTTCGACCCCCCGACCCGAAATGAACCGAAATTCAAAAATCAGTTTCGTGTCAAACTCTGTAATTAACTGAAACACTGGGGTTAGTTGAATTCAAGTCATTGTTGCATTTTTATTTTTGTAAGAAATTCCGAGCTCTCCTGTTGTTACGAATCTCAAGTGATGGGCGTAAAACGTTGGATACCTACTCACAAGCGGGGCGCCTATCCGGCAAGTCTTGAGTCCACCCCAAACTCTGGAAATCATATTGTTTTGGTGAAAAATGAACGTATTTCCAAGTGTTTAGTCTAATAGACCTTCTACTCTGAGATACAGCTATAATATTTAGCATTATCAGTGTTGAAAACACTATATATAATATAGATATAATAAACAATGCAAATCTCCTACGCTGTATCTCAGAATGGAAGGCTCATTGGATTAAACCCTCCAAGATACCTCCAATTTGCTTGAAAACAAGATGATTACCAGATTTTGGGATGAATTCGGAGCCCGCAAGATTGGACCTCTCCATGTCAATTTGATAGAAAGTTCAAGACGGAGCTTTATCGCGCATCTGTTCTATGCCATGGCCTTTCTAGGTGTGCCAGAAGTTCCAAAGATTGTGTGAAATATCAACGTCTCGCACTTGTTCGGCTACTTCTGAAAAAATGTGCTTTTTGCAACTTTGTGCGCAAAGTTGGAAAAAATGGAACTTCTCTTCATTATTAAGAGTGCGTGAAGTAATGCGGAAATGACTTCTCGCACAGATTCACATTTACGCACTGGCGGACAGTGCGTGAAATTAACTTCTCGATCTGATGAGTTTCCATTCACGCACAGTTCCAAGATATTCCACATCATCCCTCTGAATCCGGTCTCCCTCCGAAACTTCGTCTTCGAAATAATGGACAGTTGTGCATTCGCGCATACTATGAGAATTTACTTCTCACACTCAAATCCTATTGCAATAACTATCACTTCATCGGATGTAGTAGATATGTTGATCTTTTTGGAATGTCTTGATCTGTATATCTGGAGAAACAAGTACAATCATTCTGGGCAATATACACTATTATGCTCAACCCAAAATTCTTTCTAGTATCCAAAGGGTATAAGATGAAACGCGCGTGTAAACACCAGGAGTTTTTCGAGCTCCACAATCATACGATCCGTATGAAACTAGACCCAACAAATGGAAACCTCGATGTCGATCTATTTCAACTCGCTCTATTTTCATTAGTGGACCACCTGAATCTATAAGATTATACATTTTTATGTTACCACAAAATTATTGGTCAGAAAGTAATTGAAAAAAGAATGATTACCCCCATTACAAGAACCTTTGCCGGTAGTTCCACCAGCGCACATTTGCCGATCGCTCACTCCATATCCCCAGACAGCCCGACACTTTCTCTGTGATAGTATTGGCAATTCCACCACTTGTAATACTTTACTTGCTTCTCTAGTCTCTGCAATATGAGAACATATATTTATTGGATTATGAACGGTGTTGAAATCTTTTAGCATACTGTCGGAAAAATTGACTATATTGAGGAAGCCGCATTATCAACACTGAATCATGCATCTATGATCAGAACTCCAAATCGTTTTCAATAACCCGCCGTATCCATGAAACTGAGATACACTTATTACTACTACATGATCACAAGTGATAGTTCCATTTAAAGCATCTGATTAAACCGGCATGGCATGGCAAAAAATTCACCCCTATAGTTTAAAAATGAGCACACGGATTCCAGTGGCTATTGACATAAAAACTGAGTTTTAATTCAATAGAAATTCATGGAGGAGGAACCAAAAAATGTTATACAAGAGTAAAATTTTTGTATATCAGCCTAGAGTTCTGAAATGATGATTACTATAGCAAATAATCATGAATAGTACATTAAGCAACATGGGCGAAAAGGGAGATTCCCGCACGAGTGTCCGGAAAGAGTGCGAGAAAGTAACTTTCTCGTACGATTCCACTTTCTCGTACGATCCCACTTTCTCGAACTGTTATTCTGTTATTCTCGCTTTGCGAGAACAACATAATACCCGTGCGAGCAACTCGAAAGAGTGCGAGAAAGTTACTTTCTCGCGCGGTTCCGGACACGAGTGCGGGAACTTTTCGCCCGCGTTGCTTATACTATTTTATGCAACCTGTGCGTAAAACTGTGCCTCCACGATTTTTAAAAAAATTGACGGTCAGGACTTGAATGAAATAGTCGTATATACGAGGCAATGAGCGGATCCAATGAATTTATACACGAGTTTGCAAGAAAAGAACTCTATTTCGATTCATGTTTCCTGTTGTCATAGTCCCAGTCCATTCGCTACAGACGATATTGTAGTCAAATTTTTGGCTCTGAGTGTAAAATCATGCGTCACAGCCACTCGATTGACAAACTCTTCGCGGAAGTCGGCAGTATGGGACCGGCGCCCGGGGGGCGGAGCGGGGTCCAGGGGTGGTAGCCCCTGGTGGGGGTGCAGGGGCGAAGCCCCGGCCGGGCGACTGAAATAAAGTTCTGAAAAATGTATTGAAAAAAAATCTCTTGTTCATATCGCGTATTACGTCGTTGCTCAAAAGTATCGCCAAATTTCAACAAATTCAATTTTCGCAATTCATCCGACTATGTGTAATGGTGATCAATCATCAAAATACATTTCAAAAGATGGTTTTAGAATTTATGGATATCTTTATCCACCAAAAGTATTTTTGAAGTAAAGATGAAAATATAATTCATATAAAACGATGAGTAATCGAAGGGTTTCGATTCGCCTCCTAAAAACACATTGACATGTACGGTTGACTCATTGAAGTTTACAATTTCCTATGAGAATTTTGATGGATTCATTTTTGCACAGATTTCACTTTCTTACTACGTTTTGTCAAACATAGTGAGAAAGGTACTTTCTCGCACACTTAGCCGTGTGCTAATGACTTTCCGCATTTCTTTCGGCACGGGTACCTTGCATATTAGAAAGTTAACTTTTTGCACAGTTTTACGCACAGCGTTGCATTTCTATTGGTCACGGAAAAAATCATGAACATATATCCTTAAAAGTCATCTTGATACCTAAAAAAGTCAACTCTCGCATGGACAATCAAGTATCTGGTACGGTATATCTCCATCCCAAATTTGATACCATCACTCAAAACGACTTTACACGATGGAGCTGACTTTTCTAAGCATTTCCTCGATATTTGCAAATTTGTCACTAATTGGTTTCTACAATAAACGACTCACTAATATCACAGACTCCCCATCCGGCAACCAGACCATTAGATTCCGTAAAATTTTTGGAAATTAGCTTCCCTCTCAAGAGACAGATCGGTCTGATGAATTCTGGAACCACCGATATCAGTAAAATTCAAATACATCTCAGTTTGTTAATTCGTATAAGTACTACATCAACGCACTCGTAAATTTTATCCTTTTTCGCACCCTTATGAGAGCTATATCATTTTCCACATATCTCTCATTGTAATATTCGTGAATGATGGTTTGTGATATCGTATAATCTTGATAAGGATCTGCACAAAATGATGCATCAGTGCAATCGGGATCCGTTTCAACGTTATGGTCGCCCAATCGGACGAAGTCCAATGACATGTAATATTTTCGACATCCCATTTTACCTACGGCCAACTTTTTCCTAGAATCAGAAAATTGACTCATCATCAGTGGGTCGTTTTTTCAAAAAGCAGAGTGGTCCCCTATAGTACATTGAAACTTTTACGTTGATTTTCTCCGTTCTGTTTTCCTCTTAGCTTGCCATCCAAGTTAATTTATACAAGTTGTTGCATTCTATTCAGTTTCTCTATCATTTTCCCTTCTATTTTGAGTCAAAGAAAATCACAAAAGGAAGACTCAAACCATTGAAAATTCAATTTTTATCCATGGAGAGTATAATTGACAAATAATGCGCGCTCCGACAAAAATCGGAATTCTTCAAACAACTGATCCAGACTGTATGGCTCTATACATATAAGTCATGTCTTGTTACGCCATCACATGCATGCTAAATTAATTTCATGAACAATGGAAATTTTCTCCAACTCTGCGTCATTATGAAACATTTTAAAGTTCAGTGAAAACTTGTTTGGTCACCCGTCACAATAACGGGCAAGGTTAACGATCGATTCAATGAATTAAAGTAAATGTTGAGGTCGTCGAAAATTGAAATTTACTCTGATTAGTGGAACTACGCATAATTCTGTCTGAGCAGATCGATCATTTACTGAAAAAAAATCCAAAAATCACTCATTTATTTCTTAATCCACTACGTCATAATTTGATTGACTCATCTAATTACACAAATGAATTTATAGAATGAAACTCATTTTGTTATAATAAGAAGTTCCAGTTGAAGAGACATATCTTCAATTTTCGTAGATCCAACACATTCATTCTTCACTCTTATTGTTTGAATATGTATCGAAGTAAATCGATTGTGATGACCGAGACTTTGATTATAATTTCCAAGTTCAAAACGGTCCTTAACTTTGGTTTTCTCTAAAATCTATGATCAAGTTGCCTCATACATATCAGAGTATTATTATCATCATATATAATAGCATACCTCGCATGCTCTTTTTTGGGAATGCAGTGTGCAACTGTGATAACGTAGAACTGACTTATGATGGATCCACCACAGTCGAGAAATTCTATCCCATCATCGGTCCATTCACTTCTAATATGGTAACCAAGACTGGCCATCCAAGGGTATGCTCCAAGAGATGCGTTTTCACCTCCAATTATTCTACTGGCAAATTCCTCTTTTGTGCGAAAATTTATGGAAGTTCCGCATATTTTGAAATTTAAATATTTCCAGTTTCTATGATTCTCTATCCAACTGCCTGAATGAAGTTTTATCTTCGTTACTCTTTATTTTCGCCTCAAAATTGAAACAGGTTCTCTCAATTTACGAAGAAAAGCAAAAACGTCATCAAAATTTACTATTTTTATTCCTAAAAAAATCCCTCTTCCAAAAATGAAGCACGCATTTTTACAGTGTCATTCGAAGGTAAACATGATGAACCGTGATGTGAACTATATATATGTTACCGGCAAAGTCCGGAATGGATGGTTCATTACGAACTTTGCCAAGGCAATCCGCGGATTGCCTGTTGAGTCTTTAGGCAAAGTTGAATGCAAGCGTGATCTTATAAGTCGGGGGTCTCGGGTTGTCACTTCTGATGCGTTTCCACGAGGATGAATGATAAGTGTGAGACATCATTCACGTATCTGACATGAATGAGACATTCTAGGAGAGATGAACATGTACTACAGAGGATTGGAAAAGATCCTCGAAACATCTGATTCACTATTTTTTCGTACTTCGTACACCCAGAAGTGTTTCACGAGAACTATTTCGGTGGATGTGCGATGCTTGTTGCTTCACTCTGTCTCTGATAGTTCGAAAAAATCATTCAGGGAACTTGCTATTTATTACAGCATGTGATGGAAGAATGACATTTTGAATTACACAAAACTTTGAGGCGTTTACATTTTTAATCGTTACTGATACATTACTTAGTGAAATCATATTTTATAAATCCTTGGCACGCGTGGAACGAAGTTTTTGCATTGATAAACCGCAGTATGATCTCATTTTGAGGGATTTGACCGGTCTTGATGAAGTTTTCCTTACAGAATTCTATCTGGTTTCTTGAAAATGATAATTTGATCATACCCTGGTCCGTACCAACAACCATATTCTGTAATATCCATCACAACTCCGATTACATTTCAAACATCCCCTTTACAACGATCAACCTCTGGGATGGGAACTCTCACAGAGGCACTTTTGTCAATCTTGCCAAATTTATCTTTAGATGAAGCCAACATTCTTTCACCTTGACGTTTCAATCCTTTGTTAGCGGTCTCCGTCTTCTTCAACCGTTTCTTATTGTTAAGACAAACGTTACATAGAATTCTTGACTCATCATTTGCAGTTGGCTCATCACTAGTTGGATTACCACAGATAGTATGCAAGCTTTCGCCACAGATTTTGCATTGATGTGCATTGGTAGATTTTTTTCTGCAAACAAGACATGTAAATTCTTCGACACCTATAATATAGAATTCAATGGGTATCGTTAATAAAACTTGGCAAAATTGCTGATAGGAGTCCGTGAATACAGAAAGAGACTTTTGGAGCGTATGAGACGACAGAACATTCCAATCAGGCTAATTTTGATGATAAAACATTCTCGGGAAAAGATATTTTCGAATTACAAATCACACGTGAATTTATATTTGGTTCACTCAATCACTCAGAGCGAAAGATGCAAGTTTGATCAAATCATTATCAAACCCTATTTTCGCGAAGCGCGCTCAGTCAAGAATTATGAATTTATCCTAGAACTGATACGGAGATAAACAGAAGGAGTGAAAGTTCAAGTCGATATAGCAACTGCCTAAAGTACTCAATGAGAGAAAGAAATCGCTGTCTACTCTTGTCTACACTGTCTACTAAGACTAGTCAATATAAGAATGTTTGATCGGTTATTATTCTACATGGTAGATAAATTCCCACTCTGATGCTGTATGTGATTCATGATTGTAGCTCACAATCATGATGCCACTTTTGGATGGCATTGCCAACTCAACACAAAATCTACACTCTTTATATAGAGAACACCACTCAGAGACTTTGGGTGTCCATGTGATCCACAAAGTTGCTGCAAATGTAATATAAACATCATCAAGGCTTCTCAAAAATGTTGTATAACACATTTGCTGCACTTAACTGTAATTATTCTCGAACCAATAGCTGTTTCATTTTTCGTGGTTCCGTTCGGATTATAGGGATGATAACGCTCAGCTATTGGTATAAACTCCGATCGTAACTTACAAAATTGATAATTTGAGTATGAAATGAGAAGGAACTGAGGAGTTTTCTCTCCTTGCATGAAAGATTTGCGATGACTTTGGTGGTTAGAAGAAATCGTGTTTGACTTCTTTTAAAGCTCACAACCCGATCTTCAAGGAACATGTTATGAATGATCCTTTCGATCATCTACTCATTCATCTGATGAATTTACTCCTGATGATACGCAACTCGTTGATAATCACGGATGAAAAAGACGAAGAGTACCAGAAAATGAATGAAATATTTACGTAGAAACTAAAGGCATTTATCCCGAACCGCAATTCTTTACATATACCCTCTCAAGGAAGATATGATGACATTATTTCACGAGGCACGAGTCAAATATTTCACGAGGAGCAGAATGATGAAGAATCTTCGCAAGATCTCAGTCCGGCTATTGAAAAAGGTGTCACGTGCAATGGAATTCCAACCCTATTCGATGTTCATCTTTAAACGAATCTTGACACCCAAATTTGGCCTAGCAAACTTCGTTCGCATTCAATTCTCTTATTTGTATTCTTCCATAAAAATCATCCCGCTGACACTAAATCAGGTTGAATTGTTACGATGGCCGAAAATCGCAGGATGATTTTTTATTTCTTCTCCATTGGTACATGTTCATCTCCCAAGAATGTCTCATTTATGTGAGATACGTGAATGATGACTCACACTCATCATTCATCCTCGTGGAAACGCATCATAAGTGAAAACCCGAGACCCCCGGCATATGAGATCACGCTTGCATTCTTTGCCCAAAGACTCAACAGGCAATCCGCGGATTGCCTTGGCAAGGTTCGGAATGAACCATCCATTCTGGACTTTGCCGGAGGCGCTTCAGGCAAACTGCGGTTTGCCAAGGCAATCCGCGGTTTGCCTGCATTCCGGACTTTGCCGGTAACATATATACATCAGGAGGCTTCACTCCACCTTTTGAAAAGCGATGATGGCGGGTCTAGCGGTCAAATTGGTATACTGCCAATAACAATTCTTAAAAACAAAGAGGAAGGAAGCCAATGGTACCGCCACCTGCGGACTATTTTTTTGCAAATTCCAAAAAAAAAGGTTCATTGAGATCGGTGCAAAATTGAGATCACAAAAATGCGGGAAAAATTCAACAACGCTGAAAAAAAGTTCCCTCGACGTTGTGGGCTCAATTTTGCACCGATCTTGATATGAAACGTTTTTTAACTTGCAGAAAAATACTTCGCAAGTGGCGGTACCATTGGTTCCCTCCCTCTTTGGTTTTGAAAAATATTATTGGCCACATACCAATGTAACCGCTCGAGGCGGTCCACCTTCGCTTTTCAAAAGGTAGAGAGCACTCTTAAAACTTGATTCTCATGCATTTGGGAAAATATTGGAGGTGACTTTTTTCAATCTTACCAAGCGGAAAGAATTCAAACATTTTGACGCACTCCACTCACCATAAATTGAATCAGATTTAAATTTTCGTGTGTGTATGCACGGGTAAAAGATGCACAAGTTGATCGAATGTGATATAAGACAATTTTTCAAAGAAGCTTTCAAAGGTGTCAGTTACAGAAACTTGAGAAAGCATGGAATTCGGAGAAAATTTGAGAGGGTTTTGGTTCCCCAATCCATGAATGACACCGTAACATATGCAGAAGTTTTCTGCGGTGTCATCCTTGTCATTTTTCTTCCCATTCGTGATTGCGTGCGACAAGTCCCCGGTACTTTGAGCAAATGTCACAAAATCAGATAACGTTTCGTCAAATATGTGGTAATGGAATTAATGATAGTAGTGTAAATTTTCGGCTAATTGTAAAATGAAGTGTATTGAAAATAATAAAATTTGCTAACTATTAACCTCAGAGCCATTACGAATTTTTTCATCGTCTATGCGGGAAAGAGCGGTTTTTTATTCTCTTTCCCACGCCGACGATGAAAAAATAGTATTCGACACTCGGGCGGGTTGGTTTCCGCTTCCGAGCGATGCCGGACCGAGCCTTGGCGAGGGCTCGCCAAGGCTCGGGCCGGCAAAACATCGCTCGGGACGCGGAAACCAACATCCACGCCCTTGTATCGAAATCTACTATTTCATGCTCAAAATATTGTGTTATCATGTACGTATTACTGCATGAAGAAACGTGCGTAAGTTTCTGTCTTCAGCCAAGTATTTCTTGAAATCTATCTCTGATTGGTACAATGAAGAAATGGATTGCTCGATATTTAATCATCAAATTCCTCCCAACGAAAATAAAAATATCAATACCCTCTTATAAACATTGGGTTTTCCTTCTATGGAAATTCCTTGCTACACGTATGTACTGTTGTGAGTCAAAAAAACTGATTATAGAAATTCCCAATTCTCCGATATGATCAAGCGAATGATTCTTCAGCGTCATCATGAATCAACCATTGCGTCAAATGATTTATCAAATTGTGTCAATAGAAATGAAAGCGTTTCTGCAAGTGGTTGTAAGCTCAGTGTACTCAACTTGCCCCCATTAAGCCATTTTCTTAATAATTCTGGCTAATCTCAATATTTTCCAATGTACTTTAACTCATTTTGAAGCTTGTCTCAAGACCTTTTAAACGAGCTGAGATACATCTAATTTGGATGAAATGGAGCCGAGCTGTTTGAATTCTCCCAAAAGGTGATTTTTGAGAGTTTACAAAAGTGTGTGCCCAACTTGCCCCCATCATTTAAAACAATGTAAATCGGCGATGAAATGCGAAAAATGGCTTTGATCCGTTTTGATCACCGTGCAGCGGCATTTGTAGCTTTTAGTTGGCCCAAAACACTGTTTCCGACCTATTTTGACGTGATAAACACGTTCTGAGTGGTAAAAAAGCCATACTGGACTGCACGCCTTTCCGAGATAACCATATGGGGGCATGTTGGGTACACTCCAATGTCGGCCTTCTTGAATCGCAAATCATCTCCGTGTTTTGCACATAAAACAGCTCCATATTCAAATTTTGCAATTTTGAAAAATGGATTTTGAAGGTCTTGAAACAAGGAATCGAATGCGTCAAGGTACATTAAGATTGGTTGAGCTCAAAGAATTTGGCACCGATTTTACTGAAGGCGATTTCCTCGGTGATTTCTTAGTCGTGCAAATACGAAAAATGGAAAACTCTCTTTATATTTTCTGGAGAACGCAGAAATGATCCGGGGTCAATGAATACTACGTAATTTTTCATATTTTAAAATAACAAACGTAAAAAAAATATGCGGGAAGGCCCACGAGTGCCCATCTCTGAGATCAGCATATGGGGGCAAGTTGGGTACACTTATTACCTTAGTGAAAAACTCATTCAATTTTTTCAGGACAGTTTTGTATAAATCCCTTTTATATTCCACTGACTCTATGTACATACCAAAATCAAAGAACTACCTAGGGTACCAAATTAATGATTAATGTTATATCAGCCATTTACAGTAGGTACGCAAACCGCGAAACCACAATTTGTGTGTAAGGAAATGACAGATGAGATGCGTCACATTTCTAACATCCGCTAACCGCCCGATTTTTACGCATTGAAATATGGAATTTTAATCGAATTCTTATCATATACTTACGAAATTGAGATCGCAACAACTATACTCTAAATTCATTTAGACTATCATCTGAGTTCAAAACAACTTGTTGTGTGAAATTATAAGGCTATATGAACATATGAATCGTTTTCAACAGCTAAACGGTATAGCAATGGCAATGCATGTGCAAAAATAGAATTATAGAGTGTCGTATGAACTTACTTGAATATTCTGTAGGTAGTTGTGATATGCCAAACAAATTTACAAGCATATTGACAAGCTTCATTACTTAACAACTGACAACCCGAATGAATATGTTCTACACACTCAAATCGTTTTACAATCGATGAAATCACGAAAAAGGTTGATGTATAAAAATTATGTTACGCAGCCGTTGCTCTTACCAAACTCGATTATTTTCTTTAGATCTACCACACTAACCACTGGAATGAGCTACAAGCATGTAGGTACAGTATTCATCAGCACTGCTATTTCATTTCAATCGTAAAAAGTTTCTAATCAACGTAAGTGAAGATTGAGACGCGAGAAAAAACTTTTCTATTTTTCAACTTCTGTTATCCGATAGTTTAATTTCTGAACTGCAGAAAAGGATATTTTTAGAGGATCGTGGAATCAATAGTACAAAAAAACCACAACCTTAGCTGATACCGATGTAGGAATTATAAGATTATATTATCACTTGGATTATCAACATGTGAAAATGAAATAAGAGACGGGCTGATAAAAATCGCACGCCTTACACAAGGATAGGCTCTCTCGCGAACGTGGTGAACCGAATGATTGTTTTATCCTATAGGTCATATATTCAGACAGTGAGAATTTCGCTAGTTTGCGCATTTGGTTTACTGTGTATAGTACCATCATTTAGGCGAACATTACGAAAATAATCGGCAATTTTCTAAAAGCACCCCTCCCCCGAACCCCACCTCAGAAATGAGTTAGATTAGAATTTCTTTTGAAAATAATATTTGATGTTAGAACAGATTTCATGTGATAAAAATAACTCGTGCTTGACGAATATAAATTTTCACCACTGCTTTACACGATGAATAATAAAGAGATATCCTGAACAATTCACTACTCGATATGTTGTATAGTTTGTGGTTTGATTTAAGTGAGAGTCTAATAATACAAATAAGATGTGCTTTATCGCCACTCAAAAGTTAAAATGCACGTCAAGAATTTACTTGCCTCAAACTAGTGTGAGCCTCGATTCATATTATAAATTCACTCGATCAAACATCCTGTCTTTCGCCAGAAATTGTTTCACAGCCGTGTGGTGGATTTGTCCGAAACTTTGTAAATATCATCGCTCTTTTCAGCTTTTAAATGATTACGTGTAATGGGCAATAGACTGTAAAGCTCAAGCTTATGATGCATAATATTAAACGTAGGCTCGTTATAGACAATGGTGGATGAAAGTCCAGATAGCTTGAGCGTCATGGTCAAAACAAATTAAAAATTTTTTGAAATCATCTCTGATGGTTCTAAAAAAAAGACCATCCTCAAAGTTTCAGACAGATCCATGAGTCGTATGCGAAACATCCTCCACACTTCAGTTATTCTTAGTTTTAAAAAATATCACAATTTCACCGATAATTTCAAGAATCAATCCTGCAGGAATCAATCTATGGAGCTTGCAAAGCTCTAACACAAGTAGATACCTACCTTACCTTCATAAAAGCTATATCTATAGATAGAATGACACGTGTACAGCGGCAGAAAAAGCATCGGCTGCAGTGATGATCGCGAAGTGTATTAGGGAGCACGTTACACGTGTTTAAAAATAAATTGCGGGCTAGGGTAAGTAAGACTGTGAGCTGCACATTGAACAGTGGCTGATTTGTGCATGTCTGCACGAGAGGTGTCCGAAAGAGCATAACGGCTAGTGGGATGCGTTACCTTGAATTTTGGTGTTCTTTCGAAAGAAGCATCATCATCGGTAGAACTGCTCAACTCTACTGTTTAGGAACAACATTTTCATCATCCAAGATTCTAGTATAGCGGCGAGGACATCCGGAAGAGCCATATAGGCTCTCGAGGTGTTCCCCATCAGTCACTTCGACAACATCCACGGGAAGTCGAGATGGCTTCAAAATTAGGAGTACAGCAAGCCCTCGGTACCGATGGATCCGACTTCCAACACAGGCAGAGGGTAGCCTCACATTATCACACCAGGTGGGCGATAGTGACGTGCATATACATATGACATTACAGAGTGATGTGTTGTGATATACCAACCAATCTGTTTCACCCTCCACCTGTCTCTTGCAATGTCACGATATTGAAAAAAAGATGCAATGATTATTCATGATGTGTCACTAATTAATGATTTTTTCACATTTGTTTTCAGTGCCATGAACAAGTCAAGACTGAAATATTGTATATTTTTCCACTACACGCTGTTCTTTGTTATGCTGGCCAAACTGTCAGCTGATATTTTAGACCGATTGAATATATTTATCTTAGAAATAGAGGAGCTACAAGTGCCACAGGTAGCCACATTGTTTTTCATACAATGCATCCATTTTATCTCACTCAATGTTCTAAATTTAATATGCACATTTTTCTCCTTCCTCTTTCAGCCTCTGTGGTGGGAGTACATATGGTGCATTAGCTTGTTCATATCATTCCTTGGTTTGTCTGCGATTAGGAAGAACAAAATATCAACGCTTCAACGTTATATGATCGGAATTGCAGTGCTGGGCTTTGGACCCATACTCTACTGCCTCGTCTATTACTTTTCTGATGTTTACGAATATATATCGACTGGTGATACACAAAATATTCACATGTGGCAGGTAAGATTTGAGACTGCCTATCCCAAGTTTTTTAAATTGTACAAGTCATCAATGTTTTGTCTAAAATATATCATTTTCAATTACAGGACCTTCCCTATGGACTGTTATGGTATGGGTTTATAATGGCAGCTTCTCAAGTACACGCTTTCTCTTTGTACTTTTCATACAACTTAATGAAGGCATGGCAAACAAAAAGGCTAAACTGATCACCATGCTAATTGTGAAATATCTATGTAAATAGGAACTTTTGGGAGCATCAAGCACCAGGTGCACGCACAAAAATGAAAACTGAAACAAATTGTTGTATTTTGATGAATGTACAAACAGTTTTAAAAAACGATTGAACTGAACGAACCTTTATCATACAACGAGCAAACACCACAGAGGTGTAAGAACTTATATTTTCTAATAAAAATGAGAGATGAGTTTTACAATGACTGGAAATCGTTTCTAAAAGCCTCTACTCAATGAAGTCTGTTTCAAAACAAAGATTAGAACAAATGTTCACAATCTACTTGTCTAGCAGAAGAACTGCTATAGGGGTGTCACAGGGTTGCCCAGAAAAGGAAAGAAAAGGCGTAGAGAAACTGTATAGTGTACTTACAAATTAGAAATCGAGAAAAGAAGCCATCAAAAAGTTGAAACAGACGCGGGCATGCAGCGACACGAACGATGCTGGCGCCTCGGCATCGGCTTTTTTCCAATCCGACGCGCGACGAGACGAGACGGAGACACGGAGAGAGTCGAGTTTTGTTCAGTCCAGTCGCGCTCAGCGTTGTTTCCGCGGTTGATCCTTACTTCATAGAATTTCTTGCTCGTCGTCGTGCGAATCAAAGACAAACTATAAATTAACCAAGCAGCGTCTGCATCATCGCTATCCATAATAGACCATTCATTACGTTCTTCTTAAGGTCTTCGATAAATTGTCTTCGCGTCATCTCGTGTGTGTGTGAGTGATACGTGGTGATCAAATCAACAGCCTTCTTGTTGTGCACAACACCATATAGAGCTTCTGCTAAGGCAGAGCTCAAAGCTCATCCAGGAGCTTGTGAATCAACAAAAAGACATCTTCGAAGATGAAGTTAACAATCGTAAATTGGCCGAAAGGCCGTACATCTCTCCCATGAGCTGCGGAGCGGGTGCGGCGCGCCGAGAGCATCACCAACAGCAACATCAATCCCATCATCATCGACATCAAGAACAGCAACACCATCATCATCATCAAGCTCATCTACAGGAGCATAATCAGGCGCGGTTGTCGCCCGCGAATAACGCGGCGATTCAACCTCAGCCTTGTAGAATCGTGGCTCCCGTCGAGTGTCGCAGCCGCGGCAAGAGCGACTCGAACACGGAGCCCGCCATGGTCATTAGGTGAGGCTCTCTTTTGCTGCATGCATTTTGCCATCTCCAGGACTCTCCAACTCCTTTTTTTTCTTCTTTTTTAACCCCGCGTGTGTGTGTTATTATTTGCTCACATCCTTAGCAGCCATCCTGCGCAGCAATATAATATAGCTCTTTCTTCTCTCTGTTTTTTTTTTTTTCAAGGGCTGATGTATCATCAGAGTAATAGGTGGCCCTTTCGCTGCAATGTTGCAGCTGCATCCTCTCTTTCTCCATTTCTATCCAATGATGCACACTCGGTGCATTGTTATGGGTCCGCGAGCCCTCTAACATATACTCATGGCATTTGTTACTAGGCGCGGATTAGATGAGGAACCTGTCAGAATTTTGGAGGTCTATTAGGATAAATAACGAGACACTGCATCGAAGATTCTTTGAAATATACCGACGTTGAGACTCGAATTACTCATGCATACGATGTTGCATCTGTCTGAGAAAAAATCTACGCAATTGGACTCATTTATTAGTAATAAAGAATGCGACATGGTCATGTCCTCCAATCGATGGCTCCTTCACTCTTGGAAAGCTTTGATGACATCATGGGGGTCCCCGCATATGATCGATAAATGAACAGCAGCGCAACGACACTCTTCTATTCTATATACCTATGCATGAATGAGTGCATCGCTCTCTAGCTCTGAGACCCCCTCGCATGTGTGAGAAGCTCGAAAAAAATCCTCTGCATAAGCGTCGTGGGAATATAATATAATGCCGCGAGGGCTGCCTCGCAGCTTCGGTGTCAAATTTCATGTATGGTTGAATGCCTGGACCTTAGAACTACCTTCTGCTACTTCAGAATCTTTCTTCACCTCAATTAAGTCCTTTTTCGGTTGCCGAACGTATGGAATTTTCATGCTTCAATAAATTCTTGGCTCTACGCTTTTCGTGCCCAATATAATTCATACAGACTCGAATTTCTCGTCCAAGAAACGGAAGCAATGAGATTCACTCGAAGATTCACTCGCCTCAATTTTACTTGCCTTTCGAATAACTTCATTTACATTTTAACTGTGAATTTTTTATGAGCTCAGAAACATCATTCACAACAATCGCTGGTGCATGACCTAGTGCCTATTTCCTACAATGACAGAAGCCTCAGTCCTTTCACAAAGGCTTGCACATAACTGTTGAGAATCATTGTCTTACTGTTCTCTCAGTGCACAGCAACACTCTGAAGTCATACATTTGAACCTTCTTTATGAAGGTTTTCTACGCTTGTCTTTATGCATATTGATCTTTGAGGAATGATAAAATTCTTGCATTGATAAGTTCTCACTGTCAGAATTACTCACACTCACAACCCTGTTTTAACACTATGAACCATTGTATCATGCCTTGTAGTAGTAGCCCTAAAATTGAACAAATTGTGCCAATGTGATTTGAGCAAACTGTCTCTGACAATTGGTATTTGCATTGTTTGATCTTGATCCTGCAAGTGATCAATATCCAGTGTCATATAATCACGCAATTTAGAAAGGATCACTCAAGTAAACACTCACTTTGAGATTTGCCTGTACTATCAATGAATCATAAATGAGCTCCAACCACTAAAACAGTACTACAAATCCTGGTAGAATAGAATTGGTTTATTGAAATATTTGACATCTGATACTTTGGTGACCTTCAATTTGAAAGTTCATTTGTCAGTGTTATTTGTTGAGAATATCATTTTCATCATAAACCACGAAGGTTGCTTTGATTCCAAATATTTTTTGTAAACAAGTTTCAATTTCAGCCTCGTCCACATCTTATTCATTGAATGAAATATATGACAATTTTTGATGATACAGAGCTATAGAGTATATAGAGTGCTAACATTTTATTTTTTTCCCATGATTTCAGGTCAGACGGTGGCAGCAGCGAAAACCCACTTCTCCTAGAAGAGGGCGAGGCTGTTGGCCAACCACACAGTCCACACAATAAACACAGTCATAGTCACAGTCATGTCCATCCCCATGGAGCACAGAGTCATCATCATGATAAGCTAAAACAGGCTGTCAAATATGGAGAACTAGTCATACTTGGGTGAGAAACTGATCAACCAAATAAACAGTCTTTGCGTGGATATGTAGTATTCTGGCTTACTGCTTCAAGCTGAAATAGCTACAGCTTTCTTATCTCCAAGAGCTATGGATGATAAAGTTTCTCAGTTATCATTTGTGAGCCTTTAATACTCTGAGCAAGCATCAATTTTTAATGCAATCTTTCTCTTTTTGTTAGTGAATTGTTCTCAAGATGTCCAAATTTTGAAGAAGTATATGAACAAATATTCAGGCAGTGTTGATTCTAATCCTTGAATTTTCAATGAATGCAAAGAATATTTCACTGATCGTCTTTATTTTCTCTACTGATTAGTGTGTCAACGCAATAAATGTGGGAATTCCAGAGTTTACTCAGTTTGATACTATAGATCGAGGTTTTTTCTTTCTCACTGAGCTGCTAATCCAATTATTTCTACCTCTGATGCTGTCATGTACTGATAACAGCCCATAATTGTATGAATCAACATGTAATCTCTTCCTACTAAAGGTTACTGACTTTTTAAGACCCATTAGTCTATTGATATTGTGTTGGATTTATTGCTGAGTAGATTCTCAGGAATTTGAGCTTTCAATCCCTTTGCGCATCTTGAATTTCAAGGAGAATCTTGAGCCTTTATTTTTACTTTATTTTATTTTACTTTGAAGAATATATGGGTTACTTGCCCTTTTACAAGGTGCCTTGAGATGATTTTGAGAAATGGAATGTTGTAAAATTCTCATGCTATCTTCAATGAAGAGAAAAGTGATGAATGAAACATTGATACTTAATGTTCTAGTCCTAAATAAATGTCAATTATTTATTGCCATCACAGGTACAATGGGTATCTTCCACCTGGAGACCGTGGGAGAAGAAGAAGTAAGTTTGTTCTGTACAAGAGATCAGTTGCCAATGGAGTCAAACGTAGTAAACACTATGTTGTCAAAACTCCTCACTGTTCTCAAGCTATTTTAAATACAAAACAGCATTCAATCTCCTATACTCTGTCAAGAACACAAGCTGTGATTGTAGAATACACAGAAGATGACGAAACTGATATGTTTCAGGTCAGTAGTACTTCTCAATCACTTTGAATTAATTACAATTTTCAAAGATGTACAATCACTAACAGTTAGTCTTGTGAAGATTATCGTCAAGTTGAGTCCATGAAATTCTTTAAATCTCTCACTCTCTTAAAACTACATTCACTTATGCTAACCAGATCAATTTATGAAAATTAACAGATCGGGCGGTCGTCAGAATCCCCTATTGACTTTGTTGTCATGGACACTTATCCTGGGGGCAGCGATGCAGCCGCTGCGAATGAAGGACGTGTGGCCCAAAGTACTATCAGTAGGTTTGCGTGTCGAATTCTCGCAGATCGCTCCGACCCTAAAATAGCAAGGATCTATGCTGCTGGATTTGACAGCTCGAGGAATATTTTCTTAGGGGTAAGTTGTACCTTGAATTTCAGTCCCTTCATTTTTTGTGGACCGTGTTCTTTGACTCCGAATCATCTTGTGAACAATTTTGTATTTACTTTCTTTCGCTACTCCGATAACAAAAACTGTTTTACTCATTCTAAATATCAGTAGATCCATAAATTCAATGGCAGAAAATAAACATTCTCAATGCAATAAATTGAAGTTTATTTCATGACATATCATAATAGGTATGACTCAATTATTTTTATGCGCAATAGTTTTCCAAGGCAGTACAGACTCGCGCTCGATTCATTATCATTACATGGATGTTCCGTTAGTCAATCGATTATGCTGAGTAATCAATTGATAAAAGAAACGTGAAAGTCCCTGCCGCGTCAATGGGAGAGACCTTGGGAATTCAAGCTACCTCGTTGCAGGAAAAAGCCACAAAGTGGCAAGAGAACAGAGAAATAGACGGGCTGACAACAAATGGTGTTCTAATCATGCATCCAAGGGGCCAATTCTGCGGAGGGGAAGCGCAATGCGGCTACTGGCGAGAGGTCAGTGTTGGAGGTGGTGTTTTTTCACTTCGAGAAAGTCGAAGTGCTCAACAGAAGGGTAACGTCGTCGAAGACGAAAACAATATTCTTCAGGATGGCACTCTCATCGATTTGTGTGGGGCTACCCTACTTTGGAGATCAGCCGAAGGTCTTGAAAAATCTCCTGTAAGTTTCTCATGGTAACATTGATGATCCTATACTTCATGTTGATTTATTATTTCTTCTCCGATAAAATAACGAGGCGGTAATATCCTTCAAAAAAATGATCTCAAAGACGAATGAGATGATGAGAGAATTTGCTTTGGCCATCTGCATTTGAACAGTTGGATTGTCCGTTAAAATATTCCATCAGGCGCCATGTGTTACCGATGATACACTGCTGATAACTCGTTATTTGAGATACCACGATTCATCGTGTTTTCGTGTCGATTTGAGATTTGTCAGCTTCACGCGTTCCATCCGTGTTGCGTAACTACAGATAAAATTTGGGGCCTATTATCAGATGAGTCTGTAAAGAGCTAGTGACATGATATCGCACTTTCCGTACAACCGAATGCGAATTAGTTGAGTCTGAAACTTTACAGAAAATCTTCCGAACTTCTTTTTCTCAGTTGTTCAAACAATGAGGCGGCTTACTTCCGCATCATACTTCAAAAACATTGAGAGCTCTAACAAATTTTGCACGTGCAATCCTTCTTCTACTCTCGTTCGATATTCAATATTATCCTCTTGTCATTCTTCCTTGTCTGACAAAGGATGATTCGCACCAACGGGAAAAAAATAAGCATGAAAGCGCTCGCGTAAGTCAAAATCATTTCCAAGGTCTGCGTAAGCAAGAAATTCTCCGTTATCGTCATTTCACTTGCAAAGTTCTCCTTTCGATTGCTTTGTCTTCTTCGCTTCCGCCAACATTTTTACGACTTCCCACAATCTTGGAATAGCGCTACAAAAAAACTGGGTCACAAAATCACCGATGCGGAACCTACTTTTTTTTTCCAAGCGCAATACTTTCTTTCTCGTTGGGTCAAAGCAGTGGCAGCGTATCGTATCTATTTGTACATATTAAATATTTTACACGAGTAGAATTGTGAGAACTTACGCTGGATTTTATCCACAGACGAAGCATGATTTAGAAGAATTGGTGGACGCGATAAATGCCGGCCGGCCGCAATGTCCGGTTGGCCTCAACACCTTGGTGATACCACGCAAGGCAGCTTCGGAATCGGCGCAACAGCAGCCCTATGTCTATCTCAAGTGCGGACATGTGCAAGGACACCATGACTGGGGTCAGGAAAAAGATAAGGCAACGAGGAGATGTCCTATGTGTTTGGTTGCCGGCCCTATCGTTAAGCTTTGCATGGGAATCGAGCCCGCATTTTACGTCGACAGTGGCCCACCCACATACGCTTTTAGTCCATGCGGGCACATGGCTACTGAAAAAACTGTAAAGTGAGTTGAATTATGCAATTAGTTTTCTGTGCGTTCGCAACGCTGTCTGCTTCAAGAATCATTCGTCAAAGCTGTGTGCCATTCAATTTCGGACTACAGCGATGTGCTCCTTCACTTATCCTCTGGCTACATCTTAATAATTGTTGGAATTTAAATGAAATCTATCTTAAAATACGAAGTTTAATGCGTCCAAGTTTTCTCGTATGTTCTCTAATTCAGCTCATATTTTGGAAATGAAAAGCATCTTGATTTGTGTTAATTGTTATTTTCAAGTATCAAGCTTTGTGAGGAAATCAAATCTCTTTGGCACACAGGGAAGGGAATGCTATTGTACACCAACTACGTGAGTCAAGGAGACTTAACGCCACTTTTTTGCCCACATCAAAATATTCCAAATTATTATTATTGTTAAAAACTGCATTTTTTCCATCAAACAACAGACAAAAACGGTTATCTAAGCCTCTCTGAACAGAATCGAGCATGGTTTTCAAAGTTATCTGCCCTAAAATCGAAATCACGTGTCGCGTGCTCTGCATTCTGCGCTTTGTATAAAACAGTTACTCAAAAACGACGTGGTTCATCATTTCCAGGCATAGCCATATGATTCATCGGTACCTAAACTCATCGTCAGATCCCTCGCGGTCCCACCATTATGTGTTCAGGTTTTGCGCTGGACCCATTTTTGTGCTCTTGTTGGGACCCGCTCCCATAAGCGCAATGTTGAAAATGTGCGAAACAGGTCAATTTGCGATTTGCCACGATCAGTACTCTAAAATGGGATGGTCAGCCTTTCTGAAATTTTGCACGAATACCCTTTCATACTAGAACTATCTCTCTGCAGAATCTCGAGGAATTCTGTTGATGAACAATTTTGGAGTACAACGACCTTAATAAAGCTTCGTTTTGTACAATCTCATACTTTCCGTAAACTATTGCCACGATCCATTATCACGATGGCGAAGATCACAGCATTGAAGTCATATCAATTGTGCTTCGATAATGAATAATCGCAATTTTTCACTAAAATAGGTACTTTTATGATCATCCCTTTTCTTTACAGATACTGGGAAAAAGTTGCAATACCGCATGGAACCAATGGATATATTGCAATTTGCCCTTTCTGTGCAGTACCTCTGGAGGGGTCACCTGGTTACGTAAAACTCATATTTCAAGATCATGTAGACTAAGAACTATGCGTGCCGTGAGCTTTTGAACATGCTCTGTACAAAAGTCATTATTTTTTAATCCTGGCCAGGCTTTCTAGCCGAACCACGATGAATAGCCTTATTGTGCGTTGGTTATTCTAATATATTTAGTTAATTTGTCAATAAGCGTGCCACGAATTATTGAAGTGCTTAGTTTTTCCAAGAGACTTTTTTACAGAACTGGTGTTGAATGATACCTGCCATAAAAGACATTCTACTAGCCAGATTCTTACTCCATCTGATCTATGAATATTTTCCGAGCTATCGGAATATGATTTGGATTGTTAACAAATATGGTTCTTTTGCTAGATAAAATCAATGTGTACGCGGAAACGAATCATAAGAATGAAATGAATATTTAATCGTAGATCTATTTGTAATTAACGTGATGGAATCGAATTAACAAAGAATTCTTTGAATTAATTTCTTAATTTTGGATACTTTTAAGAACGATTGATTCTATTACGAAATTTTTTTGTTGCTGCAGTCATCTGCTAGTAGTTAGGAACTTCAATTGTAGATTTGCTTGAAAAACATCAATTCATGTACAAAGAAGCTGTGTTTTTACAATAACCTGATGGGCTTCGCGTAATCTCAGCCAAAGAATAATAACTCTTCAAAACCTCCGACTTTGAACTCATAGCCTGAAAATGTCATTTATTGAAAACTTTAGGGTGGTAAAAATTAATAACTGACTATTTGCTCAAGAATCTAATCGAATATCATTGCATCATCAGGTGTAATTAATAATGAAAAGGCTCTTTAATGAATGACTCCATAGACTGTTGAATGGATGATTTGCAGTATTACAATATATTTTGTGTAAATCTCTCATGATCAATATACATTAGGTGAGTTGATGAAGAGCTCTATCTTACGCTTTGAATGGATGAATCTGGAAGTGAGTGTCATTCATCAGGAAATTGTATATTACAACACTTAGAGACTGACGATAACAATAATGGAATAAGTAGTGAAATTCATGATGAATTTTTTGTACAGCAGCTTACACGCTTCTAAAAAAATGCAGAAAATATACATGTACATTGAACTTTGAACTGATCATTTTCCTACAATCCACTCTCAAAGTTATACCTTAAATTAATACATTTGTTACATTTTTTACCTTATCAATAGCATAATTCTAAGGTGTCACAAGGAATCCACTTAGAACTTTCCAGAGCATCCCACAAGCTATAATCTTGCTCGATTGTGTCCCGGTTGGATTTGTCGACGTCTACTGGTATCGAATGTTCTAAAATATGAATATCAATGAAATTTTAGACTTGATGAATTTATGGATTTTTGTGTTCAAAGCGAAGCGAGTGCGATGACAAATTAATTTGCTTTGAGTTGTAACAGACTGCACTAGCGCCGACTGTCGAGCCGACTAAGCATTCTATTTAGAATTCAACAATTGTTTTACAAACAACTCTCCGATTAAAATCTAAAATATCGTTCACCATATTCTTAAAAAGATGTGTGTACAGTTTAATAATAAATGATTGGTACATACCTATCAGTTCTAATTCATCTTCTTCGGGCTTACGATCGGAAGTATAACTGCTGTATCCATCCGAGGTTGGTTCGCTTTCGTAATAGCCTTGTTGCCAGGCACTGTAACTATTCCAGTAGGAAGATGTATCATAGTAATTGTAAGATTCTGAAGACATGCCTGACGAATAATCGCTTGTTGGTGCGGAACTTGTACTGTAAAACCATTATCAATCGTTTAAAAGTTTTATTGTGTATGATTGAATGATTTTATCACTTTGCATGATTCAAATTCTCTGAAGTGATTTATGAAATTGGTGAAAAGAGGTCCAACATGAAGTATCGTGCAATAGAGTATTGAGAGATGAGTACACAACAAACTTATTAATTGAGAATTCCACGAATGGGGTTCAATAGCATAAATTTGTCAGGTAATGATCAAATTCGAACTTTTCATCAATGTCTAAACTCTAAACACCACAAACCCATCCATTAACAACAAAAAAATTGTGAGGTCAGTGTCAAGAAATTATCAGAGAGAAATTGGAGTTCTGGAATATTATATGGTTCAAAAGCTTGGAAGTCATATTTTCTAATCAACAGAACCTTTGTTCAGGACTTGAAAATCACGAAATAAGCCAATTAAAGAACATGCAAGTTAACATTTCATGAGAGATAGTAGTAAAACTTTCCTCAGATGCCATTCCAACAAGAGGATACAAGGTACAAAGAATCTAGAGAAAGTTTCAGCTTTTTAACCGCAGTTGGATCGTAATTAAGAGTCTGGAGATTGTTCAAGCACTTAGTGGTAACTAGCATGACTACTGGAGAACAGATAAAAAGGTTCCTCACTCTGATACTTTGTTCCATGGTCGAGGCACTGCATTACAAATCTTCAAAGGACGAGTTCCAAGACCTCTGTAGCCACTCATCGATATTAAGCTGTCTTTTTGCTCATCTTCAAGGGCAAATCTAACAAAACCATAACCTCGACTGAAGCCTGAACTATCCAATATTACCTTAGCTGTCCTAATGGAATTGTACTTGGCAGCAAATGTTCTATACAGGCTATAATCATCCACATCTGTGGAAAGATCTCCAACCCAAATACTGTACTCCCTCTCAGTTGTTGGTTTTCCTGATGTACTAGCATGGTTTAGACGAAACCTCACTGGCTGTTAGGAGAAAGAAGAAGTTATAACACTTTCTACAGATCTGCTCCCATGGAGAGGAAATTATAAGAAAAAGTCATTCCATGCACAAAAATCACTAAATGTAGTAAACTTGACTGTACTCATCGAAAAGAAGAGTGAGAAATCATAGGGAATCTGAAATGACATCAACAATTGGCATAAGATTCAAGACAAGTTTGGTTTCCCAAATTCAAGATAATTTGAGTTTCTCTTTGGTTTTTTCAATTTTTTTTTCAATAGTCTCAGCTGTTAATAACTCAACTTCATTTAGCAGATGTCTGCACATGTCACTATCAAGTGAAGCACTGATAAAAATTCTTCCACAACCAAATCCTTATATTGGTAAGTAATTATCAAAAATAAAAATATGAAAATAAATCCAATCATAAGCAAAAAGTTCTAGTATTTGCGACTAAATATCAACTTACAGGATTTGAGCCTGGTATAACTTTTCCATTTAGTTTATGCATTGCATCAAGAGCCATTTCATCAGTAGGAAAGTGAACAAAACAGTAACCGGCTGGTTCACCTGTATATCGGTTTCTCATAACTTTGACTGTTTGAGCTTGTTCACCCATTTTATTGAATGCACCGATTATAAAACTTTCAGTCATGTATGGCTCAAGCTGAAATATAGAAAGTTCAGCTTTCATAAACTGAATATTAAAGGAAAGAATTCTTTTCAACAAGAAAACAACACAATCCAGACTGTGCAGGTTAGAAAGAGATCATTTACCATAATAACTTGTTTTTCATAAATCAGAGACTGATGGTAAAATTATAAAACTCAAATTAGTTTTTCAACTTACTCCACCCATCCAGAGCTGACATAAAATCGCTGGCCCAGACATTTTGAAGCAAATAATTGAGTAAAGCCTCCACTTGGGAATCCTTTATTAAGAATCTTTGGACAATCAAACTGCCAAGCAGGAACCCTACAGTAAAGTTAAATGATTACACGGAAAAGAAGTATTCCATTTAGAAACTTGAATTTCACTTGGGAAATTAGGACAATCCGAAATAATATTAAATTCGTCAAGTACAAAATAATTTGACAGGATGAGGATGCACGCCGACGACCACCGCATAAGTACCGACGACAAACAAATCCGAGATGCGAAGTAGCTTTGAAGGCGCGTACACAAGAGAGAATAGCGATGAGTAAGCTCCTTCCACACTTGCAAACTTGTGTTGATCACTTAAGATTCGTTGCCATTGGCCCGTTCTTTTCGAACGAATGTGGAATAGTGTTTTGTTCGAGGTTTGGTGTTTTGTTCATCTTTTGTCTATGATAGTTGTTGACGTTGTTGTGCTCTTTGTTCATACTTATACCTGCGGAAGAATTTTGTAAGCTCAAAAAGCCGAGTCCTTTCTATTCGCTTTTAAGTTTAGGACGTGTTCTTATAGATTCTGGGACTGATCGGCTTCTCATATCATCAGTTGAATAATGAGCTTTGAGCTTGTGCTTAGTGGGTGGATTGGACATTGTTCAAGGTTGCAAAGAAACTTTTGGTCTCTTTATAATGAGTACCACAAAGATAGAATCGATGACATTCTCTAGATTAGTGTTTTTAGTGCCATAAACAACCATTTTCATAGATAGGCTGCAGCTACTCGCAGATTTTGATGAAAATTCCAATCAAGATCTTGAGAGGGCAAACAATCAGGGTAAGTTTGAACTACATAGTTTTTCATAGAATTTCTTCAAATGAAGTTTCCTTGGTTATGGTGCATTTTTAGTCCTTGAATAACTTACGTAGAAAATATGAAGCAAAATCAGTAATTATCAAAAGCATATGTATTTTCATTAAAATTTCAGTGCGGCCTTAATTTAAACTTTGAACTTATGCATTAAACAAATTTACAAGTCTGTTACAATTTCCTTAATCTAATTGACTACTTGTCAATAATTATAATACGTGCTAAGACTCTGATAGAATATCTTCCAAGGTTTTGTCATCATGCAAAGGAGAGTGACCCAATGTTGGATCACTTTCCAAGAATTCTCGAAGCTCAGATTCTAAATCATTCACTCCGGAAGCCTCAGTTGCATGTAACATTGCTGTTGTCTGATTTTGCCCTAGAACCATCTGAATAGGCAGTTGCCCTTGTCTGACATTATTAATATCTAAGGGTAATTGCATTGGTAACATATTACTAGTTTCTGGATTTGAATTTGATTCTTGGATGATGGGATTGTCAGTCACTATTGTAGGATTATGAGTGATAGGCTCAACATCCATTGGTTCTGGACTACCAATTGGAGCTATTCCCATTGCCTTTCTCAACCCATCTACTGGAGCTATTGCTGAAGGTGGTATTTTCTTGGCTATGCTTGTCAAGTTGTCTGTTATTTTCTCTGCTAGCGCAACTTCTGATTCAGGAGCTTTAGGTATATTAGCAAGGTGTGGAGGAGGAGGAGCTGATAAACGGTCATGTTGAGTTTGTCGGAGATTGACCAATAAATTTGATGTATCATCAAGATGACTTTGTAATGAAGAGCTTTCTTCATTCTTCCTCAATTCCTCTCCTGAAAAAAATTCAGAAAAATTAGTTACAAATTAATCATAAAAAATAGGGTCTTAATTCGTTTTTGGCCAAAAATCTCTAAACAAAACATTTAATGAAGATCGCAAGAGGAATCAAGATGTTTGTACTTCATGCATACAGCTGATCTGCAGATTTCTTCAATCTTTTTTGCCATGGGAAACTTTTTGATATGAATTACGATTCGAGTAATGATCCATTTAATGGTAGTGATAGTATGATATTTACCTAGGCTCTCTAAGAAGTTGACATCAATACCAAGGTCTGACAGTGTTTTCAACTGATCAATATCAACCTTGACGTTATCAGCAGGAGAAATGTTTTTGTTCACATCTTGAACGGGTTTTTCAAGTAAATGTTTGATTTTTTCCTCTTCTTCTTTGAGTCTCCTTTTCTCATCAATGAATTTCTTTGTCTTTCTGTGATCGCCATTTGTAAGAACATCTAGTAAATCGTCAACCATGGTTAGAGTATAATCGCAATCCTTGGCAAAATCAAGAATGGACTCTGCATATTGAACAGCATTTTCATCTCCATAAGTTTGATAAACTAGATCGGATTCTTCTTTTGTAAGATTGGAGAAGGTTGAGTCATAGCTGGGAGCATATGACCCAAATGCTCCATAGTACAAAGGTTTCACTGGTTTTGACATATTACGTCTATCTTCTCGGAATCCCGCTAAGGCACCAGTACCATGATTCAATTTGCCTACCAACTGACCCAAAGATACAGGTCTCTGGTTAGTGCCTGGGATCACCCCATCCCCTGGCACTATTATTTGTAAGCTTGTTGTTCCATCCTTCTTCTGTCTCAAAAAACCCATTTTTGAACCAACTCTCTTGAGACTCAATTTTTCAGCTGCTGCTTGTGCAGCCCCACGTGCTTGCTTCAAAATTTCATCAGGGGTTAGATCATCTGGAATAGCTTCAAATTTACCAAGATTAGCCAATGTCATTTTTCTTTGATTTTCCTTTCTCAACTCTTCAGCTTCCTCTATTTGCTCCTCTTGCTCTCGTTTTTCTTCAACTTGTTCTTCAGTCATTGGAGGATCATGGATGATGACATCTTCTGTTCCCAATTCAAAACCAAGTTCATCTTTGGTTAAATCTTGCATATAGATCAAAACCGATCTCAATGGTTTTAGCTTATCAGGAGTGACCATTTTAAGACCAGTGTGTAACAACTTTTTGGCAGCCTTATAGTATATTGTATCTGGATGATTATATGTTGTGGCATTGTTACACATTAGCTTGAAATCATCAATGAATTCATTGAGATTATTATAGTTATTATCATCTATTTTCTGTTTGATTGTGCTGAAATCCATAGGATTTTTGATGATTGTTGAGTATCCTGGAGCAATGTTATCTGTTACAGGCCAAGCAAAGAACTGCTGAGGGTCACGTTTTTCTAATGACCTAAGAAATTAAGAATGAGATTAAGATTTGATTTTCATCAAAACTATGAGCAGTATCAGGAATTGTCAAGACACTCACCTCAGTAAATGCTCCAGTAACCTTTGTAATGGCGTCCTCTCAGCTATTTTTCTGAGAACGCATGTGCGCGGTTCTCGGTGCGGCGATAGTCCACTGGCAGCGATAGGATGAATACTTTTTGATTCATTGGATTGAGAGGTAGAAGCAACAGGTCTGGCAAGAGGGGATTGAGGATTTAGAGCCATCTTTTTTGGAGCCTCTACCATACTTTCATCCCCATCAACCAGCGACTCCTGGCCTGCATCTTCTCTCTTTCTTTTCTTGTCTTTGTGATGATGCTTGTGACGCTTGTCCTTCTTCTTTTTCTTCTTTTTTAGTTTTTTGTGACCCAAGTAGCCATACTCCTGTTCTCCAGGAGTTGCTGCATAGTTGAACCCCATTTGTTGCTGATAATGTTGAGACAGCATTGCAGCTTGATTTGGGGATTCGCTAAGTCCGTGTTCAGGTGTCCCACTGTTTGCCCCAACTTTCAGTATTAGTTTGAGAGATGGGGGCTTCTCTGGCGTCAAACACAAATCTTCACCTGTAAACAGCAATTAACACTTGGGATTATTCATCAGTCAAAGATGGAGAGTAGGATTTTGGGTTATCCAATTGTATGGCAGCAAATCAATGTCTCGACACCATTCTTATCTTTACGAGTACTCAATGGACTATTCTACTGATACGGTACAAGTCGAGTTTTGTAATTATGGGACAGAGTTATTGATGGACTTGATCAGGAATGCTTGATAGATACTATTGATTGAAAAGTTATACTGATATAAAAGGGGATGAATGACTAGCCTACCCCAGTAAGCAGACGCTTCTCGACGACGAGATAGTTACGACCCAGGAAGGCCAGGATACCCTAAGCTTATCCTATAGGCATCTCAACTGGTGTAGATGCTTGAGTGTCGTGAGTGTCACAAACGTTTGCTGAGGTAGTCCGGAAGATGGAAAAGGGGAAATTAAGCCCTACCTACCTAGGTCGACACAGGGACAGATTTAAGAAAAAAAGCGAGGGTATACGTATAGCGTCTGTCGCGTATACTTTAGTATACTTTAAAGACCCCCCATGCTATAATATAAGGGTCTCTAAGTATACTTGTACAACGAGGGTGACGGGCGGGTGGTGGCGTCAGAAGATGGAACTGGGTCTATATGGCTGTCTATGGATGGATCACGGGAAGGAAGGAAGTAAAGGAAGGAAAGAAAGGAGGGACACTGTGGGGAAGGAGGGCTTGGAAAAAAAGGCGCACCACACCATGGTCACCATGGAAGATAAGAGGGGCGTGCTGGTTTATTGGCGCTGGACGCAGCTGTCTGTCTGTCTGTCTGTCTCACCTTCTTCGAGCCTGTCGCGCCTGTGCCTCTTCTGCTTCTTCGAGCCCATGCTATTTATTTCACTCGCGGATTCGGTGCCGTTGTAATGGCACGGGCTCTTCTCTCCCTGGAGATGATGTATAGATAATAATGGGGTTATCTTGAGGCCATTGTAGGCTTACGCTTGGTACTCGCGGCCATTGAGAAGCCGGAATATCACCGCCGCCTCGACGACGACGACGACGTCACACTCTCGAATCGCGACTGATTCAGGCGTTACACTGGCTCTTTCTCGTGGTGAACGTTCTCCTATTTCTTCAATTCATGAACGAGATCCGCACGAATACTCACACTCTCTCTCTCTCTCTATATCACGCTGTTCTTGTCGCGCGGGTGGCCTGCATTCGTTTGATATGTATATATGTATATAGGGGGACGCGAAATATATCATCGAGAACATGCATGTGTTTGGGAAAAACCGAATATCAGACGCATCCATCGATATAGATATATATCCTGGGTACAGCAGGCACTATTACAATCAACTTCGATCGGGCTGAAGGGGGTCACGGGACCAGCATTTACGTCACCGATACCACTCGCGCTCCGCAGCAGACGGCCCATTCTGTGTTTGTTTTGTTTACTTGTCACCGCGTTGATGCTCCTATATAATATAAATGCTCCGATTTTGTTTACACAGTTTAGGCACTCGTGTTGACAGCTCTCGCTCGGCGGTCAGTTATGTTGTTGAATTTATGGTATTTTACATCTACAAAAACCAGATATTAGCCCATACAATACAGTTAATCCAACATCTACACGAAATGGCCATACCTGCCCATTAGGAGCAGAAGACAAGGCCAATATATTTGAAAGAAGAAGAAGAATGGTATTTTACGGAATAATTCCTGTCTCTATATAGGAGAATCGGTGTGAGCATTTAGCTAGCGAAGTTACTGGCTTTTTCGGCCAGGAAGCTGGGACTCATATAGAATCCATAGATTGAGAGCCTTCGGTTCGATTGCCGTTGAAGAAAATATGGGTTTTGACGATAAAATTTTCGAGATCAACTTATTTGAAAATTGGATGTTTGACGCACGTCTTACGGACGTACCAAATTTTCCATCAAAAAGTGACGGGATTTTCCTTCGTATTTACCGGCCACAATAATGAGGAACTGCAGGTAGGAAGCTGTGATTCCATACTTTCTCATGAATCGATAAGAATAAGGGGTTGACGGACATTTTGAAGAGAACTTTTGAATAAAAACTGATAACGCGGAGGTTATACGTGTAATTCCCGTGCTTGTTGCAGCGAGGTTACGGTAGTCGGGATGCACCAAAATTTATAGTTCATGATTTCACGGATTTTATCATTGTAAAAATGATTTCTGGCCTCATCTAAATTCATATTTTGAATTCACAGATAGAAATCAAAGCAGTCAGGAACGCGAGTTTGTATTTTTGGGTTTATTGTTACTATCGGTTTTCACCTTGATTCGCGAGTCGCTATCGATAATCAAACCCCTTGAATTGATATGAGAGAGTGATTAGTGATAGTCAGCTTAGAAAGCTCACTTTCGGATGATTTGTAATCGGGGATTCTTTTTTATAAACTTTTTCTAAAATATGAATGGCTACATCCGCGGTTATGGGTCAGATAAGTGACCGGCATTAGTCATTGGGTTCTGTTCCATGTGTTCCGAGAATATGGAATGAAAAGCTTTGATAAAATAGACATTTTTTCCACAATTAATTCAAGCATCGTCGATTCGTCGCCAATAAGTTAGGTTGATGTTCATGCGCAGAGACTTGAAGATTGTAGAATGTTTCAAAGTTCTGAGTCATTGTCTTTCAAAGTCTCTAGAAGGTATGGAACTAGCACGACTGATCACTCAGCTGGGAAATTTTTCAAAGGTCTGATATGACGTGATATTATTAATGAATAATGTTTGCTCTCATGTCTCAATATCTATTAAATGTATACATCATTTGGATAAAATTAACAAGTATACGAACATTTTGATAGGAACTGTGAATAAATTATTTTTCACTTATCAAGGGTGTCCTGTACGCAAAAGATTATTCTACCAAGATCAAACGAGTTCTCTTAATAAATAAAAATGAATTCTTGCTAAATAAGGTAATCCAGCTAGCTTAGAGCTTATTAAAAACCATGCATGTCAATGAACGTATTGGCATGACATGGCGAGGCTCACGGATGTCTCAGCGATCGATGACACCACGTGCATAAATGAATCGCATCTTGAGGTGTAAACTCGGGCTAACTTGTTTCTTAATCTGGTCCAGGTGTACAACACGAATAATAACGCACGATAAAGAAAATGACTTGAGGTTAATTATCGTATTTGAGCTTTGACAAGCTCATTTCGATCGTGGCAACTGTGGCATAGTATGGACCCGATTTTATGCAAAATGGAAGGAAAAGAAAAATTCATTGGCTGATCTAATCATTACACACCTAACCGGGCGACGCGCGATCATAGCCTCCATCATATACCTGCACACGAGCAGCATCTCTGTCTCACATTTTCTTTCTCTTGCTACTCTTATCTCATTTCTAACTAACCAACCGCGATTCAGGCCGAGATATTTATTGTATATGAGCTTATATTTATGATATTGAATAATAAGTTCACATACCTGATGTAATAAACTCTGAGTTTAGATGATTTTGTGCGAAGAATTGTTCGCGCTCATCATTGCAATACCTTCTATACTGGTCGACCTTTATGGTCTTTTGACGATGGCTCGCGAGGCGCAGAGGGGCCGTGTTCAATCACAGGTGCAAAAGATGTTGCCAAAGAGAAAGGCCATGCAGAGAGCGAGAGAAAGAGAAAACTGGCTCTCCTTTGTTGGGCTTCGCGATTACTTATGCGGGAGTATGCGTAATATAATCAAGTCTCGAATCGAAGTTGTGTACGTGAGCCTCGACGGATATTTTGTTCGAAAATCGAGAAAGATTCCAATTTTTCGGAAAAACTTAAAGTAATACGGTTTTGTAAAATTGTTACCAATAAAATCATCAAAATTCGGGTGAAATGTTGAAACCTTTGTATTTTTTCAAATTGTTTAATTTGAAGATAAATTTTTTGTTTAACGATGCAATACCGATTTCGTATGAGAACTTTCTGCATATCAAGTAAAATCATAACCCATACCATGAGCACTAAGATTGAGCACCAAGATACCCGGGTACCTTAATCGACTTCCGTGAAGAAAATTTCCATGTTCCAATTTCATATTTTCCAAAATGCTCTGGGATCCTCATTATTTGGCCACTTCTCCATAAGACTGCTTGATTGAACGATTAAAAAACAATTTTTTTTCTTGCAATAACAAACCTTACAAAAATAGCATGTTCCGTGAGCATCCAGGTACCCACAACATGCGACAACCCATTTCTTGCATACAGAATGTGCATTTCCTGAGGTCAGTAAACATTTACTGAAAGTCATTGCTGACAGAACGAAGACAATAATTAGCATTTTCGATCTTGTCATATTTTTCCGATAGGCTCGTCAGTATGACGGTGAGGCTAGATCGCTCGGAGTTTATGGTAGGACCAAATACCGAATTCGTCTCAGACTTCACTAACGAGGGGAGCACCAACCTTGCGGGTCCTGGATCTTCACGAAACTTTGGGAATCTTCTTGTTTTGGTGAGAAATGAAGGAACCCAAAAGGGTTTCGTCCAATGGGCCTCCTAACCTGAGATACGGCCATGCAGGTTAGCATTGTCAGTATATCTATATATTTATCATTTTAACATAGGCCTATATGGACAATGTTAATTTCCATAGCTGTATCTCGGGATAGGAGGCCCATTGGACAAAACCCTTGGAGATACCTACATTTCTCACCAAAACAAGAAGATTCCCAAATTTTCGTTAAGATCCAGGACCCACAAGGTTGGTGTTCCCCTTGTAAGTCGATGAATGTACTCAGAAAAACATTTGAATCTACCCTTTCGTCTTTTGCCTTCATTCCTAACATTCACGAGGATCGCAGAAGTTGTACAGATTAAAAAATATACTATAGAATTTTTGCTGGGTATTCAGAGTTACCCAATACTCGGGATTAATAAAATCTGTTACTCGATCTATCTCATCACGGATTTTGATCCTTATCACAAATTCCATGCTCATCTATTGGTCAACTTTGTCCATTAGAGCGGAATGCAGGATCCTCTGATATCACTATTATCATTGACTCATGGAAACTCCCCCAAAAAAAATTCTCATCAAAAGATATACGCAGTTTATCGATTCCGCATGCATTCTCGCGCTCATTTTTACCGATCGCAATGACAATATACTTCTTGATAATAATGATCATATCTTCTGCACAATACAGTGATTTTGTCCACAAAAAGTCGCGAAAATTCTTTGTAGCCTGCACGCCATGACATAGCCTCGGATGAGAGAAAATGGCCATCGGTCACAGGACACACAAGGACGATGAGAGAAATAATTCGGTAAAAGTTGGGAGATCTTTCCTGCATCGCACTCCTCAAGTTCACACAAATCTTTTCTGATAAAGATTCAAGCATGTATCTTTTTGGAAAAATATCTACAGAGAATATCGAATTATAGAATGCCTATTTGTTACCTTGACAAGTGATGTCCTTGTGGAGCACTCTCGCTCCTCCGAGCAGCCACAGACAAACTCGACAAGGTCCTCTACTCCTCCCGTTGTCGTCGTCGTCGTCGCGTCAATAATCAAGCTCGGGTGTCGATATAAGCAAATATATACTCCGCCTGTTTATCAATGATCAGAGTTTGACCAGAAAAATACAATTAACGTAGAATTTATGCTATATAAAAATATAGGTACTAGATTTTGAGATTAAAAAAGTGATCAGCTGGTCTTGCACGTAGAGCCCGGTGCTCGAGGCATACGATGACTACGATGACTACCTTTGCTCCGGAATGTGCCGGTACAGCTGCCCTCATAAAGTCTATATATAGGTATATATTGACGTGTAGGGTCGTAAAGGTTGGCCCTTTTTGCGCGCGCGCACTTCAGAGTTCGATGCTCAAGAGAGTGATGGCCGCCAAGCTTGCCCAAGGAAAAATTTTACCTGTATATTTCGCAAAAAACCAAGGTATTACATACCGTAAACCGGGGTGAATGCGGACTACTTTTGATCTTCCATTGTGATTTTCTTGGTCTTATTCATACCAAACCATAACGTATGGGTAGTAAAAAATTGAGTCTTGAGCTCAGATTCAAGATCCCGTTGTCAGATTTCGACCCCGTGATTTTCCAAAAACTGCAAAAAATAGGGTGGACACATTCACCCCGTCGACAGGAGTGAATGAGTCCATGCACCTATGCCTCGTCTGCGTCTGAAGCGTACAGCTCGTGAATTCAGGATTTTGAATGCATAAAGATGTACGTCGTTATCATATACGTACTTTGACCCGCTGAACATGCTCCCAGTGGTTTCAGAACGATACAATGCAACCTTGTGGCCATATAGGCTAATTAGTCCACCTGGTATTTGGAAAAAAATCGAAATTTTCAATAAATCTTTAAAAAATCACAATACGGGCTAGAATGGATCAATTTGAACGTTCAAGGTTGCATTTTCTTCGTTCTATCACATACTTTTGAGAAAAAAAATTGTCTGTTAGTCTTTGAGGCACCGCATTGATGTCAGAACTGTTTCTTTATAATAACCTGTTTTTGCAATAACACTCGTTGTATTGAGATCACGAGACAAAAAATTTTCCCTTGCGCGGGGTACCTCACCATAGTTTCGCAACGCAAAATCATCGTCTAAACACGATCATGTGGTTTATTTTGAGCTAACGCCTCAAAATTCTTTGCTAGCCACAAAAAACCTGTTTTTTGGGGACATTAATTTTCAAACTTCATTAAACAACAAATAAAGTACTTTAGAGTCCATCTTCATGGAATTAAAGTTATTTATTAGGAAAGTAGAGGTTTCAAGCTTCAATTAAAATGACCCCGGCAGGTTTCTGTAGGTGCTATAGAAGCGAAAATATGATGCTGAAAATTTTTTTGGGGAAAGCGGACACATTTACCCCGGTTTGCGGTATTTCAGAAATTTCATTTGCCGGCGATTTCAAAAATCCAATTCCTCAAAATTGTGAAAAATAGTTGGCTATACGTGGTACACTCTGTCTAAAACCAAATCGCTTTGAGATTGGTTCGAATGACGACTTTGGTGGTTTATTTTCGTCGCATCTTCCGATTCTGTCGATTATGTTGAGACCGGTCGAAGAAAGGGAAATTGAAAGCGACTAGAAGCGACTCCTCTTGTGGCTTTTGATCTAAGAGCAGCGCTTTTCCTGTCCTGCGACATTGAATGTATGAAATGAACATTTCAAATGAGTCAGGGCACGCGTATCATGAAGCCATGTTTAAAGTCTCTCTTGAACGTTCGTGAAATTTTATCGCAGCCAGTCCACAATTTTACTGATGGTTCGCTTCGTGCGCCAAGCCAACTTATGTTTGAGCGAATATGTGAGCACGTCTATGAATTTGCACGGAAACACAGCCTTTTTTATGCAGATAGGTTTTTGCTCAACAAAAAAAAACACACACACATACAATGCATGATCAAGTCCTTTTTATGCACTCATTTCTAAGACGTCTTCGTGATTATTAGGAAATGATTTATCAGTTTTGGTTCGACTTCCTTCATTTCAAAACTAAACAAAAATAAACCAAGAATATATTCGATAATGTTCAATAGAACGGTAGTTCAAGAAAAAATGTCAAAACATCACTGCTAAGAGCTGAAAATGAGAAAGATCGTTTTTTTTAGCAGGAACAGCAACGTGGATATACTTCATATGTGTTACAAATGATTTCTGTGCAAAAATGTATAACCGCAGAATTTCTCTCCCCCGTAAAACACTCTTCAATAAGATACGAGATAAACTATGAAACTATTAGGTTTTTCTAAACTGTATCTTTGAAATTGCCGCATGATGTCTTGATAATATTGCATTCATCAATATTGCCAACTTCAGGCAACCTAATGTTTAAGCCGTGGTTTGAACACTTTGACAAGACACAAGAATTTGTAAAATTAGAAAATTTTCAGAGTCTCTATATTTTGACTATCTGGAATTTTACTACTTTGTAGAAAAAGTACTGCACTGCATACATACAAATATGATGTAGGTAATCTTGCTGCGTAGTGCTGCAAAGTCGAATTTTACGATTTGTAACTCGATGCACACGCCCCTATTCACGACTGCATGCAATGTATGACACTTTTCAGCTTTTTTGGGCCTGAGTATAGATGTAAATTTTGACTTGTCCTTATCACAACGCACGCTCATGACAATTTTGAAAACCAGCTTGCATGAATGCAAATAAGGACTCGCGCATTCGTCTCATTATCCTTGGGTGATTTTCATTTCACTTCCTATGCACGTTTCAACTCGCGTTTCAAGCCGCGAAGGAACTGCTCTGATCACGACGTTCACAGCCGCCTCAGAGCGCGGAAAAGAGAAAATAAAAAATTTTGTTTCGGTATAGAGAGAGAGGAAACTTACTTCCCCACTCGACACATATAATAGCTGCCGGAGGGGCGAATAAGCACCCCCGCTCCTTATAATTTTCATTCTCGGCAGCTCGGCACAGAGAAGAACGTCGGAAGAACGATTCATATGTGATGCTATCGTGGCAGCAAAAGTTGCTCGCAATAAGTTACATATACATGTATATGTTGATTCTATATGTGTAACAGTGACGTAAGGGGTCCCCCGACACCGCCCACGCATTCCGTACAAAAAGCTGTAAAGTCCAGACCTGTGGTGTGTGCTTGTATGCAATGCCGCGGCAACATCAGCTGTGGCTGCAGTTCTGCACGTATAAATGCAATTGCAACTTGCTCGAAGTACATACGTGTGGTTATATCTGACGGCGAGGAATGTATTATTGCGTGCTTGCGCTGGTTATAAATGTTTATGCGAGAGAATAAAGGTATATGTGGTTAGCGTTTAGTATGATGAGGTGTAACTTCGTGGAATTGTCTCAGGAATTGTAGAGCTTTTACACAATTAAAATATTTTAAAAGCTCAATCAATGTGCTTACATTGATTTGATCACGAAAGATCAATGCAACTTTTATTGCGGATTAGAAGTAAACTCGGAAGTGGAGCTAGATTCATAATTGAAAAAATTTTCAAATTCATGAGAAAATGTCGGGCTTTGCTGGAGAGTGAAGAATTAAGCTAGCCGATTTCTGAAGAATTTCTTTTTGAGAAAATCCAGTAAATTGAATCTCATTTTTTTTTCTAAATTAAACAACATATGCAAAATGTAAATATATTTTGGTATCCTAGTGATAAGGTCATCAAAATTTCAGTATAAATTCTTGAATTATTATCTAATTTGGCGGCATTTTAATATCAGTCAGTTTTTTTTTTTTTTTGAGAATTTTGTGTGAACAGTAACTCAGAAAGAGTGAGATTCACTCGGCCACGAGTGGAATTTTCAATCCGAAAGAGTGAATCTCTTTGTTTCTGAGTTGCCACAAACAGAGAGTTCACTCCGAAAAATTAAAAGAGGAGACCTATTAACTTATAATTTTATCTGCCTTCAAACTACGATCCTGAAATGATACAGTTTCCAAAAAGTTAAAAGTTTGAGAATAGGATAAAATCCGAGATACTTACATTCTATAAGAAGTAATGAGAAATTTTGTCCAGCGCACTTTTTTGTTGAAACTCGAGAAATGCACCCCCTGGTTTTGATCAAACTGCCGATACGAGATCACTGGTTAAAATCGACCAGACGGGTTTTCAAATAGTAAATGCAAAATTCACAAATAGAAATAAAGCTAAGATCAGACATGGTGGCGGATCAATGCTTGCAAGGTGTCTTCCTGCATTCTCGACGGAGCTTTTCGTCGCAAGCTCTGCATCCTGCTGCCATCTGTTGATTCCTGACAATTTCCTTTGGGGTACTCTTGTTCTTATATTGATCAACAAACTACCAAATTATTCCCCCCCCCCCCCTATTTGATTGAGACAGACTTTGTTATGGCATAAACTATTCAAGGTCTCCAATTCATTGAATGATGATTCGTTATGTGCTTGTGAACTCGTACACAAAATAGTGGGTTTTGCATTTTTAGAAAGAGAAACTATACATCTTGTCACGAGGATGGTCTCGTGACAAGATATATAGTCCAATAGTCACATACATAATATTTTCGGGTTATCCTATTTTCAAATTTATGAGTTTTGTATGGTAATTTTTGAAAAACCATCGAATAATCCTCTGAAGAATATTTTTTCAAAGTCACGTGATTTTTGTAATTGTATGTAACACTCTTTTTTTGGATGCGACGAGTCAGTGTTTGCACTCATTCATAAGCAAGATTTGAGAACAAAACTTTTCACGGTTTATCGACCTCGGAAAATCGATAAAAGTTGCGTTATAATATTATGAAATGAAACATATCGATGGAAACAATTTTTGAGCACCGCTGAGAAAATATTATGTACTAGAGAACAACTGGGATATTTCCCCAAAAGTATGACAACAATTGCGGCGGTGTGGTGAGTGGTTGTGACGGCGAAGTCGAATAAACTCAATATACGTTCATAGAAATGAGTTCTTCATTGCCCTGATGGGAAACTTTCGATGTTTAATTTCATTCATCGAAATGGACTCTTTATTGTTCTCGAAATGGGTACCTTACTATTAATCTCTTTTCACTCTGGAGTCCCCAAATAAAGAATAAAACAGAGAGTTTTGAAAAATCAAGGGCAATCATAAGGATATGCTGAAATTTGTTGAAATATGTGAGTTGAGTCAAACAAACAGAGTTCACCGATCTGTGTTGGATTATTTTTCACGTACATCCGTTTCCAATGATAATGAAACGTGCAACGCCTGTAAGAGGAATTCTGAAGCTCGATGCAATTTACTTTTGAGTCGGCCAGAATTTCTCAAAATTGTCTCTATCAATCTCGAGATCTGAGATTGATTTTCATGAGAAATTGACGATGGGGGTTTGTGTTATGATATTGTGTATATGCGTTATTTGATGCACAGTTTTGGAAATAGGACGGGCTGGTCTGGTTTGCTGCAAATGAACGAAGATTGACCATACTTTGAACTTAGCATATGTCATCAGATCCCACTTTGGAGGAAAGGTGCCGTGTCGCAATTTTTAATTCTCAGTGATGAAAAGTCTTGTACAGCTTGATCTTGGAAATCAGATTGGGATCATGGAGAAGAAAATTTGAGCTTTATCAAGTAAAGTCTTTGTTAAATTTGGGAATCGTGCACAATACATTTTCATATAAGGTAAGTGTACCCAACTTGCCTCTGTACCCAACTTGCCCCCATATGCCGATCTCGGGGATGGGCACTCCTTGGCCTCCCGGCAATTTTTGTTTACGTTTGTTATGTTGAAATATGAGAAAGTAAGTAGTTTGAGTCAACCCCGAATCATTCCTGCGTTCTCCAGAAAATCTAAAGTGATTTTTCTATTTTTCGTGATTGCTTAGCTAAGAAAGCACCGAGGTGATCGCCTTCAGTAAAATCGGTGCCAAATTCTTTGAGCTCAACCAATCTTAACGTTTCTTAGCGCATTCGATCCCTTGTTTCAAGACCTTCAAACTCCATTTTTTAAAATTGCAAAATTTGACTATGGAGCTGTTTTATGTGCAACACACGGAGACGATTTGTAAACAATGATGCCAACATCGGAGTGTACCTAACATGCCCCCATATGTTTATCTCAGAAGGGCATGCAGAACGACTTTTTTTACCACTCAGAACGTGTTTATTACGTCAAAATAGGTAAGAAAAAGTGTTTCGAACCACCGAAAAGCTCCCAATGTGCGTGCACGGCGATAAAAACACTTTATCGCCGATTTCCATCATTTATTTCGGAAGAATTGAGATAGTTCGGCTCCAATTGATTCAATTCGAACGTAGGTTAGTGCATTTTGAAGGTCTTTAAATAAGCTTCAAAACAAGTTAAAGCACGTTGAGAATCGTTGAAGTAAACCAAAGTTATCAAGAAAAAGGCTTACTGGGAGCAAGTTGGGTACACACTTTTGTAAATTCTCAAAAATCACCTTTTGGGAGAATTAGAACAGTTTTGCTTCAGTTGGTTCAAATTGAATGTACCTTGACTTATTTTGAAGGTCTTAAGACAAGCTTTGAAATGAGCTAAGGTACGTTGGAAAACGAGTTGGAAAATATGGAGATGGGGCAAAGTTATTAAGAAAATGGCTTAATGGGGGCAAGTTGGGTACACTGACCTTAGTTTTTTTATAAAATCTATTTCCTGGTCTTTGGACCCATTGTCTATTTCATTAAACGTGTGTTGAGACAAACCAGCTGAGCTGTTTCAGATACTCGTATGGCCTTCTGTACATTCAGTTGAAATAGTCTGTTTAAGATTTCGTTCAATGGCGAAATAATTTTTGACTTTCGGAAATGAATTGAGAATGTGAGCGAGAACGTCATGATCTTCCACCGATCCTACTGTTGAGCCTATCTGGACTTTTTTGACCAAACGCAACTGATCAAGTAAGAGGACATAACGATGCACTACTCCTCTCTCTTTTTTTACACTCTTTCTCTTCTCCGTCTCTGTTTTGCTCTCTCCTACTTTCTTCAGAAGTGTCCAGCAGTGATGAACGTAAATAGAGATAGTATAGATTACTACTATGAATGGTTCCCATTCACAAGCTAGTTCAGAGTTGCAGACAGACCATTAGAGCTGACCCCACCATCATAGAAAACCCCGCAGCACCATACCCAGATTCAGACCATAGAGGTAATACCTCGGGTAATACCAGGGGTACGCCATCCTGCGCGGATTTCTTTCATTACTCAGGTAATACAGAATAGTTACTGTACAGAATCTCCATTACCTCTATGATCTAGCGAACTATAGAATCCAGACGTCCCCGCCAGTCCCCGCATGTTCCCGCATCCCAACTCTCTCGTTTTGCAGTGAAACGATCGCAGTCAGCGCGCAGACTCGAAATTTCCCACTACCGGCTCTCTCAGCGAATCAGCGCCGCCCGCTAGCTGCAGCGCCGAAACCGCCGCTCGAGCCGCCGACGTTCCGCGATGTTAAAAAGCGTGGTTCCGGTGATTTTCTTCGAGTTGTTGTCGGAGACGCGTCCGAGAAGGATTCCTGACTTAACTCCAGTGCTTTGGTGAGCCCACAGCTTCTAGTGCTTGCGGTGTCCGAAGGCTGAGCCAGTGTACCGTGTTTAGTTGGTACTCTCAGACTCCAGGTTGCTTAAGCCCTGCAGAAGTGACAAGTGGTGGACATATCCGAAAAGGACTCCCCTGACTTGCTCCTCAGAGTGCATGCCTTGAAGCCCACAGTTAAGTGCTTGCGGCGTTGGCAGTACCCTGGTTTGGTGCCTCTGGCCCCCAGGTCGTTGTTCGAGCCCCGCAGAAGTGAATGCTGGCGGCGAACAGTGGTTGAGTCAGGTGAGGTGCTGCTCTGGTATGGCGTTGTAAGCCTCCAGAGTGTGGCCCCGAGCGATCCCTTGTGGAGGCTCTGGAGGCAGAGTGCTACCCTGAGCTTTGGCTGTTGGCAGACTGCAGACGGTGGAGGCACCCAGTCGACTCCGAGAGGTAAGTTTTGTCTTTCATTCAGTCCTTCATTGTGCTTCTGGCCACGGTGCCGAGGGAACTTTGAAATTTCATGTCTTTGCTACCCTTTTAGAGAGCTTTGACTTTGAAAGTGGCCGAGCTGGCGTTTTCTTGAGTTCCTGACTCTACGCTTGTAGATGGAGGAACTCTTAAATTTTTGTATACCGTGATTCAAGCAGTCTCTGAAAACGCGGAAATCGTTCAGTCTTTCCCATGATCTTATATCTTTTTCGAAAATATCTTCAAAATTTGACTGCCCACGTGCTTAAAATGATGAAATCATGACATACAAAGCATGAACTTCTGAGAATCCTAATCATCGAAAATTCCAAGCTCTCGAATTTCAAGCCCAAAGGCATCATCTGAACTCATCAAATCTTCCTGTTACTCCGAGGGTTATTCATTTGTCAGGCGAGAAATTCAAATCATCTAATTCGTGCTCAGAATTGCTTTGTTGAATGATTCCGGTTAAACAGGACTGCGTTTTTGAGATTCGGCAAATCTTTCAAGTATCGACATTGTTCTAAATTTTGTCTTCTGAAGTCGAATGTTATTTCATATATATTCTACTCTATTCTAATACTCTATTCTCTGTTACATTTTGTTTCATCTTCTTTGATACAAACGTGAAGCTTGGAGAATCTCTTCAAGTCATTCTTATGTTCCCAGACCTATATGTTTCGGTCATTGGTAGCATGCGTTACAGAGGATTCGAATTTGTGAATGCCTCGCGTGACTGAATTCTGAAAACTATCTGAGCCCTACTTCATTTCAATTACCGTCATCAACCAGCTCAACGCACTAAGATGAATGATTTAACTTAATAATCTAAGATTTCGTTTGTACTAAATGTCATGAATATTTTCTCTGATATGTCCACAGGGGGCGATTTCCGTGGTTGGTCAAAATACTACACTAGATACTCCGTGAAAAGAGACTCCTCGCACAACCACCCAATCGGCGTCAAAAGTAAGTTTTGTCATCTCCTATGATCTAATTTCAGTTTCTCAAAATTCTTCATATCTCTGAACTCTTTTATTGCTTCTGAATAAATTTCATACGTGTGGATCTACCTATAGTGACAGTTTTTTGACGCGTCATGCTTTTTTCTCAGTTTCAACGGATTGCAACACATTTTGAGCCGATCAAATTCTTGTGCAGACGACGTCGCTGTCGAGAACTATAGTTTATGACAAGTGAGTTAGTGTCATCTGAAATTTTTAATTTATTCTTGGGTTTACATCAAAACTACTCTTCTCATATTTGGATATCGAGAAAGTGAACAAATTTCAAAATCCATTAGATCATCTCATATTTTCAAAGATTATATTTGAAAATCGTGCTTCAAGGCCTTTTTTGGTTGTAAGAGGCGTTACGGTATGAGCATACGAATTCTGCAATCGAGATGCGATGTCTCTCGATTTGAAAAAGTTGCATCTCTTTTCCATGCCGCCGCTTCATTATGGGAATTTACAGTTTACCCATTCTGAATCTATTCTGACTACCTGTCGTCTCAAGTTATTCAAGATAGAAATTGATCGGAATTGAAGTTGATTATTATCATCATCGCCTTCTCACAGTATATACTTGAAAGTCAAACATTTATTTATTTGAGTCTACGGACATTTAGATTTCAATGAATCATGCCAGTATCGTCGTTTTAGCTAAGATCTCGTCACATCTGATGTAAATTATTTTTTCCGAGATGCAACATATCATATATTATCATATTCTGCAGAATTAATATATCATCTTACCATTCAATGATCTACATGTTAAAGGGAGTCTTATTCCAGACATAATGAATTATGTTGTCCTTTGTTCTGAAACATTTTGAACATTTTATGAACATCAACTATAACACTTGGCAAAAAAGTCCTGACTCCCTATTGGTTCCGAAACAAATCACGTTTATTGATTCTTTTAGAAACTTTTAATCAAGAATTACATTCCTATTGTTTTCATTTGTTTCAGTGGCTCCTCTCATAAAAGTACGCGCAGTCACGAAAAAACTAAGCAGCAGACGAAGAAAGTCAGTGGCTCGACGCATCAAACGTTTGGAATTTTTTTTAAATTCCAAGCTGCAATCTCGGCCGATGCTAAATAAGAGAGACGTGATCGGATACTCTGATCGAGACGTCATTCTTAGATTCTTGCCACGATTCTCCAATGAGCCAACGAATGAAAACATTTTCAATGATTTTGGATACATTCGTCGAGACACAAATATGGAACCTGACAATAACGAAGTCCAGGCCGAGGAGCATCATCAAGCTGATTCTCATCAGTTAGAGCTCGAACCATCAACATCACAAATTGAATCTTCGGATCAATCGAGCTCTGAAGGCTATGATACATCGGATACCGACTCAAGTGTTGAAGAAAATGTTGCAACTACAATGCACCAATCAACCCCATGGTCAACTCCAACCCACGCAAATACTGATGAACTATTAGACGAGAATCAGAATTCTGATCATAAGAAACGTCATCATAATAAGAAACATCATTTTATGAGAAGTATTCCTCATCTACGGCTCAAGTTTTCTAATCAAGTTGTTGCATTGGTGGTTGATTCAGGAGCTCAAGGAAACTTGATCAAGATGAGTGTTTTACCAGGTTCGATGGTCCTGAATACCGAAGAAGCAATAATTCTGAAAGGAATCGCCGAGGATACTCTACAATCAATAGGTACCGTTACAATTCAATTTTTCCGTTTCTTTTTGAAATTTCATGTCATTGAAGTTTGGCCAGAATTTCCTCACGATGGTATCATTGGTGCTGAATTTTTAGCTGATTCTGAGAGTGTTATTAATTTTGGCTTGAAACAAATAGAAATTGGTGGCCGAACATTAGCATTCAAACGAGGAAAACCAACTTACACTTTGACAAATCCTATCAATTGGTTTGGTCATCCTGTACTCCTTTTGAATCCTTTATTATATTTGAACTATCGTAAAGAAAATAACGAATTGATGGGTCAATTTTTGATTGATACGGGTGCAGAGTGTAATGTAATAAAAAAAGGTTTAGCTAGTGAGTTGGGAAAAATATCCACAAAGCATAGAGCTGTTTTGCAAGGTCTATCAGGAAAATTGTATACGAGTTTAGGTACTGTAAAAATACCAGTATTTGGACAAAATATCACATTCCAAGTTGTGCCTGATGGTTTTTCATTACCTGCAGAGGGTATTCTTGGTGGCCAATACTTTCGTAAGAATGGCGTGACTCTTAACTTTCTATCAAAAGTCATGAGAATTAGAGAAAAAAGTGTTCTCTTAAGCCCACGAATATCATTATTTATTCGACCATCTGAACTTGAACCTGGTCAATATGGGCATATGAGAGAAGTATTGAGTAATCGAACCAATCAAATGTCTACCTCAATATAGTCAAGTTAAGTTATTATGATATTGCTGTAAAAGAAAGAAATCCGTTTGGAAGTATCTGTAATTTTGAGACATGATGGTGTTGACTATCTAGGCTATGATTTGATTCTAAGATATCGATGATGATGTTTAGAGTGATTCGCGTGGTTTGAATTTATTTCACATTTTACAAATGCGCCGTCGATTGATAAAATTTTAAGAATTTTCAATCGTGTTCACTGATAAGATATTCTTCGAACAAAAAGAAAACGCCATCCTAAAATGCAGAAAATATGATATTGTAAGCTCAATTTTGGATATTTGAATTTTATCATGTTCTGTCTCAATACATATAACTTTATACATTTATGTAACTTCATTGTACTATCGATTACGTCAAGTTACAATGAACTAAGATTGTTCTCACCACCTGCATTATCTGTTAGTAAATTATATTAGGCTAGAAAAAAAAATGAGATTTATTTTAGATTACGATGATGAACTAGATTTGTGAGTTCTTATATTTGATAATATGTATCTGAAATTTTGTCTATATTTTATCAATAAAATCAAGAAATCCAATTTCTTAGATCTCCTTCGTTCGCAACCTTTCCGTTCTGTCAAAAATTTATCCATTGTCATATTTTAAAATCAATAATATTTTACATTGATATTTATTATCATTGCAAATTATAAATAATCATCCTTCATAGTGCCGCTAATGCTCGATAGTATATCAATGATCTGATTTTTTTTTCTTCACAAGATAACTCGATTCAAATCGACATTATCATTTGTACAAAATTTGATGTGCCACTCTCCAATTCAATCACTTTATTAAGACTAATTTTCAAATTTGCTTTGGTTTCTCAAGATTTGAAGTCACTATATCCATTAATTTGGAAGAAAATCATAGTCACGAATCTCTTGATGCAGCTAAACTTTTATCTAAACCTTTTGGTAATTTTAAAGCTAACGATGTAGCATCTGATCTTCTGTCAACACTTTGAATTGTGTTGAAAATGAATAAAATTTGAGATTTCATTGCAGTCAGCCATAGAATTCTAGTAAGTTGCTTTGTTATGGTACATAACAATTTTGAGATCCGCAAGTACTAAACTTTCATTGACAAAGGACTCGTCATGTTACACGTTAAAGCGTAGTGTAATATCGTTGCCCCGTCGAAGAAAAACACGCTTTCAGTAAAAAAAAAATACAATGAGAAAACAATGGAAAGTCTTATTCTTCTTCAGGGGTGACGATTATTATTCTGCAGAGGAGAATTAAACTTTGCTCAATCATAGATCATTTACATTTATACAAAACAATCATTGGCTCTGATGTGCTATCTTGTAAAAGATCTTCTTGATTCGAAGCCAAGACAGATGTTGACCGAATCCATAATTGTTTCAGTTGTACAGATGACAAGATACTGTTCGTTTCCCAATCGAGCAATGATAATGATTCCCAACAGTGAAAAAAATTGCGTCACATCCAAATGTTATCGTCATTTATATAATAATTTGGAATAAATACTCTATCGGTTTTTCCTGCAACCAGTTTAATTTTGCACTTTTTTTAGTCTCATAATTATAATTTTGCACTAGAAAAAGTGTAAAATTGAACTGGTTGCAGGAAAAACCAATAGAATATTTATTCAAAATAATACCACCATCCTGCGATAGAATTCAGATTCCATAAAGTTCGTAAGATCATTTTGAAAATTTTCCATGATTCGTTACAGCGATCTTGTTCCCTCGCTAAAGTCAGATAAGCATACGCAATTTCATTTTCTAGCTTTGTACAGCGTGTACACTCGTCTCATAGGGACCATAGTAAAGAAATTCAATTGATGGACAATTTTATCAATAGGCGTAGCACCTAAATGATGTGAACTTGATACGGGTTTTGAGAGAATTTGTGTGGATTTTTAAGCTCGTCTCGTTCCCAAAACGACTGAAACAATCATATTTTTCCATTTTTTAAATCAAAAGTTATCGGCCATCAGGAAATATTTCTATAAATAATAGCCTCAATTTTTCATTAGACTACTTTTCTTAATTCAAATCCCGTTTTCGGCATCTAACTTGATTTATGTTTACATATTTTTAAATCTGTAATGTGATAGAAAAGAATTGAAATTCTTTCAAAAATATCTCAGAATTTGAGGACACGTGACTGATGTGATCTCTCTCAGCTGATTTCAAATAACCTATGGAGATGCAAGGTAAGCTCACCCAGCATAATGCTTCCATACGCTGATTACAGAACTGGGTACTCGTTAACTTCGAGCAGTTTTTTTTTACGATAGTTATGTATGTTAAAATATGAGAGGATTATGATTTAGACCAAGTAAAAATGATTTCTGCGTCTTTCAGAAAACATGGAGTGAGCCTATGCATTTTTCGTGATTGTACACTTGAGATATCGCTAAGGAAATTGCTTTAGGGCCTGTCTTAATAAAACCAGTCCCAAAAATTTTCGGTTTGACGAATCTTAACGCTCGTCTTAACGTTTCTCTTATGCATTCGATTCCTTCTCTTAAGACCTCCAAATTCATCTTTTGGAGTTGCAAACTTGGATTTGGAGCAATTTTACAAACGAAATACACTCTCTCCGACGGAATCAGTGGAAATCGCTCCCAACTCACTGATTCGCAGTGAATTTCACTGCGAATCAGTGCATATGCACTGGAAATCAGTGGTTGGGAGCGATTTTCATTGATTCCGGCGGAGTGAGCAGAGATATTTTGCAAAACATGAAGGCCAAAGTGATGTGTACCCAACATGCCCCCCCCCCCCCTCCATGTGATTATATCTCGACATAGCGTGCAAGACGCAAGTCGATTTCTTCTACCATTAAAAAATGTATATTGTGACAAAATAGGTCGGAAATAGTGTTTTGGGCCGATGAGAAATTCTAAATGTGGTTGCACGCCGATAATAACGATTATACTTACTCACCAATTGACATAGTTTTTTTTGGAGGGGGGGGGGGTAGGAATTGAGACACCTCGACCCCAGTTGATCAAAATTATACGTGCTCGAGTTCATTTTAGAAGCTATGAAACAAGCTTTGAAATGAGCAAAAGTACATTGAAAAGTGTTGAGGTACGCCTGAGCTGTTGCAAAATGGCATAATGGGGGCGAGTTGAGTACACATTTTCGCGATCTCGTAAGGAATCACTTTCTGGGAAGGTCATGCCAGCGTCGCCCTGATTGGTTTGAGTTGGATTTACCTCAGCTCATTATACAGGTCTTGGAACGAGCTTTAAAATGCAATTAAGTATGTCAAAAAATATTAAAATGGGCTAAAATTATTGGCAAAACGGATTAAGGGCACACTTACCTCATAATAAACCAATTCAAATCCAGAATCTCGATCAGTACTAAGAACTTTCAGAGAGTTCTATCGCATACATTTTGGGCATCCATCAGTACGTGCAGCAGAATTCCGATGGCGCCTGCACAGTTACCTACCAGAGCATCACTCGTGACGGTAAATTGAAGCTCTGCGAGGGTGAATCTGCATACTCAAACTTGACGCATAACCCATGCTTGCAGCCACGAAGCTTTAAGGTTGTGATGTATTTTACAAAAAGTGCCTCGCTCGTTTTGCACATGGGAAAATGGGTCAAATGTATATCCTATACATGCTGTATAAACCTGCTACGGTCTTTTATCGCGCACTTTAGGTGCCGCGTGCTCATTTTTAGACGAGCTATGGTATGAGCATGTTGAAAGTGTTATGGACCATAGCGTCGACAACTTATTGGCTTTTTCGCATCTTTTTAAATTGAATTTTCTTGCTTGAGCAGCTCGTATGAAAGCTGGGGAAAATTGATTGAATAATAAGACTCTGACGTCGAATTTCAGATTCAGAAACACATCTTGTTTGACTATCAAACTCATCTTCTTCTATTCGCTTTATTGAGAAAAGTATGCGTAAATAAAAACATGTTCATGATGTTCTTTCAGAACCGATGATTCAAGGGAAGATACACTGAGAAAAAAAATTATTTAAATTCAATAAATATATTTATTCATAGAAGATTTAACTGATTCGAAAACTAATTTTTCAGGAATGAATGAGGTTTCATACTTTCAAATAATCATTTATTCATATTTACAATAGAAATGTACTCAATCATCAAATTACCGGAATCAGAAAAATTGTATTCAATGGGAAAGAATATTTATTCAAACTGAACATACATCCTCCGAATTGAAAAAATTGAACCATCGATTCTGATAATCCAATTTCTCCAAATCAAATAAATCAGCTTGAATAAATTTGCAGTGATATTTGATGAGTTATTTCATTAAAATCAATTGTTACGTATTCAATCACAGGAAACATTAACACTTACATCTATTGCCTTAGATTTGAATAAATATTTATCCAATTCTATGACTGATCCAATGAATTCCAAAAACCAAAGTCTCATTTTGATAATATGGATTTTGCAGAATTCAGCACGTGACCAGATCACGGTTATATCAATCCTTTATTCAGAATAAATCATTATTATTGGATTCAAGAGCCAGTTTCATTCACGGCGCAGAAATCATTTTTCTAAAACGCTCTGATTGCTCAGATCATCAATGAATTCAAGACGAATGACTTCTAGGCCTACACCAATAACTTTCTTTTCAAAATGATAGATTGAGTTTCCACTACATTGTAATGGGATCTTGCATTCTTCGCACCTGGGCTCAACAGATTCATTTTATACACGTGTATTGGAATAAGACGAATATTACCTAAATTTTTTGAATAAATCAGTTTCGTATTTTTGGATGAATATGTATTCATAGTAATGATATGAATCTGTTCAGTACTCGAGTTGATCGGATTGGAGGAATTATATTTCATTGGAATAGATTTTTATTTGAAATTTCATTCAATTTTTTACACAGCTTGATCCCAGAAAATCATGTGCTCAGTGTAGTTCTCTACGATCAACTTTGTGCTGAAGGGATAATGATTGTACTGAAATACCATTTCTTTAAGATGAATGAAGTTCCATACTTATCCTGAGTTAATATTTATTCAAAAGTAATCTGATGATTCTTATGTTTATCGAGTTGGTGAAAATAAATTCAAGGATCCTCTCCAATTATCCAACTTGGTCAAACTTTTGTTTGATAAAGGTCATTGCTATTCACCCATTGGGAATAAGTTACGGAATAGTCAATGATTTTGATGAGATATTTATTAAAACTCTTAAAATCTGTATTCGACCGATTCTTCCACTAGGTGCCGCATCAAATATTATATCTCCTGAAATGAATTTCTTTGAGCTTTATTATCGCCCCAACAAAAAATTTCTCACGATAATCGACAGATCTTCTCGCTATTTTAATGGAGGAACTCGATTAGTCAATTCGTAATAGAAATTCAAGCTCTAATTTCAATTTTTCATTAAGTAAGGAGGCATAACACCCTTTCTCGCAAGCGACTAAATAGGTCCTCAATTGATATATAAGGCTCGGAAAATCGCATGACATATACATGTAATATCAGTGCGAGCGATACAATTAGGTAATGATAATAAAGTGCGTTATTATCTTAGATATAAGTAGCGAGTATCTTAACTACATAAGGATGGAATTAGGGACAATTGTTAATAATAGTGATAATTATTGATCCCCTAACTCAAGAGAGTAATTTGAATAAATATTTATCTGATGTGAACAATCTTTCCATGGTTTGCTAACAAACCATCTGAAATAGATTTTGCTTTTGGTTATCTATGAAATTCCATATGAATGAATATTTCTTTGAAATGAATTTTATTTCATCGTTCTGAAGGAATATCTATTCATTTCGAATATCATTTATTCATTCGAACATCGCAAATCGTTCAAATGCGTTACTTACGATAAAATCATCATCAGATTTCATCAAATATTATTCCGGATTTGATGAATATTTATTCATTTCGAAGGAATACGTTCATTTATTTTGAATAAATGTTTGCCTAGGAGGATATGAAAGTATATTTATTCAAATCAGAGAAATTTTCTTCATAACCGTTCAATTTTTTTTCTCAGTGTAGCCACTCTGTTCGTGTGATCAGATCATTTCGACTTCCTCAGACATTTTTTCTAATACAGATTCATCAGATGATTCTATCAATGTGAGTTTTTACAAATTTTTCGAGCATAAAAAGCTTCATCATAGCTCTTCTACGACGAGCGTTAGAAGAATCTCTTGCAATTGGATAAGGCTGAATAAAAATTCATGCCCACATTCATCAGATCCATTTGTTTTGCAAACGAGTTCACACTTCGAACGCGAGCCTTGTTTTCGACATCAAGCAAACTTTCGAATGTACACTCCCGAGGAAGGTGAACTACACAGCCGTGACGGTCAGTTACCGTTCGAGATCTTCTGTCTCACTCGCGCTCGTACCATAACCTATGAGTGCGAGCGAGACGGAAGATCTCGAATGCTACTCTGACCGTCACGGCTGTGCAGTTCACCTTCCTCGGGAGTGTACATCCTATCAGGATTTCAGCATAACCCACTCGAGGATCCCAAAATCCGTATTTTTAAAGCTTCATCAAGATCGGAGTGGAAACATTTCCACTCTCTGAAGTAGTATTTCTCTGAGCTCCCTCATTTGAACTTGTACATCACGATGTTATTCTAATTTTTATACTACTGAAGAATTTGGTTGAAAATTCCCGGGAACTAAAGCCGGAGTCTTGCAAGCGAGTCCCTTTGTAAGAATTTGATGCAGATTTTAGCAAGCATATTCAACTGAGTAAATTAGGTCCGCTGTGAAACTTTGATGCCCTTGGCGGAATGAATTCGGAATGGACCTCGGAATGGACAGTCTTCAAAGAATGATTGGAATCACGGTTTCAAGGAAGAAAGTACCAATAGATATGTGGCTATACCACGAGCAATCTTAGTGCAGGATTTTCCTCCGCGGGCGTAAGAGAATCCCAATTCCTGCAGTAAATGAATTTAATAGTTTACGAGTTGAATATTTGGTCTCGTATATTAACTATCAAGGACGAAAAAATCTACCAAAATCACTTATGAATTTAATAGTTATTAGAAAATTGGGACGTCAGATACCCCTGTTGAGGTACGTACCTGCAAAACCGAAATTCCGTATAAATGCGAAGAAAATGCTCAGTGACCCCTCCAACACCATAGATTTTTATGTAGAGAGAGTTCAAATATTAGGTATTTGAGTGTACAGCCTGAAGTCCTCCAAAGTATTCAAGTTATAAGATGCTGACGATGAGATCCTCAATATTCGTGCCGAAATTTCAAGAACATTGATCAGATCAGTACATGCATGGATTGATGATTGAATAGTTTCCCTTGATTGATTCTTGTATTTTTCGTCAATGAATCTATTATGGATAACTCGCTAGCTTTCCATACGTGGGTAGAAATTTTATTCAGAGTAGATGAGAATAAGGCAAATCAATCAAGTATTTCTGCACCTCTTTTCCTCATTCTATTCTATATCGTCAACAGGGATAACTTTGGGACAATTTCGACTTTTTTTGTCATTATTTTTCGTGAAGCTCGGGGAGGTTACAATAAAACTCACCTCAGCCGATGGCCAATCGAAAGCTTGAAATCTTAGCTTTCGATTGGCGCGAACTAGAGCTCGATTCAACGATTATATTCGAAGATACGGTCATAGAAGCAAAACACTTTTTACAAAACCTGGGGTGGGGTAACTTTGGGACACTGCAAGCTCAACTGATGTTACTTTTAATCTGAAATAGAGAATCGACCCTCTCTGTTCATGAATTAAAAGTCAAAGACGTTAGCTTTCAATTGCTTTTTGGAACGTCCCGATCGGATGTTTCCACGCCGAGTAATGCTCATTTGAAATTAATCAGCTATTTGGACTAATTTTCAATTTCCATACGAATTTCTGCCAAATCTCGGAAAATTGGTTCGAATAGCTGATCGACTTCAAATGAGCATTACTCGGCGTGGAAACATCCGATCGGGACGTTCCAAAAAGCAATTGAAAGCCAACGTCTTCGGCTTTGAATTCCTGAACAGAGAGGGTCGATTCTTCATTCCAGAACCAAAGTAATATGAGTAGAACTTTGAGTGTCCCAAAGTTACCCCCCCCCCCCCCCCAGGTTTTGTAAAAAGTGTTTTGCTTCTATGACCGTATCTTCGAATAGAATCCTCGAATCGAGCTCAGCTTACGACAATCGAAAGCTATGATCTCAAGCTTTTGATTGGTCTCTGGCTGAGGTGGGTTTTATCGTAACCTTCCCGAGCTTCACGAAAAACAAAGACAAAAAAAGTCGAAATTGTCCCAAAGTTACCCCAGTTGACGGTACATGATTATACCTCTTTTTTGTTCAATTTTTAAGCAACTGCAGACGGAAAAGAGAACATTGAGAATAAGTTAGTGAGAGATAATGCAGCACTACACTGATACCTGTTAGATATTGAATGAAGAATGAACTTAATGTATGGAGCCTAAAAAGATATTTTTCATGTACCATCAAATTGGGCAACTTTGGTACAGTGGGTGCAACTTTGCCCCCCCCCCCCAAAATGGCTTCCAGAGTTGCGTTTGGCAAAGTAAATGATTCTATCGCTCTGAAACCTATTTTCCCTTCTTGGCACACACACGAACAATGCGTTGAGCAACGCAACCGTAGCTCCCGTGTGGATAATTGTAGTTTGTAGTCCTTTATCGAAGATCTTTCCAAATAGGCTAATTTAGCAGCAATACGGAAGTGGTCCAGTTAGTGTACCCGGCAAAAACTGTTCCGGAACGAACTGCGGATCAGTAACAATACATTTCAACCGTATGTATCACCATATTGAAGCAAACATCGCTACACATCATTAGAAAATCCTGAAGGGATTGGTTCAGATTAGACATATATCATGAGTATGTGTCCCCAACTTCTGGAATATTATTAGGTAAGAGCGCTAATTTCTGCGACAACTCTGGTTGCCCGAAAATTATTCAAAGAGAATTAGTACAGGGAAGGGAAATCTCAGTTATCCGTTCCCTGCTCATGATGAATGATTCAATACCACTCTATACCAGTGTGTATCAGTTACCAAATCACAATTAGGCCATGCAACAAAGCTCGCAAAAAACATATTCTTGGCTTTGAGGCCGTATGTGCAGGGGCTCAAACAGGGGTGGATTCAGGAACTGGGCTTGGAGCGGGGGCGATTCGGTTTTGGGAGGAGGCGGTTCGAGGAATTTTCCGGTTACAGGCCCTTCCGCGTGCGCGCTTCCTTTTGTTTGCCATGTAGTTTCTCTCCTGGAAGGGGGGGGGGGGAGGAGTCACCCGTACCGTCACCTCTGGATCCGTTCCTGGTCTTAAAAAATTTTACATTCGTATATTCAACTTGAGCCAAACAAATATACCGCCAGTTAGGGTAACTTCGAACAGCCCGTGTAACTTTGAAACACTTACTTGAGTAAAACTTTGTATATCTCCACTACCTACAAACCAGGTTCCTCTCCGGTTCTAGTATCCTTTCTGTTCATTAGTGGCATGTGTGGGGAATATATGGTTTTACACCGATGTGGAAACTTCGATCAGCTGTGTATTCGTTAGTAACGAACTTTTTCGAGAAGATGATTTTAGTGCGAGGAAAAGTTGCTCCAAACAATCTATATCGTGTGAGCACTTCCAGGTTGATGCCAATCCAATGGTGCTAGATTTCACCGAAATATACCAATACTTCGACAATTTCATGGTTACATTGGTGTATTTTCACCCTGACTCAAACTTGCAGTGTAAAAGCTAAAAAGTTCCTGAATTTCTTGCATGACGGAGTAACTTTGGAACACTTGAATGGGAAAATACATGATTTTTCAAGGTATGGGGTAACTTTCGAACTTTCCCAAAAATCGAAGGGAATCAGGCTTTTTCGCATACCGGGCGGGGTAACTTTGGAACACGTGATGATTGAGCTCCAAGAGACGCACAATAAGGTTCCGAGGTCTTCTCCGTGACACATGGAGCCTCAATGGCACTGAAGGCATAGTAAATTGGATTTTCGACTTTTAAGAACGAGTGTAGAGCCGTACACCAAAACAATGTCGAAAGTTCTCACGTTCCACTTTTACTGTTCCAAATTTACCCCAATGGGGGTCTAATTTTGGACCACTAATTTCAATACCCATAGCTCTGACCAAAGATACCCAAATAGATTCTAACACTCATCAATCGAAAGCTGGAGCTGTAAACTTTCGATTGACTATAGATACATTGCACTTTTGATGTATAAGACGTAAAAGTTACAGAGAAATTCCAATAAAGAATGTTCAAAAATGTTCCGAACTTACCTCGTTTGACGTCACCAAGATTGAAATTCTTGTCGTAAACTGCTTCGGAGAACATGTAAAGGAAGACCTCACAAGAATTTTTAAGTAAAAATAACAACTCTCAGTTATAGTTAATTTTGACCCATCATGTGTATACTCGTGTTGCACAGTGGGGAATACCAATATTTTCTGGCTCCAATGTAAAATCCGCTCGAGCTATTCAACTCTCAAGTCACAGAAAGTCGGCTTTTCCCACTGTGCGCCGTGAGGCTTTAGCGGATAGAGCTTGTAGCTCGTATAATCTAAAACTGAAATTTTTTGTCTTCTCGGCTATAATCATCGACAGGTTTGCGTCAACTCCGAGAATACACTCTAAATCTGAATAAGTAGTTTTGCCACTTATTCAACAAGTAGTTTCGAGACATATTTATGAATTAGTAGTATACTACATCAGAAATAGTAGATTTGGAGCTTAGAAGCATTTTCTTAACTGATGCTACTCGTGAATAAGTAGTATATATAACTACTTATTCTAAGTAGGGTGAGTTTTCACTTTTTGAGTAAATAGTATACTATTTTTTTTTTGGTAGAAATCACTTATTCAGATTTAGACTGTATCCATTTGAATTGATGAAATGGCTGTTTCAACCACCTCGTCACTAAACCGTAGAATCTCAATAAGGGAGTAACCTCTGTAATCCACCGATCAAATTTTGATCTAACTTGGCAGAGAGGTGTATTTGGATGTCAACTAAACACAGTGAGAATTTCAGGAGCCTCGGTTACCCTTGAGTCAAGACATCAGCATTAACATTTTTAGAGGTTAAGCACGGCATCTTATGAGCCATCGGGTTGATTGTTGAATTATAAAAGTCTGACCGATCAATTTTTGTCCTAATAACGCTCACTTATATAAGGTAAGTGTGCCTAATATGCCCCCACTACTTTTGTTTTGCTAACAGTTTTGGCTCACTTGAATATTTTCCAACATACTTCAACTCATTTTAAAGCTTGTTTCAAGACCTTCAAAATGAGCTAAAGTACGTTTGACTTCAATGAATCGGAGCCGAGATATCTTAACTTTTGCAAAAGAAGATTTTTTGCGAGTTTTCGACAGTGTGTTCCTAATATGAAAATCGTCCCCCCACGTGAAAAAGAGGCCTATTTCCATGAGATTATACGGGTTTTTCGTGAAATTGGAATATCTCGGCTCCCAGACCCCCAAATGAGATGTACTTTAGCTCATTTTGCAGCTTTTTTTACCCTCTTGTGAATTTTTATAGTAAGATTGATGTATTCTGATTGAGTGAACAACGAGTTTGAAAAAAAACCATGGGAGCATATTAGGAGCACTAGACTTTTTTTAGTAATGTGAGCGTAGAATCGGTTAGAAGTCGAATTTTGCAATTCTGCAAAAAGCATTTTGTAGTTGGGACAAAGACAAAGAAAATGAGTTGAAGCACGTTAAAATTGATTTCGTCAATTTTGTTTGGCAAAAAGTGAATAACAAAAAAGAAGTCGGAAGTAGCGAAATCAGTTTTTCTGTTCTAAGAAAGGCGCGAGTCATCTAGGATCGGTCAAAAACGTTTATTTTCTCATATTTTAACGTAACAAACATGAAAAAAATGCGCGGCAAGGTCTGCGGATTTGTACATTCGAGAACTTGAGTGGGGGCATATTAGGGAATGGGGGCATATTAGACATACTTACCTTAGATAATTATACAGAGAAAGTGCTCGAAGTTTTTTTTCGAGCTCTCGTTGGCTTGGATAGAAGTTCTGATCAATTTTCAGCGTGAAGTCACGAATAAGTCACAAATAAGACAAATTCGCTCATAATCAGGAATCGATATTTCATAACTCATGCGTCGGATGCTTGTGCAAATCCATGTGTAGATCTAATGGAATCTGATTAACACATAAGACTAACATGTTGGCAAATTTGCGATGTTTAAAAAAAGTCTACCTATAGGTTACTCCCTTAATTTCAAAATTTTGATATCGATCTTGGTATCATAATAGAATGAATTACACCCACCACACTTGCCTCACCAAAACTTTTGCACATCACCATCAGGCGCGAGCTTTACACCCATCAGGTTTTGCGCTTGAAAAAAGTCCGAGAGAACGATTGCGTTCATAAACGTTTGCATTTATACCGGTAGTAGCGCATCGTATCCAGAGTATCGAATTTCCTTACGTCCGGTTGTAACTCGGCATCGGGTATTTTATGCATGGCATGCATGCATCATGTGCATTTATATATCTATAAAAGCTCACCACACATGGCACGCGATCTGCTCATCAACACAGCTTCAAGTTCAAGATCGGATATACTAATATACCACTTGGTAGAAATGTAAAATAACGATCGTTTGAACCCATAGTCCAATAAAATATAAATTTTATCCCCAAATATGCCGATACTAATCTCAATGATATATTTATACTTATACATCAGGGGAAGGACTGTTTTCATCAGTCGTCGACGAGTATCATCAGCGTCAGAGAGTCGCGACTACGAAATCGTGTAGAAGGGGCGCTTGAAACGAAGCTTTGCCGGCTTTCTCGCCTAATAATCGCTGCCAGTGGTCGTCGGTTCTTCGACTTGCTCGCGTTACATTTCTAGCCCGCTTTGCGATGTCTCTCTTTCACAAATATTTTTCTCTCTTTCTCCATGATCTCTTATTCCGAAATCTCGGAGACTGACCGAGTTTTCATAAGATAATAGATTATTATATCAATCGATCGATAAGCGCATCATCTTATCTTAAAAAAAATACGGCGATTTTTTTTTTCAAACAGATTTCGAACAGATCTTGCGAATGGATCCGCGAGATAATATTGAGATACCAATCGTGGCTAGTATTAACAATTTGGACTTTATTGTGATTGGTAAATCGATAAAGATACTTATCGTGAATAGTGTTATCAGTGTGTAGTTTACATAGTACCGATTGTTAAATTTTGTGACATCTACATAATAGACAAGGAAAGTCATGCCGGACAGATTTAAAGTGTCACTGGCAAACAATAGCGCCAAGCAGTATCAACTTTATACACAAGAGTCAGATTCTATCGGTAAGTTTATTTAAAATTTACAAAAAATGTTCTTCCTGACAACCAAAAAATAATTAAAATTTGAATTAAATCGTACATTTACTTACAAAGCCGGGCTTTTTTTTAAGACACATTCGATGCTTATATGCCGTAAGTTTGTACTCACCGATCGATCGCTTCTCTTGCGCGTGACTGTTTATATCTTTATAGCTATATAGAACGGATAAACCAAACTGACGCGTGTATTTTTATATGTGTGTGTGTGTGTGTGTGTGTGTGTGTGTGTGTGTGTGTGTGTGTGTGTGTGTAGGAGTGGCCCACAAGTATAGTAAGGGCTAGATCGTCCCCTTATGTCTATAATAAACGTGATCCTCGAGCTTTTCCACCCCTTATATACCGTGTCAGCAATAGTTATTTTCCATAATATCAGCTGTGCCTGTTGATATAGGTGTCAGAATTCTATGAAGTGCCGATATTATGGTTGTCAGCTATATTTTGGACACAAAATAGATGAAAAATTGAATGAAAAATGGCACAAAATCCGTCTTATCGAAAATCATAAAATTTGTAAGTAGAAAATACCGGCAACAATGTGCTAATCGGCTTTGCCAAAGTGATGACTGAAATAAAACCTGTTTTCTGAGGCTTTTAGATGCCATATTTGGGAATATTTCGAAACAAAAGTTAAACGCCCCGAGCTTTGTGGAAATCCATGACCCGTAACCCTGGCAATGTCCTTGCCTGTCCCGTTGCACTTGCAAAATCCATTCATGTGTGCTATACTAGTATACTGAATCACTTCAAGTTACGCATTGATGATATCCGATTTCTCACAATCGAAGCTCATTATCACGTGTCATCCAAAATCAATCGAGCCGCGAAACTTTACAGCATTCAGTTTTTTTTTTTTCATAAGTCTTTCCGCTGATTAGAAATCGGGTGATGCTCACAAATTTTCGTGATTCATGATTTCGGGCAATTAGGGTTAGTGGAAAAATTTCCATAATATGATTTAGACAAATCTGTTGATTCATATTTGATGAAACAATGAGATATTATATTTCTCATTCAAATCCGGTAATCCTGTTCTGTATGGTCAAAATCGAGCTCAATTATCTCTTGACCAATTCAAATTCATAATTATGCCATTATCGCGAGAAAGGTCTTTTCTTTTGAACATGTAAGCTGTTATTACTCCAGATAACAATAGAGCAGAATAATCTAGATTCCTTCTTTACACAAAAAAATAGCGATTCTACAATGGATCAATAAGTGGTGTTTATGTAAAAGTGACTCACTTGAACATGTGCCAAAAATTTGATTTGATAAAACTGCATAGTAAAGTCTTCCAGAGCTTGCCATTTAAATTCCATCTTTCCAACTCGAACACTCTCAGTCTATGCTTTTTATGAGTATGTGTGTAGTAAGGCAAACCCAGGAATTTTGCCGACTATCTGTATGGACGAGCAGACAAATTAGCCGTCAAGGCTAGCGTCATCGGCTGATAAAAGGTTGACACTATCTCCCTTTGTTTTGCTCCCGTGTATATATTTCATCAAAACTGGTTCCAAAAACGTAAATTCTCTGTATGCAGAGGATACGATAAAAGTGTTAATGGATGCAATAATGGCATTAAGAGTTTGAGTGTGGAATAAATTTTTTAACCTGTGAGTGTCTAAATCGAATTATTCTGGGTTCTAAAAATGTATTCTGTAACGCAAATTGGCGGTAGAAGGATTTGAATTGAATTTCGATATTTGATCGATATGATGGAGTATCGAGTAAACTGTCACAAGAAATTTGAACTATAAAATGTTCCAAATCGGCTTTGTCACTTGATTCACGTCGAATATTTCGCTGACTTTTTATTGAAGGTCAAAAATCCTTGTTAGTCTTTGCAATCTTCCAAGCCTGGATTGCGTTGAAAAAAATCAATTCGATTTGTGATAGAAATTTAACAATTTCACTGATACTAATTGAGTAGCTAAGCCGATCAAGCACGTGATTTAATAATAGTTACGAAAATTCGTTAGGGTGTCCGAAAGTGATAGAACTAATGATTGATCATTTTTTTACTCTTTACAGTTATCTTTATCATTTCTGATTGTTACCGTTACTCATCAACATTGTTATTTCTGTTATTATTGTTTTTTTTTCTGCAACTCGAGTCAAAATGGTAATCACTACCATTCTTGAAATTGCAGAGAATTGCACGAAGCTTTTCTTAAAATTTTCATGATGCATCCAACAAAAGTTCCTTCAAAATTGAAAATAAGTCATCACTAATTTTGATGACTACTCAAGTCTGAAAAAGAGATCTTATCGAGGTTCGTTTGCCTCGCAGAAAATTATCAGAAAGTAGATCGTAATGGACTCAGTGTGAAGGATATTACCAGACAATACAAAGAGCTCATCCAAAATTTCCATTTCCGGAAGTTCTAGATACATCGTTGGATTATAATAAATCTTTCAAAAGATTCGTTTTCATGGATAATTTTTAGCACAATTATAATCGAGGTGAGCCGCGAACAAATTTGATAATAATAACGTTGTGCAATAAATACTCACCAGTCAAATATGTAGCTTTTAAGCATCAAAGAAACGTGCGTGAATAAACGATTCAACAAGTGTCACAAATTTCGTGACATCGACACGTCCTCTAATTGACACAAAACACGCAAAAAGTACTCATCATACTAGTACAATACTACAACGTATCGTTTCTCTTATTCGCAACTTTTGTTGACCGACAAAACTCTTAACAATCTGGTTATAAACTTGCGGTCATAAGAGCAACAGTTCCGAAAACATTTTCTTCAAAAACGTTTCAAACTAATCGAGGTTGGATATGGAATAGCGCAGCATCTGCTGTTGCACACATAGGTCAATGACCTATGCATAGCGTCCGCCAAACAGCTTCAATGCAGCGCATAAATATTACGAAAATCTGCCCATAAGAATCTAGACGTCAATAAGGCAGCAAAGCAGTTCAATTAATACACACAAAATGACATGCCAATATTCATTCACTCTTATGAAATCTTCAAACTTCTTTTTGCATTTTTTAAATGCCCGCTAGCCAATTCATAGTACATTCAATATTCCTATGATGAAATCTCCCAATGCGGTGCATATTTGACAAGAGACGTCATCCATACGATGTATTTAGAGTCAATAAAACTATTGAAAAAAGAATAAAATTGAAAATAAAATAAGAATTCTTATTTTATTTTCAATTTTACCACAGTGAAAAACACAAAAACATTCCTCTCTCTTGCCCTGTTCATAAAAATAGCGACAACTTTTTTCGACGAGACAAACGCGTCCGCGCTGCAAGCTCCGCTTCGATTTCTGTTTTGGCCTCTTCACATATACATGACAATGATAATCGTACTGCCTCCGTGCATACATCCGTTTCTCAGATTTCTGTACTCTGATGTCAATTGCCACGTGGATTTTAAACACGTATAGTAGTCCACTATAATATCCATCTAAAAAGAAAACGAAGGAAGAGAAATGTCAGGTGCTACACAAAATGAAAAATTAATGTGGGATCCAGCCTTTTATGAGCTTGGTTGAACTTGATGATGACAGCCTCAATCGTGAAATCGCGCATAAAACTCACGCGAGAACAATACGAATTGCGGATGTTTAATATTGGAAGATGGGCAGCTTTGAGATCGTTACGTGGATTTGTCGGATATGGAGTACTTATACATACACTGTATGTATGTAGGCGTAACGCGATCAGATTGCGCAATCAAATTGGTCAGATAATACGCTTTTAATTGTGCTGTGGTGTGTATAAGTGGGAGGTTTTCACCGGCGCTTTTTACTGGAATTCTTGTTTAGTTCATCTCATTGTGCCATTTCGATCGGTTGGTTTTTAAATTTCACTCCATTGATGAGTGCATTTATTGTGAGAGTACATACTCAGTTTTATGTAGTTTGGTGACCTGGTGTTGTTATAGTGTGTGCATGTGATCTGGACTTGATTTGAAATAAATATAGTGATGACAAAAGTGTTAACTCGTAGGTGATAGTTCCAAACAATTTTTTTTGGGTGTCAAAACCAATATCTAACCGATGTCTGAGCGATGTACTGCAGGTAACATGTTTGATTCACAAATGCTATGATCCATTTCGGTGTCCGACGTGGATTCGATTTTGCACCTGAATTTTTTGAAGAAAGAAAAATTGTCAAGTCAAATTCTTATCGTCTGCTGTATGAGGCTCTCGTTGCATTTCAACAAGCTATTCTTGAAATTCCATCGAACAATAGAAGAATTGTGTTGAGTGCTGATTAGTTTTATGCTTTTTCTTATGATACAAATATCAAAATAGAATAGTTTTTTATTAATAAAAAAAAAAAAAAAAAAGAATAGTTTTTTAAATAAAGTTGTGAGTGTTTGACCGCGATGATTCGAGGAAAAATATCAAAATTATCAACAATTTGCCCATGGGAACGCAGAAAATCAGTTTCTCTAAATTTACTATATGGGTAGTTGTTCCGTGGAAACTTTGAAATAATGTGTGCCTGCTGGTACGAATCCTTAAAACGCTTGGGAAAAAATTCGTACAGGTCATTTTCGACATATTTTCTGGTGCTTTTTAGGCGCAATCATTAGTTTGGCGATCCAGGGTTGCCAAAAAAAATTGTCATCGAAAAAGGGGTCAAATGTCAGGTCCGTGTGCTGTGGTTTTCCATTATTTCGACTTTTGTGAGTGTAAAGCGTCGCGGTGAGGATTGTTTGAGATTTAGGCGGGCAAACTTATCAAATACAATGCCATTGAGCACCAAATCCCATTGCTATAAGAGCCCAAAGACGGCTTTTTGTGTGTGCGCTGAGCACGTACATTTTGTGGCGCAATTTTACTTAAAATTTTACTCCCTCAGTTTTCCTCGATAAAAATGAATTTGCTCCATCCTAGACTTTTCCGCACCAACTTATTCTCAAAGTAAATCGTCAGGCGCAACTTTTCCATGTCTCAGAATTTCGAAAAAAATGGATTTTCATACTTTGCGAAGTACTTTTCGGAAAAAATCTAGTTTTGCTCAATTTTTATGTCAGGTCCGTGTAGTGCTAGTTTGACCCTAAATCGCAAGACTACAGAGGTCCTCGTCGGTTTTTTTCAAAGTATTTGGTGGTTAAATCAAAATTTCAAAACCTCAAAGCTGTAGCTCAAACCGTTTGACCGTGAGATCAGTTTACTCTCTCCGCTGGAATCAGTGGAAATCGCTCCCAATCCACTGATTTGCAGTGAAATTTGCTGAAAATTAGTGCATATGCACTGCTAAACAGTGAGTGGGAGCAGTTTTCACTGATTCCAACGGAGAGAGTAAGTGGCGAAATGTCAGGTCGTCGGTCAGGGGCGGGTTTTCGCAGTCGTGAGGATTTTACTAAATTAGTAAATTATTAAAAAACGTGCTTGAGCGCATGCGCTGGATTCGACAGGATTGAAAAGCTTGGTTCACACAATCACATTTACGCGCACTTTTTAAAACTCGAATTCCTGAAATGAGGGAAAATTTGAGAAAGAATGGTAAAAATTTAATAATTATACAGAGATATCGAAGAGATTGGTCTTTAATATCTCCAATATGCTTTTGATCGCAGACTGGGGAGAAATGAGTTAGTTTTGTTCTGAAAACAAGGACTACAAATTCAGCGTGGCGTTCAATGAAGGTTTATTCAATGTCTCACAAAACTTTTAGTCCTTTTTTCACGACAAACTATTTGGTTCGCCGTAAAAAAGAGACCGGGGATATAAATAATAAGTGTCTTCGATGTCAACGTACAATTATCAGAATTTCCCGATTCTCTTTCAAATTCTTCCTTATTTCAGGAATTCGAGTTTTAAAAAGCGCGCGTAAATGTGATCGTGTGAACCAAGCTTTTTGATTCTGCTGGACCCAGCGCATGCGCTGTCACGCAAATTTTAGTAATTTAATAATTTAGTAAATTTTTTAAATGAGCGAAAACCCTGCCCAGGTCCGTGTGACGCTACCGCGTCTCTCCATGTTATCCTTACGGTATTGATGAGTGGGAAAATTCACATCTGTGCGCGAGTTTATTCATATTTTATATGTTTCAAAAAGGCGAAAAATACATCTTAGAACTTTTGGAACTGCGAATTGGGGTTAATTGGCACATTTTCGACCCCAAATATCGGAGTATCCGCGGAACTACCGATATACAGCAGTGTGATTTTGAAATTAAAACGATGGGAATAAAATCTTTTGAATGCAACTTATACCATCACTGGGATGTTCTAACTATGGAATTGATTCATCATTTTACGAAAGCGAATCGATCAATAGAAAATGTAAGGAATCTATAATATCACATATAGACCTGCGCCCAATAGAGAGCTTCGTGGATTCTTACAATCATTGTGACTGAGTAACACAATCATTATGATGGTGTCATTTAGGCACTTGTTATAAGTTGAATATAACATGAATCTGAGGGTGTCCCACTAACAAGAAGAGTCCAAAGGGTTTGGAAGCGGAATCTGGCTGAAAGTCTGGGAATCGTCTTCTTTTAGTACCAAAAGATCATACCCAAAGCTGCAGAGTCTAACGCTCAAGCGTTTTGGAGCTACAGCCTAGGACTCATGCATTACAGTATATCTATATATACCATTTCTGATGAATATAGGTATAGTGTAGTGCATGGGTTGTAGCCTGTATCTCCAAAACGCTTGAGCGTTAGACTCTGCAGCTTCGGGTATCATCTTTTGGTGCTAAAAAAAGATAATTACCAGGGTTTCAGCCAGATCCAGCTCCCAAACCTCCCCAGCTTTGATCAACACAAAAGGACGTGAAGTCCCTATAAGTGCTATGCTGTTTTTCGTGTCGTTTACAGTCACATATATTTTCTTGCAATTGCTTGGGGGGGGGGGGGGGGGGTAGGGGGGTAAGATACGAAATGAGATTTTGAAACATGAATAGGAAGATTGAATGACAATCTGGAGGTAGATTTCAGTTTCAAAGCATGGATTGATGATGAGCAATAATAAATAAAGAACTAATAAAAAAGCTCAGCGTCGGAATAAATTAACCCTTGAAATTTTAGGAAAGATTATCGTTAAGGATTTTCGTTTCTTACAGCGCTAGCGTTTTTTTGTTCATTTTAGACAATTTTTTGTTCTCTGTATAGCTTAGCATATTTTTTAAATGTCCCTATAAGCGGGCGTGCCAATTTTTGATGTATCAAAAATACATGGAAATCTGTGAAACGATATAAATCTTAATGCATTCTCACATTAATAGAGTATTTCGAGATAATCATCCATCATTCTACAGTGAAGTTGACATAATTTGTGAACATTCCATGTATCGTTGTCTAATACATTTATCTTCAAATATTCCTAGACATCTTTGAGATAACAAAGATCCTCTTTGAATCATGAAAATCGATCAAGTTGTTTATTTATGTTGCATTTTGTGGAAATGCATAATATCTAGCTTACAAATTCTGAAATTATGTAAGGTCTTACGAGATGAGTTTCATGAAATCTTCTTTTAGGTTCGATTAGACAATTGCTCGGTCTCGCGATTAGATATAGATTTGCGCAAATGACGTTAGAACACCCTTTGGCACTCAAGTACATCGAATTCATTCAAAAACAAACATCACCAAATATGCATCCAATATCAGAATCTCAAACTATCAGAACTTATTATTTTTGCAATATATCTTCAATCAACAGTCCATTTCACCAAGCTCTAATATATTTGCACTCAGTGAACTCGCACAGATCTTATTCACAATTGGTCTCTGGAATCGAAAAGTTCATGATCCAATTCACTTAATTTGAAAACATCGTCTATTCTCAAAGCCCTCAGTACAAATGCATGCAAATCTCGCACACACGTGATGCATCAAGTGCAAATTTTGACCAAACATCGTCAGCGCACTAGTGACTGGCAAATTGGCGAATTGCCAAGTCGCGAGGCAACTTGGACAAAATAGAGGAGTTTCGGCGCGAGTCGGCTAGATCAGCAGTCGTAAGTTGAAAAGGATAGTCTTATTCATCATGCCAAAGTTGAAGAGTTTGTCGGTGGTGGCGTGATCCTTGGTGGGCAGTTAACAATGTAGTCCAGCGACAACTATAGAACACATTTTCACGAGGCAAATTAACAAGTGCAAAGAACCAAATAATGACTTCACGACCGTTCTTTATGTCCCTTGCGATTCAAGTAACTTTCTGTCTTTTCTTCCACTTTATTTTACTCCTATCATAACTTTGTTAAACTATCTGAGTAATTCCATAGCCATTCCTCACACCCACTACAAATGTATTGGTCCTTGGTCGAATCTTTACTGCAATGAAAGAGAAACTAGTGCGAGTATATAAATATAAAATTTTGCTTTCTATTTCGATAACTTAAATCTGTCCTATCTACTCGTTTGAATGATATCTCATCTGATATGGGTATGGTTTCAAATTATATTTTTGCTGAATTGTGTTCGATATGTAACTACGGATTAATAGACCTGATTAATAGAATTTTATTGACGGAAGGAGTAATATGCAACTGAAAAGAGATGGACAGGATTGAGTACTTACTGGTAGTTAAGAATAAAATTGCAAACAAATCATTAGTAAAATTTGAAGAGAAGTAATTGCATATAGCATGAGAACAGATTAATAAGATGCTTGTGTATATTACTCTACTCATAAAAGATATACTTCGACACGGCGCGCTGTGCGTAAAAGTGTCTTTTCCGCACAATTTTCCACTTTCTCGCACAGTTTGTTGGAAAATACACTTCGATGCACGGGTGTAATAGTACATTACGCGTCGAGTGCTGGAAACTTTTTTTCCTTCGGGTCTGGACGTGGACGAAGGCATCGTCCAGCTTGGTTTTCCCGGAGGAAAAATGTTTCCGCACGAGACGCGCATAGTACGCAGAAACTGCTTGTTTCCAGGTGTCCTCGCGTATAGCGTCCACCCAGATTTTCTTGCAGAAGAAAATTCCAATACCAGGTTGTCAGTGACATCAAGTTCATTGATTTTAGGGAACTACTCTGACCTGGAGTTTATCGCAATAGATGTTATTCTCATGCTTTGAAATGTGAGTCGTGTGTGACTTCTGGGAAGTATTCTTTTTGGCCGAGAGTAAAAGAGATTCCGCTTTCTTCATTATTACAGTCCAAGATGAGGGTCTTCAAAGATGCCACTGACCCGAAGAAAAACAATGTCGTGGGCGACAGCTTCCCTTGTAGAAATGTGGCCATTTTTTATGGTTATCTATAGCCGGTACCAACGCGACATGTCCATTGGCCAAAAAATGTTCATCATTTCTACCAATTGTCAGATAAATCTGGATATTCTTCATCAGTCGAGTTCCTGAAAATACCTTCTTTATAATTCCTTGGATATCATTGAATCTCAAGGATGAACTCTTGAAGCACGGGTCAGATTTAAATTTGCGATCGTACCTGTCAGACCTATAGCCGATAAATCCAATTCCACCTAAATGACCTGAATCTCTTTCGTAGAAGATATCTGGAGGAAAAGCCAGAGTTCTCGTTCCACACAGATGACGAGCCGACAACGTCTATAATCGCGCTTAAAACTCAATTCCATTGATATAGAGCCACAAATTCTTTCGTTGTGCGGGATTTGCCCCGCGTACGCTAAATCCATCCTGTTTGTGGAATTCCCGAACTCGGACTCAAGTTCTGAAGTGTTCTTATGTTGAGGATATAATCATGGAGATCTTGCACGTAATGCAATTATTTGACCACGTGCAAGATATCCATGATTATACTTCAACATAAGAACACTTCAGAACTTGAGTCCGGTTTCGGGAATCCCACAACAGCATGGAATCAGAGCACACGTTGGCAAAGCCCTCACAATGAAGCTGTGGCTCATTAGAATCGACTTTTATACATATTTACAGGGATTTCCCACTGTGTGGTGGGAGAGGGACGAACAACTCGAATAATCATGAATCACTCAGCAACACACCCCCTTCAAAATATGAATCCCCGAATGGGATGATGTTTAGGAGAGGAATGAAATTGCCGGCACACGATGGTAATCACAGCGCTGCAGTAAGATTTTAGGCAAAATCTGCACTTTTTCTCTCTCTCCCACTCAACAGTCAAAGTGGTTTGAGTTTAAAGGAATCAGATAGTGACTATTTTGGAGGGGATTTCATCCTCTTCAAAATGCACTTGGTCACGACCGTATGGTCTTAATTATCCGAACTGTCGAAGTGGCACCTTGGTGTCAGCGAGTTAGCGCTGCATCGGGCGTCCCGTACAAGCCCCCAAGCTTCGTTTGCTATAGCACTAACTTGAGGCGATTTTTGTTAGGATCAGTCCAAATTTTTTACTGTAGGTGAACAATTACATTCTACATGAGTGGTAGAAATTCCAGCTAATTTTGCGACGTTTCAAAGTTGAGGGAAAAATTTCTGCGCGCGGAACGATATTTGCGCATGTCCCGCTCCGGGACTGGATTTTCTAGGACACGGACCTCTTTCGTAGGAAATTTTGTGGTCCACAACTTTAGTCCATACATATTTCGTTGAAATGCATATTTTCCGAGACTTTTCGTAGAATAAGGCTGCCTTCTCATGGACGGACAAAACTCAATCTGATCGGAGAGAACGACACGTCCAGCCAATCAGAATTTTCCCGGGAGCGCTCTGATTGGCTGGACGTGTTGTTTCCTTTGGTCGGATCGAGTTTTGTCCGTCCATGGCAAGGCAGTCAAAACAATAATTTTGCACTAAACATTCTTAATAACAAAAAAGGACCAGAGTTTACGGGCTGTTGATCCGTGATTTTGATTCAGCCTTTCTAAATACACAGTAGTACACTTTCAAACTCTCTGAAACACGAGTCACCTTTTATTAATAATTTTGGGGTGCCTGGGTCAATTTCATGCCAACAAAAAGAAGCGGTTAGACCTCTGACGGACAATACAAAAAAAATTAGGAAATTTTGATGGACTTGAGAGATTATGAATTGTGCTGAAATATAGTATGAACGACAAGAACGGTACCCGGGGATCGCTCCGAGTGTGGAAACGATGGGCATTCTATTTCATTTCTTAGAAAAAAAAAGAAATAGAAAAAAAGTTAAGGTCCGAATGCCCGTTGAGATGTGACATCATTAGATAGTGGGGAATCACAGGGCAAAGGGGTCAAACTGCTCACACCAATATATTCTTATGACAACAGTTTTTGGAACGTGGCTGAACGTGGCTGGAGCGAAATCTGCAAGCATGTTAGTTAGATTCCAAACCGTAATACTCTCCTGACTTGCCCACGTTTTTTACACAATTTTTTTTTTATCCAATCTTTAGAACTACTCATAATCATGTATCAAATCATTACTTTTTCCCAAATATGTAAAAAACTAGTACAAGTTTCTTGAAAATTCTTTATACTCAATCGGGCCACGTCACACGAGTTTTCGCGCCAAGCGCACAACAAGCGGAGCACACGTCGCTCCGTTCTCGCCGTCTCCTCCATTCTTACTTTCGCTTCCGTGGCCGTAGCTCAACCCGCGTCTCAGTGTATGGGTGCAGCACGCGCCCGATATATATAGAACGATAGTGTAAGGAGTATATCTATATTAACAGCAGCAGGTGCGCTTCACGCATTTGTAACGCGCGATGCCGTTACACGAAGTACAAATGTAATGCGCGACGTCATTACCACTCGCAACGAACGTAAACGTTCGATGTAATGCAGAGTGTCATTGCAGTTTACGCGTTTTTAATTAAAGGGCCCGTTACCACGACGGACACAGACGGCGCGAATATCCGTAATGCTGCGGCGCATTTACCGCCAACGCGTTTGTAATCCAATCATGCATTACACATGTCACCGTTCTCGTTTTTCAGTAATTCGTTTGCTGGGTCATGCGCTGTAATGGACCACATTGTTGCATTTCTCACGTATGTAACGCATGACCCCGTTACAAAAAAGTAGCACGCCCTTCTGGCATATAAATAGAGCCGCATCGTTGAAGTAGGGGCAATTCGGATTTCACGACGCGAGTACGAAGCATCTCCTCGATCTCAATATTTCCTCGCGGGGCCGCACCACGTCCTGGTGCGACCCCATGCTCGCGACACCCCGTGTGTGCAGTACGCTTAGAGTCAGTTCCAAAGTCGACCATGCGTGTGAATGTTGTTCTACACATAAGGTACGCCGCGAAATGTACAGAGACCGTAGGCAGGGAATAAATGCTCCTCCGGGGTTTTTATTTTCTACAAAAATTCGTGAGTGATGACTGACCACATCCTGTGTCACCGACTCCCCATCCCGATACCTCCTGCCTACGTCAAAGTGGCGCCCAACGTGGGGCACGAACACAACCACCCCAAGAGCCTCATCAGCCCGGAATTCGACTCATCAACAAATTCCCGGACAGGACGTAAAGTTCACACCGGGTGGCGCCCACAAGTACACATCGACCATCAGAGGAGCGGCATCCGCGCCTGCGACGTTTCAACGACTGATGGACATAGTGACCAAGACCCGCACAACGACGGCTTACACTGATGACCTCGTGTGACGACCCCAAGCAAGTCCGACCGGTGAATTAGAAAAGCCCGTCAAACTTGCCCCGACGGAGGTACCGGTGAAAGCAAAAAAAGCCCGTACCAACGCCATGGCTCACAAAAAGGTCACTAAACGGTCAAGAACGCTCAAGGTCCTCGAATGGATTTCAAGGACCTCCAGCTGTCTACAAGGATGTGCCTCATCCTCATCGTCTACGTATAGCACCGAGCCGCGATCCGATCGGGGAGCCACCGACGCACCGTCGCCTCCGATCGCAGCCAAATCGCCACACGACTCGCCAAGTGCAACACGGATGAACTCGCATCACGCCGAGCCGCGATCAACCCAAGACGCCATCGGCTGCCAGCCGCTCTTGCAAGTTGCCAAATCGCGTGAAAATTCATCAAGCGCTGAAAAGCGAAAAATCTGCGAGAATAGCAAGGCTGCCCTGGAAGCCACGGTCCCAGCTTGCGCGCACGCAGAAGAAGGAGCGGACGCTCCAGCGACCCCAGGAGTGGGAGAGCATCAGTCAGGCCCAATCACGGAGCCTACAAATCGGCGGTGCAAAGGGCCGCCTCAGGGGAAAGAGCAGCCGCTTGTTCATCCCCCCCTCCGCCGCCGCAGCCGTGCGGAGAGGGCCGCCCGCAGCAAGGCACACGCACAAGCAGTAGAAGTTTACGCCCTGCTAAGACAACGTGCCGCCATTGTGACAGGTGACGAAAGAGCCAGTGCCAATCGTGCTCCAATTTTCGAAACTCCCGTGTTTTTCGTGCATACTCCGGAGTGCGCAACCATGAGGATCGACGCAACACGAATGTTGGCCCTCTCGGCTCTCTACTGTGGGGCCGACGACGAAGACTCCGACAACCAGGTGTCGGAAGCGGAAGAGAGCATCGAACGTTTCATCCGGGAGAACCGCAGGCGCCGCCACAACCGCGTGCGGGTCAACCGGTGCAGGGCTCGAGCTGCCGCTCGTCAAGCCCGGCGTCGTCGAGACGCAGCACGCGAAATGGACCGTGAACTGATCAACCTGGCCGAGCGTCTGGCCGGAGTAGCAGAAGAGGAGCCGGCAGCTGCTCCGAGACGAGCGCGACGCGCTCGACGCTCACGACAGCCAGTAGCGCTGCCAGCCGCCGCTGGGGCCGCGCATCCTCCAGCCGGAATGAGCGTCCAGTTACCCCCAGTACCCGGTGCGGCAAGAGTCCCGCTTTTGGAGCAGCGGCACCAGGAGGCGCATTTTCCAGGAGAGGGAAACGTAGTAGACGAGTTTCGCGCCGAGGCTCAAGCACGCTACGGTGCCGCCCCGTCACCAGCAAATTTTGGAGCAGTCGCCCGGGGAAGTAGGTCAGATGTCCCGACATACTCCTCTGACAACGTGAGGCGCTACCTAGAGATACCCTTGCGTCCGGTATCGCGTTCGGAGCCCTGCAGGGCAAGGGCCGACTCGTCGTCACCACCAAACCTGGCGGCTGAGCCACTCATCAACGAAATCAGCAACGAGCAACTTTTACACGCGGCCGACCAAATAATCGACCGGGCCGCACTTTTCGGGCTTGGCAATGTACCCGCTGGCCCGCATCAACGAGCAGAAGAACGCGACGAGGGCGTAGCAATGGCCCCGGAGAACGCCGGATCGGAAGAAGACGACGACTTCATGGCGGAGTTTTTGCAAGCCATGGACGTACCGAGACCGCCTCTACGTATGGTCATCCGGCGACGACCAGAACCACACAGCACCGGCAACCAGGAGCATCCCGAGAGATACATCGCCGACGAAGAAGAGCAACGATATGTACATGATTCCCATACGTGAGTTTTACTTTTGAGCCTTGTTTGCGGTCTCTCGGGGTTATGGATGTATGAGTGTCCGCGATTTCGTATACATAATTTTGGGGCCGATTGACTTGCCCACGTTTTTTACACAATTTTTTTTTTATCCAATCTTTAGAACTACTCATAATCATGTATCAAATCATTACTTTTTCCCAAATATGTAAAAAACTAGTACAAGTTTCTTGAAAATTCTTTATACTCAATCGGGCCACGTCACACGAGTTTTCGCGCCAAGCGCACAACAAGCGGAGCACACGCCGCTCCGTTCTCGCCGTCTCCTCCATTCTTACTTTCGCTTCCGTGGCCGTAGCTCAACCCGCGTCTCAGTGTATGGGTGCAGCACGCGCCCGATATATATAGAACGATAGTGTAAGGAGTATATCTATATTAACAGCAGCAGGTGCGCTTCACGCATTTGTAACGCGCGATGCCGTTACACGAAGTACAAATGTAATGCGCGACGTCATTACCACTCGCAACGAACGTAAACGTTCGATGTAATGCAGAGTGTCATTGCAGTTTACGCGTTTTTAATTAAAGGGCCCGTTACCACGACGGACACAGACGGCGCGAATATCCGTAATGCTGCGGCGCATTTACCGCCAACGCGTTTGTAATCCAATCATGCATTACACATGTCACCGTTCTCGTTTTTCAGTAATTCGTTTGCTGGGTCATGCGCTGTAATGGACCACATTGTTGCATTTCTCACGTATGTAACGCATGACCCCGTTACAAAAAAGTAGCACGCCCTTCTGGCATATAAATAGAGCCGCATCGTTGAAGTAGGGGCAATTCGGATTTCACGACGCGAGTACGAAGCATCTCCTCGATCTCAATATTTCCTCGCGGGGCCGCACCACGTCCTGGTGCGACCCCATGCTCGCGACACCCCGTGTGTGCAGTACGCTTAGAGTCAGTTCCAAAGTCGACCATGCGTGTGAATGTTGTTCTACACATAAGGTACGCCGCGAAATGTACAGAGACCGTAGGCAGGGAATAAATGCCCCTCCGGGGTTTTTATTTTCTACAAAAATTCGTGAGTGATGACTGACCACATCCTGTGTCACCGACTCCCCATCCCGATACCTCCTGCCTACGTCACTCCGTACGACCATTTACCATTTCTGAGATGAATGTGGTTTGGTAAAATGTGAGACCAGAATTTTCGTGTTCAAAAACTATAAATGACCCCTTTAGATAGATGGCCTCTCCGATGGCGTATAAATACAATAGACAATTTTTTGCATCCAAAATCTAAAATATCCCTCAGAAATTGAAGAGATATGATACTGAAAATCATACTTTTCAGAGTAATGTTTTTTAGAGAAATGGAGAGATTCGACAGTAATATTTGATAGTTGATCAGACATTCATCAAGCAATAACTGATGGTATCAAGTTTCGAGAAATTTTTCACCGACCTTACTTTGTTTCCCGAGTGTGGATTTCCACACACATGAAAAGCCTGAGAGTATTTTAACAAAATTCAGAGCCGGCCATAGGGTAGCGCGAACCTGGCCGGCGGCCAGGGGCGCCAGCTCAAGGGAGGCGCCGCAAGCCTGCAGAGATGCTTGAACCAGATGTTCTGCGGGGACAAAACGAAACCCACCAAACCTAGGAAAACATCCAACCCCGCGAATAACCGGATGCTCGAACCAACAATTCTGTCAGGGACCTAATTCTGAACGCGACACGGTGTCGCGTGAGGTTGAGTTCGATCACAGACCACTATGTATGATTGAGAGGACTAGGGAGGGTATATGTCCCTAGAGAGGACGCTGCGATCTTGAACACTAGCGCCCCCCCCCCCCCCGCTTATACATGGTAGCTCGAGTAGTAGCCCGAATTCGAACTAAAGTGTCGCGTTCGGCATTAGGTCCCAGGGGGAATGAAGTCCAAAACTAGGGAGGGTAGAGCCGAAAACATAGAAAGGCACTCAAACCCGCAAATTCCCAAACGCTCGGAACAGATGTTCTGCAGGGAAACAACGAATCCCAAAACCTGGGACGATACTCACTCACGCGAATGACCGGATGCTCGGACCAAGAATTCGTCGGGGGAATAATAAAGCCCTAAAACCTAGACAGGCCATCAAATCTCCAAATGCCCGGATGCTCGGACCAGATATTCTATCAGAGGTAGCATCTATCTGTAACTCTGAAGGCAATCGAACCCGCAAATACCCGAGTGCTCGGACCAGATATTTTGCGGGGGGAGAGCAAACCTCAAAATATAGGGAGGCATTCTAACGCGCTAATGCCCATATATTTACCGCAAATGCCCGTATAACCGGATGTTCGGACCAACAATTCTGTCGGGGGATCAATGAAGCCTCAAAATGTAGGAAGACAATCAAACTCGCAAATTCCCGAATTTTCGAACCAGAAATCCTATTGGGGCGTGCAACGACAGTCCGCAACATTGAGAATACGATCAAAAAGGCAAGTGCGCGGGTGCCCGGAACAGACTTTTGGCCGGGTAAAAATGTATCCTGAATTCTATGAATCGTGACGCAAACCTGGACATGCCCGGATACTCAAATCAGATTGATTCAGTCAGATCTGCGCATTGGCTGATTTGATTGCACCTCCAGGTCTTGGGTTTTGTTGTTTCCCCGCAGAATATCTGGTCTGAACATCCGGAGATTTGCAGGTCCGATTACCTTCTTAGATTTTGAGGTTCGTTGTTTCTCCGACAGAATATCTGCTCCGAACATCGGGGCGTTTGCGGGTTTGATTACTTTCCTAATAGGTTTCGCCATCCGCTCTCCCCCCACCCCACAGAACATCCGGTCTGAGTGTCGGGTATTGTCGGATTTGATTGCTTTCCTAGGTTTTAGGATTCGTTGTTTTCCCGCAGAAGATCTGCTCTGAGCATCCGGGTGTTTGTGGATATGGTGTCTTCCTAGGTTTTAGGATCCGTTTTCTCCCCACAGAATATCTGGGCCGAGTATCCAGGTATTCGCGCGTTTGATTCCCTTACTAGGTTTTGGGACGAGTCGTTCCCCCGCAGAATATCTCGTCCAAGCATCCGAACATTCGCGGAAATTCGCAGAATTCGCCGAATATCTGGTTTGAGCAACCGGGCATAGGCGGGTTTGATTGCCTCCTTAGATTTTGGTGCTTTTTCTTTCCTAGTAGATTATCTGATCCCTTCATCCGGTGAGCCTTTTGCCGCAACGATGAGAGGTTTCTGCTTATTTTGCTCACGCTGACATGACCATAATTCTTTCCAAAGTATCCATCTATTCATTGATTCAATGAAGTATAAGATTGCAGATTAACGAGTTCCGGGCTGCGATCACTACACCCCCGGACACGTCGTCTCTTCCACCCCAATAACAGTGAATGTGTAATGACAAGTTTCATGATACGGCTGATCTCGAACCAATGATTTCCGATGAAATACCCAAACTGGAGTGCAACTCGTGAAGGAAATTCCGATCGTAATTTGCATCGTAGAGATGATTGTAATTAAGGTAGATATTACTCATCGAGAAGAAATCGTGTAGAACTAATACCGAGGAAAATAATCCACCCGTATCCAGAATTGGACCGGAAACCCTCTTCGGGAAGACGCTCTACCATTTGAGCTATCCAAATTTTTTTTCTCGATTGGAGGCGGATTTTTCCTCGTATAGTAACCCTATATCATTTTTCCTCGATTTTCAAAATCAACCTTCATTGTAATCATCTCCACGATCAAACTTTTCATTTCGCCTTACACTGGAATTCGGATATCTCGTGGAATAGCGTTGGTTCGGGATTGGATCTATAATGAATCTTGTCAATGGCAAATCAACCGAACGAATCAGCAGAGGAAAACATCTAAGTTCAGTGAAATAAAAATCCAATTCACTCGGTTTTAGAGGGGGGGGGGGGGCGTTGCGTTGGTCTTTGCCCAGGGCGCCATGCAAGTTGTGCCTGCACACACCAAATAACACATATAAGTGCCGCCCTTGATTTCATGATTCATACGATAGAATAATAAAATCGGAGGGAGTCTGTTATATCCAACAAGCAAATGAGCGCGCGATTTCGCCATTTCTTGTTGATTGCGTTGTTTGCTAGAATTTTTCTGACGTGGTCCCGCGCGCTGCCATTAGTATCGTGGATCTGTATGCATGCCTGTGCAGTGTAAACTGTAAGTCACTGTCACCTGTTGATGTTGATCCACCTTGGGTGTGAGTTGATTATAGTGCAGTTGTTAGGATTGTATCAGCAATACAAGTTCTCGTCGCTCAAAGTCATTGAAGAACAAAACCTTCCACCAAACCAATCCAATCAGCAAGCGTAATCAGGAAGAGTTCTCTGACCCGGTAATGATCCACTTCATTCTCAAAAGTATTTCTCAACATACACGCTTCTTTTTGATATCTAAATTCTCATGAGTGTGCTCTACTCTTTTCTATGAGAATTTCTCAAAAACGTTATCATTTGCTAGCAGAAAAGTTGTACCAGCAATTTACCTGTTGCTGTTGAGTGTAACATTCAATGGAAGATATCTGGGCATATACAGCACATGGTTGTTCAAACAAATGAGTAGTCCATCCAAGTAGTAGCAGTTATCTTCAGTACAATTGAATAGCCAATGACCCAGCAAGGTGGCACTCAAAATGAGCTCAGAAATCACTTTTCATAACCGTAATCATTCTGAAAGTGGTTACAATGACTTGTGTCTAGCAATTCGCAATGGGAATACAAACCTAGCTTGCTGTCTCATTAACCAGGGTGTTGAGGTCAATCCTCAATATGAACAGTGTCTGAGTCACACGCCGCTGCACTTGGCGGTTATATCAAGATATCCTGAAATTACTAAACTTCTGTTGATCAATGGTGCTGACAGTAGAGCCAAAGATTGGAACTCGGATTCCCCTATCACTTTAGCAGCAAAGATGGAAAACCGGAGTCTTCTTCATATACTTCTTTCTCACAATGTACATAACCATGAGAATTTGGAGAAATTCAGTCATTTACACGTGGCATGCATGATGAATGAGATCAGAGTAGTGAAACAACTTGTCAAAGAAGGTTATGGAAAGAATATCAACAAAGCTGTGAGCAATAATGCAATGTTCTGGCCTGGTTATACTCCTCTTCATTTTGCGGTCCGCTATGGCTGCAACGAAACAGTGGAATTCTTGTTGACGGCAGGAGTTGATATGATGGTTGAAGACTCCAGAAAGTTGACGCCTTTACATCTAGCCCACTTACAGCAGAATGAGACAGTTATTGATCAGCTTCTGCAAGCTCACAAATATGAGTTCAAATATCCTATATCCAAGCAAAATGTATCCCACTTCCATATTGCCTGTACAAGGAACGATGCATCAATAGTAGAGCATTTTTTAGAATTAGATGTAGATCTTGATGAATGCATTGATGATCAAGTCGATACACCTTGGAGACTCCTTTCGCCAATACATTTGGCTCTTTACCATGATTGTCCTAGAGTGATGGAATGTCTTCTCAAAGTCGGAGCTCAATTAGATTGTGATGATTCTAAACAGTTGTTGAAATCTGCATTTTTAGAAAAGAATAATTCAAGTTACAGTCTCATTATTACCAAGAGACCTTTAGTTTGTGAAAGACACCTTTTCCTTGGTAAAATGCATATTCATTCGGCTTTTGCCCGCAGTAATGCATCTAAGATACATAATTCACTGTACAGATTAGTGGCTGAGTCTCCCTCATCTGATCTAAATGCTCCGGCTTCCATGGGAGTCACTGCGCTTCATTTGGCTGTTAGATATAATTGTAAAAAATCGGTCCAGTTCCTTCTAAATCAAGGAGCAGATATTCTGCTGCAAGATTTCAAGGGCGAAACGCCACTTCATGTTGCATTTAGGTATGGGTTCAATAATATATTCAATTTGATACTCAAGAATTTCAATAGCAAAATTCACAATCCAAGTGATGATGACGGATTATCTGTATTTCACTTGTTGAGTACAAGTAGTAAGCTAGATTTTGTGGAGAACTTTCTAAAAGCTGGTGTTGATATTGATGCTCAAGTGAGGAGTCAATCTCTGTGTTGGGCTGGATTTACAGCTCTTCATTTTGCCTGTTTGTTCCGTCAGAAAGAGTTGGTGAAACTTCTCTTACAGTACAATGCAAACATTTCAGTAAGGAACAGAGCTAGCCAGAGCCCTCTTGAACTAGTAGTGAGAAATTCTGAACTCAAACCGTCGTTTGATTCGCATACAGTGTTTTCACCCCTGATGATGAAAATGTCTCATGATGACTATTGTAGTTTGAATATTCAAGGTATGTCTTATCTTCACGCATTGTGCATCAATCAAATGACAAACTTGAGTCTCATGCAACAGTACCTGTTGAGTCATAAAAATGAAGTCGATGAAGTCACAAAATTGCCAGAATTGCGCAGGTATAATCAATGCACACCCTTACATCTCGCTGTGTTATTCAGAAATTTTGCTCAAGCAAAACTGTTGTTGGAAAATGAAGCTAATCCTTTTATAATTAATGGCGAAAACATTACGCCCCTGAAATGTTTAATTATACACAAACGAACCCTGCTCGATAACTTTTTAACTTCTGACGAATTTTCTTTCATTCTTGAAAAGTTCACTCAGAGTTTGAAATCTGATCTCTTTCACGACGCATGTGTTTTGTGTTTACCAAATGTTGTGATGTCTATTCTAGACAAGATTCCTGATAGAGAATCGAGGAAAGATTTGACGAACCGTCGCGACAACTATCGTCGAACTCCACTGCATTGTGTTTCGCGTCAACCGAAAAGTGCGTTGAAAACAAAAACTGTTCGTTTACTGTTAACAAATGGAGCGAGTACTCAAAAGAGGGATTTTCAATTAGATACTCCTCTGCATGCCACGTGCTTTTCTGAGGATCTTGATGTTATCAGTCTTCTTTTGCACGATGGAAGTGACGTGAATGCTCAGAATGTGTACGGCGATACTCCATTACATACTCTTTTTCTGTCAATAATCGTTACTGAGCCACTGGTAATAGCTTTGTTATTGAATAATGGTTATGACATCAATTTAGAAAACTCCAGTGGTTTCACGTGTTTTGACATATTGGTAAGAGATTTCCATACGACCGAAGATGATGGTACTCGTGACGATGGACTTGTAAATTGCATCATAACGTACTTGAAGCATATGAAAAAACTACAATTGATAGGACTGTATGTTGAGTTGAAAAACATTTAATGAATGAATTTATCGTTCTTTCGAGCCACTTATAATCGTCGCGCTCAGGCGACGATCACAGTTTGACAAATGTCAAACTGCGACCTTCGAGGCTCCACTTTTATAGTGGCTGCATCACGAAGGGATTTTTTATTTTTTTGGATTTTTCAATTTTTTATTGAAAGATTGGCCAAGAGATGAAAAAATTCTTCCTCGGGCGGGACTTGAACCTCGCAATCTCCGGTACTCCGGACCGGCGCCTTAACCAATTAGACCACCGAGGCGATTGCGTATTCACTCGCTCGGGGAAGCCTTCTCTCATCTCTTGTGCCAATCTTTCGATGCGGTCAATCAAGGAACCATGACCATTCAAATATGCAAATTATACCGATAAGGTAGATCTCATCGATATTTCGACTCTATCGCTCGATTTGATGAAATACATTTAATGAATGAATTTATCGTTCTTTCGAGCCACTTATAATCGTCGCGCTCAGGCGACGATCACAGTTTGACAAATGTCAAACTGCGACCTTCGAGGCTCCACTTTTATAGTGGCTGCATCACGAAGGGATTTTTTATTTTTTTGGATTTTTCAATTTTTTATTGAAAGATTGGCCAAGAGATGAAAAAATTCTTCCTCGGGCGGGACTTGAACCTCGCAATCTCCGGTACTCCGGACCGGCGCCTTAACCAATTAGACCACCGAGGCGATTGCGTATTCACTCGCTCGGGGAAGCCTTCTCTCATCTCTTGTGCCAATCTTTCGATGCGGTCAATCAAGGAACCATGACCATTCAAATATGCAAATTATACCGATAAGGTAGATCTCATCGATATTTCGACTCTATCGCTCGATTTGATGAAATACATTTAATGAATGAATTTATCGTTCTTACGATACGTACGATTTACGATTTATCGTTCTTACTTACTACGACGATTATAAGTGGCTCGAAAGAACGATAAATTCATTCATTAAATGTATTTCATCAAATCGAGCGATAGAGTCGAAATATCGATGAGATCTACCTTATCGGTATAATTTGCATATTTGAATGGTCATGGTTCCTTGATTGACCGCATCGAAAGATTGGCACAAGAGATGAGAGAAGGCTTCCCCGAGCGAGTGAATACGCAATCGCCTCGGTGGTCTAATTGGTTAAGGCGCCGGTCCGGAGTACCGGAGATTGCGAGGTTCAAGTCCCGCCCGAGGAAGAATTTTTTCATCTCTTGGCCAATCTTTCAATAAAAAATTGAAAAATCCAAAAAAATAAAAAATCCCTTCGTGATGCAGCCACTATAAAAGTGGAGCCTCGAAGGTCGCAGTTTGACATTTGTCAAACTGTGATCGTCGCCTGAGCGCGACGATTATAAGTGGCTCGAAAGAACGATAAATTCATTCATTAAATGTATTTCATCAAATCGAGCGATAGAGTCGAAATATCGATGAGATCTACCTTATCGGTATAATTTGCATATTTGAGTTGAAAAACTTGAATGATTTTTCTTATTTACAAGATATAGACACTGACCGCTTTGAAGCATCAGTTTTTATTAATGAATGTGAAGAGGAACTAGCATCAATGATAGCAGTGAATATTGATCGTTATACAACGTTGCGGGACATTCTTTCCAAAAGTTCGAATAACATTATGACCCACTGTGAAAATACGAGCTTACAAGTGTTGGTCGAATCGAAGGGTTTTTCCGAAAGATATCCAATTTATAGCCCAATTGTGAAACTATATTTGAAAAACGGAAAAATTAGACGTTCCCTTCTCGTTAAATCTGAGGAATCTTTGATAAAAATCTTTGGTATACGCTTGCCTCAGCCATGTTCAGAAGCAATACTTCAGTATCTCAGTAACAAAGATTTAGAGAGTTTGATTGAAAAAGTGCATTGAGAAAATACATGAAATGAGTAATTTGAGATCCAAGTTGCGAAAATACTACAGTGGCTCCACTGAAACATGCACTTGCTCTTGTTTTCCAAATCACCGTGTGGGCGAATTTCTGACGAAAAACTGAATTCGTGTCGAAAAAATTTATTTATCATAATGTTATTTTGAGTATCCATACTCTCGAGGTCATGCTATTTTGACACGGAAATGGAAACGATACCTACCTGTCTCTCTTTAATGTTAGATCTTTGTAGAACTTTATCATCAATAATAGATTTAAAGAGAACCCGGTCGTCGAGCTACTAATTTGGTACTTGGACATGATCACTATGACACAAATTATGTTTCGGTCATTCTCAGACGAGGGGGTGTAATAACTGAAATCTGCACCATCACCCCCCCCCCCCCCACTCATAACCATAATTTCGGTTATACATTTTTTGACCATTTCAGTATCAGTTTTTCAGCGTGTTAAGTATATAGCACAGCAAAGAACATGTTTTACACTTTTCGAAATATTGTATCAATTGTTCCATGTTCGTATTTTTGCATTAAAGTTATTGTTATTTCAATGCGGAGGTGCATAATGTCACAAGTATAAATAAGGCAAATAAAAGTGGGATATTTTCTGCTGACATTTGGTTTTCTTTTGTATTGGTGTTGTCTCATTCATTTCACACTAGGCGAAGAAATATTGGTCTGAAATATTCGGAACATTTTTTGCAAAAGCCTCAGAAATTGTTGATGCTGATAATTATAGAGCTCAAATCCAATCATCTTAGTGGATCTGTGGGCATAATAAGTTATGGCCAATAACCCATTAATTGCGTGCAAAAAAGCACAAACCTTATGGATTTGATGCATCTCTCGTTTACTGATATGATCCAGCGGAATGAGGAATTTTCAATTGATTGGTTGAAGGCAATGATGTACAGTGCGGGTCAAAAGTTTCAGCTCATCCAAAACTTTTTTTTTCAAATTTGGGAGTTGAATCAATCAGCTTTACTTGACCATAGAGAACTTTACCCAGGCTCATTTTGAAGGTTTCTCCGTGTACTTTAAGATATCATTATTCATCTTTATCCACACGAATTCGAATCTATCCAACATTAGTTTGAGAAAGTGTGTCACTTTCGATGATTTTTGAGAGAATCTTTTGGCTCGTGCAACTATGAGACACATTGATGTTTTAGCAATGGACTTGTGAGTCCGAAAAGTAAACCTTACTCCAAGTCCAAGCTATGATACTTATTCTCTTTGAAGAGTTTTTTCAGCGAAAACTGACACTTTCCAAGCTAATATCGGGATGAGTTCATGCGGATAAAAATGAACAATGCTATCTTAAGATAAGTGAAAACCCCTCCAAAATTAGCTCACGTGAACTACTTTACGGCTAAGTATAGGCAGCTGCCTCAACTCACAAAATGAAAAAATAGGAAAATCTTTGGGTGACTTTATTATAAACTTTTGATAGGTAGTGTATCTGATTTACTGACAGATCTATTGACGATGATACTACTTCATACCAGTTGATCGACATGAGAATATGAGTTAGTTTTTCGGATATTCATAACTGAAAAACTAGGACCACTGTCATTGAATAACCACGATGATCAGAGCCCAGCGGGCAAGGTTGTTATTGGGGACTTCCGCGGGAGATTTATAGGAAATGGCACTTAGCTTTTGGGGAGTTCCCCGGAAATCGTCAAATTTCCAGCTTCATTAGTTCCCGCATAAGCTTTCCGGAAAGCTTCCAAACACTCTCGGATAGTTCTGACAATATTCCCGGGGAACTTTATTGAAGCTCCCGGATAGCTTCTGCTAAAGCTCCCACAGATGGCTCCCGCGTAGCTTTTCCAGATATGATTGTGTATACATTATTTCAAGTGGTTTTTTTGGCTGTTTGGGCCAGCATCCATCATAAGCTATGTGAACATCAGAAAGAGGTTTGAAAGATATAAATAGTCCACCATTTATTTGCAAACGCAAGATCAATGTTTGATGCAGATCCTGCAGTAGGGTTAGAGTAAACCTCAGCTATGGATGACACTTTTGCTGCAAATTTATATGTAATTAGAAATATGACGTATCGATCAGTAGCTTTCGCACGATCGTGTAAGCGGACAAAGAATTGTAATTTTACACCAAACTTGTATGAATTATATGTAAATGAAGCTAAAATTTATCGGGTATGAATATACAGCATCAAATGGTACACGCGCATGAAAAATTTTGAAGTCAGCTTTGAAAGTCGATTTGGTCAGAATCTTGAGGTTTTTTCGCGCAGAAGTCTGGCTATGGGCAAATTTAATGTGTAAGAATTACAGATTCAAGTGAAGAAGGTGTTTGTTCGTAGACAATCAACCATCAATTCCGCATCAAAATTTATCTACGCATTGGCTGAAATGGATTTGTTGGAAGCTGCTCTTCAGATCAATGGAATTAAATTAACACGCTCCATCGTGCAGCATCCACTCTCGACCGCTCTCTTTTCGCGTGACTTGTGCTGCAGCCGCAACGTCTTCGTTGACAAAACTCGACCATGCCGCACAAGCCTGCGGCAGAAAAATTAACCCACAAAAAATCAGAGAGTTCGAGGTTATTATGAATATTCAACCAGGCTCAATCATTGCTAGGTTTCATAAATTTGTGCAAACGATAAATCCTTTCAACAAATTTTGGAGGTTATCCCACACAGTAAACACAATCAAAATTAGCCTGTAATGATCATAATTGGGATAAATTACTCATCTGAGATTGTGGAAGCGCAGAATCCAAACCAAGTTCTTCCAAATGATGATTTATCAGTTTCTCCAAAAGTTTCTTCTCTGATCCTAACTCGCAATTAATTTTCGAGTCGCAATCTTGATTGAAATGCTGAGCGCTCAAAGCTCAAACTGGTCTTGGAAAAACGTAAACATCAAGCAGACTAAAATTTTGAGCTCATCAGCTGTCATCCACCCCCTTAGGTGATATCAACACATGAGATTTATTCGATTGTACTAGTTCGGAGCGTTCGGAGCGCTCCGAACAGCATAATCGAATGAACCTAAAGTCAGACGCCGAAGCCGAAAGACTCTATAGACACGCCCTGAAGAATATATAGTCAGCGACAAAATTATCTAGCAGTGATTATGAGGAATGCGTATGCAATTTAACTAATTGCTGCCCTTCAAATCAACCAAGATATAATATGAAGTCAGCTTCAAGGATACTGTGATAAAAAATTTGGGACAAATTTTCCACATTGATCACCATCATATTATCTGCCAGTTCTTTATTTTGAATTGAATATTTTTTTTAAAATAAATCCACGCGCTGAAGCTTGCTTAGACAGTCATAAACTCTAGAAGAAGAATATCAACGTATTCGTAACAAGGAGAGCTTTTGGGGAGCTACTCGAGAGCCAGCGCCACAGCGGAGCTAACAGGGGTTAGAGGCGCCCAGGGTGTTAATGGTTACCTCTGCGGAATTAAACAGAGCTGGAAATTTGACGACTTCCTGTGAATTCCCCGGGGACTCTTACAAGAGCTTTGCAAGAGTTTTTTGAGGTACTCCACGACAATTCTCAGGCAGCTGTGTTGCCATCTGGGGAGGTCATGTGAAACCTTATATTGGACGGATTCCCTCAGGTCATACGAGTCTTGATACATTAGATTAGAAACTTCTAAAATAAAGTCGTGGATGGTAACAGATTCCCAAGGTTTAGATTATCCGCTAGTACCACAAACTAAAAGTATGCTCCACCGGATAGTGGACTCGACGAAAGGGCGCGGGGATATGGGTAGGGGAGAGTGGGGTAGAGTGGGCAATCGCTATTAAATAAATTTGGCGATAGGTAAAAATCTGAATTTAATTGGACTTGGAATCTACTTATGCACTCTAACTTTTGAAAATACTTGGAACCCAGAATTTTTGACGTTGTTGAGATGAAAAAACATCGTAATTCTGGCCTATGAGTTTCGACTTCCTCTCTATTTTCGTGGGCTGCGACTTACAAGGTAGGGGCCTGATTGATACCACGAATGGCTTCACCGGAAATTTCAAACGCTCATCTTCATTGTTCCACGCACAGAATCTCAATTAATGCACTCTATTAATCATCATCGTCGTTCTAAAAAAAAAGCTTGAAACGAGACAAAGTGGGCACCTTGAGAGGGGTAAAGTGGGCAGAATTGCATAGCCTCAGATATTTGAAATTCTGTGAATACAACGGTTTGTGAAAGAATTATTCACCACAGAATCTCAATCTTGAGACTTCAATGATTAGATCGGTTACATTCGAATTCCTCAAAGAGTTGAATCGAGTGCCTCACAATATTACGGTGCCCACTTTGCCCCCCCTCTTTCCTATTTACGAAAAAACCAACCCCAGATCACCAATTTAAATGATGTGGGTGAAAACTCACTGATTTTACCTATAGATCAATTTTGTACACATTTACTTACCAATTTATACTCGGCTCTGTGCACAGGCGAGACATCATGACTGGATAGAATCATAGGATTATTTTTAGCATCTGAGTAACAATTTCTGACTGAGCGTATCTTATATAATTTGAAAATTAGATAATTTGTTTAATTATCTCGGAATGCGAGGCCCGGAAAGCGTCTTATCTTCACCCAGTCAATTTCGGTCAATTCGGTCAAGACTGCTCCGACTGGAAAAAAAAATTCTATTTTTTTGTCTCTCGAGCCTTTTCTAGGTCTTTCTTTGAATTCCTATGTGATGGTTATGGGCGAGGGGGCGTTGATTGCATAGGTTGAGAATTTTCGATTGCAAGTGTAGCTTGAATTCATTGCAACTTTATAAATCCGCCATCGGTAAAATGCGTATGCGCATAAACTTGAAAAGTTTGCCGAAGATTCTCAAACAGACACATCGAGAACCCAAGCGACAGCAGAAACGGCGACGACGACAAGCGCCTAGTATAATTGTGCTCGTTAACCGACTCGCGTTGTCTCTGATCGCGCTGATTAAAGCAGTTGAAAACAATTACACTAAACCCGTTGACATTTTGTATTCCCATGTGTTGCTGTGACTTATGCAAACTGCATCTCACTCGAGAATTGCAGTCTTGGGTCTTTCAATTTCAATTCGCACGCATACATTCGACTCGAGTGCTTTAATTCTGATTTCTTACATCTGGTACTGCCTTTCAGGAAGAGCAATGACCTAAAATATGTATTCATTAATCAAATTTTTATCAAGCATTATTTAAATTCTTTTTAAAGGAGATATGACCGGTAGTACGAAATGCACCATTAATAAGTCTATTCAATTCTACAATGGAATACTTTCTTTCAGTATCTGTTTAATTCTCGCGTACATCACAGATATAGAGTGCATTGATTCCCTAGATTACCAGAGCAATTCTCGGAAGCGCGTGCAAGAAAAAATCTAGGGCTTAACAGCGTAGGTAGGTATACACATTACAGGTCTATAGAGGGGCTTCACTCCGTTAGATGGACTCGTGACGAGCTCATCTTGCTTTATTTCGTCCCATCTTTGCCGTTGTTGTTTTGTTTGACTGCTGAATTGCCACTACTGTTGATGTACCATTCTTTCACCCCACTTCATTGGCAGAAATCACAAGAAACCAGAAGTGAGCTGGTTGAAACTCTCGCTTTCGTTACTTTTATTTTCCATGTAGAGGGCGCTGACGATAATAACCGACAATTGAATTGTATTTCCCGTGGGAAACGTGGTTTTACCGAGAGTGCAAAAGTGAGATAAATTTTCACCACGTGTGTACCGAGGGTTTCATACATTTACTGCTATAAAGGCTGTTCTCTGAAGAGGGGATTTGATACAAGGGTTATTCTGGTGTCGTTTTCACTTCATTGTAATTGCATTACAATGGTGGTATCTTTAAAGCTTTAATTGAATCGAGTCGACTGTGAATCGTGCAGTTGTCTTCTTTATATTAGACTTGAGGGTCTTATTCGATCTTTTGCTTTTGGTTTGAGCAAGATTACGGTGCGTGTATCAATAATCATGATCTTTTCAAGAATGTAAAAGAGTGAAAACTCCGCGAAGAAATATCGCTTAGAAAGAAAATTGAGAAGTTTCTATTATTGGCAATATTGAATCGGAAAGTTTTTCGTAACAAAAGCTTTCTACGTTTTGAGGATGTATGTTTGATAGAAAAATGTAGTTTACTCACTTTGTACTCATGACTGCATATAAAATGTATCTGCATTCCAAGAGTCATCCGATTTACTCGACATGTTTCTTATGCACACGATGAAAATATTGATGAAACTTTTAAAATCAATTTTTACCGTTATCTCGTTTGAGAATGGTAAATGGTTTCAATATCTTCTGTACGCAGTTTTGTTTCTAATATGCCTTCGATATGTTAGCACCTGAAAATATGTTCCTAATGAGAATGTCTTCAGATTCAAATGTAGTATCATTTAGCTTTACTATCTAGACGTGTGATGTTAGATCCAGATCAACAAAATAAGAGAGAAATCAGCCATTTCGTGTAAATATCGTTCAAAATTCACAAGAGAGCTTTTATATAACAGCGTGCCTCGAATCTCAATTCCTAGATAAAAAGTTCACTCGCATCATATTCTTGATCCACATCTGGAAAATTCTTCCCGAACAGAAATACGATTGCAAACTCACATCCATATACAATACTCCCTTCAAAAATGTATTAGCAGCAAAGCGATGGAGATCAAAATCTTCAGAGTGAGCCTTGAAATTGGAAATGTCCGTGAATTGGCTCGCGGATACAAGAAAAAAAATTGATAGGGTAAAAGAGATTGAGAAATAGGAAGCCGTTGCATAATGTACTCTTGCAAGCTCGTGCGAGTGGTGGCACGATGTTATACAGCTTTAAAGATAAGTATATATAGAGAGATTGTTGGGGTGCATCCCTATCGGAAGGGTTTCATCGATCAGTTGACTCTTTTCTCGTGAGGGGGAACGAGGGGTGGAACTTTTAATCTAAGTATAAGACCACGCGTCAGCACCTCTTCTTTTGGGTACACTTACAAATGCAGGCTAGAAAGTGTTTTTGCAGGAGTAGAGATATAAACAAGTCGCGTATTTGTATGCATGAAAATTTAGATCTGTATTAGTTGGTTGCATCAAGGCTGCGATCGACGACTTGTCGCCTCGAGTGAGCTTGCAGTGTTAGATAGATATATATTATTGCAGATTGGATGTAGAGTATGTGTTGGATTTGAAGGTCCGTCGATATGCAATTAGTCAGAGGCGAGCACACCAGGCTGTGCTGCTGCTTGATTGACTATTATTTTTCGAGGGTTAACCTTTTTTCGTCCTTGTTTTTTTCCTCTACTTTTCACCAATCTCTGCTCTGTGATCGATTGCCTTCTTACTTTGTCTCGTTTGGGAGAATGGACAAATATGAAAAATGTGCAATGTACATATAATTCGTTGAATTTTCAACCAACATCTTTAATCAATGATTCAAATCCAAACAGTTGGTTGGGATCCGATGCGCCTTTTTGTTGTACCATCTGGTTGAAATTTTTCATAAGAATTTTTTACATCGTACGAAAACTGCATGGAATCTAAAGCTGTAGATTGTGACTTCTTATGAATTATTCTGCAATAAACTCACGACAATTTTGTCTCACCGATTCTTCTCTAAAATGATATTTTGAAGAGAAATATTAGGTACGATTGCTATCGGAAAATTTTTCGTTCATTGTTTACTATCACCATTACTGAAATAATCATACTCTATCAATGGACTCTCAAGATAAAGACACTTTGAAACGTTTATCTTACCGAATTTTCACAATTTTTCAGGCTAAGTACGGGATCCCTTACGTGTGTCCCAAAACTTTGAGAATTATCTTTGATTTTGCTACAAGCTGTGACTAGGACTCGATACTTAATCTGGATTCTATTTGTACAACTGATCTATTAACTTTCCTCAAATTCTCCAACTGCTCACAATAATTGTGATTTAGATTATTCCAGAAATTTGTTGTCTAATGGGAAACAAAACAGTGTCCAACATAATGTAACGCAATGAGGCGCCAACAAGCTACGCGCTTGACGTTTTTGAAATACCTGTAGAGTCAAGTTTGATGTTGACTCACTTCGGTTCATATTTTGGCTGACAATCTAAAGAAGGCTTCATAAAATAAATTAACAATTATAATTTAGTAATGTCCTCTGTGACCAAAGGGGTCCACTGCCAAACATGAGGAAAGTTCTCATATCGAGATCAAATTTTTTAAAAAAATCTCTTTAAAAAATTTTTTTATAGCACTCTAACCTAAAAATCGCAACTTTGAAAATGATTTTTGGATTCTCGTGCTATAAAATATCGTATGAGACTGCGTGCAGATGGGTAGTTTAATAATATACTATTCAACAAATTCATGGATAACAGAGAGGATTGTCCGCTGCAGATCTCGACAGATCCTTGAAAATTAATCGAGTATAACTTGATGTGAGAAAGCATAGTATCAGGAAGCCTCATCACATTATTTTATCCGTGCTTTACCACCATGAACTATTTTTCTTAAAGAGAACAAGATCTTCTTACCTTTGATCAATATTAGGAATCTAATAATCATCTCAAGCTCTGATAAGTTATTGGACTTACAAGGGGAGTCCGGAGTCTCCGGGTCCTGAAATCTCACCAAAATTTTTTCACAGTTCCGTACCACCTAGAATATGAAGAATCTGAAGCAACTCTGTCAAATGGGCCTACCGTTCAGAGCTACAGCCAGAAACGTCAACATTGCTAGTATATCTATATATATCACTTTTTAACATGGGCCCATATGGGCAATGCTGATGACATAGGCTATAACTTCCAACAAGGAGGCCCATTTGACGGAGTTGCTTTGGATTCTTCATATTCTAGGTGGTACGGAACTGTGAAAAAATTTTGGTGAGATTTCAGGACCCGGAGACTCCGGACTCCCCTTGTTAGTCCCTAATTAATCGCGAGAACTGTGATTGATTACTAGGCGCACCTTATTCTTCCTTCTTTTCATTAGAGTACTGTAAAATATCCATTATGAGTGACAACGTAGATGTAATTAATTGCTCAAATTTTTTCTCATATTTTCAGATCAACCAGCTGCAAGGCCTGTTGGATGGCGAGTTGATAGCTTGAGTTCTCCTACAAGTCCATGTGAGTGTGATCAAAATTTATTGCTCAGCTGTATTTCTTGGTTTTTATAACTACCCAAAGTATTCGATAGGTGGGTTGATCCCTTTTGATAGAACCTTGGCACACACTGTTTTTGGAAATGGATTAGAATGATAGTTCTGAAGGCGATGGAATAAGCCATGTAACTCTACCACAAAAATCGTTTGTATTATATTTGAGTACAAATCAAAATCTCCCGCACATCTATCAAAATTCCCTGAGTAATTAATTTCCTAATTTTTCGTATTGTCCGTGAGAACTTTAACAACTTGTTTATGTTAGCATAAAGTTGACCAAGGCCCTCTAAAAATATTAGTAACACTGTTCAGAGTCTCCCACGGCAAATTATAAAACTGTCAAAATATAGAACATACTTCATTTCACAATAATTCTTCGCCCTTATAATATTCCAATTCTTTGTGAGGGATCAACATTCTTTCTCATAGATGACCTACATCTCGTTATCTTGTCGTTGCAATGATCCAATCACGTTTCAATAATAGTTTCCATCAGAGTATCGCTCACAAAATTGAAGCAGAAACAAGATCTCGTTGAACTGGATTTTTTTTGCAAGCTCGACACAGCAATTTCACCACTCAAGCTCTTTTTCAAATCTCGTCTCTCTCTATACGCATTTCTCAATGTAACTACACTCCAATATATTGCTTTCGACACTTTTTTTGTCAGCACAATGTTCGTCCGCCACGTTACCCTGCAATCGAGCTGGTACGGTATATGGGCGATTCCGCGCAAAGTGTTAACTTTGATGTCCTGAGCTGCCATTTTCAAATGGTGTAAGATAGGTCCAATAAAAAAATTTGGTGCATTGAACACCAGTTTTTAGGACCTTCGAGGATAGTTTTGAGTGGGAATATTGGATGTTTTTCGTGCTCTAGAAATTAATTTATGCTCAAAAACAGGGTTTTTTGCTTGTCCTTTTTTAAACCCCACCCCCTTCATGGTCATAATCTTGCTATGTAACGAAATATATTGCATTCTCGTGACACACCATTCGAAAGCTTATATTTGAAGGAGTAAATTCACGCACAAATGCAAGTCCCCGCTCGAGTTTATCGTGGTGTAACCAAGGCGAACATCTTGTCCTGGAAAACCTTGTCACATTCCATGGCACTCCTAAAACACCCTCCCGAGTTTTTCTGTGATATCAAAAGCTTTTCTCCCGGGTGGCATCTCATTCCATTTGGGTTAAGGTAGAACTTCTCGGTGTTTCGTGGCCGTTAATTTGAAATGATTCGGCTAGCAGAGCCAATATATGCTCATTTTTTCTAAGGTACAAAAAATATGTCATATTCCATGGCATATGAATTAGAGCGTGTCAATGACTCTAATGACTCAATCCTGCTTTTTTCTTATGTGGTTTGATGGTACTAAAGGGTATATATTCGGCCAAGCCGATCCGAGTTGATCCGAGCTCATGAGATGAATTCAAAGGTCGAAATGTCACATTCCATGGCACATGAAAATGTCTCATTCCATGGTACTCGATAAAACGCAATATTGATCTAGCGTCAATCGCATGAATGATAAGGGCACTGCTGGGCTCAAGATCATTTGTCATAACGATACTCCACCTGGTATAATCATCATTTTAACTCCAAAGTGACCAGGGGATGAGTAGAAATCGAATAACCAAGAGGGTAGAAAATGAGCCAAAAGGACAAATTTGACCCCCAACGTTAACTTTTTGCGCGGAATCGCCCATATAGGGTTGGCGCATTCATCTTCGCTCGACTGCTACAGGTGTCAATGGGTCACCCCCCCCCTCCCCCCCAAAGACCGTTCTCTCTGGATCCGTTTCTAGAGAAAATACGATGAGATCAAAGTGAGAGAAACGGCAGCGTCTTTTTCCCTCGCTCTCTAATCCCAACATTTCTTTATTACCAACTCTACGATAAACCAAAGGCCATATATTGGATTTTCAGAACTCATTCTCCGTCACCGCCCCAAGTGAAAAAGATTTTTAAGGGCTTCATAAATAACCTATAAAATGACTTGGTAAGGAGTTTATAATTCATGAACTTGCAAATTCTTATATCAATTTTATAAGGTTGAGTGAAAACTTATCTAGTCGGGCCCACAGATTGCGCCTGGCGACGCTGATGACCGGAATTTAGAAAATTTGCCCTGGCTATTTCAGGATCGGTAGATCATCACGCAAAAAGTACAACTTGTCGATCTAGCGCCACATTTGATGGTGTCGCGGTATTTCAGGGGCGGATAAAAGGACCGAATGACCGTGACCGATCTTTGGAAGGGGGAGGTCGCATCTGGGGGGTGCACGATTTGTAAAATTTTCCGCACGCGCGCCCATGTTCCACATGCAAATTTTTTCCTTAGGGAGGGGGGGGGGGCTACCTGAATTTGCGCCTGCGGCATCTTTCTCGGTTGGGATTGTAATCATTGCACTAGTCGACCAGCTCGCTTAGGAAGAAACGAGAGAAAATCACAAGATACTCAATTTTTCCAATATCAGCCAATGTTTTTGCACGTTTTTTACATTTAATGAACGACTTCATCGGTATTTCAAGCCTCTTAATTTCCGGACTCGGTTGGCGATGATTCTCAACCCTCATGACTTGATTATTCTCCAGGTTGATTGCCTTCAAAATTTTCTGCCACGATCCCGGATGCAGAAGTGGGAGTTGATTTTTTCTCAGATTTATCTCTCTTAAATTCTACAAATTGTCAAGGAATCTCGGAGGAAGAAATGATAGGAGATTATTCGCGAGAGAGAGAATTTGAATCCTCGTCGATGTAGATGACATAGGAAAGAGAGATTCTATGGCACGATCATCCCTCATACTCTTCATTTTCAACGTTGTTGAATTTTTCAGTTCACCAATGAAAGATACATCGATGAGAGGGTTTGCACTGATGTCCAAGTCTGATAATGATGTAGAATAACCAAATGTTCCACTTCAAATTTGCTTGATCTCGTTCACGGAAATGTCGAGGTGTAAGAGTCTCGTTATTTTTTCAAATGCATCCGCAGCAATTAGCTTAATTCAAACAGAGACTCTTTGTGTCAACTGCTGAGTTTTATTGAATGAACAAATTTATGAATTATTCCGAGCGATGTGACATTCTTTAAACTTGGAAATTTCAGGATCTTCATATGCTCAGCACCCTTTTCCAGACTTTTCAAAGTTTGTGGTAAATTATTGAAAAAATAGTCCATTGATGCGAATTTAATCCAATAATCATCAAGTTTCTTGATTTTAGGGATATACTCAATATGCCCCCGTTGAGCCATTTTGCCAATAGTTATGACCCACTTCAAAATTCTTCAACGTACTTTATTGCACTGTAGAACTTGTTCCAGGAGCTCTGGAATGAGCTAAGGTAAACTCAATTTTCACAAATCAGAGCTAATCTATCACGATTTTCCCAAAAAGTTATTTTTGGCGAGTTAGCAAAAGAGTGTACCCAACTTGCCCCTATCAAACAATTTTCTCAACAACTCTAGTCTACCTCAACATTCTTCCATGTACTTTAGCTCACTTTGAAGCTTTTTTCAATACACTGAGAAAAAATTCTTGGTCGTACGGCCATGCGTATCGTCGTACGACCAAAATGATATTTTGCTGCAGAACAATACCGATTTTGTTATCGCATCAATCCATCAGAATGGTTTGGCGATCCGGTATTACTGCCAAAATAAATAAATATAGCTCGTATATTTCGAATGCCCCGATACTCGATGGAATCACAATCACATCCCGATCATTTTACTACGAAAGCCGTCCAATTTTTGCGCGTAATGATACCGGTGAAAGATCATTAATATCCAAAGATTTTTTGAGGTTACTCACACCAGATTGTTGCAATAACAAAATCATTTTGCTGTGGTGACAATCTAGTATTGGTCATACGGCAATACCACGTAACAATACAGTCTTATTGTTCAGACGGCAATATTTTATTCTCAGTGTACCTTTAAAATGAGATGAGGTACGTCCAATTTTGATCAATAATGAAGTCGAGCTGTCTTCGTTCTCAAAAAAACTATGTAAATCGGTGATAGTTTTTATCAACGTGCAACCACATTCGGGGCCTTTTTCCGGCCGTAAACACTATTTTTGACCTATATTGACGTGATAAGCACGTTCTGGGTGGTAAAAAAAGTCGTACTGTACTCTCTTTTAAGCTGACCACGTGGAGGCATGTTGGGCACACACTAATTTTGGCATTCATATTTCGCGAAAATGATCTTCATTTCGCTCATAGAATCGCTCCATATGAAAGATTTCCAACTTTTGAAGATGAATTTTGAAGGTTCTGAGACTGTAGGAATAGAATGCGCTAAAGATTTGTTCAATACTACACTTACTATCAGTATAGCGAGAGATCATGAGTATACGAGTTCCTTTTCAAACTTGCAATGTTAAGCTTCATCCATCCATGTACTATATAATAAACAGTTCAACATTATGCTGGCGAGGGTTGAACAATCATTCATTACGAGATCCGATAAACGTTGTCGAAGAAAATCAACTTGTCTAACAATTTCACTTAATTAAACTTTATCCTTTGATGCTGAATTGCTTATAACTCGTGCTTCTGTTTTTTTGGTCGCGGTTGGGTGCCTGGGAACCCCGACATCAAGAATCGGGGAACACCGAATCGGTAATAATATAACCCCAATCCGTGGATCCGCGCGCTACCGCATAGAAGTAGTACGATCAATGAATTTCCCTTTGAAAGAAATAGGGAAATTTTGTGGAATGCCTGCATGAAAAGTTTAATAATGTGTCTTCTCTGGTGATAAGAGAGTAAATATTTTATTAGAAATGCAACTGATTCCCGTTTTCGTTGATGGAGCTTTCTGGAATTATGGAGAATGGGAGAGTCAGATTTACTTACTTTATACATTGTTCAAGATTTACTTTGTAGAACCACCGTTATATCCGATCTGAGAGAAGTTCAACAAGGAAAGGTCGAATCCAAAGCCATCTACTTGTTTAACCAAGTGTTTGATTATATTTGCACTTCAAACCGTGCATTAGTTCTACCCTTTACCGTAAGGGGTGGGATGATAATAATGGCCCGAGAGTAATCATTAGCCATATCCGACCCTGTTGAACTCAAAATTGATTCTTTGAGACCCATCCTTGACGATTCCCTCTATTGTATATCCTTCGCTAAATGAAATTCATCCTCGTATGGGCAAAAATGCTTTTGCGTGAATCTAACAAAATAGTAATAGCAAATTCATCTTGTCTTCTGGACTAACTAAATACAATCAAAATTGAGCTCGTGATTTCATGTTTGGGCTTTTGGACTAAACCGTGATCGGCCTTGGCAGTTGTGTGACCCTTTGCGAAAAGTAAACATGATTTCGTTTCAGATGCAGCACATTGTTAGAATAGTGCTTATTTTTATATAGAGTTGCGGAAAATACTTTATCGCTGGAGGTGGCTCGAAAATGGCGTTCTCTCAGTTTTGGAAGCAATAAAATACTTCTCTATTTTCAATCCCATTGTATTGGTGGATTAGTTCATGTACCTTTACATTAAATTTTAGTAGAATTTTTGAATTCGAGCTCACATTTTAACAAGTCCCTTGACTCACCAGCAACATTTGTTATAGACGTCCATACTACGTACTCAAGCTTTCAGATGAAAAAGTTGTGTGACAAGAATTTCATCGAGATGCATGGTTCTTGCTTTCAATTTTCACATTCATGTCCATTTCCAATGTCCGACATGGTGTCATTCGTGATGAGGAAGATCCTTCAATTTGAATCGAGATAACGTTTTTGGAGACATGGTTTCTAAAATTTTTATCGATTCTGATAGTGAATTCGGAAAAGGAAGGGGGTTGGATGCAAGTCTATTAATACCCACGCATTGTAGATAATGAAGTTCATCCCTCAAAGTTTGCGTCCTCTTGGGCTCGATTACCAGTAAGTATATACTTACATTCGTTGCTCGGCTAGTTGAGTTACTGCATTGTATAGGGCTAGCCTGGTTCCGTGCAAGTTCGATACCACATATATTCTGGTTGTAGCACATGCGATTGTTTGTTCTCTCTACTCGCTCTTTCACTCTCTTGGTGAACGATAAATTCACGAAATATAGCTGCGCAGAATACTAGTGCATGATACGTTATCTACACATACAAAGATACAGATTTGCGAACTGCCGATTCGGTCAGGTTATGTCCTGCCATTACTAAATTTGTGTGCCTTTATACATACATCGTTTGTTTAAATAGACTTCGCAGAATATGATTGTACAAATTGTACATCATCGGCTAGATTAGGGGATAAAGATATGGACTGCAAGTCCATATTGATATATGTACCTGGATATCTGATTGACTGAGAAGACTCCTTACTTTTTAGAGTTGGATGTGAATAAAAATTAATTTTATTTTGGAGTTGAATCAATTATTGCAATGGTCTTTGTTGGTTGCCTTCTCCTAGCTTATCCACAAATTCTGAATAAAATTTGTATCAATTAGGATTAATGAAAAGAATAATTTTTCATTCAGTTCACATTAGTGGGAGTTCACGCACTTGCAGCTCTTAATCGTTCCAAAACATGATTTAATCAATACTTGACAAAGTTGCTTTGAGGCCGAGCCAGATCAGAAATGAACCAGGAGTTTATCCCGGGTGCCCGGCCTTGATCTCCACCTCGGTCGCCGCTGGATGGACAGAGGTTAGGGATTCGCCCTGATGTCAGCGCGACGGTTCAGATAGAAGCAATTCAGGATAACCAAGAGAAGTTCAGAGATGAATTTTCCCTCCGATACGCTGACTACTGGATTTTGGGCCACGACCGCCAGTGCACGACTGTACCTGTCCCCGGTGCTGATGGTGGTGGTGGGGGGGGGGGGGGGGAGATATCTGGTCTCTCTAGGGGAGCCCAGCTATTAGTCCCTCGATTTCCCGAGCGGGTCATCCAGATCTCGTGGCGGATCGCCCTTCAGAGCAATCCAAGCACGAATCCCAAGTCTCGCCCAGCTCTCAAACATTATGGCTAACCTGGCCACCGGATGGAGATTTGCGGTCTTCGCGCTCCAGCGGGGTCTGACTGATGGGGTTCGTTAGATCTCAGAGTTGGAAAACCAAATTATCTCAGCCTTCATAGTAACTTTCTGGGAGAAAGAAGCATAGTAACGCGGAACAGGAGTCTCTGGGCCCAGGCTCCTTCTACTGAATTTGGGCTAGAGGCCAGGGTACGGTTTTTGTTGGAAAACCCGACAAATGGTGAGTGAATCATCGCCATTACTCAATTTTATTAAAACAAAAAATTAAGCATTTCTCGTTGTGAACTCTACACTCTGCTACACATTGCAGCAAACTCATATCAAACAATGGCTCCCATCATTTACATTTCGACGTTGAAAGTAACATTGAAATCCTACTTTACATTTGCCAACTCGATTTGCTCAACAGTTTACGAATTTCCATTATACGTATTTACACAGTCTTTGGCTATGCTCGCGCGTCTTTGTACATACATACATATATATATAATTCTGTACATAATGTACGGTACACAAATAGCTACTCCTCTGCGTAGAATTGAGTCACAAGCTCGACTTGCGATGCACTGTTCGCCCCCAAATTGACCGCAAAACTTTGTACACATACATCTAAATAGAACTCAAGGCCACAACAAATCTCGAAATAAAGCAACCCTTTCGATGTTCCATACACAATAGATATGTAGCAACGCAACGGAATATAGAAACAGACGCTTGTACTGAGATGCAAATTAATTTTCCAGCTCTATATCTACTGTAACCGCGATGCAAAGGTATCCCATCAAAGTCGAATACACTTGAGTTTGCAAATGGCTTTGGTGTTTTGGGGTAAATCCTGAAGGACCTAAGCTATTTCGTAGAGCTGTTTCACTCAATATATGCACTTTAAAGTATGAAGTACGTGAGTAGAGAGTGACGTAAGCGGATCGGCCATCAGCCAATAATTTGAATTTCAAGAGTAGTAGAGTGGCACGAGCATCCAAAGCTCAGAGTAAGAGAGGAGCGCGTAGATTGCCTTGCCGTTGATTGGAGATCGCTTGCAAGATCCTGGAAATGGGTTCCGAGACGCGTGAACGCCTTCGAGATTGGATTATATTTGCTCAAATGATCCTTGCAGAGATTATCGTGCTTATATACTTGCTTGAACTTGCGGCAGTGTTTTGTGAAATGGAATTGATCATTAGAGCGATTACTTTTTGCCAAAATGAATTTGTTAGAATATTTTAAATTATTGAGATTGAGTTGGCATGGTGGTTCGAGAATTTGATGATATTAGGGCTACCGTCAAGCAAGAAATCCGATAAATTTGGACGTACTCGTCTTGACGAGGAAAAACTTCACTGCCCATCGACCTCGTTTTTCAGGACTCAAAAACGAAATTCTCTGATTTTATTTCGACTCCCATTTCGTCGAGAAAATTCGCGGCTTTCAGAGAGATTTCTCGACAACATTTTGAAAGAAGCTGTAGCGATCACTTCTACCTATACCTTTAATAGAGCAGTGTGACACTTATTTCCCGACTTTTCTGTAGCGGCAGGGACAACCCCTAAAGTTGGACTTCGAGGTAGTGCAAAATCAAAGGACTTTTTCTCAGAGTTTCAACGACAGTTATGATTTGTCAGATTCATGCTAGAATATATTCTCAACATAAAATTCGGTTCTGAACACAACAAAAGCATCTTACGCATGTTCGGGGTTCCCACTGCGTCTTGCAAACCCGACAATCTTTAATCCATGAAATACTATCTGCCCTCCCCGAAATCCTTGAAACTTCTTGAATTTACCAACCTCCTCGTTAAGTTTCGAGTGGAATTTGACTCACCAGTCCAAACACGAAACCAAACGAAGATCTAAGAGAAAAAAAAACGTTTCAATGAAGAGACGAAATCAGTACAAATCGGATTGGAACAAAATTAGCGTAATCTATCGGGCCAAGATGTCAATTTGAAGACGCCCCCCAGTCTCAAAAAAAAAAAAAAAAGAGATCGATGTGCTATCTCGCGTGAAAGCGGTCATCACACTTGAACTCGTAAAATACACTCCAGCCGGAATATTCGGGGATTTTCCCGAAAAATAATGGTCTTTTGAACACTTTTAATTTTGTGTCCGCAAATGTGTGAAGAATGATTCATTGTATAGTATTTGAAAATGACACTTCCTTGGAAATTCTTGATTTAATTTGATTCTAGTATGGCTAAGCATGAAAGACGGTCGGTTTCAGTACCATTTGGTCATTTCAACATTCATCCGGCACAGTGCATCGTTTCATCAGTGTATCCGTGGAACTATGGAATCCTCTCGAGAAACCCCGAGAATCGTACGAAGCTTCTAGTTCTCGTCAAGAAATAATTCCACAAGAATTCTCGTGGTCTTTATCCTCATCCTTGCTCGATCTCAGCGGCAGCCTTATTTGATACTCCTATATAACGTTTGCTAATTATTAGAAGCGCTAATTAAGACGTCCCTGATCTCATTAGTGGTTAATGGGGATCTCTTCTCATCTTGGATACCGTTAGCTTGGAAATTATTGCTTCACAGAACCGTTGTCGATACCTTGAGCAATAGAACAGACGCAGATAAACTTACCAAAACATACTTGACGAGAGTTCATACGGGCAGTCTGATGACACAACCGATCTAAGATCAAAAATCACAGATAAATAATTCTTTAACCACCCCAGCTTGATATTTAGGAGCTAGATGGTAGGAGTGAACTTTCGCTCAGCTCGCTCTCATGCTCTTTTTTCACTCTTACGAATGCGCCATGGCGGTTTTGGTTCCAAATCTGAACTTCCGAGCTAGAGAAAGTTCAAATTCTCACGATTCTACGTGAATAGCTGATCCCCTTCACATTTCACCGAAGCTGATGAGTCAATATGAGTTATGGAATCTTGAAGTACCTTTCATGAGCTTTAAAATTCGTATTCGAAAAGTATTCTACTATCGGTTCGAAAAAGAGTGACACCTTGAGAATTTTTGTAACTACAGACAGAAAAAAATCACAAAATTTTGTGTTCTAGATATTATGAAAGAGCATGTAATTTCGCACCAAATGGAATCTTTATTATCAAGATCGCACCATAATTGGAGCCGTAGCGATTATCAGAGTATAAGAGAATGCAGAAAAAATGATGATTTTGGAGGTACCTGACTTTTGATCAAGCGCCAAGCGACGGACAAAAATGCTAATTTTTCGCCAAATTTTCCAGTGATAGTCTTGAAATATGCGAGTAGATTCGCGTGAGAAATCCCCGAAAAAGTTGATAACGACGTAGGTTGATAACGATGTAGTTGATAACAGGTAGGCAAATAATTACGTGAAATCGTGCTAACATGACCTTTTCAAAGTTCAACTGCAGAGTTGAGGCGAAAACTGCAATGACACATTTGAAAGTGTCAGTGTAAAAGAGCTTTAAAATGAGCTTAGCAAAAGCTCATTCCGACTTCTTAGTTCCAAAATATCGAGCTGTGATGGTTATAAAATTATTTTTTGTGAGATCTTGAACATATTTAATCGATATGATACTCCCTCGATGAATTCAATCGATACGGAACATACCCCGTGAGAATTTTTTTCGACAAACTCAAACCGGGTGGTTCAATTTACCACACCACAAATGTCACACGACCTTTTGTCAATAAAATAGTTAAATATGCTCGTTGAGAATCCTCTCTTTTTCTTTACAGTGCCTGTATGATGCAGTCTCTGTGTAGTATATCATTGCTTGATCTCCGTTCAATTATTCATACTGAACAAGGTGAACGCGTTGATCAAAATTTGATAGTATATGCTAGGGAGATATTTACGGCATTCGAAACTCACTTGGTTATGGATAGTTACATATATCCCTCGAACCAAATATATGTTGCAGAAGGGTTTCCGCAAAAATGTAGTACAGGTAAGTATTTTTCAGCGATGATGCCGATTTTGCTTGGTATAAATTTTGGTACGCTTTACTCAAGTCGATATCATGTTAGTTTTTCCATTATCCATTAGACCTTAATTGATAAATCGCAAACTTTCACCTTCTTATACCATGAATTTTTTCTGCCATATGGATGAGGATGGGAAGTTTGTTGATATCTTGTTACGTTGATATATTAATAAGCCACGTTTGAGCTTAATTAGCTTTTCAAGAAATCTTGGAAATGTCGTTTCGATCTCACTCATGGAAATCTCACGACGCGTGACTAACGGTTTCAAAACTCTTGGTCTGCCCGTAATATATTTGGCGGAACGTTCGCGTGTAATCGGTTGCTCGCGTGTATGAATAAATTTTCCATGTGAAATGAGGGAATTTCAATTTACCGAATGTCAATGTCGCAGATTTCAAGATCGTTCCACTCCACACCCTGTACCACAATGTCTTGGATACTTTTTTTCGCGTTGAATCCGCATCATGTCGGCTTTTGGAATTGCACGTTGAATCGATCGATTTGTTTTGAATAATCTTGATAGTGGATACTTGTTGGTGATCATTTTGATGGAATTTCTCTCAGATTTTTATTGGAACCACTCTAATATTCGTAACATCCCACGCAGGCGCAGATTTTGCTGTCGAAGCTGTTTCCGGATTGGTCAGAGAATGAAGAATCGAAAGTTAGAGAAAAACCACATAAACAGCAAAAGCACGCTCCAGACTAATTCATTAGTACTGATTATACGATTTCGTTCGAGATTTCATATTTTAGAGAAATTGAAAATAAGTAGCTTTTTGAGGTGATCAAGCGTCCCCGATTACCCAGATTCCGCTTGATCACGACCTGAATTGGGTAAGCGAAAATGTTCACGGTCGTTTTTGATGGATCTTTTCAAGATCATTCGCAAGGCAGCAAACTCATTGCATTATCTGAGCCGAACTTAAGAAATATTTCTCAACTTTTTTTTGGGTCTATCTGATGGGTGAAGTTTTCAATTTATTGGATATAGAATAGAATAAGAAGCTAATCCGAAACGTAACCATTTCTCATGTCTCGTTTTCAAATGGAGTTATCTATGTGTAAGATATGAGCTTTCACTCAAGTTTCTCTCAATTCGAAATAGATGTTGAAATGGTTGACCCTTTTTTGGGGGAAAAAAACGTCACTATAACCTAATTGAGAAATTTGATCACAAAGTTTCTACGGACTTGTATGCCCGTGCTTGAAAACTCATGATATTGTAATAATTACTTGCTCGCCACACTTAGTGATCAATATCAGCTTTTGCAAGCAGAATCGGGGATCATCATCATGAATTTAGACCTTCAGATCAAAGAGTCTATTGCCTCGGCAATCCACACTCCCGCTCGTATGCCTCTCAGCCAAAACCAACCCAGCATTCTTCCATGCTGGCATGTGTTCCCGCTGCTCAGCTTGTGAGAGGAGGGTGGGCCGTTTCTAGGTGTATTAGCCTATTTCGGGCGTTCGCACTGTTGAGGTTCGTTCACTACACGTACGCTCGAGCTAGGCCCGGCCTCGCTCTCGACTAGAACGGTAGTTGCCATTTTCCGTATTGCGACGATACGCGCTTTACGGGGTGGAGGCGCCCTTACTGAGCAGCCAACGTTACAGAGATACGTTCACCACACGTTGCTAACGCTAGGCTCGGGCGATATGTGGGTTGGGAAGGCCGTAGGCTCTGACTGCTTGACAGCAATCACGCCATACGCTCATGTCCTGGGCTCGATTTCTCCTTACATTGGGATTGCGGCCCGTCAGTTTTATCTTACTTAGCACGCTTTTTCCCAGGCTTATACGTGGTCTTCCTTTGGCTCGTTGCGAGTCTGGTTTGTAATCTAGCTCTTTTCGCACTACACGTTACTCACTCGTTCTAGCTATACACGACCCATACACTGTACCCTCCTGTAGTCAATGACACTGACAATATACTCGGGGACCGATAGTATATTTCTCAGCTTCCCGTTTTAGGCATTCGAGTGACCCTGGTTTGTTCAAAGTGCGAACATTCCAGGCTCCTAGTACGATGCGCCGCTGATGTATCAAGGTAGTGCGCATGGAGTTCAGAATTTTACAATAATTAAGCCGCGGGCAAAATCGCGTCCGTCCGGATCCCCCCGAGCAGGGCTGCCAACGTAAAATCGTAAGCAGGGTTGCCAACTTGACGGGAAAAAATATGAGTTGGTATTGTGAGAGCGACAATAGACCTTATGTGTTGCGAGTGTCTAAGTACTTATTATCTAAGATGATCTAAGATCATCTGAGATCATCTAAGATTATCTAAGAACATCTAAGATCATCTGAGATCATCTATGATCATCTTAAAGTTATCTTTTGATTATCTTTTTATCTTATTGTTATCTTTTGACCATCTTTTCATCTTTTGGTTATCTTATGACTATTTTTAAGTTATTCAGTCGTTTTTTGATTATTTTTACTTTGCTTTTTCGGTTGTTTTTACTTTTTCGAGTGATTTTTTGATACAATTTTGATACATTGGTGTATTAAATTGAAGTGATTGATTTTTTATGTACTATGTAATTTTTTAGAGATGGTATTACTCAATCGTTGTTTAATTCATATGAATTTTCAGAAACACTTGAGTGATTTACCTTGAAAAAAATTGATTATTGAATATTTTTTCAACTATGCATTGGGTACTCCTTAGAAGATTTGATAATTATTTAGATAGATTTTATTAATGAATTTGAATGAATAAATTTCTATTGTTGCAATATGGAAATTGTTAGATTGTTTGTTATATTGATTTCAGTGTCTTATCATGTTGTGTGTGGAGTGTTGATGAATTAGTTTTGGATTTTTCGCTTCGGTCGCTCTCAGCGGAGTTAATATAACTCTTGAGCCATGGCCTAGGCGAGTTACCGCAACGTTATCATCAGTGTAAAGTGGGTGTTTCAATAGTGCTATGTGTGATTAGTTGATTGCATTAAAGCCTATATATGTGATGAGTGTGGTGTTGATGAGTTTGTATTGAATTTTTCGCTTCGGTCGCTCTCAGCGGAGTTAATCACTCTTGAGCCATGGCCTAGGCGAGTCACCGCAACGTTCTCATCAGTGTGAATTGAAGTGTTTTAATTATGATTGATGTGATTTTTGGTTTGTTTTGAATCATCAATGGTGTTGTATGAGAGACTGTTAGTGTTCTTCAGTGTAAAATCCATTTTGCAACAATAGTTATTAAAAAGTTTATCATTATCTCTTATTCTATTTTGGTGAGAGTATTGAATAAAAAAGGAAAACTTTGATCTCTGATGACGATTTTAATTGATTGCAAAATCTTCTAAAAGTTATTATCAGGAGAATCTTTTCTCTATTTTGTTCAATTATTGCATGATGGATAATGCAGTCAGAGTATGTGCGTTCGTAGCCCAGAATTTCACGATTCCAAGAGAATGTACAAATCCATGGATGAGTCATTTACTAACAGGGGACCTTCAAGGGTTCTGTGTAGAATGACTCAGATATGTAGGGATTCAATTGGGCGGAAATTCTTTGATGGGATCCGTCAGTCAGCTAATAAGAACACCGAGTCCTTGACATTACCTCAGCACTTTTGTGAGGCACCCTACCGCAGGCGATAGTCAAGTACTGGATTCTTCGTAAGTGGATGTCAAGTCGATTAATTATTAGGAAAAGTTCTACTATGACGCAAGATTATCATTATTGAAAATTCTGTCCTATTGTCATGGTCTTGATTCTAAATTAAGTGTAATTTTGCAATCAATTAAAATGGTCGAAATTTGAATATAAATTAATTGAATTTTGTCAAACCTTAGCAAAAATTATTTTATAGTCTTTTTCAAGTGACTCAAAATTATTCGAAAGTTTATTCTAACTAAACCTATGAAATGAATGGAGACGAGAGAGGAGAGACGGGCAAAAGTCCCGTCTCTGTCAAATTTTATTAGATTATTCAATATACATATATTTCTTCACAATTTTCATGAAGTTTTTATAATTTTCCACAAATATAGTATAAGAAACTTACATTATCATTCAGAACGTTAAATAATTTTCAATGATTTGAAATCACCTGGACTACGTATTTCCTGTTGAGAATCTCGTGTTGACTGGAACTGTCCAATGGGTTAGCGGGATACATTTTCTCTCGGCTTCGGTGGTGCTGTAGAATGAAAAATCATTAAAGCGTATTATTTATATGTGTATATAAGGGTGTGTGTGTGTGTGCGCGAGTCGATGTGTGTGTGTGTGTGTGTGTGTGTGTGTGTGTGTGTCAATAGAATCAAGAGGGAGGTGTTGTGTATATGTATTGAATGTTGAAATTAATTATGTATGTGCGTATATGGGTGGGTGGGTGAGTGAGTGTGTGTGTGTTGAAAGATTTATTATAGGCCTATTAATTGATAATATTATAAATTATAATAATAACCATTAATCATTCAAAATATCATTCTATTACTTACCAGTGTAGCCTTTGAATATGACCCTTGACTGTACCAGTAGCAAAGTCATTTTTCTTCAACATCTGAATGATCAGCTACAATCGGATGTTGGACTGTTCTATAGACTGAAAATAAATAAAATGAAAGTTATATTATTGTTCATAGACCAACTGAATTTGTTTATGTGTTAGTGAATGGTGTGGTAGGTATATTTATATGTGAGTGAATGAGCGTGAATGTATGTGAGTGAGTTCGTGTTTGTGTGTGGGTGTGTGTGTGTGTGTGTGTGTAACTGTGGATTCATATGAGTGAGTATATCGAACATTTTATGCATATTGATTATTGATTAATAATAATTGATCAATGATCAATTAATTATTGATTGAGAGATGAATAAAGACTCACCATTGCAGCCTCCTATGATGCTCTGGGAATTTCCGAATGATGATGAGTTGAGACTGGAGTTGAGATTGCTCCTTACTGTTGGATGCTACAACTTGAATGAAATATTATTAAATAAAATTAATATAATTATTAGATTAATATAAAAGTAATGAAATTAATATAATTATTGAAGTTATATGTTTAAATGTTGGTGTATTCAATTGTTTAGATGAAATTACATACCTGTGAAGTCCCCTGTGATAGACTTCAATTGATCCCGTATCTCCTGGAGGTTGGCTTCCGAAGTCACTCCTCGATCATCAGGAGCGGCATTGACTTCACCCCACGATGGGTTAAGACAGACTGGCCCTATTTGCCGCTTCAGTTTTATATATACTTTTATCAGCTCCCTCTAACGACTTTCAAGATCGATGTCGCGTGTATGTAAATATCTATCGTATCTCGTCTATATTATCATCTAAGATTATCTGGTAGTTATCTTTTGATTTTCTTTTTATCTCAACGTCATCTTTCGGTTATCTTTTCATCTTTTAGTTATCTTTCGGTTATCTTTTTATCTTTTAGTTATCTTTTGGTTATCTTTTCATCTTTTAGTTATCTTTCCGTTATCTTTGAGTTATTACATCATTCTCTTTATTATCTTTTATCCTCATTCCGTTAGAATTTCATTTCATGGTCTTTTTTTGAGATAATTTTATGACAATTCAGAGCGGACCATTGAGAATGTCACATATGTAGACAAGTATTTGTATTGAGATGGAAGTCCTCATCAGCTGTGTGCGTCTAGAAATTGAGTCTAGAGCGGAAAAAATTTTTCTTTTAAGTTTTTTTATTACAGATCCTCATCAGTCACGTATAGTTGAAAGGTTTCTTATAATATATAGAAACTTCTTCGATAAATTCAAAAGTAAGTATCAATTCAAAAGTATGTTTCTACATTTTCCAAAAGTAGTCTTCTGGAAAATGTAGAAATAACAGTCATATCGAACATTGGAGAGTTTTTTTGTGCTTGCGTGCGTGAACCTGTATGGGAAAGTTAATTTTTAAAAGCGTCAGAATTTTTTACAATTTTTTTTTTTTACAATAATTAAGCCGCGGGCAAAATCCCGTCCGTCCGGATCCCCCCGAGCAGGGCTGCCAACGTAAAATCGTAAGCAGGGTTGCAAACTTGACGGAAAAAAATATGAGTTGGTATTTTAAGAGCGACAATAGCCCTTATGTGTCGCGAGTGTCTAAGTACTTACTATCTAAGATCATCTAAGATCATCTGAGATCATCTAAGATCATCTATGATCATCTTAAAGTTATCTTTTGATTATCTTTTTATCTTATTGTCATCTTTTGATTATCTTTTTATCTTATTGTCATCTTTTGATTATCTTTTTATCTTTTGATTATCTTATGATTATTTTTAAGTTATTTAGTCGTTTTTTGATTCTTTCTACTTTGCTTTTTCGGTTGTTTTTCCTTTTTCGAGTGATTTTTTGGTACATTTTCATTTCTTTGGTGTTTAATACAATCGTTTAATACAAAAATCAATCAATCCAATTTAATATTGGAGTGATTGATTTTTTATGTACTATGTAATTTTTTAGAGATGGTATTACACAATCGTTGTTTAATTTACATGATTTTTTCTGAAATACTTGAGTGATTTACCATGAAAAAAGTTGGTTATTGAATATCTTCTCAACTATGCATTGGGTACTCCTTAGAAGATTTGATAATCATTTAGAAAGATTTTATTAATGAATTTGAATGAATAAATTTCTTCAGTTGCATTATGGAAATTGTTAGATTTTTTGTTATATTGATTTGAGTGTCTTATCATGTTGTGTGTGAAGTGTTGATGGATTAGTTTTGGATTTTTCGCTTCGGTCGCTCTCAACGGAGTTAATAACTCTTAAGGGCATGTGAAAGCTGACTTTTACCGACTGAGCGGACCGTGCTATGAGCAAGGAAGGTTGGGTGAGATATCCTTATATATATCATAAGGACGGGGGCGGAGGGGTATCGTGACTTAGGAGAGAATGTAACTCGACGATTAGTCAACATATCAGTCGCAATACGACCTGATTTATACATAATAGCTGTATCTCTATGCTCGAGTCCATGCTTCTTGATGCATACATAGACTCATGACTGAATACCTTGCTATCTGCAAGTTATACTGATGATGGAGATTACTGATGCGAAGAATAAAGGTTCCCGTTCACATTTTCTATATACTTTCGAGTATATTTTTTATGTGACATCTAGTGATGATTCTGGTGGGGCTCACATTTTCTATATACTTGCATTCAAGTATATTTTTTATGCGACATCTAATGATAATTCTGGTGGGGCTCACATTTTCTATATACTTGCATTCAAGTATATTTTTTATGTGACATCTAGTGATGATTCTGGTGGGGCTCACATTTTCTATATACTTGCATTCAAGTATATTTTTTATGCGACATCTAATGATAATTCTGCTGGGGCTCACATTTTCTATATACTTGCATTCAAGTATATTTTTTATGCGACATCTAATGATAATTCTGCTGGGGCTCACATTTTCTATATACTTGCATTCAAGTATATTTTTTATGTGTCATTTTTGTTGAACTATCACTTTCACTCTTAAAAACACATTTTTGTACTATGTGTATTCATTTTGAGTGAAGTGATTTTTGCAGAAATATTTTCCTTGGTAACTTTCTCTCCAAGCAATCACTCGTATGCACATCTCTACACATCCTTGAGTTACTTTGTCAGTTCCAAGAAAAGAAAACCTGTTCAAATCTGTTTTGATTCTGACACCTAACTGCCTCTCGTTGGCTAAAGTCATGTATTAATGTTACCGCTGGACCTGAAAGAATTCTTGATGTTAGTATCACTACTCATGTTTTAGGTATTCTTCAGATTGTATTGAATGTATTATTCAGATTGTAGACTCAAATTCGACTCTATTTGAGACTCAAAACAATTCCAGAATTTCATGCGGAGCAACTCGACAAAGATAATTTGTTCCAAAAATTTTGGGATACAAAGTTCAAGATTAATAATAAACAACTAGAAATCAGTAAATACAGATAGAAGCTATGAAGATATTATTGGAGTACATACATTCATGACATTCATGACATTCCTTGAAATGAAGATGAAATCACACCGCTGGAATACAAACATAATTGGGAGCTCGTAGCATACCCAAGATCAGCTTTCGCTTTCGAAGTCACTCAAGCAAGCTATTCTGAACAAATATTTCAAGGTATTCTGGTTGAAACCTTGAGAAGAATGATGAGATTGATCAGAGATAATATAAGGGCACACAAATAACAATGAGTTTCTGAATTCCACCAATAAATCCATGGTATTATGGAATTTACCATCTAAGTTCCCAATTTCAAGTCACAAAAGCTCCACAACTGAGCCAATTCTCAATAGATTCAAAAAAGTGAATATGAAATCACCCCTCTAAAATACAGGGATCTCAGCAGACAAAAGTTGGAGCTCATAGCAATGACCACTCATTTACTTTTGCTCTAAGAGTCACCCGGGTGCGCCATTTGATCTTGGTAATTTTAAGATATTCTAGTTGAAACCTTTAGTAACATGGTGAGATCAATCAAATATGTTCCAGTGATCAACTCATGACAATAAGATTCTCAATTTTATCATTTCATTCTTTGTAGAGTGAAATCCACCTTGTGACTTTCCAACTCCGGGTCACAAAATTTCCAAGACTAAGCTCTAATGCTCAATAGATCTAAATGAATGAATGTGGATTCACCCCTCTATAGTACAGGGATTTTAGTAAACACAAATTGAAGCTTGTTGCAAACTCCAAATATTTACTTCTGCTCTAAGACTTACCTGTGCTCGCTATTTTCACCAAGTATTTTGACATATTGTTGTTGAAACATCAAACAGAATCATTAGTTTGTTATGATATCATCTGGAGGCCTTCACATTACAGGAACATTCTGAGCTGCATCAATACATTCATAGCACAAATAGCTAAAGTTTGGTGAGACCGAAAGGTTGTAAACCTATCTGATAAGCTATCTCATGAATCTGTGTAGAGATAGCATTTTTTGCAAGTTTGGTGGAAGCATGCCTTTCTTCTCAGTTTATCGATCAAATGGTTTCTTCTCTGATCTGTTTTAGTGTATAACTTTATCAATATCTTGAGTAATGCTAACTCCACATTCTGTATATAAATATCTGATGTCCACGAAAGACAATTCCATACCTCGAAAGGCTCAGATTTGGATGTCAATATCAATAAGGCCTTGCCTCACATTACTGTTTCTGTTAATTACTAAGTCACTTCAAGGCTCAGAATGATTATCACTGTCACTCTTATATATTCACTGCTTTTCAAGTCAAGGAGCAAGTAATTGCCTCAAGAAACAGGATTGTCACTCAGATTGTCAATACTTGGATTGGTTCTCCTCAGATATGAACAAAGTTATTACTATTTTTCATAAAGTTTTGCCAACGAATGAATTTTCTGTTCCTGATTTTTATTATGTGCAAGTCAAATATGAGTACCGCGCGACAACTCACGACAGTCCATCATCGTTCATTCAAAACAATAACAACAGCTTGGTGTGGGCGGTAGATGACCTAACCCAACCTTGCCTCGACTCAGCCAAAATCACAGCTCATGGGCCTTCCGCAATGTCATACTTCTGATCATTTTCTGAACTCTTTGAGGACGATTTCGGAAAAAGTACTCCCAAGTATGGAAGCTTTCGGATGTGATCTATCATTTAAAAAAAGAATCGATATAATTGATTGGATATTGCCTTCAAACTTTGGTTTCGAAGTCAGGCGTGTGAGTATTTTTTCATGCAATGGTCAACTTCGAAACCAAAGTTTGAAGGCAATATTCAACCGATCAACTCGATTCTTTTTTTGAATGATAGATCTGATTCTAAAGCTTCCATACTTGGAATCACTTTTTTGAGATTCACCGTAGAACTCGGGAGAAAAATCGATTCGTCAATGGTTAGGGTCGTCGGTAAAAGTTGGCTTTCACATGCCCTTAAGCCATGGCCTAGGCGAGATACCGCAACATTATCATCAGTGTAAAGTGGGTGTTTCAACAGTGCTATGTGTGATTAGTTGATTGCATTAAAGCCTATATATGTGATGAGTGTAGTGTTGATGAGTTTGTATTGGATTTTTCGCTTCGGTCGCTCTCAGCGGAGTTAATCACTCTTGAGCCATGGCCTAGGCGAGTCACCGCAACGTTCTCATTAGTGTGAATTGAAGTGTTTTAATTATGATTGATGTGATTTTTGGTTTGTTCTGAATCATCAATGGTGTTGTATGAGAGACTGTTAGTGTTCTTCAGTGTAAAATCCATTTTGCAACAATAGTTATTAAAAAGTTTATCATTATCTCTTATTCTATTTTGGTGAGAGTATTGAAAAAAAAGGAAAACTTTGATCTCTGATGACGATTTTAATTGATTGCAAAATCTTCTCAAAGTTATTATCAGGAGAATTTTTTCTCTATTTTGTTCAATTATTGCATGATGGATAATGCAGTCAGAGTATGTGCGTTTGTAGCCCAGAATTTCGCGATTTTGGAATCGTGAAATTCTGGGTTATCTTTTGATTATCTTTTTATCTCAACGTCATCTTTCGGTTATCTTTTCATCTTTTAGTTATCTTTGAGTTATCTCATCATTTTCTTTATTATCTTTTATCCTCATTCCGTTAGATTTTCATTTTATGGTCTTTTTTTGAGATAATTTTACGACAATTCAGAGCGGACCATTGAGAATGTCACATATGTAGACAAGTATTTGTATTGAGATGGAAGTCCTCATCAGCTGTGTGCGTCTTGAAATTGAGTCTAGAGCGGAAAAAATTTTTCTTTCAAGTTTTTTTATTACAGATCCCCATCAGTCACGTATAGTTGAAAGGTTTCTTATAATATATAGAAACTTCTTCGATGAATTCAAAAGTATGTTTCTACATTTTCCAAAAGTAGTCTTCTGGAAAATGTAGAAACAACAGTCATATCGAACATTGGAAAGTTTTTTTGTGCTTGCGTGCGTGAACCTGTATGGGAAAGTTAATTTTTAAAAGCTTCAGAAGTTTTTTATTAATCAATAGTCTTAGTAGTGAAGAATCCTATTAAAAAACCTACCTTAACAACTTTCTAAAATTCTTAAATACCTTTAGAAATCGCAAAACTATCGAGTTTCCCAAATAAAGTGATGCCGAGCGAGCGTTAGCGAGCAAGGCAATATCGCTAGTTTGTATTATGTGGTGGTTCGATTACTAAGCACAGGCAGGAGAATGTCGAGCAGCCGGTGGCTTGTGGGAGTAGGGCGCCATCTCGTGTACCTGGAGACCGTGCCGTTGGGGTCTGATCCAAGATTACCGTTTGATGGAATACTATTATGTTATAAGATCAGATGGAAGGTCGTAGTACGTGGCGATTGAGTCGGAATACAATGAGAATCTCCAACTTACGTCAAGGACATTCCGCTATTCGTTTGATAGGGTGGCACAGCGTCCAAGAGAAGCCTCCACCACACCTCGAGGACAAATTGCTTCCCTTCTGATTGGAGATGTTGGAATTTTTTTTCTTTCTTCTTTCTTTTTTTCTTTTCAATAGTGACTTTGGTGGATGCAGGAATCAGTGACTAAAATTGTGAGTTGATACCAGCAGTTTCGACTGGATAATATAGTGATTACACAGTAGCCAAACGACCTGTGACGAATATCTTGTTGCAGTAGAACGCTCTGTATGCCATTGAACGGACCTCAAGAGATTTTAGAATATGGGCAGATTTGAGGGTACTACCAATAGTATATAATATCATCTAATGCAAAAGCTACTTCTCCTCATGGTTCGTGCTGGACGTCGGTGAAATATATTTTCACGTCCTATATAAGTATGGATCATCACGATTTTAATTTCGAAAAGTACCGTTTCATATTTACCTTGATTATTAGGAAAGTGGATCTAAAGGATCCGGGAATCATTGTCATCAATCTTTTATGTTGCTATAGGTTATATAAGCCGTCTGAGTTTGGGAAGCTTTATGGTGAAAGGTCCGAATCTTCTGAGCTGTTGTGCTGAGCTTGGTCTTCTATTACAAGATATTCAATTGCCAGAAAATGCAATATTTCATTACAATCAAAAAATGAATTTTATACGAAAGCTAACTAGGAAATTCCTCGATATGAGTGTTCCTGAAAATCGTTTTCAGCCAACTGTTCAATCAACCGCATAACCTGATTGCTCTCATATGATTCAAGATTTTGCTCCATAGTGCTCATCCAAAAGTCAACATTCAACTATCATACGTGAGCTCAAAATACCAATCAAATCTCCTCCCAAGATGTCCATTGAGTACGCATCACTCTCGTGAACATAGTAATCCATTTGTATCTCAGCCCTGCTATAACAATCCATCTAACCCAGAACCTCACATAATATAGTTACATATACTTAGATGTAGATAGAAGCGTGACTCTGTCGGGTTGCTCGGATTATAACGCAACATTGTGGTGGCTGTTGTGTCTAAGAGAGGCCCTGAACTGGGCCGAGGTTCATTGTCTGTGACCTTAACTGTGGCCAGCCGTCAGTTTATATGTATACGTAAAATCGTGATATATGTAAGCATCAGTATATAGTAACGGATAGGTGGCAGTGCTGGGCGTCAGAGACGCTTATTCATAAATGCAGGCCTCGATCGTTAACGGTCTGACAACACGCGATAAAGCTCAAGCGCGTGCATGAAGCCTTCGCCTCGGCTTTTCTCTTTGCCATATCCATCTCGTGCATCACCACCGTCTAGCCCTGCAGCCTATACGTTATACTTTGTTTCACAGTTGTTGGTCTTGTGTCTGACTGAACGGTGACCAGTTTCCCTTGAAAATTGAAATCTCCACGCTTGGCCTTGAAATTTATCGATGATCGGAATTTTGTAAGATTTTTGAGGTTATCGACTTTTTTATGGTGGTTGATGGTTTGCTATGATTGTAAATATTGGGTATTGGAGGTTAGGGTCATCCTTTGTAGGACAAGATGAGTGGAATAGTTATAGGATTGTGGAATGCGTCAACGTTGAAAATTTAGGTCAAGAGTATCGTTCACTCGTCGCTTATTGCGGTATGTGTAGTACCTACGACAACGGGTGGTTCTCTGGCTAAAATGTAAACTAGGGCTGTACTTGTGATTGAGGGATAGGGAGACAAGGGGATGACTGTTGAATTGCCTCTTTAGGGAAAATTACGCCTATAGTCTAGGTGAATGGTAATTTTCTCAATGAGTCAGCGGCATGTTTCACTTTCTTTAGCTTCAGCTTGTAGCTCAATACGTAATCAGTAATGATACTAGACCAGTGAACAAGTTGCAATCATTTCTTATTCAGTAGAAGGAAGCTGATAACGAAAACCAGGGTGCAAGGAAATAGAATTCTGCAAATCCGAATGAGGGAATCGATTCTAGATGAGAATCTGACCGTGAATTCTTGATGAGTTCTATTTGCACATCTCTAACATGCATCAACTGAGCGGATCCTATAGAGTTTTAATCGTTTTATCGACCTTGAAACCGAAGATGATTATCAATCTTAGCATTGGTTCAAATCAATTTACGCTCGATGTTATTTCCTGGTGATTTGGAGACTTGAAATGCTTTATTGCTTTGGTCTGTGCCTTGAACAAACTTAACTGGAATGTGGTTAGTTAACATTATATCTGCGAACATTTTTCTATATTTAGACATGGATGAATAATTGAGTTCGATCGAAAATAATCACGATGCGTTTGATAAACTAATTTAGTGGTGCTATCTCTCATTGCCTTTGTTCTTCATTTATTTACATTTTATTGATTCGTCGTAAAGTGTACTTAATGGATTCATGCATTTGGTTAAGTGTAATTTTTCAGTATCTTTTATCTATTTGAATAAACATGTTAGGACTTGATGGATTAGATTTTCACGTTGTAGTCCATTATTTGATGAAAATTTCGTATCCGATGGGTTTTATCAAGATTACAAAATATTAAATGTCGTTGTGATGAACTCAATCGCTTTCGAAATCGTTCTCATTCATCAAATATGAGAGTTGAGTGCATGGTATTTTCCTTTCTTTCTTTTAGCTGTGGAGCAGAATAGTGTAATCCAATGGTATATTGGACTGATGCAAGCGTTAGTCTCATGAGTGAAAAACAAGACGATTTGGTGTTTTACTCTTGAATCCTGTTGATAAAGACAATTTGCCCACAATCTTACTGGTTTTGAAGATTGTTGAAGCAAAAGTATTAGAAATTTTCCTACCCTGAGTAAAAGTGAAAATATCACCCATAGCATTATGAGAGAAATCAAATTCTTCACGATTTTCTTGGCACATTCATTAAATTCCCTTCTGATCATTCTCACCTAAAAAATGGCGCTTCCCGGCGTAGTTTTAGGATCCTCATGATGAAAAATCATAATTGCCCTAGGCTCGCAAACTCATTTTGGGTGCGAGTACTTATCTCCCGAGCGAAGCGAGGGAAAAACTGTCTTAGCGCCCGAACTGAGCGCATGCGCCTTGAGCAATAATGTGTTATATTCTTGGGTAGAAATCATCCAACTAGCAAATCTCGCAAGAATGTATTATGATCAATATCTTGTCCGATTCAATGTAAATTATTAAACTGAAACCAATTCGGAACGATTTCAATGAATCGTTTCTTGCAATATAAAATATGTAGATCACGTGAATAAAACAAAACAAATAAGAAAGAAGAAAAGATAAATCGAACATTTCATGTGTTGAAGATCAACGGAAGAAATAGATAGATGCTCATGTAAAATGAAGCAAAAAATAATGCGAGAATACTTGCAAAGTCTTCCCAAGACAAAGAAAATATATCCGGTTGAATTGTTGTGTCGCGAGAAAGCCGTGAACGGGGTCAATGGAAGACTTGGTCGATGAGTATAAGAGTGACCTACACCTAAGCGTCTCTACTCCTATCGATCGATTATATTGCAAGATGTATTAGCAGTCAATGTCGCTGCATATTCTCATATTTGAGACAGTGCAGATCAAAGATTTCTCACGGCATGCACATTTTCCCACATGTGCCTTCTTTGCATTCTGGCTGAAAAATCTTTTTAGACAAACTTGGCCATGAGCTTTCTTCCACGGACTACAGAATAAACTACAAGGGCACGTACAAGTTTTGAAATTTTTATATTATACTCTAGGAAACTTGTCCTAGACTATATCTTTAGTATTTGACTATGATACCGTTTGTAGTTTGTAGAACACTATCTATATATTAGATCGGGTTTTTTGGTCGAAAAGAAACTTTTTAAAGTGCTGCTTGTTTCTGTCAATCTAGCGAATAAGGGCGTTGAGAATTTTGGATGCGCTTCAACATGATAACCATGTTAAAACTTCTGGAACGTTTTAAATACATATACCCGAGAGATCGAAGCGTGTCTAAAATTGGAATCTAGCGTGGCGTATATATCGGAAAATGATGACGTAACGGATACTATAAATGTGTGACATCGTAAAGTTCATTCCAGGAAAGACTCTTATTGAATAAATTGCTCGTTCATCGATCTACTGCTCAATAAAGTTGTTAGAGAAAACTTTATAAAGAGGCTCAATGGATTCAGTCCAGTCTCTTTCGCGTGTGCAAATAGTGTTATAGGGATGCTGCACCGTGTTATATGGAGCGCTTACATTCACGCTTTTCCATTAATGAATCTTCCTTTTTCACTTGCTTTCACACGATTTTGCTGACTATAGTTGGAATTTAGGTATTATATGGCGGGGATATTTCAAAATCATTATCTCCTTGAGGTCCTTGAGAAATTTGAAAATCGACATAATTAACGATTTTCAATTCTCTTTTGATAGACTCAGAAATGGACGGCCCCCGACCAGAACGGTATAAGTCCATTTTGGCGAAAATGGAGTTTTTAACGGGAAACGATAGAGAATACATGCGAAAACATGTATGTGTAACTCCGAGAGTAAAAATGCGTTCTGACGCATCACAAGCGACATAACCGTTTTTGGTGGGAAAAGAGTTTCGACTTATTTTGGGGACCAGAACGGTATAAGTCCATGCTCGAGCACGAAAACATCACTCCCGCACCTCGTATCCTCCATTATAGTGCTCCTGTGGGCTAAGGTAGTAACAATTTCCAGAAACTGGAAATTAGGGGCCCTATGTTTTGGAGGTGGTTGCATCGAGTCGTTGAGGTGTTAGCAACTCGAACTTTATCGCTCCCTTCTTCACGCTCTTACGTACGGAAGAGCCTCGATCAGGATTTTGTGGGTGTCCGCAAGCATATTGTGACCTTATTTGGGGCTCTAAATTGACCTGTTGGCATCTTACATCGTCAGTAACGAGACCGGATCTACAGGGTCAGTCGAAGAAATTGAGTCGATAGACCAATCGATTTTGAACAAGCTATGGTTCTTGTTTCTCATCATTTCTTCAGAGATAGGATCTTTTCAAAAGACCGAGTAACTGCATCCGAGATAAAGACAAGCTCAATAATCTATATCCATAGTTTCTTCTTCAAAAGCAATGTGAATGACGGAGAATACCTACACTCATCGCCCAGTAGACATGTCTCATTCACAATTATTTCGGGGAATTATTTTCGATACTATCAACTTGCACTGTCAATATCCGTAATTACCCGACTGTCAGCTCGATTCTACTGCTAGTTACGAATAAATCTCATTGTGGTAGATACTGAGTGTAAAAATGCTGGACTTCTCGAATTGAGCTACCTCCAATAAATTTGAACCACATTATTATATATTTTTCATCAATATCAGTGCTTTTAGATTGTTTAGTTAACAAAATTCTGATCACTTATTCGAGTTCGACGTTAAAATTGAAGTATTTCAATCATGAGTTCTCGAATCTACGCTCTCCGATCTTCAATTTATTAGCAGATATTCCAAGAGAAATTCCGCACTTTACTACTTCCCAAACCCTATAGCGTGTGAACCAGGCTGACCGAATGGATGCGTGTCGACTGAAACCCTCGAATACGCACTCGTGGGCTGCAATCTCAAAAATATAATCGATTGCAGTCGTGGTACTCCAAATGGAACCTATTTGGTAAAACCTGTCGATGTAAACCGATTATGTTTCATGAACACTAGCAAATATCTTCACCAGCATAGAAGCTCCCAGTCGACAATTTCAGAGATAAACATGGACTTATATCGTTATCTGGCCCCCAGAATTTTTCAACTTTTCTTCCCGCGAAAAACGGTATAAGTTCACATTTTTCGACGTTTTTTGGTCCATAACGGGGTAAAATTATACTTTCTCGACATTTTTTGATCCAACACAGTCGAACTCGATTCGCTTCTCTACTTTCTTCGGTCCAGAACGGTATAAGTCCACTTCAAAAGAAATGATGGACTTATACCGTTCTGGTCCGGAAGAAAAAGTCGAGAAAATTCGGGGACCAGAACGATATAAGTCCATTTTTTATTGCGAAATAATGCGTGAAAAGTGTAAACAATTGGAAATCATTACGCCCCTTGCAAAAAATGTCGTAAGAACATACTCTCTATATGATAAATGAAGAATAATTACTGCAAAAGACAATCCGAATTTCCTATCGCAAGAAAACTTTGAAGCTAATTTGCCAGAAATGGGAAAAATGAACTTATACCGTTCTGGTCGGGAGCCGTCCAAATATAAGTAGATCTTTTATCGTTCGAGAAATATGTATAAAATAGTTTGATTCATTGAGAATGTATACTTGATAGCAAAATCTCTCGATTCCAGCAGTGTCTGTCAAGTTCGCAATCTCTGGAATTCTTCTCAAAATTTCATGATCCCAGTGAAACTTGATGAAGACTGAAGTTACAGACTTGTTAGATCCCTCTAAAAGCCTTATCAAACTATGCTGGGATATCAAAAATTCAATATCGCAGCCTCATTTTATCCATCACTAAGAAATTTATGAACGAACTGAGCTCTGAACTCGATCGTCTTTCAAAAGTATGAATAACTTTAACTCTTCTTACCGACAGGTTTTTATTGATCTTCCTTATGTTCTACCCAGTTCAGGCGGAGATGCTGAGAGTATCGAGGAAGACTTACTCGATTTGAGTGTGCGGTTTTCTTAAGAATTTAAATCTGTCGATCACAAAGGGACAGCTTGATATATTTATTATATATGCAGTACCTCCATCAGGGCATTCGTGACTTTCTTCTTGCACACCGTTGATTTTCTCACTTCTGATCATATTCTTTGAGATCGTATTTCGGCCGAAAGTTCTGGTGTCTCAATTGATATGAAAAAAAATTTAGGAGATGCTGGTCTTTTTAATCTACCGCGCGGTGGAATTCTTGTCGAATTATTCCATTTTCATATTTTGTGATTCTTGTGTATTTGACACTTTCTGTGCCAACGTGACTCATGCTTACCCGTGATTGTAAGCTAGATAATCTCGCGGCCGTGAAGATATTAGATTTTCGAATTATGGCAGATTTTCCACTCAATATTTGTCGAAGCAAATGCTAGAATATACCGTTCGAATTCTTAATGGAGATGAACTCACATATTCACGAAAAAAATCATCTCAGATTTCACGAAGACCATTTTGCAATGAATCAGTACATAGTCAATTCAAAATTTCAAGTTCTCATGAACTTTTAGTGAACTTCTCTCCAAGGTTTTCTTGAGGAACCTACAGTTTTAGGTGGGTTACAAACCTCTAAAGCCATCACCTAATAGGTACTTCTTGTGGAAATTCTTAGTGTTGCCGGACGAAATTTGAAACCAGACCTACTGTATCGGGCAGACCTATATCCACCGAACTGGGTTATGCAAAGTCAACTTTTAAAGAATTCTACCATCTTTGTCATTATTTAATTTTTCTCCTAGTCAGCAATTTTTGTGATACCGAAATAAATTCATACTCATTCAGGTCATCGGAACTAAATAAGAAAGTTACAGAACAATTTGACTATTTCGGATTCAATTTATCTCAATTTGTGCTCAGGTCTCGACAGCCTTTTCTCTTCTGAATTTTAGCTCAAATATTCACACCAGATGATGAATATCTTCTCCAGAAAGTTTCAGTTGACGCAGGTAAATGTATGCATCACAAAAATCTCATTAATTTCATCTAGGCGCGTATAGTCTCAAAATAAAAAAAAAAGCTAGCAAGGATGACATGAAATCCCAGCAGAGACTTTCATCACGAAGTAGTGCGAAGGAATATAATCAAGCCGGAATCTCGATCAGTAAATCTCAATTTTCAACGTATATTCAAGAAGCTCAGCGAATAGATCGCGAGCTCAAAGGCACGCGTGCAGCTTCTTCTGCCACGAGATATCCAATATATAGTCCCAACTTCTCCTCGGAGATTTTCGATCTTTTTATTACGGCATTGCTTCAAGGCTGTTCCCACAGGATCATCCAAACTCTCAAGCTTACTGCAAATTCGCACGTCTAGAGTGATATCTATACTGTATTATGACTTTCACGCTCTGGATACTTTTTTTTTTAGAATCATCTCGGGTCTCTTACACACACGACATATTTTTTTCTTTTTCATCCCGTCCTACATTCTGTTTTTTTACTCACACTGATTTGACATGCTCGAAAGATTCTCAAGATGCATAACGATCCACGCGATGTTTTCGGTAAACAGTCTCGTTTTTCTAGAGATCCATTTTTGAGTCTCATAGAGTATATTTTGCAAATACTGAGATGATTTTTTGCTTAGTAGTTGTTTGTTCGTGCTTACGCTTGCGTGCGTTTATATTTCGCGTGTGTTTTTAATACCAGTGATTTTGTTATGCATGCACAAACAAGTCAGTCAAAGCTTTTAGCTACAATACACTTTGAGAGCTGGAGTTGAAATCCGGTGCAAAGATAAAATTGTGAGATCTTTGAGAGAAATATCTGCCTAAGTCTATGCTTTGTCCTTTTACTGTTTTTTTTCTCTCATGTGGCTTTGTTTTTTGAAAGTAAGTACACTAGGAGATTTAGTAGATGATGAAAGGGGTTTTGTGTAGGTGAGGTGGGTGAGTCGTCTAACATTTAGGGATTTTAATACAATGATTCGAATGAAAATTGAAATAACTGATTGGATTTGTGAAAAACAAGCATGAAAATTGCATTCATGGGGCTCTGAGTAAAAATGATAGGTTCCCTTTTAAGATGTTTCAAGTTTAATGAATTGTGAATGGTATCTTGAGGACATTTCAAACATTGTACGACCATTAAAACAACTCAGAATAAGTCATGATGTGATAGAAAAGACCACGAGTAAATTGTTGACTTTTTTTCTATGTAATTTTGTGGAACCTTCGGTTTCCAGTGGGTTCCGAACATTCGGTCTCACCGAACAAGGTACTTTTAAGGAATTTCTTCGGTGCCGCTCGAGATTCGAACCGCCCTGGTTTACTGAGGTTGGGAACCAGAACCTAAACCACAAGGCCACGGTGACTTCAAAAAATTCCATCTATGGCATAAATAAATCACATTATTCCAAATAGTACTAAAAACCAAATAGATTCATTCTCTCAAACTCCCGTGAACTAGAGGCCACATGATTTGCAAACCACCCTAAAACGACCATGAGCGAATAAGATTCTGCACTGAAAGGCATTTTAATGTGACACGCGGCACTGGTAATTGCGTCTAGAACTCATCTTAGAACTTATGGGGTAACAATATTGAAAAATATGAACTGAATACGTCATCGTAATTGTGAATTATAATTATACGTTGTTAAGGGAGTAACCTCGGTAGAAGATCCACCGGTCAGATTTTGATCTAACTTGGCAGAGAGATGGATTTGCGTGTCAATTGAACACAGTCAAAATTTCACGAGCATTGGTTACCCCTGAGTCAAACCATCAGCATAAACATTTTGAGGTTATACACGCTGTCTTATGGGGCATCGCGATGATTATTAGACTATAAAAGACTGGACCGATCAGTTTTTGTTCAAGTCTTGTTCACTTATAGATCTTAATACAAAGAACGTGCTCGAAGTTTTTTTTCGAGCTTTCGTTGGCTTCGATAGAAGTTCTGATCAATTTTCAGCGTGAAGTCATAAATAAGTCACAAATAAGACAAATTCGCCTATAATCAGGAATCGATATTTCATAACTCATGCGTCGGATGCTTGTGCAAATTCATGTGTGGATTTAATGAAATTCGATTAACACATAAGACTAACATGTTGGTTAATTTGTGAGAGTTTAAAAAAGTCGATCTATTTGACTCACGCGGCACCGAGGTTAGGGGCCATTCAAAAACCATATGGTCTGTAAGGGGTGGGTGGGTGGTCGTCCAAAACACCATATTAAACCAGATGAGGTGGGTAAGTGGTCAAGCCCAAAGCCATATGTTCAGAGCCCACCGAGAAGACTCAGTTTTTCTACAAAATGGAACAAACAAAAGGTCAAAGTAGAAATGAATTCGATGACACTGTGTCATGAATTCAGTTGAAATAAATTACGATACAAATTGGAGCAGTCTACATTCCTATTCTGGAAACTGTTCAATTTTTGGAAACAAAAATCTCTGAGGACCATATGGCTTTTGAGGGGGTGGGTGGGTGGTTGAATGGAATGCCATATAAAACCATATGGGGGTGGGTAGGTGGTGAAAAATGGCCTTAAACGAGACCATATGGTTTGTGCACCATCCCTTACTCCCTTAAGAGACTTTTACTATCTAAAGATGTACTGACAGACAAATTACGTCATGACTCATTCGTAGATTTCGTTTCGATCTACTTACGCTTTCCGCGCATCAAGGCACAAATATGCTTGAGAACAGAAACTCCTCCACTCCCAGTTTAAATTGTCTGTCATTGTTTTCGCCCCAATCAATTCGATGCTCAAACAGACGAGTGCCAAACGCAAAACTGAAAGTGTCGAATGGATTGTCTCTCTTGCCAATTCCAAACGGCAAAATAATGAAAATGAGTGAATAATGGAAAGAGGAATACAGAGAAAGAGAGAAAAGTATGCTCTTGACAGAAGTAGTCGTCGAATAACAACTGGCCTCGTTTGTTTTCTACTGATTTCGATTGACGCACACTTACTGCTGTGCGCTGCTTTCAAAGCAGTAACGCATCGCTGACTTTGAGTGCTGAGATTTTTACCCATTTTTCATTGCTCATTATGTGTGTATACCCGCTTTTAGGGTGCGGCGAAGCTTATAATGTGCCACTTTGATGCACTCAAAAATGTGAAAAATTTATGTTTGTGGCATTTTTCATGTTTATACGCATGACGAGTACTAATATCTGGGTAAAAGCATAATGAGTACGTGGAGTTACGATGCTTTGAGCTTTTTGGCCTCGCGAGTTTTTTTTTTGCACAGAAACTGGATGTAGTTCTGCCAGATTTTAAGTAGATGCATTACAAGATTGCTGGGGGGCTATTTATTTTGATTTGTCGAAACAGGTATCGACTGTTGAAAAACAAAAATCTAACTTCCCAGAAAACCAATAATATCAGTTATAGTCATAAATAAGTCTTGCCTCGAATGTAATTTATGAGGCTCGTTTTTGAGAAATTGTGAAAATAAAAAGTCAGGTCTTGAAAATTGGGTGCGCGAAAGCTCTGACCGAAAATTCAGTGGAAAAAGATCATCCAACTAGGTAAGTCGGAGTGAAGAGCTTCATTCTGAAATATTCAAGATTGACGGTCGTACCTCAGGAATTTATGAAAATCTTCCCGAGCTACAGCTTTCTACAAACTTTCCGAGTTCCAACAGTTGATTTTGAACATTTTGAGAGAATGGTGATACTGATTTTTTTCCACAGTTGAGCTTTTTCCATTACAGCGCTTTTGGATGAAACCTGATATTTTCTCAAACTCGGGGTGAGCTTTTTTGGTTCATTTATGGAATTGGATTCTAGTCTCCCTCAGAACCGAGAATCGCTCGTAATTCGAAAATAAAGCAGGGTTCCTTTTTAACAATCGGATTTCACGTGTCAGTACTTATCAATTTTTCAGGGTTCTTCAAACAAAAATTTGTCAACTGATGATGTATGACTGCTCGAATGAATGGTAAAAGAAATCTACGGTTTGGATGGATTTGGACTTTTTTGCAACGCAGCAATTTAGTGAATTTACAATCATCACAAGGCAGAGAGATCTGACTCAAAATTTTTGTGCCGTAAAAAAATCGGTTTTGATGCATTGCAGATCTTCATAATCAGACTTGAAAGACTTGGAATTAGTCGTATAGATTCCAAGTAATGTCTGAATGTGAAGATTTTGCTCAAGAATGAGAACGAAAAATTGGAGCTCGCAGTTTGGATTTTATTCGTTGAATCAAACGATTGAGAGTGATTGGCAATGCATAGAATGTACCTGCTTTGATCAATTCACGAAATCAAACGAAATTCAGGCAATCCTGGAGTCGATTTCTTTCAACGTCAAAGATTGCACGATTTTCGTTATTCCCCATTCAAATCTCCGAATCCGATTTCTCTTTAAACGAACTTTTCATGCTCGATTTGAACCTATATCGCAAAGCCTTTCAAAAGTACAGTATAAGAGAGTTTCTCAGAGCGTTTACTTTTGAAATCTATCCGATGTTGCATACATCACGACCCTCTTCAAAATCTAACGACTCTCATTCAATTTTGCACGAACTCGTTTGATCTTTGAGCCGTCAAAATTTTCCTCTAAAATTTCATTCACTTTCAGAACCTTTGCAAACTAGCTTTCTCCATTGCACCTCTAATAATAAGACGTTATACGATATGAAGTCGCAAGATGTGTTCGATATTTTCCTATGAATAAGTAAGTAACGTTTCGCTCTATCCGACCATCACCTATCACATAGAATCTCGCTAGTTCTATACCTGTAGATATTCTCAGTTCTCAAACGTCTATAGCTTTGCAAACTACGAACTACTATCATCATAAGGGAAGCCCATCCATGGCTTCACCATGAGTTGGTTCGTTAGGCATTGGAGTATTGGGGCGATACTCTTCTATAGACATCGTTCGTACAGCATCTATGGGTATTATCGCGATATCTCACACATTTTGGACCCAAAAATTCAGAAGTTGAAAATTGATGCCCCGCATGTCTATCTCAGCATATTGAGTGATAATATATGATAAAACGTATGCAGAAAGTTTTTTGGAACGAGTTAGAACGGTATATGTGATTCTCATTTGTATAAGACATAATAGGGGAAGTAGTACACGGATCTGACATTTTCCGGTTTTTGACATTTTGTAGTCTAGCGAGGAATCCTGACGCGATGGAACCAAATGATCTTGGAATTCGTGTTTAGATGGTTGATTTGAGCCGGAGACACGTGCTTTGGAGTTGATGATTTTATTTCTTCCTCTTCGTCGTGCTATATATTGAGTATCCCTGGAACCGACTTTCGAATGTACTGAACTGACATTTCGCTCTGAAATCGCTCGCAAAAATAACGAAGTTGACGTAGAGTTTTCTCCGTGCGGGTTTTGTCTATTCCCATCATACTCTGATGAAAAAAGTTTTTTGCGCCTAGATAAATTGACTTCTATTTACTAGTGAGTGGTATACATGGAACTAACAAAGTCATTTACAGGCTAATTTTCGGCTACAAATATAGGCATATGGTTCGGGGACTAAACTGAGCATTCTGGACATAAAATCTATGAAAAATGGTTGGTTCAACATTGTATTTTGAGGGAAAAATTTGGTGACAACCACTGCCTTGAGTATTTCGACGCTGGCACTAAGAATATACGTGTAACTGCGAATATAACAGTACATGCATGGACCTGACATCCCAACCCTTGATCTTTGAAAATAAAAGAAACGACTCGACGAATCGGCCTGAAATTTTAGTATCAATCGTATTTCAATAGATTACGTGTGGGAAAGTTTGAGTGGAGTAATTCGGAGCTTGCTCGGCGAAATGCAAGGTCATTACACATGCCTGTTGAGTTATCGCGATAATATCCATATGTCTGTCCTAAACGTAAACGCGCGCCCGTGTGTATGTGTGTGTGCGTGTGTTATTGTTTTTGTGTGAGTATGAGAATGAATGCAAATCTCGTGTATAGATACCACAGCTTTGTACAGAGCGAATAGAGAAAGGGTGAAAAGTCGATATTCTCCTTTTCGCGAGGCACACACCACCGCGCGTGCTTCTATGAAAAGTCTATTGTTTTTGGGGTTTTGCGAGCGAGCTTCATTGTCCTAATACGCGGACTTGAACCAGTGCTCCTTTTACCCACAAATAAATTCTCGCCGGTCGATGAGCCGTATGAGCGCGGAATACAAAACATTCTTCCACTACTGCTATTCCAAAAATAACGCGGAACTGAGCTTTTGCAACCTCTCCTCCAATGGTTTTGAGACCCCCGATACTATCTCACAAAATGGAGAAAAGAGAATCGCAACTGTGATTTCAAAACTACTCAAAATGGCCAAAGACGTCTCAATTCTTCATACAAACGACAATTCGTTAAAAGTTTTTTTCACCGAAATCTGAGATAATTCTGGAATACGAGGGTGCAAATTTGGAAATAGTTTTAGAAAAGTGACTTGTAGGTCCACTCCAGATTTTAGAGCTTGTCTTCGGGTTCTGAGAGCAATTTTTTTTTACTCATGGTACATAAGATCAATGATTTTAAGACATAGGGTTCATCGTAGTTTCTGTCAGATAGAATTTATGTTAGTTCCACAAAAGTCTGAGCAGGGAATTTTCATTTCAACAATATCTCCCTTGTGTAATTGGCTTTGACAAGAATTATATGACCCTTATTTTACACGCTAAAAACAAATTTGCTACGTGTTAGCAAAATTTTTCGGTAACCTAACGTTTTGTTGATGCTGTATTTGGACAGCACGAGTAGGCCTGCTATCCTGGCAACTCTAACCTTCGGAGTTTTTGCAAAAAAATTAACACGTCCACCAAATTTTGGTGCTAAGCTAGCAGTTTGACTTTGCTGTCCCGGCGAATGTTTTGAAGAGTTTGTACGGATTTGCCGTTTTAGCAAGAAACTTTTTGATAGAATAGTTAAACGAATCGATACACCATTAAAACCTAGATTAGCACATGTCTTCTGCTGGATCAGTTACCCGATGAAGTGATATGTCAACAAGAAAAATTGCAAAGATATCGAAGAGGTTAGTCATAGCAACAAATATGTGGTTAGCGAAAACCGCTTTGCTGTCGTAGCTCAATTATTTTTTAGCGTGTATGTACTGTGAGTGAAAAAAACTAATTTGACAAGGAGAGCATCAGGTCTGCGGAAAACGGATCTTGATGAAACTCTGGGAATCATTTTGTTTTGGTGAAAAATGGAGGTATCTCCAAGGGTTAAGTCCAATGGGCCTCTTATCCCGAGATACAGCTATGAAGGTTAGCACTGTTAGTATATCTATATGAGTGATTCTGGAGCAAGCTGGACAAAACCGTCACCAGGGGGGTCTGGGAAAAATCCGCAAAAATTTTTTTCCATTAGTACTATGTTGAAATAGTACGAAAAAATTTTTTTCAGATTTTTTCGGCCCTCCCTGTGGGCCCCAGGGCCCATGAAAGGGCCATTTTAGGCCCTTTTTTAGCCTATTCTAGGAAAATCATAGCTCCGACGCAATTCAATATTTTTCAACGTACTTGGGCGCATTTTTCTCGTCAAGACTAGTACTTTTGAGGAAAAAATTGTCCAAGGCCACTTAGTGAGCCTGACGACTTCTGCCACCTATTTATTGAGAGCAAATTTTAGCGATTTTTGGGCTTGCTTCAAAGTGATGTAGCTCCCACTAGACATGTGATAATCGACTTTTACAAGTAGTCATTTTGAAGGTCTTGAAAATACCTACAATTTGCCTACTTGTAAAAGTCAATTATCGCACTTTTTGTTGGAGCTACAGTCGATACAAGTTGAGCTATTTACGAAAAAGTCGAAAATTCAGGACTCGATTCCAAAAATATATCTGAATTTTTTTCCACCAAACTTATGCAAAAATGTTCTTTCAGACATCTACTTTTAGTAAAAAAAATTTGGCGGAGGTTATTTTTTTTTATTTTTTTTGCCGAGCGTTACAAAATGCCGAATTTTGTGGTTTTAGCAAAAACAGCATCTTTGACCACGGTCACATATGCTCCCAGCTGGACTGATGTGCACCAATCTGTGTGAAAGTACTCCCCAAAGTACCCCTAAGTACGTGTAAGAAGTTGCGGGGACGAGCCTCCAGCCAGGAGCGAGCTGTAGGTTTTATTTACCGTGTCCAAAATAGGCATTATTTAGGCTATTCGAGCGTAAGCGACCGAGAGCATGATTTTACTTGTTCTGGCTTACAAGTGAGATAATGGGGTAAAATGAGGATCCAAACATACTTTTCCGACTCAAAATGACCATCTAAACACAATTCCGACGTCAGTTTTGCTCTAAATAGTCGTCCCTTTGTCCCTCAAGAACTTAGATTCTGTCGACGGGTTCTGACACCGTTGAGGCACTAGAAGACATTTTAGAGCTAAACTGACCCCGGAATTGTGTTTAGATGATCATTTTGAGTTGGAAAAGTATGTTTGGATCCTCATTCTACCCCATTATTTCATTTGTGAGTCAGAACGAGTAAAATCATGCTCTCAGTCGCGTACGCTCGAATAGCCAAAATAATGCCTATTTTTGACACGGTAAATAGAACCTACAGCTCGCTCCTGGGTGGAGGCTCGTCCCCGCAACTTCTTACACGTACTTGGGGGTACTTTGGGGAGTACTTTCACACAGATTGGTGCACATCAGTCCAGCTGGGAGCATATGTGACCGTGGTCAAAGATGCTGTTTTTGCTAAAACCACAAAATTCGGCATTTTGTAACGCTCGGCAAAAAAAATAAAAAAAAATAACCTCCGCCAAATTTTTTTTACTAAAAGTAGATGTCTGAAAGAACATTTTTGCATAAGTTTGGTGGAAAAAAATTCAGATATATTTTTGGAATCGAGTCCTGAATTTTCGACTTTTTCGTAAATAGCTCAACTTGTATCGACTGTAGCTCCAACAAAAAGTGCGATAATTGACTTTTACAAGTAGGCAAATTGTAGGTATTTTCAAGACCTTTAAAATGACTACTTGTAAAAGTCGATTATCACATGTCTAGTGGGAGCTACATCACTTTGAAGCAAGCCCAAAAATCGCTAAAATTTGCTCTCAATAAATAGGTGGCAGAAGTCGTCAGGCTCACTAAGTGGCCTTGGACAATTTTTTCCTCAAAAGTACTAGTCTTGACGAGAAAAATGCGCCCAAGTACGTTGAAAAATATTGAATTGCGTCGGAGCTATGATTTTCCTAGAATAGGCTAAAAAAGGGCCTAAAATGGCCCTTTCATGGGCCCTGGGGCCCACAGGGGGGGCCGAAAAAATCTGAAAAAAATTTTTTCGTACTATTTCAACATAGTACTAATGGAAAAAAATTTTTGCGGATTTTTCCCAGACCCCCCTGGTGACGGTTTTGTCCAGCTTGCTCCAGAATCACTCATATATGTGTCATTTTAACATGGGCCTATATTGGAAATGCTAATCTCCAAAGCTGTATCTCGGGATAGGAGGCACCTTGGAGCCACCTCCATTTTTCACCAAAACAAAATGATTCCCAGAGCTCCATCAAGATCCGCGTTCTGCCAGACCTGATGCTCTTCTTGTATTTAAAGTTCCAAAATGTAAGTAAATCTGAGTTGTATCAAAGCCGAGCATGGTCTCACAAAGCCATTCTTCCAAGGCTATTCTAAAGTTACAACTGTGTCCCAAAATTTTCTCAATTATCTGTATCAAACTCGTTTAATGGTTCGTTTTTCATCAAACTGGCCGCGCTAATAGCCAACAAATCGATCAATTCCAAAATTTCGAACGTCTGGTCAGTTACACACTATACAATACTCTTAGTCGTCGGTAATTAAAACTCGCTCATAAAACTCACCCAAATCAATTTTAGTAAAAGATAACGCTCACTCCTTTTTTTTTACCGCGTCATATACAAGAGTGCAATATGTATAGGATATAGTACGTGATGTGCGATCAGGCAAGTTAACGATACTCTGACGACACATAATTTCCTGTATATACCCTCGCCCCCCATCATTATCAACCCACTACGTACACAAATCGATTTAATCGTACGTAGCATCTACGTAGTATAACCCTATCCCATCATATAGAATTGCAAAAAAAACGTCATTCTCGTCTTCATTATATGTATGGAGGTGTATCCACATATAACAGGTGCATCACTAGGTGTGCCAACATCATAAGCGCATCCAGGTGTGCAAAATATATAGATAATATATATACATATATATAGAGTGTCTAGGTGGCGCGCGCAGGCAGAGGCCTCACTTTTCTCTATCTCTCTCTCACTTGCTCTTTCTCTCTCTCTTTCTCTCTCAGGCTCGTGTTGCAAGTTTTCGAAGCTCAGGCTGACGCAGTGGTCGAGCCGAACCACTTGTCCGCGTTCGGCTGTACGGTATACACATCACGCCGCTCGTCGCCGGTTTTCGTCGTTTCTCTATATTCTTGCGCGCGCGATTTTTAACCCCCTTCAAGCTATAACTTTAAGCTTGCATCGGATACAACTTGTGTGTATATGTGTATATATCGCGTGTGTGTCGTTATCGGACACTTGTTGTTCTCTATCGTAGTGTGGTTTTTTTTGGGGGTTGAGAAGGAGTTGGGAAAGTGAGTGAAGGTGAACTTTTTTTTGCAGTTATTGGTGGATTGGTGGATTTGTGATTGAAGATTTTTGAGATAATTGAGGGTAAGGGCTTAAAAGAGAGAGAGAAGGTGAGAGGGTGAGATATGAAACGATGCCGATTGTCGAGCGATCGTTTTAGATTTTGAAAATTGTGAATGTGGATTTATATTTTCGATGTGAAATTTTTGAGCTCATGATTTTTCAATTAAATTTACGAAATAGAGCTATAACCTTGTCTTTAATATTGGAGGTATGATTATATTGGTCCTGTGAAAAAGTCAAAGGGTTACACAGTTGTGAATAACGTTATATATGAGCAATATCATGTGAGTGTTTGTCAAAATTGTAAACTTGATGCACTCATCCATGAAGAAATTATTAACTATACGTTCATATTCTGAGTGAATCGATTACTGTTTCTATTTTGTAATTGTAATTGAGCGATGTCCAGTGAAAATCGTAAATGGAACTCAAAATTTTCCTGGCCACTTTGGAACACTTTCTCCACCCTCGAAAAAATTTTCTTACGTGAAATAAATTAAGTTGCAGAACGACAAAAAAAGGGCAAAATTCAATATTTCGAAATTTTCTTTCGTTTTTGTATTTCATACGATTCCCCATGATAGAGGCATATCAAGATTCTATCATTGCGGTGATAATGTTCCTGACGTTGCCTGAGATTTTTCGGATTTTCTTTGATCTTCATTTCGTATCCAACTGAAGTTATCACAAATATCGGTTTTCGAACATGTCCAATGTGTAATAGACGTCTAAAGTCACAAGATTAATTGAGAATGACCTTTTGGAATAACCAAGATTGCATCATTGTTTCATAAAAATGATAAAACTACATATATAATAAATTTCTCACCGCAGGAAGTGAATCCCTCTTTTCATATTCGATTTTTCACATTTGACTCGACCAAGCTAATCGTATCAAATAATTTTCAGCCAATTTCTGACTATCTTCAAAATTCAATCGGAACAATAAAAAAATTATCGATTCTATTGTTCAGAATTGACACTATAATTTGAAAACTTGTCACTGATTGGCTTTATATCTTCAAAATCTAGTTGATCAAAATCGAAAAATTGTGATTCTTGAGATATGCATGCGATTCTATACCTCGAACACAATATTCGCGCAAACATAACGACGGGTGAGGAATATTGTAAAAAGACAGAGGAAGAGAGAGAGTGAGCCTAGAGCTTCGAACCTTGACGCGCTCACGTGTCTCGCATCAACATTGACTGAACTTTATCGATTTTATCTTCAAGGGTTCTCCCTAGTCGTCTACTTCTTCTACGTTTACCTCCACCTTCAACTTATATTATACAAAACTTTTATGCCAATATGAACATTTTACCGACAAACTTTAACCGCAAAAAAAAAAACGGCGCATCCCTCATTTCAATTCATCGAAACCCACATTTACCCATCACCAATACTACCACTACTACTCTCACACTCACATATCTACTACCTATACATTTTTACTAAAAGAATTTTTAGACGTGCAAAAAAGCAGAAGCTACCGCTAAACCATCCGTTAAATTATTCAAAAATTTTCACATCCTTTCATAGAGCGAGAAATTAAATTTAAAAAGAGCGAGTGTCGTCCTAACGAACATCTCACCATTTAAAATCGTTCGAGCATAAATTTCATCAACTCCCGCTTCTTTTTTTTTTTTTACAGGTGTGGAGTTAGTATCAACTTATATAGGTCTATATATGTGTGTATGATATAAATGTGTGCGATTAAAATTTTAATCGCAAAAACTTGGTCAAGAGCGAGAACGCTTTGAAAAATTTACGACCGTTTGAGAGAGAAAAATACGAATCTTTTGAATTCGCTGCAAAAATCAACGCGCAAGCTACTACTTTTAAGTATACTACCGAATATATAAACTCGATATCGTATGAATATCTAAAGAGATTCAACCCCCCGTAGTTTGGAAAAAGAGTCGTTGTAGATGTATATTAGATATATTACTTTTTCTTGTGTCCAGTAGCGGAATAAACGATGAGTATAGTTAGTATATAGCAGGTGCGCGACCTTGCATTTTCGTTTGTGGTTTGAAGCTTTTTGTCGACGATAAAAAAATGCCACTCCCGCAAGTATATATTTATGTATGTGTGTGTGTGTGTGTGTGTGTGTGTATCGTGAGAATCGTGAGAATTCGATAAGAATCGGGTGAGTTGTATATTAGGTGTATCGATAGTTGTTTTACCTATATACCAAAAGCTCAATGAACCGATATCAAACAAATACAATTTGGTTATCTTTACGATATTATCGAAATCGATTGTATTATTATTAGCCTCGAATCAAAAGGTGTGAATATCAATCTTCATGATATACATGATTTTTGTGATAATAATAATCAATCAGAGATAGCCGCATAATTGTCCAAAGTAAAAGTTGTGTATAACACTCACAGATAAAAAATGTATAATATAAAAATTTTTGCAGCGATTTTCATCGATCGCTGCATACATACTTACAATTACATACGGTATAGTGTATTATCTGGGCTCGCGCGCGCGTGCCGAGTCGTTGTCGGGTGTATCTTAAAAGTAAATCTCGTATATTATCATCTTATACACGTAAGACACTGGCGAAACGTATTTTTCACGCCCAGGGGCCATTCATTCACAAGGTATACAAGTTGAGAAGAAAACTCGGTCTTGAGACTCGCAAGCTTGGATAATTACACGTATACTCTACTCTTACATGGATGTGAAGCGTTATCTTCATTAAAAGCGAAACTATAAGCTTCTGTTTCTGACATCTGCTCGTTATATATACATAGTATACACTTCCCGGTTTATAAGGGTTCGTTTTGAAATTTCGCGCGCTAACGCTGATGCTGAGCGAAGGATGTTTGAAACTCGTTAATTACACCCTTCGCCCCAAGTTTATTTCCAATTTTGGGTTATATCGCTGCGTCGTTTTGCCCTTATTCGCTTAACGTATTTTCCGAAACTGATACTTGATCTCGTACTCAACCCTTTGGAAATTTCAATTCATTTAGTTTATGAAATATCTACCACCTCTTTTAATCACATTTAAATTTGTCAACTATCCCACTGATGTGTGGAGAATGATAAAATTGCACTTTAGGGCTGATTTACTTATAATGATGGAATTCACGATTGTCGAGACTCTTGAATTTTTTTGTTGTCGATGAAATATTTTTTCAAATATATTGTAATATTTGGAATGATCAATGCTTCGTACGAAAGGGACTGGGCGGTTAAGCATGGTGTAGTGGACCTTGTCACATATGGCCCCGAAAATATTTCTCCCCACTTTCTAACACCAAATGATGGGGGAAGCAAAGGTTTGTAGATCCCAAAATTGTCCCTGTTTTTTTACGGCACCCCAGAAACCCTCTAAAAAACGCTAAAAATCGATGTTCCTTCTATCAAATCGCATTCTGACGCATTTCAAGGGATCGATCTGAAAATTTTTTGACATACTCTTGAAATGTGGTCGATCATGAAGAAAATTTTTTCATTCCGACAACTCTCGATTGAGACCCTAAAAAAAATTCTTCAAAACTTCAAAGTCAATTTTCTTATGTAAATTGGAAAGAACTATGTTAGAGAACCATCGCATCGTGTTAATCAGGTTATTTTGCATCAAAAACAGGTATTTTTGGGATTTTTAAGGTGGTGGAACATGGTCAAAAATCTAAAAAATCATTTTCAAAGCAAATTTTGATTCAGTAATTTGCATCTTCTGCGCATGCGCGTCCTTCTACGTCTCTAAAAGTATTCTTAATCGATAGCTGATGCAATTTCCTTCAAAATGACTCCTTGAGGAAGTCAATTTGATGCAGTAAAACCTGAGATCTAGCTAGTTTAAGAAATGGAAAAATCCAAGGTACCAAATCCGTGAAGCCGTGGCTCCTTCAATGGGCCCGAAAAGTGCGAATTTTGAGTCGGACTGTTTCAAAGATGTGAACATGTGTTTTCGATGTAATTTCTGACGTAGAAACCGAATCCGTGGTCAGTTTTGTTCCAAACCTTCAAGATTTTTGATGATTCTCAAAAAACCGACCGGAGGGTGTACGGCCATTTCCAGCCTTTTTACATTTGAGATGCATGTTGGGTGTAGGCAGTGCGAAGGTTTGGACTTGTCGCGTAGAGATTTCCTTTGTATTTTGACCAGCTGAAGACGATAGCGATGGTTTCGAGGCACAGAAATAACTCGAGAGAGAGATATAAGGTGCATGATGCAGTTTTCTCTGATGAGATCATAAAACAAAATATAGCTCCATCAGCCCAAATCTGACTCCCAACTCATTCCCAAGCCTCGAAATCATCGCTATCGTCTTCAGCTGGTCAAAATACAAAGAAAAACATACTTGCATCTTTCACGCGACAAGTCCAAACCTTTGCCTATACCCATCATACATCTCGAATGTGTAGAAAAAGGCTGGAAATGGCCGTACACCCCCCGGTCGGTTTTTTGAGTGTCATCAAAAATCTTGAAGGTTTGGAACAAAACTGACCACGGATTCGGTCTCTACGTCAAAAATTACATCGAAAACACATGTTCACATCTTTGAAACAGTCCGACTCAAAATTCGCACTTTTCGGGCCCATTGAAGGAGCCACGGCTTCACGGATTTGGTACCTTGGATTTTTCCATTTCTTAAACTAGCTAGATCTCAGGTTTTACTGCATCAAATTGACTCTCTCAAGGGGTCATTTTGAAGGAAATTGCATCAGCTATCGATTAAGAATACTTTTAAAGACGTAGGAGGACGCGCATGCGCAGAAGATGCAAATTACTGAATCAAAATTTGCTTTGAAAATGGTTTTTTAGATTTTTGACCATGTTCCACCACCTAAAAAATCCCAAAAATACCTGCTTTTGATGCAAAATAACCTGATAAACACGATGCAATGGTTCTCTAACATAGTTCTTTCCAATTTACATAAGAAAATTGACTTTGAAGTTTTGAAGAATTTTTTTAGGGCCTCAATCGAGAGTTGTCGGAATGAAAATATTTTCTTCATGATTGACCACATCTCAAAAGTATGTCAAAAAATTTTCAGATCGATTCGTTGAAATGTGTCAGAATGCGATTTGATAGAAGGAACATCGATTTTTAGCATTTTTTTAGAGGGTTTCTGGGGTGCTGTAAAAAACAGGGGTGACTTTGGGATCTACAAACCTTTGCTTCCCCCATCATTTGGTGTTAGAAAGTGGGGAAAAATACTTTTGGGGCCATATCTGACAAGGTCCACTTCACCATGCTTAACCGCCTAGTCCCTTTCATGATTTTTGTGATTTAATCTGATCAAATTGCTACATATCGATACAAAATAATGAACGTAGGTTACACATTCGTGTATCAAAGTATAATTTTCTCAATTTTCCGATGTTTGGGTGCCTACAAAATTGCGAAAAATAACTTTCGCGCCTCGCATATGAGGTTCCCCGCTTCTGAGCGATCATTTCAATCCTCGCCTTCGGCTCGGGTCGAAAACCGATCGCTCAGAAGCGAGCTACAACTTCATATACTCGGTGCGAAATATACTATTTTCACACGAATTTCTCACTTTCTCTCACAGTTTGTCGAAAAACACAGTTTGATACACGAGAGTAAAACCTATTTTTCGCATACTCATGAAGAAATCCATCATTCGGGGACAAAATGAAAATGTTTACACCCTTGTATTGAAATGTACTGATTATTACATAAAACCACTTCACTTATGAATTAATTTCCTTTTGTGATTGTATCAGTATGAAACGTCTGAGACAATCTAAATTTTGCAAGCTCAGAAGTATTTACTAAGAAAAATCAAGGCATTTACAGCACAAATATCGGCATTTTTCATATTTGAATTGATTGTTTACCAGTTGTAGCGAAAAAAGCGGCAAGAGATATTTGTCGGTATAAATTTTCGACAAACTTAAATTTTCAGTTAAAATTTTCGGATTTCTAGGTTTCGAAGCCTTCCTCTTGACAATATTCTAAGTGAAAATCTAGACTTAAACGAGAGTTTTTAACTCGTCGCCGCCCCCCCTCCCCCGAAAAAGAAAAACACCTTCCATCGTTCTCCAAATGTATTTTCAGTCGGAGATGTGTTTCTCTTCTTCGGCCCTGGTAGAAATCTGAGCATTTTTTTTGGCCACCTGACCAATTTTTGGCCAGTTTTCTTAGGTTAAAAATGGTCTCATGTAAATGGCCAAAAATTGGCCAATTTTTGGCCAGTTTTCTTAGGTTAAAAATGGTCTCATGTAAATGGCCAAAAAATGGCCAATTTTTGGCCATATTTCTGCCAACATAACCTCAAAAATTGACAATCAAGTTTCAAAATGGTAATAACTCAAAGATAAATCGTCTATTTCGTTTCTCAAGGGAACGGTTAACATGTGTTTATGAATTTTTGAGAATCCCCCAATTAGTGATTTTAGAGCTCATATCACATATTTCAGGGGAGTTACATATTTTATGAAAGTACCCACAAATGTATCTTATGTTTGTGGTAAATTGGCCATTCTGATAGCTTATATACTCAAAATGTCAAACATAATCTGAAAAAAGCACTGAATACACGTAAATACCAGAATTGAGGTTGACGCTTACTCTATCGATGAACACATCTGTGCTTTCGTAGGGTTCCAAGGCAACTTTTGTGTTGAGATAATGGTAAAATTCATCTTTGAGGGTGATTTGTTTGATAATTTTCAGTATTTATTATTGAATTATCAACGTGAAATCATTGATAAACATCTTCTCAGGGTTTTTGATTAATGGATTTCATCATTATCTCAATATAGAAAATTGCCTTTTGAGTCTTCGAATACCCCTCCAAGCCCAGATATGATCATCGAAAGAGTAAGAGCCAACCTTGATTTTGGTATTTAATTGTATTAAGAGCTATTTTGAGATTATGTCCAACATTACGGGTATTGAGGTTATGTTTGACATTTTGAGTATCTGAGCTAACCACACTCTTTGGTCAAATTTTTTTCTCGCGAACACTATTCCATATCCTAGAATACTATCCTCATCTTTCCTGATTACTTCATGAACATTTCCAGAATTTTTGAACCGTCATCTCGCATTCATCTTATCGATGTCCTTGACAATTTCATACAAATATTCATAATAAAACCATGCTGTAATCCTGGTAGTTCCGGTAGTTCTGAAAGACAATATCTATCAAGATCTCCAACTTCATTTGTATAATATATTGAAGTTTGACGTGCTCATCGGCTAAGAATTTCAGGAAAGATAGATATTGTTTATACAATTGACAAAATTCATTATGAAACCATTCGAAGAGCCGCTGAAATAGATTCGTGCTTAATCCCATTGGCCAAAAACTGGCCAAAAAAGCATTACATATTTGGCCAATTTATGGCCAGTGGCCATCCTATTTGGCCAGTTATTGGCCAAAAAATGCTCACCATTTCTACCAGGGGGAAGCGACAAATCAATCTTTTGAATGTGTAACTCGACGTTCGAATGCATCTACTGAAAGTTCATCGCAATGTTTGTACAAATCCAGCCTACAAAATTTCCCCGACTCTGTTGAGGTTTCGTCCAAAATTTTGATGATGAACCACATCAAAATACAGTCCAATTTCAAAACCAAAAACAAATCTCCTCACTCTACCAAGTTTGATTTTACCCTCAAAATCTGGTTCTCACAGACCACAAACACCTTCAAATGAAAAAACTAAGATAACATTGAGAAGGGTGTGATTCGTAGCTCCTTCGTCTCACTTCAAAACTGTAAGGACTTCCTTCTCACGTCAGGATTGAATATCTTTAGATGAATATCCGGTTCAAGAGATTCTACATATACATATATACTCCTTTCGTGCATCTCTATATATCCGTTATAAGCTTTGGCTCAAATCAGATGATCGATGACACGTTAGGCATCAAGACGACGACGATGCGACGATTGGAGCTGAAGCAAGCTTCAACATCGCACCAAACCAATAACCTGATGACCCAATAACCCTCCACGCGTATATATACAACATATACAACTCACTGTATATGCAAAAGTTAGTCGTGTTTCTCTATCGTCGATGCGAGTAGTGCAAACAAATCCAATAAACTTTTCTAGCAACACACAATAAGCCTCTTGATCGACTTGTCGCACTACCCTGTACCAAAACACACACACACACACACACACACACACACACACCTCATTTTAATCTGAAAACAATCTGACTCACCCCTATATTGTTATTTCCCTAGCAATAGGTACTTTTTCCGTGTCAAGCAGTGAGAAGTCACTGAACTTCAGTGTATTTGATCGGATCAACTTTGACTGATGATGACTTTGATGACCTTGGCTATCTGACTGATCTTCGTTACTGAAATTTTCTAGTGAGCATCATTGACGGATCGGTCTCCCTAAAAGTATTCGAGTGAAATTTCACTCGAAGCGAGTGGTTCGAGTGCTTACAAGCGTCGCAACCCGGCTTCGAGTGATTCATTTACTGAAAATTCAATGCTTCATAGGTCCTGCCAGATCATATATTTATTGATATTTTAGTATGTCTCAGTAGCAAATCAGTGCGGGCATCCGTCAAACATCAGTGATACTCATTGAAATTTGAATGAACTTGGGAGTCATCCGGATCCTCGCCATTGAAATTTTAGTGAATTGTCCTATACTGAACCATCAGTGATTTCACTTAACCCTTAGTTACATAGGTGGGATTTACTTACACTCAAACCTAGGTGGTAGCCAAATGGCACACTTCACGAAAATCGCTTCATTTCCGCAGTTTTCTTGTGGAATACTACGAATAAAACTTGCACCATTTCAGAATCAATATGAATTTCCTCCCCAACGTTTGAAGTACACATACTTTTTCAAAAAATTCCAGAAGATGTCATCTTTTTGCCTCTTTCCTAGGTTCATAATTTTAATTCGGTCCATTCGAAAGATAATACCAAAATATGGAATTACATGTAGACCCCAGGTTCCCAAAAAATGAGTTCCGACTTTGAGGAACGATTGAAATTTTGCGTGTGCCAAAAGTCTACCACCTACGTAATTAAGGGTTAAGGTAGTACTAGCGGTCCTCGAATTACCGTACAGAAAAATACGAAATTTGGCACAGTTGTAGATTGCTATCTTGAACTGTCTCAGTCAAAATTTCAGAAGCCTTCAGAGTCTGAGAGAAAAGTTCTGAGCAGTTTCGTGAAAGTAGATTCAACACGTCGGCTTATGGGAAATGACGAGTAGAGTAATATTCACCATACAGATTTTCACGAGAGTCGGTACACAAGAGGAAGAGAACACGAAAATCACATAGAAACCAACAGATTACCGATTGAGAACCTACAAAAGAATATCAAAGCCAAAGTGTCAGTCATTTCTGCGGTTTCGGGGTTAGGTTGTCGTCTGCTGCGTGCATTCACTATACCTATATCGCGGGCGGAAGAGAGTCAAGCGCGGGTATAATCTGCACTTGGACTCATCAGTAGCGCTAGTACTACCTTAAACTTCAGTTACGAAAGGTTATGGTGACCCTCAAGGTCACTGAATTTTTAAACCTTCCACTGATATGACTCATTAAATCAGTCAAAGTTGATCCGAAATACACTGAAGTTCTATCACTTCCCTTTGATTTACAAGGAGAGAGTACATCACAACATCTGAATTAACCCTGCTCCATATCAAAATCGAAAAAAGAAACGAAAGGATTAGATTCTGCAGGATTAAAGTAAAGAAGAAGAAACGAGGTAATCGTTTTGCGAAAGTCGACGATTGAAAAGAATCTCTCTCATCCATCGATTTATCGAATCTGCGAATACGAATAGTGAAAAAAAAAAAACCCCTAGGGAAGATAGTAAACTCTCTTTCTTTCTCTCTCATATTCTGACTGCGGATAATCTTTCTATCTCTTCCGCTCAATCGCAGAGAGAGAGAGAGAGAGAGAGAGAGAGAGAAAGGGCCGGGCTTGGCGGGCAGTCGATTAACGCCAAACGTTTGATTCTCTATAGCTTTGCTCGCTCGCTCAAATCGGACATTGCTAATCTCAACCTCTAGCCCCTATCTCACTTCATCTCTCTCTTATTGCCCTCTCTGACTTCCAACACATCAAATTTATATCTATATCTATACATTGATGCCGTATAGGTATAATCTGAGAGGTTATGTACACTGTGTGAGGAGAAGAAGCTGAAGGGATGAAAATGACGGAGGTTATTTGGAAGAGGAGCTTTGGTAGAGCCGAGATTATGGTAGATTCTACGAGAAATCCGTAACTTTGAAGCTGCTGAAGAAAAATATTTAAGGGTGCATTGAAGGAGTGATTAAAGTGTGGTTACGGATGTGAAGTTGAAATAGTTTGTGCATCGGTACGCTGATATTGAGTGAGGCAACACCTCTTCAATTCGAGATGAGCAATTCTGGAGCGATACCTTTGCTGCCTGTTAAGGATGGACAAATCGTCGACGTAGGCAAGTTTCATAAAATACATTCTCTTACTTTTTTTTTCGTTCAAATGAGATTCTGTTCTTTGACGATAAACATATTGTAGTTGATAATAGTACGGAAAATATGGATAGTTCTTTCTTGATCTTTTCCCTGTATAAGTAATGAGATAGGGGTTGCTCGCTTTCAAGTATAATAACTCTACACAAATGAATGGACTGAATTTGGGGAATTTTTTATTTCCTTACGATTCGTTCGTATACTTTCAAAACCACAATTTTTACCAGGACTGTTTTGTGCTTCTTTATAAACCATTTCAATGTGGAAAACCTCAATTTTGCAAGATTTTGGCAACGAATAATAGAGATTCCTCCTTGGCAAACGACAAGAATGACAAGATAACGAAAATAAGAATTGGTTCACGTTTTTTTCATTGTATCTTCGATGTAATATCAGATACAAGCAATCTCGAAATTTTACGTAAATATTTTGAAATTTTAACGAATAACAACTTTTCATGAAAATGTATGGAAATGTCCACATAATTTTTCACGGAGAGTGCGTCGATCAAGTATTGTATACAGATGGATTCTTGGATTATACAATTTGGGGCAACAATGGTGATAATATTAAAATAAAATCAAAAATAGGTCTCGATTTTTCAATAAACATTCAAACTTGAAACAACCATAATCTTTACCTTACATCTCTCGGAACAAGATGATGAATGGCTTATCCAACCAATCAATGAGATAACATTTATCTCGTATTAATCTTTATCTCATCGTATAACAATTTCACGCTTTTCAAACAAGACCATCACGAAGATCAGATTGATATCATCTCTTCATTGATTGACTTCCGTCGTTTGTAGTTTATTTTCACATCTTGAGAAATCGTCTCTCTTCTTAAAGTCGTTATCTTGGCTCAGCGTACTCGATTTTTCAATACATGATAATCTTCTTGTGTAACTCTGATCATGAGCTTCTGCACGAAAGCTCGTCCCGCCATTCTCACATTATTATCTGTTCAAATAATTTTTCTATAAATAAATGAAGGAAAATATAGATTTGTTTCACTCAAATCAATAAGAAAGTGAAAATGAAAAGATTTGATCCCATCCAACGAATTGTAGCCAATTCTCACCCCGAAGATTCCTTTTCTTTAAATCACCTTGAATTACTCTCGATAAAACCATCGGAAATTCTTGGTGAAGAATGTGAATTTTGGGTTTTTCAAGAATAGTCTGGGACTCTTAAGTTCCTACGATCAAACTGTCAGCTCCGATGTAATCCCTTTGAAAATGAATATGCACACCTAGTGATTCCTTTGGAGTGAAAAAATTATTCTTGGAAATTCTAGTTACCCAGGTTTTTGCACAATCTGGACATTCTGATATCACTAGCTGCTCATATTTGTAATCGGATCAAATTTCAAAGGTGCATTCTAGGCCAGGACTCTATTGTTCGTTTTGCAATGAATTGATAGACTTATGATGAAAGGATTAACCATTAATCCATGTAAAACATACGATTTCATGAACATATATGATCATGGAATCCGAGGATTCCATGATCATATATGGGCGAATCTCAAGATTCGGGCGACTTCGTGATTACGAACTATTTTACGTCTTAGGAGACATGGTTTTCGACAAGTGAGGTCTTCCACCGGAAATTTTCGAAAATTCACTCGTCCTCAACACTTTCGAATGCTTCTGGGGTCCATATTTTGCTTTGGACCAACGATGTGAGATACTGTATGCGAGAAAACTCGATTTTTCGGCTGTCACAACGATTTTCAGGTGCACGCCTTAGCTTGTAGGTCCAAGGGCGATTGATCAACCATCCTGGAAATTGGATGGGTGATTGATTACACTTTGAAGAATTGAATTTTCTTTGCCTCACGGCCGTCCTCGCCGAGATGCGAGAGCTGACGGAACTTGTTGGTGTGTCACAAAATTTTTGGCATTTCAAAGAATCTGTCTCGCTTACGATCCTGTCATCGGGGCGATAAAAATAATGAAATTCTGGAAACGGGATCTGATTCAAAACGAAGAAACCTATAAATCTAGCTAAGTCCCATTGATGTCATCAAATCCTGGTGGCTGTTGTCACGATGGAAAGAAAAATTGCTTCTGTGTAATTTAGCCTTCAAAAAGTCTTTTTCTTATGGGACATGAAAATGTGGACCCCGTTGCACCTGGAACCACGTGTAATTTGATCTCTAGGATAACGGAAACGTATATACAAACTGCCCCAATCGTAGACCTACCCCGGGAGGAATGCGAGGCTCATAAAAATTGAGAATTGACGGAAACGTGCATTTTGGTGAGTGTAGAGTATCTTTATTTCGTAACAGAGGCCATTGAGAAGCGTCGTATAATGTTGATCGTGACTTTTTCTCACTTTTCTGATACCAAGGTCACCTCATTTTTGCGAGAAAGTATATTCTCATGAGAATGGTTGTAACACGAGGCCCCCATTTAAATGCATAGGATTATTCGTTATTTGACCGCAAGTGCGCAGCGAAGCTACAAAATGAGTTACGCGACCATTTTATCATTGTTTGAGTACTTCTTTACCCAACAGAAGTTTGCCGGGTATGTCCTGCCATATTGAAAATTTCCAAATTTTTCAATGAAAGTGGCCCGAATTCTGAGATTTGCCCATATGATCATACGTAAAACCGTTTCAAACATTTTTTTCATTCCAGAAAGTTGTGATATATTGATTCAAACCCATTCTAATACCAATACGTCACGATACTGATCATATACTACCGAAAAAAAATTTTCCCAGGAGTCGGTCTCGAGTTTCAAAAAAGTAGCATTTTTTACGAAACCTTTCTCTTCAGTACTTCAAGTGTTTAAAACCTGAGAATGATTCCGAAAAAGGTTTTTCTCAGTGATGTTTCATCAATACTGTGAGATATTGATGTTGCGCCAACTATAAATTAGTATATCACGTCTTTCCGGGATAAAAATGACAAATTTTCAAACCGATTTTATACCTGATCATATATGAACATGGAATCCACGGATTCCATGATCATGTATGTTCATGGAATCTTAAGTTCTACATGGAAAACTAGAAACGCCAACTTGAATACATATTTTACTGTCTCTTCGACCCTGATCAAAATACAAATGACTCTTCACCTGCCCTATTATCATAAGATTTGATACTATGCCGTTCACCCGTCATCAAACTTTTAACTAGTTATAACGATTGACCCCGCTATCACTCATTATTTTACTCTGCAAAACCATATTCTCAGTGCTTGTCAATCAAATTTCAGTTTCTGAAAACCTTCGCTATTAAATTTTGAAACAAAACAATAGCTTTCAAAATCTAATTTTGACCAAACGATTTTGACCGTTTTGTTTACAGTCCACCTTTCCAATCAAGGCTATTTTTGGAAAGTTTTCAAATTCTCCTGTAACCTACATTCAACTTCAGTTCGTGTCAGTACATAAGATTCTTCAAATAAAGATTACCTCAAAATTTTCTGGGTACGAAAAATGCCTGCTCACACATATATACATGACCTATTTATGCGCCGACCCTTCATTTAATCAAAAGTATATCCGGCCTGTAATCTCTTTAATAGTCCCGTGAATACAAAATGATATAAGATGATACGATTCTAAGCGTTCGTCATGATGTTCCATGAATAAACACGAATGAAACGATTGAATAGTAAGCTATACCCATTGTACTGGCTCGATTGTCCTGGAAATTTAATGAAAGAGTTTCCTATAGATATATCAAGGTTTTTTTACCTAATGAAGAGTCATTTTATAGAGTTTGATAAAAATTGCATGTTCGGTTTGAGGTTTGTACGCTCGAACAAATTCAGTCTAACAGCTATATATTACCAGATATGAACTTCATCAATAAACCATCGAGATGCATATTGGAATGATGACATGCATATTCAGAGTCCACATCATGCTGATGAATATGGGCTTTTCGTCAAAAAGCACATAGTCATCCTTTGGGGATGGCATGATGGCTCTTTGATTAATTGTACCGATGAATGGCAGTTCGATTATCCTCACGATATCAATCGGCTTACATAATTCAATCGTCAATTGTCCTGAATGATACGGCTTGATCAAAAGCACAGTGATGTATGAATCTTCAAAGAATGGGATTAGAATTTTGATGTACTGGACAGTAAGCTATCAAAGCTCTCTAAAAAAATTATTGTCAAAGTTGAAACATATATGATTTGACTTTCATTATATGATTCTTCAGATTTAAAATTGTAAAAATGTTACGTGATAGCTATTTCCAAACACGTGCAAACATGGATATGAGTCTACTTTTTTTCAGAATGTTGTAATGTTTTGTCTATATGATTCCAAGTATTTATAAAGCCGAGTAATGATAGGGATGTGAATAGATAATAGTGTATCAATCATTTTGCCACAAATGTATATAGGTTCACCCTTGAATCATTTTTTAATATTGTCTGAAGGCTAAGAATGAAATTACTCATTTGCTTATCTTCGTACGTTGAAAAGTGAGTAGTTTTGCGCTCGATAAAACAATTCCACGAAGCTCTAGCAGTGCTAAAGTACACAGTAAAAAAATTAATCGAAATACCGAGAATCACTTGCTACGAGTCAATTACCCCAAAGGAAGTCAGATGTAATCGATTATTAGCTAGAGCCTCACTTGATTGACACTTTCATGGAATCTTATCAGTAAATCGATACAATTCTTCCTTTTGGCGACCGTCACTCTTGAGATCTAAATTTGGTGGTAGACGAACGAGCATAACATGAACTACCTGGTTAACCCGTAAAAAGCACGCATCCAAAAAATTATGAAGAGAGGGTACACACGGTTGTATTTCAGCCAGCAAGATTTCACATCAGGGAATCAAAGTATCGACCTGAATCTCCCACGTATGAGAGGCAAAGTCTTGGCATCTGCTTTTGGTTATATGTAACGGGTTGTATTCAGATTTCTAATAATTCGTCTTCATATTTTACATAAAAAAAATTGTTTAAATTTGAAAATTTCCGTGAAATTGACACCTTGACGTCTCTGATCTATGGAAATTCACTACATGTGGTACACTTACGCCTTTCCGTATCACTCGAATACATGTAACATTTAGTCATATTTGGTCTTATCCGAACTAACGACTGAGATGGTGTCACGGGTCCCATTTGTCAAAGTTAAGGTGGCTGCATGAAGCGTTTGGAAAAAAGTATAGGGGTTGCATTGTGACCAAGAGTGCCCTTTGTGGGTAAATGCGAACAAAATTTCCCCCACCAAATAAAAATGGTTCTACAGGGAATTTTCTCCTGACACCAAGTTTCTCTCTAACACGAATCTCGAACGGATTTTCGTGCCCGCGGTCATCTTGATCTTGGTTCCCCAAAATTTGGATAATCAACCAAGAAGTGAATCTAGTCAGTAGGAACGAGTCTACTTGAACATTTGTCCATCCATCTTGCAACTAAAATCTTTATTCTTTTTATATCATATCAAATGCGGTGTGAGGAAGAAACAAGACATGGCACGGCATTTCAATATTCCAAATTCTACGTCACCAACAACATTACTCGAGCTAAAAAAATCCTCGGCAACGCCTTTGCTCCCGGGACCGTTTGAACAACTGTAAAACGTTTTCGCACTGAAAAATATACTAAGACTGGCCAATGCCTCATTCTTGCAAATAATCATGTAAATAAAGGATTTGGATAACTAATATCAAGCGACTCATCATTATCCAATTAATTCAAAAGAAGATTCTTATATCCGTTCATTTTGTATAGGATATAAATGAGTGGTTGAGAAGCCTCAGGTAAATAGTCAAGACGTATTAATGTTGAGTATTTGAATAAAATAGCTTATGCTGTTTTATACGACGAGACGCGGAAACATGCAGTTTCCGCGTCGAGTCATAAAAATTTAAAAATCATGCAGTGAAGGTACATTTTTTTTGTCTTTAAACGTGAATTAGTTCGCGCTGTGAGAAATTCTGGTTAGCGCGGACTATTCGTGTCATAACTAGAGGGGGGCAACTAATCCACTGGTTAATAATAAACACCTATGTCACACGAACAAAATTTTCACCCCTTCATATTCGTGTTGAAGAATGAATCAGTATTTCAATTAATTAAAAGTACCGACATTTTTAATTCCCGTGCAAAATTGGTTCATTTGTAAGATTTTTCAACTGTGATAATTCATTTCGGAAAAAGTGCGAGTAACGCTTGCAGGAAACTACAATCCAAAGTTAATCATGTGCAAAAATAAAGCCAAAAGTTTCAAAGTGCAATCGGATAACACTGCTTGAAAAACTTTCTGTATACTGGTGTTTAATTTTCCAACTCGTGAACTTTAAATTTGATTGTGGGTCACAGCTTTTGTTCTACATAATGAGCTTGTTTTACCTGCAAGATATCTCTTTTATCATTCCTATTCTGTAACAGGCTTCATATTTCTGCTAATTCTTACGATCTTCCACATTGAAAACAAAACATCCTAGTAAACATTGTTCTATCAATTGCTAACCAACAAGCAAGATTAATCAAGACAGAAGATACTTTCTCTACTTTTATTTAGCTTGACTCATTACCTTTGGAACCGACAAGTATTATTCAAACCTTGTCGAAGTAACATTTCAGTCTGGAGACACAGAACCTGCTTCCAGAAATTAATGGCTAATTGCTCAAAGACTTTCCCGAGGGACCGAAATTTCATTATGTGCATCTTCATGTATTCATCAGTGGATGGAATTCGTTTGAAATACAAATTACTTTGGCAGGAATGACTCGCTAACTTGTTGTCGTTGTCTCCGCCTTATGTAAAGTGCCTGTAATGATTGTAGGTCTTCATGTTTCTGCTTTTCTCTTCGAGAGGTAGTTTGCGAACAATGTCTCTAGTAAATGTACTTCTCGGATAACACTTTGAATTAGAAGATGAGAAGATCGCAATATGCTCTAGGAGTGTGGTATTCACTTTAGACCAGTAGGTAATTCATACAGAGCAATTTTCTCAAAACTGCTTAAGAAATCTTCCATTTTTTCATTTTTATTTTTTCTTTACTATATTGTGAAGAATCTGATTCCAAATCATGTGAACTATGTAATCAACTACATTGACGAACTATACCTTCTCATTAGTTTGGTTTGAGTGATTTTTGGATACTCGAATTCGGCTCGGAAGGAAGAGTAACTTCTAGTAGGTCTCTTTCCGTGACCCCCAGAATGCTAATTCCTCGTGAAAACAGTGGATGGCCAATGTTGAATCGATATTGTGGTCCCGCGCGGAAGCAGAATTTCCATCTTTTAGATAGAACTCTAGTTATTGATTCAGTCCATTATTTGGACGAGTTTCTCGCAAAAGCTTGGTAAAAATGACGATGGACGTTTATTCGAAGGTGGAATAACATCCATTTCTCGATTGATGTACAATTCAAATTCTTCTGGAATAGTTGATTAGGGGTCGCTCACAAAAGACGTTCGCACTTGAGGGTGGGGGGGGGGTGTTGCGGAATGTGACACGATCGGATGTGGGAGAAGGGGCTGACTCTCTGTGATGTCCTCAAAATGTTATTCAATTCTCTTCCAACTTCTGATATTGTCCACCGATCGAAATATTTTGAAATTCTCGGGAATATCCCAAATCGAAACATGTCATCGCAGTTTGAGGCGAGGCTTTGTAAATTAAATTTTTTAGCGCCCCTGATCGCGTTGGTTTGATTACAATCACAATCCAAGCTTATAAAATTGGTGAGGATTTGATTAGATATATTGCTTCAAATCTTTCTCAGTGGTTCCACCACAGTACATTTTCATGGGTCTCAAAGTCGATTGCTCAGAAGAGTTGAGTCTCAACATGGTTAATCAAGAATGGCGAATAAATAGCACGTTTACTTCCTTCTCTTCATCAAATAAAATTCTCATTATGCCACTTTGTCAACTTATGAAAATGTCAGTTTTATCATTCAAATCATGTTTCAGGAAATCTTTCGAATGTATGATTACCACATCAATCAGAAATGACTCGAATCAAATTCTTATCAAGAGTGGGAAGTCGTGGAATCTGTGACATCTGTTAAGAGGAAGGCATGACTCTATTGTGACATGGTAGGCCAGCGGGAGGGAGGGGTCCAAAATCTACCAAAATCTTACGTACGTCTTTTGTGAACGGACCCTTATTCGTTTGCTGGTGTGTTCATATACAGCAATATCGACAACGCGAGTTTCGTTCACAATGAAAAGTTGAGCTCAGATAATAACTTCGACAAAAATTGCATGTGGAGGTTAGGCAACTACAAGGGAAAGATAATAGTCCTATGAGTTACTTGTGGAACTGACTAATTCTGGAATCCAACTTTAGCGAACCTGTCGACCTCAACATCACAAGAATTTTCTTTCAAAATGTTTGAATTGCAGTTCTGTTCGTGAAAGCTTTACCATTCAGGTATAACTTGGAAAATCAACATTGTCGATAGCTTATCGAGCCAATAAAACGTTGATTGAATTACTAGTGTGGTCAGAAGATGAAGACCAATAGCGCTTTTGCACTATTGATTCAGAGAGTCTTTTATCTAGAGACAGAGAAATCTTGCAAGCTCGATCGAGTCAGATAAAATCGAAGGAAAAGCTTGGTAGTTCACTCATTTCCCTATTTCTCTCATCAGGACGATCGAGCGTGATGTAGTTAAGTTGAAGCCCACAAAGAAAGTTTGACCACTACAATGGCTATGTTGAATGAATTATTTTCAATGTTTTTGTGTGGAATCGATTTCACCTCTGTATTTACTCGCGTGCCACAAAATCTCACCCTGAGCACTGTGTTTGTATCTCTAAATTCAAATATTTTCACCGATTTTCAAAGTAAGAATATACTATTTTCACAAACCTTCTCTGCCGATACAATGCTCAAATTCACTCCTTCGCAGTGTGCATTCAAGCAAATACAAGATAAATATAAAATCTTATGCAAGCGAAGAATAGAATATTGTTGTACGAGCAGATGCAAGAGTATCTCTGAGAAATAGGGTATGAATCTTTTGAGCTTGGATTCATAGCTTTTATCGAATTTTTTGCCTACACTATTCTCAATATTTGCATGCGATTCACTGGTAGAATATGCTGGTGGTTACAGTAATTTCAAAAGTTTTGCCTGGTTCGTCGACTATTTTCTTGACACTGTTTCTATGGAATTCTTTTTGGGGAAATTGAAACAAGTGACACGATCATTTTTTATCCGACGCAAATTCGCAGAAATTGTTCTTGGACGCAACTACTCTCTTTGACATTATCTTGATTTTTTGAGGCTGTATAATACCAGTCTAAATCTGGAAAAATATGCGATAGTATTGGTCTGGAAATCCCTTGGCTTTTCATGTTGAAAGATCTCGATTCATCACGAATCTGTTTAAGAACATGAAAGAATGTCAAATTCGTAGTAATTTAATCGCGGTTGCATCTGGAGATCACCGATCTTATTTGTTATGGGTTCCACGCCTCAGTTGAGTAATCTGTGAAATTTTTTGACAAAAGTTGACCTAATCTAGATTACAGACTTTTGTCAAAAATTTTCATAAGTATCCCTACAAAGGCACGCCTCAGAGCTTCAAATATTCTGTGCTTTATTGGACGTACTTGGAACATGAGAAATGGTCAAATAACCACTACTTCGTCTACACACATCAAAATCTCAGTTACCCTTTGTTACTTATCTGTCAGGAAATCACCGTCGACTTCCATCGAATAATTCAGTCAGTCTTGACAACGTGTGCGGAATCGTATATCCAATTAGCAGCTGTTCTGAAGCCCCATTGAATAATTCCACTGAGAATTAAATGCGTCAGATGCGCGTATTGACATGCCGTGTAGGAAGAAAAAAGAAAAATAGAGAAATAGAGAAACCAAGAGGACTTTCTTTTTTCCTCTTTGAAGCTGAAGGGTAGATTTTGTAATGACGGGCGTCGTATCGTCAATAGTCGGTTTTTGCGCTCGTAACGTTCAGTAACGAGGAAAGGTGGCTCTCTTTAGCACGCTTTAAACTTTGAGGCAGAGAGCTCGTTGAGCCGGATAAAACTTTCAAGAGCTACCAGATAGCTTGTACAGTGAAAGAATTAGGATCATGCTTCATACGCCTGAGTTAGCTCACAGAATATCTCGAGTACAAGGTTTGATATTCGCCAATAAAAGCAGTGACAAGTATTGAATTTGGACTGGACTCGATATCAAAATATTCGCCATCTTTATCGGTGAATTTAAAACGGAATCATGCAGAATGTTGGACTGTCTTCTACCAATAAGACTCGTCTCTTGCTTTCAGTGATCCATCGTGATTTTCTAAGATCTCTTGATACATGAATAGTATATTTCCTTACTAAGCGCGGTAACCCATTTCGGGCACTAGGACAGTTTGTCTGTCTCGCTTCGCTCAACAGACATGTCCTCCAGTGCCCAAAATGGGCTTGCAAGCGAGGTGCGGATATATTTTTTCATTACGAGAACCCTAAAATCCTGTTTAAACACGGCATTTTTAGGTTAGAGTAATGAAAAATGCATTTCCACGACGAGGGCTGAAAATTGCGTTTTCAGCCCTCGTCGCAGAAATTCCGCGATTGTGGCACTCGGGTACATAATCTACTATTACTTTGCTGTAAAAATTTTCCGCAAAGCTCAAACAAACTGGTTGAAAATACAATCAGGTGGTTGAGTGATTATAAATACAGGATTCATGAGATTAATAGGTAGTGGATTCCAAGTAACATTATTTGGTCAAAAGAAAGAGTTTTATCATAGTTCTTTGAAAACAAATAGAAATAAGAATGGTGGCAAAGCTGAAAGCCTATTCGGCCAAAATTCCAGGTCAAGCAAAGTTTATCCTATCGGGATGGGTGACCGCTCATCTCGCATTTGCCTGGTTCCTAATCCTAGCCAAGGTAAACTATGCAAACTAGAACTAGTCACTAATCGGTATATGACGCAGGAAAGGCTCTCAGCGACGCCACCGACGTTCATTTCATTTGTTTGTGAAGAACTTTGACGGGACTCGTTTTTTTTGACCTCATATTGTCGCCTTGCAAATTGATGTCATGGGCCCCGTTTTCGCACCCATAATTGGAAAAGTGGTCTGACTTATCAGGGTTTCATATCACGTGAGCGTGAATATGGAGAAATCCATGAATAGCAATATGAAACTATAGATTCTGTAGAACCGTAGAAAAGTCCAAGATCAATCCCCGAATCCCATGTTAAGTATCTTTGGCGGGATCCCCGGGACATGACTCAGAATTCGATAGATTTGTTGAAAGTGACGTGCGCATCGCACTCATATCTTCAATAAATACTTGCGTCTTGATTCAACCTCAGGCCGAAAGGATGCGTGAGAAAAGGATTCCAAAAACAACATCATAAATTCAATAAGGAAAAGACAAACGGCTAATTGTAAACTCATAAAATTCGGTACATCCACAGATCCGCAGATCCACAGATCCTCAGATCCGTAGATCCACAGATCCTCGGATCCGCAGATCCACCGATCCGCAGATCCACGGATCAATCAGATCTGCAGGTCCACAGATCCACATATCTTCAGATCTGCAGATATTGCCGACCCGCGCCTATATAAAGCCGAGCCCTCCTGGCTCAGCAGGCTCAGTTTTGCTCAAGCTATCACGAAGACCAGGCCTCCAGGGGCATTTGTTCACGTAAAATCGCTTACCAAAAGCCGCGCCACCAAGTCCGTCGGCCCTTCGACCCGACGACCTACGGCCCTACGTCATCCGGCCACCGCGATGGCCGCGATCCACTCAGCGCGCTCTTAATCAGTATAACCCCAGCATGGACGAATATTGGGTTCCGTGAAAATTCCAGGAAGTATAGGTCAGAGGCTTGAACAAAACAATAATAATCATCTGCGCAAAAGCAAAAACTTTCTTGCGCGCGCTCTGAGCATTTTACTTCGATCGCGGCCCTGGTTGGAATTTTGACTAGTTTTGATTCATAACTTGTATCCTCTCTTTTCTCAACGCAAACCGTGACCACCACACTAAAGGCGCCGAACCAGACTGATATGACTCAATATCAGATTTTGAAAAAAAATCCAACTGGACCAGCTAAATCAAGCTGGTCATGCGGTGCCCGTTTTTGTTGCTGACAATCTTTCGGGCAACATTTTTTGCGTCATACAACTTGGGGCTTATTCTAAATAATGTGGTTGAAATTGGTTGTGGAAGCTAATCGTGGATGAATAGTAAATTATTGCCTTGGGCGCGTAAGGCCATCAGTTCGGGCGCTATAGGGCAGTTTCTTTCCCGAGCGAAGCGAGGAAAATAAGTACCCCGCACCCGGAATGAGCCTGCAAGCATAGGATGATTATGAATCATCATCGTGAGAAGCTCGATATTGTGTTTGAAAGCGTTAATGTTAGATTAGATTAATGAAAAACAGCTTCCGTAAAACGAATTCGACTTTTGGAAAATCGGAAGTCGAACTGCACTGTTTTTGTCCGAATTGTTCCTGAATAGAAGACACCGGAATTATTATTCTTCGATACAGAGGCTGGCAGAGTGATTTTTTTATTTCGAGCGACTATTTCTGCTCGGGACGAAGGCGAGGGTCGATAACAGTTCTGAGACATGCAGTGAAAACCATCCAACTCGAGTGTCAAAAATTATTGACAAAAATCATTGGAGGTAGAATCGCGTTTTCTAAAATAATTGATTATAATTTTTTGTATCATTCTTCATAATTTTCAAGGAAAGCCATCTCACTCTCACGCTATTCGATGCATCTCTTATCATGAATCGATTAAGTATTGATAGCTTTGTGAGTGCAAAATCCGATCAAACTCCAACTACACTATGAAACGTCGGCATTCCAGTCTTTCGAGAGTCTTCGCAAATCTAAAATTGATCGTTACCAAGATTTCCCTGGACTTCGTTAAAACTTTCCTTCACTACTCTCAAAATTGAGAAAACTTTCTATCCATTCCCAAGAAAACGTGAAACTGGACGATTTGATCATGTTTGAAGATTATACAGTTGAAAATTTTTTATGGTATGTGATAAGAACCGTAAAACTTGTCCCGTATGTTACTCAAAGTTTTTTTAACGGGTACTTGCGAATTTTCCTCTCATTCGTCGCCTCAAGCCTAACGAGGAAAAACAAAGATGAAGTAGACGAATAAGAAGACAAGAAAAGAGGATTCACCTCACAATATGTCGACCGCATCTCTGGCGCTACGTAATCTGCACCCACGCACGTGTTTCACAGTCTTTGCGTGCTTTAAAGCCAAAGTAAGCTTCCACACAGTCCAAATGAATAAAGTCTCATGCAGAGCTTCGAAGCCTTTCTCGCGACTGCTTGCATTTATCTCACGGATGCAACTTTTTGATGCATGTACATGGGAAAAGTCGGCAAAAAGGGTGCGAAAAACAATGCAAAACCAAGCCAAAGCTTTTATTCCCGTACGATAATATTATAATGAGGGTAAGAAAAACTTTGCGAAACTTGTACCGTGAGATGTAATATCCAATGCGAATGCAAAGATTGTACTGGATTTTGAACATAGAGCATCTCTAGAGATTTTTTTTCTTTTTTTGGGTCAAGAACGATCTTATTCCTTTTTGGGATTGCGGAGTGTAGTATTAAGTATATTTACGAGTCGTCGTTTTTTTTCTTCTCCTTTCGAGTGAGTGCGCAATGTGAGCATTCGCGCGGCTTTTCACAAAAAGGTATTCGTCTCTCTAATGAGCGGATAGAGTATCTCTTCGCTTCTGGTGCGGATCATTAGTTATATGGCTGCATCAGCTGCATAGCTTCGTCATCGTCGTCGTCGTTGTCGGCATTCGACTCTTTGATGCTCGATTTCTTGTCCCCTGGAGGTTCACAAGACATCTATATATTCTTTTGATCGATATTCGGCTCATCGCCAGCCGATGAAAAACGAATGACTATCTTATATATGTATATGTATATACATTTTCTGATGCCAATTCTGGTTTGACACCGTATGAGAACGTCGACGGAATAAAGTGAACTCATTCATTTCCCCCTTGAGAGGTCGAGAAATTCGATAAGAATGGAGTTCTATCTCTTGTACGAGTGTATGCGCGTGATGGTCGAGTGGAAAGCAATCGGGAAAATTCGCAGAAGATAATATCTTAGATGTTGCTGATCTCGATATGGAAGAATATTCGAGTTGATGTATTTTTATATAGTATCTCGTAGTAGGTATCTGTTATGGGTGATGGCGTGAGACACAGAAATGCCGGTTTTTGCGATATGATCGAGGCGATTGACGATGTAAGCGTGTGAAAAATCTGCGAAATATTCGATGTGTGCTTGGATTCCCGGATAATTTATTCCGCCAAAAAGTTTTAGGGGGGTTGCATGAAAATTTTTAGTACTTCCATTGTAGGTCAATTGATTTTTATTTTCGTGGTGTGAGGGTAAGGAAAATCGCCAGCCACAGTAGCTAATTGGCCAATTTGATCAATAAAATTTGTGCGTCCAGCGTAGACTCTTTCTTGTATGCATCTAGCGTGACTATTTCAAAAATTATGAGAAAATTTTGTTCCGAATGTAGTAATTTTACTGACCAGAGCGCTGCAAGAATACGAATTAGTTTATATCAAAACTACTATCGTGTCTTGAAAGTTTTAAGGAATCTCGCGGATGTCGGGGTGATTCCGGCCACTCTGTTTTTTTTCCAATTTTGAAGAAAGCAAATCAGTGAATTTGAATTTGATTTCAAAAGCAACGTCAAGACGCATTTAACGACTATCATTCGGATATAAATAAGTTTTGTCGGAAAATTGTATCGAGAATTTGATCAGAAGCTCCAAAGTGTTGGGTCACCCCAAGGTATATTTAGAAAAAGTTTGAAACTTCAAATACGAGAATTGATTCTTGATCCATCATCTCAATTTTCGGTCAACAGTTAACCATATGATTATACGGTTGACTGTAATCGTGTACGTGGTCCATATACCCGTATAATCAATTTTTACTGTGGTGCACGATAAAATCGAATAATCCGGTTGGAGTAATCGATTAATCGATTAATGAGAACCTTAAGTGATCAGCTAAGCGTGAGTTGCTTTGTCTACGAATAGCCATATTGACCTACGATTATAGGACAGAATTTCTTTTAATCTGTCCACTGTTCTCAAGAGCGACGAGGAAAATAATCAAGGAAAGTCGGCATCATTCCTTCAAATTCGATGAAAAACAATCCAACGAGCTATAAACGATGATCACAAGAATTTGTCCTACTTCAATCTACAGCTCGTTTAACTGAGTGTGAAAATTGTCCGACTAATTTGTAAACTTCATACGGAGAAAACAGTTCCAGAATCTAACACGCAAAATCAATTTAAAAAAAAGAACTTTACCTCGAAGTTTACCACATGGAAGTTGGGTAACTCATGTTTGCGTTCGCCACATGTTCTCAACATCTTTCTATAAACTCCATCTCTCACTTCAAATCAACTCACACACTCACACACACACACACACACACACACACACACACACACACACACACAGACTAAAGGCGATCGAAAATTATCGTCTAAGGCCATACTCATTAATCGTCCAATCTATTACGGTCTTCGTCGCGCGAGTTCGTTTTCAGTCAACAAATGTACACGCTTCCTTCTAATATTTTTATCAATTCGTTTGTACATCGCGATTTCATCGTCGCAAATCGACTCAATGAGCTCGTCTAATGTTAGTTGAGTGCAAGATCTAAACAATTTCAACTGTTATTTCGATTAAAAGCGTGGGAAAGCTTTTCCTTCTTCTTTTTCCTTCTCTTTCATAGATGAAATGCACGAGCTGAGCTGCTGAGTGCAAAATTTCAATTTAATCGAATGTTCAATTAATATATGACATATCCTGCTATACAGCAGACGACAACTCAAAGAGATAGAGAAAACTTGTCAACTTCGTAATAGAAATTGCCGCGTTTGCTCACAGAAAGTTTTGCAATTCTATTTCCGCTATTTCGAGGCTTTGCGCAAATTAATTCGAGATGATCTACGAATGAAATTTCCTAGTGCATGTGTTTGTGATTAAAATTCACATCTTGATCTGACTCGGCTCTCGTATGCTGAATTGTCAGTTGCTGACTTGCATCGGTGTTGAAGTTTTAGGATAGTTTAATGAATAGAATGGGTAGATTGATGTGTTGGGTATAGAACAATATAAATAGTTTGTAATGGAACTTTGACATGCATATTCTGGAATTGTATCCCATTTTGAGATCATTTTAAAGTTTGAACTATCATTTTTGAGATCATCTTCCAATCACGGTGAAATTAATTATCCAAGATAATACTTGGAATACTTCGAATATATACCAGCTCACTTCCATCAATACCTAATTTCCTGATAAAATTATCATCGTATTGATTAATACAGAAAAAACTCCAACAGCCGAGAATTTTTTACCCGCCATGAAATTTCATGTCAAGCACGTAATAATCTCATTCGAGCTTTCAGCTCATCTCCATTTTCCAAACAGCTTCCACGCCGAGGGGATTTCATAGCCACCTCCACATACTGTCGAAAATGAGCTGGCAAAAATAACAATCTTTTTCCTCGGTATTATGTGGGAGATGATGTCTATATGTAAGCTCATCTGCACATAAGTATGATGGCACATACTTTTTGCTTTCACAGCTCGTAATAATAACGGTTTTGCAGCGATTCTTTCGTTGCACCAGTCGTGCTTGAATAGCCGGGAATATGGATGTGTCTAATGGTTTGAAACATGGTTTTACCAGCTTTTTCTACTCTATACTCGGAATGAAGCTCCGACGAAAAAATATGGAATCATTAACAGACGGAAACTGCGAGTCAAGCTTAATAACTGGTACTCGGTTATTGGAGTAAAAATATTTTCGAATAACGCTGAGGCTGATTTTATCTGTAGAATTACAAAACCAATCGTTCTTGGTGAATTTCAATTCCTGTACTTTTTTGGTATTACTACTAATTTGACGAATATTCAGTTGATGTGAGGATACCAGATATTTCAATTTTTTTAAGTCTCTTCCAAATCGATTTTTCCCTCAAGAAATTCAAGGTTCGTTTGGTTGGCAGGTGTACTAAACGCATTAGCTAAATCTTATTCTTCATCATATACTATGAAAAAATTGGTTGACTTCCCTTCATATTGGCAATCACTGGTTGCCTTCCAAATCCAACCACTGATTGACATTTTCCCTACAGCAAATAAGTATGGGGATGAATACCGGACGTACCGCCGGACTCATGGGATTGATAAAAGGTGGTCCCCGGGTGGCATTTGTGGGTCAAAAAACAAGTTTTTTTGAATAAATAGAGATAAACCACGGTGACATCTACACGAGCTCTTTCGGAAACAAATCCAGGTTAAGCAACGTTTTCGCGATTCAATATCCGGATTGGTGACCGTCCGTCTCATTTTGCGAAGCCTTTAACTTGTTTGGGATGAAGCACCAGGTAAACGCAAGATAGGTGGTCACCAATCTAGATACTCAATTACGAAAACGTTGCTCAACCTACGTTCTGTTTCGGCCGACGCTGATTTTTTTCTATTTGTTCAGGAAAAGACATGGAGAAACTCGTTTTTCTGACCCAAAAATGTCGTACGGTCACCATCATTGACCAATCTCATGGGCTTCATATAATACCCATAATGAAAGAAATGGGCGAATTTTTTGCCCGAGCTAAGCATGGCAGCCCGAGTCGAGCGGTCACCAATCTGGATACTGTATCGCGAGAACGTTGCTTAAAAACTTGTTTTCCTGGCCCAAAAATGTTACCCGGGGACCACCATCTACCAATCTCCATGGGTCGGGTACGTCCCGTATTCATCCCATATCTTCATTGTGGTACAAAAGTCAACCAGTAGTTAAATTTGGTAAACAACCAGTGGTTACCACTTAGAGACAACCAATTGGTGGATTTTCTGTCCCAACTCATGACTGTGAGAAAAGTGCAACCTATTGGTTGCAGTTCCCTTACAAATTTTCGATAGTATATGTTATTAGGTATTATCTACTTATTGTCTATTGGTTGCAGTTCCCTTACAAATTTAGATTCAATCAGTACAAAATTGGATTCTTCCTGATTCATATTGGCTCAAAAAATTCTTCCTGGCAATTCTTTTTCGTTGGTTTTGTTTGCTAAGGGCATGAATCATAAGTCACAAAACAGCTCACTTTCACATGGTTGCAGCGTTTGAAGTGTGAGGGTTCAAATCACGACTAACTGAAAATTTTCAAAAATTTCCTTCACAGTGAACGCGTCCATGTAACAAGATTTTAAAGATAAAATTGTTAACCTATGACTTAGACTGTCCCAAAATGAATGACTTTTCTGCCAATCCCTTTTAGACTGCATTTTTAATTTCATTAGTGAAATTGCGAAGTACATTTTTATCAAGATTCTCCTTTCTCGGAAAAGAATTGTATCTAAAGTGATTGGAAATATACTCTAATTTGGAACAGGAGATTTTATCGACTGCATTCGTGACCGACTTCGATTTAGCTCGTCTTTTTTAGAAATAATACACTTGGACACCAAATTAATCCACGAGATAGCTGTGTGCTGACAGCAGCTACAAAAACAGTGTATAGAAGCATAAGCGAGGTCGTGCGAAGGCCTTGTGCCAATATGACACTCCGGGGATGCATTTGCGCGCATAAAAAAGTCTGTATTCGCAAAGGAATAGTCTTCATGTAGTTCCTAATTTGGTACATACAATCGAACCATAAGAATATGGTGGCTCTTCATTACTGATGCAGTTACAAGCTACACTAGAATGAGTTTATCGAAGTTTCTGAAAAAAATCAAGGTAACTTTTTGAAGGCTGTCAAATAAGAATGTCATTAATATAGGTCTAAAATATCTCATGGCCATTTGTATAGAAGTATCGTCTCGAGTATCGTGTTACTATAATGTAGTATAGTAGCATAGCCGTTTGAAATTGACTATATAGTCTATTTGATGGTATATTTTTAGGTAAATAAGACGGGAATCGGAATTGTAGTAAGAATCAATATTCCAAGGATCAAGATAATCATATCCCATACTCGCTCAAATTCAATGATATCGAAAATACGTGCTTGCTTTCGTTGAGAGGCTGAGAGCCAATGATTATAATATCGGGCGGGTGGAATACATTGCTAAAAACAGTTTGAAGGCAGTTGACGTGTACTGATCCGCTTCTCTCCAGAATCTGAGAGCAAAACAACAGGCGGCCAACCTTGAACTGGATAGATGAAAATTCAAGGGACTTGGAGTGCACCCAACACAAAGTAACTTTTTTTCTTCAACCACGTCAACTCTCAAAAAGCTTTCCCAACCTAGAAAAAAAAAAAAAAAAAAAAATTACCAACAGTCAAGCCCTTGACTGGCTTTCAGTTCACTTAACCACAATCAAGACTTCATTCAGCCAAAAGAACCCTGTAAATTGTATGAGAATCGGAGGAAAATGTGAATGAAAATGTGCCTATATTATAGGTTAGGAGGTGCCTGCGATCAAGGTATTTACATTTTCCTCCGGTCCATGTGTGATTTGGGCAGAGTGACGGATTGGAAAATACGTTTAGGCAACAACAAAGTTTTGACAATTCGTCTCAAAGTTCGAATTATCAAGATTTCTGTGTGAGATGTGTTTACTCTGTCCTCCAAGATCAAAACTATTGCGTTAGTATCAGTCATGGATCCACAGTTGTGTTAGATCTAAATCTTGTAACTCTTATGATTCTAATTCATCAGAATGTATGCAGTACTTTCGTATGATCGTCCGAAAATTTACACTTGAATATAAGAAATCGATCCCCGATAATGCTGTTAGTGAAGTAATCTAATTGTGCATCGAATTGATTCTTACATAGCAGATGAGAATATCAGTGGCCTATATGAAATAATCAGTTTTTTGGGATCAGTTGTCCGAAATCCGTTGTGTTTCCAATACCAATCATATGAAACATAAACATAGTCCATGAATAGTATTAGATTCAAACAGAAACCAGTTGATCATGTTTGAAGATTTCAGTCCCAATAAAGTCAATCCACCACTCGTCACATCAATATTTAATTGTTAATTACGAGCTAATGTTACGCTAACCTAAATTCTACACTGGAATTTTATGAATATTTCATTTCCAACCATAAATAATTGTTCAAATATCCTCTCGTCCAAATAGAGATGGGTGATGTGGAAATCGCTCGTTACTTTACATCAGAGAATTGTTCGAGAGACGATAAATCCTAATTCATCCTCCAAATATTGAGATAGTTCTTTGACAGATTGCTGATTGAGTACGTCATGAAACATCTATACATATCCTGATGACATTGCTTAATCCCCGAATGGAGCATCAGGAATGTCCATATTTGAGTTATCTGAATGTTGTTATTCATCAGTTGATGGAAAGTATGGTTCAAAAATTAGTTGTTGATCGGCGGAATAGTTTTGACTTTTGTAATGGATGGTCCCGAAGCATTGTCAAACATTGAATCTTTGAGGAGCAAAGACTGAGCATAAGATTCAAGAGTCGGATAAATTTCCAGCAATGTGAGGTAAAATTGAAAGCCTAATATCAATCGATTCATTCAATCATGTTTCATGCGCGATTTTGGAACTCCTTTCCATCTTCCTCAGTAAAACTATCGGATCGTTCCAATTCTCAGTCTCAAATGCATCAGCGTGTCGGATCAATAATTGCAGCCAAGTCAGATCCTGAATCAAGTCGAGATGTCTCAATTCATTTCAACTTTTCCCAAGTTTCTCCTTCCTTCTGCCTCGTTTGACTTTCTCAACTTCTTGCGAGTCCTTCATTCCAACCAGGAGGACACTAGTCCTAAGAATTGAGTGGGGCATGGAACTTATCCCTCCAAGTTGTGCGATACTAATGAAAATATGTAAAAAGCAAGAAGAAGTTCAAATTAGCCTCAATAGATCATCTCGAATTCTTCTTTTGTGTCTCACTATTTTTACAATTTTTTTCAGCAAGAGCTTGCAATCTACTCTTCCCTCAGCTTGTAAGTTTTCATGAGAATTTATCGAGATTCGTTATGTAGATTCATGATGTACGTATTGGTGTATACTTTGATCGAAATCATTCCAAGATTTATTGCCGTGATAAATTTGAAGAATACACTTCCATTTGTTACCTGAATTCACTACATATCACAGCATGTATTTTTATCTGAATTTTTAACTTCATTTTTCATTAAATGTGATCCAGCAAATATCAGAGAGTATACCGGGATTTGTAAACTGTCTTCGCGATTGTGCGATGACATGGAGATACGAGAACAAAGTATCTGAACAAATCTGTCGGTAATAAAATTTTTTGGAAAGTATCCGTTTTATTAAAAACCGAGACCTTTTTTCAAATATTTTAAATCATCTGTGGATGCTTACGATAATCTGCCAACGTTCCTTGATTTTTGCATTAAGAATCTCGTAATCACGATTTTTTTTCATTCATCAAATGTGTAAAACTCATGAATGTTGGAATATTGCCTCAGATGCATACTCTACACAGCACTTTATAAATTTTCAAATAGTTGCTCATGGTATTCGATAGTGAGATTGTGAGACTACTTGTCAACCCGGGATTTTGTTGACTCGACAGTATATGTTACTCACGAAGTGAGGCGGAATATTCTGCTTTTTGCTTTCTCTAAAGAGAAAGCTTTGTTTTCGACACAGCGAATTTTTGATCAATTTTTCCATTCAACCCAATATTTTATTCAACATAATTCATCTTATCAAAAAAGTGCTTTAACCATCTTATTCCTCTCGCCAAAATCTAACGATTGTAAGTAACACTTTTCCCCTTAGAATCCTCAAAAACCCCCCAGTGACTCATCTCTCCGACCTTTTGTCTGTGTCTGTGTGTGTGTGTGTATGTATGTTGTTTTTTTTGCGCCACGCTTTCTCTTCTACACTCCACTCTATCGATTTTTGCTTTTCTACAAGTTCTAGAGAATGTCTCAGAGATGAGACCAGTGATTTGCCTGGTCTCCTCTCCAAATCGAATTTAATTTAAACGATTTTTTAGGCAAAATCGCTGAAATTGTGTACTTTCATACTAAAATATCTCTTTCTAACTTTACCTTACCCCAATTTTGATTACCTAGACTACGGTTTTTTTGGCTCAATCTATCTTTTGGTTAATACCGAAATTCCATTCAAACTCCATCAACGTGAATTTTTATAAAAAAACCAAAATTTCCAACAAAAACAGCAATTTGAGCATGTTTAGACCTATTCTATCGAAATTCTGTTTTAACCAAATCACTCGTTTTGCTAAAAAAACCTCACTTTAGGTAGCCCAAATCCCCATAACTATTTTCCTCAAAAAAATAACTCAAAATATACAAAAATATTTTTTTCAATATTCATACTTTCCTCATATCTCTCCTCTAAACTACTTTATTCAAATTTTACTCAACTAAGTTGATACTTTTTCATCGTTCTAAATCGATTGGTTGATACCGAATTTTCTCAAAATCCGTTTTAATACATTCAAAATCCGATTTATTCCCGAAAAATCCAAATTTTTTCAAAATACTCCCATTCAACCCAATATTTCCTTCAACATAATTCATCTTATCAAAAAAGTGCTTTAACCATCTTATTCCTCTCGCAAAAATCTAACGATTGTAAGTAACACTTTTCCCCTTAGAATCCTCAAAAACCCCCCAGTGACTCATCTCTCCGTCCCTCTGTCTGTGTCTGTGTGTGTGTGTGTGTATGTGTGTTGTTTTTTTTGCGCCACGCTTTCCGAGACGCTTTCTCTTCTACACTCCACTTTATCGATTTTTGCTTTTCTACAAGTTGTAGAGAATCACTCAGAGATGAGACCAGTGATTTGTCTGGTCTCCTCTCCAAATCGAATCTGATTTAAACGTTTTTTGAGGTAAAATCGCTGAAATTGTGTACTTTCATACTAAAATATCTCTTTCTAACTTCACCTTACCCCAATTTTGATTACCTAGGCTATGGTTTTTTTGGCTCAATCTATCTTTTGGTTAATACCGAAATTCCATTCAAACTCCATCAACGTGAATTTTTATAAAAAAACCAAAATTTCCAACAAAAACAGCAATTTGAGCATGTTTAGACCTATTCTATCGAAATTCTGTTTTAACCAAATCACTCGTTTTGCAAAAAAAACCTCACTTTAGGTAGCCCAAATCCCCATAACTATTTTCCTCAAAAAAATAACTCAAAATATACAAAAATATTTTTTTCAATATTCATACTTTCCTCATATCTCTCCTCTAAATTACTTTATTCAAATTTTACTCAACTAAGTTGATACTTTTTCATCGTTCTAAATCGATTGGTTGATACCGAATTTTCTCAAAATCCGTTTTAATACATTCAAAATCCGATTTATTCCCGAAAAATCCAAATTTTTCCAAAATACTCCATTTTTATAATCCTTACACCAACTATATTAAAATTTCATCTTAATTCCCCTAAAAGTGAATCTCGTAATGATAACCCAAAATATTAGAAGAAAATTGCAGCTAAAATTCACTTTATCCTCATATCTCCCTCTACAACTAATCTATCCACCTTTTAATGGACTAGAGAGATACTTTTCCCTCATTCTACATCGATTGGTTGGATCCAATCATTGGATTGTGAGTGTTATATAAAATGAAATTAAATTAAATTAAAAAATATAACTATTTTGTAGGAATCCCAATCATCATTTTGGAATTTGATCAGTTTCGCAAATTTCTCATTAGTTTCAGTGAACCTCTTAAACTATTTCGCTAAGAGAAAGCATTCTGCTAATCTCATTTAGCAGCGTATTTCCTGTAATTTTTATGAAAATGCTTCCGAACCCTTGGCATTATTTTTAGTATCAATATTTTAGAGTCTAGCAAGTAACGTCGAGTATCGCGATTATTCTTTGGATGAATTTTATCGTAAAAGAAAGCTTTCTCTCAAGAATTTTTTTCTTTCGGGATCTGAAAAAATGTGGTCTATGAAAAAAACCATAGACCGCATTCAACTTTGAAGAAAACGATGAGATATTCATACAGAAAAATGAAGGCACTAGTAAATGTCACTTCTGCATTTGAATAAAATAGTTGAACGAGGTCGGTCATATATTATTTGATAGCATTTGACTCCAGCTATCTCTTCGAAACTGACAATTTATCAGATTTGATGACTATCTTTATGCATCATTTTGAAGAGCCAACACCTTAACATTTATGAATTTGTAAGACCAGGGCGATGCAAAACTTTGATGTTACGATTCAACTATAGTATCCCATTTTCTTATGTCCTCTAACTTCCATATATCATCGTACCTTTTTCTCATCTCTGCCAGTAAAAAACATACGCTGCTAAATGAGATTAGCAGAATGCTTCCTCTTAGCGAAATAGTTTAAGAGGTTCACTGAACCTAATGAGAAATTTGCAAAACTGATCAAATTCCAAAATGATGATTGGGATTCCTACGGAATAATTTTATTTTTTAATCTAATTTAATTGCATTTCATATCACACTCACAATCCAATGATTGGATCCAACCAATCGATGTAGAATGAGGGAAAAGTATCTCTCTAGTCCATTAAAAGGTGGATAGATTAGTTGTAGAGGGAGATATGAGGATAAAATGAATTTTAGCTGCCATTTTCCTCTAATATTTTGGGTTATTATTACGAGATTCACTTTTAGGGGAATTAAGATGACCTAAACTGGGGTTTTTGATGGAAGATATGTAGTCTGGTTGAGGGAAAATTTTGATACAGTTGTTGAGAAGATCATAAAAATGGAGTTTTTAAAAAAAATTTGGATTTTTCGGGAATAAATTGGATTTTGAATGTATTTAAAAGGATTTTGAAAAATTCGGTATCAACTAATCGATTTAGAACGATGAAAAAGTATAAACTTAGTTGAGTAAAATTTGTATATATTAGTTTAGGGGCTGGGTAATAGCGGAAAATGAATTTTAGATGCGATTTCCTTCTGATATTTTGAGTTATTATAAGAAGATTGCCTTTTAGGGGAATTCAGATGACCTAAACTAGGGTTTTCCATGGAATATATGTAGTATGGTTGAGGGCAAATTTTAATATAGTTGGTGTAAGGATTATAAAAATGGAGTATTCTGAAAAAATTTGGATTTTTCGGGGGTAAAACGGATTTTGAATGTATTAAAACGGATTTTGAGAAAATTCGGTATCAACCAATCGATTTAGAACGATGAAAAAGTATCGACTTAGTTGAGTAAAATTTGAATAAAGTAATTCAGAGGAGAGATATGAGGAAAGTATGAATATTGAAAAAAATATTTTTGTATATTTTGAGATATTTTTTTGAGGAAAATAGTTATCGGGATTTGGGCTACCTAAAGTGAGGTTTTTTTTAGCAAAACGTGTAATTTGGTTAAAACAGAATTTCGATAGAATAGGTCTAAACATGCTCAAATTGCTGTTTTTGTTGGAAATTTTGGTTTTTTTATAAAAATTCACGTTGATGGAGTTTGAATGGAATTTCGGTATTAACCAAAAGATAGATTGAGCCAAAAAAAACCATAGCCTAGGTAATCAAAATTGGGGTAAGGTGAAGTTAGAAAGAGATATTTTAGTATGAAAGTACACAATTTCAGCGATTTTACCTCAAAAAACGTTTAAATCAGATTCGATTTGGAGAGGAGACCAGACAAATCACTGGTCTCATCTCTGAGTGATTCTCTACAACTTGTAGAAAAGCAAAAATCGATGAAGTGGAGTGTAGAAGAGAAAGCGTGGCGCAAAAAAAAAAAACAACACACATACACACACACAGACACAGACAAAGGGCCGGAGAGATGAGTCACTGGGGGGTTTTTGAGGGTTATAAGGGGAAAAGTGTTACTTACAATCGTTAGATTTTGGCGAGAGGAATAAGATGGTTAAAGCACTTTTTTGATAAGATGAATTATGTTGAAGAAAATATTGGGTTGAATGGGAGTATTTTGAAAAAATTTGGATTTTTCGGGAATAAATGGGATTTTGAATGTATTAAAACGGATTTCGAGAAAATTCGGTATCAACCAATCGATTTAGAACGATGAGAAAGTATCAACTTGGTTGAGTAAAATTTGAATAAAGTAGTTTAGAGGAGAGATATGAGGAAAGTATGAATATTGAAAAAAATATTTTTGTATATTTTGGGTTATTTTTTTGAGGAAAATAGTTACACTGAGAGCCATGAATCGTACACCTGACTATATTTTGTTCGTTGTCTCAACGATTCCATATATCGTTCATGCGACGCTGAAAAATAGTCCTTCGAACGATCCGATTGTACCGCCGACTCACCGAGATAGTAATGGCTACTATCCGAAAGTTCAGTCAAGTACATGAGAAGTGGGGATGGCACTACGGATCGTCTGCTGTGGTATATCATCAGTCCCATTTGAATAACATGGAGAACGATTCACACCACATCTCACTTTATTTGATAAATTTGGAAATGAAAATGGAATTTGCTAGCATATTCCATCTTTGGAGAATGAAATCTGATGCAAAAAAGTACATTGTCCCTTCTATGGAAGCAAGATCATGACTTGATAGAATTAGCTTGTAGGTTATAGGTCCTGCGTAACCAGCCAAGTGACTTCGCATGGACTCAAGATTCTCTTTCCTGGGGATGTTTGTACCAATATGCATCAGTTGTGATTTTTATTTGATGGATAGAATTATTCTGTCATCCTTCTGAGCTATAAGAATGATAGTCCAGACAGTATTGACCTGTGACGAAGGAAATACAGCCCACACTTCATATGCTCTCTTTCGACTTGAGTGCTAGAAATATTCATAGATTGATCTGCTCATACTCAATATGACAGACCTTGAGCTGCTTGGTTCTCAATTAAGATAATCCGAATGCGTGTGGTTCTTGGGGTTACATTCGCATATCTTACTTGTAATAATTAATCAGTTTCATATAAACATTATCTACAACAAAGGAGAGGAGTTCAAATTCGATAATCTTGTCATTCCAAGTTATACATAAATTTTGTTCAGAGATTTTGGGAGCTCACTTTGTTGTATCTTGTTGACATTATCTCCAAGTGTCATCAAGATTCTTGTTTTTCATTCACACTAGGCTCATTTGATTTGTGTTGAATGATAACTCTTTCACTAAGTTCAACCCAAATCAAAGATAAAAATCTTGATGACGCTTGGAGATGTTGTCAAAAATATACTAAAGTGAACATTTAAAAATATCTGAATGAGGGCATGTGAAACTTTGAAAGAGCAAATTGAGATGGCGAAATTATTCAATTGCAATTTCTTCCCTTACATTGTCAGACAATTTTTTTCCTTAAAAATAATTATAACCAAGATATGCGAGTGCTACACCAAGAACCACAGGCTTCTGGGTTCTGTGTTCCATAAGAATCAAGCAGTTCAAGATCTGTCACATTCAGCGCTGGTCACATTCAGCAAATGCAGAAAAGTTTTCAGGTCTTGTGTCGAAGAATAACATACAAGGTGGGGCATGCATTTCCTCCGCCACAAACTAATGTCATGTAGACTATTGCTGCCATAGCTCAGAGACATGACAGAATATATTAATTTATGAATTAACAATCTCAACCGATGAACAGGAGGTAGAAACATCTTCAAGGAACAGAATTTTGAATTCATCCGAAGACACTTGGATGGTTACGCAGGAACTATAACCTTGAAATTTGGGGATTGGCTTGCAAACCAACAAGCCAATTCTTGTATTGGAAAGAATTATCTTCAGATTCTAGAAATTTCAGGGATGGAACCAAGCTACAAGCAGCTAAATTTTTTTAATTCAATTCTGATTCTTCCATATAGCAGCAACCTAAATTCTGCATGAAAAAATTTCTCATCAGGAATCATATATTCATATGGCCAAATATATTCCAGTCCCCGGCGACGCGAGATAGTAACCATTACTATCTCGAGAGTTTGGGATAGTGCAGCAGACTATACGTATCGTATGAGGTAGTGTGAGTATCTTCCAGCTTGGTCTTACGATATGGATAGTCACAGGTACTATCGCATCGTGCGGTGAAGTATTCACGGTTCTCAGTGTATGGGGATTTGGGCTACCTAAAGTGAGGTTTTTTTAACAAAACGAGTAATTTGGTTAAAACAGAATTTTGATAGAATAGGTCTAAACATGCTCAAATTGCTGTTTTTGTTGGAAATTTTGGTTTTTTTATAAAAATTCACGTTGATGGAGTTTGAATGGAATTTCGGTATTAACCAAAAGATAGATTGAGCCGAAAAAACCGTAGCCTAGGTAATCAAAATTGGGGTAAGGTAAAGTTAGAAAGAGATATTTTAGTATGAAAGTACACAATTTCAGCGATTTTACCTCAAAAAACGTTCAAATTAAATTCGATTTGGAGAGGAGACCAGGCAAATCACTGGTCTCATCTCTGAGACATTCTCTACAACTTGTAGAAAAGCAAAAATCGATAGAGTGGAGTGTAGAAGAGAAAGCGTGGCGCAAAAAAAACAACACACATACACACACACACAGACACAGACAAAGGGCCGGAGAGATGAGTCACTGGGGGGTTTTTGAGGATTCTAAGGGGAAAAGTGTTACTTACAATCGTTAGATTTTGGCGAGAGGAATAAGATGGTTAAAGCACTTTTTTGATAAGATGAATTATGTTGAAGAAAATATTGGGTTGAATGGAAAAATTGATCAAAAATTTGCTGTGTCGAAAACAAAGCTTTCTCTTTAGAGAAAGCAATAATCCCACAAATCTTGCTAGCGCATCTGGCAAAAGCCACGTGATTCCGCGGAAACCACTAGCCACTTTTTTTTTTCATTCATTCATCGCTTTTATTCTACTTCACCGTCTCCCCTCCCGACGAATACCCCGCCTTTTTCCACGAATTCCGGCGTTTTTTCCTGGAAAGTTTGAATACCGGATAAGTGTTGGTGTGTCCGTGTGAGCTATTTAGGCGGGTTTTTACCCTCTCTACGGTAAACTTTTGGGTAATTGACTGTGCACCGCGATTCCGCGTGGTCGCCCCGCCCCCTGCCGAACTTGTCAAAACCTGATGCATCGTCGCTCGCTGCAGTATTTAGCGATCGTTAGTAAGAAGAAATGCACATATCGTCATCTTTTCTATGAGCGCGGTGGCATCATTGATCTCCAATGTCGTTTCAAATCGTTTCGATCGCGGGCAGCACGTCGAACTCTTTCGCGGTCGGTTGTCACAAAACGTACACAAATTCGCGAATACCCTATGCAACACTCCAAGTTTTTTTTTCAACATTCCTAATCTGTGCAGTATTCGAAGATTAATTGTGTGATATCAGGCATAATTAGGTCGAAAACGATTGAAATCAAAGAAGAGATCGTATTCCCAGAGTATTTTTATCTCGAGCTTTATGGCTTTTATGCTTAATTATTTTAGTACATTATTTTAGTACAGTGGAACTTGTCAAGTTGGGCACCTCTATAAATTGGGCACCTGCCTAACTTGGGCACTTTTCCGTGGAACGCGCAAAATTACATCAGCTCTTATGGGGATTTTGTTCTATATTCAAAAGGCCTAGAGGTGGCGCAACAGATAGATCATATTCAAACGCACTGGATCATTATTAATGTTTATAATCAGTATTTATACAAAGTGACGTTCAAATAATATCTCAAAATATTAGTTAAGCTCATTTATTCCTGGATAACACCAAAAGTCCAATGATATTTCATGTGATGGCATGAGGGGAATCTGATTCCCTCACCTAACCTACAAATTGAAAAGTGGCTTTATGAATGTTCAAAAGCAAGAAGTAAAATCTGAAAGATATTGTTTTCTATGCCCTAATAAGGGCCCAATTGGAAAATTTGTTGAGTGCACAAAGTGTCATACGTCGTTTCACCCATCTTGTTCAGTTAGAGCAGGTAACGGCACAAGAGGATCTTTCATAAAGTGTTGTGGTGGATTTTTCTCTGATAAAAACATGGCAGATGATGAACTCAACTCGTCTACTGAAACTGTAATAGAAGATGACCAATCTGATAGTAGTGAGGATCTTGATCAAATTGAGGATAAAGACATGACTGTCCTTGAGTTGTATAAGCAGATGAGAAAATTCATCAATGACAAAGTCATCAAGATCAATTCTAATATCAACAACAAGACTCAGAATATCTCCAAGAAGATTGATGAAGCTGTTACAAGAATTACAAAGCTCGAAGGAGACCTTGAAGAAGTATCGTTAAGAGTATCATCCTTGGAACAAACTAAAGTTAACTTCCCTAACCAGCATGCTGAAAACATATATACTGAAATGAGAGAGAGATTGAATAGGGAAAGAAATGTTATTATATATAACATTCCTGAGAGTATGAAAGAGCAGGCTATAAGTAAACTCTTTACTAGAATGTTCACAAATGCTCCCTTCAAGATATCTCACCTTACTTTTGAAAGAATTGGAAGTGCCAAAGGTGATCAAGAGAAAAATAACCCAAGACCTATAAAAATTATGCTTGACTCTACTGAGGATGTAAAATGGGTGTTAGTGAATCAGAAGGACATATGTCCAGATAAAATTCGATGCAGTAATGACCGTACCCCTAAACAGCTACAATTCTTGGGTAATGTGATTGAACAATGTGAAGAACGTAAGAGCAAAGGTGAAAAGGTTAAAATAAAATACATAAAAGGTGTTCCTACTATCATTTCTGCTACTGATCAGGAGAAAAGAAATGGTAAACCTAACAAAAGTAAAAACAAACAGAATGATAAACATCTAACTAATCCGGGTAATGATGGATTTGGATCAAACTCACGTGGTGTTAAAAATCAGAGAATACTGAACAAAAAAAACTAACTTCCAAGCATCATTATGCTTGAAAAAAAAAAAAAAAAAAAAAAAAAAAAAAGTTGTTTTTATTATTTTTGTTCATCTCTTTGTTCATATATATACATATGTCTATCTATTATTCAATTTTGATTATTATTTTGTTATAAGGTGGTTTCAATGTGAACTATGTTGTCCACCTCATCATGAATACAAATTATTTGAGCTCTGTAAAGGTCCACTGGACCGTTTATCTCCAATAAAAATAAAAATATACTGGGCACTCTGTATGTTGGGCACCTGTCTAAGTTGGGCGCATTCTGGCCTTTCGTCGAACATAATAACATGAGGACTGTGTATTTTGGGCACTTACTTCGAAGCTCGAGATATGATACCGTATCCTCGTCCTAATCGTCTTGATTATGAGTTTACGAATAAGCGACAGAGTTTGATAAATAAGAAGTCGTGGTTATTGATTGATTATCAGCATCATTAATTGTCAACCGAGTCAATCATCCAAATAAATCATGATTTTACTGTAAGAACAGGGTCAATCAATATTGAAGAAATTGTAGCAAAGTTGGTAGCGTATCCACCGTCACACAATGAATCATCAATGATGGAAATCATAATGCATCCATGGATCAAAGATTTACAAAAAAATATCCAGTATGGAGCAGTCAAGAATCGGTAATCGCCTTGCTCATGAATGGAGTAATCGACATGTACCAAGTTTCCGATTTGAATTAAATGCATCTGTCTTCCTATTTCTTCATTACTGTATTGTCCGTGTATGTTCTTTGATAAAAGAGGATACTTTATGACTATTCCGAACTAATGTATTTACATGATCATCAGTGAATAACGTATTTCATCCAAGACATTCAAAATTTCATAGAAAATTGACCTCCTTGGATCGAAAAAATGGTTCTGAGTCCTAATTTCTGTATGCTGGGCACCTGTCTAAGTTGGGCAGATTTTTCCGAAACCGAGAGTGCCCAACTTAGACAAGTTTCACTGTACCAGTCAAAGCGATGTCTAAAACGCGTTTTTAACCAATTCATTATACGCTTTTATTCTACTTCACTTTGGCCATATTGTTTCATGCACAGGCATCCGGTACTCAACTAGTCAGCAGGCACGTCTCTCGCCGTAAGAGCAAGAGAGAGAAAGCCTTTTCATACACGCGGTTCCGGTACCGAGCTAGTCAGCGCGCGGATGAGCTTTTAGGTTAGATTTGCTCCCTGAAATTTTCGCGCCCGTAAGCTCCATCTCTTTTTTTTTACTCTCTCTCTCTCTCTCTCTCTCTCTCTCTCTCTCTCTCTCTTTTTTTTTTTTTTTTTAAGGTGGTTAGAGGGCAAAATCTGCCTCAGGATCCCTCGGATCCGTCCCCAGACACTAGACTGGTTCAGCTTACGCGGACTACGCATAGCCCACGCAGGCCATACCAGGCGGGACACGGGTTTGGGTGGGGCCCACCGAGAGGTGGGCCCGGCCGTGTAATATCCCTCTCCCCTCGATGTCCGATACCTAGGGCATCGGGCAATCAAGGAGGAGATCCACCTGCATCTACCATCTCATCCCGGAACCGCGTGAGCATTACTTCAGGATGAGCGGCATGTCTCGCGCTCGATTGCGAGCGTTCCTCTTCTCCATCTTCTCTCTTCGGCCACTTGTCGGCATCTTCTATCTTCATTCTTCATTGTTCCCTCTCTTTCTCCTTTCTTCTCTCTTCTTTCTTCTTTCTTCCCTCTTCAGTGCATCAGATTCCTCCTGGAATCATTTGGGCCTCTTCTGTTTCAATCGGCAGAGTCACTGTGATTCGCCTACTTCGAGGCGCCTTACTTCCCTCTCTTTCTCCTCTTTGCGGGTCATCACCATCTTGATGTATCCGGTGAGTCTATCCCATGTCTCCTGGTTGCGGAGCAAGTACGGGACGAGATTCTCGGGTGTTAGTTGAGCACCCAGCCATTCATCCAGCTCGGCGCGCTCTCTCCGGGTGTCGCTGCACTTGAACAGGGCATATTCGGCGTCATCCCATTCATCCCCGCATGACTGACATGCTGGGGTCGTCCTCTTCTTGAACCTGGTTAGATAGGAACCGAAGCAACCATGATCGCTCAGTGCCTGCGTCGTCCAGTAGTCCATCTCTCCGTGGGTGCGTTCCGCCCACTTGGCTACGTCACGGATCAGCCGGTGCGTCCATCTGCCGTTCGCAAATGGCGAATCCCACTCAGTTTGCCAATGCTCAAGGGTGGTTTCCTTCTCGTTGTCGCGGATAATCTCCTTCATCGTCGGGGTGAGTACTCGTTCGGCTCCGATCACTTTCTGGCGGTCCCAGATCCTCACTCGCTCCGCGACGAGCAAGTGGATGGGCGGTGTACTCGCCAATACGTAAGCCGCATCTCCTGACACGGTGCGGTAGGCACGGATACTTCTCAGGGCCGTCTCTCTCTCTCTCTCTCTCTCTCTCTCTCTCTCTCTCTCTCTCTCTCTCTCTCTGCGCGTGAGTATTGAATCACATCTTACTCATAACAGTCCCGATATCGAACGGCTATTTACCCACTTTGCGCTTACTCTCGGACGAGAGCTTCTGCTTACAGGTATTCCAGCCTCCCGCAAGCTCACTGCGTAAAAAAGCACAATTGGCTGGCTCATTTTTAGTGAGCACGGGAGCTGAATATCTGTGACATCGAGAGAGGTTGTCTTGCTCAGCTGCCATGGCATTCAAGATATAAGCGTGTTCCAAGCGCTATTTCTCGTTCTACTGTTGGCATACCTGCGGCCTTACCTAACTGTCCCTGACATCACTGGGCTCTGACACGCGTAGCAGACGATGAGAAACTGTCATCGCAGCAGACAACAACAACAACCTGTCACCGCACTGCTCATTACATCGAGCTGATCTCTGTGCCGCTGCATGGATATACTCTCTGCAATAGTCATCATCCTGGGCTATTCATCAGCCAGACTGCTACCAAAAACCCCGCCGAGGTATTTCATTTCATTCGACTCTGATTATTAAATTACCTCTGGGAAAGTAAATGGATTACCGCATCTGGCCGCGTGTGTAAGAACTTGCTTGTGTTTCTGAGTGCTTTATTTGTCATAAGTTCTCTGAATCGCGTATTTGTGTAACAGGTAGTGATATTGTGTACAGTTTCGCATTCGTCGAACTTTAAATGTGTGTATGTAAGTGTGCTATCGTGATCTGTATGCTCATGGTCTTTCCAGATCGTACATGTAAAGCCATCTGCTGGTCGTAATGAGCACTGAGTGATGAGCCAGGCCCCACACTACATTACCTTGCCTACGCATATATGTGTGTGTGCATATAATTGCCGTATTTAGATTCGTCCGTCAGCGCCTGATTTCCGTCATCATCCATGCATAAATGTAAGAAATGTAAACGTAGTATCGTATACAAGTCGGTATCTTGTCCTACGTGCAAAAGTTATTTTCATCCTGGTTGTGTCCTCGGTTACATATCAAATAAGCCTACTGACCATTGCTGTGTACGAACTTTCCACGATACTCTGCGTCGAAGTAAATCACTAGAAAATTCTGTTGCTACGGTATCTTCGCGCAATTCCCTAAGTTCACGTGACAAAGCTTTCAATAAGTCGAGAGATTTGAGTTCTATTGAGGCCGATATAAGCCAAGAAATTATGAATTCTACGGCACCGGGCACAAACAATATGCAAGTAAATCAGCAACCATCGAACCTGGCAGAATTACCTGAAGGTTGGGAAAATTTTTCAACTGGACAGCAACTTACGGCCATCTTTTCAAAATTTACAACAGAGTTTCAGGGTCTAAATGGGAAAGTTGACGGCATTAATGTGACGTTACAGCAGCAATCTGAGCGTTTGAACTCACTTGAAAATGAGAATATATTCCTTCGCAATGAGCTAAACCAGCTCAAGGAATTGTATGTGAATGGATCTGTATGCCCCGATATGAAGGTGAACGGAATACCACGTGAATGTGCGATACCGCTCAATGCTCTTACCAGAGGTATTCTGAAGGTACTTAAAGTCGAACATCTATATACTGATATCCTTGAGACTCGTGAATTTAAGCCTAAAAATATACCCCAGATACAAGGAGCACAAAGCTCATCACAAAATACCCAACCGCAGGATACATACTCTTCTGTAGTCAAATTTAAGTCTCCTAGTGTGCGTGACTTCGTTATGAAGGTGAAACGTGAATTTGGGGAAATGAAATTCTCTTCTATCGATCCGAATTCGCAGAATCAGTCTAAAATTTATTTTCAAGAGATGTTACCCCAAGCAGTACATAATTTGCGTTTAGCAGCAAAAGAGAGGGCCAAAATTCAAAATTATAAGTATGTGTGGGTACGCGAGGGCAAGGTTCATGTTCGGAAAGACGAGAACTGTGATCGTATCACAGTTATGACCGAATCAGATCTCGATAGAATCGCGTGACTAACGCGTGAGAATGATACATCCCACAAAAATCGAGTACTCCGAAAATCACTGAAAATCGCTCAATTGAATGTCACATCCTTGAAGAAGAACTTACATGATGTAAAACTATTTCTAGAAGACTACAATATTGATGTTTTATGTGTTTGTGAGACGTGGCTTACTCCAAACTGCCTGGACTCGTTAGTTACAGTACCAAACTTCTCACTTGTTCGTAATGACCGTGGTCTCAAGTCCGCTACTGGCAAGCGTGATTACATGCAAGGTGGTGGAGTGGCTTGTTATGTCCGTAATGGCTTTCATTTCAAAATTATTGATGCACCCCAGATTCAACATATAGACGATACTGAATATCTTTTACTTGAAATAAAAAATGAGGGAGATGAGAAAATTCTGATAGCTTCTATATACCGTCGCCCTAACGGACATGTCCTCACTAAATTTTTGTCTGAATTTTCGAAAGTATCTCACTTGTACAGAAACTTTGCTATTGCCGGGGATCTAAACTCGGATTTATTATCCTCCCGTTACTATGGCAAACATTTGAGTGAATTGATCGAGGAATACTCACTTCATTGTGTTCCATTTGGCCCTACCCATCACCTTGACAATTCTGAATCTTGGATTGACGTTATTCTAGTTGATTCAGCCAGTAAAGTTGAGAGCTACTCCAAATCTAGCGCTCCATTCATACATGGCCATGATTTCCTCATCATAGAATATAAGTTGCCTCACAGTACAAAGGAGCAACTAAAAATTATCTCTAGAAATTTTGATAAATTTGATGCTAATTTATTTTCCCAGAAATTTGAAGGTGCAATTTTTGAACATAGTGTTTTGAATCTTGTAGATGTGAATGAATCCTTTGGAAAATTTCGTGAAATTGCTCTCGATTTGCTTGATGTCCATGCACCCATGAAAGTGCGCACAGTAAGAAAGTATCGGTCACCTTGGATGACCACTGATTTTCGTAATGAACTTAGAGAACGTGATCGCATGTATTCGAAAGCAAAACGCACTAATAATGAGGAGCTCAAGCGTGCATATAAGATCAAGCGCGCTGAGTTGAAGAGAAAAATGGCTAAAATGAGAAATGACTATCATCTGAATCTATTGAGCGAAACTTCCGACAGTACAAGCTATTGGGCTATACTTCAGAGACTTGGTTTGACCAGGAATCATCACCAGTCACCTTTGAATATTTTTTCAGCGAACGAACTGATGGAGCATTACTCGAAAATCTCCAGCTGTCACGAAAACTGTTCCTCGATCGAGTTAGATGAAATCATTTCTTCACCGTCAGTATCAGATGTCCCCCCATTTTCATTCACACCGGTGGATGGTACCCAAGTCTACGAGTCTATGCTTTCGTGTCTTCCAAAGACAAAGGGGAAGAGCAGCGATGGGCTGTGTCTGTACTACTTTAAATCCTTACTTAGTACATTAGTAATATACCTCACGACACTATTCAATCTATCAATATCAACTTGTCAATACCCGGAAATTTGGAAAAAGTCATTAGTCATACCTCTTAGTAAAGTAGCGTCACCAACATCACCCTCTGAGACGAGACCCATTGCTAATCTCCCTCATTTTGCCAAAGTATTCGATGATCTCATCACAAGGCAACTTGTTGAGCATCTCGAAAGTTATAATCTTTTATCGGATTGGCAGTCAGGTTTTCGTGCCTCTTTCAGCACTCAAACAGCTTTATTAAAAGTCACAGAAGATATCCGCGTGGGCATAGAGAATGGACTTTCCACATTGCAAGTATTATTTGATTTCAAATCCGCCTTCGACAGCATCGAACACAAAGCGCTTCTGTGCAAAATGAAACAAATGAATTTTTCCGAGGAAGTCCTCAGGTGGTTCCATTCCTATTTGAGTGCACGCTCACAAGCTATAGTAGACCCAGAAGGTGGTCAGTCGGACTTCTTACCAAATACCTCCGGTGTTCCGCAAGGATCGAAACCTGGACCCATCATATTCCTTATTTTCATAAATGAAATAGTATCAGTCTTGAAGCATTGTAAAGCTGTATTATTCGCGGATGATTTACAAATCTACATCCAATGTAAGCCCAATGAGTTACCCGCTTTCATTCAAAAACTGAACGAGGATATTAGCAGGATAGTCGCCTGGGCGCGAGCCCATGGCCTTAAGCTCAACCTGGCCAAAACAAAAGCTATTTTGTATGCTTCTGTGCAGTACCATATGAGATTAGACTTGGAGGCACTACCAAAAATACTCGTAGATGGAGTTTCTGTCCCCTTGCAATCGACAGTCAAAAACCTTGGTGTGACTTTTTCCCAAGATTTATCGTGGAATGCGCATATCTCAGGTATCTGCTCCAAAGTCCACGGGGTCATGTACATGCTCAGACAAAAGGGCCATTTCCTATCACCTGAAGTCAAACGTCTCCTTGTTAATGCCCTTGTCATTCCACATTTTGAATACGCGTGTTTAGTCTTTGATGACATGTCAGGATATCTTGAGACCAAACTACAACGTCTGTGTAACATGTGTGTGCGTTTTATATTCCATCTCCGTCGTGATGCTCCACTCAAACCGTTTTACGAGAAGCTCGGCTGGTTACCACTTAAAAAGCGTCGAGAATATTTCCTATGTGTACTCCTCTACAAGATTTTCACAACGTCCAAGCCAAAGTACTTGTATGATCTTTTCCCTATAGACAACGAAATTCGTCGTTCCGATAGGAATCAATCATCCAGACTGATCATCCCTACCACACGTACTACTGCGTATCAGGGTGCGTTCTCGGTTCAAGCTAAGCTCGCGTGGGATAAATTACCCCCGAGCATTCGTATTATAACACCACTGGATTCATTCAAATCTACTCTGTTAAAATATTTGTATGTAAGAGAAGGAATTGATGTCACTTAATGTATGTTCACTTATTGCGATTTGAAGGATTGCGACATTGAATGTAAAATTGAGCCAAAAATTGAAAAACTCAGAAACGAATGTGAGAATGCACTTTTGTTGGTGCGCAAACGCACAGTAATATGTATAATTTCATCTGTACCTTCTGTTGTACTCTGTATTACCTATTCTCGTATGCTAAAAAATGTATATTCTATCGTATTGAACCTAGTATTTGAATATCAAGAAGAATGCTATATTTTTATATTGGAATTTTACACATTTTAACTTGTATATACTGTTGCCTTACGGTCTACCAAGACCTAGGCATTAATAAATCCGTTATCAATCAATCTCTTTCTCTCTCTCCCCGCCTTTCTCGTGCACTATTCGCTCAGATCACCATCATTTGGCGGCAAAAATTCTGCCTGTAGCGCTCGTGGTGGCCAAAAGACACACGAAAACACGGGGGCCAGCGACGGGGGCAGCCGTGACGAGTCGTATATATAGGTATAGAGCTCACGCGTCGACTGGCGTCTGCTGATGCTATCTGAATACTTCTCATCAGTCTAACATCATGACTCCGTCAATAGGCCAATCACTATTACTAGAGTTCCGAATAAACAGTGTCGGTGATGAGGATTTACCATAGAAATATAATACCAAATTATATCTATGGAATTTACTCGTTGCAGTGCGAGAGTCTCTCTCATATTCGCCGAACACAACAAAAGCGTGCTCGATCGTCGTCGCGTTGTGACTTGTTTCACACAAGTGTATTGCGTGGTCGAGTGGACTCGACCTGTAGTGTATCTTTTGGCGATGAAAGTGTATAATGAGAGTATTTTGTTCGGGGTAGTATGCTGTAGTATGCTGAGTCTGTCATGAATTACATGTTGGTTGGAGCAATTGTATATGCCTTGATGTTTTTAGGCTCAACGTGCTTGTGTGTGTGTGTGTGTGTGTGTGTGTGTGTGTGTGTGTGTGTGTGTGTGTGTGTGTGTGTGTGTGTGTGTGTGTGCATGTATGTATGTGCAGCCGTGCGCGCGAGCCCCCGTTGTTTAATGTGCGGCTCGACCATAAGAGGCGCCCTAAGACAACTTGAGCGGAGCGAATACCCTAACCTAACATGCATCAGCCGCGCGTTTCCACTCCGTGCAGCAAAAGACCGAAAGCGGCCCAGGGTTGGCCAAACAACCAAACCAAACTCTGCAGGGCTTGGTAATCCATACGTCATTTTCGATGCATTTTTGATAGCAGCTGGCAGCGCGCGCACACACAGGCTCTCGAGATAAGATGACTACGGTTATTACAGTTTTATATTTTTTTAGTGACATGGATATGCTTTACGCATAACCATCCGACTAAAAAATATAAAATAAAAAAAGGTTAGAAAAAATGGATTTTTTACGATACGCTTTTATTCACAGCTCTAATATTTTTCTCAACAACTAAAAAGCATAAAATAATCTGAAATTCCATCAGTCAGCCCAGTTCATTTTGAGAAAAATCTTATGACATGCCGTTGCCTGCATCTGTTATCTCAGAAAATAATTGTTGAATTCGGTGTTCATCTATCTCTCGGGGATCCCTCTCAACCCATCATGATGAATCTCGGAGAACATTCACTGTACCATAATTACAGATGATAAAAGCGTGGAGTGATATTTCCCCATACTTCAAATTCTCGATTGCTAATGAGAAAATGTCCATAGATCATGCACTTCTTGCCCGGAAGCTCAGCACGACACGCTTTTATCATCTGTAATTATGGTACAGTGAATGTTCTCCGAGATTCATCATGATGGGTCGAGAGGGTTCCCCGAGAGATAGATGAACACCGAATTCAACAATTATTTTCTGAGATAACAGATGCAGGCAACGGCATGTCATAAGATTTTTCTCAAAATGAACTGGGCTGACTGATGGAATTTCAGATTATTTTATGCTTTTTAGTTGTTGAGAAAAATATTAGAGCTGTGAATAAAAGCGTATCGTAAAAAATCCATTTTTTCTAACCTTTTTTTATTTTACTTGATTTTCATGCACCCTACTGATTCGTTCACTTAAACGTCATTTCTTTTGGTTCGGGACTTAGAACCAGAGATTGAAGACTCATTATAAGTGATGCTCATATGGAGTTTCTTTCATCAATTCATGAGCAATAATATCAGGTCATAATATAGGTTAAAGCTACACCTTCTTACAAACATGTGCATAGAGCCACCATGAACAGCACCACAAATGTTTCCACATACACGAACACGCCCACGTATAAAATATTTAAGAGCTATACACACCTTATAGCTGTCCCTTCGATATACACCACATTTGAGTGACGAGAAACGTCAGAGATATACCCACGTGCATATGCTATAAATAATACATGACCCAAAGGAGCAAGACTATAGAGTATCATATATTGGCGGTCTACAAGATTCTCTTGACATCGCTTGTCTTATTCAGTGTGCGGGTCATTTCAAGTGAATCGTCAGGTGTATCTTTCTCTCTTTCTACATTTTTTAGCTCTACCTTTATATTCTTGGATAGAAATGTTTTTTCTTTTCTTTCATTTTTTTGTTTGAAGAGACTCTGATGCACGTTGGCTTTGCTTGAATCAAAAGTGTAACCCGTTGCGAAAGTAAGGGATGAAAAAGTGAGGTTATGTAGCTTTTCTGGAGCTTCGAAATGGAGCTTTGTGATATGTTAGTCTTAGTGTATCTGGGACTGGCTTTTTTTCTTTGGTGTTCCCGAGTTAGTCAGTAATCTTTTGGTCGCTGAAAGAGCCTCCTTCATTTTGAGTCATGAAGGAAAGTCGCAATTAAAAAAAAGCGAAATTATGAGGTCAGGGTGCTGAGACTGAACATCGCCTCAGAATCATGGTCATGGAATGATATCAAAAATATCATTTCTAATGGAAAAATCTTGGAAAATCTTTGTTTACGAAAGCGAATATGCGGTTAGAGAGTAACTTTTAGAGCAAAGTAAATTATTCGTGTTGAATAAAATTTCACTTTATCATAGAATTTGATACAAAGAATTTTGAGCAGATACAGGTGTCGAATATTGAAGATTCTACTAATATGATAAATGATCATACCCATTTCTTCACGATAAATTCGTTGATTTTTTAACTCTCAAGAACTTGTCTCGCTTCAATGACTTAAAATAGGAAGTCCTCCCAAGTGGGTGGCTCGAGGGGTGGCTCGTGGACTAACTAACATAAGTCCACTGTCGAAAAGTGCGAAAAAGCCTCGAAATAGCAGCCTGAATGTACCCCACGTTTTGGTGAATACGAAATTATAATTTGCAGAAGATCTCTTCCATCTTATCAGTAATGTTCTTCAACTTGAAGAATAATTTCCGAATGGTTACCCTTGGTGGTTTGATTTTGGGGGACCGTGCAATGATTGAGTCTCAAAAGTGGACTTACAATTAGTCTTTGTTGACTATGAACCACTGAAATGTTGCTGACAGGTTTCTGCCACGCACAGCAAGAATACCGTTTTGATTAATATTCCATGACAGCACCGTTGAGAGTGCTTGTTCCTCAGTTTTTAATTTACACCGTACACGAACAAAACCTAGTTGTACAAGAGAAACTGTAAAAGTACAGTTTGTGATGTTGCTTTTGGCGCAGTACTAATATCCTCTCGAAGTTTGTTCGTTATAACATGTACACGTGCCTGTATGTACTTGTACGAGTGCTTTCGCCATCAGTATAGTTCGCGAACTGCTGACCGACGTAACATTCAAATGGGTCTATAAAATCCTCCCTATGCTGACGACTGACCAAACATGGAACGATGGAAGTCATCCAATCGCGTCGAAATGTCACACAGGAGTTTTATTTTTCGTTTTCCCAATTATTTTCAAAGGACTTTCAGAACGTGAAACAGAAGCTTTTTGAAACTTCCATCTTTTCTGGTCTTTTGAAGGTTTGATTTATTTTTATATATGATCTGTTCAGAATTTAATCAGACAACTGTCCTACCTCATCAAAGGGTATCGAAATCTTGTTCCTCTTGCATTCTGGCTGATGCTGTCAAATTTTCAGGTTTCTGGAAATATTTCCAAAGTGCATAATCAGGTTGGGGAGAGTATTAAAATCCTCAAATTTTAAAAGAGGGATATCCCTCCTATTAATCCGCAGGCTAATCGGGAAGTTGACGTATCTCGAACTTTTCGATATCTGTGAAGAATGAGTATGAATATGCTGTGACTAATGTGAGTGAAAGTAACAGGCTGCTCCAATGAAAATTATAACAAGAACCATAATAAAAACATAACCAATCAGGCAAAAGTTATATGATAAAATCATAAAAGTCACAAGATTTCGTGAGTTTTTTTCAAGTAATATAGCGGCTACCTTGATATGCGATGCCGCTGCGGTACGTATAAGAGTTGATCGATCAAGTGAATTTTGTGAGACTATTTGTAAATATAAGTGCTCGACATCCCTGGTAGAAATGTGACCAATTTTTTCAGCCACCCATGCAATATATAGATGTAGTGACAATACAATTAGGTTAGACTTGGCCAGTTTTTGGCCAAAAAATGCTCACAATTTCTACCAGGGATCATCAAATAGGCACGAAAATGTACATGTTCTGGTCGATTCAGTGCATTATTTTTTATTCATTCAACAGTGTGTTTTCCCAACAACCGATATTGTGCTCCCTCTGATTTGCCTTCGTATTCGCGCAAAACGTCTTCGCAATATCTAGACTGCTGACTATGTGATGATCGAGATTTGATTTATGAAAAATGAATCACCTGGTTTTGATATTCCTTACTTTGCGCAAAATATTTCTTTCTCATCCACATATCTTTTTCCGCGAAAACCAATCGACTTTTCATTCATATGACCCCTTTACATTATAAAAATATTTTTCCCCAAGGAAACATCTTCCAAGAGGCCTTCTTACGCCTCTGCTTCCATTCACAATGCGGAGTGTCTCTAGAACTTTATCCTCAAGGTGTAGGATTTTTCCGAACCGATTGTTCACAAAGTTTCAAGTCGAGCGTTGATTTGTAACAGTTGAGACTAAAATCATTAGCTATGAAACTTCAACTGTGCTCGAAAGATTGAAGTTTCATACTTAGCCTTCATTCAAACATGTTGCTTTTATCGAAAGATCATGCGAACCTCACCATCGAATGGAATGATTCAATTACCTCTGTATGTTTTGTGGCTCGCCGAGTATGGAAAGAGAGGCTCATGAGCAAACTCACATGGCTTTCGTCAAAATATGTGCTAAGTAGATTTTTCTTCTGATAAGCGATAGTACATTTCATGCAGCTAAATATTGTGTATTGTCGGGTATTCGGTCGTAGGTACTGAGTTATTTGTCCAAATACTTCGAATGGGCCAGAATTGATTTGATTGATCACTCATTTGCTGTTTGAAGAACAATGTCAGTTTCTCGCATAGATGTTTCCGGTGATAGTTCATTCTTTTAGTTTGCAAATTTCTAATTTCATCAGCGCGCCTGCGCGCGTGTCGAGTTACTAGTTATTTTAGAATTACGGAACCTCAAAAATGTATGAAAAATGCATCAAGGTACAATTTGAGACTTTACTTAACAATCCTTCTTGTTCGAATCATTCGTTCGAGACGTTCAGTCTATTTGTAGTTTGATTTCGTGGAATCACTAGATTCCAATGATTCCTCAAAATTTTGAGAAACGTAGAAAGATTTTCTGATCTCTTGAGAGCTGATCTTATTTGATTATGAATTTTTATTCCGGTCAGAGCTAATTTTTTGCAGGAAAACCACAAATTTCATTATTACTCATCTGATTTTGTGCCATTTTTCGTAACTCGCACAGAACTATTCGGTCCTTGACATTCTGAATCCATTTTGAACACTGGATGTTAATCTTGCCACAAAGCACCTCATTTTCAAAATTGACTTTGGCATAATTTGATTTTCCCCTTCAACCCTTACAAAATCTCAAATTCTACCGACAACCACAATCTCTACCATATTCACCTCTCAAATTACATTCAAAACCAATGAATTCCATTCTGGCACATTGCAAACCTCAGAACCTCGGGCTAACCACGGCATATCAGTATCTAAACCACAACTCGTAACGTATATCAAACCATCTCATTCTGCCCGCCGCAAAAGGTATGCAATCCACAGTCGGCTCATAATTTCCACGAGTTACCAACCTCTAGGTACGTCGAGCTTGCAGCATCAGTCGAGCTTTTCATCGATCAGTAGAAGCTTTTGCGAGATATCCAACCTCCAACATCTGCGTACAGATGGCGTTGCGTTGCTCTCGTGAACCATCCCCGAGATTTTAAACTACATATATTCTACTTACTGGAGCTTGCAGAGGGATATGTCTGATGTCTCTTCTCGAAGCGCGCAGAAGAATGTCTGCAATCAAGCCCACTTTCTATCTTTTCTACGCTTTATAAAAGCTTTGCTTTCGTCTAAGACGATATCGATGTATCCTTGAGTACAATCACTACTTGGCCCTGAGGGATCCAGACACAAGTTTGTATGAATGAGATGAAGGTTGTGTGCCATTTCCAGGTGGTACTCGAGAAGAAGGTAGTATTAGAACAGCTCCGTAGAGACAGACAATTGGGCTTCGGATTGCTCATCTCGTTTCTACGGCTCGTATAATGTACAATACATGTATAGAGTAGCTAAAAGTACTAGATTCGCAAGTTGGATAGGGATAACAGTCGTGAAGACTGTTATTCGGTTTGTTTGTGATGAGTGAACTGCAAAAGCTTTGAACTGACGAGAATGGCTTGCTCAATTCGTTTGTAGTATTTGTTGGCTTGGGGTATACGATGTCAAAAGAACAGCCGCCGATTGGTTTTTATTGTTGACGAGAGTTTGCGTGGTTGGTTAGCTTCTTTGACTTTGATTGCCGTCGTTCTGTGACGTGAGTTTTGATGTTTGGAGCTTCACATGGTTTTATTGGCAGATGCCTTTGATGAAGAAGTATCATACTAGTTGAGCAAAATGTCTCGGGATGAGTAAGAAAAAATTTTGTTATTATACTCTTCTCTTACCCAAACTCAATAAGACCATAAGATCACTCTGTTAAGCTGGATCATGGTTTTGATAGTGTTACAAAAAAAATAGTGGAGCGGGTGGCATTCTGGAGATGGACTTTTTCCCTGAATATCTTCCGAAAGTCATCATAAGTGAGTGAATTGAAAAGAAAAAATTTCAAAAGTACATGACTTAAAAATTAGAGTTTTCGCTGATCGAAAAAATTTGAGAACGGGCGGAGTACATTGCCCATCTGATCAATGCTTTTTTTTCATTGAGCGTTTAAGCCCTCGATGACTTCATTTTCCTTAAAATGAATTACATATTCTTAACCTAAGAAAAATACTCATGGAGGTGATGTACAAGAAGGTGGCTATAATATACAAAATCAATGCAGGGTAATGCGTACTCCTCCAAATTTTCAGTTGGCACTTGTTTAAAATTGACAGAATGGAACGACACGCACTTATATCCGGCTTAGCAATTAGAGACTCAATATTCAAGGGTGGTTTGTGACCTAAAGACAAAAGAGATCTTATTAGATCTGGCCGGTAATAGTCGTACAGGGAACATTGCCAGACTACATTGTTGAGATCTTGATTCAGGTGCCCGCAGTTGCATGATGCATCCTTGGCTACGTTGACCCTACACAGACAATCCGCAAGCCTATAGTGATTAGCTCGGCTCCTGTTAATAGTCACTATGGGGTCCCTATCCAACCTCGTCTTGAAAAACCAAGGTTTTCTACTGTCGCTGTAGAACATATCAAAATAAAGTTTGCCCGTTTACGCGAATTTTTCCAAAATAGAATTCTTGGTATTTTGTAATGCCTTGTGTTTGAATGATTAAAAGAAATCTGAGTAAGGAATATACTTGAAATCTGGAGGTAATATCGACGCCTCTTACGAAGATAAACACATCCGCTAACGCCCACGAAGAAAAACACGGTGGCCGAAGATTAGCATTTGCTTTGTTACGGCCACGAAGACTAACACTTACTGCTTACGCCACGAAGATCAACACTTACGCCTCAGCGCCACGAAAATCATCTCTTACTGCTGAAGGCCGCGAAGAGTAACACTTACTCCTCAAACTGCACGAAGATTAGCACATTCGCGCATTTTTTTCTCGAAGGGACGAAGACTATAAGTATTCCGTCTTAAGGCCACGAAAAGTAACACATTTTCCTCTACGCCACGAAGACTAACACATTCGTAGACTCCATTCTTGAAGGGGCGGAGATTATAAGTACTTTGTCTTAAGCCCACGAAAAGTAACACATTCTCCTCTACGCCACGAAGACTAACACATTCAAGGAGGAAGGCTCGTCGCAGAAGAGTTTTTTTTTTTTTTTTATTTAAAGCATATGAGTGACATCGTCACGTCAAAGAGAATGTGTTGTTTTTCATTCCATCGAGAAGAATGTGTTAGTGTTCGTGGCGTAGAGGAAAATGTGTTACTTTTCGTGGGCTTAAGACGAAATACTTATAATCTCCGCCCCTTCAAGAATGGAGTCTACGAATGTGTTAGTCTTCGTGGCGTAGAGGAAAATGTGTTACTTTTCGTGGCCCTAAGACAAAATACTTGGTCTCCGTCCCTTTGAACGAGAACGTGTCCAAGTGTGTTTTAGTCTTCATACCGTTCAGGAGTAAGTGCTAGTTTCATGGGCCGTTGAGCAGTAAGTGTTCATCTTCGCGGCCCTAAGGAGTATGTGTTAGTCTTCGTGCCCCTAAGGAGTAAGTGTTAGTCTTCGTGGACATAACGAGAATGGGTTAATCTTCGTGTCCCTAAGGAGTAAGTGTTAGTTTTCGTGGACCTAAGGAGAATCCGTTAATCTTCGTGTCCACAACGAATAAACGTTAATCTTCGTCAGTCACAAGAAAATAGGTGTTTTTCTTCGTAAGAGGCGTCGATATGGTGCATGCTAATTTGGCCAGGCTGTCTACCTCCTCGTTAACTGCAGTCCTTTTGTGGGAAGGAATCCAGTAAAATTTAATGCCAGTGCATTATGGGTTGTTTTCTGTGAAAGTGAGGTATTTTCTTTTGATATTTAGTACTGATCAATTAATGCCAGATTTGTTTTCGTATGAAATGGTTCTTACATACCACGGATATTTTGTCTGAAAGCCACTTCACCGAAATTCCGTACCGAAACGGTTCAAGTAGAAGACCTTGTTGAATCAATTCATTCGTGTCTGAGCCCATTTCATCTGCATATTATACCTCTTATTTTTATTAATTTCATGAATTCATTCCATGGTTTACTAGTATATTACCTGAGCTAGTCTTGAGGCTCGCGACACAATCAAATGAGAGTTTTGGGCAGGTTATCAACAATAATTTGTGTTAAAAACCATAGATTTTTGGTTTGAAATACTCGTTAATTACTTTTAATATCAGAACTTTTTCTACCTCCCATATGTACTGTTGGGAAACAAAGTGCATTGTGAGTCCACTTTTGCAGTTCATCTGTTCCCCGGTCCTTCTTGGTATCATATCTCTATGGGTCCTTCACAATCAAACCATGAGTAGTAATAACTCATAAATTATCCCTCAAGTGGAAGGATACTACTGAGTAGATGAAAGAAAATTTTTGCAAAGAATGACTCCAAGTCTGTCGGAAATCGGAGGATCCTTAGATTTATTTTTTGCACTTTTCAAAAATGGACTTACAAGTCGTCCACTCTTATTCTGAATAAGTACAAATAGCTTCACTTTTGCTATCGTGTCAACTTCCAAGACTGCAGCTTAAAAGACTTGGGCTTATGGATGAAATGTTTCACTTGTTCATTGCTTAATAAGTTCGACAATTCTAGCTCAATTGTCACAATTGATTAATTGTCAGTTGTCATCAAAAGGGTTCTCGATATTCTATGCAAATTGAGAAAAATCCATTAACAGCGTCCCAAAAGAATATTTCAATTAGATTTTTTAGTTTGAATTGTTTAGTTCCGTTAAATTTTTGTACAAAACGTGCAAAGAGACAATCTTTGCTAGTTTTCCAAATTTTCAATTGGGATAAGAATTTATTATGAAGTCCTCTGCAACAATTCCATCTCTCTGAAAATTGGAAATAACCTTGTACCGGATTATTTTCCGTATCGACCACTTCATATATATATTATTTATGAAAAATTTCCAACTCTACTCGATGCCCAAAAGGAATACCAAATTTGAATTTTGGCGATCTGAAATTCATGCGGTACAAAAATATACCCGTAACGTCCGCAACGATGAATTTCAAATTGGGCCATTTGAAATTCATATGTACACGACCCAGAGTGAGAGAGTTGAAACTCATGAAACGAGAATTACTCTGTCTGTGACAGCATGGTAGCAGCAGCAGCAGAAACATCTCCCGAATCTCTCGGTGAAAATTATTCGCACGTTCGTCATCCATCAGGCTCTGTCGTCAGCAGGCAGCTTTTCTCATTGCGCTCAAGGGAGACGAGATCGCACCCTGTAAATATCAGCATTTGCTACACATCATCCGCACTGAATGAAGCGTTGGTCGTCGTCGCAACCCATAAATTTCCATTCGGATATTTTTACCTGCGGATAAAGCTCTTGCATGCGTCAGAAGCTGTATCTCTGTAGATATGTAGCTCCAGATCAACCCTCCCGCATCATTTCACCCTCTGTAAAGATAGCGATGGATGTGCGAAAAATATCTTATGGAACCCTCCTTGATGCTATTTTTACAAAATTGTACGTCATTCGCTGTGCTCTTCGTAAGATAAATCTGCATATTGGTGTTGAGTGTGGGATCAGATTCTGAATTCTTGGTGACTGTCTGATGTTGAATATATCGGGTACTGATGCTGCATCAGTGGCAGTTGACAATTTTTCAAATTAGAATTTGGAAATTACAGACCTGTTGAGGGCTTATGTTGTCATAAATCTAGATTTATTAATGTTGCAGTAATCATCTAAAATTTTCATAGAGTTTCCTCCATTAGATTTCTCAAACGTATTGTATAAGTGTTATTGCCTCTCTCGCTACAGCTCGTTTGACTTATAGATGTTTTTGATGAGTCACAGGCTCCTGAAAAGCTTGGGCAGCTCAAAAATAATATTTGTAAAATGATGGGTAATATTTGATTGACGATACTGAAGAGAGGTTCCTTATAAACTTCGGAAAGATGGCGAATTGTCAGTTAATGAATTGATAAGTCAATCTCATCCATAACCCATCTGGCTATGTCATGAATTTTAGCTAGACTATTTCAAAACAGACTGTTTTGGACCATGCTAGACCGAATTCGGCCGAACCAGATCGAGTTAAATTGAGCTAGATCGAACTAAACTGAATTATGCCGAACCAGACACAACTACACCGACTTAGACGCGACTAGACCGTGTTAGATCGATTTAGGCCAACTACACTCAATTAGACCAAATTATACGAGATTGGACCGAATTATACTAGACTAAATCGAATTAAATCCAATTAGACAGCACTCAGACTATACTAGTGCGACAATTCTAGTACGGTACTAGTGCGGTAATTCTAGTATGGTACTAGAATGGTACTAGTGTGACACTTGAGAGGTCCTAGTAATCTTAGCAGCTCTAGTGATGCTAATGATACTAGTTCGGTACTAGTGCGGTACTACTGTGGTCCTAGTAATCTCAGCAATTCTAGCGGTACTAATGGTACTAGTCCGGTACTTGTACGGTACTAATGTGGTCCTAGGAATCTTAGCAACTCTAGCGGTGCTAATGGTACTAGTTCGGTACTCATGCGGTACTAATGTGGTTCTAGTAATCTTAGCAGTCCTAGTGGTAGTAATGGTACTGGTTCGGTATAAATGCGTGGTCTCAGTGGTCCTAGTGGCACTACTAGTGCGGTCGTAGTGGTACTAGTATCGTACTAGAACCTTAGTGGTACGGTACTAGTACCAAACTAGATCGTAACAGACCGAACTAGACCGTATGAGACCGAATTAGCCGGATCAGACCTGCCGACTACCCACCCACCAACCCATCCACCATCGACCTACCCATAATCCATTCGGCCACTCATTATACTTCACCTCCTCCACGTAGGCAATCCGATACATGGAATCCGGTTGGATAAATTTTGGACTCGCGCTAAATTATTATAATGTACAGTTATGTTAGCTCGATCTCAATTATAAATATCCATGTGAAAATTTTTATCAATATTGTCTGCGAAAATGAGACTACTACTGCTAGATGAAAAAATATCGAAGACAAAGCAGAGTTTCTTACGAAAGTCAATTGGGAATGATATTTGGAGAAGATGCAATCACAAGAGCGGATACTGTAACAGTAAAGAAGAACAGGGGAGCCTGTAATGAGCTCATCCAGTTTTTGTCGTACAGAAGTATTTTTTCGCAAAATCTTCAAGGATTTTCGGAAATAATTGATTTGACGCCATCGACAGAACGGCTGTAAGCTTCGCTTGAAAAAAACTTGATCATGATACACGTTTTCGACTTCGAATAGAATCTTCCTTTTTTGGAGAACGTGTCCGTAATCTATTCCCTGTACTTAAACGTGAGAACTTACAATTAGTTGAATGAATGGTGATGATGATATCATGTATACTTTGAGCAAATTTGCTAGAGAATTCATTCAGACTGAAGTTTTTGTTAAATATTCCGCAGTTTGTTTCTGTAAAATTATCGAAATATTTAACACGACCCGTTTCAATATGTGACCATGGGAATGTCGAAAACTAACAGAAGTAAAATAACCTTCTCTATTCTCCTAAATCCATGCAATCAAACAAGTTGAAACATGAATTGGACATAGGCTTCTGCGCGTGCTGACAGGATAAATTGATCGTCTCATTGGCAAATTTTTGCAAAAATTCTCATCAATTTCTCTTCGAGCGTAAGAGGAGCCAATGGGCTTATCTTTTCAAGATGATCAGAACTCAGCAAGAATTTTGAAAGAAGGATGAACTTTACTCGAGCAAAGTATATCGATTTTGATCACCGAAGTTACGAACGAGCTTGAAACTTTACTAGCGCAGCTGCTCCAACCCATGTTGGGGTTAACGCTAGAAACCCTAAACATCTACTATATATAGTTATACATTCTAAAGCACAACAATTGGCCGATCCATCGGGTAAGTTCTATACACATAGTATATAGAGCAATAGTTGGTCAAATTATTTTGGTCGAGAGCTTGAGCCAGCCGTCGTCGTCGTCGTCGAAGCTTCTAACCAATATAGTACACGAAAGGCAGTGAGCAATTCCAAGCACGCAAAGCAAGGGCACGAGAAATTCATGCATTATTCGGAGCGTTTAACGGCAAATTCCGAGTGGCCACAAGGGCCGTTGTATATATACTTCTCGCGACGCTCTCGAGACTCTTGGCCTCTCTATTTCTCAAACCCTCGCGTCCTCTAACCTCTCCTTCTCTCTCTCTTCTCATTTTTTTCGTTTTTTCTTCCTTTCAACTGCGCGCGCAAATCTTGCATTATATGTAAGCCCGTTATGGAGTGTATTCATCACTACAGCTTGTGACCCGTTTGTAGCTTCTAAATGGATATATAGGGCGAAAATAATTTATTACAAGTTCAAACGGATGATTCTACTACACTGGGAGAAAGAGAAAATGAGGTAAATGTGTGCGTGGGGTTGAGAGCGGGTGCATTTTGAGCTTTTGGTACGCGTTGAGAGCGAGTTTTTAGAGCGATTTCGTCGCATGGATAACCTCAAATGTGGCTCAATGAAAGAGTCAATTTTGTTATTTTCGATAGGCTTTGAGTTGTGAGACAAGCTAACCTTTACACCTTTTGACCAATAGACGTGGAGGGACATACATGCTAAATGCATGTGTATTGGATAAAAGAAAATGTTGACATGCATGATAACATTCGGACAAGAAGTTCTTAGTGACAGTTGAGCGTCTAATACTTACCCATTTAGTTGCTAACAAGCTCAGCGCGATGGACTAAACTGGCGTGACCCATACGTTTTGATTTTTGATTTTCACCGACTCATATTTGCTCAAAAAATTTTTCGATGATGATAAAAATTCATCGTGGCAATATCCTTTGACGAAAACAAGAATCAATGAGCAGAACAAAAGTTCACGGCCTTGCCGACGTTTTCATAGAAGAACTGAAGTTTGTGACCGAAGTAGAATTGTGAACAACTGATTTCCCTATGAAACTGATGGAAAGAAGTTCATTCTCCTAAAAAGGATTATTAAAATATGCCGTGCGTCATTGCACGCTACTATTCAAACATGAACTTTTTGTAAGCTTTTTTTTGGGGTCGGCACTCTGCTGTAGGAGAAATTGCGTTTGGAAGAGAACTCGAAGGCCGTCGGAGAAGGCTTCCCCTTTTAATCCCTAGAAGAGTACCAAGATGCTGAATAATTTTCTCAAATATTACAAGTTACGAGCTTCTGCTCTTCTTCTTGTATCTCAAGGTCAAAAATCTCGATATTCTAAGACTAGACAAACTTCAGTCACCACTAGAATAAAGAGCTGAAGATTATTTTGCCTTTTCTCCAACGATTTCGTACATGCATCGTTATTGTAGTACAATATAGATGATAGAAAGTGATGAAAAAGAATACAAAAAATCGGATGTGTGATTCCATTAATTACTCTCTGTATAGAGTTCATAAAAAGTAAAGTGATAATTATCTCACTTATTTCTGAGAGACCCCGCATAATATGTGCAGATTTTGGTTTTCAGCGGATTTTTCTCAAACTTTGCTTATAGGTATTATCAGATGCACAGAATCGTAAGCATGCGCCAGCAATATTCGAAACACCCGGGCTCTTTCACAATTAATCATTGATCACATGCATCCCGCAAACATAACCTCTTGCGATGTTTCCGAAGCTTTAGTAAACAAAGAGGGACACCTCAGTTGAAATCTATCGAATTTTGGACATCCTATTCTATGCTGTCGCTTGAATAGTAACTGGAATACTTGAGTGCGTTGTCTATAGAGCAATTTTTGTGAGTCTTCGGTCAGCCCTGTGGAGTCGACTATAAGAATGTGTCCTCAAATGATGCATAAACAGTGCACACTGCGCATATGCACTGCAGGCATGCACATCAACAGCTCATCGGATTTGAGCAAAGATTGAAGAGCTTACATCAGAGAATTTCTGATTTGAGACGGTTTGTGTGTTTCCTCCGTTACTCGCTGATCTAAAACAGAAGTTGATGAGTTTCGGCTTGTTTCCGGCCAAAATTCTATGAGTTGCACATGTGCACATATGCAATGCATATGCATTATTATTGTGGACACACCCTAGCAATATCTACTGCATGAGGGCGTCCAGATGATAGTCCCTTACTGCCTTCATCAGTTTCTCAATTGCATTGTATCGCATGAAATTGTGATCTCATGATCTATACACCTACCCGTTTGAAATGAAAATCGGGAACAATCCGTCCACATGAAGTATTGAGTCAATGTGAACAATCGGATTCGAATTTCTTGGTTGATTTCTGTATGCAAAGTTCATCACAGCCATAGCCTAGCATTATAATTCATACAGTTTCGGAACGCCCGTTTCTACGTTTATTGAAAGATTGCGTGATACATGTGTGAGACACCGACCAGTCAAATTCTTTACGTCCAATTCTTCAAGGCTGATAACGATTGAAAACTCGCAATAACACCTCTATCCAATGCACTTGATTCTTGCATAGATGGCTGGAAGTTCAGAACTAATTCGATCAATAAACGCATTCCCCTCATTTGTTAACAAATAGCATCGGAATCACCCGGGTTTATGTCCATCAGATTCGTATATTGAACAATTATTCGTGAAAAAGCCCGAGTATTTCAGAATTCCCTAATGTGTGTTTTCAATTCTGCGCATCTGAAAATACTTCAAAGCAAAGTTTGAGAAAGATCCGCTGAAAACCAAATTCTGTACATATCGAGCGAGATCCTTAAGGGGATGTCGGAGTCTCGCGCGGAACGAGAAAACACTTTATGCAATCATTTTTACGTCGATTGAGATGGGGGTGGTCGCAAAAGATTCGGAATTACTTCAGAAATCGGTCTCTGGTGTGAATGATAAGAACGATCGTCTTCATCTGTCATAAGAATCGATCTAAGGTGCAAGGTCGCGATCTCTGAGAATCATACTCGCAATATCGCGCATTTCCTGGTTCACTCCAAGAGCGAGGGAGACTTTTATTTTCATAGGTTGTACCAGAGGCCGATTCTTGAAGAAAATCCGAATCATTTGCGACCACCATCGTCTTAATTGATGTAGAAACCATTGCGTAAAGTGTTTTTTCGTTAATGCCGTGAGACTCCGACATCCCCTTAACACGTTTACTGCAAAGACAGTTGTTCGTAGTTTTTGGTCAGTTAGAATATTGATCCTCACTCTCCAAATGGTGCAACCATGATGGCGGTAAACTTTTTTCTGATTCATTATTTATGTCTTTGACAAACTCAACAGCCAAGAAAAATTGCTCTGAGGATATTATTCGAGCAAATATGAGTCGATACGAATTGATTTATGAAAACTCTTAAGCCCACCTGTCGGGCCTATCGCAGTGAACGTGTTAGAAGAATTGACGAAGTAATTCCTCAAGAACAAAAATGTTTGGCTATCTCCATCCAGGTTGAAGCATCCCAAACACCATTCACCTCAAAATCTGATAAACTTCGAGAGGTTAACCGGTAACTTCTCAAACCACCTAACAATACCGTAAACCCATAAACCACAAAGTTTCAAATCACCTTGCACAACCTCGAGCAAACACCCGCATCTATTCGCCACATACGCCACACCTATTCCAATCTCAAAATCCAACCACGTACGTATAAATCTCTCAACTGCCCACCAGCTGCCACAAATCGAGATACGCACATCGTGTACGTATATATATCTCAACCTCATCCATTTCGCTCTTTCAGCCGAGCTCGCCATGGCGTACAGCGTGCACACTCACGAATTTGCGTTATTCTGTGGAAAGCTTTATAGTTGTGCCAACCGCTTTAATTGAAATTGCTGCCCTTTCTAGCGATGTATCTGAATCTATATTTATGTGTTGGTCTTCTATACTCTTTAGCTTTTCCCAGTTGAAACCCGAGAGAAAGAGCCAACGGGCAAACTCGTCGATTTCAATCAGCATAATCGCTTGCGGGGTTGAAAAGATACGCGCGAGAGAATATATATATATATATATATATAGGGTTCAAGAGCCCCTGCTACCACTACATGGATATATAGGGAGTAGGGAATGAAGAGAGTAGTGAGAGAAAGGTAAAGTGAGAAAGAGAGGGATAGATAGGGCATATATTCAGGTCGGTACCGCGTGACCCAGATTATCGCGGCCAGCTGCTGCCTGTGATGCGATGCGCAGCAAGAAATTTCGCGAGGGTGACGCCTATAAACTAAAGATAACCCAACACTTTGGGGAGTTGACACTGTCAAATGTTTAAAGAAATTTTACAGCCTTCAGGTTCTGTAGATCGTGTACCTTATAGTAAAGATGCTATGAATTCTGTTCGACAAAGTGATTTATTTGAATCTGGGAATAATTTTACTACCAGCTAGGGAACACAGGCGCGTTGAATTTATTACTATTGCTCTTCAAACTTATCGAAGAGAATTCGGTCTTGAGAATTCTTAAAATATGGGATTCCTTCGGTAATTTAGACCACTGTTGCATACACTTCTACGGAACATGTCAGGTACTGTACAAACTGACCAAGGGAGCACCGTACTTGTGGGTTAAATATTTCTTTGAAACTTTGAAAATCATTCTGAATGAAAGATAACATTCTTACGGAATGACGAGCACCTCGCATTTTGAACCCAATTAATTATTTTCGAACTCTCGAAATTCGGAATGCATTTGAGTTCCCTTAGTATTACACAAAATTTTCGGTAAAACAGTTTCTGGAAAAAGAAGGAGTAAAAAAATTCATTCTCAGGTTAGGTTCGAACTCACGATCTTCGGCTTGGTGGGCGGTTGGGTTATCAACTATGCCACCGGGAAATTTGGATCACAGTCGTCGGCAGTGAATTTGAACGCGTCATGCACGAGAAAAGATACCCACAGATTAAGGATGTCTACCTTTAATAAGTAGAGCCATTCAATCGCCCTGGCGGTAGCGTAGCTGTTAATGTAGCCGCCTGGTAAGCGCGAGATCGTGAGTTCGACCCTCGCTCCAGGCTAAATTTTCTAATCTGCACATCCCCCTTCAAAATTGACTTGTGGAATTACGTGTGAGTATGAAGGAACTTAGATGCATTTCAAGTTAAAATTAACTTCAAATTCAGATTTCTTACATTCAAAATGGCAGCTTTACGAGTACAAGAAAATTTATAAATTGAAATCTGGAAATCATCTCATTTCGAGGGGGAATAAAGACATCTCAGAGGGTGTTGTTTGTACTTCGGTATACAATCGAGAATATTGACATAGCTCGTGTAGGCCTGTTAAAGTCATGTACATGAGTATACTTATAGATTGTCAGCAATGCTGAATTGTGTAGCTTCATCTCATGTTAGGAAACCCATTGGTTGAAACCCCTACAGATACCTCCATTTCTCACTGAAACAAGATGAACCCCAGAATTCCCTCAAGATTCCAAATCCACAAATTTGCCAATCCCTTTGCAAATATGCCATAAAAATTTCACAATAAAAATAGTGTACGATTATACAGGTAACTCGACACGTTATCCACTGTATTCTGTATTCTTTCTAGTTATTTTGTTACCGAATAGCTAACATCTCTATCCTTTCGAATTTCCGATTTCCCAAAAAATGTTGTCTGGGATTTTCCATTTCCTCGCGTGTTTAGACAGCTCACACAATATATATGCACATGTACGTGTGCATTCTCTCGAATTCCGGAAGCCACCACTGTCTTTTTCCCTCTGAAACCTCTGACTCTGTTCATGTAAATATTTACTCTTGAAAATGTATGTATTGTGGCACGGCACTTCGAGTCAATAGAAAGATTTGTACCGAAGCACAGAGCTACTTTGCTCCCGCACGCTTATTCCGGCACCCTAACTCCATTTGAATACATTACGTTCCGAGCTTTGTGTCTGTAAAGCTTAGCTCAGAAGGAAGCCTTGGGGTCACGTTTTCTTTCGTTTGTGTTACATTTCTTTTGCTTGGTAAGACGTGTGAATCGCAACATGGGATGAAAAAATGTTGAAATGAGAGGATTCTTGAGGATGGACTTTTTCTTTGTGGTTTTATGATTACAAAAATTTTCATGAGCATTTTTTACATATCTTCTCTTTGATGGACCCAGTCGAGTAGCTATTTTAGATTTTATCTAACAAGAGAGTTTTACATTTTCGAAATGAAGATACGAAACTCTAAAGATATTGAAATCACCATGATTCTTATGTGTGCTCGAATAAATCGTGTGAATGTAGATTTTTCGCATATGACGAAGCAATTCACAAAAGTATGAATGTCAATCCCATCGGTCACTAACAAATTCACAACGTTCCAATGAAAATGAATCAATATGTGAATATGTGAAAAGATTCCGATCAACTCCTATCCATTTCTGAATGGTTAGGATTATAATGTCGCGTGTCTGACTAAACCCTGACATTATCTACTTAATCGAGTTCTGTCAGCCGGTCCTTCATTGAGAACAATTTTTTAATGTGGGTAATGATCAGTCGCTGTAATTTTCTAAGAATTAGGGTAGATAGAAACTTCTATAATATCGGTAGATCAAAATTGCATAATAAATTGTTTTTCAGAAGCCGAAAAGGTGCTTACGGAAGTGCTATGCAAATTATATTTTTTTCATGCTTCTAAAAATCTCAATTCCTTTCTACGTTGCGCTCTCCTATATGAGTAGTTCCGCGCGAAACAGACCTACGAAAAAGGGTCATGTCTTGAATTTTTTTTTTGACTTTTTCAATCGATTCTATGATACAAAATATGAACTTTTCACTACCTATGGGGCCCCAAAAAATTTTTCCAGGTACCTTCAACGTACATTACTTTATCCTCTCGAATTATTTTCAACAAAAAAGTTAGGGTATTTTTTTCAATGAAATGAATTTTTCTCGAATTCGTTCAGAGATACGGAGATGCAGTTTGCGGTATTCGAAAGATTCTGAAAAATCTATCGAAATCGGTCTTGTAAAGTTGATTTTGATGTCTTGGGTGATTTTATCGGGCAAAAGAGTGAAAAACATGGAAGATTAAATTTCCCGAAAACCCAATTTTTTAAAATTCTGAAAATGTGATATTTCATGTAAAATTTTGTGTTCTTTCAGAAAAAAATAGTCCCGAATCCCTTTTTTGTGTTCCAAGACCTATTTTTGACCAATTATCACAAATCCATTTTCCAGGCTTTTGGAAATCGTCTGTTTTCTGCGCATGCGCAGGAATTTGGTTCCTTAAAACCAATTCCATTGCCAAGAAAATTTCCTTCAAAATGACCACTTGCCGAAGACAATTTCATGCATTTGAACCGAATCTACAACGTATAAAAGATGATTCTCCAGCTCGAGTGCGACCCGTCGATGGACGCCATCGAACGGGGGCAGGCGTGGATTTTCCTTACTGCTGTCTCTAGTACCTCCGACCCAGCTCTGAGGAACTATCAAGATTCAGCGGTCTTTTGAACGTTGCAACTCTGGCTCAAATGCATGGAATTGACCTCGGCAGGTGGTCATTTTGAAGGAAATTTTCTTGGCTTCCCAATGGAATTGGTTTTCAGGATCCAAGTTTCTGCGCATGCGCAGAAAACAGACGATTTCCAAAAGCCTCGAAAATGAATTTGTGATAATTGGCAAAGATAGGCGTTAGAACGCAAAAAAGGAATTCGGGACTATTTTTTTCTGAAATAACACAAAATTTCACATGAAATATTAAATTTTCAGAATTTTAAAAAATGGGGTTTTCGAGAAATTTAATCTTCTATGTATTTTCTTCTTTTGCCCGATAAAATCACCCAAGACATCAAAATCAACTTCACAAGACCGATTTCGATAGGTTTTTCAAAAACCTTCCGAATGCCGCAAACCGCATCTCTGTATCTTTGAACGAATTCGAGAAAAATTCATTTTATTGAAAAAAATACCCTAACTTATTCGTTCAAAATAATTCAAAAGGATAAAGTAATGTACGTTGAAGGTACCTGGAAAATTTTTCTGGGGCCCCATAGGTAGTGCAAAGTTCATATTTTGTACCATAGAATCGAATGAAAGAGTCAAGAAAAAAATTTAAGACATGACCCTTTTTCGTAGGTCTGTTTCGCGCGGAACTACTCATATATTTCCAACTAATACCGCAACGGACCGGAATCATGATCAGCGAGGGTTGGATTAAAAATTTTATGCGCCCAGGGAAGGTGAATATTGACCTGGATAATAAACGGAAGCGACCAACCAATTAAGTTGCATTAGCGCAAAGCCTCGCAAAATCAACGCAATGCCTGGTGATATGCGGATTCCCGAAATTTCATTCATTTTCCTCTCTGTTGAATCTTTCCTTTTATGTATATTCTGTTATCACTCCGTCACATCGTTCAGTCAAACAATAAATTTCGATTGCATTCGAGTAACTAATTTAATACAAAGATAATTACCATTATTAGTGAGTATTGGTTGCAAAAAGCATTCACCATTTTCACAGGAATCGGTAAATGCCTTTTGAGTTGATATTGATGAAGATGGGAATTTTCATAAAATTCTTCTACTGCAGATCAAGAGTTAGACAGTCCTATTTTTCACGAACGATTGGTTTTATGAAACAAATCCTCCAGTTATTGAACATAATAGCTTTTTTGTGATTCTTCAAGAATGAGCAAATTATAATTTTTTGCTTCTGTACAACGAAGCTTTGCTCTTTAAAGAGTTTCAATAGATCGTAGATAGAATCGTCGCTGAAATGGTCTCCTGCGAGAGTGAATGCTTGGTACATTTATCGGATAGTTGTGGCTGATGTGAAGTGATACAAATTAGGAATTTCGCTTCGATGAAGACTCGAGGAGCAGACTCTAAGACTTGAGTAAGATTTGAACAATTCCATCGACTTCAACTTTCTGGGATTTCGGTTTAAGATTCTTGGGGTAGTCATTGTAATATTTTATCTCAGAAACAATTCTGTCTAATTTCAACTGTAGTCTGTTCAAGAATCGAGTGAATGGGATGCACGCATACGAAATGGAATTCTCCAATCTCAAGGAAAGTGCACACATGAGTAAATTACAATACCTTCATTCGGGGTAACTTTGGAACAAACTCGCATTTTCCCCTCAAACTCGTATAACTCGTACATCACACATCAGAATCGCATTGTATCTGTAGTCAATCGAAAGCTTACAATCTCAGCTTTTGATTGCGGGGTCGCTAAAGTCTATTTGAATGTCTCTGAATGAATCTATGAGCGTTCCAAGTCGTGTTTGAACCGGTTTGGGACAATAGAGAACACGCATGCAATGAAATTACTTTGTTGAAATGAAGTTGATGACGTGAAAAACAAAGTTACAATACAGTAGTTTTTCATTTGGTGAACGATAAGTTTTTTTAAATATTCATTGAAAGTTGGACGCCCGTTCAAATCGATGTCACGTGATCACTGTCTCCCGCCAACCAGACTGTCAGCAATCGTCCGGGTTTGTTCGTCGTGGTAAAGTTGACGTCGTGGATTGGGATTGACCGCTTCATTACCTACTCCCGTGAGTGCCCACAAGTGCCCATGCCGGGCTCCATATGAGCTGCATCTGCATAACATTGTTAGTTTAACGCCATGCGAGCGTGCACAGCCATGCACTAGACAAGCAAGCAGTGTTGTGTACTCTTATGTTATCTGATAATAACAACATGTCGCAAAAATGGAATCATAACAATTTATAAGAGCTGTGGAAGTGAGTCTCAGACACGTCCCTCAGCTGCTAGACCAGATAATACCCAAAGGCAACACCGGGTTCTCCATGTGTTTGTTCTCTAATCAGATCACATCAGATGAGTATTCTGCCAAGTACAAATAAGGATGATCCAACTGAAATAGAAGAACTCTGTTCTTGGTGAAGAGATTCCACTTTATTTTCAGGTTTCTGGTATATGGAAATACAGTGGGAATGATGAAGTCGTACAGGTCTTGATACCACTGACCTTAATCAATACTCAAAAACATGTGATTGGCAGACAATAGTTTGATGATTTCACCACTCAATGTTCATATCTTTCCATTCAGTTCCAAAACCCATTCAAGCATTCGAATCCCCAAGTACAGCAAGGGGGAATGGGGAGTTTATGTGGGCAAATTGGATATTCAGACAGGTACTTCTGATTTCATAGTCTTTGATATTTCAACGTCATGGTGCATGTTGTACAAATATAATTATAAGTTGTTCAGTTGAGAAAAAATCCTCATCCGCTTCTATGAGATTACCTTACGTTGACTCAAGATATGGAACATTCTTTATAAAGTCAACCGTAAAATTTCAGGTATTTTAGCTGTAGTCAGATTCATAACTGGAATATAAACATTCTATAAATTTTGCCACTACACTAGTCTGTGCTGACTTTGGATGTTGGTGTTGGTCCCTTGGTACGTTTATTGCCATTATCACTTTGTAAACAGTGTTCATCATCACAGACCAAACAATCTGAAGCATAGCAGAGGAATATGGTTGTTTTGGGAGAGTCAAGAGTGAGTTTCCGACAATGTGAGTAGAGACTGCGAATGAACATAAATGATTGAGAGGTTCATTTTTTTTTATTGCAAATTACATCAGCACTAAGCAAGCCTTTAAGTAATGGGTGTAGTTCAATGAACACTTCTCTTTCTATTAAATGATATGCGAACTCCTTGGTCATATTTTACCTTCTGCAGTATTGGAGTCAGTGACAGTATCCAGTGATATCGGAGTGCACTTGGTTCATTCTGTCACAAGATTGGTGTGATCTATACTGAGATATAATACCATTGTGTATTTTGAGAGAACCATCATTTCTCATGATCTGTATAATGAATAAGGAGTCATCTCTATCGAGAGAAGATTTTTCTGTGCTGGTACAATCTGCAACAAGAACATGTCTCATTTCATCCTTCATGTTATTCACCAGTCGTCAGTGTACCCAAACAATTCATTCTTCTGCTAAGCTTCAGATTGGTTGATTAATAGTGCTGGACTCAATTTACAAAGTGCGAATGGCAACAACCGTACCAAGTGACTAACACCAATTTGCAAAGTCAGTACAGACTGGTGTAGTGACAAAATATATAGAATCTTTCCATTCTAGTTATGATTCTGATTACAGCTGGAATACCTGAAATTTTACGGTTGACTTGATAAAGAACGTTCCATCTTGAGTCAACATAAGGTGATCTCATAGAGGCGGATGAGGATTTTTCACCAATTAAACATTTTACAATTACATGTGTGAAACATGCACCATGACGTTGAAACATTGAGAACTATGAAGTGGGAAATACCTGTCTGAATATTCATTTCGTCCATATAGACTCACCGTTCCCCCTGTACTTGGGGATTCGAATACTTCACTGGATCTTGGGACTGAATAGAAAGATATGCACATGAAACACGACATAAAGTGGTGACAACATCATATTATGGTCTGCCAATCACATGTTTTTGAGTATTGATTAAGGTCAGTGGTATCAAGACCTGTACGACTTCATCATTCCCACTGTATTTCCATATACCAGAAACCTGAAAATAAAGTGGAATCTCTTCACCAAGAACAGAGTTCTTCTATTTCAGTTGGATCATCCTTATTTGAACTTGGTAAATACTCATCTGATGAAAGGAAAAACACATGGAGAACTCGGCGTTGCCTCTGATATCTGATCTAGCAGCCACCTATCCCAGGGAAGTGTCTGAGCCTCATATTCACAGCACTTAATTGTCATAATTTCACTTTATTTGCGACAAATCGTGGCGTTGAGTGTGATTGAACAGCACACGGACACAACACTGCAGACTTACAGTCGCTATATATAGTACTGAACTGTCCAGGGACCCTAACTAAATGACGAACAAACCCGGCTGGATTTCTGACAGTCGGCGGAAGACAGCAATCACGTGACATCGATTTGAACGAGCGTCTGAATCATTCCCAATTTCAATCGACTCTCAAAAAAAAATTCATAGCGTTTAAAAATATTCTGTTTCCACAGAAGTTATTCTTTTTATACCGACTATCGACTGCATAAGCTAGAACATTTTAATCTGATACATGCGTGCTCCCTATTTTGGGACAGCATACAGTATATAGGGGGTTTGACGGTTGCGAGGATCTCCCCGACAGTCGATAAACCTCGTAAGAATGAAGTTTGGTTAGACATCTTTCCTGTTCATCGAAACGACCAAGAATCATCCCAAACTTGAAGAAAAGAGGAAATTTTGAGGGGAGAAGAGATAGCAACATAATGAATTCGGACTCGCTTACGCATGGGAATTGACTGGGCAAGTAATTGGACTCGGTTAATGGAATCCATCCCTACAACCGAGTGGTATATTTTTATTTGATATCCAGAGGTCATATTAGATAATAATGATCTAAATGAATCATATAGGGACGTCTTTGTATAAACAAATCATGAAGCCCAACAACCTCAAAAGAACGAGAGCCTTCTACCTGGCATGGCTTCTGGGAATTTGTAAAATTGGGTGTAGTAAACATGATTTAAAAATTGAGGAGAATGGATAGTAGATACGTCCTTCCCGAAATTAGTAGACATCAACCAAAAAAAAGGAAGCACGATGCGATTTAATGTTTTAACGTTACCCTGGTTTGCAGAAAAAAACACATGCTCTTCAGTTTCTACTTTACAAGATATAAGTTGAATGGAAATACACAAATGTAACGATGGATTCGTCATCTTATCTGTACAGACGAGTGAAATCTAGGCTAGTTACCTTACAGTCGTCCTGCAAAAGTTGAAACCACACTAATTGTTCCGAGAGTCTGTTAGTTAGATTTAAGACATACTACTAAAAGATTGTGTCAAAAAGCTGGTGAAAGCCCTCGCGACGGAGCAAAACATTGCCCATGCGTGCCTTCAAGTAGGAGGAATCAATTTTAAAGCCTTAGGATTATCTGCCTTGCTGATTGCGCGTGATCATGATTTTTCCATTGGTTGTCCCAAAGTTACACCCTTCCTCCCTCTTTTTGCCTTCTGTTCCAAAGTTATCCCGGTTGACAGTATTCGAGAAAATCGATGCAGAAAATCGAGTTTACATGAAACAAAACAAAAGGACATTTGAATCTCATTTTCTGGAGAGGACTAACAGTTTTTTCATCAACGTCCATCAGTATAGTTGATTCTACTTCATCATTCGAGTGACCATGCCGATGTCTCTGTGGTTAGAATAAATGAAAAATATAGACAGACTAATCATCATAGCGAAATATATACTATTCCACAAATGTAATGTCTGAATTATTTTCTGTTTCAGGTGAGTACTATCGAGTCGACACGTAATATGCAGTGCGAGTTTGTAAGTTAAACTTGGAGTATCAGAATCAATATCACTAGAAAAAATTACAGTGATTCATGAAACGATCGATCTCATCATTGGAAGTCTGTTACATTTGATCGTGAAGAAGAGGATTATTCAAATTTTAGCTTGACTATCCTCTTTTCTCAAGAAATTACAATATCAAGAGCTCCACCAAAGCTCGAAAACCATGAAACTCGAACCCAATATTTCTGTGAGTGAATTTCACAGCCAAATCATACACAAGAGGATATGGCCATGTCCCATCCAATCACTTCGAAAGCAATCCGTCATGGCAGCTTGTCGCAGATGTAATATCATGCGTCAACGGAGCATCCACTCTACACACACACACACACACACACACACACACACACATCTTCACGCATCTCCAAACCACACTGAGAGCCATGAATCGTACACCTGACTATATTTTGTTCGTTGTCTCAACGATTCCATATATCGTTCATGCGACGCTGAAAAATAGTCCTTCGAACGATCCGATTGTACCGCCGACTCACCGAGATAGTAATGGCTACTATCCGAAAGTTCAGTCAAGTACATGAGAAGTGGGGATGGCGCTACGGATCGTCTGCTGTGGTATATCATCAGTCCCATTTGAATAACATGGAGAACGATTCACACCACATCTCACTTTATTTGATAAATTTGGAAATGAAAATGGAATTTGCTAGCATATTCCATCTTTGGAGAATGAAATCTGATGCAAAAAAGTACATTGTCCCTTCTATGGAAGCAAGATCATGACTTGCTCGAATTAGCTTGTAGGTTATAGGTCCTGCGTAACCAGCCAAGTGACTTCGCATGGACTCAAGATTCTCTTTCCTGGGGATGTTTGTACCAATATGCATCAGTTGTGATTTTTATTTGATGGATAGAATTATTCTGTCATCCTTCTGAGCTATAAGAATGATAGTCCAGACTGTATTGACCTGTGACGAAGGAAATACAGCCCACACTTCATATGCTCTCCTTCAACTTGAGTGCTAGAAATATTCATAGATTGATCTGCTCATACTCAATATGACAGACCTTGAGCTGCTTGGTTCTCAATTAAGATAATCCGAATGCGTGTGGTTCTTGGGGTTACATTCGCATATCTTACTTGTAATAATTAATCAGTTTCATATAAACATTATCTACAACAAAGGAGAGGAGTTCAAATTCGATAATCTTGTCATTCCAAGTTATACATAAATTTTGTTCAGAGATTTTGGGAGCTCACTTTGTTGTATCTTGTTGACATTATCTCCAAGTGTCATCAAGATTCTTGTTTTTCATTCACACTTGGCTCATTTGATTTGTGTTGAATGATAACTCTTTCACTAAGTTCAACCCAAATCAAAGATAAAATTCTTGATGACGCTTGGAGATGTTGTCAAAAATATACTAAAGTGAACATTTAAAAATATCTGAATGAGGGCATGTGAAACTTTGAAAGAGCAAATTGAGATGGCGAAATTATTCAATTGCAATTTCTTCCCTTACATTGTCAGACAATTTTTTTCCTTAAAAATAATTATAACCAAGATATGCGAGTGCTACACCAAGAACCACAGGCTTCTGGGTTCTGTGTTCCATAAGAATCAAGCAGTTCAAGATCTGTCACATTCAGCGCTGGTCACATTCAGCAAATGCAGAAAAGTTTTCAGGTCTTGTGTACAAGAATAACATACAAGGTGGGGCATGCATTTCCTCCGCCACAAACTAATGTCATGTAGACTATTGCTGCCATAGCTCAGAGACATGACAGAATATATTAATTTATGAATTAACAATCTCAACCGATGAACAGGAGGTAGAAACATCTTCAAGGAACAGAATTTTGAATTCATCCGAAGACACTTGGATGGTTACGCAGGAACTATAACCTTGAAATTTGGGGATTGGCTTGCAAACCAACAAGCCAATTCTTGTATTGGAAAGAATTATCTTCAGATTCTAGAAATTTCAGGGATGGAACCAAGCTACAAGCAGCTAAATTTTTTTAATTCAATTCTGATTCTTCCATATAGCAGCAACCTAAATTCTGCATGAAAAAATTTCTCATCAGGAATCATATATTCATATGGCCAAATATATTCCAGTCCCCGGCGACGCGAGATAGTAACCATTACTATCTCGAGAGTTTGGGATAGTGCAGCAGACTATACGTATCGTATGAGGTAGTGTGAGTATCTTCCAGCTTGGTTTTACGATATGGATAGTCACAGGTACTATCGCATCGTGCGGTGAAGTATTCACGGTTCTCAGTGCAGTGAGCGAGAGAGGAGAATCATCATACTGCAGTAAACCAAACATACCTTCACGACATACAGAATATGCACCAAATGCATCCGAAAGCTGATGATGTCTCTATACACCTCTCTCTCACTCATACTAATTTGCTACAACGTCCGTAAAGCGGCAGTATCCACTTGCGTTCAAACCATCGTCTTCATTATATCGTCCAAGCAAATAACGTCTCACACTACTATAAGCCTTCTACACACAACTTTGCCAGACCCCAATGCAAACTCAAACCCAAGTATACAACTTGAGTACAGTATGTGGGCATAATATACACTTGTCTAACGCAAGGATTTTGGATTCTAACACTCCTAGTGCTACTGCAAGCTCTGACATTTGCAACCAGATGAGATACGCTTGTATATGAGTATATAAACTCACATGTGTGAGGAAATGTGTGTGTGTGTGTGTGTGTGTATACATATATAATCAAAGGGAGTTTCTGTAGAGTTTGGTTACAGTGGTTTCGGTGAGATAGATATAGAGAGATAGAGAAGAGAGTGCTTTCAACTGGGAATCATTTCCTATCGCTTTGGGCGAGCTTTGCACTTTGCTATCTGATTTCGAACACGAGCTAGATTATAGTAAAGTAGAGTAGATGTGGAATTCCTGTGAACTAGCTACATTGAATCGAGAGTAGTGGATCCAAAGTATCGGTAGGGAGGGATATAAATGGTTACTACTGCGCAAATTAATCGTCGTTGAGCTTGCAAGCTTGCAGTATTACTAGTTTGAAGATGATTTGAGCGATAGTTTGAAGTGTACTCGCGTATAATAGTGTACGTGGGTGAGGAAGATTATGGGTATCCTTCTTGTTGAGAGATGCTATTGCACTTTGTGTATGATAATACCTCTTGTACCTACGTCTTCGAGCTTGCATCTTACTTTCAAAATCGTAAAAGTTGCTGGTTGAGTGGAAATTCGCACAAAGCGTCATAATGAAATTTCTCATAATTTTGGTTATCTATGAGTATTCTAGAGATGCATTCTTCGTCGAAGGAGTGTTGTTCACACCACTGAAGAGCCCCGTAGAGTCAAACCCGGTTGGAAACTCAAAAAATGCAACATACGCTTCGTACAATGACGGTTCATTTTTATCGATTTGAATTTCTGTCCGAATGATGTTTTGAGAGTGATATAAAAACTTGGAGTCTGTTGATAGGCCTCAATAACCACACAAAAGAATTAGGTATGGCCTTGAACAAGACGACTGAATGTTTAGAGCCATAAAATATTGATTCAAATATACCAAATCGAACGTATTGTGCATGGGTCCCGCAGGGTCCATACGGCACCTATGGGTTAAGCGTCCTTAAATTGATGTTATAATGTTATAAATTTTATTGACACGACAGAGTTGAAAGATTTTATTTTGATACGTAAAAAGATGGAATCTTTGTTGAAGAGAAAAATGTAAATAGTTGAATTTTGAAAATTGATGAGATGAGCCTTCGATAGAATAAGCAACCCCTGATCCCTCGAAACTTATGAATCATCATTCATCATCACGACTTTCCATCGAGTGTATCATCCCAAGCGTCATTTCAGAAGTGCTGAGGATTAAAGGAGAGTGGGTCGAATTAGGACAGCTTTTGCTGTGGGGCTATTTGGCGTCATTTGGGACTTAGCACGGCTGCGCTACGGGTCTCTGAAGTTCGACAATTGAATAAAGTGTAAAAAAAATTTCAGACCCCTAGGTCACTGCTTTCATACTTTTTTTGAAAGTTTGAGGAAAAATATCTGTCCAAATTCGCCCCGCACTTGGGGGCACTTTTGACAAGTTTTGCTCATCTGAACACGTGGTAGTGACCCTGAATCGAGAAGGAAACTCGCCCGCGACCTTTACATCCTCCTAGAGCCTCAGCAAGCGAGCCATTTTTATGTCATTTTTGAACATTATTGAATTAGGCGCTTTATTGGCGCACTGCGGTCTTTAGCAATGAGCAATCGTTTTGCAGCTTCGAAGAGTCGGCTTTCATTCGTTTTTCTCCATATGGGGGGTACCCTCACTCGCCTTGAGTCGACGATTGAAATGATATATAGAGTGCAGCAATCAACCCAATATCAGCGAATGTGGGAGTGAAAATGCGTACAAGCGAGCTTTCGACAACAATGACTTTTGACTTCTAATCTGACTCCTGAGACGGACATTTATTTTCTCACCCATTTTAAACCACCTAACTCACCCTCAACCTCCCGCGCTTCGAAAAATTCGCACAAATAAATACGCGCAAATACCTCGATATGCGCAATTACCCTCGAAAAATATGGGTAGGCGATTGGTCAACCGATTTTAGATGGGATTCAGTATTGTCTCAATTCGCCCCGTCGAGTTTGTCCAAAAATTTCCCCAGGCGTTTTGTTTTGCGATTACCAGCCTCCAATTTGATCGATGTAGGCCCACGATGGCTCAAAATCTTTGTTTTGTGGTGTAATTTTCGACCCCCAGATGGCGATGGAGTCCAGTTTCGCAGGAGCAACGTAAACTGTTGCATTTGTAAAATAAACCGTGTGAGACCCTCAAAAAGCACCCACATGCCAGTGTGAACTCTCAATATTGTTTCAGGAGGTCTAACCACAATAGAAACCATTGTCTGTGATGGTATTGAAAATGATTTTATGCGGCGGAAGCCTAGACACACCCACAGCCGAGCTATCTAACTTGTCCTAATTCGCCCCACTCATATGCCAACAATATACACAACCAATTTATGCATTGATAACATTTTCAATCGCATTATCATCTCATAATCCGAAAACAAAGACCCAAGAGTGTTTACTCAATGCAATAACAAAATAATAATATCGTCACGGCAGCAGAGCAATTTTCATTATTCTCAATATGATGTAATGATGCGGAAATATTTCAGATCACGCGCTCTCGTATGCATACATGCATAGCACGCCATGATTGTATTCCATTTGTACATCGACAATGAGTAGCGCTCATTAACGAAATGAAAGCATCCATTAATCATTTTGCGCTATATGCGATATATGTATCATGCGCATATAGCCGTTGTAGCGTGTAGCATATCTCATGATCGTCGGTGGTAATGATAAAATCAACGGGTTGCGGTTGTCATTGTGTCACGTATCGTTGCTGCACCATCACAATAATACAATCTTCTCACGCATCATTATACTCAAAAACAGAGCGATGATACGATTCATTTTGTGTGTGCGTGCGCGTGTGTGTGTGTGTGTTCGCGCCCTGTAAAAAATTTATCCGAAAAACTTCAACCAACTGGTTGAAAATTCAACTAATTTCTTACAATATGGGCGCGTGCGTGTGTATCTCCATAATTGACTCTCTGTCCTTCTTGAAATAGTATATTACGCACCTGCGTCCGCGAGGGGCCGAAAGTGACACACTGCGGCCCGGGTGAGTTGCCGCACGAGCCGTCAGGCGAGGGTGGCATATCCGTGGCCGCAATGGGTCGCTTATGTCCCGAGGTGCGTATAGTTCTTTCCAGTACACTCGCATCGAAATTCTATGGTTTCCGACACGATTTCGGGGCAAAATCCCGCATCGCCGTACAGGTTGGAAAACGTCGGAGTATGTATTGTATTGTAGCAGACCGAGGGCGCAACCCGAGGTTTGATGCGCATGCTCAGTCATTTTCTTCCCTGGGCGGCAATGCGGAATTTTCTGCCCCGGCATCGGGGCGGAAACCACAGGCTTTCGATGCAAGTGTACTGAAAATATAACTATTATACGTGCTGGGATATGCAAGATATCAAAAGTATATGAATCGTAAATGCCAAATTTAATGTCACTATTGAGGGTCTGAGTACGTGAGATTAGAAGAACAAATCGAGCAAAAGTTTTTAGTACTAAAGATCTCAACGACACGCTCATCTCAGTCTTAGAGCTTTGCGATTTACAGCTCACGAGTTAGCGACCGCTCCTCGTGTGTAATAACACACATAAAACGTACGTCTGCGTTTAATCTCTAACTCTCGTAAAGTTCGTTCCATTTCATATGGGCTTCGATAATGGTGTCATTCCTATACCACGTGAATCATTCATACTAGCTTTATTGCGTACCTCGCTAAAGCTCGTCTGACTCTGATATGGTATGAGCCCTTGAAATGCTTCTGTAGTTCAACAGTGTATTATTGAGATTTTATAATATAGTGATTCGGAAAAACATTTCTTTGATGTAACTGTGATCGAGAAGTGTTGAGTTGGGGTGATGTTGCGCATAGTGAGGTTCCTGAATCCCCAATAAGTATCTCGGAATTTCGCCCAATTAGTCAGTCTTAGCGGCGGCCTCAGACTCAATTCCAGCCCCTGCCTCAGCTGAGCCCTATTCACGGTCCCAGACTCAGTCCCAGCTTCAGCCCCACCCGTAGCCCCAGACCCAGCCTCGGCCCCAGCCAAAGCCTAAGGTCCAGCCCCTGCCCCAGCCTCGACCCCAGCCACAGCCCATCCATCCAGAAGGGAAGTTTTGACTGATTGGATCTTAGAACAACTGATCGGCCCATCAAATCAACTGAGTAGACCAATCCGTACGGATGAGTCAAAAGCCATCACCAGCAACACCGGCAACACCAGCAACACACAATATCAACGACTGTTGCAATATAATATATGACCACGATATTTTGAATAAAACATACATGCGCAGGTGCACGGCAAAGTGTAATTTTTTGGGGGCCAAAATAGTCACTACGAGTGATTTTTGTTTTTTTAGAGTCTCTAGGGCTGAATTAACTTTTTGATTCAAATTGTTTGGGTCACAAAGATAATTTAGCTCCAGACGAGTTTACGGTGGATAGTAGCCATTTGATTTTGACTTGTTAGAAACACGAGAAAGAAGTATCTAGAATTACGTATCTTAAAATTGAACCCAGACAAAGATGTGTTAAGTTTAAGGGGTCGCAGAAGGGGACGGAAAGGACATTTCGCCTTAGAAATATTCTCACGGCTCGGCAACTAATTGGAGACTCTTTTCCGCATAGATTTGATCCAATGCAACCAAATACTTCAAGAAAAAGTGTTCCACAAAGCGATATAGCGCGTTGGGGCGGAGCACAACATGGGGACGGAATTGACCGAAAATTTTGTACGCCATTTGGAAAACACGTGGATATGGTGCAGTCAGCCGCGGATTCAAGTTTTTGGCTAGTGTCGCGCATATATTAGGTGTATTTGAGTTTCTAGAAATCAACCTCATCGGTTAGAAAGGCTCAGTAGACGATCGGGGAATTTGCCGGCCTAATTAGTGTTGAGCGAGCAGTTTCGGCGCAAACCCGTCTTCAAAATGTCGGATGTCCGTGCGCGAACTAAGCAAGTAATTTCGACTCGCAAAGTGGTGGAATATGTTGTTTGAAGTATTACAAATTGAAGTGCATAGCTACGTACAGGCTCCAGAATCCGAAGTTTGGTCGGAAAGGACATTTCCACTCTTCAGATAGTATCTGCTACGGCCATGATCAGATATCACTGAAATCCTCCCGAGCTTGGAACGCGGAAAATCCTACTTTCATAGGAATCACCCATATTACTAATGCATCAACGTGTATTGTGTATGTATTGTATATATTGGTGTATATACCAGAGCAGGACAGATCAAACGCTCGCACGTTTACGTCCCCGCACTGGACAACAATACACTGCTGATCTCTCTCTCTCTCTCTCTCGAATGTGCACTCCTGACCCCGTGGAGGCAGAGCTTATAACCCCGCAACCTCACACCTATACATTCAGATGTATATATCGATATATACGAAAATCCAGTACACCGCATAGCTGTGGGGTTATACAGAGGGCTAAGCCCTGGTCGCTGCAATAGATAGCGTATAGCGCATATAGCCGTAACGTCCGCGTGAATCAAATGCGCGCGGAGCTTTGTGCTCTACCCCACAATGTCACATCTGTATATCCATATATATTCGTCCATCTGTATGCGTGTGTGTGTGTTTGTATTTATGCGTAGATGGCTTTTGTATGGAATTTGAGGGTGACGAGTGGTGATGATGGTGGTGGCTTAGCACTCGGTCACATTTTAATTTAGACTAGCGCACGTGGTATAGAGAGCGAGAGATTCGGAAATCGGGGCGTTAGGTCAGATACTTCACACTCGATTCCTTGTCCCCGCCTAGGGTTTTCAAAAGCTCCAATTTGATGTATGCGTGCGTGCGTGCGCGCGCGCGCGCGCGTGTGTGTGTGTGTATGTGTGTGTGTGTGTATGTGTGTGTGAGACTGTATAAGTAAAGGGCAATGGGTAGTTGGCTATTTATGGTTTGGGAATGTTTGCGAGAGCTTGCAAGCTCGGAACGCTTACTTTTGATGTAATTGCTACCACTGCTCTGGTATACTTTAATGGTGGTAGTGGAGGGTTTGGGGGTGATGCATCGCTCGGGGCGAAAGTGTTGCGGCGAGGAGGAAAAAGAGAGAGAGCATCCTACACATCTCTACGCTTTTATACTTTGCTTTATCGGGTGCCACGGAGAAGCTCGGAGCTTGCAAGTTTATATAGAAAGCATCCGACAAGTTGCCATCACTTCGGCTTGTAATGGGTATAACGTTTGCTGGAATTTCAATAGTAGATGCTCGTGAGTGATTTGTCGTTGATTTTTTTTTGGTTACTTTTTCTCTAATTTTGAGGGATTGGGTAGTGCTGTATCAGATGGAAAAAAATTGAGTTGTTTGCCCTGCTTGGTGACTAGGATTCTAGAATTGATGGATGTATTTATGATTTCTGAAAAACTTGGTAGTTGCTCGCTCTATGGACAAATCAGGCTCCCATTACTATCTATGTACACAAATGTTGCTATATTGAGATATATTATATATTTTCTGGTGGAATCAACTGGATAGTTTCAATAAATTATAATCATTAAACCGTAACCTAACCCGTGAAATAGTTGAACTTCCTTAAAGCCAGGATGACGCCAACTTATCGTTTACAAGGATTAAAAGATGCTGCATTACATCTCGTTCATATATTAGTTTAGAAATGTATCTACGGACGCTTTTGGATTACGATGACTTTCAAATCGATCCGTCTTGAATCAATTCGACAGATAAGGCTTTCCCATCAGATAAAAGTTTGCATAGGAAGGCACGTGTAAATAGAAAACGAGTAAGGTAAATGTCCACAATTTGCCACCGCTCAAGTTTTCGAATGTACACACCCGCAGACTTTGCCACGCATTTTTCTCATTTTTGTTACGTTGAAATATGAAAAAATAGTTCATTACGCACCGATGCGAGGTTAGGCTATTATAAGGCATGGGAATCAATTTTCCTCGAGTGTAACGAGGGGGAAAGATTCTCAGTGCTCCAAAACGGCCCGATGAGCGAGGTGCATATACTAATTTTTGGTATCAGGGCGGCTGAACGCCAACTTTCTGATTCGATCTGGGAGGAAAAATTTTCGTGTAGTCGAACTATACCAAAAATGAACGTTTTGGACCCATTCTAAATGACCCGCGCATTTCTTAGAACAAATAAACTAGTTTTCGTTACTTTCGGCTTCTTTTTGATGAATCACCAAAAGTCCGCCAAAGAAAATTGGCGCAACCAATCTGAATCTGTCTCAGCTGATTTTCTTTGTCATTGTCCCATTTTCGAAATACTTTGAGTGAAATTGCAGAATTCAATCTTTACCCGATCTTAAGCTCATTTTATTTTGGGGCGAAAATTCGGCCCCAAAATTCTATTACAGTGGACCTAATTTGCATTCATAGTCCTTATGAAATCCATCAATCCAACGCTAAACATTCAGAAGAGGGTAAAAAAAAGCTACAAAATGAGCTAAACTACGTCTCGTTTGTAAGTCTGCAAGCCATGATATTCTGATTTTAACGAAAATCTGTATAATTTCACGGAAATAGACCTGTCGTACACTCTCAGGCAAATTAGCGGCAAACTCTTTTGATCACAGGAAATAATCTTTTTTCGCAAAAATTGAGACAACTTGGCTGCAATTCTTTAAAATCAAACGTATCCTAGCTCTTTTTGAGGTCTCGAAACGGGCTTTAATATAAGCTATGATACGTTGGAAAATTAGAATATCAGGATGAGCCAAAACTATGAGCAAAATAAAAGTAGTGATGGTTTGGTGCAGTTGCCGTATGAATTGCTTCCTGGGCTAGCGTATTACTCACTGATATTGATAAATCCGATCCCATGCACTCACTTTGCTGATATGGAGCTTTTAAGGTACTCAAATGTTTGAACTCGAAATTCGTGCTCGACCTGATTTTGAACGATGCTCATATTGAACTAAACTTCATCCTCAACCAGATCCATTCATTTATAAAGTTCTCCGATCCTCCGCGATCAACTTTTCAAAGTTCGTCCATTATTCCGATTGTACACATTGTTCAATGTGCCAATTCTGAAGTAGGACAGAGATGAAATTCTCCGTCTCTTTTTGATTATCAAAATCTCGTTGCGGCGATAACTCACACTCTGTCTTCTCTTCGAAATCAGTTGAATTTTGTCCCGATTCTCCTAAATTTCATGTTTAAAATTTACTTTATCAGCGACTTTTCAATGGTTTGCGAACAACTTAACTGGTAATCAGGAAAAACTATCGAAGTTACAATAAATTAGGATTGATTCTCACTGGATCTGAAGATGTCACAGTATCGAAAATTCTCAATCAATAGTAAAGTTGATTTCAACAACTTCATTATCGTCTCAATTGTTTCGGAAATAAAGTAAAGAAAGGAATTAAATCACGTCGTGCAGATCAATATCCAAAACAGAAAGTGGAGCACATACATACAGCCTCGATGATTCTCCCGCTCTGCGCGAGTTACACGCAATTACAACTCTCCACATGAACGGGAAGTACTAAAACGCAAGATATGTATTAACGAGAGATGGCTCGATTTCGTGACCATATATCTTCATTTGCAAAACTATGTGCACGCTGTTAGAGTCTCTGCATTGCGGTCGTTAACTTTCGTAACACATTCGACGACACGCACACACACACACACACACACGTATCGAGAGTTTGGGAATCATTGTAAAAAGGAGCTTCGGAATGAAACGAATGCTAGAGCCAGAACAGAATTGCAATTAACTTTTCAGCTTGCGAAAGAGCGAGCGATAAGCGAGAGCCAACCCAGTACAATCCGACCTCCGCGCGTCTGCAATCGAGCTGGGGATAATTGGATTAAGCGTGCGAAAAGCTCTTCCTATGTGTGCTTCCGTACTCGGCGCTTGCAATACTGTTTATACGGAAAAAGCTCGGTTAAGGTATTGCCACGAGAGATGACCTCCTCTTGATGCTTATTTGGCATACGTGGTGGCGCTGCTGATGCTTATTCTTAAGTGGGGACTTTATTGTGGCTATCACTGCTAAAAAGTAAGGAATAGGACTAAAAGAGGGCTTGAGGGTCTACGCAATGTATTCGATGCCACTGCAGTTAACTGCACAACTTTAGTGTTTTGAATTGTGCAATTTTTCCTCTGCTCGTACTTTGAAGAGCTCTGTGTACCTGACTTATCGTAATATTGTTTAGTCACGCGTGTGCTGAGTTATCTAAGTGACTTTTCTAGTTTAAGATGTGACCGGGACTTTTGGAAGCAGTTTTTGTATATGATTTGCGATTGGTGATCAGTATGCGCGTCTTATTTGTCGCCTTGGTCGAAATCGATTATAATCTACACCAAAAAAAATACATGGATAATGCAAATCATTTCTAACACAGTTTGAGTCTCTGAACCCAAATACGTTTTCAAAATTGCACCATCACGTCACGTTTTTGAGAAAATCAAAGTCAAAGTTGGAAAAAGCGCCAATTTGGCTGTTTTTCAAGGCTATTATTTTTATTATCAAAATAGCTATTGAAACGCTGCGAGCTTCAATCGGTCATCAAAGAAAGGATCTTCCAAATGAGTCTACATGCATCAAAATCGATTGAGAGGTTGCTGAGTAACACCGACTTGTAAAAACCAAAAAGGGCCCGATACTGGCCCCACCTTTCCTATGTTTCAGCATAGCACATCCCTCTCCACTGTCCTAAGCTTAGGCATTGCGTGGGCGGGGCCGGTCTCGGGGACTTCTTAGGTTTCTCTAAGTCGGTGTTACTCGGTGATCTCTTCATCGATTTCGATGTATGTGAGCTCATTTTGAAGATCCTTTCTCTGATAATCGATTGTAGCTCGCAGGATTTCAATATCTATTTCGATAACAGAGATAATACTCGACCTTGAAAAATCGCCAAATTGGCGGCTTTTACGATTTTGACTTCGATTTACTCAAAAACATGACGTGATAGGGCAATTCTGATAACAGATTCGGATTCAGCAGCTCAAACTGCGTCATAAATGAATTTGAAAGTCCATGTAACAAAGAATGTTGCAAAATTTGTAGTAGTATTACTGTCGTCTATCCTAATTTATTTTGAATTTTTCTGACGTTTTTTATGGACAAAATAGATTTAAAAAATTCAATTATTTTGATTTATGAAAACTATGAGAGTCAATGGTTTAAAATTTCTCGAAATGATCTAGAAAATTACGAAAAAATCGGTCGAAAATGTCGAGTGCTTGGTTAACATATCACGATAATAAATGAAAAATCAAAGCGGCCGAAAACGCTCACACCTCATCTCTTCACATTGATTCTTTGAAGCCGAGGAATGATCTAAATTTTTCCAGAATTTTTCCGAAGTAAGATCGAAATTCATTACAAAACATTTGGAGTTGAGCTCATCAAATTGTTCAAATCGATCAACGAGGGAATAGTAAATATTTTTCATCATTTATGCAGAATCGTGGGCATTCTCGTGAAGATCGTGATCAAATATACCTGGGCCCGTATTCCGCGGTAAAATTTTGCCGGAAAATCTTACCGCAAAATTTAGAATACGGACCCTCGGACGAAATTTGTACATTACTTCAATGCTTGAAAGAGACAAGGATTTCGGTTGAATAATTTTCTTCAAGTAGATCTTGTCGGTCCACTTGGGTGACAACTTTCTAGTTATTTCCTTGATTAACTATCTTTATGGTAGTTTGAATCTCTTCATTCATATCTTGGAACAATTATATAGCTTGAAACAAAATTAATTAGAATTGAAAACTTCTTCTACTAACTCTGGGCGAGTTCACGCTAAAGACTCCATTGTTCTCGTTATCATTTAACGTGAAAATACGAGAATATCTCGGGAAAAGTAATAACGGACAGAGCCGGACGTCCAATTAAAATTTGGATTTCCCCTTGCCGGGAAAAGTCAACAAACATGATTTGAATCCTCACCAGAGAAGATTTGACATTTCAAAATTTATAGAAATTACAGTGAGATAAGAGCTATTCTCACTCGACAAAAATAAACCCCTTTCTGATGAAATTGTCTGGGATTTTCCTAATTTTAGACTGATACCGTGAATTTGAAATTAATTGAACTCGCCCTTCAAGAGTGGGCAAAAATAGGGATCAAAGAATGAAAGGATTTGCCTAGGCTTTGGGGAGTTCCCAGCATATGATTATTCAAATAATTTTCAATGTTCCTCACATATGATCCTTGTGTGGTCTGGTCCATTTTCGAACATGGGGTATTTGATTCGGATCGTCTACCTTGAACTTCAATCTGCAATATCATCGAATATCATCGAAATTCAAACCTGCAGAACAAGCGTCAAAATCAATCTGATAAACCTCAAGTTTGAAGAAATGGCCGCAAATTTTCTCCGACACCCGTTTCACTCGTAATTATTTCGATATTTCCATCTATCAATATAAGTTTAATGATATTTTGTTCAGGTAAATTGATTGAAAATGGTATAGCCGGATAGCTTGATATGTTGATTGATGAACCAGAAACTGAGAATATAGTTCAAACTATGAGGTATTAGTTGATTTTCACCGCAATTCCAAATCATATTTGCGAATGACACGCAGCAAATGGGATTTTGTTTCCTAGAATCGCTGAGCACGTGTTCCTGATTCTTGTGTATGATCTGTTTAAAAACTAACTTCCGACACAAATATGGGAATCCTCCGGTCAGCTGATATCAATATCAAAACTCTCCTAACCATAAAGTTCTCGTGACCTCACCCAACTTCATTTTGAGAATGTATATAATTTATAACCTCAATGCCTTCGAATTTTTTGGGAGAAATATTTTGATTTAATGGACTTTTTCCTACGGTTATTTCACTCAAACTGCCATATTTGACGTCCACGATACTTCGAAATGATTTTTTGAGCAATCAATGAAGTTCAAGATAAATCCTTCACTGCTGCAGTAAAAGTTCAAACGAAACAATGCCTCAACATCGATTACCCTGGGATAACGTGAATTTTCAAGAATTCTCAAGAGAGACGGAGATTCGAATGAAAATTTAAGTAAGTCTTGGAAGATTTCACGGACAGAACTAGAAAAATACGAAGGCATACTTTTCCTCAGATGAAATACACCACAAACAACAATAATCTAAACATGGAACAGCAATTAAGCTGACAGAAACATATCTCCCATTCTCCCATCACCAAAAGCGTGAACCATCTCATATTAGTCAAGCGCGAGAAGCGCAAAACTCGAGTGTGCAAAATCGGTATACCCCGAGGGCTGTTATAGAGCGCCAGGCTTTTGCAAATTTTCGTCCGGGGCGCGGTTCACCCCCCTTGCACCGCAAAAGACACTAAAAGAGAAGTTTGTGAGGATAGAGTAGTAGGGATACTACCATCTATAGATATATAGTTATTCAAACCCCGAAAATATCTGCTCAGAGAGGGAGGAAGAAGAAGAGCATCAGGGGAACGAGTTGTTTGCGGCTCGAAGTAATATATATATATATATAGGTGAGATAGATATATTCTATAGACGTACCCTACCTATGTGAACTCTCGCACTTACACACGAATGAACGGCGTCAGCAAGCGGAATATGGGTAAAACGGTGAAATGTTCTGAGCAGGTGTATATTCCGCTGCTGAGACGCAGACTCCGCTCTATCGATCGTTAGTGGGAGTAAAACCCGCCTATGAGCACGAGGCGAGAACTCTGGCTTGCTGGCGCGTGTACGCTTTTGGGAATGAGAGAGGTAGATTTGAACTGCAACCACCCGCCCTTCAAGAGATGTACAGAATACCGGTTTTGGGATGATGGTACACGATCAGTCGGATTGAGTACTACTGAACATACTCAGATGTTAGCATGTGACAGTAAGTTCATTGCATGTTGGACTCATTGAAAATATTCACATTATCGGTGTTTGAGGCTTGTTTCAAGTGATAGTAGTTCTTTGAAGTCACTCTTTTTCAACTACACAGATTTTGTGATTTCTTCTGCGATTCTATAAGATTCTGTCTGAAATATAATCATCAGATCAAACAGAATATAAAATCAATTTTAAAAATGTGGGAAAAATTTTGACTGTATGTGGGAATAGGCACATGTTACGTTAGATGCAAGAATTTTATAAAAGCGTTGATGTAGTTTTCATCTGATAGAATCAACATTTGAAGGTTTCACTGCAAGAGCAAAATCGCGATTCCGGTCTGGAATGCGAGAGAGTACAAATGTACGTTTCGGCACTTCCGGAAGTCAAACCTTTTGGAAAATCATCAGTTTGGCATCTATTTACAGTATTTTTAAGAATTTTCGGCGGAGCCTAAAAAATGTCCTCTGCTATGAAAAATATTCATATGATAGTTCAGTAAAGTATCAATAAAATCATCAAATTCAATGTTATGAGCCTCCAAGAGAACTCGTACTTCAATATCTGTTCCACCCAGAAAATAATGTTTGATCACGGTTCTAGCGTGCTTCAGCATTACTAAGCCTGATTTTGAACTGCGGTTCATTGACGTTCTTCAAATCTTTTCAAGCGAGGGCCAGAAGTGATCGATTCAAATTCGATCATTTTTTTCTATACCTTCAATGCCAAGAGTTTTACTGTGCACGACAATACACATACGATAGAACAGATGCTGTGCGTGGGAGAACCCACGTTTTTTGATTAAACTGAAACATTTTTTCTCGCGTAAATGTAAGCTTACTCAAATGAGGTTCCATAATTTCCAACGAATTTGGGCTCTCTTTGTGGGTGTTGAGATGAGCTTTCAAATGAGTTAAGATACGTTGAAAATTGTCGAATCCAAATTGAGTAGTCTGCTGATAATCGCTTGACTTCGTGGGATTAATGAATAAATTGAATGAATGAAAAATGAATATCGGGAAAAACTCAGCGAAATCGAGCCCGACACCGAAACTGCTGTGCACACATGTTCATCACAACATGAACAACGAAAAAACAACCACGACATCAGCCATTGGATACATCTCTACAGTTAGACTGAAGCTGAAACTCAATGAAAAGTGGGCCCTACCCGTAGGGACCATCGCAGTGAACGTATTAACCCTGATCCGTCCACGTGTCAGCCATTCAACACGCAAGAAATTTGAACGCTCTCAAAATAGCTCGTTTCCTTTTTCTGGAATCTGGGGGTCGCGTATGAATTCATGTTTTGGCATGTCAAATGCAAGAAACTCGAAAGTCAAGAGATTTCTTATCGCTGTGACCGAAAGTCGATCTTTTCAGAGGCTGTTTATGAAACTCTCGGGACGAAATATCCTTTGTGTGAAGATGCGATTTTTCCGCACAGTTTTTTGGTGTTGCTTATAACACAGCTGATGGAAATAGTGCACCAAGTTTATGAGGTTGTACTTGCAAGGAGAGGTCCAACCTTGCGGGTCGTGGATTCGTCCCAAACTTTGGGAATCATATTATTTCAGTGACTAATGGAGGTATCTCAGAGAATTTGATCCCATGGGCCTCCCATCCTAAGTTACAGCTATGGAAATTAGCATTGGTAGTATATCTATATATACGACTTTTTAACATAGGCCTCAATGGCCAATGCTAATTTCCACAGCTAAGGTAAGTGTACCCAACTTGCCTCTGTACCCAACTTGCCCCCTTATGCCGATCTCAGGAATGGGCGCTCGTTGACCTTCCCGCAATTTTTTTTACGTTTGTTATGTTAAAATATGAGAAAATACGTGGTTTTCATCGACCCCGGATCATTTCTGCGTTCTCCAGAAAATATAAAGTGAGTTTTCCATTTTTCGTGTTTGCACGGCTAAGAAATCACCGAGGAAATCGCGTTCACTAAAACCGGTGCCAATTTATTTTTATTCGACCAATCTTGACGTACCTTAGCGCATTCGATTTCTTGTCTCAAGACCTTCAAAATCCGCTCTTCAGGGTTGCAGAACTCTGATTTGGAGCGATTTTATGTACAAAACACGAAGATGGTTTGAGAATCAAGAAGGCCGACATCGGAGTGTACCCAACATGCCCCCATATGGTTATCTCGGAAAGGCGTGCGGTATGGCTTTTTTTTACCACTCAGAACGTGTTTATCACGTCAAAATAGGTCGGAAACGATGTCTTGGGCCAGCTAAAAGCTACAAATGTCGCTGCACGGTGATCAAAATGGATCAAAGTGGTTCTAGTCACTTCATCGCCGATTTACATTGTTTTAAATGATGGGGGCAAGTTGGGTACATACTTTTGTAAACTCTCAAAAATCACCTTCTGGGAGAATCCAAACAGCTCGGCTCCACTCCATCCAAATTGGACGTATCTTAGCTCATTTTAAAGGTCTCGAGACAAGCTTTAAAATGAGTTGAAGTACGTTGGAAAATATGGAGATTAGGCAGAATTATTAAGAAAATGGCTTAATGGGGGCAAGTTGGGTACACTGACCTTATATCCCAGGATGGGAGGCCTATGGGAGTAAATCCTCTGAGATACCCTCATTTTTCACCAGAACAAGATGATTCCCAAACCCGCAGGGTTGGACCTCTTCGTGTCAGCTCGCTTCTGAGCGACTGGTTTTTGATTTGAGCCCAAGGCAAAGGTCGGAATAATCGCTTGTAAGCGGGGAACCTCACGACGAAGTCACGAGTACTATTTCTCCATCTTTTGTGCGGGAAAATACTTTTCCGCACGGTTGTTTATATTCTTTTTATCCCTTAAAGCTGATGGAATAGTGTTTTTCAATACGAGGGTGGGGAGTTTGGTTTTGCTTCCCGAGAGATTGTTTTCGACCCTCGCTAAAGCTCGGGCCGAAAACAATCACTCGGGAAGGCAAATAACTTCACGCTCGAGTGTCGAAATATGTTATTTCGCACGGTTGGGCGTGCAAAAAAGTAGAATTCGACATCCGGATGGGGTGGTTTCCGCCTTCTCGGGATAATTTCGACCCGAGCCAAAGGCACGGTAAATATCACTCGTTGTGCGGAAACCGTTATTCCCGCCCTCGATATCTAAATGTACTATTCCCATCAGCCTAGCATGAACGAGCAACTGACGCATTATTATTTCTGGAATTTTCAAAGTAAATGAATGTACTCGAAGATCATTATACTAGTTCTAAGATGGTTGAAGTGTACGAAAGTACTTTTTACCTGACGAAGGAAACTGGAAAAACAGGATAATTTTCGTGAGGTGTGTCATTTGGCTATTAAGTGGGTTGAAGTGTAATAATTTAATATTACGTTAGCAATAACTAAGGACTTGGTTTAATAAGTTGACGTTCAGAAAAGTACCGAACTGGTGTGAAAATTCGGTTGCAACCGTTTCATGATGATTCCAAGCTGTAGATCACGTCTTCCCTGTACTTAGAATCATATTGTAAATCAAAAAGTAATGGGCGCTCACAATCATCAATTCCTATAAAATGTGAACGATCGGGTATTTGTTTCCCTCGAATGATTGAATATCTCCATGATCGAACCTGAGATTATGCAGAATTGAGTATAAACATGCGAGGCTCCGGTAAGGTATGCAAGCTCCAAAAGGTAGGCGAACAGAGCAAAGGGGTTGAAGATATGAAGTTCATTCTGTGGCGAGTGATGGCAAGTGAAATAGAGGTCGGCGAAGGAGGTACACCCAGACCATCTGATAACGCCTTCCGACATTGTTCATCTTGCTCATCGATAGAACCGATACATCTGGCGGCTGTACATTGCATCAGATACACATGCTATATAGATGCCCGTGGAAATTGATATTGCTCTCGTCTCTTCTGCGTGATGCTGGGGGCTATACTATTATACAATATTGCTCAAACAGGTACCTCAAAGTGATGCCCACCAAGAGGAGAGATCGCTTTTGATGTTAACGCGCAACTCGTTCGGCATTTAGAGCGTGCAAAATACATATGCGGGCTATTGTTGCCTCACACCAATTCATTGAATACGAGTAAATATTATACTCAGTAGATAGAATTTCGATTATTTGATTGATTTAGTTCTTGAATAGTCAGCTGTGATTTCAATTCAAGATTCTGGTAGCCGTTTCGAAGATTCATGTTTGCAGACTTAGTGCTAAATCTGCTTTCAAAGGACATGCTTTCAGAGATTTTCTTTTTAGACCAATTGGATACGAGTACCGAATCTTTCAAGACTGTATTTTTGCTCACTTTCGCTATTATCAAAGATGATATGGGCAAAAAAAATGAATATGTTGGCTGGGCAATTTTCTCAAGTGGTTGATTTGCTCCGATGATTTGCGCAAGACTTGCCAAAATCCAAAGAATTTACCACCAAAATCTCGTGAAGAATGTTAATGAACAAAAAAATCGAAACGAATTTTACAGATGACATATGAAACTCTGAAATTATTGAGGAAAGTAGAAAATTCCCTGTAACAATTGCGAGCATGGAAATTTTTAGATTATAGTAGCTCCAGTGTCAATGCTGAGAATTCATTATTTGACTTGATGAGCTACTTGAGGTGTACATTCTGGTATGTGAATTATTTCAGAAGCTTAACTCGTTCCGACTGCACCAAAGCTCCTCAATTATTACTCCACCTCGATAGTCCTCCGATGTTTGATTAACCAACAGCGTGATGAGATATTCAGCCTCTGTTTGTTCAGATTCTTGATTACATCAGCTGTTTCAATCAAACTCCCGATTCATGAATACGTAGAGATACTGTAATTTCATTTTGAAACATTGATCGATGTTTTCCCAACTACTTGATTCGATATATTAATCGCTGCGGATCGAGTGTTCGTCAAATATTGAGCCAAACAGTCTATGCATTCGCATTTCGCTTGCAAACTTGGTAATGGGACCGATACCGTGAGCTGTGTTCATTAGCATAAGAAGATTTGATATTCTTATTTCAAATCTACGCATCTTTGGCAATTGATTCGGCCATGAAGGATTTGTTGAGATCTTGATGGGAGTACCTTTTGGTCAATAATCTTTGCCGTCTATTTTGACAAAAAAATTGAAATTTGAGTCTTCCTTAGAATCAACACATGTGTAAGATTTCTTACATGATTGCAATAGTTGACTTTTCATATACTTCTTCGTTCAATCGACTGACGAATCTTGGTTGACAGTGATTTTGATGGTGTAACTAGAAGATAATTAATTGACACGAACTAAAATATCAGACTAAAGTCATCAAAAAATGCTTCAAAATATCTAGTCGAAATTATTTCATTGCATCAAATATATGAACAGACAGATAATCGCATACTGAAAATTCCCTGCAAATAACTTTCAATCATTCTCAACAAATTACTATGTTATTCGCATAATGCTGCGTTTGACTTCTGTTTCATTGAGTTTTAGGCATTTCCAATGCGTCCAAATTTCATTGTCAAACTGATTTATTACCAGTAACGTATTTGAACATTTTCGTTTCAAACTTCGTATCTCTACAGCAACATCGTCACTACACTGAGAGACTTTTTAAACGCTTTTATTCTACTTCGCCTTGGCCATAGTTCTGATCATGGTATTTTTTCCCCATTTCTGGAACAAGATTTTGGCTTCCTGTTTCTCGTTCGCTTAGGGACCCCATGATTGACTTCAATCAATTGAGTGTGCCAGGGGTCGTACGTGGTGGGGGGGGGGGGGAGGTTGTCCTTGACTACAGTATCTGCTGCACGTAATGATGAGTGTGTGACATTCTAATACGAGACACCCATAGGGCATATATAGGCTGTCCAGTGTTATACGCATAGTTTCTTATGTACCGTGCAATTCCTTTCTGCGCGATTCTTTTTTATCGGTTTCTCAAATTCTATCTCTAATACACTACGCCGAGCTCCACCACGCCGTTTGGATCAGTGAATAAAAGCGTTTTTTAAAAATTCTTTTTAACCTTTACTTATTCTACAGATATGGTAGAATCGGAAATATTTTTTATAGATTTACGTTACAGCTGTGGGACACACTTTCTAGTAACATCATTTGTATGTTAGGCAATGCCACTCCCAGCAGAAACTATAGCAGATTCTATGCTTTCTATAGAAATGTCGTTTCGTCCCACTGCTGTAGCGGTCCGCAACAATTTCTATAGCCAAAAGTTTCTCAGTGTAAATTGTCTACTAACCATCGAAATCCTTGAAGTCCTCTTGAACTTGATCTTGGATTATCAAATCACCAAGACTCTACTAATTTTGGGATCTGGTCCTTGAAAATTCTTCGTCTAAAAATCGATTGAGGAAATTTTGTTCTGATTCCGCGGTCTGTTCAAATTCTTTGATCTACCTAGGCAGGTTCTGCAAGGTGCAAATAGTCTTTGAAGTAAGTATGAAAGGTATCATGAGCATTGCCAGCTTGTTACCCTCCCCCCCCCCCCCCCCCCCCAGCTCTTGTTAACACAAAACTAAGATATCAACGTGTGGAAACAGCCTTTTTCCACAAATTCTTTCGTAAAAATTGTAAAATGTGATTTTTCTGATGATCATGTAGCACATTTTGTCTGGCGCATAACAAGTCTATTCGAATAATTCCTGAGATCAAAAAGAATTCGGAACGAGGGTTCAGTGTCTCTTTCTACTGGCTCACATGATCATAGAATTGACGAAAATTCTAATTTGGAAGACCAAAATAAAGAGCCTCAGAAACATCAAATTCTCCATCAACTCGGATTCGTGAATCCTGAAAAGAACCTTGAACTTTGTAAGAGGAATAAGGAGAATAGAACATGTTTTTTGTCTGTATAGACAAAGTTAAACAAAAGAATATTATTCTGGTTGAGGAATTATTTTCGCAGCCCCGGCAGACTTTTTCTTTTTCATTACTTGAACGCTGGAGCCGCACCCTTCCGTTCGATTCGATGACACTTTGAAGGGGTCAGTTTTGAGCACGCTACAAATTTCCTGCACCATTCCTTTCTGTAAACATATAATTTTTTATTTCAATCAGATAAAATTTTCAAAAGTCCTAAAAATCGAAACCAGTTGTTTATTCCGTCAAAATCGTGTCTACTGTCGTTACAACTTCAAAAAAGAAAACCAATTTTTCCCCATCTTCGAATTCGGATGTCACATTGACAATTATTCCAAAGCATGTCTCCCATCATAAGTAATTTTCCGGACGAATCCCAGTAATATCCATAACGATCTTTAATTTCCTCATTTTGAGCTTGAAAAGTCCTGCAAATTCCTTTGAATTCCTTGATAAAAAATTCAGCTAACACCCCGCCACCAGATTTATCAACTCGAGTAGTCGCCCGTTACAATCATGATAAAAAAGTAAATCTTGGTGTGATTATCGTAAATGACCAGAATACTGGCTTTATAAATTTTGCTGCTCTCATCATTTCTATCCTCTTTTATACACGAGAACTTGTTTAAACAGTATCAAGCTTGATGCGCAAAATGTGCGTTGATACTCGTCGGTGCACTGGCTTGAATCCTGCACTGCTTGCTCTTATATTAACGCTAAACCAAGAAGAAAGCACAAACTAAAGAGAAAAGGGGGGGATGAAAGCTCGCTAGGTCAGTCGTTGGGGGCATTTGCATATAGTGAAAAAGCGGAGATTGCAAAATCCGCAAGAGACTCTTAATAGCTTCCGCCCTCTCTATTTCTTATTCTTTTTCTTTTTAGTTGGTACAGATGCGGCTAAAGGAAGACGATGATCGAGAAAGAGACTTTGAAAGTATTGAGATTAAACACGTCGATCTACGCCACTATTAGACCATCATCTCTCTCTCTCTCTCTATTTTTCTTTTCGCTCATATAGCTTAGAGCTACCTAGTTCCCAAAGGAAATTGCGGGGCTACAAAATCCTGCACCCGAGGAAACATAAAGAGAGATTCTCACCTCGTATATAGAGCAATTTAGACGCGTAAGAACAGCTTGTTCCTCTAGAGCTTTCGAATGTTTTCAACGTTTTAAAAGCTGATGCGCTTTGCGAAAAAGAGAACGCCTACATAGAAGAATACAAGAGGACGAACAAAAGTGCGCGAACGAAAAAGAATAAGAGAAAATTACTTTTGTCAATCAATGTCGCGTATATATACAGATTCTTGATGTCACAGGCTATAGTGGCAAACTGGCACTCTGTACTTTTTCGTACAAATTGAATTTTGCGCGCGAATTTTTTGAACAATGGACTCCTGGTTCTGATGCTGATGCCACTATTGCATTCACGAGTTTATACGAAGATAAAGAGTAATTCATTTATTCGATACAGCTTTGCATAAAATTTTCAATATTCCAGAGGGAGTGAGAGTTTCGCTTCTTTTTCATCAACGATGCAGCGTGAAAGCTCATTCGCAATTTTATCTTCCTTTCGTACCTCGCCTCGTCGATACGCGATGAATAATTCTGAGTGAAATTTGCCCTTTCCGGAAGCTTTGTTTATTGTTTATCAAAAATGTCTGTATGTATGAGGCTTTTGAGGTCAAGGATAGTTATTAATGAATCAATTAGAGTGGAGAGTTCGATTCTTTTAAATTTTCAGCTTTCCTTCAATATGCTAGCCAAAAAATACACAATTTGCTCGAAATCAATTTTACCTACTGACCCACAAGATTGGACCTGTCTTTATTAGTAAGTTCTAGAAAAATATCTAGAAAAAACAAGCTGAAGTTCGTAAGGGATGCTCGTGACTCGAGTGGGAGTCAACTCAAAATGTATCTCTTTTTGCATCTCATAAAACTAACTTCACATCCTTGAAAATATCCAGACACAATTTGATGCGTTATAGAACTCGCGAAAACTAAGCACCTGAGCAAGATTAATGATTTGAATAATGTCAAGTCGTATTTGCGTTGTTTACCTCACGCTACATTGCCGCACTGAATATACCGCGTTTATATACCAAACCCAAGTAGCTCCGAGCAGAGTCAAATCTCTGGCTGATGAGATTATACAAATTAGGCGTACAGCAGCTGTCTTAGCTTATCTCGAACACAAATGTCGATTTGATTGAGTCTGATATTACATCAATGGCGCGTAGAGGAGCTAACAAGATCGAAAGCATCACGTACTTTTTCTCCGTTTCAGAAGCATCCCTTGCATTCCAATATCTCGACATCTCAATATTGATCGATGAAGGGGATGTTTGCACAATGAGTGCCTTGAGTTTCAATACTCTTCTCTAGAGTTAATTCTCAAACGTGCTAGAATGGTGTGAACTTGATCTTGGATTGACACAATTTTTTGTCCTTAGCATTCAATGGGTTCATTCCAGTGAATTCGAGTATGTATGCAGAACTTTTTCCACGAATATTTTTATGAGATATATTAGAATAATTTCAAGTTAAGTCCCAAATCAAATCTCGATAATTGTGAAAAAAATTGAAGAAATATCTTTAGAGCATTTGTTTACTCATCACTAGCTATGGTTGCCTTTCTTGCTACCACTTGTTAGGCTTGTAGATGTTCTCGACAAGTAATAAGCTCTTGAAATGCTTTTGCGGTTCGAAGAAAGAATTAATAGAATATTGATTATTGCTCAATCGATGACACTAAAACTACCGACACATTCATTCATCCATCGCATCCAATCTCATCCTTTCCCATCCCTTCCCATCCCATTCCATCATCCATTCGATCCCATCCCGTCCAGTCACATCTCACTCCATCCAATCTTGTCCCACCCAACCTACCGTCCAGTCTGGTCTCATTCCCTATCCTGCCTCGTCTCGCTATCCTACCTGTTCTATCCCATCCCGCCCTGTCCCGCCGTACCTCGTTCCGTCCTAACCCATCTATCCTACCACGTTCTATCCAATCACGCTTTATTCCGTCTCGAGCCTTTCTACCCTGTCTCGTCCCGCCCTACCCCACCTCGTCCCGTCCCGCCCAATCCCACATTGTCCTGACCCATCCCATCTCGTCTTGTCCCATTTCATCCTGACCCGTTTCGCACCAACCCATCCCGCTCCTCCCTACCACGTTTCGCCCCGGCCCACTGAATCGAACTTCGTCACATCCTGTTCCTACCCATCTCATTTCGTCCCATTCCATCTTACTCCATCTCATCCGAACCTATCCTGACCCGCTCCACCCCACCCGATCCTGACCCGTCCCACCCCCCCCCCCATCCTGATCCACCTCTTTCCGTCCCGTCCCACCCTATTCTGACCCGTCCTGTCCGGCCCGCCTGGTCCCGTCCCATCCCTGTTCGTACTGTCCCGTCTCATCCATGCTTCCATCCATCCATTCAGCCATCCATCCACCGACTCTTCCACTTGCCCACCTCTCCACCAACTTGTCCATAATCCATACGGATACCTAATAACAGAATATGTTAGGTGGCCAGATATATCATGTGATCACGATATTTCTGGCAAAATTTGGAGGTCATTGCCATGCCCTGTGCTTGTGCATGTATATTTTGTCAGAAATATCGAGGTCACATTGTATTTCAGGTTACCTGATATATTTTATACGGGGGGGGGGGGGTAAAATCCTCCTCCCCATAGGCAACTTGGTAATGCAGGATCCAGACGAATAGACTTTGCACTTGCGTTTGGTAGTTGTAGTAATATTTTTCAATAAAAAAAAAAACTTTGAAAAAGGACCCTGACCTAAATCATAGGAATTTGGCTTTCGGTCGAACCTTTCGCGAGTGTACTGAAACGATAGATCTCAAAACACTGAATAAGAGTCTCCATGGCCGCAAAACTCAATGCCCTCTTCGTTTTGAGTTATTCCACGTAGAAATCACCCCTCCTTGTATAAGTGTAGTGGGGTTATGTGTCGATTTCGCGATCGAACTCGAGGCACGTGTGTTGGCTTGCATCTGAATCTTGGGCTAGTGTCGTACACGTATCTTTTCGCGTTGCAAGATAATGAGTGATAGCTCAACATCGCGAATCTGATTGAGTGAGAAAACGTATTAGGGGCTTTTGTTTCATCTTTAAATTGAGTTCGACTAAAAGCTATCGCGCACCAATCTCTTGGGCTGGCTTTGCGATTTTGTGTTTTTCAATGTGAGAGTAAGTGCATGGCTCAACAACGATGAATTCAATGAGAATAATCCTATTGCCGAAATCTGAAGAAAATATCAAAGAACGGGTCAGACTTTGATCTGATCCGATATGACTTAATGGTTCGATCAAAATCAAATGTGCTCCTTCATCTTTTCTTCAGACTTCGGCAATGGGAATATTCTCATTGAACTCATCGTTGATGAGCTACTTACTCTTACATTGAAAAACACAAAATCGCAGAAGCAGCTCAAAAGATTGATGCGCAATAACTCATTGTGTTTGTCAAACTCAATTGAATGATGAAACAAGCCTCTAATAACTTTTCTCGCTCAATCCGGTTGTCCATTTGATCTCGGCAGATACATTGTGATATTAAGCTCATTCATCATCTCGCAACGCAAAAAGATGCGTGTACAAAACTAGCCCAAGATTCAGGTGCAAGCACACGTGCCTCGAGTTCAATTGAGAAAGTGACACATAACCCCACTACACCTATGCAATGAGGGGTATTTTCTACATAAAATAACTCAAAACGAAGTGAGCATCGAGTTTTGCGGCCATGAAGACTTTAGTTCAAGGTTTTGAGATCTATCGTTTCGGTACACTAGCAAAAGGTTTGACCGAAAGCCAAATTCCTGTGATTCAGGGTGGGGTCCTTTAGGATCAGGGATAGATTTTCGTGCATTCATAGTGATGCAGAAATCTGTCATGACAAGGAAAATATAGAAAATATTGGTGTAACTATGTAATGACGTAACCGAACTGGCAAGTATCGAAAAACCTTCCGGTTCTCTCTTTTTCCGAAAGGCGAAAGTGTGTAGGCTACAGTTTGTAAGGATACGGTTTTGCAAAGCCTACACGGAACGATATTCAAATTTCTAGATCTTTACGATGTTTTCCATTCAATTCTTCTCAGAATCTCAGACAGTTTATGATCGGTTCTCGAACAAGACTACACTTCTTCAGATTATTTCTGAATTGTTCTATTATAATATGATCGCCTTCCAAATATTTTGAATATATATATATATTGAGTAATCAATGCCTACTCAGTCCTCTAGACGTTTTATACTCACAGGTTATTTCACAAAGCACTTTACCATAGCAAAATGTGATATTCTGGTCCGAATTCATAGTCAGTTATTTAATTTTTGGTTGTAGTCAGCACTGATGCTAGAATGATAGCGTGAGTAATGGTTCTGGTTATGACCCAGACCCACCAACAACTGAATTCCAGCCTTAATAACCTCCAATTCTCTACACTGAGAATTTTTCGCCAATAAAAATTGTACTCTCCGTTACGAATTTTTAGTGCGAACCACTGCAGTTGAGGGACAGTACTGTAAATCTCGGGTTGTGACACTAAATTTTGATTTCGCCCGCACTAATTTATGGTAACAGATAGACAAGAAATCTTAAATTCAGGCGGGCAAATTTTACTGCCGGTGCAACAATTTTTATTGATTTGGATGTGCGAAAGAAAAGAATTTCCGTTGATTACTCAAAATTATTTGGGCTGGAGAGAACGAACTCTCTAGTAATTGAGGCTGACGACGACAGCTACTGCTATTCTGCAATGTTATTGAGATTATTGTAGAATTAATCAGATTCAGGCTGTAATCGTAAATGTGTTATATTTAGTATTATCGCATCGCAAACTTAGGCTGTAAGGGGGGAGGGACGCACGCTTATAACTAATCGGTTGAATCGGTCGGTTTGGAGCTCGTATATATACTTAGAGGGCCGTATTTGACCGCTTGCGAGTATGGCTATGCGCGCATCTAGAACAGAGACTTACAATTTTGTAACAGACGCCTAGAATGTTACAACTCGAGATTGACTTAGGACAGAAAGCGCATCCGAAAAAAACTTTGAGGAGTAGTTTGTCATTCTAATTCCTCTAAATAGTCATCAAAATTATATAAAGAACACGATAATTATCGCCGGTGAGACACCTAGCGGCGATGTATGTAAACCGTTCTTCCGATGATACTCCATAGACTGATATTTTTGAATGATTCAATTCTGCTTAAATCTCGAGCCATTGATCAATCTGGCAGGAAATTAATAATGCAATTTCAAATTGGCTTCCACAAAGAACAGACTATAATTGATGACTATATTGAGATAATTGATGGCAAATGAGACAAGCGTCTCCAAATAATTATTGAAATGGATTATCCAGTATACAAAAAAATTGATGGTAAATGAGATGTACATTTCAGAATTATTATTGAAAAAACGTATTTATTATAATTCATAGTACATTCGAGTAAAAACTGTAACATCACAAGAATAGTACGCATCATATGCGGCCGCACTCCTCTCGGTGCATCGAATACTTCATGTTTTAATTAGTACATACTATGAGACTTGTATGTCGACTTTTGTGCATCTAAAATCAATCACGAGATCATCATAAAACACGTGATGTATGACGTGTCATTGGTAGAAAAAACTCTTAGAAATATACTTAGTAGCTACGAATGATTCCTAACATAAAATTTTCCTCGATTTGGTCGAGATAATATCGTCAAAATTACTCGTTAGAATTATGAATTACACCGAAGAATCTTAACGTTCTAATGATGAAAATATTTGAATCGTAGGCAGGATAACTTTGGACAAATTCAAAACAATATCTTAAAATCCTTGGAGTATAATTACAGCGACTAATTACAATGGTGTACGGCCACGATGGTCGTGAGGCTTCATTCACTTCGTCTGACTAGCGATAGAGCCACAACAATAAAAACCAGTCTCGCGTGAGAATTCTACTCTATCCAATTTTGATAGATGTATGTACCACCATCTGGTAATGTGGTGAGATATGTAATTGAAGCCCTGTGCAAATCATTTAAAGTTAGAGATGACCAACAAAAATCATGTTTATCGACCACTTTGTATCCGTGAATGCGCTCAACAGCATAGCAATTGCTCAACTTTTTCGAAATGATGTGAACTGCATCATCGATTACAATCAATTCATGTGCCAAATAGAATACAGGACCGCCATCATCAAATAGAAGCAAAATACTATTCTTACATATTTTATCATCGCCAGTGTTAACCCATTTTACCGTACTCACAACAGCAGTTGGGTCATGTACAGGTAATAGTGAATAGAATTCAGAGATATTTTTAAGTTTAGATACAACTATGGACTTTTTTTCTGCTGTCTCAATACGAGCCTGTGGCTTTTTCAATCTTAATCTATAATTCAGCAATAATTGATGTCTGATTGCAATTGTTCGGCAAACGTTTATACGAGTTCTCGCAGTGCGAGCAATCACCTTGCCCTCTTGATTTTTTGCCTCAAAACGAAGAGCAGAACTTTTTATTAGAGGACCAAATTCTTTCATGCTGCTAGGGCCATGCAAGCCAAGATGGTGCTTCAGTTTTCCCTTTTCTCCTTCAAACAATTCTCTTCTCATCTCTAAATACTCTGAAATGTGAACTTTCAATTGATTATGAGTCTGAGGTTGAACTACTTTACTCGAGATGATGTCAATAATTCTCTTCAGCTGAATAAGAAATTGCAAAATTTCATTATTTTCTGGCACTATCATCCCAATTACCATAGGCAAACGAGTAACTAGATTGTGCATCTCGGCAGAAGTCATAATCAGGTGTTTGTTCTTCACCTGATGATCTAAAATTCCAGGAGGCTTATTAGTGCTGCCTTTAGGCCCATAATAAAAACTACGCAACCTAGAATTCAAATCTGCCAGTTTGAAAACTTTCTGTTCATAGATCAAATTATATAAAGCAATAGCAACATCGTGGCGGCAGTTTCCCTCATACCAATCGTGCATTACGTCTTCCCCGATATTTATGGTTGCGTGGAAATTATCCAATTTATTCCACTCACATTCTCCATCCATACCCGATTCCTGTGGATCATTCAACGCTAACAGTTCAGAATAGTTATCAGGGTTGCGCATGACACAATCATCTTCACTCAACTTATTGCTGATATCACAGTATTCTGTGAGACACAAATGGCAGAAGAATTTAGTACGAAAATACTGAACGTAATTACAAATCGTATGAATACCTAAATTATCACCGATCAGGTTTGTTATTCTAAAAACTACTTTTACGGGGCCACCAGGGAGATCTAATGTGATTCCTTCAGTCTGTAGGAAGTTCAATTCTTCGATCGCTTTGGCAAAAGTCATTTTATTAGAATATACTGCCCTATCAAGAGTATTGAATAATAAGAATAGGAAAATATTCTCAATCTTTGCTTGGTATTCTGGTGGTAGGCAAGGTATCGAAGCATATACTGCTCCGCATTTGTTCAGCCCTCTATGAGAACCAATTGGGTTATTATTTTCATAGTCGTCAAAATAGATCAAAAGAGGCATAACTAGGAGACATGACGAGATGGAGAAGTAAGACTCCCAGATAGAGCCCTGCACAACGTTTGATATAAAAAACTTATCATTCAATAACTCTTGGAGGTATTCGGTGAGCCTCTCAAATAGGCCTGGAAGCTCTAGAAACTTTTTTAAAACTTTCCTTAGTGGAATGAATTGTACACAAACTGGGACATGAGCTAAGGACATTTCACCATCTTTCTTCCTATAATCGTGTCTTTCGCCAATGATATATGACCCGGGCGGTACAAATGTGTCACTTTTCGCAAAATATTTCAGACATTTATTGTCCGTATTGAACGTTTCAAGCGGATTCTTATATGTTTCGATCAAATTCCTCACCACAGATATGGTATTCGGATCTAGATTATCCGTTTTAGAAACTTGAACAATTTCATGTGAGATTCTATCAAGTAGTTGATCAAGAAGATTCGAACTATCATTGATCACCTTTGTCACTGTTTTGCGAGGAATGTTTGGGTACATAAAAAGCTTTGATACGAAATCTGCGGCACATTCGACGTTTTCTCGCTCAAAAAGTGATTCATTTCCAAAGTCATCACTAGAAAAATAGTCAGAATCGTCCACACCAAATTCTTCATCAGAATCTGACGAAATAGACTCAGAATATCCCTCCTCTTCCTCGTCCTGCGATGCAATACCAGCATCCAATTCTTGATTTGAATTAGGGACCTGAGACTGAAATTCATCTTGTACAGGATCTACGTCCAACCTTGGTTCTTTTGGCTGACGTTGATTCTGTATGTGCAAGTAACTGTGGGCTCTCAATACATGCTTTCTGAAACTATTAGCACTACTATACTGTCGATCGCAATTTGGCACGTGGCATACAAAAGTATCGTGTAATTTTGGGCAGTCACGATTCAAAATATGACGATAAACATCTACCTCCTCCTCGAACACTTTGAAACAACTTTTACACTTCGGCTCAATTCTACTCGTGACTTTCGTCGACATTGTTGCCAATTTGGGCGGGGCTATTGGCGTCGCCGACCTGGATAGGGTTGCTGCTGGTGGAGGCCTGGAGAGGGTTGGTGGCGACATTGGCCTGCTGAGAATTGTCGTTGTTGGCCTGCAGAGGGTTGTTGTTATTGTTGTTGTTGTTGGCTTGTACAGGATTGTTGTCGTCGTTGACTGGAGCAGATTCGCGGGTTTCTTGATTCATTCTACCCAAAAGCACTCTTACAGATGTGGAGAAACTGCATTCTGGTAGAGTAATACCATATACTGCGTGTTGAATAAATTCCCACAAGGAAGATGATGGCTTCGGGTACTGGCAATCCAATACGTAGTACAGCTTGAAAGTGAGATCCAAAGCATCTAAGAATGAGGCACAGTTGAATACCAGGTCGTTCAGAATAACATGATGAGATTTCGGACTGAGAGGAGTGCCAATAACTACGAGTGTGGGTTGAAAAGTAAGATGCTTTGCTCTCAACTGAGCTCGGTAGTCATTGAGATCAGCTTCAAGTTCAGTAACTGTCTGTAAAGTCAAGTATACATTGTACAGATCCAGCATAAATAATGTCAAGTCAATGATTCAAATATCTTACCGATATCACGTGCAGGAAAGAGTCTCGCCTCTCCGTAACTGAATATTTGGACACAGTAACATTTTGATCCTGGCCGGCATCACCTGATCTTCTCTTTCGACTTGATCTTTTGGGATCAATGACCAAAGGCATGAGGTGCCCTATTGTGGTATTTATTTCATCTGCGAGGAATGAATATTTAAAAAAATTCGTGAAAAATAGAATATCATATTTTATAATAATTGAATATATTACCGTCATTCAACTTGTCACTTTTGATTAATTCTAGTTTTGCTAAATCTTGAGGATCTGTCAACTTTTGACTTTTTAGTTCTTCATACAGGCAGTGACGCACAATGGGCCATTGCCGCTGCATGTGGGCGCTTTTGCCAGGTTGTAGTGCGTCAAAATCGCGGGAAAACTGAAAATGAAAGCAATCAATATCATCGGTTATAACTTGAGATGAGATTATCTTCGCCAATCCAAATAACATGATAAGACATACCCATTTTACAGCAATTTCAGTGAGTCTGAAGCACAAAAATTTCGTAAGGTACTCGTGCACCTCGATTTTATCGATAATCAATAGTTTGCGTCGATAAGGTCGTGTGTCATCAAGATACAGTCGTAGAGTTTTTTCTGGTGACGTGTTAATGCCGAACCATCGCACTTTTTCTTCAACTGAAATTTGAAAAATTATTCAATTGAGAAACTAGTGGGTTGTAAATATCATTCTTCTCTCTGTTAGATAAAATTGAATAATTATACGCACGGCTGTTTGTCATCACAATCTCCAAATTTTCTGGGGATTCATTTTCCTTTAAATGCCCCAAAGCTTTAAGTTTGCCTATTCTGTAGCCTAAATGAGCCAACAGCTTTCCACTTGCTCGTATATACTCCCCATTCACTTTTTGAGCCTCTACAAAATACGTTGATGCAATTTCACCATCGAACTCATACTCCACTTCTTCTGCATAAATTCGTAAACGATCATGCGTGACGCTGGGAAATGAATTTGAGTTATCATTCATCAAGTTTCTGCTGGTAATTCACATAATCAATCAGAAAATATAGCACACTTTCATTGAGGATTATTCAGGATTGAGACAAGTTCAGAATGCTAAAAATTGGTTCTCTCGGCATGCTTGGGGATGACCTTCTACATGGCAGCATGTGGAACAAGTGAATTTACAATTCCGGCTATGCTGAGTGCTTAAACCGAGTGCTTAAATGAGTATATTACAATATCTAATCAAGTTTTCTTATATTGTAGTTGGTTTCGAGAAGCTTATTCTTATATTCGAACATTTGCAGGTGTAGGTCAATAACACTGAGATAAAAAATTAAAGAGTGTCTACACATTATGGCATGCTTCCTGGATCAGTAAATTCCAAATTTTCTACTGTGTATGCCATTTTTCATCTTTGGAAACCAAAACTTTGCTTGGTATTAACAGGAGAATAAGAGCCGCTACACTTAATCTCACTGTTCTATAACACTGAGCCCAGAAAACGGTAGGGAGTGCCGACGGCGCAAGAAGCAACTACCTACTCTGTCAGGAAGGTTATACCGAGCGGGGCTCGGCAGCTTTCGCTTGGCTCGCAAGCAAAAATTGCTTGCGGGACAAGCGAGATCTCCCGAGCTGCGCCGCTTTTTTGCCGTTTTGGCTCTCTCCGTCTGCCACCGTCTGCTACACATGCTGTGAGACGACGTCCACGGCATAGCGCGCTTTATGCTGATGTTTACTCACATACTTGTGCTTGCTTGTGCTGTTGAATGGAAACCTGACTCTGTGCAATGGGGGAAGTATTTAATAAGTGTAATAGCTCACTTTGATTAGTGAAAATAGTGAGCTTAATGATATTGCAGCAATATCATTCACTCATGGAAAATTTCTTCATGCACCTGCCAGAGTCAGGTTATGACATTCCACAGCAATGAATGAAAGTGATGAGGTTGTACCTATCACCATATGTGCAGAATAAAAATGATGCTTCTTCATTACAAGTATACATTCTAAGCTACATTTTACTCCTTCGTGAAATACTGGACAGCGTGCAGATATAGTAAAGATTTCTAAAATGAATCCTACGCCACAGCTATATGTAGCAATATTTGGTTGCATTCCCTATGTTGTCAACTGATTCTAACTCCAACACAGTAGAAGAAGTAGAATTCATTGCTCAATAATTCTTGCACCTTTTTAACCATACGATGTTGGAGCATTATCGACTGACACTTATTCGATATAACTATATACCATCAAACTATCTAACTTGGAAGTCTCATTCAATCACACCCATACAAAACTATTGACACCACTAGCCTTTAAAAGAGGCTATCCCTTCAAAATAGAGATAGACTAATATTGAATGAAATGAATTACATAAGACTCCAGAGCTCAATTCTCAGACAAAACAGGAAAAATGGTTCTCTTTCCCATTGTTTCAAACTGATCCATCTTAGAATTCTAATCTCATTCCCACAATCTACATAAGAAATCACTCTTCCTCTCCTGTCTAATAATTGAGCCATGGAGTCTCATGTGATTCATTTCACTTAATATTAGTCTATCTGTATTTTGAAGGGATAGCTTCTTTTAAAGGCTAGTGGTGTCGATAGTTTTGTATGGGTGTGATTGAATGAGACTTCCAAGGTAGATAGTTTGATGGTATGTAGGTATATCGAATAAGTGTCAGTCGATAATGCTCCAACATCGTATGGTTGAAAAGGTGCAAGAATTATTGAACAATGAATTCTACTTCTTCTACTGTGTTGGAGTTAGAATCAGTTGACAACATAGGGAATGCAACCGAATATTGCTACATATAGCTGTGGCGTAGGATTCATTTTAGAAATCTTTACTATATCTGCACGCTGTCTAGTATTTTACGAAGGAGTAAAATGTAACTCAGAATGTATACCTGTAATGAAGAAGCATCATTTTTATTCTGCACATATGGTGATAGGTACAACCTCATCACTTTCATTCATTGCTGTGGAATGTCATAACCTGACTCTGGCAGGTGCATGAAGAAATTTTCCATGAGTGAATGATATTGCTGCAATATCATTAAGCTCACTATTTTCACTAATCAAAGTGAGCTATTACACTTATTAAAAACTTCCCTCATTGCACAGAGTCAGGTTTCCATTCAACAGCACAAGTATGGGAGTAAGCATCAGCATAAAGCGCGCTATGCCGTGGACGTCATCTCACAACGTGTGTAGCAGACGGTGGCAGACGGAAAGAGCCAAACCGGCAAAAGTGCGGCGCAGCTCGGGAGATCTCACTTGGCCCGCAAGCAATTTTTGCTTGCGAGCCAAGCGAAAGCTGCCGAGCCCCGCTCGGTATAACCTTCCTGACAGAGTAGGTAGTTGCTGCTTGCGCCGTCGGCACTATCTACCGTTTTCTGGGCTCAGTGAAGGTTAGTAAGCTCCCATGTTTGTCTGTACCTTGTCAGAAGGACAAATGTGATTCAAAGTCATGAGCAAATCTGTAATCAATAATAATAAGTACTTGTAATGGAGCTCTAGTAGAGGTGATAGAGAGATTTCAAAATAGCTCCACCTATATCTGAACCATAGATGTATGGTTGAGAGTGACAAAATATCAAACCAAACATGTATGATTCAAATATCGGTGGAGCTATTTTAATATCTCTGTAAGACTTCTACTACAGCCTCATTACAAGTACTTATTGTTATTGATTACAGATATGATGACTTTGAATCACATTTGTCCTTCTGACAAGGTACAGACAAACATGTGAGCTTACTAACCTTATAGAACAGTGAGATGAAGTGTAGCGGCTCTTATTCTCCTGATAATACCAAGCAAAGTTTTGGTTTCCAAAGATGAAAAATGGCATACACAGTAGAAAATTTGGAATTTACTGATCCAGGAAGCATGTCATAATGTGTAGACACTCTTTAATTTTTTATCTCAGTGTTATTGACCTACACCTGCAAATGTTCGAATATAAAAATAAGCTTTTCGAAACCAACTACAATATAAGAAAACTAGATTAGACAGTGCTTAAACCAAGTGCTCAAATGAGTACATTACAATATCTAATCTAGTTTTCTTATATTGTAGTTGGTTTCGAAAAGCTTATTCTTATATTCGAACATTTGCAGGTGTAGGTCAATAACACTGAGATAAAAAATTAAAGAGTGTCTACACATTATGACATGCTTCCTGGATCAGTAAATTCCAAATTTTCTACTGTGTATGCCATTTTTCATCTTTGGAAACCAAAACTTTGCTTGGTATTATCAGGAGAATAAGAGCCGCTACACTTCATCTCACTGTTCTATAAGGTTAGTAAGCTCACATGTTTGTCTGTACCTTGTCAGAAGGACAAATGTGATTCAAAGTCATGAGCATATCTGTAATCAATAACAATAAGTACTTGTAATGAGGCTGAAGTAGAAGTCTTACAGAGATATTAAAATAGCTCCACCGATATTTGAATCATACATGTTTGGTTTGATATTTTGTTATTCTCAACCATACATCTATGGTTCAGATATCGGTGGAGCTATTTTGAAATCTCTCTATCACCTCTACTAGAGCTTCATTACAAGTACTTATTGTTATTGTTTACAGATATGCTCATGACTTTGAATCACATTTGCCCTTCTGACAAGGTACAGACAAACATACGAGCTTACTAACCTTATAGAACAGTGAGATTAAGTGTAGCGGCTCTTATTCTCCTGATAATACCAAGCAAAGTTTTGGTTTCCAAAGATGAAAAATGGCATACACAGTAGAAAATTTGGAATTTACTGATCTAGGAAGCATGGCATGATATGTAGACACCAACAGAAATAATGTTGCAAGGTAACGTGGATGGAAAAACTTTGTCAACTCACTTCCACTTTTTCAGCTTCTCGTGTGCTTTGATTGTCTTGAATGCTCTGTCCTCCTCTCTTTTAATGATGAATCTCACTAGACTCGAACGTACTGTGTTTTTCAAACGCCCATATGTTGCATATGAATCTAATATTTGCTTCCCCTCTCTGGTTTTTTCCATATACTGGCGCAAACCCTAAAATACAGAAATTTAAGATTGTACCCAGTGACTTTTGCTCATTTTGACATCAAAGCTGTCATATACTTACAGTGAGTTTTGCAGGCTTTGGTCTATTATTGGCTCGCTGTGCAGAAGCCTGCCCTTGCTCATTCGGAGCATTTTCATTAGGATCCAAAACTCTTATGGGGGCATTGGTGTCCTGTGCGGCTGATTCGCTGGTATCCTCAATTCTATCATCCTCTGCCACTCCTTGTCTATCTACTGGCTGAGGACCATTGGAGGCAATCTGAACTTGATTTCCATTATTATCGTTATTGCTGCCGTCGGCTGGAGGCAGTCCTAGTTCCACTGAAAAAATTCAATTTCAATATTTTACTATTCATTTGAGTGCAATTTGAAACCAGCATTTTCCACTATGAAGTGAGTCCAGCGCAACCAAAGATTAAGACTTTTGTGACACCAAGTACAAAGATGATGTACAATGAATATACAAGAAGACCAATAATAGAACTGTTGGTTTGAAAGAAACTTAGACCCAACCTAATGAACAATACTTTTTTCTGAATAGTGTACTGATTAACCGACAGACTACATTCGCTTACCATGAAAGATTTCCCTGTTTAAAATGAATGAAAGCTCTCATATGAGAATGAGATTACAATAAGAAATTGAATTATACCTTGTGAACCATGAAGTGATATAAAAGTACAGTTCTTGCCTGAGTGTCTGCCTTACTGATACAAGTGAAATAGAGGAAAGCATAGCTGGCCAAGCCCAGATGAAAAGAATGTACATTTTATTAAGCTTGGACTATGCAAAAAAGTTGATTCATACGACTCTGAGTCTGATTGAATGGTTTCAAACATGGTCCTAGCTAGAAAAATGAAATGTTGATGCATGATGAATACAGTAGCTGTAAAATGGTTAGCGTAAAGCAGCATACTGACAGTGCGCTTACCTCTTAGAGGTATATTCTGATGTTATGCTGTCCAAAGCTTTATTACCTCTCTCTCAAATGAGATCTCACATACTTACAGTGCATGTTACTCGGGGTTTCTTCTTGAAATGTGAAATGTTATGAAACAAAACAGAATGTTGACATGCAAAATGAATAGCTAACTAACTAAACAGATTGTAGAATATAAGTTCCTCTTGCTCACATTTCAACACCATGTGCCCTGAGCATTCTACACATTCATATTTTCCACACAAAAAAAGCAAAATAGTGGAGAGATGTATCTCAACTATTGTATGATAATATCATCAGTCACCTGTTTCATTGAGGGTTGTGACAATGGTTGGGTGGAGGCCGTATCTCTAGAGCTGAAATTTTCCAAGAGGGAGTGCATTCGAGGACACTCGAATGATCATCGTTTGTGCTATTCCTGGCCAGATCAACAAGGAATTATTCGAATTGAAATTTCAGAATTACCTAACCTCATCGCGGGAAACTGTATGCCTTGGAATTTCATACGTTATAGCAAGTTGTAAGCTATATACTTACTGGTGACGATACGATACACGATGGTAAATTTTTGTTTCTGACAGCGTGATTGAAGATAGAAGCCACTCTCCACTTTGCTCAGAATTTTCTTGAACAATTTTCTCGGCTCGGGCAACCAGCTCGTCGAAAGGCCCAGAAAACCCAACGCAATCCAACGGCCAAGGCAGGAATGTGCAGGAATGAACAGAATCCAACCTCCGCAACTTTTGGAGCAACGCGAGGCGAGCGCGGACTCACGCTTGCGCACTTGAGAAATTTCTTGCATTCATTTCGCAACACCATGAGAATCAGTACGACAGTACGACTTATTACTGCAGTAACTGCCAAATATTTTACAGCCGGCCTGCGATATTAAATCGTAACCTCCAAATCGACAAAATTTGATGCACCGGCAGGAATTTTTAATGTTGCGGTAATAATTTACGTTCACTGATAAGGGGAGAACAATCTCTACAGCGCATGGGAGTAGAATTTATTGCGTGTGCACTAAATTTTGATTCACGCACACTAAAATCAGATGCTTGTGTGACATGCCAGAAGTTTTGTTGCGGGATCTCTAAAGTTTGAGGCTGCATCGTATAAAGTTTGTTGTGGGCACTACACTTTTCGGTGAAATGGAAACGTGTCCCCCAGGTGGCGCGGGCCGCTGCAATTATTAGTGGCCGAGGTCTCTCAGTGTATCATAATTTTTCCTACAATAGAGAGGAATCGTCTATTAAGCTATTGAGGATCAGGCTGACTTAATGACTCATATTTTAGCAAAATATTTATTGCGTTGACTAATGCGTCAACCACATCAATCTTGGAAATTGAATTATGAATTTGTTACTTTTATTACGTGCAATGCAATAGTCAATGAAACGCTGCACGTAACAAATGTTTTGCTAAAATATGATTACTCTACTTAACTTGGTCTTTTAAAGATCGATCGAAAATTCATCTAAGTTCTTGTACAACCATGAGGACAAAAGAAAGATGAGTTCCTTGACGATATACTTTTTTTTCATCTGCACAACATATCATACAAGATCTGCATCAGTCCCTCACTTCTGGCTTCGAGAAGAGAAAATAGACAACTATTATCAGAATGAAAATTGATGCTTCATCTGTGGCTTCCACAGATTCGCACCCAATTGAATCTTGGTCAAAGCAAGAGCTCCCAGATCAATACCAAATTTGAAAAATCTCTTCAAACTTTTTGTCGGTCCACTTTGTGACAATTGGTTCGACTCTTGATCTCTTCATCCGACGCATATCGGATATCGAAGCTGTCGATATCGCACAACCAATATAGTGGAGGAAATTCGCGGCGCGCAGATATATAAAAGTCGAAGCACAGCGATTTCAATCGTGAAAATTCCCAATGTCTGCATGCAGCAGTATAGCAGCAGCGGTAGACCGTTTGCAGCTTGGAAATTCTTGGAAATCTCCGCCGGAGAAAATCGCATGCAGAATCAGACGACTCGTGGTTTCATTCACTCTATACATATATATGTATTTGCAACAAGATCGACGCTTAATTGAGCACTCACTGGCATTCGAGCGCTATATATACAATTCATCTCGGCTGTATCCACGCATTTTGCGTGGCTGGTATATAGCGCTTGCACTTGTCATCCGAGTGTTCGGAATATGTGCGCCACGAGAGACTCTCATTTCGCGTATATGAGCTCGAGTGCTTCAGACGCATAGAGAGAAGCTCAATTTTGAGCAAATTGGTTCAATATGGTGTACAGAAATGGAAATATGAAGTATGCGAGCGTTCTGCGGAAAAATTTTTTTTTTGAAAAATGTAAGTAGATGTGAAAATGGTTGGCCTCGTTTGCTGCTGATGTCTAATTAGGTTCTGTGACTTACGCCTTAGTCTAGAGACATTCTTTAGGTCGTATCATTGTCAAACTTCTAAAATAGGATGTTTTTATTTTAGTATGTTCATTGAAATCCTATACTGATATTGAAGTAGCCGAACACTTGGATTATTGATCAACTCTTCAATGACGCTTCCAAAACCAATCATTAATGACGCACTGGGGTCAAATTGACTCCAACTCGAGAATTTGATACCTTTCGGATTGCATTGAATATATCACCTCGAGATTTTTTTTTGGTAGTGGAGGGCCCTAAAAAATTAGGTGCTACCTCGAAAGAGCCTCATTGGGGATCCCAAAAATGAAGTTAGTATTTAGTGCGAAATTTTTGCAAAACATTGAGAAACTTCGATTTTTCAATGTAAAATGAAGAAATTTTCTTCCTTTTTATGTAAAGGGCTGGAATTCTTTTCAATAGCCAAACTTCCAAAAACAGAATTTATGTTGAAGAATAACGTTGGGAAGGAAATGGAAATTTTGCATCCAAGAAAAAGAAACGGGGCATATATTGAAACCATAGTCGGGATGAAAAATGGGTGAATCAATTCTCAGCACTATCCCCAGTTTGAAGTCTGTATTTGCAACAGAATGTAATATAGACAGTAAAAATTCGCTTCGGATGAGATTTGATAAGCATAAATGATACGCTGGGGTCAGACTGACCCGAGTCGAAATGATATCTGACAGACACGAGACTGTATCAAGAGTCGCAACTGCATTGACTGATAGTTGTAGACTCAAACTAAAGTAGATGGTGGAGGTAAACGGTGGGTGGCAGACAAGGAAAAACTAGCGTCAAACAGATTTTACGCACACAAGTGACACAGTGAAGTCAGGTTGATCCCAGACGAAATCCCACCTGATTTGGGTGGCTAGAAGCACGAGACTGGTAGCGCGGTGGCCTTTACACCTACAGCAACCAATAGTTGGAGGTTCAAACCAGAGGCAGCGAAAGAAATGTTTGAAAATCACTTGGGGTCAAGTTGACCCTAAGGATCAATCGTCTCATTTCCATGACCATGATGAGCTTAGTTTAACTCATGAAAGGTAGTTGATTCAGATCACCAAGACTATCGATCATGTTAATTTTAATCCATTCAAGTGAATACGTCACACAATAATTAATCAAAATCTGCTTACAGTATATTGTAATTCGCCTCACTCGATCCGTCATATCTCTAGCCTGTGCTCCAAATGAATCACAAAAGAAAATAATATAACATCATTTCGTTCAATTTTCTTTCTAAATCAAAATCACCATATCGTGATAAATCGAATGCCCATCGAATATCTCGTTATATCCAATACAATTTCCACGATTGCACTACAAAATTACATTAGACTACTACACATGTATACATTCAGTTTGTACGCACACGGACTGATTTGCGTGGCGCATGTAAATCATCACAAGCGAGGCTTTATCCCTTTATCCTCATGCATCCAACATAATATACTGAAGCTATAACTATACATACAACGCGACGTGTAATGCCAACAGATAGAAAGCCCTTCACGAATACGAATTACAGTTTGGCCTACAGCTCACGATCGTACATCTTATAATGATTGCAAACTAAAACGGGTCATCCTGACTGAAAAATTACGAGATAGCCAACCTTTTCACATGGTTCACGATATTTCCTCTTTTTCTCGACGCTCTTTTTTACGCAGTCATATAATGCTAGCAATGCGGGTGAGAAAATATTCCGATCATAAATTCAGAGATGGAAACCATTAACGGGCGTCACACTTTTCCATACTACCGTACCCGAACAAAGTCTCTGGGGATCGAAAAATCATCCTCACCCAGATGGAATTGATCTATATGAGCTTCTGAGAGCAATCCGATATCCACTTTTCCTTCTTTCTTCCTTCTTCTTTCTCCTTCTTCTTTTTCCCCATTTTCTACTATCGCGGGTCTATGTACAAACAATGAAAGGCCACGATGATAGTTCAAGTCAAATTTGCGCGCCTAATTGATCTGCAAATTTACTCGAACGAGATTTTACCACTTTATGCTTTAGCACGTTTCAAAATCTAGATATATTATATCCACATATCTCTGTTTTCATACGTATGCAACGGTGAATACATGCGTTATCCAGTGCGTCGACCTCTAACCAAAACTAGTCTTTCGTATGGCGCGACGCTTGTATGTAGCATAGAGGGTAAATTCGAAGCGTGACCTACTTTTTGGGGCTTTTGGCCGATGTTCGGATTCTATATGTATGTTCGTTGGAGTTTTGAATTTTGCTCGTTCTCTATCTCTGTTTGCAGTGCGTAGATGGATTTTTGAATTGTTTCGATGTTAAATGGTCCGTAGTGTGTAGATCGGCTTTGAATTGTTTCGTGAACATTTTTCGATTTTTGTGGACGATGTGGCCACGTTGGATTTAAAGATTTGGTGAATTGTAGGTTATGAATGTTGACTCAACGATTTGACGTGGTTTAGGAGCTTTTTTGTAATTCAGAGGTGTAGATTGGTTAATAGGAATTTTCTTGTGTAAATTTTCTCATTATTTTAAGTAGAGAAAATTCGTGTAGAATGTGAATCCATGCATGGGTCTTAAGTTATGGAATGCATAATGACATAGATTACCTCTCCGGACGGAGATGGAGATGAGCATAAATTGTCATTTACATAATCGCTGCCAGCGCTGCAAATTAATCCTGGCTTCACCGACTACCCCAGAATAACATACCATACACTATAATTACCGGAGACTCCTATTCTCGTCTATTTTTTGAAGGAATTTGATAAAAATTCGCCTGTGTAAAATTCACTATATTTGATTTAGACGAGTGTACTCGGAAGTTTTCAAGCAAAATGTATGACTAGTAAGCGCGCAGAAAACTCATCTTCCTCGAAAAAATAAACAACGAGGGTCTGGTCTTTCTTTGATGACAATATTCCATGATATCGGCACATTTAGGATGTAGAAGTACAGGGGAGAAAATATAATGGAATGATGAATGAGTCTGGTCGACAATGGAAGATCGTAAAAATTCCGTAACTCGATATTTAGTCTTTGCATATCACAAAAGTGCGTGCGTAAGCCAATAATAACTCAAATGTCGGTATTTCAAAGAGGTATCCTTTTGTAAGAGAAATTTCCTGGAAAAATCCCATTGACCTCCTTTGACGTATTACATCCATCTATCTCTACTCTCTTCTCTGTATGCTCTTCTGCTCTTTTCTCATTTACTCAGATTCGCGCATGCATATACGAATGCTTGTGCGTGCACTGAATACAATCGACAGCCTATATATTGGGAATAAATTCTCGTCGGTGGATCTGTATCGGATAGAATACTACCGCTTACTCCTCTATTATAAAATATTTTACTATCGAAGCCGAGGATTTTATTTTCTGACAAATAACTTTGGCTTTATATCTTTATCACTGTAAGGAATTTTTCATCCTAAAAGTGTGTTTCAAAGCTGAGGGATGTAAATGGCACTCAAAAGCTACATCAAAAGCTTTTGATTCGGGCTTAAATTTGGATCTACTTTATAATTCTTTTCAGTTTCCAGAGCTTTTGCTTTCATTTAAATTAAAAAGTCGGGTAATTAAGCAAGAGAAAATTCAAGTTACAAGAAGTTCAAAGTTATTGAAGGTAGAAATCTTCTTCATTCGAATCCTTATTTCCAAGCACAGTTGTGAATCTTTAACTCTTTTATTGACTTGTTCAATGCTTACTGCGTTAAAGCTCATCACAGTTGAACGAATTTTTCCAATAATTTCACTGGTTGAATAATGAAATCTCTTATTCAAAATGCTCGAAATTTGTTGTGGAATATCCATTGGAAATCCGTTGGAAGCAGTGAATTAGAATTTAACGATTCCGAACCATTGGCTTCTTTGAATCCGCAAAAATTTTTAAAGCTCAGTCGAGTGCTATTTCGAGCTATGTATCATTGATCCATGCTCAAAGTAGAAATTTCAGTGCGTCCAACCAAAGCCTGATCTTAACAAGAGCACGCCCGAAAAATCGATTTTAGCAAAGCTGCTGACCCGGATTGCACAAAAATTTTCGAAGCATTTTTAGTTTAAGAGTGATTGATACTTTAGAAGATGAAACAAAGTAAACATGTTCATGGTCTGGAAGCTATCCGTGAATATCAAACCATGCAGAAATAATGGACTCTAAAGCCTGCCTGCCTTTCGTAATTTCGCAAATTTAGGTCAAAACCGTGAATTTGAACTTTCCAAAAAAGCAGGCATCAGCAGGCATTTTTACGCCCAGTTAACCTCACAATGGATCATCGCTTCATCGCTACAACCGTACTCTCATTGAAAACAAGCATCTATGGCGTTAACATGAAAAAAGGGTAAGTGTACCACATAAATTTGTTCAATTCAACTAACTTGAAAATCAGCACTCACAAACTATTATCCGAAGTCTTCCTTGTTTCCTATCAAAATTTGTCTTAATTCATACGGAACTGGGATACTGGATCCAGACCATCTTCTGGAGTCCAATAGAGTAGCAGTCTCATCGCCCGTTTGCAGTGCTGAAGTGATTTTGACCCACTTTAAATTCACCAAGGGTCCATAGCACCATGAAAATTCAAAATATCTCATCACAAATTCTGTTCGTGCGTGTGATGATATAGTTTAAAATCGATTACAGACCTCCATTTTCCAAAGAAAACCAATGGCCTTCGGCCCGTAGTTCAGGGACGTATTGAAAATGAAGTAGGACTCTTCAAAATCTGCCACTGAGCGCTGTTTTTTGAGTTCAAAGAGCAATAAGAACCCTGCTCTAAATACATTGAATCCGTCTCCAAGTGAATCTTGACGAGATTTTGAGTAGTAAAAGATCAAAACAAGCTGATTGTGACTCCAATGGGGTGCTAAGAGATTCTATATATGTACCGTTCTCGAAATATTTTGAGGTAGATATTAGAATTTCCGAGGTTACGGACGCGTGTTGTTGGATCTAAGGTAAGTGTACCGAACTTACCTCTGTACCGAACTTTTCTCCTATGCCGATCTCGAGAACGAGCGCTCCTTGGCCTCCCGGCATTTTTTTTACGTTTGTTGTGTTGAAATATGAGAAAGTAAGTAGTTTGCGTCGACCCCGAATCATTCCTGCGTTCTTCAGGAAATCTACAGTGATTTTTGTATTTTTCGTGATTGCTCAACTAAGAAAGCCAGTAAAATTAGTGCCAAATTCTTTGAGTTCAACCAGTCTTAACGTACCTTAGCGCATTCGATTTCTTGTTTCAAAACCCTTGAAACCCGTTCTTCAAAGTTGCAAAATTAGGATCTGGAGCTAATTTATGTGCAAAACACGGAGTCGATTTGTAAACAAGGATGCCAACATCGGAGTGTACTTAACATGCCGCCATATGTTTATCTCGATGGGGCGTGCACTACGACTTTTTTACCACTCAGATCATGGCTCAGATCGTGTTTATCACGTCACAATAGGTCGGAATTCGTGTTTCGGACCAACGAAAAGCTCCAAATGTGCGTGCACGGCGATTAAGACACTCTAGCACCGATTTCCATCATTTATTTCGGAAGAATTGGGACTGTTAGGCTCCAATTCATCAAAATTAGACGTAGTTTAATGTAGTTTGAAGGTCCTAAAACAAGCTTCAAAATGAGCTCAAATACGTTGGAAAATATTGAGATGGGCCAGAGTTATTAAAAAAATGGCTTAATGAAGGCAAGTTGGGTACACCATCTTGTAAACTCGAAAAAATCACTCTTTGGAAGAATTAAGACAGCCCGGCTCCAGTTGATTGAATCTGAACGTACTTGAATTTATTTTAAAACCTTTCAAAATGAGTTGATGTACGTTGGAAAATATTGAGATGGGCCAGAGTTATTAAGAAAATGGCTTAATGGGGGTAAGTTGGGTACACTTACCTTATCTACCTCAAAATATCTCGGAAATGGCACATGCAATCTCTTAGTACCTCATTCAAGTCACGATCAGCGTATTTTGATCTATTTCTCCTGAAAATCTAGTCAAGATTCACTTGAAGCCGAATTCAATGAATTCAGGCGCGGTCCCAAGGGGGGGGGCGGTAGGGGCGATCGCCCCCCCCCCCCCAAAGCCGAAAATTTTGTACAGTAGAGATGGGAGCGCGCGCGACATCGATTTTTGCATTGACCGCCCCCCCCCCAAAAGTCAAAATCGCCCCCCCCCAAAGTTGGTCTCTGGGACCGCCCCTGAATGAATTAGGTGCGGGCTCGGTGCGGGGTCCTTTAGCTCATTCTTTTAATGAACTCCAATCTCATCAAATTCACCCATGACTATTTGTTGATGAATTTTTTTTTTCTTTCATATAGAAAATCGCAAATGAGAAATCTCTTTCCAATGTTAAGTTCAAATCCACGATGTGCAACTCATTACCAACTACGCCATCGGATGGATACATGCGTATGCTCATGTTTCCGAGCATTTCTCTCAATTCTTTAATTTTTCCATACATTCTATTTTCTCATTCCAGAAAAAATTCTGCAAAATATGACGAAATATTTGTCTCATCCCAAATGCGCAAAATTTCAAGTTCATCTTATTTTAATTAGATTCAAAATAAACTACTCATATTAAATCTACAAAAGTTCCCCTATCACTTTGAAAACATGCATTCACAGCTGATGGAACTCAAACAATGTTCGTCCACGTTTCAGCGCATGATAGCCCAGTTTATCTCCCGACGTTTCCTCAATTTTTCGCTCAATTGGAATTCAGACGGATAAAATTTCTACAATCACTCGGTCTGGTAAGAATCAACTCTCTTTCAAACTATAGTCATACAGACATCAAATCTTGAATCGCTCCATCGGGAATCACAGTCAAATATTCGATTCACTTTATTCGTGGAAGCAGAATCGAACCTCTCTTTCTACCTCTTCAACTTTAAATATTCGAACGTGGCCAGCTACCGCCACCACCACTACCACCACCATTACTTTCTTCAGCACAGTATAATACTAACGTAAGTGCATCCCTTGCAAGCACATGAGACAGAGTAAATGCAAGATAGAAAGAGAAAAAGACAGAGTTATACTCGGGCCGACCCCTTTCACGTCCGTTGGCTTGCCTCTGTATATGCTCAGAGGGGTCCCCGCAGGGTTTTTCCACTCGCGGTCCATTAAGCCACAAAGCGGACCGCCTCTTCACCGCTTCACCCTCCTCTATATCTCGCCTCGTCTTTTTTTTCTGAACCTTCTTAACTTATATAACCACGTTTTGCATATATACCACGAGCTCTCCACTCTATATCTCAGAAGGAAATCATATTGGTGACACTCTCTCTTGACGGATGCAGGAATTTCAAAAGCTTTAGAATCTCCTACATCTCAGTTGGAATCTCGAATTAATGATGCTATCAGGCGATAAAATTTTTCCAGATTCTTTTTTTTTTTTTTGGTGGATATAGATCGAACGTAAACGAGAAGTAACGTAATGTATCGTTTTCAAACTTTGGAATGTGAAATTTCATTCCCCATTTAATTTATCCGTCTCATTTTATAGAAACAGTGATTCACAATGGTACGGGTCATTTTCAAATGAAAAACAGTTGCAAAACTCTTACGGTACATTTCAAACAATGTAGAAGCTGAAGTTTGAACTGTATATCTATTTGGAAACTCGTTGCTGGGATTATTACAAAAAGTTTGCTCGGTGCGCAATAGCATGGAGAATTTGCAGAAATTCCTGCTTGCTTTTGCTGCTTTAAAGTGAAAACGGGATACTAACTCTCATTACTCTGTTATGTCGATTTTCAAGCTTGATGGTACTTCACAGATGCTTTGTTCACGTTGTTTTCATTTACCAATTCACACTATTTTCCCTTCCCAATTATAATAACGAGTCCGTCTAGATGCTGCATAATCCAAGAGCTTGAAGTATCTCAAGTTGTTAGAGTATCTGGAGTATTTATGAATAAAATTTTTGATAAACCACACATTCGTATATGTGACTCGATACAGACGACTAAAAATAACTGAAGGAATTCTCCTGGTCAAATATTCATCGGAGCTCTTGTCTTAAGAACTCATCATATCTATTGTATTGATGATCACAAAGTAATTCTTATCATTCTAACCTAAAAATGCTATTCTCAAATACGGTTTTGGGGTTTTGGTGATGAAAATTATGATGCCCTGTGGTCGCGAGTTCATTTCGGTCGCGAGGGATATGAATTTCCCTCTCTTTGCTCGGAGATAAAACTATCCTATAGCGCCCAAAGTGAGCGTACGCACCAAGCAGGTCGATCCTTGATCGTCTAGGTTAGGACGTCTAGCGAGCAATAGTTTCAACGCGTAGACTCGCGGAAATTTCTAATTACTTGACGCCTGAACCTGCAGTCTAGACCGAAATTTGAAATCAACCTGCAGGGCAATAATGTTCCAATACAAGATGTTTCTACTCCTCCTTGACAGTCTTACGAGCACTCAAACGTATTCCAAAATAAGAATTCGATGTATCCATTACTTAAGTTGTAGAGATGATGCTATAGTTTGCAAATAGTTCAGTGTCTAAAACAGATTTTTTTCGTCGAATAATTGACGAGCTCAAACGTAGAGATTGAGGGAAGAAACAAGTACGTGAAATAAGTAATTGAAATTTGGATGTATTTCTCTTCATTTTTCAAAGAAAGTATTGGAGTCCTCTTTTGACATTGACAGCCTTGCCAAGAAGCTCATAGATGGTGTAGACTATTTATTGAGACGCGTTAGGCAAGGTAAGTGTACCCAACTTGCACCCATTTAGTCATTTTCTTAACAATTCTAGCCTACCTGAATATTTCTCAACATTCTTCAACTCGTTGTAAAGCTTGTCTCGAGACCTTTAAGATGAGCTAGAGTGAGTCTGATTTCGACTAATTGAAGCCGATCTGTTTTAATTCGTTCAAAATGTAATTTTTTGGAAGGTCAACGAGTACCCAGTTCTGAAACTGGCATATTATGGGGGGCATGTTGGGTACGGAGGCAAAAACATCTCGTATCAAAACTTGCACAGGAGATAAAGGCATATCTGAACTAATTATTTCAGTTCGTTTGGGAACTGAGTCAGTTTCAAAGATATCGTGAGATGTAGTCGGCGGATTAATCAATTTCGTTATCCAAAGGGAATCACAAATCAGGAGTGAATCGACTGTTCAATCAATACTTCTGGGTACAAAAATAGAGTCAGATCATATTTAATATCAATAGCTTCTTTTGACAGTAATGAAATCACGTCCGTAAAAAAACTGATACGATACCAATAAATAATCGACCTAGAGAAGAATTTCCGATTGTCAAAGATGATACCTCGATCAAACTCAAATTAAAGTCTCATTCGTTTCATTTCCGATGTGATTCTTTTACTCTGCAGCCTTTATTTTGTGATTAACCTCTTTCAAGATTCGAGCGTCATAGATACGTATCCATAAAGATTCTTCCTGAACTAGTGAGCTTCTGAACTTTTTCTTGCACCCATCATATAGCTCACGCAAGTTCATCAGATGTGTTCATAGTTTTGGGTATTAGGGCGCATTTATGGTGGAGGTAAATGAATCAACCTGTCATCCACCCGAGCTAAATTTTGACAGCTACGCATGGTCTTTGCTACTAAATCTACTTTCAAACTCAATACATCCTTAGAAACAGTAATTCAAGTATGTCAAAATATAAAAGACCCCCTACCTATAAAAGTCTTTAAATACTAATGATCATCAATCGCCAGTGACGTATTGAAGGTCTTCAACCCCGTGACATAACCTATGAACTCTTTGCTCGCTCGGCACACAGCGACTACGCACGTGCATCTGGGGTTAACCACAGAGCATAGTATACACTAGTAGTAGAATCTCATCTATATATGTCCTATCTCGAGATAGTACCCGTGACGTCACTCATCTATAGATACGCCGTAAGTGACGTCACACAGCGAGAGCGGATAGAACAGAGTATCAGATAGAATAGAGCTCAGAGAAGTGTGGAGAAAGAGAAGAGAAGGGAAGGGTGGCTGCTCTCTGTACCCTCTCATCTATATAGTCTCACTGCCCTACTTTGACCCGGCGCGGCGACGAGGCGCCTCTCTTATACCCTCTCTCTCTCTCTCTCTTTCTACGTCTCTCTACATACATCCCTCCTCAGCTGTACAGATCTGCTGGTCAAAGACACTTTTTGCCTTCGGCTGTGCCAGCTACTACATCGTCGTCGTCGTCGTCGTCGTTTTCGTCGTCTGAAGTCTTAACCGATACATGCTCTTGTAAAAGAACGTGTATTGGGGTATAGATATAGTTAGGTTTTAGACATTTTTCGAAGCTTTGAACATCTTTGAGGTTAGATTACACACTGTATTCGTTGCTTTGCATGGGGTTTCAGCTCACGAGAAAAAAAGAAGTCTTATCAAGAGTAGATGCTTAGTGGTGTTTTATGGTGAGCAGTGGTCGTCAGAAGCTCGGTCGGATGGTTCAACGATCTCAAATACATTCAATTCGAAAGTCTTACCTTCTATCTCTCTAGGTAATATACGTGCACAGGATATACACCTCGGGACTTTTCATTCGCTTACGTTGGATTTATATACACAGAGGTACCCATAACAACTGATGCCATCGTATCAGAGAGACAGAAAAACTCGCTCGCGCGCAGAGGATGCGAAAAATGGATTTTCCGCGCGCTCGCTCCGTACCTCGCCTTTTGCGCTTTGATCTCGAAATGCGCGCTCTCTCTTTCTGGAGGCGCGTGTGATGTGGCTGCATTCTCCTACATACATATATACATACATATACATTATACATATCTGTATATATGTATCCACGTAGAAAGATGGAGAGAGATAGAGAAAGAGATAAATTCATCGGGGTGAGGTTCTCAGCTGTTGACTCTTTCATTTTGCCTCCAGGTATCTCTCTCTCTCTCTCTCTCTCTCTCTCTCTCTCTCTCTCTCTCTCTCTTTTTTTTTGTATAAATGTATACGCCCAAAGAGATATTTCACATGAATGATGAGAATCAGTGGTGAGAATGATGACGTGAATCTATACAGATCTGTTTCCCGAGCTGCCCGTATTAGTTCGTGGTTGTGTGTGGCGTTTCATGATTATCGAGATGATTTGATTTTGGATTATCCTCGTTGATTACTGTCATAATCATCATTGATGACTGTTTCAATTGCATTACTTTGATGATCACGTAGATATTTTTCAAGCTATTAGAAATCGATGCAAGTTGCAAAATTTTGAGCATTAATTGATCAAATATGAAATACGTCATGATACAATATAACGTAGCAACGAAACAATATCCAGGTTACACTTTCCCGATCATCCAAATTCATTCGAATATAATATCATTCAAAACAATATTCGGTTAATTTTCCACAGAGTAGGAGAGAGATCAGGTACATACTTTGCATTGCCCATGTAAGCATTGGGTACATATTCACTATTGCAAGAGTTGGCTATCCATGGTACAAATTTCAATGATATAGGTTCTAAAAGATGCTAGAGAGGAGAAACAATGAATGGTTAATCCCACGAATATCATGAAAAATTCAAATCTTGTGAGAGTCCGTCAAAATTTTATCAATTATTCTGGCATTGGTGCTCAGAATTCTTCTATATCATGATTGATGAGTCTTTAAGTAATCCAATCATTGCTGCAGAGAAACAATAGAAGTTATGAGTTATGTTGGAATGGTGATAGCTTCATGCGAAGTACCATTTTTGAATTCTCATGGAGATTCTCATTGTTCACTTTAGTAACGGCAGCGACAGCCCATGAACCTTTCATGTTTCAATTTCGCATATTTGAAACATTTTTAGAATTCAAAAGTCATTTTTGAGTATTTCTGATGTTCACCAAGTCTTGTGAAAAATTTTCCATTCTTAATGTAAGCACCATGAGAGCCCATTAGCACGTTTTTCATTTTTTTTTGGGAAGTTCTGACCAATTAGATATTCATGCCCGGTCCATCCAAACTTGTTCACATAATCAATCAATGGTATTTGATCACTCTGTTCATGATTGCTGACTTTTCATGATTTTTCGATGGATCCAGAAAGAAAATAGAAGAAAAAAAACGATTTCGTTCTATGATATACGTTGATTGATGGCCCGCAATACCCAAAATTTTTCTAGGAGATTTGTTAGAAATCGCCATATTTCTCGGTTCAAACGCAAAACATTCATTCATAATTTCAGCAAACGGAATCTAAAACAGGTTGACATCCCTTTGAAATAAATATTCTATCTATTTATAGGATTCAGCGGGTCACCTCCACATCGCTCACGTTTGCTCTTCCACTTTTTTGCTCTGTTTCTCATTTTGCAAAACTCCACCGTCACAGAGCAATACACGTACAGAGCGTGGAAAGCAGCTGAGCTTTTGCTACGTTCAAGAAAAGAGGATGTGAAAGATGAAAAGAATGAAAAAGAACCGAAGCTTTGTATCGCTTGACTACTTATTCTTGACAAATGTAGAATAAGACTTCAACGCAGGACTGCAATTTTCAAATCCACCCTGAATCGGGCCATGAATATTTCAAAGTGTCAACTCTGACTTCTTTCGTCGAGAGAAAATCCAGCTCTAATTTTGCTGATTCACAAGTATTGGTAATCTCTTGTCATTTTCTACTTTTATTTTCTTTAGGCCTTATGAATCTTTCTTCAGAGCTATGTGTTAGTTGTTTTGTTTATTGTAATCCAAAATTTTGGCAAATTAAACTCTACTTGAAGCAAAAAAAAAGGTCACAAAAAGTTAGACAACGAGTGTTACAATATATTCCACGCAACTTTCCAATAACTGGGTGCCAAAAAAATTTTGCAATGTTTTGCATAAAAAACTAATAGTGGTTCATTTATGAGATTCCCCGCTTTCTTGTTGCTTGCTCAGAAACGAGCAGTTTTCTCATCAATTTGGTGCAAAAAGTACTAACTTTCATCTTCTGTGCGCACATACAACTCTTCTGCACAATGTCTCAATTGATTAACCCCATACAGCTGATGCAAAAATAGTGTCCGGCATTCGGTCAGGGTGATTTGCCGCATCCTCATTATAATGCCGACTCTCGCCTTCGGCTGTGTCCGGAAAATATTACTCAGTCTTCGGAGACTAACATTTCCGCTCTCGTATTGTTATGTACCAATTTCAATATTGTGAGAATGAATATAGTTTTCATCGATCTAACCTGAAAATGCCGCGTTGAAACTAGATTTTAGGGTCCGTAATGAAGAAAATGTATTCGCAATTCGCTCGTAAGCCCGTTTTGGACTCCAGAGGATATGTCTAGGACGGGCTGTCCTAGTTACCGAAATGGGCCAACGTACTCAGTGCTGAAATGTGCTTTTTTAACAAAAATTTTGATTTGACACATTAGTAGTCAAAATGTAGCATATGTGGAGCGATCCCAATTTTCATGATTCTTAGTTAGATTTCTGATCGTTGACGGCAACTTGGGCTCGGAAAATACCACATGTTACGAAAACCAGTAATTTTACCATAACCATTTAAGGTTGAGCCGATCAATAAATAAATCCGTCCGCACTGAACTTGAAATACGCCTGCATTAGGTCAGTGAATATAAGTCAAAATCCTTTTGTTCGATGTGACTCCCATAATTCAGAAGATTGTTCCCATAAATGAATCAAAATCACATTCTGGGCGGTTTTTCCAGATACATTTGATTAAGTGATTTTGTGATGTTTTCGATTTTTTATAACTTAAATCTCGCTACTCGAAAAGAACATATTTCATCTCATATTTGTGGAGATCAACTCCTGTAGAATGCTGAGAATATACCATTCTCAAAATAATGTTGGAAAATTTTCTGATAGTCTTTTCCATTAAAGTCATCGTGGCTTGCAGGATGTAAGCAATATCAGAGGATTTCTATCGAAAATTGATATTTCCTCGCTAGTGATCTCGGCTTGATTTCTATAATATTCTATGTATTAAAATATATTCATCAAAAAAGGGGTAGATGAACTTTTTATAGGCCACTCAAGAATTTTTGTGAAGATTTCAATACTTTTTCGCTTCAGACGCGACCTGATTGCGATATCCAAGACTTCTGTTCCAGATTTGGATTTTTGCGATCGTGGGAAAATTGCAAAAATACAGATCTGACAGGAACCTTCCCGGGTTCCGGGTTCCATGAAACTCGCAAGGTTCTTCAGATAGGTTTTCTACTAGTAATTCTACGAATTTTTCCTCAAAATGTGTTGGGTTTGAATCATAGCGTTGACTCCAAGAACAATAGCGGGAATAATATGAATTTTCGAGGAAAGTTCTCAAATATCGCTATCAGGATGCGTTTCATGGAAAACATTGGGAATCGTTTTTGTGAATTTTCTAGAGATATACAAAATTTTCTCTACACATTCTACGACAAAATACGTTCTTTCAAATTATGAAGGAACTAAGGTCGAAAAATATTCAAAAATGCCCCAGAGGGTGCTTTTGATTTGGTCAGGAATTTTGTTTACTATCCGTCGTTTATTAATAAACGTATGTCAAGAGTCTTGTGTTCAGTTAATTTTTCATGAACTTTTCAGACGAAGTTTCTTTTCAACTTCTTTTTAACAATTGTTGGTCTGTCTAGAAGACCAGATTTGGTCGAATCCGAAACAGCTAACATCAGTCCTATTCCCGGAATCGTTCCTGTTCTTATCGCCCTTGGTACGATCGATATAACAATCTACTCTGCATTGATTCAATCAAAATAGAAAGTATGTCACTTAATCAACACTCGAGAACATCTCATTCACGCTATCCATAAATCTGCCCTATTTAATCAACCAAGAAACGAAATCGAGGTTAAGTGTAGAACGGAATATATGAGACGAATCAGAGTTAGAGACGAAAAATTACAGAGTATGCAGAATCAAGTTTCCTCTCAAACGAAAGAAATTGTGAAGCATCTGGTACATCATCATCGTACAATTCAAACATCCACAAACGTACGTAGATCTATGTTAAAAAGTGTCATCTCCAAAGCATTTGTAACCGCACTGACACGAGCGACATCAGATGTGTTGATATGAGGAGGCTCAAGAAGCGCGTGCGAGAACTTTGCTCAGCTTGCTGCACCCTCACTCACACATACATAATGCTTATAACGGGTGCGATGATTGGCCTCTGAAACTCTGAAGAGTCTCTCGCTCTCTCCCTCTCTCATGTTCAACGAGCTTGTGTGGCATACCACTCTGAGACTACGTGAGACAACTTGCAACTAAAGGATATGGTTTTGTCGCGTGAAAGCTCAGGGTGTGAAGCGTAAAGTGTATATAACCTTCTAACATGAGATTTAAGATGACGGGGGATATCAGGCTGTATGACTAAACCTAAAAGCCTCACTATATTAAAAATCTGATTTTGTATTCGGATGTAAAGTTCGTGTGGCAAGACCATAGCTGTTAACGTATACGTGCGTTCATTTCAAATCTGAAGTTTATGGAGTGAATGTAGGATTTGAGGATGATGAGGAACGAGAGGTGGATCGACTTTTGATTTTTGAAACCTGATAGTTTTTGAATTTCTGTATGGAAATGCGAGAGTATGAAATTATGATTTTGATACCTGGGAGGTTATGAGTCGAATACCAAGTTCAGATGTTAGAGTCCTTGTAGGTTATGAGCCACTAATATTTTGACGGGATTTAGAGCGAATCTTTCAGTTAGGCACCTCGTGTTACTGTACTTGATCAAATGACTGTGACAGTTTTGATCTTCTTGGAGAATTGATGCTCCCAATAAACCTAGTTTTAAACTAAACTCAGGGAGTTTGGAAAAGATTTTGAACTTGAGGATAAGAATAATCTACTCAAATATGTTTCAACATCTGCAGAGCTGATCGATCTAGTTGAAATCGCTGAATCTACTTTGACAGATTCAGGGAAAATATTGCCCTTACCCCAACTTGGACATTTTCAATGATATACATTAGGATAGTGTCTTTATGATGAACCGCATGAGGAGTACCCCCCACCCCCTCCGCTCCCCCCCGCTCCCATATCTACGAAAGGTAACGACCAATCGAAAAGGTTTGAAAAAAATTTTTTATGCAATCTTTCGATATTTGGGTGCTTACAAAATTGCATAAAATAGCATTCGCGCTTCGATCATGAGCTTCCCCGCTTCCGAGCGAATATTTCGACCCTCGCCTGCGGCTCGGGCTGAAAACCAATCGCTCAGAAGCGAGCTACAACCTCCTAATTTCGGTGCGAAATCCACTATTTTGTATCTCAAGAGAGGATTTTGATGACTACCTCTTCCAAAAATAGGCGCCCCCCCCATTCACCTCGTTGAGGCACATTTTGAACTCTGTAACGGGAATTCCCATTTTGCACCACGGATTTTCGAAAGATGGTAAATTTCACTGTCAGATAGATTTTCCGTCATTTTCTATAAAATTCCGTTTTTTATTCCAATATTCTTCGAAATTTTGGGAAACGACCAGAAGCGCAAAATTTTCAGTACTTTCAGAATCCGAGGTGCAAAGGAGGGGTCTCCGTTCAAGAGATCGAGATATGCCTCGATGGGACGAAGGGGGAGGTTGGGGATCATCAGAATCCTCACTTGGGATCAAAAAAGTTTGCTATTCATAATTTCTTGATTAGACGTCACCTTTTGGAGATATTGGAAGGGGAAGGGGGGTTCCGGTGACTTTTAAACATACTGTACAATGTACTTTGTATTAGCCGTAGGAGTTGTGCTATTCAAAGAAGGCTGAACATTTTGAGTTCGAAAATTTGTATATCGTGCTGTTAAACCAAGACAAGAGGTACGGTTAGGGAGGGAAGAAGGGTTTTTAGTTCGTAGGAATCGCCCAGGCAGTGGAAAATATCCACGACATCTTGCAGAATTCTGGAATCTACAATCTTTGAATGGTTGGGATCCCATTCTTCTGTAACAAGAAGTAAGATATAATGCAATATTATGACCTCAACGTGATAAATATTCAATAGATTGGTATGACAGACTCTTTCTTGCGAATCTTAAAGGAAGTAATAGACTTCTACAATTCTTCTCACGAATAGAATAAATCACAGAGTCCGTTCATTTCCGAAAGTGTCGAAGAAACCATACTAGAATATATTAACTCTATTATTGATTGTACCAGTACTTCTCGATAAGAAAAAAAACATGCATACGTACGGAATACTGGTTTGCGAAATATTTGTTTGCTGTTACCGCAGATACACCTTTACCTACGCGAAAGAAATGAATGGAAATCGAAGTCCAAAGAGAGCAAGACTTTGATACTGGATTGATAGCTTGCTCCCGGTGCGCCCCTGGCGAGGATAAGTTCAACAAAAATGACAACAAAAATTGAAAAAGGGGTGTTCTTTGTCAAATTGTCACGAATTTAACCTGATTTCGAGCGAAATCGTATCAGCTCGCCTTTTCGAGTGATTGTCAAACTAACAATCCCCCACACATTGCTTATGAAGAAATTGGGTGACTCTCCATTTTCTTCGCATTCTCGCGATTTTCTCGCAAATACTCAGAAGAGATCTGTTATAGCAAAAAATGTCACGAATACTTTTTCATAGATTTTTCAAAGATCTACAAGATGACGTAGCTGAATTGATTGAGAAACTCGAACTTTCTCAACGGTATTGAAGAGAATAGTAGAAAATGAGCAGAAAGCACAAGGTTTTTTGCGCAAAACTTGGGCTTTCCTACATGATACTGCAATCTTTTTGAGTCTTGTGATTAATCTATCTGTATCATCTTGCGTAGATTTTCAAATAATCTATAGAAAGGTATTCGTGACATTTTTTGCTGTGACCCACCTCCTCTGAGTATTTGCTAGAAAACCGCAAAGACGCGAAGCAAACTAAGAGTCACCGCATATTTCTCCGTAAGAAATGGACGGGGAATTCTTAGTTTGGCAATCACTAGAAATGGTGAGCTGATACAATCTCGCTCGGAATCAGATTGGATTCGTGACGATTCGTACAAAATTACCTCTTTCTCAGTTTTTTAGTCATTTTTGTTGAACTCGTCTCCGCCAGGGGCGCACCGTGTAATAGAGATCGATCATCAAATAATTCGTGCGTAGATAACTCCATGATTGGGTTATTTCTACAGAATGTGATATGAAGATGTGGGTTTTCTATTCGTCAATCTGTTGCAAAAGAATAATTTTGACATAATCAAATCTTTTATTTAGTGATCTGCGAAGAGCACCAAATTTCTTTCTTTTATATTTCAACCAAGCTAATTTCGAATCAACTAATGAAGTATTCCTCGATTTCCTTTTTTTGCCAATCATACTTGATTCTTCGAACGAGTTTGCACAACAAAAAGAATCATCCCGTCACGTCACGACAATGTACGCTCGAAAAATGAATGAAACAGTTGAAAGCTCATCGACGCACGATCAACTGGAATGAACTCTAATCTACAGGATTATCTGACTTTGTAGCGTCGGAATGTGACTTGTGTTAAGAATCAAGAGTAAAGTTCGGAGAAAAGGCTTCGACACGAAAGCGGAATTGTACGATGACAAAGCAATCTCGGGTTTAGTACTATAGATTGGGCACAGATTCAGCAGCTCTAATGGAATTGATCGAGTCTTTCCGTCAGAGAATCTTATTTGGAAATTGATTTGACTTTGTAAATAATTCAGGACTGGCGCATTCCATTGGGCCCAATACATTCTAATGTAGTGTATATTACGATACAATTTACTTTCATTTCCGCGAATTTCCTCGCTCATTTTGAACTGTAAACATCTCTTACTGCTTCACAATTTCTACCGATTTAGTGAGACAACTAGGTTTTTGACAACCTTTCGGTTGTCTCTTTTCGACCCAAAACTATTAGAGACAGATCTAACAGAATGGAAGAGAGTAAAGATGAAGTGTCGAAAGTAAAGTAGGTCATCTTCTCGAGAAAGTATCCAAGATAACGCGAAGAAATATTTTGAGCTCGCGCGTCGAGTTGTTGAAAACCAATGTTGGAATGATGAGCTAAATTATTTTTCTTTGTCATGTCAATATCGACTTTTATGAAGTTCAGTATCAATGGGTTTTATATCTGATGAGCATTTTTGTTTTTCGTCCTTATTATCAGCTGCGCGACTGATTTGGGAGTTCGAAATTTTCGAGCATGTCTGAAATACTCTCCATTAGAAAAATCGTATCACATTGTGATTCAAACATTTTCCACAGATGATCACAATTGTGAAATATAATACTAGAATTTGCAATGAAACCTATTCTTCATTCCGTCAAATTTCATTTAATTCCATTCGTTGCTCGAATCCATACACGGATCCCGAAAATCATCATAATGATCATAACCATCAACATGGAAGCGGCTCTGATATAGATTCTTTGGACATATCAAAGTCAAAACCACGAATCAACGAAATCCAATGAAATTGGAAATGAATTTCGTTACAAACACTGCCTAATACTTATGTCCTCTGGTAGCGTTTTATTGAATTTGGTTAGATATAATATATTTATGAGTTTCCGAACCGCATCATCCTACTTCTTATGAAGTTTATTCGATTATGCTGTCCGGAATGCTCTGAACTAGCACAATCGAATAACTATCTATCAGCATTCTGGTCCATTAGAAATCGAATAACGTTCCATAACAAGCCTTATGTGCTTCATTAACACTTTCAGCAATTCATACTTCTGACGAATCTCATGAAAATTATGTCCCTCTTGATCTTAAACATATTGTAACTTACATTACTTGATCACTAAATTTTTTATGTTTCAGGTGAGTACAGCTTGTCTAAACGGGTGTACGTGATAAGTAAGTTTTTAAACATTATCAATCGTCAGGCTTGTCTACAGAAAAGTCTAATTGATCCTTATGGGATACAAACTCAAGGCTCCAATTGCCATAAAATGGCTTATTCTCCGGTAGTTGACTGAAAAATGGCTATTGATATGTTACATTGGAATGAATTTCTACCAGGGATGAAATACATGATAGTATTCCATGTCTTTTGTGTCAAAAGAAGGTCATAAAGGCTCTTATTAATCTGTTCATTAATCCTGGTATCACGAATCTCGTTTTTTATCACAATTTATTCTGTGCAAGATAAAAAAGGGTGATTAATAGCATGATTGGGATTTTGAAGATGATGGATACACAAATCAATTTGATTTCTTCAATTGTTCGATATTGTTAAAGTGCTTAATTGCAGTTAGGGTATTTTTCACTGTAACATAATTGGCTCTTTCTATTCTTAATTCCCCACCTAAATCTGCATACACCCTATGGACTCATTTTTAATGTCACAACTAAAATTTCCCTTACTGTATGGTGAATGGCTTACATCTAACAAAAAAATGAGTGCGACAGTTGCTAAACTCTGACGACATTCGAATAGACTAAGGAACAATATCATTTCCATCTGTCTGAACACAAATGCTAAAAAGGACGATAAAACGATACGCAGCTTTGAAAAATTTGATAATCGCAAAGAGTGGCCATTTCTCATCGAGAAGAGGTCGAGCATTGAAATCGGGTCAAGCTCGCGAGCGCGCTCGAGCAAGAAGAGACGGAAAAGCAGAGAAAGCGACTACAGTTCGGATAACGGGGCGGAAAATATATATATATGAAGCTTGTGCTGGTTCAAGGGTTAGATTCGCCGAGTCAGCGAGTATAGATGATCGGAAGCCCCGCGAACTCTACGAAACTCGCGCGCATAGCGTATTTCACGCCACATCCGATAGAGCCCGATGCAACACGTCAGCTGCAAGTGGTAAAGCTCGATCACCGTGCAATGCCGATCGAGCGATTTTCTAGACCTGCAAATCATGTGAAAGTTTGAAAATACAGTCGTAGAATATTGGGACCACACATTCCTTTTGTGATTACATTTGTCAAATTCAGTCACATAATTTTTTTGTTCCGTCTTTTGATCATAATTTAAAGTGGCATACTGCAATTAACCAAAAAAGTCTGAATCCATATTCACTCGGCGTAGCATTATATAAATGCCACAAATGCTGCCGATTCTCTCGAGAGAGACGAAAATGCTTTTGTTTTTGAGCTGGCACTGCTTTCTCCTCAACTCTCTTGTCGTAAATGCAGGTCAGGGCCAATTAGATTTCGCTTCCTCTTGAAAACCGTCGGAAACAAGAGTTATATCGCGAGCAGTTGTCGCTGACTAGTTTTACTTTGAAAACTGTCAAAAATAAAGTTGGGTATCTGAGATTGCAGTCCTTGAAAATGTAATGGTTTGGATAGTCTTATTAATCTGTGCAAGTTGTGCTTGTAAGGCAAGATTGCAGAAGGAAGTTTGACTACTCGTTGTAAATATACTGTGACAAATAACGTCATACCACTCTGTAAATGAGCAACTTGAAAATTAGTTTTGGTGTGAAGTCACTTTACAGTCCAAAAGATGCAGATTCTGCAAATGCTCGGTATCTGAACGTAGATTTAGTAGTGAGGGTCTCAATCTTTTCTTCGTCGAAAAAACTGCTAGGAAAGGATAATATTCTGAAAAATCGACTGTGGAACGGATTGAAAGAAAGAAGAAGAATGTGAATCCCGTTATCGAATTCCGGAATCCAAAATGAAAATAGGAATAACCTGAAGAAATTCGATCAATGGGGGGAGGGGATCTGAGCGTATAGAGATAGTGTGGTGGCCCCACAAGTTTCCGCAACATTTTGGGGGTCACCGAATAAAACTTTGTGATTTTTAGGTGTTTTACCACCCTTTCTGAATCCGATTCTTGATAGTGAATAGTCGAAGGAGTGGAACAGGAATCCTTATCAACAAATGTTCGTGGACAAATAGAAGAATGAGTTTTATGCAATTTCCCACTGTTCGGGTGCTTACAAAATTGCATAAAATAGTGTCCGCGCCTCGTGTATGAGGTTCTTCGCTCCCGAGCGAGCTACACAACTCGGTGCGAAATCCACTAATTTGAACGAAATTTTGATGAAAACGCATACTTTTCCCGGAAAAAATTCGCAAAGATTGAGGAAAAAAACGATTTTTGCAACAATCAAACTTTTGTTCCTCTGCTGCGCATTGAAATTTCCTGATGCATCACTGCTCAAATTACTTTTTCAAGGCCTCTCACTGGAAAGACGGTGTGAATCCGTCGGAAAACTGCTTGCCTCTCCTGTCAGGCGAGCTGAAATGAACCTGTGTTTTCGGTACTAACCAAGCCATCTGCTCATACACTGATATCCAGAAGACCGATTCTGCTCACGGTTTTGACTTCTTTTCGCCAAAAAACATGAAAAATTTCGGAAAACTTGTTCCACAAAAACAGAATTTTCCGATGATTTTCCGGTGTCAGATCCTCCGACACGTGAGGAACGAGCTACAGCGGAGCAATTTGGGCAAATAAAGTCAAAACCATGAGCAAAGTTGGTATTTTAGATATTGAAGTATGAGCAGATGGCGTGAAAGAGTACCGAGAACACAGCCTCAATTCAGTTCACGTGAAAAGCGAGGCAAGCAGTTTTCCGACCAATTCACTCTCCACATCTGCTGAGAAGACTTCAAAAAGCAATGAGAGCAGTGGTCTATTAGGAAATTTTCAGTTGCAGCCGAGAAACTCTTGGTTATTAAAAGATCGTCTTTTTTCTAACTTTGGGAACTTTCCTTGAGAATTTGACTCTCGATAATTTGAAAAATGCGTAGGAATTTTTTTCATATCCAAAAGAATCATTTTTTCATTTGTCCACAGAAATTTTTTGGTAACAATTTCTGGCTCACTTCGTCGATTTCGCCTCATCGAGAAGCGGGTTCAGCGAGTTAAAACGCAGAAAAATCACCAATTTCATCCGGTGACCCCCAGAACGCTACGAAATCTTGAATGACCGCTTAGACCATCTTCCTGATTTAGCCATTGGCTCGATATAATCTGAGCGATCTTCAATTTCTCAAGCTCGCAGTTCAGTTTGGTTTCCCTACATCTTCGTTTATTTCTTTTTAATTCACAAGAGAATGATTTTCTCAATGCCTGATTAAAATTGAATCATATCCTGAGATTCTGATTCATGTCCAATTGATTTAGTATATACCTGTCCTAGAAACGTTCTGTTTGAATGAACTCACATCACTATTTAAAATTTCAATTACGGGGAAGGTCATATTTCCTCTTTCGAAGAATGGTAATTAAATAAAAATTATGGCTCGACAGTGATGAGCTTAATTTTGATTCATCAGGACCATCATAATCAATTCATAGTAACCAACAACTGAGAATAACACGCAGATTATCTCGGTAATATACAGTTGGTGTCAAACTATTGTTTCCATTGACCGTGAAAACAAGCACGATATTTTACCTCTAATCCCTCATGAAAATGTTGTGCTTGTTTTCATGGATTGCGGAAAGAATCGCTTGATGTCAAGTGTACTCCCAGAGAGAAAAAAAATCAAGAATCTAGTTTGACCACAGACTAGCGAAAGTATTGGCATCAATTAGAAAACGTTTGCCTTACTTTTTCTCAACTTTCAAATTTCATCTACTATTGTCGCTCTTGACCAACTTCATCGCACATACTGTGGTACCGGCTCTCCTATCTTATCATTTTAATCAACATTTCAGAGTATGACCCGCGTGCCGGAGCTCTTACTAAGCTGTTATAGTTGAGACTTAGACCATCGTATAGTCTTGGTCGTCAGGCGTGAAATGTCTGGCTAAGTACCGAACGAGGCACCAAAGGTTCATGAGCATTTGCCATCACCATTGTCGTACCTTGCTGAGCCGTCGTCGTTGCCATAAGGCCTGAATACGTGCAAATCGAGCCCATAGTGTCCCGCTATATCGTGTGACATCGTCAGTAACGCACGTACAAGCATCTTGGGCATCTGCTGAACAAAAGCTGCTGGATTGAATGGGCACTACAAGCTCACTGACTCACCACATCATTTTTGGGCTTTGTTTCGCTCTAGCAACGAGCTCTTGTGCTTCTAATATCTCTGCTATGACTTGTTCGAAGACTACCTTACAGAAAATATTCATTGTTCGTCGCTTTTGCGAAATGGCGTTGAATTTTATATAATTGTTTCGCCAATAGATTCGACAAAATTCAAGTTTTTTTTTTTTCTTTTATTAGAAGCTTCAAATCTTACAAGAGATTTATTCGCCATACAAAAAATAAATTATTCTAAAACTATAAACTAAATATCAAACACGTAGGTCACACCTTCGGAGGAGGTTATAGATACATGTGCAAATTGCGATATTCGGTTCAGATATGAAGGGTTCGATACAGACTGGAAGCTGTACTCTTAATCGAGCCAAATCTGATAACAATTTGGTACGTTGCTGGTTATACAATGGGCATTGCCACAATATGTGGTTTATGTTTTGGTCGCTTTGTTTACAAGGACACTTGGGATCATCAGTAATTGTCAGGCGAGCGAGAGACGAGTTAAGGTTGTAATGATTGGCTCTGCAACGGTTGATCATAACAATAAATTCACGATCAAGGTTCTTACCGTGGAACCATATGGTTCCATTTGACTAGAGAAAAAATTTTTAAAGTAATCTATGCCTTTTTCATTGCCTTGCTCGAGAATTAGCTCAGTCGTTTTTCGATGCATCAAAGGCTTGTATTTGGACTGTAAATCACTTATTGGAATTTTGAATTCGTTGTGCCCATTCGTAGATTTAACTGTCGCTTTCATTACATGAGTTCTGATCTCGAGATGAGGAGAAATCAAATAAAAATAAACGCGGCAATTGCAGTTTCTCGCTTGCATGAATCGAAGGTATTTTGCTTTGATTAGATAAATGTACGGATTTATTCTAATATCAATGAGACTACTTTCAAGACTCGAGATAGCATTCAGAGATGTAGACAAGATGATGTGATTTGACTCCTTGAAATTGAACGCTATGTCTAGCGCATCAAGAATCGCTATACATTCCGCAGAGAATTTCGACAGATCTTTAGAAATGATTCTGGAGAATTTATAATCATATTTTGGGCAAATAGAACTTGTTACTCTCTGATTACTCGGCTCTCCGGGATTTGAGCTTTTTTCATCAACACAAGCAGTAAAAATCAGACATGTATTATCAGGTTGGAACTGCTTATTCGAAAAGTGCTCAAACATTTCATGATTGGAAGATATCCAACCAAACTCTATTTACAGGAATTGTAGCGGTAATATCTGAGTACTCAAACTGGTACAATGGGTACTGATTTGATTTGTAGACTAGATGATTGTGTTCCATACAAGTTATTATACAACTTTCGTATAACCTTTTACGTTTTCTATCTGTATTCTTCTTTTGGGAATACCATTTTTTGACCAAGACAGTTACAGGCAACGATTCATTAGTGAGAATACAAAATTCAAGTGTTATTGTGTGTTTAGATTTTCAACACAGGTGTAACTTATTAACTCAGAGGCAGCAAATTATTTTCTTTGATTCTGCAAATCTGGGTTGGAACAAACGAAACTCGAAGCTCAAGTTGGGTTGGACCTCTTTACTTTTTTAGATGTCAGTAAAAACCATGACCACCTCTCGTTATGGTATCGTAAGAAATAGATGGGACAGGCCAGCTGGACCTCCAAGTTCGGATCCCATAATGTGGCTGAATGAAGCTGAACTTATGATATATCATCAACTGGGGTAACTTTGGGACAACCAATGAAAAAATCGCGATCACGCGCAATTGGCAAGGCAGATAATCCTAAGGCTTCAAAACCGATTCCTCCCACTTGAACGCACGCATGGGCAATGTTTTGCTCCAGCGCGAGGGCTTTCATCAGCTTTTTGACACAATTTTTCAGTAGTATGTTTTAAATCTAACTAACAGACTCTCGGAACAATTAATGTGGTTTCGACTTTTGCAGGACGACTGTAAGGTAACTGAGCAAGGTTTCACTTGTCTGTACAGATATCTGAACGAATCGATCGTTACATTGGTGTATTTTCACCCAGTTTCAATTTTGTAAAGTAGGGACTGAAGAGCATGTGTTTTTTTCTGCAAACCGGGGTAACTTGAGGACACAATTTTGAGCACGCATAACTCTGACCACGGGCGTCTAAAATATACTCCAATACCTGTCATTCGAGAGCTGAACCAGTAAGCTTTCGATTGGTCATAGACACTATGAAATTCTGATGCGACTGGTGCGAGATATACAAGATACAGGAGTTTTAAGCAGATCAATGCAATTCTTGCTCCAAAGTTATCCCAGTTGACGGTGGCCGTAGAATCCCTTATATAATGTATGCTGTTCCAAAGTTACCCCGAACTGGTTTAACTTTGAGACACGACTTTGAGCGCTCATAGCTCCAATCCCAATCAGGAATATCTGAAGGGACTCTAGCAGTCTTGCAATGGAAGCTGAGACTGTGAGCTTTCGATTGACTACAAATACTATGCGATTCTGATGCATTATGTTCAAGTGACACGAGTTTTAAGAAGGAAAATGCGATTTTTGTCCCAAAGTTTCATCCCAGTTGGCGGTACATAGCAGAAGCTCAGATAATTTGATCAGAAGTTGATGATTAAAATGTCCAGTGTACCCGTGCAAGGTGAGTGAAATTCAAAAAATTGAAGTTGAGGAGAAACAGAAGTGGAGAATTCAAAATGGGTTTTAGTTTCCATTAAACCAGACTCGTCTATTTTCCTCAATCTGAGACTGAATCTTTTGATCATCGGAAAAGCATGTCTAGACTATGCAAGCTAATCATGGCAATCGAGATGTAAAATAAATCCGAGTCCAAAGAATTGGATTCCACAACTTTTCAGCTATAAGTTCAAGAATATTTGTTTTTCCATTCAGAGTGATCGGTTTTAGCTTCAACTCTGGTTGCCCTTTATGAGTTTAGGGCAGGGATACGCTCTGCCAGCGCGTAGGATTGGAAATATGCCATTTTTGCCCACGAGAGTCTATTTTTCGTCACAGCTACCGAGTTTTGGGATCGGGTCCCAGCAAACAACTGGAACCGTCCGGTAGTGAAGAGTGAGAGTTTGTCTAGGTTTCCTTGGGCTTAAGGAGTCCCATGGTTCCCTCAGCAGGCCGTAAAAACCTCGTGGTAGATTACCTCGGACGGTAGCCTAGGGTTTTCATTCCAAGCTTGCGGTTTGGCCAGTTGTCAGGTATTTGCAATGGTTCTCACAACTAGCGCTACCTTGCTTATGTATAGCGGTCTTCAAGGGAACTAGTCTGTGACGACCATTGCTGATCATTGCAAACACATGACAACAGAAGGCCCGAGACACGAGTCCCATGCATGACTCGCCCAGCATTCGTTCTGCCCAGTGGCCACCGCACCGGATTCAGATAAGTAGTCTCTGCGTTCTGGTGGTAGTCCAGTCTCCGAGAACCCTTCCGTATGCCCGTGATCATCACTGCCTATCTCAGGCTACACACGGTAGAAAGTGTCCACCTGAGTCTTCAAATTTTTTCGGAAAGTATTGATTGAAACAAGAATGAGATGGACACGTCTCGACGGATAGTTTTTGTGTTAGATCAATCGGCAATTAAATTGAACGGATTCATACGAAAGAGTTACCGGGAACTGGACTACGGGTGCTGGCTAGTACTACGCCGGGGATGAAAAAGTCACCGAAATGTCTGACTTATCTTCTGGTTAACGGAAGGACCCAAAGTAACACAGAACATCGGTACCGAGGCCAAGTTTCTCAGTAGCAATTCTAGGCCGAGATTCGGGTATGGTACGGTGCGGGTATGGTATGCGACCCTCTGGGCCATGATTGGGATAGAAAGGCCGCCTCGTTCACGTGGTTGATGGGCCTTCCTTAGTTTCAATTTTTAAAATTGATGATGAATTTTAGTCATCAATGAATCAGACGGAGATGAGTTGCATGATTCACATATAATTTGTTAAATTAACTAAACTAGTGATTTTTCGCGATCGTTCCTTCGAACAGTGCGGACGTGTTTACAAACCGCGGCTCGCTTCGGCGAGGCAACTCGTTCCAAACGCGTGTTTGAAGTACTATATCTATTGTGAATGGTGAAGTGACACAGTTGAAGTGACAAAGTGCTTGCATTTTTCCTGTGCACTTTCTGGGTGCACCCTAGAACTATTTTAAGGAGGCCTACACCACTGACTACAGGGTGTCCTCATCTATATCACCGTTATTATGTCCAGCAACGCAAGAAATGTTACTCCAAGTACCTCATTCGCAACCATGGTTCAGCGTGAAGCTCTGCTCGGCAGGGACCAAGCAATCGTCTTTGATTCCATCGAAGGACACACCATTGAGGAATATGCCATCGAACTTTCGAAAATTGTGAAACCACTGGATATATGCTACGTATCACGTATCGCCCACGCAAGAATCTGTTTTTACTTATCCAGCAAAAATATAGCCGACGAACTGATTGACAATGGAGCTAAAATTAAAATTGGGGACAAGCAGTTAGAGGTACGTCCTCTAGTTTCTCGGGCAAAACGTGTCATTATATCTAATGTTGAGCCTTTTATACCTTCATCAACCATCACTGAAGAATTGCAAAAGTTCGATGTCACTCCGGTCTCGCAAATCTCAACGATAAAAGCAAGTATGAATGTTCCGGAGCTGGCGCATTTGCTTAGCTTTCGCAAACAAATGTATGTAAAGCCCGAGGACGTACCGAAAATTCCAAGCAGCATACAAGTAACAATCGGTAACATTTCTCATTGGATATATTTCTCCTCTGAAAAGATTATTTGTTTTCATTGTAAAGAAGAGGGTCATCGTGCAAAATATTGTAAAGAAAGAGAGAAAGACTCTGCCTCTAGCGATGTATTGGCTGAGTCTAATGAATCAGAAAACAATGGTGAAATTATCGAACAAGATATGCACGAACAATCACCAAGAACAAACAGCTCTGCAATCACATTGCAGACAGGAGTGAAACGACCATTATCAACTTGTAGTGCATCCACGGTATCTAACAACGACTTGTCTCCAAACGAAGAAACTCCATTTACAGAGGTCAAAAGTAAACCGATCAAAAAGAGCAAAAATGAAACGGCCGACTCTCCAGTGGATTTAGATGTACAACTCAGGCCAGCCAAGGAGTACATCGACTCGAACGAGAAAACTTTGCCGATGTCTTACGAGAAGCTTATGGAATTTCTGGAATCGACGAAAAAAAAGTCAACAAACGAAATCGCCGTGCTGGCTAAGCATTATTGTGACGATTTCGAGGCCCTCTCTGCTATGCTTACTAACACATACAAACATGTGAGTGGTCGCACAATTCGATCTCGACTTACTCGAGTCAAGAACAGTCTCTCCCCTCCTGATGGCAAAACTCAAGATGGGGGTACTGATACGGAATCCACTACAGGCGACCTTACACTCGATGAGCTAACCGATCATAACCAATTCTCACTTATCAACAACGATGGCGCCAACGAATGAAAATTTGAGGATGCTGTATTGGAACGCGAGAAGCTACTGCAAGAGGAAAAACGAGATTGGGAAAGTCCTTCGAGATGTCGACATCTTCGTCTGCGTTGAGACATGGCTATCTCCAGACAGACGAGACTTCAACATACCTGCAGGTTTTTTGTGTGTGCGCCAGGATAGACTCCATACAACTGGAGGAGGGATTTTGTTTTTGATTCGTAAAAACGTAGCTTTCAAAAAAATTGAAAACTTAGTAGTACCCCATTCATCTGTTGAATTGCTTGCTATTCATATTACAAATACTAATCCCTCTTTCAGTATATATGCTTGTTATCGAGCTCCAGGTTTCACACTAGATACGAATCAGTGGGAAGTCCTCTTCTCAAGCATGAACGCAAATGGTAAATACATTTTGGTGGGTGATTTTAACGCGCACCACGTTGATTGGAATTGCAGGAAGACCGATCGAAACGGTATCAATTTCCTTGAATGCATAGAGGCTCAAAATTTTTTTATTCACAATTCCGACACCACGACCCACATGGATCGAACTTCCAGATCTAACATAGACCTTCTCCTCTCGAGTAATAATTTTTCTGAGAACATAGAGTATCGTGTACTGGAAGAAACCTGGGGCTCAGATCACTGCCCTATCACCACTAATATATGTGTGAATAAGTCCTTGTATAGGAAGAAATCTTTTAGAATGTCCTCAGTTCGAACTAAATGGCAAAATGTAACAGCTGATCTTGAAAAAAATTTCGAAAAGTTCCTCTCTGCTGAATATGACTCATTAAGACCTAGTGAAAAATATAAATTATTTGTGTATGTTGTATCGGAGGCAATCAAATCCAATACACCCACGAAACGAATTGTCAACAATCGAATGCACCGTAATCCCGTCTCTTGGTGGGATTCGGAGTGCCAGGATATTACTGATCAAAGAGAAACTGCTTTCAAATTATGGGATGAGTCTGGTTATCTTCACGACCTCATAGAGTACAATAGATTGGATGCTTTGTGTCGTAGAACCTTTCGAGAAAAACGTAAAGCTAATTTTCGAGAATTTGCTGAAACAGTTAATATGAATACCAGCATGAAATATGTCTGGAATACGACAAGAATACTGAAAAATAAATATGTAAAAGCCAATCATAACGTAACTGAAAATTTACAAACTGAGAGTAAACTCACTGCTCTACAGAAAATCTGTCCTCCATGGGTTCCAACAGATCCAGAGTTCATTCCTGACTGTCAGGAAAATGAGTTCTTAGATTCTGAGTTTACTTATGCAGAATATAATTTAGCGTTATCCTCACGAAATTCAAAGTCCGCCCCAGGTATGGATGGAATTGATTACGCGGCTCTGAAGTTTCTTCCGATTAAATACCACTTGCTTTTACTGGACATCTATAATGAAATGTATAAGACTTCAGACTTTCCAGAGGATTGGTTAAATGCATATGTACATTTTGTTCCAAAACCAGAAGGAAAAGGCCATAGACCTATAACTTTAACGCCAACTTTGTGCAAACTCTTTGAAACTCTTGTCAAGAATAAGTTCATGTGGTGGTTGGAAAGACAAAACGTATTGCCAGAATCTCAAAGTGGTTTTCGTAAAGGTCGCTCATATACAGACAATCTTCTCAATTTACTCATTCATATACAGAAAAATTTCAAAGATAAGAAATGTCTATATGCCATCTTTCTAGATGTCACGGGAGCTTTTGATAATGTGAAAATTGATATCTTGCTGCAAAAACTCGCTCAAATTGGCTCCTCTCTCAAACTTGTCAAACTTGTTAAATTTCTCACTTATCATCGGAAAATTCATACCGATTCAAGCGATACGTACTTTTCTACATTCAAAGGTGTCCCGCAAGGCGGAGTTCTTAGCCCCCTATTGTACACAATTTACGTTTGCTTGATCATATCTCGAATCACGAACACTGTCACAGATATTCAATTTGCTGATGATATTGCTTTGATTTCTGATAACTTGAGCGATCTTGAGAAGAGTTTCAGGATTATCGAGGAGGACCTGGGTAATTTAGGTCTAGAACTTGCCGATCACAAAACTATTTTTGTCAACTTCAACAATAGAGGTATTTTGCCGGGAGAAACCGAAATAAGCTTGAAGAGAAATTTGAAAATTAAATCGTGCAAGGAAGTCAAATTTCTAGGTATCACTTTTGATTTTAATTTATCCTTCGCCTCTCAAATTGTAAATACGCAGAATAAATGCGCTAAAGCCCTAAATGTTATTAAATACTTACGAGGAATATGGTGGGGTGCCGACCCAAACACGCTCATAGTCCTATACAAAAGTCTTATTAGATCGAAAATTGAATATGGTTCATTCATTTATTTTCCTACAAGGAAGGACAATATTTTGAAATTAGAACGAATACAAAACTCTGCAATAAGGCTAGCCCTTGGATACCGTAATTCAACACCAATAAACGTCCTCCTTGGTGAATCAAAGCTTCCGCCAGTAGAACTCAGAGTAAAATTTCTCTGTCACTCATATTTGCTCAAAGTACTTACCAATAAAAGTTTGACAACTACAAAAAAAATAAATGAGTATTACGATAGTTTTCTTGCTAGGAATGTCTCTAAGAGAATAAGAATGTTTGAAGAATGTATCGTTGAACAGCTGAGATATTCTTTTTCCCTAATTGAAAGCAATTCATACAATATTTATGAGTACGAGTACCAAGTCCTACTCACTCCTATACCTTATGATAGGATCGAAAGTGCAGTAGAGAGACTATTTTCTGTGCCAAATCGAGCAACCATCTCTCCAAGTATCTTCCTTGATATATGGACTGATGGTAGCAAACGAAACAAGGCGCCATCAGTTGGATCCGCCTACGTTTGCCCGAACCTAGATATCACTGACTACAGGAGCTTCGATCAAAATTGCTCTATCTTCACTGCCGAATGTGCAGCTATCAGTAAGGCTAAGGACTTGGTACTCGAAAATCCTGATCAAAATATTCGAATTTTCTCTGACTCTTTGAGTGTTCTCCATAGTCTCAGCGTGTGTTCTATAGATGTACATTTGAATCCATATATCCTCGAAATTAAGAAAAAATACTCTGATTTCATGGCGATGAAAAGTGAGAAGGCAAGTCTTAAATTCATATGGGTTCCATCTCATCATGGTATAGAAGGTAACGAGTTAGCTGATAAGGTAGCCAAAGAAGCGTGTGAGAGAGTTTCTGACCCATTTTTACGCATTCCTTTCACAGATCTCCGACAGTTCTTTCGAAACGAGATGTTCACGAACTCTATAAGTTCTTTAATAACTTCGAGTCTAGATACGGGACAAGAATACTTCGAGAAATACTTTGTTGACTCTGCTAAACCTTGGTTCAAAGGTAAAAACCTGTCACGTGAGCTCATAGTTACAATTAACAGATGCAGGTCAGATCATTATGGGCTGGCTGCTTCACTAGCCAGAGTCCATATAATCAAGAATCCGAAATGTGAATGTGGAGATTACGACCAAACACTTGATCATATCTTGTGGCAGTGTGCACTTTTTGATGAGAAGAGGCAGAAACTTGTTGACTCTTTGCTCAAAATTAAAATTCAACTACCTATGAAAGTGTCAATCTTACTAGAAGAACCTCATACTAGAGCATTTAAATTCGTAATCGACTTCTTCAAGGATTGTGATCTGCATGTATAATTTGTTAAGTATAAGAATGAGAAGATATTGTTATTATGTATGATTCTGTATGATTATGTGTAGCTGATAAATCTCATGAGAGATTTCAATGCTTTCAATAAAAAAAAAAAAAAAAAAAAAAACTAAACTAGTATGTTCATATTTAAAAATTAGTAATCTGAGTGTAGTTGAGGAAAAGCTCAGTACCAAGTATCAAGTATTCGTTGAAGAAAATCCACGGTTCTATTGGCCCAATATTGGCAAGGAAAGTTGCATTTTTGCAATGTGAGAGTTCAAACTTAGCTAACACGAGCGCGAGCACGAGCTATGATCTTCGTTTGGAATGGATTTCATCTCTGAAGCGCAGAATTTGTTAGGCTTAAAGTTGAATTGTTCAAGTAACAATAATTTTTGCATGTTTCTTAATTAACTGTGGGAACAGGGATTTCCGAATGAATTTTCACATACGGCTTTTAAAGAATAACTCAGCTACCTTGGTTGAAGATTCAGGTTGTAAAAATTGCCTAAACCTACCTTAGTTTCGTACACGAATTTTTATATTCCGTCAATCCCAAACATTTTCGAATTGCTCAGAAGCTGTTATTCCAGTCGTTGCACGAATTTTACAAAAAAGAAGAAAAGCTCGTCGTTTTATACGTGCGACAAACACGAGCGCGTCGTTCATCGACGAGATTTGGAGCAAAAAAAAAAAGAACTGGAAACAAAGCTCCTGTACGTGTCACGCTCCAGCACAGCATCATAAAAATCATCCCGTCACGCGTACACAGTTCGGGAGCACGACCTGGTACGATTCGACCTCGAGGCTGGCTTTCAAAATGTGCTCACCGGGCTGGATGCACACGAGCCTCTGAGCTTCTAGGTATATACCAAACCGAGCCGACTTTCGCTTCGATCAGACATCTATACATTACGGCTGCCGGGCTCAGAGTAGGTGTATCATATATAGGCCGTATGTGTAGATTCGATATTCGTGAAAATATGGGATGAAGAGGCGAGACAGAGAAGGTAAACTGCAAAAAAGTATTAGCTATCTTTCGAGATCATCGAATTCGTCGACAGGTTGACCCAATATTCATACAGGCGCGCCCACGAAACGATCTCAAAGTTGAGAATTGACACAGTATAGAGAACAGGGTCTCTCTTTTGCTCGGTCCTCTTCCCTCTTACGTCGTCTTCTTCTTCTTCTTCTACTTTCTCGTTTTTGGCGATCTATACATAGTCACAATTGCCTTTTTCTCTATAGCTCTGGCAACGCCAGAACGATAACTCACTCGATTCAATTATGTTGGAGGTACGAGATTTGTGGACGATTTGCCAACATAATGCGACCCCCCCCCCCTTGGTACGGTCACGCTTGTTGATGGATGAAGGTTGAGGTTATACTTACCGAGTGAACGATTAGTTCATGCTTGTTGGAAACGTTTGTTCAAGGGAATGGTTCGATAATAATCGGTAAATTCTCGATTGAAATGGATGGAATTGTTTTGGAACTCATTCTACTTGAGCTTTTTGGGAGTGAGCTTTTGATCACAAATAATATAATCCTGATCATATAAATAATATAATCTGCAAGACGAGGTAATCCTGATTGACCGAATAATTCTCGCGAGTTGACATGACGTTCGAATCTTTTGAAAAATTCATCTCTTTGAGAAAAAAATTTTCAAAATTGGGGCAATAGCCCTCAAGGTACCAGCTTTTGAAAAACGACTTGCTAGTGTAGTTGTTTGCTGTTTTTCTATGCTCTGGTTTTTTTTTCATCACTTTCATAACGTCAGGAAAAAAAGATAAAAGCCGTCTTTGACCATCAAAGGCATATTATAGTTTATGAAGGGTTTCTTGAAAATTGTAATTACGTTTGCAGGAATTCTTGCCTCTCGTGATAATTTTGGAACGTAAAGATTCAATGCAAGGATTATACTTTGCTGACCAACCCTCAAACATTTCAAAATCCATGACGTAGATTTTAATTCTTGTACCTAATCGTTTTCAAAAATTGAACCTCAAATCAATATTGAAATCGAAGAGTCTATCCAAAGTTCAAGGCTTTGTATTCTTCCGGATTGACAATGTCACCGTGGTGAGAGGTCGAGTCTCTAGAATGAACACGAGTGAATGAATATCAACACGTTCGCTGCGACGCTGTTTTTTCGTAATTTCATTCTTGTCATAAACTGGACCATTGGAATTCGGTAGAAACGCTCATATAGAGCTAGACTCTTTCCTGGCTCATTATTTTACGCCCTTGGTGGAGTAAACCATCACGATAGATTTTTTTCGAAAATTTCCCAAGCAAGTCTGAGTCGGCAAAGATTGAAAAATAAGAATATTGTGTCGCAGCGAACGTGTTAATGAGTGACTTTATGTGAGAGAGATAATTAGATCAAGAGTTGAGAGAGAGAGAGAGAGTGTGAGGTGTTAATTGATTGGTTCCTCAGAGCGGTCTGACGCGGCGGCGAGGCCCGCCGTCCGCGACGATGGGTCCACAACGCAACATGACACTTGGGTGGCGAAAAGGGCGAAGCTCCGTCGAAAATAACACTGACGGTGCACCTGGTGCATCGTCAGGTAACGAGGATCAACACGTCAGAACCGTGTGCTTAAAATTTCTATTCTTGATTGGAATATTTAGTTAATTAGATTGGATTGGAGGCCTATAACTTACTTTTTTTGATTCATAGTTGAATGTGATTGTGAATTTCTCAACAAAATCATCAACCACTGTGCTAGAATTTTGACGTTGGTGGAATTTTTGAGGTGTCAGATTGCTGGAGCGAGTCATTGTGATGAAAGTATTCTCATGTGCACAATCTTAGCTTCCGCTTTTTAGGAGTGACGGATTTCCAGGGCCTGCGTTGAAGTAGACTCGAAATTCTATGGATTACGTAAGAAACTGTTGCTTTTGTCCCTATATGCCCAGAGGTACGTATGGATTATCATGCTTTTAGGTTTTTAAGGCTTAAGCTTGAGGACTCAAGAAAATTGGCGAATAACACGACTCACACAATTCATCTATTTTGGTTCAATGAATCAACTCACTATTCTAAGCTTCATCTCCCGCATTTGAACCAAGTTTGGGAATTCTTACCCAGGAGAACTTCAGTGCACAGGGTTCGAATGTATTATTTTTTTCCCAGAAAGTCTTGACCGAGATTTCGAGTCACCACACTGATAGAATAGGTTAGTCGCGCTAAGGATCTTTTCATTTGGCCTGACTAATCAATTATTTTTTTCAGTGCATATTTTGAAACTCCTTACGTAGCATAATAATGTAATCATGCCATGGAATATTCGCTCAATGTAAATTTCGTACACCCAAATAAGTCCTTAACGAGTCTCAAACTGCTTTTCGCTAATTTTCAATTCTCGAATTTAACCCACCGCTCATAGGTTATCCACCGTTACATTTCAATACAAGGACGTAAAACCTATCTCATCTGAACTTTTTCATCATTCTAACCTTAAAGTACCGCTTTTAAACGCGGATTTCGAGCTCATGTGATGAAAAATTATAACCGCTTCGTGCTCCCAGGTTCATTTCGGGCGGGAAAGACCAATTCTTTCCACTTCACTCGGGAAATAAACTGTAGTGTCCGAACGGAGCACACGTGCCCTGGCCAGGCCCTGCTATCTTTCGTATCCGAGCGATAAGTTTCCGGGCCGAGCCGGAAGCGAGGGTCGGAATCATCACGAGAATGCCAAAACTAAGTCCTACTACCGTGTATCGTATCTATACTTTTTGATGAACTGTGAATAAAAATCGTCAAACTGTGCATAAAATACACTCTTACGCACAGTGTTCCAAGGATTCAAAGAACCATTTTCCAGTACTAACGCGCATTATTTGGCAGTCTCTCAGCCACTACTAGTCCTATAGCAGAGGTCACACTGCTATTCTACGGGATCATCCCTCATATAATTATTCATCGGGTGATTGTGTATCATATCCCTAAACTCGTCCGCGTGGACTCTGCATCGTTTGCAAAAGGACCGTTCATTCTATACATATCTATCCATATATTGGTTTCCCTCGCATATATCAGAGCTGCAGGGTTGGGTTGGGAGGGTTTCTAGACAACATATAGTTTTTTGAGGTCCATATAGAGCCTTATATATCTCACAGGGAGGCTGCGCGCGGATGCTGTGACGCATGCGCTCTTTAAACATGAAACTGGCTGACTACTCTATCCTGGCCTGGCTGATCTGAAGCTGTGAGGTAGGCACTCTGTACGCCCGGGACGTCTCGGATCTCGCGGACGGCCTCCCGCGTGAAGTTATCATTCGCGAGGGCGCGGCGCGTTCTTAATATCAAAAATTTTTTTCTTCCCTCTCAACCCATCGTGATCATATTGAGTATTTCCTAACTTTGTCCACGGGGTCATTCGTGATTACCGTCATCGTGGTCGTTGTCGTCGAGATCAACGTGCGCGGGTGAACTGATAATATATATATATACATATATACTTAACCCTTTCCAAGATTTTGCACGCATGTGCCCGTTCTGTGTGTTTACTCCTGCAAAGTGACCGATAAAATTCTTCAACCAAAAGGATAAGCAGAAAAAATACTAGTGAGAGGGTAAAAACAAAAAAAGACTGTGCTTCACTAAGCACAGCATCAGAAACAATGATGCGAAAGTGTAGACTCAAGTGTTGAGTAAAAAAAAAAAAAATTTTGTCGCGTGTGTTCTGGGCCTTGAATCATTGAAAAAATAGGCCCCTAGTGTTAACTTGAAGAAAGAACGAGTCAAATTCTGAATAAGTGTAGAAGGAAAAAAAATCAAGCAGCATGACTGAAAGCGACGATAGCAAAAGCAGTGACGAGAGCAGTAGCAAGAGCAACACCGATAGCGTGGCTCGATGCGAGGCCGGCAGCTGTGCTGCTGCTGCTTCTGCTGTTTCTAGTGGTGGTGGTGGTGGAAAAGGAGGAGGTGGAGGAAGAGGTGGTGGCTCTGGTACGACCCCCTTTTTTACAATCTCTAACCCTTTGCTTGAAGAGAATCGTCGCTGTGGCTCCGATGCTGATACTTCTTTTTGGATCAAATTTTTTTTTCTTTTTTTTTTGCCAAGCACGCGCATTTATCCGGGACGCTTGCCAGCTGAGTTCAAGAATAAGAAGAAGGTGGAGGAAGAAGAAGAAGAAGAAGGAGAGAAAGAGTAGAGTAAGGCTATAGGGTACTGGGTATATGAGATGATTCGAGAGAGAGAGAGAGGCGAGACGCCCGGGCTGACCGCAGCTCGACACCTACTACTTAGCGCCTTGCCAAGCGTCTCTCTCTTACCCCTCCCTCATCTCCTTCTATCTCTTTATGTATATATTCTGGAGTGCAAAGTAGTTGCAAGTTAGATTTGGGGTTGTGAAGTTTAGTGAGGTTGCCGGTGGGTTTCTGATGGATTTTCACAATTTTGAATTTTACCGGGATTGTCGTGCATTGCAGTGAAGGAAGAGAGGGGGGGGGGAGCGAGGCAAAGAACTCGAGTTATGTAAATTTTTGAATAGGAATTTGAAATGCAGATTGGCAGTGGATTGACTCTGGCTCGAACTTTTACTGCGTGACTATTCTCTTTTGACTAGTTTCGAGTTATCTCTATTACTCCCTTTTGGTCCGATTTTGCTCGTCAACGTCAATTGAAACAAGAATGTATTCAATTGATGTAGGAATCAATACCAGATGAGATTGGAAAAGCAATGCAATTTGAATTTCCTTTGATCCATCTCGGTCAACGCAATTCATTTTGCCAATCTCGAAGATGAGGGATAAGTAATTTTTGCCAATGATCATTATGGTTATTGTCATTTTTTGAACAATGAAATTCATTCATCGGGGCGTTGATGACCATGATTTCAGTACGGAAATTTCATGAACAAACGGAATCCCAAATTCAAAAGTATATTGCATTGTTTCAGACTCAATCCATGAGCTCGTGAATAGAATATATCAGTTGCACTACATCCAAGTAGTATTGATTCATAAGAATAATGATACCAATCATTACAATTTTAATTTTTTATGTTCGGATGAGTTTTTTATTTGATAGAATACTATTTTGTTTGAGATTTCATCACAGTCTCACAATCAAAGTAGAATTATATCGGAACAATGATACAAAACGGTATTATCTCCACATTCCCTCGAGTCACATTTTACATTTGGGTTGCTAATATTTGTGTTCATGATCTTGGTTTTTATTTGACTTCTCAACCCGAGTAAAAAAGAATCATATATGCCCATATATGGCCATATATGGCCATATATTGCTATCCATATATGGCCATATATGGCCAAATATAGTGTGGACATATATGGCCATATATAGCCATATATGATTATATATGGTTATATACATGATCATGAAAGAAAGACGAGTCCCTTCGAGACCCGGCTAGGACGATTAAGCGTGGCAAGAGGCGCACTTTGATCGAATTCAAAAGTAAGACATAGGCTATAGCACAGTCTCATATCCAAGTTGACTGCTTATTATGAGTTACACTTTCGCACTAGAGTGCGTCCATGTCAAATTCAAACGGTTTCTGCAGCTATTTTTTTAAAATTCCCATACCATTTTTTTTCGACGTGGGGTACCAAAATAAGATGTTTCCTATAGTTTGTAGGTCCAAAAAAATTTTTTTGTCTCAGATAGGCCTACAAGAGTGATTTAACCGAAAAATCAAAAATTGAATCTATCCTACCGTATTTTGCTCGTAACTTTTGATTGCTTTGTCCAATTTGGATTTTCCAAAAAGAATTTGAAAGGTGACTTCGAAAGCTATCGATAAACCACTAGTAAAACCTCTCCCAGTTGTTTTTTGAACATCCGAAAGCTGAAATACTCAAGAATCGCTGTTTTGCTCATAACTTTTTTAACGTATATTTTGATTTTTTTTATTTCATTTTTTTTCGATTTGTATAGTGATAAACTACCTGCAAAAAAATTTTCAGCAATTATTTTTACTTTTGGGGCCTCCTAGAGCTGTTTAAGTGCGCAAAACCATGTCAAAAAATCGAAAAATGCGTTTTTACCTCATTCAACGTTCTTGGGCGACCTCGCAACTAATTCCATCGTGTTTGCAAGACTGTTTTACCTCAGAAATGACTGTTTTGAGTATTTTTTTAGTGTAACAGATGCTCAGATTCGTAGAAATTTATTTCAAAAGCAAATTTTTATTCAATAATTAGCATCTCCTGCGCATGCGTTGTTCTCTACGTCTCTAAAAATGTTTCCAATCGATAGCTGGTTCAATTTCCTTCAAAAAAACCTTGTGCTGAAGTCAATTTCATGTAGTAGAACCGGAGCTACAGCTGTCAAACTAAAAAGAAATGTCTCAGGTATCAAATCCGCGAGCCTGGAGAAAGATTGTCGGTCTCGTCTGCCGGTTGAAGCGTGTATTTCCGCTTCTACTTCATCAAATTAACTTCAACAAGGGGTCATATTGAAGGAAATGCAGGCAGCTACCGATCTGGATAGTTTTTGGAGCACCAAAATCATTTGCCTGCGCAGAAACTTCACAATCGTCTGATCAGAGTCGGAAAAAATTGCTGGCAATGATTCGTTAGATTCGAATTTCTCGTGCATGCAAATGACTTTAGATCTTCAAAACTAATTTGAATCGATAGCTGACTCAATTTCCTTCAAAATGACTCCTTGTTGAAGTTAATTTGATGGAGTAGAAGCGGAAATACACGCTTCAACCGGCAGACGAGACCGACAATCTTTCTCCAGGCTCACGGATTTGATACCTGAGACATTTCTTTTTAGTTTGACAGCTGTAGCTCCGGTTCTACTACATGAAATTGACTTCAGCACAAGGTTTTTTTGAAGGAAATTGAACCAGCTATCGATTGGAAACATTTTCAGAGACGTAGAGAACAACGCATGCGCAGGAGATGCTAATTATTGAATAAAAGTTTGCTTTTGAAATAAATTTCTACGAATCTGAGCATCTGTTACACTAAAAAAATATTCAAAACAGTCATTTCTGAGGTAAAACAGTCTTGCAAACGCGATGGAATTAGTTGCGAGGTCGACCGAGAAAGTTGAACGAGGTAAAAACGCGTCTTTTGAGTTTTTGAGATGGTTTTGCGCACTTAAACAGCTCTAGGAGGCCCCAAAAGTAAAAATAATGGCTGAAAATTTTTTTGCAAGTAGTTTATCACTATACAAATCGAAAAAAATGAAACAAAAAAAATCAAAATATACGTCAAAAAAGTTATGTGCCAAACAGTGATTTTTGAGTATTTCAGCTTTCAGATGTTCAAAAAACAACTGGGAGAGGTTTCACACGTGGTTCATCGATAGCTTTCGAAGTCACCTTTCAAATGCTTTTTGGAAAATCCAAATTGGACAAAGCAATCAAAAGTTACGAGCAAAATACTGTAGGATAGTTTCAATTTTTGATTTTTCGGTAAAATCACTCTTGTAGGCCTATCTGAGACAAAGAAATTTTTTTGGACCTACAAACTATAGGAAACATCTTATTTTGGTACCCCACGTCGGAAAAAAATGGTATGGGAATTTTAAAAAAATAGCTGCAGAAACCGTTTGAATTTGACATGGACGTACTCACTATCGATATAAAGCGACGCGACGCGAGACGAGAAAGATGAACTATTGTATTGCTTGACACTCAACAAATAAATATGTGTTGGAGTTAAATGCGCCCCTTGAGTCTGTGAGTATCATCATCGAATTTTATCAAAACCTCGCGTGGAAAACATTTGCAAGTGCAGTTTAGGATCGAGTTGTTGTGGGGCTACCGGGAAACATTAGAAGCGATCCCCTGCCTAAAAGCATTCTCCTTGAAATGGGGAAAGATTAAGTACGGGGGCAATCGTGATAACCCGCCCGGGTTGAAGTTGAATCAATTCCATCAAAACAGGGTTTTCAATCACAATATGATTATGGTGTTGTTATCAGGGTGCCTAACAGGTGAAGTCGAGAAAATTCGAGGACACATCGAAGACATTTTAAGGAGGTTTCTACTTAATTCAAGGACATTTTTCTTAATCTTTTCAAAAACTGCCCTTGGATGGATCATTAGCATGGAGTGATGGTCAAATTGTTAAGCTCGTCGACACGTTTCTTCCACTTTCGATAATGCAACTACTTGACTCGACCGAGAGTAGAGCAGTTTACCTAGGCTCATTTTCAAGGTCTTGCAACGGGTCCAGAATCTTCCTGATCCTGGCTTTAACAGATGTCAATTCGAATGATTTTTGATAGAATCTTCTAGTCCCTACAAATCTGAGGCATGATCGCAAAGCACATGGATACTGTCGCAAGCTTCCCAGAGCTATTTTCGAGATCACAACGGGTAGAGTTTTTTCTACTCTTTCTCTTTTTCGACGGTTTTTGGCTATGCTCGTGAATAACTGAGCCGATCGTAAGTTTTGCTCGTACTTTTATTGTATTTCAAGGGTGGTGCCGGAGATCAACCAAGAGAGTTGGTGGGCGATGGGGTTGGAGAAGGGGGTTTGCGCAATATCACCGGCGCGTCCTTGCTTATGCCCCCCTTGCAAATTTCCTGTCCTTGAAGGGGAGGGGGAGGGAGCTTTCCCCCCGGATTCATCAGCAGTCATCAAAGTTTGCACGAATGCTGTGCTCAAAAAGTGCTTGAAAGTATGCGAGACTAATCTGTCCATGATGTGATAATAATGCGATTGTCAGTTCATTTTCCTTTAACCGACATCACGCGCAACGTTTTGCGACGGACTTGGGCAGCAACCATGAAGCTGAAGCTAGCAGGTGGAGTTGGCAGATGGTAGGGGCGTAGCAAGAGGCTCGGGTGCCCTTGGGCATGGGATGATGTGATCGGGACCGGGGGATTATTTTACTCTTCTGGACGTGCAAAAACTTCATATTACGATGGATCTCGATTGGAAGTTGGCAGTTGGAGCTAGGTGTTTTCCAGGGGTGGATGAAAACCGTAGAACCGTTGGGGCGAGACGCGAGGAATGCGTGGCTCTAGTATACATTACATTTACTGGCGCTTGCACACGAATAATTCTGCGAGCATGGGACCAATTAGGATTCATTCAGGATGTTCCAAAGAACAAACCAGGAGTGTGTGGAAGCCGCAGAATTATTCTAAGACGGTCAGTTAACCTCAAAAATGAATGTCACGGCAGTACAGTGAGCTTATGGCCATTTTCGAAGTCACGGTGGTACTCTCAGAATGATTCTACGGACATGGGACCAATTGGGATTCATTCAGAATGATCCAAAGAACAAACTAGGAGCGAGTCAAGGCCGCTGAATTATTCTCAGACGGTCAGTCAATCTCGAGAGTAACTGTCACGGCAGTACAGTGAGCTCGTTGCCATGCTCAGAGTTATGGTGCTGGTCTCAGAATAATTCTGCGAGCATGGGAACAATGAGGATTCATTCAGGATGATCCAGAGAACGAACCAGGAGTGTGTGGAAGCCGCAGAATTATTCTAAGACGGTCAGATAACCTCAAAAGTGACGGTCACGGCAGTACGGTGAGCTTGTTCCCACTTTCAAAGTCATGATGCTATTCTCAGAATAATTCTGCGAGCATGAATGGTTTTGCGGCCTTGACTTGCTACTAGTTTGTTCTTTGGATCATTCTGAATGAATACCAATTGGTCCCATGTCCGCAGAATCATTCTGAGACTACCACCGTGACTTGGAAAATGGCCATGAGCTCACTGTACTGCCGTGACCGTCGCTTTTGAGGTTAACTGACCGTCTTAGAATAATTCTGCGGCTCCCACACACTCCTGGTTTGTTCTTTGGAACATCCTCAATGTATCCTAATTGGTCCCATGTCCGCAGAATTATTCTGAGACTACCACCATGACTTTGAAAATATGAACAAGCTCGGTATACCGGAATGACCGTCATAAGTGATTTTGGTGGATTTTTTCGTCCTTGATGGTTAATATACAAGTTGAACCTTTGGTCTCGTCGATCTTGAAGGACGGTGGGGAACTAAATAAATTCCCAAAATTTCATGATGGAAATTTTATTGCGACGTTTCGTCCACTAGGTTTTGTGGACCTCATCAGGCTTCAGGTTTGTTATTCTTTAGATCGTCATGATATTTTGGACGATCTTGTAATAGAGCACAGACATAACGTCTGGCTCCTGTCAATACAAGTAAACAGAGTGAGTCCTGATGAGGTCCACAAAACCTAGTGGACGAAACGTCGCAATAAAATTTCCATCATGAAATTTTGGGAATTTATTTAGTTCCCCACCGTCCTTCAAGATCGACGAGACCAAAGGTTCAACTTGTATAGGAATGACCGTCAGTTTCGAGGTTGACTGACCGTCTCAGAATAATTCTGCGGCCTTGACTCGCCCCTAGTCTGTTCTTTGGATTATTCTGAATGAACCCCACTTGGTCCCATGTCCGCAGAATTCTTCTGAGAGTACCACCGTGACTTCGAAAATGGCCATGAGCTCACTGTACTGCCGTGACCGGCACTTTTGACAATAACTGACCGTCTTAGAATAATTCTGCGGCTTCCACACACTCCTGGTTTGTTCTTTGGATCATCCTGAATGAATCCTAATTGGTCTCATGCTCGCAGAATTATTCTGAGAACAGCACCATGACTTTGAAAATCGCAACAAGCTCACTGTACTGCCGTGACCGTCACTTTTGAGGTTGACTGACCGTCTTAGAATAATTCTGCGGCCCTGACTCGCTCCTAGTTCGTTCTTTGGATCATCCTGAAGTACGTTAATCCGCCTATACCTATAGTTGTTACTCGGAGAATTTCCCTTGAGCGGACACTGGGGCCCCTGTAGCCCCGTGCTTTTCATCCACCCCTGGAGTGCCCGCCTTCATTACAAGATCCAATTCCCTCAAAAAATAGAACTTCCGGCCCTCTGGAGTTATGGAATACTTGAATCATGCCACGAGAACCCCATGTCCCAGGGCCCCCGAAAAATCGCATCCGTCCCTGGGTTCCACCTGCTAAGTCCACCTGCTAGCTTCAGCTTCATAAAACTCTTTCTTGCTCGTCAATGTGTCTCGCATCAAAACAATCAATCCTCTCACTAGGATTGAGAATTTTGTTTGTCGAATGCCAAACCACTTAAGAATGGTGCTCTGAGTAATACTCATCAGTTATCCGAATGTAAGTGATAGGAAAACCATGCCTGCTAAAGCCATATCCGATTGGATCCAAACTCAAATCTGTACTTTGGAGAGAAAAAGCGAATGAGGCTCTTTGCACTGTAGAAAGGAAATCTCAAAATCGTGTGAGACTTGTTCTGAAATCCAAGATGTCTGATTTCCAAACGGTTGCAGTTCAAAATTCAGAAAAACCGAATCTGAATTTGTTGTAAGGATTTGAAATCAGCCATACTCGTGTCCGACTTGAGAGTTTTCATTATTCAATCCCCCATCGTGCACTTTGTGCATTTGTGTCGATGATTGACGTGACAGTTGAATCATCATGAAATCATAGCCTGAACTTTTTACTTATTATGGAAACGTTTGATTCTGGCCCATCGAACGCCAGAAGTGATGGAATTTTGAGTACCAAGGAGTTCAATGGTAGCCTTTCAACCTTCGATGTAATTATTGACACTGATTTAGCAAATTTTGAATTGAAATTCAGTGAATGACGATCTGAAATCTCGGGATCAGCTTCATCTTACTGACTGTCAGAGATTTCAACTACTTTAATGACTGAAAATGAGCTTTCGAATCAATTCAAGTGAAACAAGTCAGTTGATCAGAGGATCTGGATTCGAGAATTTCTTTCTACAGTGTGATACTCACAATATGAAAATTTGAATTAAGTCTGCCCTCGTCCAATTACAGTGATCTCATGGAGTATTCTCTCTATTGAAGTGGAATAATGGTTATGGAAGATCTTGAAATTGATCGTAGAATATCGTTTCTATTATTATCAATAATTGTAGACGTATGTTGAAACACCAACCGAGTGATATCTCACTCGAATATTTTCTGAAAGAAAAGATTGCTGAAGTCCAATCATACGGTGAATCGATAATTCGCCTGTGGGTTCTACTATTGGCCCCAAAGATTAGTCTTTAATATTCTTGAGTTATAATCTAATCTTTATCGAGAATTGTTTAACGTCACTAATGTACAGTTCAGAAAAAAGACTACTCAAATACGTAAAGTAAGATAATCAATGTAAATAATTTCGAATAAATCACTATCCTTGCTCATTGAAACATTGTTGTGGAATTGATTCAACTTCAACCCGGGCGGGTTATCACGATTGCCCCCGTACTTAATCTTTCCCCATTTCAAGGAGAATGCTTTTAGGCAGGGGATCGCTTCTAATGTTTCCCGGTAGCCCCACAACAACTCGATCCTAAACTGCACTTGCAAATGTTTTCCACGCGAGGTTTTGATAAAATTCGATGATGATACTCACAGACTCAAGGGGCGCATTTAACTCCAACACATATTTATTTGTTGAGTGTCAAGCAATACAATAGTTCATCTTTCTCGTCTCGCGTCGCGTCGCTTTATATCGATAGTGCGAAAGTGTAACTCATAATAAGCAGTCAACTTGGATATGAGACTGTGCTATAGCCTCTGTCTTACTTTTGAATTCGATCAAAGTGCGCCTCTTGCCACGCTTAATCGTCCTAGCCGGGTCTCGAAGGGACTCGTCTTTCTTTCATGATCATGTATATAACCATATATAATCATATATGGCTATATATGGCCATATATGTCCACACTATATCTGGCCATATATGGCCATATATGGATAGCAATATATGGCCATATATGGCCATATATGGGCATATATGATTCTTTTTTACTCGGGAATCTTATCGTGGTATTGTCTTATCCAATGGCATCAGGCATGACACAGGAGCAATTTTAGCGAAAACATGCTCAAAATATTCATTCACCCCAAAAACAGCGTAATAAATTCAGATTTTTATTTGAAAGTTTCAAAACAATCAAGACAAGTTCCTATTGATGAGGGATGGCAAAGCGCGTGCGTAGTCATATTCTAACCTCTGCATTCAGTATTCCTTGTTCTAGAACATGCGCAAGACCGTCTAGAGCGAAACAAACAGATCATCCTCCGAAAATTGACAGTCATGTTTGGATATGAAGGATTTAATATATAACGTTTTGATTTCTGATATTCATCATCAAACGCTTTAACTCGTAAATTTTTCGTGAGACTTATGAGCACTCCTGGCGGAAGAATCATGTCATAAGTAAGATTTGCGTTCAATGCCACATTTCGATATTCATCTCACAAAAGCAGAATTCGTGTTGAGAATCGTGACATTGCTTACATACTTTCGTCTCTTTCTCAACTATTGTATGCCACACAAAAACAATCCCCTTTTCACGATGAGCACAGTATTCCATTACCAATATCTCAGGAGTCACTCCTCTGACGAAAAAAAGCCAAAGAATCGACCATATTTTATGCACGAAAAATCATCTTCACTAGTCTTGTCTCTTCAAATGTCGTTCAGTCATAAGAATAACCGATAGATGACATCATCATCAGAGTCAACAAAGTCTCTTCACGATCAATCACTCACGGATCGGATCCTACAAACTTGACTAAGAGCCCAACAGCCTAAGTATAGAAGATCAATGAGATGAGGGAAGCGGTCCACGAGTTGATCGTTTCCTCCAAAAGACTCTGTTTATCTTGGAGTAAAAGAGCAATCCATTCGTTCCCTCTTTCGCAACATCTTGATGGTCAATGAAATAAAAAAATACAAGGACGTTGATGGAATGGATATCTAAATTCACTCTTATTCTCTATTTCATGAAAAAAAGATAAGTGCTTGTTGTACGAAGAAGGCTGGCTATGGCCTTTGCCATAAATAACTCGCACCATCACTCTCGACTCTCGGGTTGGCGATGTATGGAAAAAATATGTCACAGGAATTACAAGATAATGATTGAAAACTCGACCTTGAGCGTGGTTTTTCCTTGTGATGCGCATTATCCGTATAATTTGAGATTCACCAACACATTCATCACCCAGGAATGAGTTGATACTTTGAGTGATAGTGGGTATCATTCAGATGGCTCAAATTTGGAACAAGTCTTTGTAGTAAAAAAGTGATCACAAAACTCAATCTTATTCACATAATTTTGACGAGATTGATGATATTCCCCCGGATTTTCGCTCGTCACTTGGAAAATAAACAGTCATTTCACTTATTCATTCTCAAAAGGGATTGCATGCAGAGGAATTCCCGATGAGAATCGGTTGAAGCCCATTTGTAAAGAATGAATCCGAGATGGCAAAATAACAGTTGTATTTTGTTACAAGAAATTTCTTATTCATCCATCACATCTTCCTAAATCATGTATGATCTATCAAAAGGAATTCTTGTTGGCAATCAAATGAATTCGAAAGAATAGAATGAATTGGGAAAAGTCGTAACTGACTCAAAGGTTGCCTAGTATAAAAGAGTACAAATCCATGTTTGTCTCGCAAAATCGTAAAATGTGAGAAATCAATATTATGAGATTGGGCTCACCAGGGTTTTCCATTTGCATATTCGTGATGTGCCATGTCTTATTTATATCAGAATTTATAGTTTATACCCAGATGGCTAATCAAAAATTCATCAGATAGGGAAGTCTAAGAACTTGCCTTCAAAAATATTGTTTTATAAACTACTGTAGATTTCAATTTCAATTTCAATTTCAATTTATTTCCAATCCAGTCCATACAATTGTCATATACAACAACAATCTGCTGAAGGTAATTAATTACCTGTGCGCAAGACCAGATATTCAAAAGTGATAAAAAATAAATGAAAACTAAACCTATCAAAGTAACGGAAATCATTATAATCATATTGGATTCATAATGGATGTTAATGTTGAATCAACAGGAAAATGATCCAAAAAAGATAAATGAAACTCAGTAAGGCGATTACATACCTTACTTTCCCTGTACAAGAGGAGTGCACTTTCATCATGTTATATTCTAATCAGTAGTATTGTATAATCTTAGCCAATTTTTATAATTATTTTCAGAGTTTTTTTCTTACATTTGGTTTCTTTTATGTCTTTTGGTAACATGTTGAAATATTTTCTTGATGAAAAGTCAAAAGACTTCTGCTCAACTGTTAACTTTATTCTTGGAAGTATCAAATCGTTTCTTCGTGTGACTTCATTCTTACTTTGGTACTCAGTTCTCATTTCATCGAACTTATACATAACAATTTCAAGCAAATATAGTTTTTTCACCTCCAGAGTAATTGATTTCTCTTCATATTGCTCATTTGTTCTGGCACAGAAACCCATGATTCTAAATAGTATTTTTCGATTCGAGGGTGGGAAGTTTGGTTTTGCTTTTTGAGTGATTGTTTTCGGCCCGAGCCATGTCGAGGGTCGAAATTAGCACGAGTAAAGCAAAAAACTTCACGCCCGAGTATCGAAAAAGTATTTTTTGTAGCCTGATTAATGGTGATAATGCATTATCAAAAGTACACCCCCAAGAAATAATCCCATATGATATAATACTCTTGAAGAGGCCATAGTATATTGGCAATGAAGAACTTCGAGATAGATATCTTCTCAAATTAGTGAAAATAAATAATAGGTATCTACTCTCTTTTACTATGCTATTCACTTGAACTTTCGATTAAGGTTTGAATCAATGATGATGCCTAAGTATTTGGTACTGGTAACTCTTAAAATAACCTTACCACCGATTTGAACATTAAATTCAGTTGGTTGAGTATCGTCATAATTTGAGAATGTGATGTAGACACTCTTTGCTACATTCAACGATAGTCTATTATTGCCTAGCCATGTAGCTACTTCTTTCAGAAATCTATTCATTTTTCTTTCAACTTGATCAACGGGATCATTCTTTAAAAAAAAAATAAATAGTCATCAGACAAATGTGAGGTTAATACTCTCTACTTTTCTTCAAGCACTTAATCATCTTTCCATCTTGTAATCGAACGAATAGGCAGACCACAACCATCATCTGACAGCAAAAAACTCACATTTGAAAAAAAATCTCTCGGTACAATCAACCAATCCGTCCAACACAGTTAAGCCTAGATTTAGAAGAATTCTAAATCGAAAGAGGAAGTGCAGCATCGGCTTTTCAGGATCGAACCCACTAGTCTCTCAGCGGGCATATTTTATTCACAGCTCTGCAGAATATTTTAGTGCACATCGTCACATAGATATAGACATCGCAACCAAGTTGCATCAGACTCACATGCATCCCTAAGGTCTGCTGACTCTCTATATCGATAATTTGTAGTTGCATATAGACCGATGAGTTGGACTTCGAGTATCGTTGACCATGTGAATCTCGTGGTTTGTCTGTAGCTCTTTTCTTATAGCAGTATTTAGATATTCGACCGAGCGAGTTTCGTTTATAGTTCTGACGGTCGGATTATTGCAGCTTTTCCGAGCAGCTTTGCTCGACAGACTTATGTAAATGAGATTGTGAAGCTTTCAGAGTATATAGTATATAAGTGCATGTCACTGTATTCTCGAGAGAATTTTGTGAAATGTTCAGGGATAAAGTGACACCCGTGTGGGTTTTGAAGTCTTAATGGAAGCTCTTGCTATCCTAGTGTACTATTCTCTGAGGATGCCAATTGATAAGTCGGATTTCCATCGGATAGTTGATTGTTCTTTAAGAATTTAATCAACTCGTTCGATGAGATATTTGGGTCCATCGGTTAGCACAGTCCTTTAGAACGGACGATAGGTTGAACAAAAATGTCAAAGAAATATAGGCATGTGGTGATTTAGTACCATAATCCCCAAGGATGGACATCCCTTTGCAATTGAAATCGCGCAATCCTTTTCTTGGAAGTGCGAGCTTAATCCTTGTTTTTACACATTAACTAAACGGAGCTCGCTCTTGAACACTTTTATATGGCAAGACTGTGATAGCTTCCAAAGCTCATTACTCTAACGCATCTCAATATTTTTCAACGTTCTTGAGCTTACTTGAAACTTGATTCCAAGACTTCTAAAATGAGCTGAATCGAGTATGATTTCGAAAAACTAGTGCCGAGCTATTCACGAGTTAGAGGCTCGAAAAGTCTTATATCGTCAGAATGGGAAATTCCGGGTACCGACTCAAAATAAGGTTGCTCGGCTCCTCCATGTTGAAATCAAGCCAAAAGGCTCCAAAATAACTTTTAAATGAGTTATGGCTATTGAAATGCGTTTGAGTTATGAGCTTTGGGATCCGTTTCCATCTCGACAAGTAAATTCGCTCAAAAAACACTCCATTTGATCAACATGTAGAAGTGTGAATCAAGCTTGCATTTGCAAGTAAGGGACTGCTCCAATTCAATTCCAATGGAATGTTGATGTTCAGGCGTAGAACTAAATCACCACGAGCTCAGTTTTGCATGAAATTTTTTCAAACCCATCGTCTATTCCCGAGCACCGTTTCAGGTACTCATACTTGTAGGCATTGATTTGACGAATACAGTGTTCTTTATGAAAGTATACACATGATTCGTGTTGCTCGCACCTTTTTATTTTTCTCCATTATGATAGGATTAGTTTGTAATAAGGACTCTTTGAGATTAATCCTTGTTGAATCACGATGGATCTCGAGATTAAATTATTCAAAATTTGATATCCACTCGGTCTTGCCTGATTAGATTACAAGTTTCTCTATGAATTTGGAAACCTAACTCATCTCACGTTCACAATAATTACAGACTCTGAGACAGATTGCGGAACTCGATTGCGGTATAAGTTGATTCGCTAGCTGTACAAAATGAAAATTCGACTTACGAGAGTCGAGCTTCGATGATCGAAAATTTGATGATAGTTTGGTATTGTTCAATAACAATTTTGCCCGTGATGAGACTTTCAAGACCGTGCAAGTTTCGTTTTTAGAAAAAAAGCGTTTGGTCAGAAAAGTTTATAAACACACCTGCGACGACGAACGTCTGATATCTCGTTGGTGGAAATGAATTGATCATTTGTTTGAAAGTCTGGTAGCGGAAGCTTAAGAAAGGGAGATATTCGATGGCTTGAGTCAAAATACAATCTGACGATACTGTGTTTGTGACGGAATGTAATTATCGAGTAGACCCACGGAATCCTACTTTACGACCATCACCCTTTATACGAGTTCATTCATCCTATATTTTTTTTTACTACGATATTTGCCAGGAGTATCATTCGCAATGGTCAATGAACGGTTCTATCTTGGGACTCATTTGAGTTATATTGATTCGAATCTTCTTAATGTAAGAAAAGTTTGATCATCCAAATTGAAACGATTTAGATGTACAGTCTTATGACATGGACTGGGAAACATCAAACGATCTCAATCTATCTCCCATTTAAAAAGAGCTTCATCGGCAGCCAGTCTGTGTAATAGAATGTAATAATACGTCAGACTCAAGGACAGATGACCGCATTGCATTCAATACTGAAAAATATTTCAAATTCACCAACATTTTTTCAAGTACTTTCAGAAGCTGCAGTCAGATTTTCCAGAAAATATCATATAACCATTTACCAAGTATCGAATTTGGTGAAAAAATTGAGCTAAAAAGTTTTTCCCATTTTATTGAGGAATAATCATTGAAACGTGGTGTTCCAACGCTCTTTTGGAATTCCTGTATGAATTCTGCTCTGCTGGCGGAGAATTCCGCGTACCAACCAGCTCATATTTCAAAAAGAGAATTTCAGCGTAATATCACGTCCTATTGAAATTTCTGCTTGAATGAAATGGTGTGCCATTGCCGACAAGTTCTTTGACGATCGTCTCATTTTATCATATTGAATTACTCGACGTATACCTTTGCTGCATAATTTGATACACTTTGTTCGTTTTCCTCTTTTGATCATGTGATATTCACGATCTAGCTTTTATTATCAACTCTCATATAAAATCTGCCGATGTCACAATTCTCCTTTGCTGTTGATTAAAATGAGATTCAAATGTACAGTGAAACTTGTCCAAGTTGGTCACTCTCGGTTCCGGAAAAACTGCCCAACTTAGACAGGTAGCCAACATACAGAAATTAGGACTAAATTTTTTTTTTCTGATTCAAGGAGGTCAATTTTCCATTAAATTTTGATTATCTTGGATGGAACACGTTAACCCCTAATGATCATGTCTTTACACTAGTTTGGAATAGTCATAAATTACCCTTCTTCATCGAAAACCAGACGTACAATACAATAATGAAGAAATTGAAAGACATTCATTTCCGAATCAGAAACTTGGTACATGTCTTCATTCAGCCGCAAGGTTACCACTGATTTTTGACTGCTTTTACTGGATACTTTTTTGTAAATCTTCGATGTATGAATGCACTTTGATCAAGTTTGCCATGATTGGTTTATTGTGTGACGGGGAATATGCTACCAACTTTGCTACAATTTGATCACTGTTGATATACCCTGATGTTACAGTAAAACTATGGTTTATTTAGATGATTGACTCCGTTGACAATTGTTGATGCTTAGAATCGATCAATAACAACGACCTCTTGCTCATCAAAATCTTTCGCTTATTCATGAACTCATAATCGAGGTGATCAGGACGAGGACACGGTATCATATCTCGAGCTTCAAAGTGAGTGCCCAGCATATACAGTCTTGTTTTTATGTTATTATGTTCGACAGGAGGCAACAATGCGCACAACTTAGACAGGTGCCCAACATATGGGGTACCGTCAAATTGGGTAAATTTGGTACGATTTCGTTACTTTTTATTTTCTTTCGCTCCGTATTCCAACATACATTGACAAAACCCATTTCTATTAGTGGTCAATCTCAAGCTTACAGTTTCAGTTTTTGATTGATAGGCTACAAAGTTCAATTTGATGTCTCTAGCCGGAGCTGTTAGAAATTTCATAAGTGTACCAAAGTTAGACCCCGATGGGGCAACTTTGGTACACTTACAAAATATTTCAACTTTACCCATCACCATGTGAGTGAACTAATTTTAATCGTTCAGAAGTCCTCTTTTAAGCTGTTTGGCACATTCTTTCCGGGAAAAGCTCCAATAAACGAGTACAATTGCTCACGCGGAATCTACAGTGGCTCGACACATTGTTTATGTGTGTGCCAAGAAGGAAGAATAGGTTTCAGAGCGATAGAATCATTCACCTTGCCGAATGCAGCTTTGAAAGTCATTTTTCAGGGGTGTACCAAAGTTGCACCCACTGTACCAAAGTTACCCAATTTGATGATACCCAATATATAGAACAAAATCCCCATAAGAGCTAATGTAATTTTGCGCGTTCCACGGAAAAGTGCCCAACTTAGGCAGGTGCTCAACTTACAGAGGTGCCCAACTTAACAAGTCTCACTGTATACATCTATTGAATTTGAGAGAAACAGTCATCAACGACAGGTTTGATTGTAACTTCTCTTCAGAGTCGCGGGTCGCGAATCTCTCATTTTTGTCTGTGAATCTCTTCCAAAAAGTGCACAAGAATTTACTTTGATTCAACATCGACTGCTCGTCTCAAATCTACAACTTGGTATTTTCTAAAATGAATTGATTGTTTTATGGTGTGCGAAGTGACCAAGAGCACTTACGCCTGACTCTATCGACCGTCTCAACACGAACTTGATGACAGTTTTTTCCTCGCCCCATCGGGATTATTTGATAAAGACTAACCTGTATCTCTAGAGGTTTTCTTGACGTGAACAAAAGTCTTCACGCGATAGCACGAAGGAATATTGTTGAAACGGTCATTCTGCGTTGGTGAAGTATACTTCGATTCCCCACGCAAGCGAGAATTTTTTCCCTCGTGATTTTTTATTCCGTTGAATTTTGGTGTCCAGTATAATGGACAAATGCTCTTTGGATGTTTGGCGATAGCGTTTGATGGGAGCATGAAAAAGTCTGCAAGAAATCAGGCTTGGACATTGCTGAATTATGTTCGCTTGAAAATAAGGTCTTCAGTTTACCATTTTGAGGAAAAGAAATTTCTAGATATTTCGACTCTCTAATTTTGCCATTTTTTACGGTTTGGACAAAAGTATTACAAGTTTTGACCATCAGAAAGTGGTTGCGAGTGCTGGAAGGCACTTTCAAAGTCATCGGGTTGGAAGTAAGGATTCATTGCAAAAGAGGTCATTTTCCATGTTTTGGGGATCAAAGACACCTTTTAAGATGGTTTCGATTGTATTTCTAGACTGCCATTACCAAAATTATCGGAACCACATATTTTCGATGTAAAATTTTTTTAACTCACAGAAACCCTAGTCAAAATTACTGTCAAGTGTAGGCAACAGACTGTTTTAGCTTTTTCCACGGATATATTAATTTTTTTGTGAATTGGAAAACTTATATTTAGCTCGAAAGACCAGTAATGAGATCAGAAGTACTTAGAAACAGCGTTTCCTAGCTCCTCCTCCCTCCCCCCGACATGAAAATGTCTATTCTTGCAATGATCCATGCTGTTCAAAAATTACGAGGAAGAAAATTCTTGCTCCCGTGGGGTATCCAAATATGCTATTCCGTTGCAAAATAACCTTCTCAACACGATTTCTTGCTCCGCTTTTAGCTACCACGTCGGAATTCATGTATACGTCAAGAAAAGCTTCAAAGAAAGAGGATTTTTGCATTTAGCAAAAAAAAAAGAAAAAGTACTGACATGTCGGTGCAAAATGGGCGTCAAATTCGTGTTTGGACGTTCGATTTGCATTAGACGTATGTGCTCTTGTTCTTTCGTGTACCTATCTGTGTAATCATTCCATTATATTTTATGCACGTTTCATGAGGTTTGAGTCATGTCATGTAGATTGAGATTACTGGCAGATGTCCTCGAATACAAAATCACGATTCCAATAGATTTACTATTATTTGAATTCCTCAAAGAGATGTGATGATCAAATTTCTTCAAGTATTCATAGATTCTGTTCAGAATTACTGAAATCACGATGAATCTTGAAGTGGACGAATGTTGTTGATGTCAATAACACTGATACCATATAACTTGTAAATGACACTCAAAAAGCATTTGTGAAAAAATTCTTTCGGGGAATAACCACTGTAGACTTACTCGATTTTCTCAAAATTCCAATGTTCCTACCAGAATCCAATTTCGACAAAGCCGATTTTCTATATTCCAATATGAGAAAAGTGTTCGATGCTCAAATACCTCAATACCTTCCGTCAAACCATTCATTCCCTTCCGACTTTTCATTTATCTCATACACGGTTGGGGCGTCAACTTTTTCTTCTCGCATAATCTCTCAAGCGCGAATGTAAGCCCGTTTCAGTGCTAGAAAAGAGAGAATACACGAGAAGATTTTTCGTGCAGGCAGTATTATAAAACAAGTCAGTAAAAGAGCAAGAAGAAGAAAGGAAGCAAGTCCCATAATTCGCCGAGATGCGTGCTCATTTTGCTTGGCCGAGCTTTCGAACATGTACGAATTATTCTCTGAAGCTTTTTCTCGCATTTGTATTCAACTCGTCTGTCCTGTACCTCCTCCTTCTCCTCCACACCATCCCAATCTTTTCTTTTTCTTTTCTAACTCTCATTTTAGAGTCTACTACTGCGCATTTTTTACCCGCTAAAATTTGAATAATCGAGTGGTGGTGACTAAAAAAGATCGAGTATTAAAAAAATGTGCAAGTTTACGAAGCGTGTAATTTGATTGAGTGTAAACAGAAAAAAACTCGATAATCGAATTATATTAGACATATCATCTGTCCATGAACTTTTTCGGGATTTTTGGATGTATCTGTGTGTGTGGGTGTGTCGTTTGGGATGAGAATTCACCACGAAGCATTTTGGAGTAAATGTAGCGGAAGCTTGATGCAACGCCGGTAATATACATATAGTAGTAAAAGTGTATGCACGAGTGAATTTTGTGTGGTGCTACTGTCCTCGAGAGAAGAATAATTGATCGATTTTGTGCGACTTTGTGCTTTGCTCTACGTAATTTATTTATTATTTACGAGGCTTATCACTCACAGCCAATGACGCGCTTGCACTCTGCGCATCGAGTGTATATCTCTGCAACCAAGTGCATACTGAAGTTTATTGAGGAAAAAGACAGATCGAGAATGATACTCAGTCATTTGGAAATTTAAGTATTAGATACCGGTGATACTGATCGATGCGAATTGTGCTGAAAGCATTTTTCTTTTTCAATTCACGAGGTTTGCCTTTTAGTAGGATTTCGTGTGAAGAACTGGTGTTGATGAAGAATATGAAAGTCGAAGAATGGAGTCAATGGAGAATGATTCTTCATTAATCCTTCGCCAATCAATTTTGTGGTTTTCTACTATGAGTGTGAAATAAGAAAATTTTACACGCTAACTTTCATCATCTGCCACTTCCAAATTTTGTCTTTCAAGTGACGCCGAGGATCGGAATCTCGACGAGAATGCGAAATTGAAGTTCTTCAACTGCATATCATATTTTACTTTTTAATAAACAAAGAATGAAATTGGAAAATCAGTGCAAAAAGGACACCTCCGCGCACCTGATGTCGAAAATTCTGTTTAGGCTTAGCGAGTAGTATTTTTGCGATAAGCCAAAAATCGAGACAGGAATTATTTCATCAACACGTAAACTACTAAACTTTGCAGCTATGCATCGGATGCTATTGTTTGGTAAACAATTGCGGAATTCAAAAAATCCAAGTAAAACTGTAATAATTTAGAATGTACGTACATGGGGGTCATAATTCTCATATTCACTAATACGTCACCATTCGAATCTCCCCATTGGCCCACACCATGGAAAAAACCACTTTAAAATAACTGAAACAAAATCTGCACAATTAAAAATGTCTATGTGATTCAGATTCTAGGCGCATAAACTTTAGCAAGAAACGATTGTTATTTTATTCCACGATTGACCCTTCGTGTGTGCGATTACTGAAACTTTTCTCTTGAGCTTGCAGGAGAAATAATCCATGTTCATTCAGAATTGGAGTGTTTCACTTGCGTAAAATCCCGCTTGAAAACTGCTTTGCTAAAAGTCCCATTGTCGAGCACATCTCATTATAATTTCATTGTATCTACTCTAATCCGTCTCTTACTAGAACCATCTAATTTGCCTTTGTGAAACATACGTGCACGATGAATTTATGGAATGAGCCGTTTGCATATATTTTCACAAGGCTCATCATGTGCTTTTTTTAACTTTTTTTTCAACTTACGTCACAAAAAAGTCGCACAAAGGGAAAAATTCGGGGCAGCTTACCCTTCCGACGACGAATTAAATTAGTCTTAGTGGAAGAGAATTTTATTTGTAGAATGTGCAATACTCATCTTTTATTGTACAATTCTCAGATAAAAAATTTAAAAAAAAAACCAATGAAACATGAATCTCTCATATTTCAATATTGAAATAGCAGATAGCCTGTATAAAAAAGTTTCCATTCTTGTCTTCTCGTTCTCATGAATTATTTAATTTTAAGCTGTTGAATCGAAACACTTGAACACAAATGATACGACAGATTCCACATACTTGTTGCAGCTCTACCCAATCTTTAATTCATTCAGTTGAGGCAACCTTAATTGAACGACTGGCCGTTATTTGAATCACCAACCGTATTTTCGAGCAGCAGCGGAATGGCATCGATCGTACAGAAAGTGGATACTACACAACAGAAGTTTACTTTGATTCGACGGAAAAGACTCGTAAGACGATGCGAGGAGCAATCTTGCGCACTGTTTTTTTCTCTTCCAACTTTTTTTTCTAAGTATATAACTGCGAAACTTCCCCATCGACTCATCTCTTATGACAATAAACGAGATCGAATTTCACACCCGTCCTGATTCGTTCTTTCCAATTTTTATTGCGCCATAACTTTTTTTCTCTTGTGTACTCGATGAGCTCAATTACTATTCGTTATTGCAATTATTAAAGTGAAGTGAGCTACGATAGATACTTTTTTTCTCGAAGATCGAGTATTGATGACTATGTTTACCATCATATTAGTCAGGAGGATTCTCGTTTTTGTTCCCGTGGGTAATTTTGTGGAAAATTGCGTGTTTCTCAGTCAATCAATCAATACATCAACACGATTACTACATTGTTGAATATATTTGTTCCCGACCAGTTGATTTCTAGTTAAAGCAAACATTTTTGCTCTAGTTCAAAGTTTATTTAGAGGAAATTTCCAATTTTGAAAAATTGGTCTAATGAGTAAAAATGTTATAAATGAATAATTTTGTTATTAAATGTTTAAATATTAATTTAATTCCTAAGAATATGTGAATATATATTTTTTGAGTATTCAAATTTTATGATGAAAATGAATCTATAAAATCTATAAAAATCATTTATAAAATATTTAAAATGAAAATTGTAATTGAAAATTATGTGTTCGCTTCTAATCTCGAAAACTGTAAAATCTTTAATTAATTGCAATGATTTTCTATGAATTACTTTTGCTAGGACGTGAGGGACGTGGTCCCGGTGTCCCCGGTCGTAGCATGGATTTTTCAATCTGTGGCTACCTTTCGCCTCTCGTGCATGAGAGGCCCTTGTCGCAGACAGTGTGTCTGTGGGCAATTGGCCACCAGTAAAAGTAATTCGATTCAACTGTTCAACAATTTCCTTAGCAACGCGTTGTTAACCAAACGAAAAAATTTAGATCGTTTGTTAGATTCGTTCAGGTTCTCGAAGCGAACACATCGAGTTTCTAATTTAACGACATTTTCTCTTTCTCTCAGGTCATTTTTTTTCAAAGTTTAATTTATCTAGAGTCAATAAAAGTCAATTTCTTTTAATTTTGATTCATTCATTTTTATCTCCCTGCGCGATACTCGCAAAGTGCGAGCACAATATTCGAAAGTATAAATTGTTGAGAATTTGTGATAATTCCCCGGAGAAACGCAAAGAAAAAATTCGCAGAAATTCTGCAAAATTTATTCCGGCACAAAAAACATAACAGACTACAAATCGGTGGTCAATATCAAACTATGAAGAATAAAGAAATAGAAAATTAGGAGATTTTCTGATACTCTTTTTCCATCCTACTTATCTTCACCAGGAAAACATGTTCTGATGAGCGGATCAGCATTTGTCGTGCCACAGGCCATAGAAATATTGTAAGGAACGGGTCGAGTAATAGTTCAGAATAGTTTTATTTAAAAAGTAAAGACCTTTCCATGAATTGTGGTCTACAATCGTAAGAATACGACAGATGATTTCACCTCGCCAGAAATCACCTATATGTGTATCACCTTCCATAGATGTAAAATATTTTTTCACAAAATTAGGATTAGACCATCATATACAGTGTACACATCAAATATTTGAATGCGCACGTAACCAGCTCCATTCAGAAACAGATAAGTATTTTTCTGACTTATTGCTATCCCAATAATAAATGGAAAGATGAATTGTTATGCTTCGCTCTTCAAAGCTCAATAATTCGTTAGTTTACGTACCATACATGATTATCAACACCATTCCATACGAACCATTCGTCATGATCATAATTCATTCTGCCCCGATCCAGGAAGAGGGCGTAGAGATCGCCATATCATCAAACTCGATCGAAAAATGAAGGGATCAGTATCTTGGCTTTACTTTCTATCAAAACCAGTTCAGCAAAAAAAGCTTCACTTTCATTCAATAATTTTTATCTCATCGGAACAAAAGATGACATCCCACAAATATCGACCAAAAAATAATACTTGAATATAAAATCGAAAAGTCCAAACAATTCCATTTACTGATTGTTCGCGTTTTCCGAAGCTGAGCATCAAATGAACTATCGGACTGTAAAAGATTGAGGAAGAGAGGATTGGTCGACTTTAGATTCTAGTTGTTTTATCGTGGAAAAGCTTTAGAACACATGGGAATGTTATCGTGCTGACTCGTCTGCGCGCTCATAGATATACAGTTTATATGTATAGAAACGGATGCTGAGTGGTAGTATAAGAGCCGCATAAAGGACGACTGCGACGCTGTAAATGCGCAACGCAACCGAGGGATGGCTGCGTGCAAAAGTATAAAGTCTCCGTGGTCTATTTGCGAAGCGGGCAAAATGAAAGATTTAAATGCATCACTTTGATGTATCAAAATACTTTGCACAGTTGAGGATAAATGGTATTTAAATGATAAATATTTGAAAGGAGGTAGGGATATAGTTGTTCCGTTTTTTAAAAAATTTTTCATTTTGACAATATTTCTTTTTCATGATCGTAGTGGATGAAAAAATACTTCTCAAAATGAATATTTTATGATATTCATAAATCCCCTCGTCCTCGTTCAATACCTGGTTTCTACCAGGTATTGAACGAGGACGAGGGGAATCTTCTGAATATCCTTTTATAGAATAGAATATCCTCTTACTCGCCCGTAGGCAAAAATATAGTAATGACTTACATAACATGTACATATACATATATATTAGTTAATTGCATTGTGGTCAAGGATTTATTATCACAGTCGTGACTAGTCATTCGAGAAAAGCGAAAAGGAAGAAAAGAAAAGTAATTTACAAAGATGTCATCAGTAACAAGGGCTGGCAGTTGATTATAATACAATATGGCATGAAAGGTGTGTTATTGGGAGAAATCAGAAATGAAATGAACAGACAAAACAGTGAGAAAGAGAAATTACACAGTACTTTCAGAAAGCCCTCGAAGGTTGAAAAATTGCCCTATGCCCACATTAATCCTGGTAGACGGTTCTGATATTCTGCCACGAATAGAGTTTACATCATATAGTGAATTTGATGTTTAACTCTTCATATTGAATTCGTTTGAATGTCTAAACATATTCGTTACACAGCATCCCTTTACTAACTTCACTACTTCCCACTTAATTCATTAGGAAACTTATACCTGCTATACTTTCGCCTATCACGTATATTTCGGTATTTACTCCTGAATGAGTATGCAAATTCATGCGTAACTCTAAGTGTTTCCCAACGGCATCGAATTTCCAAGTGAATACTATACAGTCACTGAAGTTCTTAAAAGTTTGCAAACGAAAGCTTTTACTACAAAGTCGTTTTACTAAAGGCAATTACACTTTATTTCTGTAAGTTATGTTAACAGTTCGACTTCTTTCTCGCATTAAATTCATTAATCGCAAGATTTGTCAAGATTACTTGAGTAAGGGAATAAATCAGTCCGAATGCATGAATTGAGGAAATTCTGAATTGCTCGAGACTCAGAATCTATCTTGTTCTGAAATATTTTTCTTTTCAATAAAACAATTTGCCGTTATAGTGACCAACTTGTGGTTCTTCTTTATTTCGTTTGCAAGGAAGCTTCCATTATGTGCAAAATAGTTTTGAGATATTTTTGGATTTTGTGAAGTGAAATTCTATTATGAATGCGTCGTTGGATTTCAAATTCATATCAAAACTCTGAAAAGTACACCTCTGAGTCATGTGAAAGTGAAATTTCTGAATCATCTAATCGATTCTATAACCAAACAATTAAGTCTGATCTACTAGGTGATGACTTTGATGTCCCTTCGTTCAAGGGATGCATTTACTTACTCAGTTAATGGAACACACTGGAGAGATGGGGTAGTCAGGCTAGAAAAATAGATCCTTAGGAGAAAATTTTTCACGCGTCACGTATTCCATCGATTCAACAAGTTATACATTGAAATTTTGTGACAAAGTGATCAATTTCTTTGGACTGACTACACGAGTTTCATGAAAACGTGACCATAGAGTTTTCCTGAAAAAAACTATTATATGACTTCAATGATGCTAATGGTCTTGTGTATTTGATCTAAATGAAAAAGTGACAACTAAACTGACTGAAAATTTCAACATGGTGTTGAAGTTTGAAACGTTTGCTTTATAATCTCTGGAGAGGTTAAATAAAAGCGTTAATATAAAAAAAAAAAAAAAAAAGTTTGAAACGTTTCAATACAACGAAATGGATAACCTTACGCCCTCAGATAGTTTCCAGAGGATAAATTGTGGTCTTTTTGTTCTGAACAACAGCAAGCAGTGATCGGTGTGATGAATTCCATCAATGGTTGGTGTTTTGAGTCTTGAAGATTCTTCATATTCCTGAAATTGCATCTTATCGTTGCAAAAAAACGTTCCAAACTTCAACACCATAATTTCAACAGACTTGCAACCTAAACTCTACAAGAAAGTGCTTAGTCAGTCTGTTTTTCCATGTATGTGTACATTGTCTTCATTTGGGCTCGGCAATAAGTAGATGCAAGCAGTTAAATACACGCTATAGTCATAATTTGTCCACTTGTCTTTCTATTTGCAATTAGAGGGCTTTCAACCAAGTTTTGAAAAAATAGTTCCAAAATTCTTATGTACATGTTTTCTGCAATATCTCTTCATTCTCGTTCGTTTCAAAATTGGAAAATTCCGTCATCATAGTTTGAAGCATATCCTCCGACACTAACGAATCAGGGATTTCCCTATTACAATTCAACAACTTCATCAATGATGTTCCTCCATAGCTCACGACAAAATCACAGGGAAGCATGGATAAAAGTGCAGACGGACAAAGTGGAGAAAAAAAATTGAAGTAGAAAAAGTATGAAACTAGGAAGATGCCAAGTTCTAGTCTCGTAGGCGTGAAGCTTGTAGAGAGTTCAAATTAAAAAGTTTAGTCACACAACTTTTGAACAAGATAGAAGAAAAGTTTTTTGAGGTCCCAATGTATACAAGTGCGTCAATACATAAACTCGTACCAGTCCATGCTCTCAAGAAATTGCGGAAACAGGTTGTGTTAGGATCTTCGATACTGTAACAACAAGAAAAGTGAAAATAACCTCAACTAGAGCGAGTCTCAAAAGAGGAAAGTTTGATAACATAGGAGACAGTCTTGAGTCGAAGATGATTGGATTTACTTGTGGTTTAGTCTGGTCCATTTTAATGGGATTGAGTAGTTAGAATGCTTCGATTAACGTAACTTTTCCTTACTTGTTATGGGGAACTGAACTTCAAGATTATCTTCAATAGATTGAATTATCTGATATTGTGATGAAGCGTAATTCGTTTATTTTGTAATTGATTCCATTGTATTGATTCATCACAGATTTCCGTCAGCCTTGTGAGATATTGAATAATTCATTGGTTGTCTCGTAGCCATTCATAGTCGAGTTGATTTTGATGGAGAAAAATAGAATAATTCAGTGATACGGTCAAAAGTTATGATCTCAAACCCTATCAATGGTCAGCTGTAAAATAATAAATGTGCACGGTGCTCTATGTTTGAATTGTGCCCTCAATGTCAATTTCTAAATATTCTGAAGCACGTTTGAGCGAACGACATGGAATGTAAACGGGTGACTGGGTGAATATATCTCTATGCTCGCATGTGAGAAGTTGAAATGAATTTCTGCATGGTATTGACACGGACCAAACTCCCTGTCCAACTGACGAACAGAATCGTGTCATCTCAGCTGCACATGTACATATAGTCGGCGTGATTTTGATTATATCCAGAATCGAAAAGTTTCTCCATCAAAACTATTCTATGATATGCATTTGTGTCTGAAGATGTCATACAGCGTGTCATCAGTTCAAATTCGTTGTATGATTTCGAAAGTTTTGATTCAACCGTATGGGACTTAACAGTGGGAGTTCATTTAATGAATAGCTTCTAGTTAAGGTAACTGTGCCTAACTGGTCCCCACTCATGCTCTCGAATGTACGCAGCCTTAGACCTTGCCACGCATCTTTTTTATATCTGCTCCGTTGAAATATGAGAAAATGAACGTTTTGGGATGATCTTAAATGACCTGTGCATTTATTAGAACAAGAAACTGGTGTGGGGTACTTTCGACTTCTTTTTGCTAAGTCAGTAAAAGTTACGCGAAAGAAAATTGGTGCAACCAATCTTATCGTAACTCAGCTCATTTTCTCCCTTCTTGTCTCAACTTTGAAATGTTTTTTGCAAAATTGCAGAATTCAATCTCCAGCCGATTCTACGCTCATATTACTGAAAAAGTGCAGTGTTCCTAACTTACCCCCATATCATTAATTCAAACTTGTCGTAAGATCTATGCCCAATTGGTAACACGATAAGGACGCCGAGCTCTTCGAGGCAGGTTTTCTTCCCCACAAGGAAGTTTTCCCTCGTCTCACGAGTCGAATCAATCTGGCCCGGGCGAATGCGAAGAGTCGCACACACGCATTACACTGACACACTGTCTAATCTCGGTTTCACGCTACAGATGAGACCTTCCACTCTGCAAGTAGACGCCATGTCGTCGAAAGCAGAGGTGTCCGGACTTAGACTTAAGTCTCGGGCACGTGACGTCACTCTGTGAGTAGTCGTCGGAAGCGTCAAAAACCAGAGGGTGCAGTGCCATTCTAACGGGTGGCCTGTTCCAGGGAGGCTTTACAGTGGAACACCAACGAGTATTACACAGCTCACAAGTACCAAGTACGTGTTACAGTGCACGGTTACACGATACGAGTTACAGTACAAGTAGATGAGCTATGCCGATACGGGGCCATGCCGATACGGGGCCATGCCGATACGGGGCCACCGCCGATACGGGGCCATGCCGATACGGGGCCACCGCCGATACGGGGCCATGCCGATACGGGGCCACCGCCGATACGGGGCCATGCCGATTCGAGGCCACCGCCGATTCGAGGCCACCCCCCCCCCCTTCGCTGGCGGTACGGGGCCACCCAACCCCTTCACTCATGCAAATTTTTTTTCTGTGTGTGTGTGTGTGTGTGTGTGTGTGTGTGTGTCAGCCGGAATAGCTCAGTGGGAGAGCATCATGTCAGCAAATCATGAGGTCCTCGGTTCGATCCCGGGTTTCGGCTTTTTTTTTTTCTTCAATCTTCTTCCACGATGTCTATGCCCAGCGCTTGAATACGGGCATGATCATCCATTTTGATGCCACTGCTCAGAATTGTTTCCACATATTTCCTTAACCTGAGCAAATACAGTTTTGTGCTCCCACATCCATTTCTCAAATATCGATCGATATCTTCGATGATAGAGAGTGAGGGATATTCCTGGTATTTGCCAATTTTGAAGTTATAGGAGATGACGTCACCAATCCATAGCGAGTTATCTATTATATTGTATTCTATGGGTGCGATCTCAACGCATTTCTTGCATGCATCATCCTCATGATGGAAATTGACACTGATGGCTGTTTCGCCAGGCATCATCTCCCAATCTTTTGATTCCGTATAGCCTCCATAGGATACCACTCTTTCTTCTCTCTTTGAATTCCCATCCTCATCGAGGAAATGAACGCAGACGAAGAGACAGAATACCATGGTTGACTCCTTGTCGAATGATCCAGCCTCACTGTGTTCGCCTGCTTTATACCCTGAGGATCCGAGCCGCCGACGCCGCAACTCGAGCCGCCGACGCCGCAGCTGAGCGCTCATTGGCCGGCATCTCACAGTCTGCTGCTGATTGGTTGTTGCAGGACTCAACCTGCAGAGGTCGGATTGGTGGGGGCCCCAGCCACGCCCACACCTGTGGAGTACAGCCAATATCTTTACTCCTCCAATACTATCACGCCTCGTTAACGATCTTCTATCTTGCGATAAGAGTCGTCATTTTTCAACTTCTTGTACTCACTTGTGTTTGTCTGAGAGTTTGTAGAAGATGACGATGAAGATGTCCGAGTGTAACTCTTCCACTCAGAAGGTCCATTTCTCTTCTGCTTACTCTCATCCAAGAGGAGAGTGCGCTGTTCACAGTTGCTCGGTTGGTTTCCCATTACGGAATGATGATCACACTAATTATTGCACAGTATTTATAGTCTCCCACTCCATCTCTTCACAATCTGTGACTGCGTGATCTTGCAAGAATTTTCGGATGAGTTTAACATTATGAACAGCACAGATCACAGTATTAGACTTTGTGTGATTTGAACAAACGGTGACTTGTTTCTGATGATACAGCTCATCCAAGGACAGATATCCTGACTCCTCAATATCTTGAACATTGAAACGAAAACGTTCCAGCCAAGACTTTTTGATCGAGCCCTTGACATAGACGAGCTCTGCATCGCTTAGCACTTCTCTCAGGACATTACCGACTTCTGTGTATGGCACTTGTCCAGAACTCCAAGGAATACCATGATACTTATTCTGAAGCCATCGATTCGTATTCCTATTCTTTTCTGAGAGTCGTTTCCAAGAAAAAGGCTCCTTGAACAGGAATACCACTGGATCTGAATTTCCATGAAGAGGTGCCGCGGCCAACTCTTTTAGGATAAAATCGTTGCCAGGCTGTTTGAAGCCTTGCATGTCCACAACGTATGCCATCTCTCCAGAGACTGAGCTCGTCTCACGCTCTCTCCTCCTTTTATCCAATTTCTCCCACTACTTGCTCATGCGTTTCCTGATATCTCCACTGAGTGGATTGTACTCTACGATGCGATCATGTAGGATGAGGCAATATGCTGAAGTATTATCGGGAAAATTATTCCTTGCTTCAAATTCGAGACGAATATCCACCGCACCTGTTCTTAGTGACTCGTTCTGCATCGAACAGTCAATCACATACAAAGCGACGTTGCTGATGAAGTCACGTTTATTGAGCAAAGGTTGAGGCTCTCTATCATAGTATGACTGCTGGAACCCAGCATACATATCATACAGAGTAGAGAATTGGTTTTGATTGATATTAAGGTTAAGATTGTTGTATGGATAATACTGTGAATTCAAGAATAGCTTCACATTAGTAATATCACAGTGATCAAACTGACTGGCATTCGCTAGATTATGCCCTTTTCTGCTACTCTGGAAAGCAAGTATGACATAACGAGGTTTCTCTAACTGATTCGAAGTTTTTACAGTCCAAATTTGTCTAGATGTAGCAGGAAGTAGAGGATATTCATACAGTTCCCAAGTTCGGAAACCCATCTCTAAGAAACCAGCTCTTTTGATATTCGCGAAAAGCGTGAGCTTCTCTCGGTCTGATGGTATCACATAGGGCATCCTCCACTCAATCAAACTCAACTCAATCTTAAAAGACTCATACGTTGCTGCGCCACCAGCCACAGCTATTGCTTCTTGAATGATAGCATTCACATCGTCTCGAGATCTTACTAAAATAAGTTCATGTTTTACGTTGACAACAATCTTTTGGAAGTCTTCTGCAAAACCCAAAATTACAGCCATAGGAATTGAAATATCAAAATAGCCATTCTCATCAACTATGGGTTTACCATCCAAGCCAGTCCATCCTGCATTCTCTATCATCTTACTCTGACCAGGCGTAAAAGATAACCAACCTTTGATAACGCTGGTGAGCCCTACATTCTTACTCCTATCAACTTCCATGCCATTCATTTCTAATCGAATATCTTCAAAGAGGTGGAATGGCCCCAAGTTGACGAACTTTGTATGAGTCGGGGCTTCGCCATTTGTTTTTACCAATCTTCCACATATCCGTAATTTACTGCGACTAGGTAGGAGACATAAGTCTTGATGTTGAATCATGATACGAATTTCATCGTTGTTTCCAAAAGTTGAATTTGCAAACGGATGATGTGCATGAACCTCGTAATGCGAAACGGATTCGTCGGATGGTGCGCGAGAAAGTACATCTAGAACGTCCTCCATTGCATTTAAATATACAAGTTATTTTCCACCAAGGGTTTTTACTGTGTATCCTAGATTCCTGAGGAATTGGATGTTTTGCCGTGTTAGCGCTTTGGAAGCTTGCTGACGACTGATGTTTGGGCGACATATCGGCGCCTTTATATACCTTTTGCCGACCCTCTTGTTGAAAACCAACCCCATGTTGCTTAGTTTCCGAGATTTGATCACTTTCCGTTTCTAAGATGTAATCTGACTGTGACGACTTCTCCTCTGAAGTTAACGAGATTCCCGTCTTGATCGACTATGCGCACTTGCAAATGATTAATGCTCTTCGTTCCAACTGGCAGATACACAATAGAGCTTGGCGTTTCGTTGATTTTATACCCGGGGGAGACTTTTATTCCGAACTCGTGAATGCTGTGAACCCTCTGCCCGTTCAGATAAGCCCCGCAAGTGATATTACACTCAACGCGGAGAGCGTTGACCTTGAAGATATTCGCAAGGTGATCTGAACTATGTGTCTGGCCCGGTTCTAAGATACGTGGAGCAAATCCTAGAATCGGAGCAATAGAATCAGGTGGGCGGAAATCAATTGGTTCACTACTCTTAATCTCACTCTGCAATGAATTGATATTGGGTGTCAGACTAAACTCAACTCCTTTAGGCACCTGTCCTTTCAGATAATCCTCTATTTCAGAGATTTCGTAACTTCCGGTCGGTATAACGATCACTCTATCTCCTGTGTATAATTTGTTATGATCGATATCAATATTTGGTATTGAATGCGTTGCGAGTAATGCCACTAAACCAAGAAAATAGTTTTTATCCGGCGATAGCTCTAAAGGAGGATTGAGAGGTGCTTCAAGGTGTGCTGACCTTCCTGAGAGACTCAGTGTGTATGATTCTTCCATGACGGTTGAACTCAAAATGGTTAGACCCTAACTCACATCCTCCTTTTATACTCTCTCGTTCAGAAATGCGAGGCAGAGATGACCACAGTAGTATGTTCCGAAATCTTGATACCTCTCATGATTGTACTTGACCTGGTCAACACCGAGATACATCATCAAGTCTAGGGGTGGTTGCAAGTCTCCAAAACTATCAAAGTATACCACGTCTCTTCCACGTTTCCGATACGCCACCCAATGTGTTCCTGGTCCGTTCTTGTCATCTAAATTGACTATTGCAGATTCATTGAATCGTGGACCACTCGAGGGGAGATCGTTGCGCATGAAAACACCCCGAAAGTATGGGATCTTCATTTTCTTTGCATACTTGCTCAAGTCTATATTACTCAATGCGCGATCCGGCAGCTCTATGTCTTGACCGGTCGCGCTCTTATCCGAAAACCCAACCCTTCTTGATATGGTCTCATGTACAGACCCAGACCAGTTTTGTATGGTCTCATATAGAGACCTTTCCCCATGGCTATGGCTTCCAATGTGCGATTATGTCTCTTACTCTCTTCCAACTCATTTTTGGCAGCTTTTGATTCATTGATCGCCTTGGCAACTCCTGCGGCACCTCCCGCGATGGATCCCACAGCACTCAAACCAGCGAATAGTGGAACAAGATAAGGGAGAAAACCACCCAGTTTCTTTGGGATTGGGAGAACGCGAGGGACTCGAACCTTCTTTCTACCACCAGCAATCTTCACTGCTTCCCTAGCGCCTTTCAGGGCTGAACTTATTACATCCCGAGATTTTGAACTAGGTTTCACTGACCGTCGAGCTGCTTTGATGACGTCATCAAGCGATATACCCAATCCTAATTTGCTCTTCGCATTCATGATGTTCGTCACAGCATATGCTGCGACTTTCTCCCCTATTTTGGAATCCTTAGCCTTGACCCGTTCCCACGCTTTTGATGCTAGAACCCTGTCTGCCGCATTGCGAGCTTTCACGTTTTCTCGATTTTTGGAATAAGCTATATCATGCTCCCGACACGCTACATCGAGACCATTTATACCTCGATCACCTCGATTTAAACGCATCGCTAGTTTAGTACCTGGACCGCAAAATTGATAGCCTGGTAAATGAAGTTCACCTGGCAGCTTATTGATGAGCGTATTAACGAGGCCGCGACCTCGCTTTATCTTCTTTTTACGTCTTCCGTAGATGATCATCTTACTTTGAAAGTTGATTCACAACTAACTCGGACGATGTGCAGAGCTCTATTTATAGTCTGCCAGGGGTATAAAAGGACGTGTCTACCTTGTCTCCAATCATTCTGAGATCAATTCTCGCAACATAAACATGGATTTCACGGAGCAAAAAGTTAGGCTTCCTGTTAGCAACTTTGACCTCGGAGAGCAGAAAAGAACAAAGAGGCATGGTGATCTGTTACCTGATACTATCAGAGCTGTTATCTGTGGACCTTCCAATTGCGGTAAGACGAACAGTCTCATGACACTCCTGACACATCCCAATGGTTTGAGATTTGCAAATGTCTACTTGTATTCAAAGTCTTTAAATCAACCAAAGTATAAATTTCTCAAGGCAGTACTGGAGTCTGTGGGGGACATACAATTTTTTCCCTTCAGTGAACACGAATCAGTGATCCTACCAGATGATGCATTACCCAATTCTATCATGATATTCGATGACATTGCATGTGAGAAACAAGACAGCGTGAAAGCATACTTCTGCATGGGCAGACATAAAGATGTAGATTCTTTCTATCTTTGTCAATCGTATGCATACGTTCCTAAACACCTGGTTCGAGACAATGTGAATCTCATTGTGATATTCCGACAAGATGAGACGAACGTCAAACATGTATATGATGATCATGTGAACTCTGACATGTCACTAACACGCTTCAGAGAGCTATGCTCATCATGTTGGAAGGATGACAGACATGGATTCCTAGTGATAGACAAGGACAGACCACTGAATGAGGGTCGATACCGCAAGGGGTTTGATCAGTTTGCTATAAATATAGCCTGAAAGCTCTCACACTCATCAGTCGTATGATAGCTACAATAGCATCAACATGGATGATTATTTTCAACAAGAAGATGTCCTGCGTCGACTCGTAGAAGCCAGGGATGCCATCAGGAAGAAGTATAACATCTTGAAGTATGGGCAAGAAGATACGGAGAGAGCTTTGGTTAAGACTTTCAAGCCTATAGTTACTCCTCTTGAACAAATTGCGTCGACTATCAATACTAGGGCACCACCTGATGACACTCTATTGCCGACAGAAAGATCAATGTTACCGACTGAGAGATCAATGTTCAATGACAGTCAAAGTTCAGATTATGAAACTGTCATAGAAAACACATCTATAGAAGAACTTGAAGGCTCGAGTGCTAAGGATGTCATGAGTTATCTGTCTTTACTCAGTAGAAAGGGAGACGATGTTGATAAACAATATGGAGTTCGGTTAGAGAAAGGAGTGACAATGATTGGTAATCTGCCCATAGATTTCACTCAAGATTTCATCAATATAAAAGGTGTTCAGTATCCAAGAACCGATGGATTAATGGATCTACTGTTCTTGAGAAAACCCGATCGCTATAGTAAGAAAGACTTGAGCCAATACAAACGTATCTTAGAAGCATCCAATGTTCACAAGAAAAATTTCAATAGTAACGAGTCTCTCCGCCGGTATAATAGTAGCAAGTTCTCTAACATTATCTCGCCACTCTTTGAAAAGAAAGGTGGCTCGGTGAGGAATCTGAAGGGATTGCTACCAAAATTCAAGGTTGCAAGGCTCGGAAGCATGGTAGACTATGTATACTGGGATGATCCGAACGAATTGGTTGATCGCTTACGGTTGTTGATGGCGGAGAGATCTGCGGGTAATCAAAGCCACGACAACGAGATACGCTCCATCCTAGAGGAGTTGCACGAGCGAGGGTATATAAGCTGAGTCAAAGAATCAATCAGCTCAGTATCACAATGAGCATCGACATATTCGGACGCAGAAAGAAAGGGAGTGGTACCGGAGAACGCGGTCCTCCCGGCATTGGATATAAACTAACTATCGACAACCAGTATGACATGGATAGGAAACGATTGTGTAATCTTGCTGATCCAAGAGATATGAACGACGCGGTCAACTTGAGCACAATGCTACAGTTCTTACACGATGCTATTCAAAAATTACGAATGGAAGTGAAAGAGTTGAGCAATAGTGTTGAAGAAGATAGGAACGAGATCTTGAAAGATGTTGACATGTTCAATCGAGTTATCTTCTCTGTAATCAATAAGACCGACTTGCCCATCGATTATATGAATAAATACCGCTCTTCCACTGATCGATGAGTCATTCTTATATTGAATGTCAAACATGGAACAAGTAGTGGAAGAGCTTCACAAACCCGCTCGACGAAACTATCCACGTCGGAAATTCGTCATGCGCGGATTGAATGAGACATGGCAAGCTGACTTGGTGGAGATGCAACCATATGCCAAAGAAAATAAAGGGTTCAACTATCTCTTGACAATCATCGATGTATTTTCAAAGTATGCGCGGGCTGTACCCGTGAAGAAGAAGACTGGCGTGGATGTAACTGCAGCAATGGAGTCAGTGTTTGATCAAGGTCATGTACCGAAAAATCTTCAAGTAGACAATGGTAAAGAATTCTACAACAGTGAATTCCGAAGATTGATGAATCAACACAATATTAATCTTTACTCCACGTTCAGTAATCTGAAAGCATCTATCGTTGAGCGCTTCAATCGCACTCTGAAAGAGATGATGTGGAAAAGATTCAGTTTGCGAGGAAGTCACAAGTGGATTGACATACTACCAGAGTTGATGCAAGAGTATAATGGACGTAAACATCGTACCATTGGAATTGAACCAGAGAATGTCAATCGAGAGAATGAAGACGCCATCTTGAGACTTTACTCCAACAATGAGCAATCACAAAAGAAGCCAAGATACAAAGTCGGAGACTATGTGAGGGTTAGCAAGTTGAAACATGTCTTTGAAAAAGGGTACACACCTAACTGGACAACTGAGATATTCACAGTGAGGAGAGTGGCAAGGACAAATCCAGTCACCTATCACTTAAGAGATTATCAAGATCAAGATGTCTCGGGTGGATTCTATGAGCAAGAGCTCTCTGCAGTCAAGTATCCTGATGTGTATCTTGTGGAAAAAGTGATCAAAAGGAGAGGGGATCAGGTGTTTGTGAAATGGCTCGGTTTTGATGATTCTCATAACAGCTGGATCGACAGATCAGAACTTTGAGAAATTTTTTTTTTTTAGAGAGTGGCAAGAGCCCCACCACCGCCCTTGCCTGTGAGGTTCTACCTGCCATGTATACTTCCATCTGAAGACGAATCTCCAAATGAGAGTTTACAAGGCCGCTAACCCCTCCATTGACTCTCTTTTTTTTTCTATCATGCTTTATTTACAATATGTACACATTATGTTGAGAACTGGATGATCTGCCCTTTGCGGACGATCTGCAGCTTGTACACATTGGCAGCATCACCCATATGATGGAGGAGTTCCCGGTCTGCAATCAAGGCCTCGGAGACTCTGCGAGGTAGGAAAACCTCGAACTCATCGTCGAGGACTGCGATGATCTTGTCTCCATACTTGGTTTTCACAATCTTGAACTCGGTGACGCTGTACAAGTTGTCCTCCAGGAGGTCAGACACCTTCTTCGTGGGTCTGAAGCCACCCTCGGCGATCTTGTTGATAGCTGATAGATCCATCTGGAAGAAATATATGGGGTTAGTTCTCGAAGATGATGTCTAGGTAGATGATCACCAGATACTTACGTCTCGGAGATGCTCAACGGAGAGGCTTGAACCTTTTCGATGGTTGCTCATCGGACGAACTGAGGAGCTCTGGACAGAGCGGGTCCTCATATACTTGGCTCCCCACTCCTCCTACTCTCGTCCGAGAGCCCTGATTGGATGGCTCCCCCACTCCTGGTGCACTCTGGTCGGCTGGATCTCCCACCACCGGTTGGGCTTCCCCCACCACTGGTTGAGCAGGTTCCAACAAGTCTCGAGCACGTTTGCGTTTTGTCGCAACCTGTTCTGAGTCACGGAGACTGTAGTGCCCATGTGGCAGAGTGTCAGTAGTACCTGGTAAGAGATGGCGTTTGTTGTCGTCTGCGCTGAGAACAATCTTCTTGTGGACCTCGGTGCGCAGGACATGCAGCCTTGACCTGATGTTCGTCTGCTCTCTTACCAGGTACTTGTTGTCCTTCAGACACGCCACGTAGTCTTCAAACTCTACCGTCTTCATAGTGGCACCTTTGACGCCCTTGGCTTTCTTGGTCACTTTGCCATCGAGCATCTTGTAAGAGTATAGTTTGCTGCGCATGCCCACAAAGACCACCATGATGCGGCCACCATTTTCATCCTTCATGAGCCCCACCACTTTGATGTTGACACGTGGTAAGCCGAAGATGTTGTCGTCTGGGTAGTCAGACGTGTCGAATTCAGGAAGATGATTCATCATCACTTCATACATGTCCGTGGTGGTCTCGTAGATGAGGCTGTCGGTGTCTGTGTAGAGGAGCTTCGCACCGGGAACATGCTTCATCATAAACTCATAATGGAACCGGTACAGCCTGATCTTGGAGAGGTCTAAGACAGCCAGCCCCACATAGATCGGCTTCTTGATGGTGACTTCTGTCTTGGTGAGCTGGATGGCTGCGAGGTTCTCGTTGAAGATGGAGGCACTGTGGAAGTTGGGCTTGGAGATATATGCCTCTGCTCCATACCGTCCTTCCCATTTGGTTGGCAGCTTGACGTCCACTCTCTTTTCCTCGTCTTCCATCGTCTTGCCAAACACTGAGTTGTTCATGAGTTTGAAGAACATCTTCTCGAACTCGTTAGTGGCCTTCGCTCTCTCGTTGCTGTTTATATCGATGTATTGTTTCAGCCATGGCATCTGAAAGAATCTCAGGACCCTGTGAACCTTCTTGATGACGAGTCCATGAGCAAGAACCTGCAAGGAAAGTGAGATTGTAAGTATGCGTCTGATTTACAATGTATACAACGTCAACTGAAAGATCTTACCTGTTTGAGAGCCCGGTAATGCATGACGTACTTTTCTTTGTCATACAAAGTTGCAAGCAACTTCTTATGAGATGATCCTGGAGGAGCTCTATGTTCCGGGCACATTGGGAGATCTTTGTGCAGATCATGGAGTTCATCCGGATAGGCTAGATCGACCTCCAAGATGAATCCCTCTCGCGAGTCGTCGGGGATAGTGTTGACGTCTAGTGGTTTATCATACCACTCGAATCCTCCAAAAGGGAGTGACTGCGTCATCGCCCAGCCATACAGGTTGTTTATGTCATAGTACATGAGGTACTTTTCTGGCTTGGAGGAGTCATACTCTTCACCCATGTACTTGTTGTTGGCCTCTGCATATCGGTTGCTGCATTGGCTGATACCTAAAATGAGATTGGGGTTAATATAGAATGGATAATATGTTGGTCAAACGAAGAAGAAACTTACCTCCTCGGATACCACGCTTGATGAATAGCAGCATGTCAATGTCAGTGAGCAGATCCAAGCCAATGTTGGTGACCTTCAACATGGCATCCCATGAGAGGCCCGGAGTTGTGTAGTAGTGTGCTGGATCCAACTTGTGAATTCGTAGACAGCTGTCTCTGAAGTTCTCAAAGACGTCCGCGAGGAGAAGTACGTCAGTCTTGAGATACAAGTCTGAATACTCTCCAAGAGTCTTGATCTGGAGTCCAGTCCACACTTGCTTGGCATGCTCATAATCTGCTTGAGAGATGCCCTCACCAGTGAGACTGCTATAGAAGGCACCCAAGGGTGGCAGAGCAGTCTCTTTAAGCTTCTCATACTCACTCACATACTCATAAGGAAAAACTCCCTTCCTCTTCAGCAGAGCAATCTGAGAGGATGAGTACTGTGAGCTAAAGACACTCTCAACTATCGTGTGCTTGTTGAGATAAGATGCAAGCTTCTCGAGAGATGATGCCATAAACCTGAAAGAGTCCAAGAAGCGGAGGGAGATGTGATATTCCTTCACATACTTAGTGAAGGCGATATACTTCTCCTTCGTAATGGGTATGAGGGTGACATCACCCTCGAAGCAAGTGGCGATCTCTTTGACAAAGAGATGAGCGTCATAGCCAGTGAGGTTATGGAAAAACACTGGAACGGTCCGTATGGCTTTGTAATTCAAGTTGCAGCCATTGTGAGCTGGTCCACGGTACCTAGAATATACATGAATGATACATAAATAATGGAAAAGAATGATTATACTGGCAAAAATAGAAAGACTCACCGTCCAGTGAAGTGGCAATGATCACGAACTCTCTTCTCTTTGTCAGTGAATGGGCCTTCACAGATGTGACACTTTGTGGCCTTGAGGAATTCTGCTTTCTCTTGGAGTGTCAATGTGCCCATATCCTTAGGATTTATAATTGATTCGTTGAGCCTTCTGGCAAGGTCTTTTAGCTGATGAGCAAACCATATGGCTGGGCTTTCATCGTCTTCTGTTTCTCTCCTATAGCTCTTATACTCAGACAGAGAGTCGTCAAAAGAGCACTTGACGTAGAAGCCAACACTCAAGGCCTCATGTAGATGACGCTGATTCTCATTACCTTCAATTGGCTTCAACAAGCTCTCGAAGTCGCCATAGACAACAAAAGGCACCCTCTCCTTGTTGCAGTGATTCGTGAAGCGGAGAATTTCTTGGCCTTCACGAGGGAGATTAATCTTGCACTTGGTCACTTGTGAGCACTCCATCACATGAGAATCAAGACTAGCTTTTGTGTTGAAATAATGGAGGCAGCGATCACATATCCACTTTCTATGTTTATACTTCGAGAGCTGACCATACATGAGAGCAGACAGGTCCTTTATCCAAACGTAGTGGTATCTTGGAGATATGTGATTCAGATCCTCTCCTCGCGTCTCTACTCCTTCCCCCTCCTCTTCATAGCTCTCTTCAACGAGGAGGAGATGGAAGTGTTTCTCTCGGTGTGTTGGAGCTATGCGGCAAGTCACTACAGTGAATTGGTCCTTCTTCACCTTCTTCAACATGTAGACGTTGATTGAGATATTCTTGTTTTGGTCCTCGAATTTCTTGATATCCTTGGGTGCCACCGGAAAGTTGATATCTTCAAACTTCAACTCTTTCTCAAATTGCTTATACTTGCTCAACCTCTGTGGATCCTTTGCAGCGGGATGCAATGCTGACAGAACAGCCCACATGAAACATTTGTTGTCCTTATTTTGAACATTTACACAAACTTGCTTTCTCTTGATTGATGGAGGTAGATCGATCCACGAACTCCCTCGCATCGGCTCATACTTGTTGATGTTGAGGAGCAAGTGAGAGATGGACTTCATGGACCACCCAGACTCGTGCACCTCGAAGTCTTCAACGTCCTTGGTGATGATGGCGCTGAAGTGATCCTCGAACACCTCTTCGAGATTAGTCGCCCCGTCGATGATCTGGTTCCCAACGTTGAAGCTCATCAGCTCGGTGACCTCTTTGTCATCCTTGATCTTGGAGAACTCGATGAACAGAACTCCGTTGACCTTGAGCGTGAGGTGTTCGTGGAGTACCTCCGTCAGTCGTTCCTTGAAGATGATCTTCGCCTCTGCCATGAAGGACCTCACATCAAGGTGCCGCAGGTTGGTGATGACTCCGGTCATGATGCGGCCTCCAAACGCTGAGGTGACGGTGCCCCACTTGACGCCACTGTCATCTTCTTCCATGCCTGCACCTTGCTGGAGGTAGTGAGCGAATACATCACGTAGACTGTGGATCTGGGCGATGATGGATTGGAAGCTCTCTTTCCGTCCATGAGACACTTCTGGATCCTGGACGATGACGGCCAGAGTCTCGAGAGCGACGTCCATCAACTCCACCCATCGCTGAATGTCCTGCTCATCAGCGACGCCGGACTTGATACACCGGAGACACTCACGTAGCAGCTTGACTGTATTGTAGTAGTAGATAGGAGTATCCATGTCTGAAATTGAATTGATCATATATATACCTAAGCATAGCTTCCACAGTAAATCATCCTCAAAATCATCTCATGGGTCAGGGTGACCCTGAATCATCTGTGAGATCAAGGAAATTATATCCCCGGTCGGACTTTGAATAGAGCTTCCGCGGTACTCGAGAACATAGTCTTCAGGGCCATGGTGACCCTGGAGCAGAACTTCCGTATGGTATCAATATGCATGACTCACCCTTGACGTAGAGGATCGTAGCCTAGTCTGGAACTCCTGGTGAAGACACTTGGTAAAGCACTGGCAATAGTAGAGATGAACTCTAGTTGGAGCACTGGACTCGAATGATTTACCCAGGCTCGCTCCCCGTCTTTTATAGCCAGAAAGTCGAGCCGCCGATTCCGCAGCTGCGCGCTCATTGGCTGTTGCGAGTTGAGACACGTTGGTCTGATTCCTAGAACTTGGCGGCTTGATCCTTTGATGCTCATGCTTCTTATCGCTCGACGAGTTTTAATCTGTTCGTTTGTTATTGTTTTGCTTTCCTCCCAGAACTTAGCGGCTCGATTCTTTGATGCTCATGCTTCTTATCTCTCAACAGGATTGAACCAGTTCGTTTGTGATTGTTTGGATTGTCTCTCGTCGCTCTTCCAGCAAATTCGGTATACAAGTTCTGACTTGTAACATGTAGTGAATCAAATACCTCATATATACTGTAATGTTATCTATATCATGATAACTTGGGTATCCAACAATCATGACATTAGTGATATCACAATGCGTGTGGGTGGAGGTCCCTCCACCCATGGTAAGGGGGGGGGGGGGGGGGTCGGTAAGGTAGGGTCCCACCTTGCCAACTGTAGGTAAGTGCCATGCTAGGGTCGGTAAGGTAGGAAACTGTATTACCATTTGATGGTAAAGTAGAAATTACATTACCATATGTCGGTAAAAGGTATGCTCCACATCGCGAAGAGAAGTAGAACATGAACAATTGTATTTCTCAACCTATAACGCGCTGGTTATATGTGTGAAAGCGTAGGAGTGGGGGTAACAACGCGCACTGATTGGTTGAGCCAAAGTATGGGAGTGGGGGCATTGGAGTATATAAGTTGACTTGAGCAGCTGCAGAGCTCATTCTTCAGTCTCGAGTCGTCAAGCCAAGATGGATTATATCGTTGATGTCCAGGGGTTCCTCACCACGTTCAACTCCTTCGTGGTCAAGGAGGTCACTATACTTTCAGTCCTCGAGGATGCTGTTCCGATGGTTTACCACTTCCAACCACCTCATGGATGGTCGTGTCTCCAGCAGAAGCGTAAGAGTAGCAATCGATGGTTGGAGATGAATTTTCATGGTCTAAAGTGGAGCTCCGGAGAGATTCCATATGATCAAGTCCAGGATGTCCTCGAAGAGAGTCTCTCGAACGCGAAGAAGGTGTTCGTCAAGGGTGTACAGAAGAAGAGCTGGCTCGCTGAGCTTCTACCACAATTGTAAGTAAACGTTTATACAGTGAACTATACATATATTTATTACTTGTCTTGTTTGCAGCTCAATACATAACCTCGAAGATGTTGGATGCCCTGCCCTGAGAAAGCTCCCCCAGGTTGACTCAGTCAAATGCAGCCTACATATCCAATATCCGAGGTACAACTGCGCGGTTCAGAATGCGCATAAATTGCAGAGATGGATGTTGGAGAACCACTACAGGGCACCGCCCCACTATGAGTCCGATGGAGAAGATGTCACAGATTCTAGTGACTATGAACGTATGGGAATGTCACGGGAGAAATTCCATTCAATGTATTCTTGAATTATGTATGCATATTCCCAAATAAAGATGGAGGAGAGAAGAGGGGAAACGGAGGAGTTAAATCGAAGAGGTTGAACTTCACAGACATGGAGCGTAGGATGGGGCTCCTGTCCCCCTCTTCTCTTCTTTTTATCCCTGGAATACCAAAACTCCCCTGGAATGAGAGAAAAACGAGGTTAGACGATGAGTTATAGGCACTATGGATCGTGGAAACTCACCTAACGGAGATTGACCTTCATGACTGGAACCTGGAATGGAAGAGAAACCGATTCAGAGAACATCATAGGAAGAAATTATGATTGGTAACTTACCTGCCGCCCCTGCTGCTGATGTCCATCCGCCGTTGAAGTCCTGCTGTTGAAACCTGGAACCTGAAACGAAGAAAAATTAGTCATCATTATCATTATCAAATAATATGAAATCGGAAGATACTCACCAATAATTAAACCTGTAAATAAAGTACCTGGAAATAAGGGGAATATCTGGGGGGGGGCTGCAAATGAAACACCTGAGAAAAGAAGACCTGAAATGGGAGAAGCTGAAAATGAAAGAAGACCTGAAAATAAAAGGGGGGGGGCTGGAAATGAAACACCTGAAAAAGAAGACCTGAAATGGGAGAAGCTGAAAATGAAAGAAGACCTGAAAATAAAAGGGGGGGGGGATAGTTGAAATGAGAGGTGGGGGCCCCGACCTCGCCCACACCTGTGATGGACAGCCTGCTCCAACATGCTCCAATCTCCATCCTAGTACGAACAGTCTAATCAGTGGGATCTCTGATCGAAACTGTTCATACTCAGAACTCATTTCAACTATTTTTTTTATCTATTTATTTTCAAAATTGTACATCAAGATATATAAGACAATTCCACAATACAGAACATGCTATAATTAAAAACTTAAGGAATGGAGTGTAAAAAAAAAGTGTAGAGTTCTGAACAATAGATTATAATGAGAACACCATCTCAGATGTCAACCTCCATATTTTGAATTTCATTGATGCGTCTCGTGTTTTCACGTATCTCTGAATAGTAACTCATCATCCTCCTTCGAAATTCTCGCACTTTGTAATCGCAGGCCATAATAATACCGCGATGCAACTTTTTTTCGAAGTTGATATTGTCTATTTTTGTACTCATTTCTTCAATCGCTCTATCTATTTTCTCATTCATCTCTCCAAGCGCCCTATCTATTCTTCCATCTATCTGCTCAACATGCCCAGTCATCCTAGCCTCTAGCCCAGCCAATCTCAGCTCCACACCCCAAACCCTATCCTCAATCAAATTCATTCTTGGTGCCATCTCTGCAATATCCATTTCCATCCGATCAATCCTCTCATTTACTCCAGAAAAGTCCACATCCATGCGCGCGCCTATCCCGTTCATCCTCACATCCTGCTCGGAGATGAAATTCACTAAGTCATTGATCTTTGGGATGATGATACCATCCACGGCCATAGTGATCTCATTCATTCGAGCATCCAGCCCCAACAGAGCTCCATCTACACGCTCGAAACGTTGGGCGGTTGCAAGGGACATCCTTTCAAAATCCCGCCTGAGCAATTCCACATCATCATCAACTTCGATGGGTCTCTGTTCTCCTCCCCAGAAATATCCATACTGCTCGTTCGCCATTATGAATCTAAGAAATAAAATTAGAGGGATAATCCAATGAAAGAAAAGGGAGTTGTATGTATCATTCGAAATAATTGGGAGGGGCAAGTACCTGTGAAAAAAAAGCTGTGGTGATGAGAATTAACTTCAGAGGTCTGAACTGCTTCGAAATGAATGGAGGCTATGGAGAAGAAATCTGAGTCAAAATTTTTTAACCTGAAAGTGAAAACTGAATTGCATGAGCGAAGATGAGGACTTACAGAGTTGAAGAAATCACTAAGAGCTTTCCCTTCTTCTAAATTCCTGAAACTAAAAATCATTCAAATGGGATTCAAATTAGAGGGAGGGGGGTGAGATACTTACCAAGAGTAGATCCGAATCCAAGGAGAGTCTGCAAATGTGATAAGATTAGATGCAATTCGAATGTTAGGATTCAGAGAATCCATATACTTACGGAATGGAATTGATGTTCCGTGGAAGCAGGCCTGATGTTGAAGATAGTTAAGCGAATCCAACAGAACAATGAAGTATTCACAAATGAATCACTATTTTGATTGGAATCAATCGGCAACATTAAACGTTCCTATCAAAGACTTGTTCTCTGATCCTAACATCGAAATTCAGAACCTATACATGTTCAAACCGGCAGGAATACTTGGAAGGCGGCATCATCAAAGGATATGTCGCATGCTTTGTTTACATTTGATCCTCGCACTCGACCACGCAACCTGTACATGTTTAGACCTGCTGGTGAATTCTTGGAAGGCGGCATCATCAAAGGATATGTCGCATGCTTTGTTTACATTTGATCCTCGCACTCGACCACGCAACTTGTACATGTTTAGACCTGCCGGTGAATTCTTGGAAGGCGGCATCATCAAAGGGCTTGGTTCTTTAGTTGGAGGGGTAGACACTTGACCAATCAGATTGCAGCAAATAGCGGCCTCGGCGGCTCGGCTCTCTATAAGAAGGCGCTCCTGGTACTGAAGAGGTCACTCTCTCCAATGGACATCTACGAGATGGCTGGTTTTGATGCGCTCTACACTCAGCTTCTGAGGAACTATGAGGCTTCTACAGCCCCATTACCCTCGATGCCGATTGTGGACCTCACACCGGATCCTATTCGACCTAGAGTCCGTCCGAAGCCTGCTCCAAGATACCGCAAGGAGCGGGTGGAGATGCATCCTTGGATAAGGATACCCACGAGGCCTCGTCCGCCACCGACTTCAAGGCCTCGAGGTGTGATAGCATCGTGAGGTGCTGAGAGTCTTATGACTCTACAGGTGGTGGAGGCAGGGTGGGTGGGCCCCACCACCAAATAATCAAATGATAAAGGGAGGGTCGGCACGGCAGAGCCCTACCTTGCCAACTGTGGGTAAGGGTCACACTCGGATCGGTAAGGTAGAGAACTGTATTACCATCAGTCGGTAACCAAGAATGCCTACCTTACCATCGATCGATATGCCCCGCATGGGGGAGAAAAAATGTGTGGGGGTGGCCCTCACCAATTCACACTGTGTGTTGGAAAAAAGAATGCCGAAACTCGGATTCGAACCGAGGACCACATGATTTTCAGTCATATGCTCTCCCACTGAGCTATTTCGGCTGACACACACACACACGCACACAACAAAATTGTATATTTGGACGAAAGGGGGGGGTGCCACTGCGCTCGTACCGGACACTGCGCTCGTACCGCCCTGCGCTCGTACCGGGTGCGCTCGTACCGCTGTGCGCTCATACCGGGTGCGCTCGTACCGCTGTGCGCTCGTACCGCTATGCGCTCGTACCGCTATGCGCTCGTACCGCTATGCGCTCGTACCGCTATAGCTCATCTACTAGTACACAACACAGTCACAGCTAAAAATGCTCATCACACCGTCAGCCAAATAGGACTCCAAGAGAGGACCTGAGAAGGCTTAAGAAAAAAAAAAAAAAAATTCAAACTTGTCCTTCACTTCATTGGAATAAATAATTTGAAAAGTTCAAAAGGGGGTAATGAGTCAAAATACATCTCATTTGAAGGTCTGGGAGCCGAAATATCCCGATTTTACGAGAAAACCCGTATAATCTGATAGAATCAGGCGTATTTTTCACATAAGGGTGAATTAGGAAAACACTGTCAAAAACACGCTAAAAATCTTTTTATGCAAAAATCAATATAGCTCGGCTCAAATTCGTTGTAATCGAATGTAATTCATAAGCTTTAGAGCTAAAGTACTTCTAAACATGTTGAGATGAGTAACAATGGTGAGCAAAACAAAAGTAATGGGAGGAAATTACGCACATTTACCTTATATCACGTTGAGATGAAGGAATGACAACGTTTTCATGTTCACTTTTTTCATGAAAGAGGCTCTGATGCCCACAATTCAATGATAATGGAAACAGCCTAGAAGATTGTACCTGGAATCATTCGATGTCTATTGTAAATATGCTCAGTTTTGTTCAACTTATCATGAAACATATTGCTGACTCCTTGATGGACGTCATTCGAGATTTTAATCGCTTAGAAATTTCGTTATCTCCTTGGCTGTGGTCATCAACTGTCATAAGCTATTTCCTTTACTTGCCATCTCGCAAAGAAATAGAATTACTAATCTTGCATAAAAAGTACTACTTTGATTACACGGAACCGGTTTCACTTGTTTTCGATTCTTATCTTCTCAGGATCCAATGACATCTTCGAGATATGCACTTCCTAGCCTTACATAGATCACGGATTCTACATATCATGACATTCCAATCTTTGTATCATCAAACACTCACCAATCCTTGCCCAAAAAATAAAACTACCGCGAACACCATACTGCCGCAGCTCCAAAACGTCACTATCCAAAACTTCGCCAGCAAAAAATTCGGTTTTCCACTCTGGACCACACCTAAGTATATAACCTAAGCTCAATACATAGATAAAATTTCCCGGGTCTTACTATACCAGTCCAAGCCTAGCCGTTAATTCACACGCCCTTGTAAACTCGTACAACCTCTTCAATGTAGGCCATCTGCTTCTGCTACTACTGCTACTGGTGATGTTCCACACGGGACACGACCTGGCGCGTGGATGCTTCCGATGCTTGGAATTATTCGAGCTTTTCATGACGACTCGCTAGCGCAACCAGTTTCCGCGTATTTGCCAATGGGCTCACTTTTTTCGACCTCTGGTCTCTCTCGGTTAGAACTGGGAATATAGCAACACAGAGCTGGTAATCGATGACTATATTTATATCAGAGAGCTCTGGTAGTTCAGTATAGGCCTGGCCTCATTGTTTGCTCGGTTAGAGCTCGGGCTTGATGCTCTCTGGGAAAGCTTTTATTGTTTTTGCCATTTGGTCTTTGAACCAGGGGAAATGTTCATCATTTGCGAGAGCCGATAAGTATATATCAAGGTTAGGGTAAATGTTGAGGGATTGATTGCATGATCTGACCTTTTAACAAGGTCCGTTTGACCCTTTTTTCTGTATGCATGGGGAGAAGGGTCTCGTTTTTGTATAGATAAACTAGAAGGCCAATGAATGTACGTGACTCTTTTCTGTCCTGTAGTTTTATGTCAATGTAACACTTGCAAATCTTGTTTGGCACAATTGTTCCCGAAAAAGATTTATGATGCATTGCAGAATCTCCTTGAGTTTTCGTATGATCTGCGGAAAAATTTTGGAAATTTCTGGAAAGTATTCGAGAATCTAATAATGAAACCTCCTCAGAATAGCACCAAAATCTTGTCCCGAACGCTCGCTACAAATGGAATGTGTGAATTCTTTAGGGTAGTTGATTTATAGAGGTGGTTACAGTTTACGGAGTGGGTATGGCAATAACCGGACCAGTACAATACCAGTACTGAGTGCTGTAGTAGTGGTGTCCTAGAGTATGAAGAATCTTCTGATTCTAGTCTTGACTTGAAACTCCTGAAATTTGATGGTTGAATTTTTAAAGAGCGCTCCATCTTTGATCAATCTAGGGCGATGATCTCATATCAAGTGACAGAGGATTTTCTTCCAACAGAACAATCTATAAGTGATTGGTGCATCACGCACCATAATGTTTCTACATTGAAGACTAGAATGAGAAATACCTCGCTGAACATTGAATCTGTCCACTTCAGCTCATTGCCTCCCCTTGCTGTATTCAGGGATCCGAATACTTTACTGGGTTTTGGGGCTAAGCAGGTGAAAAAACATCTCACTTGAGCCTGCCAATTACATGTTCTTTAGTATTGAGTGAGGTCAGTGATACCAAGACCTGTACGGTTCCATCCTATCCAATGTATTCCAATATACCTGAGACCTGAAAAGAAAGTGTCATCTTTTCACCAAGAATCGAGTTCTGTATATTTGATTGATTTTCCATTTTCACTGAGTAGGATACTCATCTGATAAGAAAACAAACACATGGAGAATGTGAACTTGGTGTTGACTTTTGCATTCGTACGGGTTTTGTCTGACTGCAAGATTATTCCAGTGCTACATAACCTGCACTGAAGCCAGTGTTTACATATTTTTAACCAGGAGAAATATCTTGTGTCAGCCACTGTGTTCACCACCGGTACTGATTATTTGAATAAACTTATCCGCAATGTCAAACTAGGCTCCAAGCTGGTGGAATCTTCCTCACAAAACAAATAAACCGGCTCTCTGCTCCCTTTCTGCTGCTGCTGAAATGACGTCGGAACTACGTTCTCCGACGTCAGTTTTTGATGACCGAATGAAGGCGCTCGAGAGTACCGCAAACCACGTGACATCGATTTGAACGGGCCTCAAAATCGAACTCATTTTCAATTCGTTTGCAAATAGTGAATATTGATTTTAAAATCATTCTGTCTTTACCAAAAATGTTCTATCCATCTCTTCAATCGATGGAATAGATCAGATGTGTTTTATCTGACACATGCATCTTCCCTATTGTCATGATTGGATTTGAAAAGGAGTTCTTGGAAGGCTCAAATAATTTCTTGCTAAAGTATTTCGGGGCTGTCAAATGCAAAACTGTGAGAAATCATAACATCATTTCCAACTGAAAAACAACAAACATGTGAATCACCTCGTCTGAACTGTTAATTTCAATTTCCATTCATTTTTATACTAGTATGAGAGCATGTAAGATTTGCAGCGACCAAGATTTTGATTTCATCAAATGTTTGGAGGAATTTATATGGAAGTATGCAAACTAGGGGTTCAAAAAATGATGAAGATTGCAGTTGTGCGAGAGAATGGATCAGAGATGAATTCCTCTCTATTGTTAGAAATATTATCCAAACCCTAAAATGAATGTATAAATTAAGATCCTTCGAAGCACTTGTGATCAGATACGTTGTTTGAGTATATCATCCATGTGGTATTACGGGCACTTAGCGAGCGTTTCTGTGCGATACAAAAAGTGCTAAGCTGGAGATAACGTGCATAATTAAATGGCCTCGGGATCTTTAATTTATACGGCAATTATGCTTCCGCTAACAAAGTGTTAATTACTAATGACTGAGTAAAAGAGTGCTCAAAAGAACTCGGAAGATCTTTTAAGAATTCTTTTACTTTCATTTTTATACTCCACGTTCCATATTTTATCATGGATACGTTTCCTCATATACTATAGCTTGGAAAATACATTTTCTTGTAAATCTGCGACAATTGAGCTTGAGAGCACCAACGTTGACCTATCAAATTCTATCACGTAGATTGTAAAAACTCTTTGGACCGAGTTAGAAAGAAAATCAGTAAATTTCGAAATATTCAAATCCAAGACTCGAATCCTGCACTCACAATCACATAGAATTCTAAAAATATTTGTAACCCATTCTATGTATTGAAGGCAATGGATTAGCCAACCATTGACATCCGTTTCGGCTTGATCCGGCTCCAGATTGTGGTCTGACTATTTTCGACTTGCACTACTTACTCGAAAGCATTACACGGGATCGGAATCCATTCTCACGTCTGCAACTTGACCAATCGAGCGTATCGTATCCCTAGTTCCACTTTAAATAATCCTTCTCAAGCATCTCCTTTTCTCACATTCCCTTACACCCTCACATTCCTTATCCTCTTCAACCATCAAAAAGGAAGAAAATCCTTCCTACCCTGAAATATTTTTTTCTCCACTTGCTATCTTATCCTCTCAATAATGTGCGCGTGTCGAGCAAAATAACTGGTGAAAAGGACATCCAGGTCGTTCGATCATTTGGCCTTCCGTGGATATATGTATAAGAAAAGGACTCAAACTCTCTTAGAATTCCGAACCAGTCCCGCGGAAATTACGGGGGTAGAAACCGATGATGCCAGCCTGCAAAGACCAACGACGACGAAGAGGACGATGTGAAGGTAGAATGAGAGAGAGACGATAGAAAATATCACGCCCTCTGGAATCACAGGCAAATTTATGCGAGTCATTACTACGAGGTTCTATAGGCAGGGCACGTTCTCCGTTTTTGCCGACAAAAAGGAACGAGCATCATTTACTTATATATTTGTGAATCCTTTTGCTCATTTTATCGTCATCTCACCGATCGCAAATCACCAAAGAATCCATTCTTTACAGGATTCTGGAGATTTCCCTCGAAAAATTGAGAAGACTTCCGTTTTTTCTTTTCTTCTGATTATTTTCCTTTCTTCTTTCATCTCTTTGAGGATGATGTAAGTGAAAATGCAGACCCAAGTTTATTTGTTTGCGAAGCTGTGTGTTGTCTTCCGAGGTTTTCGTGGAAATTGAAGAAAAGATGGTTTTGTGTACTTACACAAATGGAGGTGTGGGTAGAAAAGAAAAACGGATGTTTGCACGATGGCCCAGACCTGTCTTTTGCTTGCGTACAGAGTGGTAATAGCGTTATAGAGATACGAGATATGAACAAACATTCTCCTTTTTGGATTACGTTCACGAATGGATATTGTTCTTTGCGATGATAATGAGAGAGCGTTATCTGATGAGTTTCAAACAATTTGGAACGCGATTGAGATATCGTTGAGTCGTTTACGCGGTTATATGGACCTTTTTACTCGGAAATTGCTGAGGTTTTTTTTCGGAAATTGAGATGAAACGTTGATCCTCCCTTCACGATTGCTTGTATTTGAATTATTATTAGACCAAATTATTTCCTGTTATCATCTTTTTGCATTTGTGTCGTTATGCTCTGACGCTCGTTTCTCGATATTTGATACAAGTGATACAGATCATGATTTGGTCAGACCTGAGTGGATCAAGGAATAAGAGGAGACTGACTTACAAGGTCATGTAATACGGATTTATTCAGGACTCTGGGAATGGTCTTGTCCTAATACTAAAATATGAATTTCGGAGCTACTTTTACGAATTTGAAGACATTTTTAAGCTACATGAGGAATAGTCATCATTGCCCACACGGTCCTATATGAGATAGTCAGGTACACTGTAAAAAATTGGTTGACTCCAACCAAATTGCCCAACCAGTGGTTGAAAATTCAACCACTTGGTTGAAAATTCAACCACTGGTTGGATGCGAAATTACACCAGCTGGTTGACTTTTTTCCCACAACGGATATATAAGGATGAATGCGGTGCCCACGATATTGATCGACGGTGGTCTCCGGTTGACACTTTTGATTCGGAAAAACAAGTTTCGCCATATTTTCACAAACAAAGAGGGATAAACATTAGCCCCGGTCCCGTATGGACGACGAAGCGGGTTGCCTGTCCTGCAGGAGTCGAATACCAGTCGTATAAGGTTGGAGGGATGGATAGATGGACGGATGGGGTGGGAGAGTAGATGGGATGGATGGATGGAATGGAACGGAACGGAATGGAATGAAATGGTATTGGATAGAATGGAATAGAACGGAAGGGGATGGAGGTGTGGAATGGAACGGAACGAAATGGACCGGAATGGAACGGAATGGAACGGAGTATAATCGGAGTGGAAAAAAGTTCCGGTCCATTCCGTTCAATTCCACTCCGTTCTATTCCGGTCCGTTCCGTTCCATTTTCTCATTCCATTGCACTCCGTTCCATTCCGGTTCGTTTCATTCCATTACTTTCAATCCCGTTCCGTTCCGTTCCATTCCATTGAGTTCCATTCCATCCATCCATCTTGTCTACCCCCCCCCCCCTCCCCCCATCCGTCCATCTATCCATCCCTCCAGCCTTACGACGTGTATTCGACTCTTGCAGGATAGGCATTTCTGTATATATACAGAAATGATGAATGTTCAACCGTGATGACTGGTGCTTATCATGCTTTTTTTAAATTCAATTGGTGCAAAAATTGACGAGACTTTCTAAATCTAATAATGTTCCCTTATTGGGTCCTCCATTTATCCACTTCCCGAGCCGTACGTTCAGTCATATGGCGTCGGAATCAACCACTGGTTGAGGGAAAAACGTCAACCAATTGGTTGAAGTTTTTGCCACGGATTTTTTACAGTGTAGAGATGTATGAGAAATAATAATGTTATTCACTGTACCTCGAATATGGTCATTCATTTGCAAGTGCAGTTCTGAATTCTATCTCTTGGTCACAAAAATAGACTACCCCTGAAGCTTCTGCCTAATCCGTGTTGCACATCTCTTAGGTGGTCCTTGGGAGTCACTCTCTACTCGCCTTTCGATCTACCCAGACCTGACCAAATTATGATCTGTATCAGCAAATTTTTAAAAGATGAGTGACAGTGTCTGGGGCATCCTTTCCCAGTCACGGCGAGCCGGAAGGTCGAAAAAGGTCGAGTTGAGTGAACGTCAGGAATTCCTCTGGGGTATGTTTCGGGACCAACCCGACATCATTTTCCAGCAAAAACGAAGATATTTCATCGAGGGTTTTTTAAATAAAATCGATTTTTCCATTTTTTATCTCGATTTTCGAGATTATGATGTATCTCTGTCTCTCAATCTCGTTTCTCCGCTAGTAACCGGCCTCTAAAAATCATAAGGGTACATAGCTTCGACGTAAAGAAGTCCAATCTTTGAAAATACGGGGTCAAAATTTTGTTGCAGAGTTGCCCAGGCCGTGAAAATTTAATAGAAGGCAAAGAATCACCATTGTAATGACTGACTTCATCAAGTTTTTCAGAGATTCTTTCTGGTTATCACGGATGCAGTTCGTAAAATACTGCCTAAGTTTATTCGAATTGACTCCGTCTTCATCTCGTTGTTTGATTTTCTCTGTAAAGGATCATCATCGAAGCATCCCAAAAAAATGAAGCCCGGCGAACTCTCTATACGCAATTACTTTATTTACCCCCTGCAACTAAAATTTTCCTCTCTACGAAAACAAAACATCCCAGGTCTGTCGACGATTACATCTTAACGATGGAATTCTCTAACAACATAAGAATACAATACAATTTCAACTCAATCAAGATATTAGCAATGAAAGAATCAACTCGTCACAATTACCGCTCTCACATCCTTCTACATGTTTGTTCATCTTGTACAATTGATATTATCAACGTCGGGATGAACTAAAATATTTAACAGAGATATACAAATATTTATATCCATAATTTTCATGTGAAATTATTCGGATAAATACGTTTTGTTCACTTTGTTTGAATTTTAGCGGCTGGGGCACATTCAAAGACCAATTATGACCCCGAATTACGAAAGATTAGACTTCTTCACGTCGAAGCTATGTGCCACCATGATTTTTAGAGGCCGATTATTAGCGGAGAAACGAGATTGAGAGACAGAGATACATCATAATTTCGAAAATCGAGATGAAAAATGGAAAAATCGATTTCATTTAAAAAACCCTCGATGAAATATTTTCGTTTTTGCTAAAAAGTGATGTCGGGTTGGTCCCGAAACATACCCCAGAGGAATTCCTGAAGTTCACGCAACTCGACCTTTTTCGACCTTCCGGCTCACCGTGCAGTATTTTCAATCCAATTCCTTCAAAATTTCCAATGAATTATCAAAGTTATTCCTTTTTCCCTTTATTCATTAAGAGGGTTCGATAATTACTGATTTTTTCGGACAGGAAGCTGGGATTGATAGATTGAGAGCCTCCGTATTGATTGCCGTTGAGAAAAATATGGGTTGACGATAAAATTTTCGAGGTTAACTCATTTGAATATTGGATGTTCGGCTCACGTCTTACGGGCGTGTCAAAGTTTCTAGCAAAAAGTGACAGGATATTCTTTCGTATTTATCGTTCACAACAATGAGAAACTAGATTTAAGAAGCTGTGATTTCATACTTTCTGATGAGTAGATAAAAATAAGGGGTTAAAGGGTATTTTGAAGAGAACTTTAAAATACAAACCGATGACGCGGAGGTTATACATGTAATTTCCGTACCCGGTCCGGCGAGGTTACGGTAGGCAAGCGATGCACCAAAAATTATAATTGATGATTTCACAAATTTTATCATTGGAAGAATGATTTCTGGCATCATCTGAATTCATATTTTGAATTCACAGATAGAAATCAAAGCAGTCAGGAACGCGGATATGAATTTTTGGGTTTATTGCTACTATCGGTTTTCACCTTGACTCGCGAATCGCTATCGAGACCCTCAAGAGTTGCTTGTAATGAGTCTTAATTTTTATGCCATTGTGCCTCTACTAAACCATGGCATAGTGCTTGGTCTATCAGTGAGAATGCACACAAGAGAATGAATTATTTCTGTCGACAAAGTGGGTTGTGGAAACACCTTTGACGGATTGTTTCTCAATTAAAGTGACTTCTCATAATCAAATTGATATTTCGTCCTCAAAATCTTGGAGTTCTTAAAATGCGGGTGCAGTCGAATTATCGATTTTCACTCGTTGTTTATGCTAAGTTCGAACTAAGTCCCTCACTTCTTTAGCTTGACCATTTTAAGAACTTAGTCGTGACCGTTTCATCAAAAAACATATACAAAGCACCAGAATACCTTGTCTCAATAATGTGCCACTCATCCATCGTCGATGCAGCTTCAATCAATGAAATAAAACGCAAAATCCCGACAAAAATAAGTACTCCCCCCCCCCCACTTCACTTTTTCCAAAAGTATAACTTGGCGAGTATGGCCATCCTTTCCCCCTATCACTTCATCTGGGATCAAAAATTGAATTTCAACTCTTGAGGGTCATGAAATCAGGGGAAACATGTCGAGTAACTATTTAGCAAAATTTAAACATGAAACAAATGGGTAGAAAATGAAAAATATTAATTTCAACTCTTGAGAGTCGTGAGATCAAGAAAAGCATGTCGAGTAATTGTTTTGCAAAATCTGAACGTGAAACGCATGGAAAAGGATTGATTACATTACGATTTGACTTTCTCGGTAATTTTGACTCAACTTGAGTTTCTCACCATCTCCTTCGTCTATGAAATGTAATGAAAATAATAATCTATTCAGACCATTGAAAAGAAAAGGAAACCAGAAAATTCAATCTAGCATTGATCGGTTTAGTTTAAAATTCAGTAGAGATGGTGAGTAACTCAAGTTGAGTCAAAATTACCGAGAAAGTCAAATCGTAATGTAATCAATCCTTTTCCATGCGTTTCACGTTCAGATTTTGCAAAACAATTACTCGACATGCTTTTCTTGATCTCACGACTCTCAAGAGTTGAAATTAATATTTTTCATTTTCTACCCATTTGTTTCATGTTTAAATTTTGCTAAATAGTTACTCGACATGTTTCCCCTGATTTCATGACCCTCAAGAGTTGAAATTCAATTTTTGATCCCAGATGAAGTGATAGGGGGAAAGGATGGCCATACTCGCCAAGTTATACTTTTGGAAAAAGTGAAGTGGGGGGGGGGGAGATTTCAACACTCGGCTATGGTAATGACTAAATATTCTGAGATTGAAGAACATGCTGTAAATAGTAGCATGTGAGAAAACAAAAAAAAATTCTATGTATCTCATCCATAACAATCATTCTCCTAATTAATACTAGAGTGCTTCATTCCAAGATGAACATTTTTTGATCATGAACAAAGAAAAATCTGGAGAAGGACAACTTTGTATTTTTGATAGCAAGACTCTTGAAATAAGTTCATGGAATTGACTTGAGTTGATGCGAAGACTCCTAACCCACTTGTGATGGTGCTTGCAAGAGAAAATTTTTGGATCACGAGGAACTTTTAGATTGTGAAAATTCCCCAAATGATGAACCACATCCACTCCTCAGCAAGAGAGCATGCTAAATATCAAAGTGAATAACTAATAACTAATTGATAAATGAAACATAGAACTATGACACTACATCTGTTGTCCAAAATTTTCTAAGGACCAAAGACTCAAACAAATTCCATGTAGCACATTGGTAATTCATAACACATCAAGAAGTTGGATCAATCCATGCAAACTCATTCTGAGGGAAATGAAGGTTCAGTAGCATTATGTGATATGTGTTTGAATGATCCTCAACATACTTCCAGATAGATGTACGGATCCAGTTTGTTTAGTGATTGACTACTCAAGTAATAATTTTTTCAATTTGAACTTGCCACTCTCCACCAAGAGCGTAAAAGTCCCTTTCTTACTTCATAATACTCTTGATGAAACAGGTGAACCCTGTGCAACTTTCTTATCCTATTCAGAATTTAGTGCCAAGGAAGTAAAATCCATATACCATATGAGAGTAAGAGTCTAGCTGAGACTTTTGGGTTAGAGTATTACGCAATGGACATATCATATTCAAAAGTAATAACCAGAGCAACACCAAATATCAGTGCTTATATATCACAACAACTGTTCTTGGACAGTCGTCAATTGACTGACCTGTCTTACAACATCTAAATGTGAGAGACGATCCCTCTTAATGCGTTGGACATTGACAGGTCTACGAAAAGCAACACGAAGGATATTCTATTGGTCGCACTCTTCTTCAACTAGAGTGGTTTATCAACTTTTCTTTGAAATGCACAATTTATAGCTTCAGAGTTGGGTCTGTCTGAAGTATTGAGGAAACTGAAAGTCAATACACTGCTGAAATGTAGATTGACACTGGCACTCATTTTTCCTCACGATCAAATCCTAAATTCTCCAACTATTTTTGGAGATCAATTCTTGACACTGCACAACAGCGAGAATGACACACATTTTGGCCTTTGGCCTATTATTCTTATATCACTCCAGACAAGAAAACCCACAACGATAAAGTGGCTCTTATTCCTCCAACAATGAGAGCTGATTTCTACAAGCTCGCTGCAGGCGGTGCTACGGCCTACGATTGGCTTTCAATCTCTGCTATTACCTCTACATAATATAATCAAAATAGTAAAAAAAGTTACATGTTACTGCTACAACATGTTACTGCTACAACATGTTACTGCTGGAGCGGAATAACGCCGTCTGCTACACATGCGGCTGCATCAAAACATCACCCGTGTTCTCGCGGTCGATCGTCCCGCGTGGTCGACCCCAACAATCGATTGTGTTCGACTTCGAGTGTCTTGACGCGGCTGAAATCTTGACGCGAAAAAATTCGGAAGGGTCGAAATTAGTGAGTAAGATATTTTGGCACTAAACGCTGTCAGCGGCGAAATGAGTTGCCAATATCCTTGTTGAGGACCGAAATAACGGGTTCAGAGGGAATGAAACCCTCCTGAACCCAGAAAAGCACGAAATAAGTAAGTTCGAAAAAATAGGTGAGGTTAAAACGGCCCAACTCAGCGTATATAAGGCACGGCAGCCTTGCGCGCGCTCTCTCTCTCTTTCTCACATGTTCTTCTCTTTCATATACTCGCCAGCAAGGCGCTGCCGCGCCTTTTGATGATGAGAGAAATCGGAGGAAAGTATTATGAAAGTAGTGAAGGAGGTTAAAAATTGTGCTGTGCAATATAACGTAAAAATAGCGGGGCACTTGATGGTACCTACATATACTGCCCTACTCGAAAAGTCACCGCAATAAAGAGCCCGAAAAGAGTCAGAGTCCTTGTTATTTTTCGAGATCGCCCGCTCATTTTTACTCTACCGTAACCTTCTTCCAATACTTGCTCCGAAGGTGAAGCTCAACAGAGGGAAAGAGGGAGAGAGAGAGAAAACTATATATTGTACAAGCCCCAAAGAATCACTAACGTTTAAGAAGGCGTTAAAGAGCCTTTTATGTATGATGGGTTTTACACAAAAGCGACCTCCGGAAAGAGGTCATGTCTCACATTTTTTTCTAGACTTTTTTGTTCAATGCTATGGCCAAAAATAGGATCTTTGAACCACCTATGGGGTTCAAAAAAAATTTCGTTCTTCCGTAGCACGCATACCCGTCAAAGAAGCGAAAATTGATCGTGTCAAAAACGATGCTTTTTTATTCACTAAAATAAGGGTATCTCAAGATCTTTGATAGGTATGAATTTGCGGTTCGTGGCTTCAGAAAGGGCATCGAAAGATCTATCGAAAACGTTGTTGCAGGATTTTTTTTGGTGATTTGGGAGCCTCCTGGAATCAAAAAGGTGCTTCCACAAGACTTTAATTTCTCACAAAGCTATTTTTGGTATTTTTTGAAACTCGCATGTTTGACGTAAAATTTTGCGTTCTTTCGAAGGAAATTGGTTTCAAAGTGAACTGGGGTGATCCAAGCAACTTATGAGGCATTTTCTAAAATCAAATCTTCTTAAGTAATGGAAAAAAGTAATTTACTGCGCTTGCGCACGGATTCAGACTTCTGGAACTATTTTGAACTGAAAATTTACGTGGTTTTCTACAAAATGCCTACCTTTGAAGTTCGATTTCATGGTTTAGAACAGGATCTACTTCTCAATGAATTACATCGAACCGAAAGCAGACGGAAATTCGACCCGTTTGCAACTGCTGAAATGACACATTCGCTAGATCTTTTTGGGGGTCGTTTTTGAATACGCGACGGACCTGAAAAAAAATAGACTACATGAATACAACGTAAAATTGTCTCAATTTTAAAAATTTGTATCCTAGAATTCCGTTCGAGGTAATCCTGAAGAGCTATATTCAATTTTTTGTCAAGAATGACGATTTTTCACATTGAATCTTGTGATCAGACGGGACTTCCATACCCGAAATCAATATACATGGTACTGTGAGGTCAAAAAACAGTGTCATTGAGTCCTTATGTACAAGGACTATGGGTCAAAAAAGTGTTTATTGACGAATCTGGGCTCAAGATCTCGACCGATACAAAAAGTGTTGTTGGAATGCCTTTCCTTTATTATTAAAACCTCCTCATCCCTTCCGATCCCAATCCTGAACATTAAATACTTTCTCAAAGGATATTATACGACACTTTTTGTTGTAGAAATATCTGTTCTTGCAAATCCTGTGATCAAAATTGGGATGAGATGGCGTTTGAAGCAAGAAAATGCGTATCTCCATCAAAATCAACTTTTTCTCAAAATGTAAACTTCAAATCAAATACAGTTTTCATCGTAGCATGCAATCGGTACATTGTTACTCGAGACATTGAAATATCAAATCTGCGGACTCTAAGCCTCAGAATCGTGGTATGGGAATGGAGTATTGACATCCCTAATAGTATCAAATTCCACAAGTTTCCTACCGCGACAGTACGGGCACCAGAGAATTGGCTTCAACACCATTTGTGTCGGTCGATATCTTGGGTCCAGATTCGTCAATCGGGATTTTTTTTGACCCATACGTCTTGCGGATAAGAACTCGATGACACCGTGATTCGACCTCCCAGAGCCATATCTATCGATTTTGGGTAGGGTGAAGGCACTAGTAGCCGCACTCTCAAGGAAAATTCCACGTTTATAATTTTATTGGAGATCCAGGTATGACTCTATGCCTTCAAAACCTCAGCTCCTATATAGTTTGGGTGCTCAAGAATGCAGTCTAATTTTTTGAGGGGGGGGGGAGGGGTTCAATCAAAGTAACAATTATTGATGAGCGATTGAAAAAATAATTGTAAAATCGCTAGTAGCCGCCCACCTGTCTAATAATCGCCCATCTAAGCGCTAGTAGCCGCCCACCCATTTATTTTTTGAGAAAATATTTTTTGTCTATCCTCATGGTTGGGAGCTCTTCTTTGAACATTTATCTATCGTATACCAAAGTTCCGGAACGATGAATACCCCCAATTTCTCTTATGAGAATTTCTTCTGAAAGTAGTTTTACTGACAAGGGTATAGGCTGATATGGCAAAACGGTGCTGATTTCCACAGTAACTCTGAAAAAGAATTCTCAAAACTCACTGCGTCGTTTTTCATGGATTTTTTTGCATTGATGCCATACATGGCATGCCCAACTATGATCCCATACACTTACAATACTTATACTAACCAAAAATACTTAGTTATTTCATTAACAACGTCAAAGTGGGCGGCTACTAGTGCCACCACCCTATCATTTCCGCCTGATCACAATTTTTTATGTAAAAAATCGTAATTCTTGTCAAGAAATTACATGTAGCTCTTCAGGATTCCCTCGAACAGGATTCTACAATACGTATTTTGAAAGATGAGACAATTTTATATAGATATCATGTAGGCTAACTCTTTTTGAGAGCTATTGCGTACTCCATAACGAGCCCTAAAAAGATCTCGCGAATGTGTCATTTCAGAGGCCGTTAATGGGTTGAATTATCGTGTGCTCTTGATTCAATGTAATTCATTGTGTTGTGGATCCTGTTCTAGACACTTTGCAGGTAGTCATTTATAGAAAATTACGGCAATTTCCCATTGAAATTGGTTCCAGAGGTCTGAATTCATGCGCATGCGCAGTAAGTGACTTTTTTCGATTACTTAAAAAAATTGAACTGCAGAAAATGCCTCATAAGTTGCTTGGATCACCCCAGTTCACTTTGAAATCAATTTCTCTGGGAAGATGCTAAATTCTACGACAAATGAATAAGTTTCAAGAATAATCATGAATATTAACTTTTTAGTGAAAAACACTGTTTTTAATCCAGGAGGCTCCCAAATCACCAAAAATAATTTTGCGACAACTTTTCCGATGGATTTTTTGATGCCCTTTCAGACGCCAGATTCGCAAATTTATGCCTATCAAAGAACTTGAGATATCCTTATTTTAGTGAATAAAGAAGCATCGTTTTTTACACGATGAATTTTCGCTTTCTCGATGGATACGCGTGCTGCGGAAGAGCAAAATTTTTTTTGGGCCCCATAGGTGGTTCAAAGTTCCTATTTTGGGCCATGGAATCGAATAAAAAAAGCTAGGAAAAAATCTTAGCGATGACCCTTTACCGTAGGTGGCTTCCGCGTGGAACCCGTTATGTATTTCAGCTATGTACCGGTATGTGTACAATTTATACCTCTAAAAGAGAAAGAGAGAGAGGAGACTTCGGGGCTTGCAATTTACCGATGCACACGTCGCAACTTCGAGACTCTTGGCCGAAAGAGATGGACCGAGGTACATCAAGTCTCCCACGAGGTACGACCTCGCACGTTCGCTCTTTTTTTTTCTCTCGTTTCCGCGCCCCACTTAACCTTTATCTTTACACGACGACGAGTTTGCTTGAACATTTGTAGGTTATGTGTATGTAAGTATGTGTATGTGGGGATGATGTAGAGTTGTGTGTCGATGTACTGGAGAAGAAAACGAGATGAAGGGGATGAAGAAGAGGAAGAGGAGGAGACTGGTGTGGGTCTGGTACCACCTATACTTCGTATTGTAGCACTGATTGAGATACGACCCGCGTGTACTCGATCGATTCTTCTGCTCTGCTCTGCTTGCGAGAGGAAGCTCAGTTCTCTTTCTGTCTTTTTGTTGTGAATCATGTGGATTTTGCAAGAAGTTCTCAAAGTTTGAGGTTCATCGTGTAAGACGAGTGTACCCAAGACGCCTCCATTAAGCCATTTTCTCAATAACTCTGGTCTACTTCAACCTTTTTAAACGAACTTTAGCTCATTTCAAAGCTTGTTTCAAGGTCTTTGAAATGAGTTAGACTACGTCTAGATTTAACCAACCAAAAGTGAGCTACAACATTCTTACTAAAGAGTGATTTTTCGCGAATTTGCGCGCGGGGGTGTACCCAACTGCCCCCATCCTTCAAAATGATGCGAATCGACGCTAAAGATCATAAAATCAGGTTTCCTTGCGTGCAATCACATTTACAACTTCTGGTTGGTTCGAAACACTATTTTTCCTCTATTTTTTTGTGATAAGCACATTCTAGGTAGTAAAAACGTCGTACTGCACACCCTTTCGAGATAACCAAATTGGGACCATGTTGGGTATACATCAATTTTGGCCTCCATTTTTCGAACGATCTCCGTATTTTGCTCATAAAATCGCTTCAAGTCCAATTCTGGCAACTCTGAAAATAGAATCTGAAGGTCTTTGGAGGAATAACCGAATGTGCCGGAGTACGTTGAGATTGGTCGAACCAAAAAACAAATGACACCGGTTCTACTAAACGCAATTTCTTTGTCCATGCCTCAAGTTTGCTAAGACGAAAAATTTAAAAACTCACTGTATTTTCTCTGGGGGACACAGAAATGATGACGTGGGAAAATATTAGGGAAGGCTGGCGAGTGTCCAATTCTGAGATCAGCATATGGGGGCCATTTGGGTACAGAGGCGAGTTGAGTACACTTTCCTTCTATTTCATTTTTTGCATAAATCTTGATTTTTCGTTGATATCTCTTGTCTTAATGCATGGCATTGCTCCCATTCACCCTGAAGATCTCTGGACAACTCGTGAAGATCGAAGTTTGTCTACAATATCACTTCCTAGCACTTTGCAAGGTCATATTCAAGGTTACAGGTCAAGGGTCAGAATGAGGCTGAGAAACTTCTCTGAGAGGTACCTCTCAAAACAAGACTATCGCACTAGGTGAGGTAGGTTAATCCACCCTCCAGATACTTTTGATCCCAAAATGACCCCTAAAGGTCATCTGAAACATCGGCAAAAAGTCATATTTGGACGTAAAATTTTTCGCTCTTTCAGAGTCCTGAGTCAAAAATAAGGGTTCCCATTTGAAAAAACCATTCTAACCTCCAAAAAACCATCAACGTCCTATTCAAGGTTAAATCCGAGACCATATTCGAGCTTCCCCCTCAATTTTAGGGGACACGCGTTTCGGGGTTTTTCGATCCCCGGAGCGAATTTCGAATTTTTAGGGGGGGGGCTGACTTTTGGGACACCCTGTATAAGGTTAGGGGCTAGGACCATATGATTCTAACTTTAAATTACAGTAGACTTACAGCTGTAAGCACTCCTACGCTCTGTACTTTGGTTACAGTCAACTTACAGAGGTAAGTTGTAAAATACAGCTGTAGGGGAGAGGGACGGCCACTCTTTCTTTTCAAGCCACTCGAACGTTTATTCAAGCTCTCCGACCAAAACCCATGGTATAGATTGAAAGTAGAGACTCTAAAGAATACAATACATCAATTTAAAACATTCTTGAAAATAAATTAGATATTCGAAGTGGCCATCATGCCCCACTAGGGCATGATGGCCACGAAGTCGGGCGCGTTGGCCATGGGAATGAAGATTTATAAAGTGTGATTTTTCCATATAAGTTGGCATGATTTCACTATACAACGTCGAAAATGATTATATGAATAATGAATCAACACCAGAAAAGCGCCGGAACATAAGTTTTCTAATGTGTCAATTTTCGCTACAGTGCATGAGGTTATGTCGTCTGCTCGTCGGCTGGCGCCTGAAAGCAAATTTCCCATGGCCATCGCCACCCGACTGCGTGGCCATTATGCCTCACGCGACATCTCCCTTTTCGATCTAAAATATTTATTGTTAATGTTGTTCAAATATAAATCACCAATACATGTGTCGAAAGCGAAAGCTTCAAACTTTCTGATAAATTGACTTGTGGAGATTGAGAAACGATATTTAATAGATTTTTAAAGCCATGAAAAAGGCTCAAAATTTGATGAAATCGGGGTCAAAATACGATAGCGTTTTTTCGAGAACCAATGATTTCCTCCGACTTTTCCGCCTGATAGGCAAGTAGACGGTATTAAAATCTCCCATATAAAATTTTTTTCAGATTTTTACTGCCTTAACTCTTTGAATAATTCAAGTGGCCATCAGACCCGCACTGGCCACCAGACCCGCTTCTCCCCTATTACCTCCAGGAACCCTGATAACTTTCCCACAGAGTGCAGCCTAAATGAAGGAGGCACCAGCGCCACAACTTTTTCAGTCATTTCGATTTGGAAAAATTATGGCACATACTCCGTGATGAAACGAATCCATTGCAGTTTTGGAATATGCAGGTTGCCGACCTCATTATTGAGGAAAAAATTTCTAAAGTATTGGAATTTAATACGGCGTCTTATGGGTGATGACCACGAAATGAGTCATATCTCGAAATTCAACGGTGTTACCGCTACGAACAACTGTCCAAGCATGTATCATTTATAGGCGAATGGAATATTATCCAGAAACGTGCATGTTGCCGACGTGTAAAAGTCAGGAAAACATTGGAAAGAATCAAAACTGTCGAAAAACAGGTGTTTAGCGGCCTGCTCGGCCGCTGCACGCTTGCGCGAGCGCGAGCTTGGGTTGTGTGTGTGTGTCGGTGAGCGAGCGCGTCTCGTAGCCTGACGCTTGTGTTTGTAGGCGCGGGGCCCTAACTGCTCATGATACGTTACCCAACGCTGGTGCCTCCTTAATTGAATCGCCCTCTGAATCCTTAGAGCTGATATAATCTATTTGAGCATTCAAATTTGTATTTCCTGTGAATCAGCACATCTACAATTCTGTATGAATGATGATCTTATTAAAAATTCGATAAACGATATAAAAACATTGGTATTTCGTTGATGGGACCAACAACATCCTGAATCAATTCAACAATGAGAGTTACAATTCAAATTACCCGTACAATCTATCAATCTTCCATGCTGAGGCACTACCCCCCATGTACCTCCCAGTCTCGCATCTTAAAATACCCAAGAATATAATCATATTCTATGTAGCTCCCAAGAGTTAAGATGCCGAGGCAGGTTGACGACTCCCTCTTGAGGCAATATTAAGAATTCTCGCATCTCGCGTAACAGAAAAAAATGTACACACAAAGCCTCTGTACGAAAGAATCTCTATACTACTGTTCAGATTTGGAGAGGCGTAATAACTGTGAGGCAGCGATTACAAATTGAAAAACACAAGTTTTATTTGACAATATGTGTTTCGCTCCGTGGCTCGACGGTAACTACTAAGTTTGACGGGCGACAAACAGATGGCGCTACGGTTGCCATGACGCGTAACTACGACATTTTCGAACATTCCGCCCACTATAATTTCTCTAGAAATTATCAAAATTTGAACACAATACAAAGTCCCTATGGAGCGAAAACACAAACATTTCAAAATTCAAGTATGTCGAATGTAGTAGATTCGGAATCGAACAAAGTATCATTCACAATATTGAAAATAAGTAGATCAAAAACAATAAAATCATTGTATCAAATCATCATTGTCTTCGTCGCTTTGGAGTAAAAGAATCAGCTTAGTAATTGGACGGTCCAGTGTTGTTGTTGCGGTGCGTATGGTGACGACGCGCGGAAGATCATCGTTGCTGGGATGAATGGCTGTAACTCGAGCCAAGGGCCACTGGGCGGGAGGAGTGTTTTCTGCACGTACGAGTACCAAATCGCCGACTTCGATGGGACGACTTCGGTGATGCCAAATATGGCGTTGGTTCAGTGTCTGTAAATACTCCCGTGACCACTGGCACCAAAAGCTCTGAAGCATCTGTTGAGTGATCCGCCAACGTTTCGTGATGGGGATCCTTTCTTGTTCACAATCTGGTTCTGGAACCAAGTAGGAATCGGATTGTATAAGAAAGTGAGCTGGTGTTAAGCTCTGTAAGTCATTTGGATCATCCGAAAGAGGTACAAGAGGTCGAGAATTGAGACAAGCTTCAATTTTACATAAAATAGTGGAAAATTCCTCAAAAGTAGGTTTGAATTGTCCAACTATACGTCTGAGATGATACTTAGTCGACTTGACAACTGCTTCCCAGAGACCACCAAAGTGAGGAGCGCCAGGTGGGTTGAAACGCCAGGTTGTGCCTCGATGTGCCAAGGTTGTAACGATTTCCTGTGATTGAGTAGAAGCAGCGTTGAGACGAGCCTTGAGCTCCCTGTCAGCTCCTTTGAAGTTGGCAGCTTGGTCACAGATGATTGTCTTGCAATGGCCTCGACGAGCAACGAAACGATCGAAAGCGGAAAGAAATGTCTCCGTTGTGTAGTCGGACACTGCTTCGAGATGAGATGCTTTTGTACTAAGACAGACAAAAATGACTATATATCCTTTGGTTGTTGTACGACCTCTACCACGGCATGGCCGCATGAGAAAAGGTCCAGCATAATCCACGCCAGATTTGCTGAAAGGACGACTAGGTTGTACTCGTGCTGCTGGGAGATCAGCCATCATCTGTTGTTCTGGATTTGCTCTGTAACGTAAACATCTAAGGCATTTATTTATGACCGTTTTGACTCTCAGTCGACCTTTCACAATCCAATACTCTGTGCGGAGCGTACTGAGCGTGAGTTGGATCCCGCCATGAAGAGTTCGTACGTGACATTCGTGAATCAGCAAATCTGTAAATTTACTAAAATATGGTAGTATCAAAGGTTTTTTCTGGTTTCGGTTCAGTAATGAGTTCTCCAAACGTCCACCACATCTCAAGAGACCTTGAACCAATACAGGACTCAGCTTGATCAAATTTGACGAATTGGCAACTTGTCGACCAAGCTCGAGATCACGAATCTCTTTTGAAAAGTGTAAACGTTGCACAATATATATCCAAAATAAACGAGCTCGTCTCCATTCAGCTGCCGAAGGAGTTCCACTTGTACGTTGAATCTTGAACCAATCATGCTGGAATAATACAGGTTTCAAATCGTGATCATTCTGTTTCTCTCTCACGAATATATCTATGAATTTCAAAATATACATAGTCCCTCCTAGTACTTGAGAAAGTGAAGAACATCGATCGTACAGAAGAGACCAAAAGGGGTTCACTTTACTTTGATCCACTTCGATTGGATTTAAAATCGGTTTCGGAGCTGCGACAACATGAGTTGTTGCCTCGGATTTCGATGGTGTCACAAAGTCAGGGCGAGTAATTTCCATCAAAGAAGATGGCCAGTTACATTGCTCATGAGACAACCACTCAGGGCCGTCCCACCATTGCTTCAAATTCGGTAATTGTGAGGGCAAAACGCCTCGTGAAACATAATCAGCTGGGTTCTCTGCCGTACGAACATGTAACCAACGAGCATTGGGCACCAGATTATGGATTTCTGCGCACCTGTTTGCTACATAAGTCGGCCATTTAGACGGAATCTCTTTCAACCAATACAAAACGTTCTTTGCATCAACCCAACAAAATATGTCTATTGCGTCATTTTTGAAAGACGTGAGCACTTTTTCAATGCCACGCGACAACTCAAGAGCTGCAGAAAGCTCTAAACGAGGCAGGCTATCTGACTTGAGTGGCGCGACTCTAGATTTAGATGAAATCAATGCAACTGAAATTCGACCATTAATAATTGATCGTAGATAAATCACGAAACCATAAGCTAGCTTGGATGCATCAGCGAATCCATGGATTTGCAACGATGCGGAATCTGGCTTGTAACCTAACCAACGTGGAATCTTGATCGAAGCTAGAGACGGGAGTTCATTGTACCAAATTTTCCATTCTTCAGCGAGGTATGGTGGCAATGGATCATCCCAACTCAACTGCTGGTTCTCACCACTGTCAAGAACTGTATTGTGAAGCCAAAGCTTCTGTAAAAAGATTTTAGCAAAAACAACAACAGGAGAAACAAGTCCAAGGGGATCGTATAATTTGGCTATTTGAGAAAGAACCAGTCTTTTTGTCCATTGAGCTACGTTAGAGTCATGATTGATTTTGAAGATGAAATTGTCTGGCTTTGGTTGCCACTTCAGACCAAGAATTGCAAATGAAGTATCTTCACCAAGTGAACGGCATGTTTCACTGGCTAAAGCATCATCAGGTAAATCAGACAAAATAGAAGGTTCATTGGACAGCCACTTGCGCAAATTGAAACCGCCCACTTTGCAGAGTTCCGTCACCTCAATTTGTTTCTGCTTGGCTTCTTCAATTGAGTGACCACCCGAACTAACGTCATCCATGTATGTTTCATTTTCAAGGGCGTCAGACCCTAGAGGGAATCGAGATTTTTCATCTTTGGCTAATTGAATTCTAACTCGATTGGCTTGAAATGGACTAGGACTCAGACCGTATGTTATAGTTGTCAATTTATAAATCATGACCGGGTGTGACTCATCAAAACGCCACAAAATGAGTTGATAATTTTGGTCCTCTGGAGCAACCCAGATTTGACGATACATTTTCTCAACATCAGCAACGAAAGCAAATTCATACTTCCGCCAGTTAATTAATAACTGAACCAAATTTTGTAAAAGATTAGGACCAATGCGTAACGAATCGTTGAGACTGACTCCTTGTTTAGTTTTTGAAGAACCATTGAAGACAACTCGAAGTTTTGTGGTTGTACTACTTTCTTTGAGCACACCATGATGCGGTAGAAAACAACCTACAAAATTCGAAGGGATGGTAGCATTTTCCAACACAAGAAAAGGTGACATGTGATTCAATTCCAAATACTCGCGCATGAAAGCATGATACGCTCGTTTAAAATCGTTGTTACTCTGAAATTGCTTCTCCATTCTATACAGCATTCTCAACGACGTGTTAAAAGTATCTTTAAAACAAGGCGGAGGTGTTGCCTTGAATGGTAAACTAACTGTATATCTACCATCAGAATTACGAAGAACAGTCTTACGAAAATGAGTTTCACAAGCCTGTTCATCTGAAGTGACAACAGGGAGAGGAGGTTGCTCTTCCCGAACCCAAAATTTCTGTAGTAGATCATATACCTGGGTTTCTGCAGCACAATGCAAAACCTGTGGTATGTTGACGGCTAAATGATGTGAAGTTGCCGATGTAGGCCCTGAAATCAGCCAGCCCAATTGCGATTGTGTAGCAATTGGTTCGTTCGAAGCACCCTTTATCACGTGGCTCTCAATGATGATAGCGTGGATTGCAGATCCCAGAAGTAAGTCAATTCTTCCAACTTGAGCGTACTGAGGATCAGCCAACTGAAGCTCTGAAAGATGACTCCATGACTTCTCGTTGCCATCTGTGACAGGCCTGTAGTTGCTGATTTTTGGCACCACGTTGGCGTCCACTTCACAACTAAAAAGAGATTCAAAATAAGGAGATATCGAAAATTCAACCGTGCTTTTACATTCAATCAATCGCTTGCTATTCAACCCAGTCACAGGACAAGCAACGGGTTCTCTATGTAGTCGCAACTGCTGACAGAGTGCTTCCGAAATGAAGGATGGCTGCGAACACTGATCAATGAGCGCTCGTGCCACAACTTTATGCCCATGAGGACCATGCACCGTCACCAAAGCAGTTGAAAGTAAAATACTCGCGGGAGAGAATTTTGAGGTTTCTACTAAGTGAGTAGAAACAGCAGGATTCTTCACTTTACTCTTGTTCTCTGGTTCAGAACTGGCCTGAGAATCGTCGGTTTTAGGTTTAGTTTCGAAATGTAAAAGCGTGTGATGCTTATTTTGGCATGTTTTACAGCGAGATTCTGATGGACAATCAGCAATCTTGTGGTCTGACAAGCAATTGAAGCAAAGACGTTTGGATTTTACAAAATCATGACGAACTTTAACTGTTTTCTTCTTGAAAATAGGACACAAATACAGGGCATGAGGTTTTTCACAAAATACACATTGAGACTTACTTCCGTCTGCCGCAATGAAATGAGAATTGGAGCTCTTAGATGATGGCTTGGAAGAATTTTTACCAACTTTCTTCATGTTAGCCTCTACAACCTCTAAAGCAGAGCATTTCGACTTGAGAAATGTCGTCAATGTGGCAAGCGTTGGAGGCTCCCGTGTACTGCCAATCGAAATTTCCCAGTCCTTAAGTGTTTTCATATCCAACTTCGTTGTAGCAAGATGAACAATCATATCATCCCAGTAGTCAGTAGGTCGATTCAATGATTTCAAAGCCATGAGTGGTCCAGAAATTCCTAATAGAATTTTGCGAATTTCAGCAGATGATTCTGATTTCATGTTGTCTAAAGAGAACAAAGCTGCCAAATATAGTGAAGTAGTCCGACGAATGTTTTCATAGTGTTCAATTAGTTCATTCCAAGCCTTTTCAAAACTTCTATCGTCTTCAGGAGGAAAATCTTTGATCAAATCGAGTGGTTCATTCTGCAGACATGAAATTAGATAATGTAATTTAGAGGTATCTGAAAGTTTCTTCTTCGATACCACGAGTGAATTGAATTTTCCTTTGAAAGCTGACCACTCTTTATAGTTACCCGAGAATTTGGGCAACGGTACTTTTTGCAGCTCAGCCTCAATAGAATGAGAAGCTGAAGACACAATTGGCTGCGGATTTGTAGAATCAGGACACAGTCTCACATTACTGTTCAGTGATTCAAGATGCTCCAGGAATTCTCCTTTGACCTCGAGATACTTCTGTTTGAATTGAAAGAAACAATTCGAAGTGAAATACTGGTGATCATCGTCCTTTTCGTCACTTGAACACATATCGTCATGATCAAGTCTAAAATCTGACCAAATACTGTCTATGTTGTCTATCTGAACCATAGTAGCTCCTTTATGCTGTTTATCGGGACTCTTATTCTTGAACATGTCCCAAGCAGTACAAAGTTCATAAAAGCGTTGCTTTTGACTCTCGAAAAATCCCTCCATTATGATTCAAAAGAGCCGAAAATATCAGAATCCAAAGAATTGGCTCGAAGAAACTCGAAGATTCAAATTAGCTGTGGTTACTCAAACACAATATAGATTCTCCGATACAAATCGCCCGAGAGCGAGTCGAAAAATCACAGCTCAAAATAATCAGGTGCGCAGATGATTGCACCAAAATACAAATTCAAATTGTACTCACAGCTGGGCTACATTCATACCCATTGCGCTATGACTGCGATGTACTTGTAGAGATGTAGGCAGTTGCGTGCACGTCGCGTAGCTCAGGACGCAAAAATGGCCGGAACGAAGACCTTGTTCTCGTAGCCGATGTCCAGTACTATGATGACGCGCAGCACTCCCGCCGCTGCAATCTGCGACGTTGACAGCAGGCTCCTCGACGCAGCAAATCAGAGCGTAGATGGTGTGGAAAGAAACAGAGGATTGCTTTCTCTCCTGCCGAAGCTCACCCTTGCCGCCAAAACAATCTCCAGAGCCGCCTCGCCGACACAGGACGGACGCTTTCTGCACCACTGCTGTCTGCCCGCTATGAGTGCACGTGCCTCTGAAAAGCCCACATGGCTAACCTGGAAGCGATGCACTCGTTGCGCTATTACAGCGCGACGTAAACAATGCTGCAGCAACAGCACCACTGCCACAGCTGTTTACAGCGGACCAGCAGACGTTGTCGAAAAACCACGGAGCTCACGATGACATCAGCAGACGAACCCTTGTTGACGTTCAGGCTCGCCGTGTCGTCGGTAGATGCACACAACGATGTTTCTTTTTCCAGCAGCTATCCGCTCTCCGTGTGTCACTGGATTCACTATCCGACTCTCGAAGGACCAAATGTTCAGATTTGGAGAGGCGTAATAACTGTGAGGCAGCGATTACAAATTGAAAAACACAAGTTTTATTTGACAATATGTGTTTCGCTCCGTGGCTCGACGGTAACTACTAAGTTTGACGGGCGACAAACAGATGGCGCTACGGTTGCCATGACGCGTAACTACGACATTTTCGAACAACTACCTCTTGGTAATGCCACAGGAAAAAAAAAACTTGCAGGTTACGCAAGACTCGAAGCTTCTGGTACTTCGTACAAGAAAAGGTGACGAAGACGAGGAACAAAGGCTTGGACACTGTTATAAATATTACTTGCTTCTCGCCACGACTAACCACAATTTCGAAACTTTTTGACCTGCTGGTTCTACACTGCTGCTGCTTCTGAACCACCCAGTTCTGTTCTGAATGAAATCTCTGCTTGAGAAGAATATCCTTCTAAAAAGCACGTTAATTTAGAATTTAGTTTGCGCGTTTCGTGCTTCTGACTACCTACTGTAGGCAAATTTATTACGTCTGCAACAGCAATATAGCAGTAGTACCAGTTATATAGTACAATATATAGTTCAACCTTTCATATGCCTTCATTTGCTTGCGTAGCCCAAGTTTCTGACGGTTTTATACGCTCTCGGCTAATGAGTTATATCGTTACGCACGGATGCTCATCATACCCCGCCTCCTTTACTACGAGCAAAGGAATAAGTCGTTACGTTAGGTTGTGGCAAATTTTCAGACTATATACGATGAGTTTACTGCCTGTCAAAGGGGGGAAAATTGATAATTTTTTTTTTAATGGGCAGTAAAATGTTGATTCTAGAGAACGAGTCCATCTACTGCTTTGGCTGGTTTGATATAAGAGGGGATTATTGGGACATAGCTGTTACAAAAATTGTCAACGACGTTCGTATCGTAGAGAATGATTTTCTTGATTTTGGCAGAGTTATAACAATTAAGCGCCTGTCCAATTTTATCCGTCCGGATGCCTCGTATCGTAGTAGCGTCGCTGGTGCTGTTGGTGGGTCGGTGGGTTAGTGGGTCAATGGCTCGGTGGGTCCTGCGGCTTGGCGGGTCCTGTGGCCGGTGGGTCCTGTGGGCTGGAGGGTCGGCGGGCCCGGTGAGTTGGTGGGTCTGGTGGGCCCGTCTTGAGGCTGGGGCTATGACCGAGGCTAAGGCTTAGGCTTAGGCTGGGGTTGAGGCTGGGTCTGTGGCTGAGCTGATGCTGGGACTAAGGCTGGAGCTGAGGCTGGGGCTGCGGCTGTGGTCGAGGCTGGTCCTGGGGCTACGGGTGGGGCTGAGGCTGGGCTGTGTCTGTGTCTGGGGCTGAGGCTGTGGCTGACCTGATGCTCAGGCTGAGGTGGTGGCCGAAGCTAAGGCTTAGGCCCGGGGCTGAGGCCAATTTTGGGGTTGAGGCTAAGCTAGAGCGTGGCCGAGGCTGAGGTTGGAGCTAACGCTGAGGCTGGAGGCTGTGGCTGTGAGCAGGGATGAGATTGGGCTGAGGCTGGTGTTGGAGCTGGAGCTAAAGCTGGAGTCGAGGCTGGAAATAAGGCTGGGCTGGGGCTGGGCCGAGGCTGGGGCTGTCACCAAGGCTGAGTCTAAGACTGAGGCTGGGCTGTGGCTGGGACTGGCGATTTGGCTAAAGCTGGTCCTGTGGCTAGGGATGAGGCTGGGGCTGGAGCTGAGGCTGGAGATAAGGCTGGGGCTGTTACCGAGGTTAGGACTGAGACTGCGGCTGGGATGTGGCTGGGACTGGCGCTATGGCTGAGAATGAAGCCGGTCCTGTGGCTAGGGATGAGGCTGGGGCTGTAGCTTGGGATGAGGCTGGAGCTGTGGCTCGGGCTAGGGCTGAGGCTGGGGCTAAGGCTGGGGCTGAGGCCAAAGCTGAGGCTTAGCTTGGGGATGGGACCAATGTTGGGGCTGAGGCTAAGCTAAAGCGTGGCCGAGGCTGAGACTCGAGGCTGTGACAGTGACTAGGAATGCGATTGGGCTGGGGCGGTGGCTAAGCCTGAGACTGACGCGTCGGTCGAGGCTGCCCCGGGTACTGATCCGAGGCTGGGGCTGTGGTTTCGGCTGGAGCTAAGGCTGGAGCTGAGGCCGAAGCTAAGGCTTAGGCTGGAGCTGGGGCCAATGTTGGGGCTGAGGCTAAGCTAGAGCGTGGCCGAGGCTGACGTTGACGCTAACGCTGAGGCTCGAGGCTGTGGCTGTGACTAGGGATGAGATTGGGCTGGGGCTGGGGCTAAGGCTGGGGCAGTGGCTAAGTCTGAGACTGACGCTGGGGCCGAGGTTGGAACTAAGGCTGGGCTGGGCCGAGGCTGGGGCCGTTGCCAAGGCTGAGTCTGGGACTGGGCTGTGGCTGGGACTGTCACTATGGTTGAGGCTAAAGCTGGTCCTGTGGCTAGGGATGAGGCTGGGCTGTGCACTATGGCTGAGGGTAAAGCTGGTCCTGTGGCTAGGGATAAGGCTGGGCTGTGCCTGGGGCTGAGGCTGGACCTGTGGCTAGGGATGAGGCAAGGCCTGTGGCTTGGTGTGAGCTTGGGCTGGGGCTGGAGCTGGGCCCTGGGCTAAGGCTGGGGCTGAGACTAGGGCTGTGGCTAAGGCTGAGGCTGGGTCCGGGCCGAAGCTGAGGCTGGGGTTGTAGTTAAGGCCCATGTTGTGACTGGGACTGAGGCTGGAGCTGTGGCTGGGACTGGGGCTGGGGCCGTGGATGGGGCGTGATTGAGACAGGGGCTGGGATTGGGGCTGAGGCCGTCGCTGGGACAGGCCAATTGGGCGAAATTCCCAGATTCTCAATGAAGATCCAGGAACCTCATTGTACGCAACATTACCCCAACTCAATACTTCTCACTCACAGTTATGTCAAGGAAATTTTTCCTTTCGAATTCACTGTATTATGAAATCTCAACGTTATATTGTTGACCTACAAAAGCATTTCAGGGGATCATACCATATCAGAGACTTTTCCAAGCCGGACGAGCGTTAGCGAGGTAGGCAATAACACTAGTCAAAGATGAAGAAGTCGCTCAGAATTTATCAAAATAATCACTCTCTAGTTGGAAGAAGAAGAATCAAATTTAAATTCTTTACAGGTGGCTTTGATTTTGTTATTTTGATGTCATTCCTCTATCAGGGTGTGTTTCCGTTTCGAGCGCATGACATCCTACGGCGTACGATACGGCCCACCGCCGCGCCGGCACACAGGCTCATGCAATAATACCCGTTTCTGTTTAAAAACACATTGTGTCACATGCTATCGCAAGCTTTGGATATAAAAATTCTTTCTCTATACCCAAAAGATGGAAATTGTCAACAGAAGCGCTCTGTAAATGAAAAAAAAAAAAAAAAAACATCGGCACGTGAGCCTGTGTGCCTGCGGTGCGCCGCCGTGGGATGGCATGCGCTTAAGGGTGTGTCCACAAATAAAGCGTATGCACTGCTCATGGCTCACAGCGCATACCCACGGCTTACCTGCGCCATGCGCTGCTCATCGGATTTTAGCCGGCGAGTGACATGGATTTCCCGTAGATTTCCCGGAAGATCGTCAACCATTCTCGATTGCTAACCTCAAGTTCTGTATGGGAAATCCATATCACTCGCAAGCTAAAATCCGATGAGCAGCGCATAGCGCACGTGAGCCGTGGGTATGCGCTGTGAGCTGTGAGCAGTGCGTACGCTTTATTTGTGGACACACCCTAAATTGGAGACACGCCCTTAGAGAACACGTACCTATCAAGCAAAATAAATCATTAAGTGTAGCCAGAGTTAATTCTGCATTGCACGAGTCTAAATCAGATTGGCGTGGGTATCAAAAAAATTAGCTTTATTCTATGTACACAACTCAACCGGGTATCAATTTTTCATGTTCGGGTTGCGATTGACGATTCATAACCGTACGAGTAAGAGTGTAAAAAACCGCGTTGATTCTTCGGCCTTTCGCAGTCATTGCTTTGGTTATTAATGCTCCGGGTATAGTTTTTTGGTTACTTGAAAAAATTCTCTAATTGTCATGGCTGCAACAAACCAATAATACGCATTTCACTCAAATGATGACAGTGAGTAGCCTAGTAATCTTACAGTGAAACGAACCTTTTTGTTGTGTCATGAATTCGCGCAAAAAAGTAAATAACCAAATAATGTCACCGTCGAATTATATAGTCCATCGAGGCCCCAGAAATGCGTGACCTGAATGCAGGTTTAAGTCACGCTAGTAGCTACTTACGCTATGCTATGAAATCATTTTCTTTACTCAGCTTAATTTCATCTACTGAGCTATAAAATCTCATTGTAATGAGCTGGTCTCAACATTTTTCAAATTACTCATCTGATTTTGTACTACACATCTAAACCTGCAAAATATTTCAAAATCTCAAATTGAAATTAGATGAGTAAAACTTCACAATATGATCGTTCCAAGTTGAGTTATTTTTTGAAGCCCACACAAAAATAATCACATTATGGAAATGGAGTCAAACTGCGCTGATTGCGCAATGAATGAAACTCATTGAATAGTAGGTCGGCTTGAAAATTATCAGATCGAATTAATTGATGATTAATTCGTGTGAGAAACCACAGAATTGAGAGAAGAGATGCACAATAATCGATTTATCTTGCTATTGGGCAATTATTATCTGACTCTAATTAAAATCAGGGGAAATTCCATTGAGAATCATCTCATTTTGGCATTTGCGTTTTGTTATAATGCTCGGTACAATTGCTTTTCTTTGTCTGATGTCACTGTTACTCACTCACTCCTGTATATATTGTAAGACAATACAATTGTATTATTATTGTAAAAAAATTCTCTTCTCTTGAGGAGACGGAGCTCTGCGGAAGAAAATAAGGTTCTTAAGAGATTGTGAATAGTTATTGTGTGATGAACAGGATTGAAATATCAGTGCTATTTTTCCAATATACGTTTATTACCCAGAATCGCATCATTCTCAATAAAATTCCGCATCTTATAACAGCGAAGTTCGAGGCTAGAAACAATTTTCATGACTGGGTGACCAAACCTTGTGACAATGGGTCATAAGTAAATGGCTAGGGTCTTTCGAAATTTTTAATCATCGTTAGGAATGCGAAATGGATCTATGGGATTACAGTTGCGCTAATTGTGAGAGCTACCCCTTGGCTCGCCTCTTGAAGTAAAAGGTCTGCATACTTTTGATACCGTGTCTTTTGTTCGCATTAATTTCCACGAACCCTCGTGGCCAACAATTTTCCAAAAGTACAGTCGTAGAGCTTACTTCTCTGTCCAGATTTTTATTTCTTCTACTGTCTTCTCATACTATTCCTCTAACGCGTCCTGATTATCTGTTGTTGAGCTTCAGTTGAAGTGTAATTGCAAACCAGGAATTTGTGGCATGAAAGTGAGTAATTCTTAACTTAACCTTCAGTTGTCATTTCATACATGAGGTTGGTTATCTTTAAAACAGTAGCCCGTAAAAAAACTTATCGAAAATCGAAAAAGAAGTTGATCTTCTGGTCATTCAAGACCACATGTGCCTATTCAACTCAATTTAGATCTCGTGTAGTTAGAAAAAATTTATGAGATTCACAATGTACACCCAGCACTTAAATCCTGATGAAATCGTACATTATCTAAAAAAAATCCAGCAAAAAGCCGAGAGGAAAAAAATTGATCGTTTTTTGTCGATGGTTGCGATGAGTTGAACAGATTGAATGAACGAGAGCGAGCGCGTCGAGGCGGATAAAAATAGCTGTCTGTATGTCGATCGCTGCGATACGAGCTGTGAGGTCATAAAGTGGATGTGGGCTTTACCGATGAGGCATTTTTATACGCGAAAGGGTATACTCGTATGGAAATCAGAGGGAAACTGTCAACGTCATTCGAGAGATTTACAGAGTTTGATGAGTCTTCGCTGTCATAGAATTTTTTTACCCTTAATATTGGATTTGAGCTACCAGTAATTCGAGAAACGAATATCGTGAATTGTGAGAACATCATGTATGACATATTCTATATCATCAAATAACTCGATAGTCCCTCAAAATTGTTTGACTTCGAATCGCAGAATGACATTTTTCTAGGATGCGATCGCATTATCTTCACAAGTGCTTTTTTTATCATTAATCACACCGCACAGTGGGACGAAGGCGATAACTTCTGACAAAAATTGTGACCACGCAAAATTTTTACTGATTTACATGATTTTATGAGAATTCTCTTTGTTTTTCTCTGCGCTAGATGGTGCTGTCACAATCTACATTTTGAGGCTTTTTAGTTTGCCACCACCATGATGAATGAGCGGAAGGCTCTGATTGCGTATTGTTCTCCGCGTGTAACTGGTTACATAGTAACTAAGACTCATCAGCGAGGCTGAGGTTGCAGACGGTTGCCTTGGGCGCGGAGTGCGAAAATAGAGAAATAGAGAAGTTCCATATACATCGTTATGTGCGTTTCTGTGTACTTTTGAGGAGAGAGTGGAACAGGTAGTTGCTTGGTGACGTACCCAAAATCTCCACAAGGTCCAGACTTTCCTTGGGGTTTGAATTCTCGTTAGAACTCAAACTGAATAATATAGCATGAGAAATGATGTTTCACCTTTGTCAGGCTGCAGAAGGAAGTATCAATACTTTGGAACATCTCGAATCACTGAAGTTGAACGACCCTCTTTTTCGGGTCGACTACTAATATGTACGATCTTAAACCCCAAAAATTGGCTGAATCGAGATTCGAAAGTATTATTTTGTAGGCCGAAGATGCAGAAAATGTCATCTGAATAATGTAAATCGGTCAATAGTTACAATTTTCGACGAAAATTATCGTTTTCAACTCACGTGACACCCATCAAAGAACTTTCATTCTATTCGGTTATGTTTTATTTTATTCTAATCCTTCTGATTCAATCAACAAATTTTATTGAAATGATAGTTTCATTCAGCATTCATAATCATTGTGACTCATGTTATATTGTGATGAAAAATTGATAAAATTCCGAGTTTCATTCACGTTACAACCCAAACGCAGTGAAATTCATTCATGCAAATACATATCCACTGACTTACTTAGAACTCGTCCACGGCTGATGAAATTCTTGAAAATGGGAGTAAAAAAAACTATTTCATGTGCCATATTACCAATAAAGCCCTTTCACACTCATCATCGTGCTCATTCATGTCTGGATGAATAAATTTACTTTGCTCATCCAAGCATATTCTTGGGGAATTCTATACAAGTGGCAATGGTTCCACTGAATGATCACTTTGAAGCTAGGTCAAGCTTTAAAGTGGAACAAAATTTACTCTCGGGTACATTTTCACTCCAAATTATGACTCACAATACTTTATGTAGAAAATTCACCTCAATCAACAAATCCACACAACATTTACACATAGGATCTCAAAATTGTTTCTCAATTCTTCAACCTATAAGCATCCAAGTTCTCGATCATCGCTGCGGTCTAGCTTCGATCCTCGTCTCTTCACATTATGCGCATCGACATATCTAGTTATCTCCACACGCTGCGACATCGAAAATGCATCAAACCCACTTCCAAGTAGACACTTCCTCCCTTCTATCTACCCCTATCCCTCTAAATTCAATAGCCGAACCAAATTCTCGATCTCAAGACACTTCCGAGAGCCAAACGTGCCGATATAGCCTGTCACGCTCAGCCTTCGAACTATTTCCTATCATATATCTATATCTACATATATATAGCTCAAGTGTGACCGGTCATTGGACAAAGTTTGCTCACTACGAAATGGAGTTTTGGCCACGAACGAGATTAGAATAATTACTACGTTGACGGGTGAACTGGACCGACGGCTTACTCTGGAATTCCATTTTTTCCACTTCGCTGGACTTTCAAAGTTATCCGTTCTGTTACGAGCATGATCATAACCTATAATATATCTACACATACATGGGTGATTCCGCCGAAAGTTTTGCTGTTTGGAGCCAAAATTGTCACTAGGAGTGATTTGGGTCAAAAAATTATTTCAGCCCCAGACGAGTTTCGGTGGATCGTAGCAGTTGATTTGCACTCTTTCAGGCTCAAAAAGTAAGCATCTATAGTTACAGTACCCACCAAAATGGATGGAACACGGATTCCTCCACTAAAACAGCGATTACTTGGACACCCTTGGGTCTACGGCAATTTTGAAAAAAACATTCGAAAGATGAGAAAAAAATCTATCAATTCATGTCATTCAAAATATTTTTTGCCGCAAAATTCATGGTTTCAATTGGCTCCGCAAAGTGAAAAATTTTTCATTTCAATCAATCATCGATCATTTATCGGGAAATTATTTTAGGGCAAAAAACCTTGCGGGATCTTGTAGCTCTTTTCAGGACCTTCAAAATCCTTTTTTTATACATTACTCTACGGTTTTTTCACCCGAGTTACGAGTGATCTGGCAAAGAGAAGTTGGTGCGGGTCGAGGGTACTGGAGATCTAGAGGTATAAGCTTTTCCTTCTTCAAGCTGTGTGAGGTCGTTTCGAGTGCATTCTAAAACATAACTGGTTCATATTTTATGATTTTTAGAAGATTTCACGTCGAAATCGTGGATTACGCATTTTTTTGTATCTCCGGTACCCTCAAAGCGTGTGAATTTGCTCTCACCTGATCGCACGTAACTCGGGTGCAAAAAACCGTAGACTAATGTATAAAAAAACGATTTTGAAGGTCTTGGAAAGATCTACAAGATTCCGCGAGGATTTTAACTTTATCGTGATTTCCCTATAAATGATCGATGATTGATTGAAATAAAGAATTTTTCACTTTTCGGAGCCAATCAAGAAGATGGATTTTGGGTAGGAAAAATTTTTGGAAGACGTGAATTGATAGCTTTTTTTCTCATCTTTCAAATGCTTTTTGCAACATTGCCGTAGACCCAAGGACGTCCGAGTAATCGTTGTTTTAGTGAAGTAACCCGTGTTCCATCCATTTTGGTGGGTACTGGTATGTATCTCAAGATTGAACCTAGAGAAAGATATGCCAACTTTTAAGTGTCGGAGACGGGGACGGAAAGGACATTTTGGCTCAAAAATATTCACACATCTTAGCAACTAATCATAGACTATTTCCCGCATAGATTTACTCTAATGCAACCAACCGCAACTTACTACAAGAAAATGTTATTTGTAGAGCGATTAACTTGACAGGGAGGAGCACAATATAGTCACGGAATTGACCAAAAATTGAATTCGCCATTTAGAAAATACATTTAAATGTTGCGCTTGGATGGGGTTCGAGAGTGCCGCGAATGGACTAGATGTATTTGGGAATCTCAATGACAACTTCATTGGTTTAAGAGACCTTATGGTCGACTGGGAGCTTCACCGAGATAATTTTAGTGTTGTGTGAGCAGTTTCGGTGCAAACCCGTCTTCAAAATGTCGTATGGCCGTGCTCGTGCTGAGGGTACGATTTTGACTAGCAAAGTGGTGATATACACGGTGATTTTAAAGTACTCGACCAGCCGGGAAATTCCGAAAGCCCGATGCGTTGAGAGTTTTGCAAATTTTTTTTGAAGTTATTCGAGTCGATTTGAAAATTTGCGGGGATGTTGAAAATTATCAGATTTTTGGCATCAGATGGATCAGAAAAGGGATCAGCGGGATCAGTCGCGCGAGGATCACATGGGATCAGCAGAGGGATCAGTTTGTTTTGCTGCCACACACGTAGTCTGGTTCCGAGGTTATGTGTCGGTGCGCCAGTCACAGTATTCGCAGCCCGAGGAGGTGGTTGTCGAATTTAGTGGCGGTGGTCATGGTAAATTGCGCGACTGCCGTGCTCTTTGTCGTGTTCCTGGGCCTCGAGGTTGCACGGGTCCGTGCTTTTTGTGTTTGTCGCGTAGCCGCGCGGGTGGTTTCCTTGGTGTAGGAGTGCCGAGCGCGATGGGGTTGATTATTAATTTCGGTCGCCGCTGGACCCGTACGGGACCAGTTCGACACTCGCTGAGGACCGGTAGAAAACCACATCGACACTCGCCGAGGACGGGTACGGGACCAGATCGCCACTCGCCGGGGATTGTATGGTCCCCCATCGCCACTCGCCGAGGACCGGTAAGGGACCAGATCGACACTCGTCGAGGACCGGTAGAGAACCACATCGACACTCGCAGAGGACTAGTACGGGACCCAATCGACACTCGCTGAGGACCGATACGGGACCAAAGTGACACTCAGGTGTTTTTCCATTACATGTTTAAATGCTCAGTTGAATCTTATTCTCTATCACAAAATACTGCCAGCAGGCAGATAAAGTGATCAAAAATGAACCCTAATCTAACTGCAGCAGGTGTATGAAAAAGATTTCTATGGCAAAATAATACAAGGGCCATATCATTCAGCTCGCACTATTTTCACAAATCACACTTATTAGAAACTTCCTCCATTGCATGCCGCCGAGTCAGGTTTCCATCATTCAACAACAAACAACAGGACAAGCTGTTTAAGTAAACAAAACCGCGGGCTGTGCTGTGGACGTCGTCTCACAGTATGCGCAGCAGACGGAGAATGCCGGACTTAGCCAACCAGGCAAAAGTCCGGGTCGGGTCGGCAGATCTCAGAAATTACCCGCGCGGCTACGCGACAAACACAAACACCACGGGCCCATGATACCCCGAGCCCCAGGAACACGACAAAGCGCACGGCAGTCACACAATTCACCGTCTACACCGCCACTAAATTCGACAACCACCTCCTCGGGCTGCGAATACTGAGACTGGCGCACCGACACATAACCTCGGAACCAGACGACGTGTGTTGCAGCAAAACAAACTGATCCCTCTGCTGATCCCATGTGATCCTTGCGCGACTGATCCCTCTGATCCCTTTTCTGATCCGTATGATGCCAAAAATCTGATAATTTTCAACATCCCCGCAAATTTTCAAATCGACTCAAATAACTTCGAAAAAAATTTGCAAAACTCTCAACGCATCGTGCTTTCGGAATTTCCCGGCTGGTCGAGTACTTTAAAATCACCGTGTATACTGTCTGAAGTATTACAAATTGAAGTGCATATCTACACGTGGGGGGTTTCGACCCCGCATATGTGTTGTGATGAATTTAAAAATCGAAGTCGGGTTGCCTACAGGGGACGTGAAGGACATTTCGACCCTTAACTCAAGCACTAAAACTACGGGTACGTTAGAAGTTTCTCGAAAACTACCAACATAGTTACGCATCAATGAAACACTTCTTAGAAATTTGTTATCAAGTGCATACCAAGCCGTAGAAAATTGAGGGTCCTTGGATCAGAGAAAATCACACTTTCGGCGGAATAATTCACATACGTTTTCATTGGTAGTGGTAGGTAACTACATAGATATCTGAAATAGCTGATTCGAATCCAAGTTTGTAGTTTTACATACACGCGAAAAGTAGTTTCAAATTACTAAAGAAAAGGGGTCACAAACTTTTTGCCAGGCATGTCCGACTGAAATTTGACTCGTACTACTGAATCGACGCTAACTTGGTCCGAATAAGATGATGTTCCGATACGACACAAAAAGTGCATCCAAGTCGTATCGCAAGATCGTATACTTTATCGCCAATATTCCCAATTCGATTTGAATTCTCCAGTGGCCAAGAGTTTGACATTGAGTTTGCGTTGAATCTTCCTTGAAAAGTTTGAAAGAGACTCTCACATCAGTTGAATGTGGTATATGTGTGATGAATTCAAACTGGAAATACCTGCCAGTCTCTCGATCTTGAATTTCACGAAGACGCAAGACACGCTTTTCTTGTCTTTTGAGAAGGCAAACATCGATCGAAAACCCATCATTGACGAGTTTCCTCGATTCGGTTTACCCGAGAAAAGTTGAATTACTATATCGATTGATGAGGTTGGTTCTCTTGAAAGCTTTAGAGACCCCCAATGTGTATCCAGGATCATTTTACCACAGTGTGATTGAGTCCTTTGGCTCTGATAGAGTATCTTACACCTCGCGTTGGCGATGATTCTTGAGGATCTTGTGGGGTTTGCAAACAAGATTCCGATACTTCCATCAATTGCAAGATTTTCTCGGAAATTGTGAAAATCGATTCGCTAGTATTGGAATGTAAAAAAATCGTATTTAAGGGATTTGTAGTTGATCTTGAAAGGATGGCTACGAGATTGTGTACTACTTTATCTATTTATTGATGACCTTGTTAGTCGATTGGGGATTGGTTACGGAATGCTTTTCTGGATGCGGAGAGTGAGATTCTATTTCACAACTCCTGAAGAAAATACTCTCTCGAGGATCAAGTAATTTCTATTTAATCGAAGCTGTGGATCTCGTTATGTAAGAAGGGAGAGGAAACCTAAAAGACGAAAGAAATGGAAATAACAGCTTTTTTGTGAAGTGCTCGCTGTGTATATTGTCACTGCAATAAGACGGGTGAAGAAATTTCACGTACGGAGGATTCGATCTTGAAAAAGCTGAACCACTGAAGAAATTTACATCCGTGAATCGCTTAGTAGACTCTTTCTGCCTTTTTTTGGGTCATGAATACATTTAGACATCCATGACTAACTGGTCGATACTTCCAATATTTTACGCTCCCTTCCTCCTCATCATAACTTCCTCTTGCTTTTTTATCGAACTTCTTTGAACGATTTTCAGACTCGATAATTCATTTTCAATTCATTCCGATCAAAAACTGGAATGCCTCTTACATCATTTACTCTTTGATCATCTTGTATAATATAGTCATCAACTTACACAAAAATATCACTTGAAATCTGTTAAAAAATTTTGAGTATGCAATGGCAAATTTTAACAGAAGAATTCTCTCTACGAGTCAAAATTAATGAAATTTATTTCGTTTCGAATCATATGTACACAATTCTATCATTTTTACATTGCTAAGTTCGATCTAAATTAGCAATTTCCTTCAGAATCTATCCAATTTCCTTGGCCGAAGAAACTGGTTTCTATGAAAAATGGTATACAGAGTTCTTTAGGGTTCCTGACTACGAAAAAGAAAATTCTGGTTTTGGAAATCCAAAGTAATGGATCGAAGATGACGGACGAGGAAACCTGATTTCATTGGATGCAGCCAGAAATTCAGATCTAGAGGTTTTGCTTCCTACGAAAATGATGTCAGATTTTGGGAATGCGAAATGGCGAGTAATTTTTGTATCCAGTTATACAAAAAAACACTCCTGCAGAATTTTTAAACGATATTCGAGAAATCTAAAATTCTTTGGCCACAATCTGATTCTATTTTTGTTGAAACCGACCCAACAAGCCGTATTAAAAAAATTTTCAACAATAATCAAGAACAATTTCTAAACTCTGTGAAATTCTCGTTTTAGCCTTTATTAGTGAATACCTCATTAACGCTTAATTTTAACTATCACGTGAGATAGAAAAAGTATAGGCAACAACGGGGTAGCATTTTTTTACTTGAGAGATACAATTCACATGCGATCAATTCCCTCTATCATTGAAATCTCGAAAACGTGTTGCTACTAGACGGAATTTCTTGAATCACCTCACTCTCAAGAATGCCTCTAGTCCAGATAGTCAGTCTATAGCCGTTTTATAGTGGCTATTCGACGGAATGACTATCCATTTGCGAGATAACCATCTAAACCTCACACAACGCTATTTACACTTTACATCCGTACTTACCAGTGCCGCCTAGTGGAAATCCAGCTCCATCTTGATTTGAACAAAATAGCCGATACACTTAAGACTTGAACTTCTATCAGCAATACTGATTCGATTTTTTCTTTTTTTCTTTCGTTCTTAGCAATGTCCTCTACACAACAACCTACAAGTTCCAGCCTCAAACATAATCCACAGCTCGATAACCCCAGTATATCCCTACCAACATCACACAAATTATTTCAATAGGTATAGCTGAAGCGAAATACTCGGCAAGCCTCTTAATTGAGACGTTCATTAAGACGCGGTACTGAAAAGCCTTGGCTCTTTCACGGCCCTCATTACCGAGTCAACCGCTGCTATGTTATACTGTGCTTTCGAACGAATTCCTTATACGTGAAAACTGGATTCGTCTTTTGCATTTGGCTGCACCAGCTGTGGCTTAACCTCAAAGATCCTCTAAGCTGAATATGAATATTATTCAAGCATTAATACATACATGTGTGTGTGTGTGTGTGTGTGTGTGTGTGTGTAGGTTATATGTGGTACGTGAGTGTGGTGTATGTATAGTGAGCGAGGTTCATTTTCGACGTTGGGAGAATTTTCACGCGCCAGATAATTACGTATCCTGAAGCGATGAGATGACATATCTATATAGATGATAACCGGGTAGTCTCTTAGCACACCGCATAAATTATAGATCGCGGGCCCCTCGATGAGATGCGAGAATAACGGGAAAGTCGACGATGCTGGGCTTCATTATTCATCAATTTTATGGTGATGCATTGTTTTCAAGGTGCTTGAAAATTTTCAAGGTAAAAGATGGGAAAGATGCTTGATTGCTTATCGAATATTAATATTGGGATTGTAAATGGAGATTTGCCCTTGGTGAGAAACTCATCAGCACTGTAACGGTGGAATAACATTTCTTTTTCTTTTAATGGAGCCTTGTCGAATCTTCATAATAGAGGTCTTCATCAAGTAACAATATTCTGACATTGACATCCTTGTTTACCGCAGTTCCTGAATATTTTACGATCTCCTGGGCGTCAAAGTGACTTGTATGCGTAGAATTTTTGAATTCAGACTTATTTGACTGACCATTGGTGTGTGATATAATCACTAATTATAGCACAATCTAATCATTAATCATTATCAATTCAATTATTAATTAGATCACTCTTGGTTCAAGTCGAAACCAAAAATTGCACATCAAAAGAAGAGTGGGATCTTGAGCTTATGTCAGGAGCAATATTCTGAAACAGTTAGACTACTCAATCCAATACTAATTCGTTCTTCTATCGACCAAGTTCAAATATTTTCAGTAGAAAATTTTCATGCAAGTTTGTAACAATGGAATACTCATACTCTGAATTTGAATCATGTCCTCTGATCTAATTGTAATCACAATCGGGACATTTTGAACAATTTGAAAGTCGGAACGCTCTTACCATCTGAAAAAGATGAGACAAGAGTCAACTACGTTTTCATTGAATTAAAGGCGATTTCCTTTGACGATCATCTGCAACTTTCTCAAATACTTGACACGCGAACAATCCACAAACTCGAATAATCGACCTTACTGACGCAAAAAGCTCAACAAAAAAAAACAATAGGAAAAGTCCATAAGTCGTGGGAAACCAGCCAAATAAAAAGCGAAAAGAGAGAAGAGAAGACAGTCGAATCGTCTGTGAGGAAAACTGTCTCTTTGACCAGTTTTTTCTCCTCGCAACGGTTAGTCCTTTCCCCGGCTTTCTTCTTTTACTCTATTCCTTTTTCTTTCTGCGTAGCACCATGTCTTTAAATTGAGTTTTATTGTCTCTCCATTGACTTTTTCAGCTTTTTCTATCGTATTTCAACAGGATCGTATTGTACATGCATTGTGAAGGATTCAAGAGAGAACAAAGTAGTTAGATTAAGAATGAAGTTGTTGTGAATTTTTCGAAAAAAATATCTCATGTTAGAAATATTCTTACGCTTGTACTTCAATTACTCTGATATCTATATCGCTTCTCCCCTTCTTTCCGCATTTTAAAATTCGGAAAATCTCTCTCAAAGAGAGAAATTTGCGTTAGAATGAAATTTTGTAATCACCGGATGCTGAATAAAAAATAACTGAACTCACCATTTAATAATACCCCATGATCAGTAATGTGAGGCAATAATTTCCATGCATTTGCATGAAACTGGAATCGAATCAGTAATTAGATAAAAAGTGACAAATTTGTCCACACTGAAAGAAAAGACTCACAAGGGGACGGCCAGGTCTTTGGATCACCAATCCTTTCCAAAATTTTTTTACAGTTTTGTGCCACCTAGAATATGAAAAATTCCGAGTAACTCCGTCAAATGGGCTTTTTGTTCGGAGCTACAATCAAAAACGTTAGCATTGCGAGTATATCTCTATATACTTCACTTTTTAACATGAGCCTATATGGGTAATGCTAATCTCAGTGGCGGTATCTTTGGAAAGGAGGCCCATTTGACGGAGTTACTCTGGATTTTTCATATTCTAGGTGGTACCATACTGTAAAAAAATTTTGGGAAGGATTGGTAATCCAAAGGCCTGGTCCTCCCCTTGTCAGTAGAATCTGCCAGAAAATTCGGCAATTCCTGCCGAGTCGCCGCAGCAATCGAAGTTTCGGAAATTTTTTCCTACTGATTCGGCAATTATTTTTTGCGAGCCCCGAATTTCCTCCGTAAACAATATGACCTCAATATTGGCAACCAAAACATGGTGTCTACAGCACTCAAAAGTAGACTTTCTATCAAGAATTCTCGCGACAAATGCAATTCGAGATCGATGCTCAAATCTAACGAAAACTTCAAGATTTCATAGTCAAGTTGATGAGAAATTTGATGAAGATATTCTTCCGTACCGATTAGCGGAAATATCTATATATTCACTGGCTTCAATTTATCCTGATGCTTCGTTCATGATCAGCAAGCAGTGTTCTGGGTATATGCACGAGAGAATCGGGAGAAAGACAAAATATTTGCACTCTTGCATTTCTCGTCACGATATTTTTCACAGTCTTATGACCCATTTGGACGATGAGTAAGGCGTTGACGCTCCTTCATTGAGACTAATTCGCGAAAGCTTCTAAATCGTGGGTGCCCATCTTGTCGTATTAGTCCATACTCATGATACTATAGATACACAATGTTTTGATCTGCGAATTTTTAGGTTGCCATCGGTCTTGTTAAAAATTTTGGGGCTCTGAAAAAAAATCGCCGAGTCAGCAGGAAAAAATTGCCGAAACTTCGATTGCTGCGACAACTCGGCAGAAATTGCCGAGTTTTCTGGCAAATTCTACTGACAAGGGGAGGACCAGACCTTTGGATCACCAATCTTGTCCAAAATTCTTTTACAGTTTTGTATTACCTAGAATATAAAGAACCCAGAGTAACTCCGTCAAATGGGCCTCCTGTTCAAAGTTACAGCCCATGACATTAACATTGCCCATATAGACCCATGTTTAAGAGTGATATGAATAGATATATTGGCAACGCTAACATTCTTGCTTGTAGCTGTGGACCGAAGGCTCATTTGACGGAGTTACTCTGGATTCTTCATATTTTAGGTGACACAAAACTGTAAAAAAATTTTGGAAAAGATTGGTTATCCAAAGGTCAGGTCCTACCCTTGTGAGTCTTTTCTTTCAGTAAGCACCCCTCGAGTTATTTTGTTCATAACCTCCACCTCTTCCAATATAATCTCACTTGCCTCAGAGATTGCGTCAAAATATTCTCAATTTCATGTAAAATTCTAAAATAAATGACTCTAATTTCCCAATATTGAACGAAACTGAAGAATTAAAGAAAAGGAAATCGTTCCGAGGAAGATCAATTGTGTCAGATTGCCACATCATCCTGACTGAATCTCTCAACTGTATGAAAATTCGAGGAATAATGAAACTGGATGTTGATATACTTATCCTCGCACGATACTTGATTGACTGGCGTTCTGATGGATGCTGGAATTTTTCAGTACTCCACCGATAGCTCTGGAAAACTCGTAAATTGTAAACTCAATTCTCATCCCTGTACATTCATAATATTCCACGGTCACAAAATCTATGCAGATAAATCGATGCACCGTCGAAAATTCCATTTTACCTTCTTTGCCACATCTAATCTGTTTCGAGCTTATCCAAGTTTGGAGGCATTTCCATTAAACGCTCGAAAAAATTCGACGCCCTAGCAGCGCAGGAAATCAGCTTCCTAATCCTCTATATCCGATAGAATATTCACCCAACTATTCGATCTGCCCGATTAAACCTCATTTTGAACGTCGTACCATATCCGAGCCCCATAATATATGCCTGAAGACGAGTAAAAAAAAAAAGAAAAAATACTCCACTTAACCGTAAATATATCGAAAGTCGCAAAGTATTCCCGGGATACCAGCATCCCAATACAGCAAAGCCACGACCCAGTTTTGGCTATCTCCTTCCTTCTCCTGTCTCTTCTTTTTTTGCTCTTACCAGATTTCCGATTCGGACACCAACGTTACGCCAAGATCTGAAATACGTTTCTCCAGTGTTTCGAAATAACGGACGGTTTGACCACTACTAATACAATCTACCACTATACACTGCCTTGGTATATCGTTGCTTCCCGATAGATTTCAAGGTTCGGCTCTCCATCAATGTCCCTGAATTTCCTTCCGTGACTCTTGCCTTAAATTGTATGTGACTATATATATATGTGTGTGTGGCGGGTGTGGCGAATATACACACGCAAAGAGAATCGCGTGACCTATCTGATTCTTGTTTACTACATCGTCGTCGTTGGTTCAAGTCGACATTTCCATTTGCCTTTTTGCAAATGTTGTGCCTTCATTTTGCTAGCTTGGACGTTTCTGAGAGATTGATTTTCAGTGCGATCCACTGAACTTGAGATTTTTTTTATAGTCTACGCTTATTTGCTTCGTTGGAGCGTCGACAAACAAGTTTTGCTCACGTTCTCTCTGATTTAGTTGGTCTGAGAGCGAGATTTTTTTTGCTGTGAGGGAGTTTTTTGTAGAATGTTTCGCGGATGTTTTGAATTTTTTTTAATGATGCAGCGCTGCATTTGTAACGAATAGAGTTATTACTCTTGACGTGACCTGGTTTTTACTGATTTGAGAATTTACATTCAAAGTGATTTGATGGATTGCAGTATTTTCAAGTTTCAACCCTCCAATAAGGCCATCCTTGCAAATTTGATATTCTGTACATCGGCAGTCAATATTTTCAGGAAATTTCACAGATTGAAAAAGCGTGTTGTGAAATCCATCGCCCTTACCATGAATTATGTAGTAATTAAAATTTACTCTATATATATATTGGCATATCTTGATTTGCTGATGACCTGGATATAATTTTCAATCATAATGAAAATTCTTTAAATACTTATATTTGGAAATTATCTCTGAAAGTCGTGGTTCAGCAAACGTCAACTAAAATCCCTTAAGCGACCGTAATTCGACAAGCATCTCCCGAAATAACTAAAACTGAAGAAGTTTTAACAAATAATTCATCAATCGATGAATCCTCAAAGGTAGCATAAATTTCATACTCAAGACCAAGATAGAAAATAAATTCAACCCTATACCTATAACAGTCGTACTCTAGATTTATATATCTAGTTAGAGGTTTCCATTTTCGTATGCTCTAAATCATAGCTGCTCTACAGGAAATCCATAGTTACGAGCTCGACTGAAGATCATTCATTCTCGTTTGCCAATTTTAACCAAGCACTACAAGTGATGTATATAAACGTAAAGTCAGACGTAACGAGAAGGTCGTCTTTGAGTAAACCAACAGTTTCGAATACTAACGAAGCAGAACTATCCTACAGCTTGTAACTCGCGATCAACAATTTGCAGATTTGGTACTATGGATATTCAAACTTTGACCCTTGATCTTAGACCAAGAGACAGTTTGGAATGTGTATGTACAGAGTACACAGAAGTTAGGGCTACCCATAAAAAAAATTTGGCATCTCGACCGAAAGAACATGATCTTGATGGTTTCGAATTTGGTCACTCATGTTAATGATAATGGGTACGGTTATAATGACCGATTTGATGAGTCATGGGTTGCTCTTCTAAGAGTGGCACAACATTTGAGCGGCTGTTTCACGCTCTCATAAAGTGCCTGTAAATTTATTACGAATAATATCACGAATTGATACAATCTCGTCAATTGGTATCATTTGATGTACAAATTAAAATTATTATCACATTAATCACATGAGTGATAAGTATCAGTCTCATAAACTCCTATTTTCCACCTGTTACAAAAATTCTTTTGTTGATATCGGAATTAATCGATATTCCAAGAGGGTTATGTTACAAAAAATCTCACTATACTCTGTACATAATTTTGACTATTGCACCATCACCTCTCAATATATCCATCACTAATGAGCTATGATAGGTATTTATCAATTTGTGATATTATTCATGATGAATTTAGAGGCACTTGATAAGGGTGGAAAACAGCCACCGAAACATTGTGCCACTCCTAGAAAAGCAACCCTTGACTCATTAAGTCGATCGTTGATCATGTTTAAAAATAACGTAATATCTCTCTGGGATGTGCAGTCCTGTGAAACTAATTTCTCACGTTACTTTCCGGATGAAAATTTGCATCTTTGAGAAAATAAGAAAATACACGAATGTCCTACACTGTACTTTTTTGCGATTCCTAGTCAGAGATACTTCATTTTTTGCTCGCGCGGAAGTTCAAATCAACATCATACCTTGCAAGTTTATTTTGAAATTATACAGCGTACTCATGAAAAAGTATGAAAACATACTCAAGATTATTAAAAAATTTGATATGTGGAGGATGAGTTTCATGAGATGTTCAAGTTTTGATTTTGAGCAAAATTGAAGTTATTTATTTAAATACCGATCTGTAAGTCTACATGCATGTAAAATTGATGTAAAGTTTATAAGAAAATGAAAATTTAATCGCAGATCAAAGTCAGTCATAGAGATGCTAATATGTGAGGTTTAGTACGTCCAGATAAGTATTCACGATCTAAGGCTGACAACTTTTTTCCCAGTAGCGTTACATTCATACTTATTACAGGCTATCTTATCAAGTACAGCTTCGTGTTTTCCATCAATTTATTGGAAAGTAAAAAAATGTAAACACTAGATCAACAGCGGAATGCCTGTGATAAATTAGCCTTTAAAGCCATAAGACTACAATAAACGGTGGTAATCGACGTTCCACCAATGCGGTCATTGTTTGTGAGAATTTTTTATCCAAAGCGGATAAATCGATTCGCATACTACAAATATTTTCAAGCGACCTGAGCCATTATCCTGGACAACAAGCTTCCGACCCCTTACAGTGAACGTATTTTTTGTTGAGAACCAACAAATCGAACTTACCGTTGAATTTTCCAAGATGATGAATTAAAAACACAATTTTCGGAGAATAACTCTGAAATCTGATCGACAATAAAGCTCAACATATTGCAGAGGCAAGATGTGTCACCGTATCTGGCGATGAAATTTCTAAAGTGGATGGATATCCATACTACTTCAGATTTTATAACCGTGAGTCTTTGCAGGTATTTGGTTTTGAAGTGTTCAAGAATTTTCTTTTGAAAGTCAAACCTATTTATATCAAAGGTTTGACACTAAATCGATTTTGAATTTCGGTTCATTCCGGATCGGGGGGTCAAAATTTTGTGACAATTATGAATTCGATTTCCATTCATCTTAAATGCACAGTATCAAACGATCGGTAGCATCCCCAAAATTTTCACGGAAATATAAACACCCAGTTCAAAATGAACCGGGATTAAAAATCAATTTCGTGTCAATTTCTGCTCATATAAGATTTGAACCGATGTAATACCGCAGAAAATTTAGAGTATCGATCGCGAAATGAGCCCAAAAAACTCAAAAAATCTGTTTGCCCAAAAAATCTTTTTCGAAAATCACAAAATTCAAATTTTTCCTATTCACGCAACCAAGCAATCTCATATACACTTCTGAAAAGTGTATGCGGTTACATCAAGTTTCCAAAGTTTGAAGATTGTTTTCGCGCGAAAGAGATCCTCAAATAAAGCGGTAATTTTCTCAGAGTGAGCTTTCTCGCTACTAGAACGTCCAATAATTCATATCTCGGGCTGTCTACAACGCGTACCAGTGCTGACAAATTTACGAGCCAAAAAGTTCTTTCTATTACGTATATGATTTACGAGTTACGTCTGCCAGTTGTTTTTCTAGTTCTTACAGAAGGCTGGCCGATTATCGAATTTGCAACGCTTCAAACTTTTCTACAGAATTGGGATACAAAAGTGGATTGATTTCTTACTGGATGGATAAAAGGCGTGTGAAAAATTTACTTGCCGAGTCTCATTTTGAATTAATGGAATGATGCGAAACGATTTGCGTCGAGTAGAATGACATGATGTTGTTTGTAACCAGCTCTGACCGGTTTCAATCAGTCAGATCCAATCTGAATAGCCGCAACTAAATTGCCATTATCAACTCGATCTTTCTCTCTCCATCTATTTTCCACTCTTTCACCAACAGTAATTGAGATACGTTCTGAGGCTTGATTATTTTGGTCCGCGTTTGATCTTGCAATCAATTTTCCTTTGATTGTCATTTTATTGTTAGAATCGTGATGATTTCAATTATCCACGTTTTATTTGCCGAGTCTGTTACGGAGGGCTAAAAATTTATCGAATTCAGTTAAAAATCTTTTTTGCGTTTGGCAGTATTCTATTTGGCTAATTGTTGGAAACATTAGCGAAATAGGGTACTGAAAGAAACATTCGGAAATCTTTCTACAAAAAAAAAGTGAATTGCGTTATTTTTGCAAAAAAATGGAATCTTTTAATATCTGAAGTCATTGGTGAGGTCTAATGTGAACAATCTACCCACATGAGTTGTTCAGAGTCATAGTGGACTAACGAGTACAGCATCAAGTGTGCGGAACACTGATCTTGATGAAACTCTGGGAATCGTCTTGTTTCGGTGGGAAATGAAGGTATCTCAAAGGGTTTAATCCAACGGGCCTCCTATCCCAAGATACAGCTATGAAGATTAGCATTGTCCATATAAGCCAATGATAAAAAGACACACATATAGATATGCAGTAAAAACTCTCTTAGCGGCCACCCTGCGGGACCGGAAAAATTGGCCGTTCACGGAGGTGGCCGCTTTTCGGAGGTTCAATTTACACATGAAAGGTACTTTCGGGACTGAGAAACTCCGGCCGTTAGAAGAGGTGGCTGCTAAGAGAGGTTTTACTGTACTACTAATGCTAACCTCCATAGCTTTATCTCGGGATAGGAGGCCCATTGGACTTAACCCTTGGAGATACCTTCATTTTTACCAAAATAAGATGATTCCCAAAGTTTTATCAAGATCCATGTTCCGCAGACCTGATGCTCTCCTTGTAAGTCCATTTTCAATACTCATTCATTCTGTGGTCTTCCACGATTTAACTATGAACAGAAACCACTCGGAAACCATTCTCTAAGTAGACAAATATGATAGAAAAGATGTCGAGAATCTTCTGCAAAGGAAGAATCCAAGTCCACCAAAACGCGGGAAATTTTCAGACTAATTTTTTGCACGTGTAACGTGGTGAGGGTTCTAGGTTCCAGAGAGAACACGAGTGAATGAATGATAGGTGACTTTATGTATGAGAGTTCAATAGTTGAGAGAGAGTGTGTGAATAGTTAAGTTGGTCAGAGCGGTCTGTCCGCGGCGTGGCCCGTCGTCCGCGACGATGGGTCCGCGACGCGACATCACACTTGGTGGGGAAACGGGCGATTATCCGTCAGAAACGCTGACGGTGCACCTGGTGCATCGTCAGGTGACGGGGAGAGGCGCGGGCCGGAGGCTCGAGACTCACCACGTCACAGGCGTGCCTGGCCGGAGACTCGCATCGTCCCGATGCGGTGACCTATATTACAATATCTAAATCAGCTGTGGCCTCTTGAGTGGCCTTCGAATCATATGGTTTGAATCATATGTTATATTATAGTGCTTGCGCGGCGCGAGCACGTGTTAGTATGAGTGTATGTGTGATTCTTGGTAGAGCGAGAGTGTCGTTGTCCGTGTGTGTCACGATACAAATTTTAATCGCGAACTCTCTCTCGGTATAATCGTTTTCATTCGACTTAAATAATTTCATTCCCTTAAATCTAGTTTTACAATATGTGGTTTTTCACAATGTAATCATTGACGATATGAAAATGTCTGCTGAAATTTTTCAAAGTTCAAAGAAAAATTTTTTTCCGAAAAAGGTTCCTGAAATTATTAACAATAAATTGTTTATAAACAATATACCTTAATTCTATGGTTATTCATATGAGATTCTATATCTCAATTTGATTAACGTATTTTTCCCCCAAAAAGTTCATTTTTGTACGAACAATACCCAGAATGTTATTAATAAATTATACAATAAACAAACAATATACCTAATATAATTGTCCATAGTTGGGTATTTTCAAACGTGAGATTTGTTAAACCCGAAATTTGGCTCAATAATGATCTGAGAAAAGAGCTCGACTATTTCTATCGGTCTTTCCTTATGCGTTCCTTCGCTTCTCTGGTATACAATAGGTATACTATATATAGCTATATACTGCTATAGTTGGCTATCGCATTGAGAAATTTTTATCGCTTGCAGCTGCGGGATCATTTTCCATCAGCCGCAAGAAATACTTTTTCTTTCTTGAGATGATTTTGAATCTCATTTCGATTCTAATATTATAATATTTTCGGACCAATTATTACATGGAGTTTTGGTTCAAAAAACATGGCAAATGGTTCTCTCGAAAGATGAAATTGTGAATTTTGCACTGTGACAATTTTCAAAATCTGCTTTTTCTGGAAATTTTTGATGAGATGGTCAGATAGTCCCTGGAAAGACCTTCAATTTAAGCGTTTGAACGTCAAAATCGGATCAAAATTGACCGAGTTATGACGGTTTTTTGGATACTCTGATTTACTCACGAGAAACTGTAATTTTTCTGGGTTTCCATTCTATTGTGGTGATTTGAAAATTTTTGGGTAGTCGGTCGGTTTTGATTCTACTAGTATACGATATGAGAAGTATTCATACCAATTTTCACGTTGATATCATCATAACTTTTCGATATATAACAAAATACGCACTCATATTTAGTGCCGACGGTCAGTTTTTGAATGTAAATTGGACCATATAACATTGTGGTCTCAAAATTTTTCTGATCACTCATGGGTTTCTGTCGTTGTTCTCACTTCAAGGTATCACATTGATCAATCTATCTTTTACAATTACACTACGAAATTTGAATTCTGAGGTGAGAAATTTGAGTTTTCGCATACCAAAGATTTTCGAGCCGAAACCCTACATTTTTTCCTTTAAAATTCTGTGATCTCATTTTTGGGGCTTCTAATGGTGTTTATAGCTATTGGTACACTTAGTTATATAGATTTGTCACAGTAATAACCGTTCACAACCGTGATTTGAGCAAAATTCATGTCGAGGTATCGACTTCTTCAGTTAAAATACGCATTTTTCAGCTATTTTTCGATGGAAACTCATAACGTCTTAAATTCAAATCTTAGCTTCTCTGCATTTCTTTTGGCTATACAAATGATGGATACAGTTAGTTTTGGATGTTATCTACCTCATCTAATCGTGATACGCAACAATTTATGCGTTTTTGGACTCTACTTTTCGAAATTCTGGAGTTGTCTTTTTTGAACGAAATGACTCGACTTTTGGCCGTTTTTTCGACTTTGAGCTAGGTGTGGGGTTCAAAGTGACTCTGTATGTGTTTGTGTGGGTACCTGTGTGTGTAGTGAAAGTGACCTGCTGTGTTTTGTGCTGAGTTTCGGCGATTTGTGGCGCGGGTGATGTGTCACGCGGTGAAAAGTGGTCTTGCCGTGTGTAATTCGGGTGCACTGCGGTGCAAGTTATAGCTCCGGAACAAAACGTCCGATCGAGCTGAAATTTGAAAGAGTGGCTCCTTACATGATAAGGATGATGGCCCAACAAAATTTTTTGAAAAATTTTGAAAATTCGGCGAAATTGATTTTCGTGATTTGGGGCATGGTCGTAACCCGATCCTACTGATATGCTTCGCAACGCAACGGTCGTCTTTCGAGACCGTGCCGTGCTGAGTTGTCATATCCAGCCTCCGAAGGAGACTTATATACTTCGCTTTATTCAGTTGACCCATGGTATGTACAGTGTTGCCTACTTCGTTTCTCTTAATAGTTGATAACGGAGCCCGTGGTCTGAGTTTGTTCTTCTAACTCTGAAGTTGCTCGATCCCGGTTCTTGATGTCAAATACCGACATCGGCAGTGCCAATCTGGCTGTCTCCCCGGACAGATCCGCGTGTTCGAGCTCTCAAGATTTTTCGAGTTTCTCTCTGGTTCTGCTCAGTTTCCGAGCTTTTCCGAGGGCTTGAATTTGCCGTGTTTTGTGAATTGTGATGCTAGTGTATGTGAAGAGTGTCCCACGGTGGTTGTGTTTTGTGTGAATTGCTGTACTTGCTGCGCTGCTGGGTGCTGTCTGCTCGGACGGGTGGAGCTTAGGAACGCGATCCGGGTCCGCGTTCTGGACCGTGTATATAGCACTGCGGTCCGAATGCGGTCGCGGAACGTGACCTGGCATTCTCAACTTTGCGTGCCCTGCCATCGCTTTCTGCTCTTGGGGATATCCACCCCATGCAGATTTTTGTTCAGCAATGTGTTTTTGGATTGCACCTTTACGTGTGGTGAGTACCTCTCGGTAATTGTGATTCTCGATCGTGTTGTGTGACTTGTGTGGGCGATGTATGTAGTGTGGTGTGCACGTTTTCCCCCTCACCTCTCTTATCAACAAATCGGCTCATTTGTATTTATACTCCTTTGAGCTTTGATCTTATTCAAAACTGGCTTTTCTTCATTCTACTATCGTGGTAAATTTACTCTGCACTCGCTTGTGACTTTAAAAGTTCTATTTCTCTTTTCGCTTAAAATTCTTTACCCATATGGTACCGGTAATCCTCGATGATGTTAGGTGACACTGCTTGGCGTGGATTTTGATGGTGATAGTGTGTGGCTGCTACTGTTATTCGCGTGCTCGTCGGCTACGCCGGTCCGACGGCATGCGTTGCGCCTGATGGTTTCTGGAGTTGAGGTTGTCGTGCTCGTGCGACGGCGACCGACGGGTAGCGTCCGTGCGTCCACTTTGTGCGTTGCGTTGCTGCCGTGGATTGGGGTGGTCCCCAACGTGGCCCACCTGGTGCAATATGTTCATCGGGATCCCCTCGTCTGCGCCTTCTCCTGGATCGTTTTTCCCAGTGGTTTCTGAACATATGAAAGATCTTGCCGTATTTAATATTGTCAAATATGGGCTCATTATTTTTCCAAAAATCCTCATCGCCAGAATCGCGATTATTGATATGGTGGCTGCCAAAATAAGATACGTTGTGAGGCTATCCTCCAAATTAATAAATTTTTTCGATACGTTTTTGTACTTGCTAATCTCTCGAGCCTTCGAGATAATGTCACGTAGCCTCGGTGCTGCTTCCAGTGCCTCAATGTGTGTTGGGCTGAGTCCTCCTTGTTCTTTCTGCCAAATTTCCTCCATGATGTCGTGGATGCGGGGCGTGTTGGGCTCCTCTGGTGTTTTGCGAAGCAGGTCCGTGATGTTTAGGTCCAGCTTTTGATATATGGGGGATGTATGGCTCATCTCGATGTTTTTCGAAGCTGTCAAGCGTGCGTTTGGGGTAATAGCCATGCATCCTGGAGGTAGCCTCAACAGCCCAGTGCCGTTGATTGGGGTTGATAGGTGTTCGTTCCCTCGGCATTGGATGAAGAGCCGTTCTTCCTCCAATGTCGAAAATACCCAGGTGTTCGTCTCGTGAAGGCGCATCCAATATGCGTCGTGCATTTTCGTTACACGGATGTCACAGCTGGTGATGTCCGTGATATCGCGGTCCAGTGCCATCTCGATCTCGCAGGATGCTCTTGCAATGAGCTCCCTGACAGGCGGAGGGTTTTTGCAGACCATCCTGTCTCGGAGTTCCTTGCACTCGGCGAGGTTGCTGCGATGTAAATTTATATAAGTGTTAGCTGTTAAGTCGAGGGCGAAGTTGTGGCATTTTGGGTATATATAGGCAAATGTGCCGCCCGCACTTCCGTGGACCTTTTGTAAAATTGGGAGAGCTGATGCTCTATATAGAGTGTAGTCTGCTAGATCCAGGAGTGGGATTCCCATTGAATATATAAGCGTCTGATTTATCAGCACGATTGAAATTTCTGAGATTTTTGTAATCTCAGAGATGGACTCGTTGTTATTGGTCCTTGGGAATCTCACTTCTGGCAATGCGTTTCTGATGGTCTCAGCTGATTTTTCGATCAGCTCTGGTGTCATGAAGTGCGGGTGGATAGAGCCTTGAGAAGCAAATGATACCATCTCAATTAGTGACTGAGTGTTGAATTTGTAAGTATTGGCTGCTGCCTGAATAATTTGAATCGCGTTACTGCATAATAACTCATTGTCAATCCTGTTTGCATTGCCAGCTAAATTGCTGATCATTATTTGGAGTTTTCCTAATTTTTCAGAATTTTTCGTAAGTTCCGTTTCAATCAATTCGGTTTGATTGGCCAAAAGTTCGGCAATTCTACGTGTATCATTTGCTCTCGTCTCTATAATGTTTTTGAGCTCACTCTCTGATTGCTCATCGAGTGTGCCAAAAATAATTTTCATCCCTTTTCCCATAAAAGGGAGCCAAGCTCTCCGTTGGCGGGGGTTTCTATATGCCAGAGTCTCCATCATCCTCTCTTCATCCCTGCTTGTCTCGCCGATCTGCCGGTGGATGGCATTTAGTTGTGCAACGTGAAGTTTATCTGGACAGGATGGACTCAGTTGGTTCCACGCTTCTCTCAAGGTGGTTGCAGATTCAGATAGTTGGGTCAGCTCAATCCGCTGCACAATTTTCCATGTTGTACTGGAAGTTGACAGCTGGGCTATACGCTCCACCAAGATTCCTGGCGTGTGCACCAGGGGTGTGATGAATTTACTCGATTGCGTGGGCCTGTCCGCACTGGAAAATTTTTGAACTAACGTAATTTCTGTTATTTTTGAATTTTCAAATTATCTATGCTAGAAGCCAACTAGTCAATTCGGAAATGACGCGTGCGTGGCTCGTCCCTGGGCCGGAGTATTTTCTACGACGGTCAAGGGCGAGCTCGCATTTTCTATTTACCAAGAGATAACCTCCACATTTCGTGCCTGGGCCGGAGTATTTTTCCGGCTCAGGACCAACATGATGAGCGTTGATTCTTTCGCGTTAGAATACAAAATGAAAACATTGGCTTTCTGAGCTTGGTAATTGGCTTCTGCCATTTCTATTTTAGCTCCTGCGCATCTCTTAATTTGATCAATGCGCACCACTTTCGTGACGGAGTTATTTCTCAACGTGACATTTTTTGTTTTATAATTGATTTGAACGATTTCGTAGGGCCCTGTATATTGAGGGGCTAACTTATTTTTGACAGGTAACTTTAACTCATAGACCAGTTCACCCTCACGAAAATGGCACGTATTTGTAGCTTTCATGTCATAGTAATGTTTATATCTATATCGTGCTAAATTTGCATGCAGTGCAGCTAGAGTTTGCACTTGCTGCAATTCAGTCCTTCTGTTTTCGATGAAGTCGTCATACGTCGGCGCTTCCACTTGCTGCCCGTGTGGTCCAGGTTGTCTGACCTTGTGTCCCAGCAAGAGTGTGAAAGGTGCGTGTCCGGTCGATGCATTCTCCATGGCGTTGATTGAGTATTGGGCCATGGGTAGTACCTTGTCCCAATCCGAACGGTCCTTAGCGAAGGCCTTGAGGAACTCAGTCAATGTTGCGTGCATCCTCTCAATCATTCCGTTACTCATCGGCGAATATGGAGATGTACAATATTTTTTGATTCCAAAGGCGTCTGCAAAATCATTTAATATTGTATTCATAAAGTGTCTACCTTGATCGCTCAAAATCGACCCTGGTGGTCCGAAATACGCAATTACTCGATTAAGTAATGCGTTGGCTACTTCGTGTGCCGTAGCACGGCGTGTCGGGATCAGTATGACATAGCGAGTCAGCTGATCTTGCACCGACAATATGTAATGATAGCCACTCTTTGATGGGCATGGAGGTGAATAGAAATCAATCGCGATTTTGTCAAAAGGGCGTGCTGGTGTATCCACCAGCCTCAAAGGTAGACGTACTTTTTGTCTTACTAATTTATCGACTGCGCATCCGTTACAGCCCTCAACTACGCTTTTGACATCCTCGCGCATTGTTTTCCAATAATAATGTTGTGCGATCAAATTATAAGTTTTATTGATGCCACGATGCCCACCATTTGCCGACGCATGGAATTCCGTGATAAGCTTATATCTATCGCTATCAGAGGGTACTTTGAGGTTGTGCTTAAAAAGTACAATTTTGATGTTTTTGCCATTGAAAATCTGTTCGGCCATTTCTATTATTTTTGGCCAAATAGTTGGTGACAACACTTGGTTATCTTGAACCAGGCCTAAACTTTTCAGTCCTCTTTTGAGGATGAGATTTCTCAAATTTTTCAAGACTATTTTTATGTCTTTTTGTAATGGCCTTTCGCCGATGTAATTTTTGACAAATAATGCAAAAGTGCTTATGTTCCAAGCTTGAAATTCATGTACATTTCCAACCTCAAAATTCCCCCCTTGCATAGTTTTTGCATGGATATAGTCTCTTTCTATCAGAGATGCGATGGTCTCTGTTTCAGCATGGCCATCGCATGAGGCAAAAAATGCCACGTTTTCTCTGTATCGAAACGGGTGTTCGTCAACTGCAAAAATTTTTTGCAATGGTTGCGCTTGCTCGTCGTCACCCAATGCCCACGGTGGCTTCTCACGCGGTGGCCGAGCTTGCGCTACTTGATATTTATCAAGCGCTGACGAGTGAGCTTTCGCCTGCATCATGTGACTCTCGAGACGCGGTTGGTGTTGAATTGCGGCTAAAGTCCTATTCTCTGCGCTCGGAGTTTTCTCGGGTTCGGATCTCGCGTCCGGTCGGTTTTTGTCGAGTTCGCAATTTTCGTCGCCGACTTCATGAGAATTTTCCTTCACGACGCTCGGAATCGGCAGCAAAGGAGTAAAATGCTTACTTGGCATGTCCAAGTGCAGGTGGGCAAAGTCTTCTGTATCATTCGAAATTGTCTGAATAAACGACAGTTCTCCGAATTCATTTACCACGTGAATGCATACATTTTTATTATATATCCGCGAATATAAGAATATGCAATCGTCGTTGCCATATTCTTCTTCGCTCGTGAGAATTTGAATTGTCGTATCAGCTTCTATACATGATTCCAATAAGAGGTTACCTCTTGTCAAAAGATCATTTCTCATTTCGCGAGCGTTAATTTCCAAATTTTCGATTCTAATCAGGGACCAAAATAGGCAATTGCCCTTTGGCAAGTTTGGAATATCCGTGACTCTTTCAAAATTGATGTGACATTCCGCACAAGTGTTGCATGGTTGAAAATGTCGGAATTTTTCATCCAAAATTGGCTCTATTTCGAGTGAATTTCCTGGCGAATTCCCAAAGTTATCGCAATCAATCTGAGCCTCTGCTGCTGATTCGAGCGCGTTAATTTTTTCGTGCGGCGCGATCTCTTCGCTGCACTGCTCGGCAATCTCTCTACTTGATGATGTTCGGGGCGGTATGAGAGTTGAGAGTTCGCCACGTTCAAGCTTGTCCGACGGCAAGTATTGTGGTGGCTCACTCTCTCTCTCTTTGGAATGCGGCTTATCGCACGGCGAGTTGGATTGAGGTATCGTTTCGCTGCACAGCTTTTCATCATGATGTATGAATCGTTCTGTGCCATCATCATGCAGATCGCGATTTTGAAATTGCTCGAGTACTGTTGTTAAGACTAAAGGGCCCCCGTTGCCCCGCGCAATTAAATTACCACTCACATCGCGTATTTGAAAATCGACAAAATATTTGTCGGACTGTTCGACTGGGAGTGTCATATTCACCTCTTGATTTTCTATCGTCACTTGGGGGTCCAGTTTTGGATTTTGAATACCCTTTTGAATAATTTCAATATTTTTGATTTTTGGACGAGATTCGACTGTTTCAATATTTCGACTATTTTGACTATTTTTCATCATGTAATCATGATCCAAAATTTGTTGTGAATAATTTCGTGTGCTTTTATCTGGGGTGATTGGAATCGTAATGGTTTCAAGGGGTGAATCAGATGACATTTCCATTCCTGCTTCGTCTATGCACGCGGCCTGAGCTTGATCAATTATGGACTCATGATCCGAATTTTGCGTCGGCTCTCCGTGTGTGTTCTTATTCGCGCTTTCGCTCGTTTGGATAGCTGCTAACTCGGATGAATGTCGCGCATCAGCTGTTTCGCTCGTGTGAGATGGCTTGAGTATGTCGAGATGCGGATATCGGTCTTTCAAGCGCTGCGATGATCGCGTTTTTTGAAAAAATTTTCTCGGCTTTATCTGCCTCTCTGGCTTCTGACTTGACTCAATTTCGGATTCGGTTTCGCGTGGGCTTTCTACCGATTTTTTCTTTGCTGGTTGCGCTTCGGTATCCGTCGATTCTGTTTCTGAAATTTTCGATTTTTCGGCGCCCGTTACGCGGTGCGCGCGTGTTTTGAATACGCGACCAGGCGGACAATCGGCCTCGCACGATGGATTTTCCCTCTCTTGTCGTTCTGCCAATGCATAGAGCTCGTCTCGCGGTAGTTCCGGGTTCACCTCGCCCTCTTTGATAACGGGATTTCGACTTAAAGCATCTGCTGCCTCATTTAATCGGCCAGCTCTAAAAATTAAATCAAAATGGAATCCGCGTACTTTCGCTTTTTGACGGTTATACCGCGTGTCATTTTTCGTTTTATGAAAATGGCTCAATGGTTCGTGGTCCGTTACCACTGTGAACTTTCTGCCGTACAGATATGGACGGTAGGACTCGCACGCGTGCACGATACTCTCCATTTCTTTATCAAAAATTGGCCACGAGAGTTGGGCCCCTTTCAAAACTTTCGACGCGTAGGCAACTGGTCTATTTTTGTTGATAGTCCCAATAGCCAAAATAGATCCCACTGCATAATCACAACTATCACAAAATACGATATAACTCTCATTGCCCGTTGCAGGGCTTGCGAGTACGCTCTCTGAACATAATGCGTCGCGTAGACTCTCGAATGCGCGTTGCTGTTCCGCGCCCCATACAAAATCTTGCTCTTTTTTCAAGAGATCGGTCAATGGTTTCGACTTTTTCGCATAATTCTCGATAAAGCGCCTATAGTACCCCGTTAATCCGAGAAACTGCCTGACTTTTCGTATGTTTGTGGGTGCAGGATATTCATGGACTGCCTCTACTTTTTTGGGATCTGGTTTAATGTGACCATTGCCAACTATGTGGCCCAAAACTTTAGCTTCTCTTTTCAAGAATTGACATTTCTTTGGTGAAATTGTGAAATTAGCTTCAATAATGCAGGCCATGAATTTCCTGAATTTAATTCCATGTTCTTCCAAGGTATCTGCCCAGATGAACAGATCGTCACAATAACTGGCGAATTCGTCGGGGGTGAGGGAGGAAAATGCCATAAAAATTGCCTCATTAAGGGTGTCGGGACTACCAACCATCCCTTGAGCCATACGCGCGAATTCCATTCCGCCCAGGGGTGTGTCTATGGCCGAATAAGGTGCTGACTCCTCGTGCATTTCTATTTGGTAGAAGGCGTCTAATAGATCAACTACTGTGATATATCGCGCGCTAGACAGCTGATCAATGATATCGGCTGTGAAAGATAACGGCTGACAAGTCCCTATCGTGTCCTCATTGAGGGGGCGGAAATCTGCGACAAACCGAAACCTTTTCGTCCCGTCTTTGTCTGGGCTTTTTGGTACTAGAAAGCAATTTGATCTCCATGGCGATCTGGATGGGCGCAACACTCCGAGATCGCGTAACTTTTTCACCTCTTCAATTAAAGGGCCTTTCAAGGCTGGGGGTAAACGATATCTTTTGGCTTTGAACGGTTTGCCCGATTTCAACTTGATTTTATGTTTTATAATTGGCGTTGCTTGGAGTGGTTCGCCTTTCAGCCCAAATCGCCAAGGGTCGATGCTAATGAGCATGCGTACGTGCTCAATCTCCTCCGGCGAGCAACCTTCGATATCAACGAGTTGCAATAATTTTTCTACGCGTTCTGCAGAGGCTATGTCGCGCGCGCTTTTATCTATATTCTGCGAACTCTCGCGAAGCTGCTCATTCGCTGGGTCAGCACCTGTGTATAACCGGCGGATATAATGTACGGCATCATCCCCAATGATGCTTTTCTCTTCTACATTGTCCCAAGGAATTATTTTTGAAAATCTTCTCAACTTAACTGCAGGAGTGTCAATATATATAGTTTCATATGAAATATTTATGACCTCTGCTATGCCATATCCATTGTGGTTTTTGGCAATAAATTTTCCAAAGAGAATTCCATTTTTTACATGTATGCGCGGGACCCAGCCCTCTTTAGTATCGTTCAAAATCTTGAATTTAATGAGTCTTCTCATTCTAGGCGGCACTTTTATTTTTTCCTTGTATATAAAAGGGATGGAAAAATTTCCAAACTCAAGGCAGCGGGCTTTGGGGTTTAGTTTACCACCGTACTGTGTCAAAAAATCCCAACCGACTAGACCATCACAGTCTAACAAAATGGAGTCGGGGACAACATGAAATTGCCACTGCATGCCGTTTATTTTCAATAAAATCATTCCCTCTGAAAAAAATTCTCCTTTTGCAACGCCATTAATGCTCAATATTTCTGACTTATCAATGTCTGCAAGATTTTTAACTCTACTCGATTTAATAATGCATACGTCTGCACCAGAATCGATGTATAATTTACATTTTTCATCATTCACTTCTGGGCTTTCAAAATTGACAATTGGTGGAATTCTCCCAGTTTTTAAAAATTTTATACTTGTCTTTCTGATGTTTACTTGGGACGATGTAGAAGACTGTTCACTACTATCACTTCCGTCCGATTCTATTGACTCTGACTCATCTGTGGACGGTGATTCTTCCAATGAAGATGAGTCGATTTCCTGATCCATCAATGACGTACCAGAGCCGTCATTGATGCGCCCATCGCTCGGGGATCGTGATGGACGTGCTTCTAGTTTAAATTCTCAGCGTGATTTTGGGCGTTTTGGGCATCATCATGGCGCTGTGGGCTTTGGGCTTGTCGCGCCTGCGGTGGGGTTTGGTTTTGGGTCTCGGCATAATTATTCGCAGGTGTTTGATTTTGATTTCCCCTTGGTGGGAAATTATTTCCACGATTTTCCGTGCCGCTATTGTGACCATTGAAATTTCTATTCGGGCCCCCACCTCCACTTCTGCCGCGATAACCCCCTCTGCCACGGTTCGTACTTGGTCTATCAATATATACGTTGGCCCTTTTAAAATCGGCCTCTAATTTCCAGCAGACTTTCGCGTCGTGCCCAGGTATTTCGCAATACTGGCACTTTTTCGAGTCGTTCTCTTTCTTGTAGCATTTTGACTCTACATGACCGACAAGTTTGCAATATGGACAGACTACTTGAGAATCTGCCATTCTAATATTTGCCTGCGGATGGGCTATACACGGTGTTGCCCCTTCAATCGAATTCGGGTAATTTTTACGTTGCAACGCCGCTTGTTGCGCAAATTTCACCGCCTCGCGGATGCTACTTGGCTTCTGGCTTCGCACCGCGTTCTCCAGCTCCGTGCCTATGCCTATAATAAATCGTGTTAATGCTGCTTCGTCAGCGTCTCGCGTTCGAGATTCTATCTCTGAGCGCGTGTACTGTGACTTTGAGCTTGCGGTGCTTTTGAATCTCCGTAATATTTTCTGAATGCGTATCCCGTATGATTCTAATGTTTCGTCTTTCCTCTTGGCGCAACTTTTTAACTCAGACATAATGTCGCCTAACGATTCAATAGGTGAAAATTGTTCTACCAATTCTTTCAAAAATTGTTCAACTGTGTCGAACTCTAAAATTGTTGAGCCAAATAATGACCTCGCTGTGCCTTTCAATTTTCGCGCGACGTTCATTAGAATTATATGGTCCGATCCCGTTCCACCCATCAGCTTTGCCGATCGCACTGCCGAGCAGAATCCAGAGAGTGCGTCCGCCTCTCCATTGAATTCTCCCACATCTTTCAAAATATGGTATAGTTGGACATCCGTCCCTCTTTGCGTTACTAATAATTGTTCTTGTGGATGAGATCCACTTTGGCTGGGTTGCGTTTGTGTATTTTGGAAATGAACTCTCAGTGGGCTGCCCACATTTTGATGAGAAAGGTTCTGTTGACAGGTATTTGGTTGAGGAAAATTCAGTTCCTGACTATTTTGTTGGTAGAAATTCTGTTGGAACCCATTTTGTTGCGAAAAATTTTGTTCATTACTATTCTGTTGACGCAAGTTTCGTTGGAGAAAATTTGGGTGTACTCTATTAGTATATTGTGTGGTCAGTGACACCTCTCTATAATGACTCGGAATTTCTTGTACATTAAAATTTTGGTCCTGTTGTGTTTCACCCAAATTTGATTTTTTCCATAACTCAGCCATTTGTGAAAAACTCATTCCTCGGAGGAAATTTTCGAAAGAAGGTACATTCTGTCTCGGCAGTGGGTTCGTCGTAGGCGCAGCACTCTCACGAATTTTTACATATTCTGTTGGAATTTGATTCGAAAAACTATTTGGAAAACCGTTCACTCCAGGTGGAAAATCTATCACCTGGGGGGCTATGGGACGCTGTTGTGGGAAATCCCATGGAGTCGGATTATGGATCGGCGAAATTTGGGCCGCGACCACCGGTGTGGTTGGCCTCGGGCTATTATTCTGACTCCGCGTAGCGTCCACATTATTACCTAAACTCGGGGCGATCCCACTTTTTTCTACGATGGGACCACTTTGCATATTTTGGAATTCAGGGTTAAGAGAAAATGTATCATTGACTCTAATGGTGGGTTCGTGAGGCTGCTGTTGCCTGTATAAAAATAGCTGACCATTTGGGCCTGTCATATAAAATGCTTCTGGGTAAGAAGCCACCTGCATATTCGCATGTAAAGGGGGCCTGATTTGATTTACCGGGATCGGTTGCACTCGGATCGGCGATTCTTCTATTATCGGTGCGGCTGTGCGCCACTGCTGGTAAGCTTGACCAGCAAACTGTCCGTTTGGACTATTGCACCGGCTCATATTCACATATACATCTCCATCCTTTCCATTATTCGTCAAATTCGCATCCATACCCCAAGCTCCATTTTGTCCATTTGACTCAAAATTTGACTCATCTATGTTCGAATAAAATTGATCACGGTTGTCCAAAATTTCTTGGTCCTCTTGTCTATCTTCATCGAATATTTCAGGTCGACTATGAGTCGGTTTTGGCAAGGTGCCAGTTGAATTCACCGTTTCTTTGCTTTTTGATTTTCCAAAAATTCCGAGCATTTTGGACATTTTGGTTTTAATAATTCAAAGAAGCTTGGTTGAGTATAAATGCGATTCTGATCGAGTCGTTCCTTGGAACGAGATAAGGAAGAAAAATGGTTTAGTATTTACGCTACGAAGCTGCAGCAGGCCACGACGATGTATAATGCGGCTATCTGCATTACTCGTCCACTCGTGCAGCTGGCTCGGAGATAAGCCTTAGCGATGATTTTCTGCTGACGGGCGGGCGGGTGGGCAGGTACGATGCTCAGCTTGGCTGCTTGCGGCTTGGCTGGATTCTGCTTTTCTCAACTCCTGTTCTCTCAGTCACTTTTTTTTCACGACACTCTCGCGAAATTGCAGAATCCGAAAAGTTTTTGATAGAAAATTTTTCTAACTTTTTGAAAAAAAATTTCAACTCGCGGGAAACAACCCCACCTAGCACCAAAAAGGGGATGTAACGTTGTGAGGGTTCTAGGTTCCAGAGAGAACACGAGTGAATGAATGATAGGTGACTTTATGTATGAGAGTTCAATAGTTGAGAGAGAGTGTGTGAATAGTTAAGTTGGTCAGAGCGGTCTGTCCGCGGCGTGGCCCGTCGTCCGCGACGATGGGTCCGCGACGCGACATCGCACTTGGTGGGGAAACGGGCGATTATCCGTCAGAAACGCTGACGGTGCACCTGGTGCATCGTCAGGTGACGGGGAGAGGCGCGGGCCGGAGGCTCGAGACTCACCACGTCACACACGATTCAAAAGTGGACTTATAATCTATTATGACCTTGAACCACTCACATATAATAGATGTTATAAATCACTCAAAATTCAAAGGTCATCACAGAACAGCATCGTTCGACCATAATCACAGAAATAGCAAAATTAATAAGCTCATCAAAAGGTTTGATGCAGAGGTCATTCGAAAACGCATCAAGATCTATATATGAGAATCGCTTTTGTGACATTCAGAAATGCGCGCTACAGTAACATACCCTAATTTAAGACTGCCATTGTCTTCAAACTATCATTCATTTGAATGGGTTCTTACTGACCTACTCTCTCACAATTTGATTTGGTTAACTGAACCCTGAGTTTGACGTATTTTGCAAACTACGTTTCCAGCATGACAATTGAGTTGCGGGAATTGCCTTGAATAGAACTCTCCCGAAGACGAAATTGTTCGGAATGGAAAGTATTAATTTAGTCTTGAAGACAATGGCTGATATAGAGCAAATTTTCTTCCTTTTTTCACACTGAAAACAAAATGAGACTGTTCAACTTTCTTACAAGAAATTCAAATAATAGCTCTGGATGAGGATGATCTAGTCTACTCTTTGAAGAAGAAAAACTGTATGAACTATGATTATCCTAAGAATTGTTCTTGACATCGATAACATATTCACACAATCACACTCTAACCTCTTTTTCCACGGCCAAGATTGCACCTGTTGAACTAACCTTCCCCCCCCCCCCTCCAAACATTCCATAGATTTTCTTCCAATCACCAGTGAAATATACATATCTCACAAGTATGTTACCAAGGCTCAACTCTCGTTCCAACAAAAATAACAAAGGAGTAAGAAATAGCCTAAAGCGACTTATCTTGCATTATAGCTCGTTTTTCTCAGACTCCTTCCAGAACAGATCATCGCATATCGCTCGAAACAGCCAGACGCTAGAATTTATGGAATTCTCATTCTCCTCTCCCTTTACCAACCACATATAAATTGAGCAAAAAAGGAGCTAGAACAGAGTCTGTGAATGGCATAGATATCTCGGTCGTCCGCGTAGTTATTTCTACACTATACCAACGTTTATTCTCTATATATTCGTTCCGTAAAGCGTTTGAGCTATTTAATGTAAAGGGACTCTGTACTGTAGTAACTCAGAACAATTTCATCCTTTACTATTATATATTTATATATACAAACATACTTGATGATAGGGATAGAGTAGATGAAATGCATCGGATCGGTTTACGTAATGGAGTAAGAGTAGACGAAAATTGAGGGTCTCCCTTATAACCAAGCGGTTACGCGACTCCTGCATAGTTGTAAATTTTCTCAAAGCCTTCGTAACTGAATTACGAGTGAGTTTACCTCATATCCAATGTGTGAAATGTTTCAGAAAAATACATCAGTTGGATGGATTTTTCATTATTTATGTAACGGAAAAATTCATCGGATACTGGATTTGTATAGAGTACCGCTAGTGCATGCGACGAAGAGGCAATCGATTCGACTATATAAATAGTTACCTTGAATTTCACATATATATGGAAGTGTACCTGTCGTAGTAAGGTTTTTTCCGGGGAGAAGAAGAAGAGCGACTTGGATTTGTTGAAGTTGTACAGATGTATAGCTTATTGCATTTATATTCCGCGTCTTGCTTTCCGAACGCGGAATAAAATTGGATAAGAGAAAGAGAGAGCTTTTTGTACTGCACGGCCTTTTATCCGTTGAAACTTTTTTTTTATTCGCAAGAAAATGTCAGTCTTGTTGAGTGAGAAAGTCGCATGTGTACTTTAGAGGATATACTGAATCTGGTTGTGAGATTTGTAGAGACTTTCATGGATCGAGCGCTGAAGCATTGCGATTTTATAATAGGATTCGGATGATGGATTTCTTTTTTGAGTTAGCTTTCGTAAACGATGTTGATTTTCGGGTGAATATTCTCTAAAATTGTTTGGAATGAATTGTATTTTATCGGTTTAAGGCTCAAAAGTTCGTTCCACAATGACGTCAGAGGTTGTTTTGAAAATCCTACAATTAACCGTTATTTGTTGTTTGGCATATCGGAAAACGAAACCTACTGATTTAAATTCAGTTATATGACTAAAAATCTAATCATCACTTGGAGAATTCTTCGAATGAGGAGGTTCTCGAGCGATCCGGCATCTGCAAATACTAACATGTTATTTTGAAATCTTTGATATGATTCCTGTAGGTGCTACTTGCGTAAGTTGAACACCATGAAAATTTCATTAAAAAATGATATCAATTGATTGACGTCATAACAGACCATTTCCAATTAAGTTGACAAAAATATTCATAGTTCCGCTGTATACCCGAAAGTCGCAGAATTTCACAAAAGTACCATTAGTGTCATTCCCTATGTAGGTCGAATTTTATAATTTTCTCACCGTTCGTGAACGTCCTTAACACCTTCACTGCGATGGGCCCCACCGGTGGGGCCCATCGCACAAAGGACCCGAACGCGATTTTCGTCGTCGCAGTGAACGTGTTCGGTAACTTGTGCCCGTATTGCTGAATTAATATGAAAAAAAAATTGGAAAAATATTTGAGAATTCTAAGACAGTTCTATACAGTTTCAACAGGAACGTAGCATTTTGCTTCCGTACCCAATCACCATTTTCAGTTTTGAAGGAAAAGAGTTTTTCTTTCAGTAAAATGTTTGAACTCTTCACGTTCAGTCCGTGAACGATGTAGACACAATTTTTCTGAATATTTCTCGTGATATCCTCTCTAATATCTTTTAAAGGACCCCGCCATAAATGATAGGATTTTGGCTTTCAGCGAATTTGACCGAATCGGTAATCAATCGATAGAGCTCGACGTGCTGAGCAAAAGTCTCCATAGCCGCTAAACCCGAAAAATTCTCGTTTTCGAGTGATTTGGTTGCAAAGTCGCCAATTTTACCGAGCCAAAATAGGGTTATGGCGTCAATCGAACAATAACATACGTTCGAATTTGTTCGGCTCGCTTGGTATTTGCCAGCTAAATACCTCTGATGAAGCGAGAATCTTTGCATTACACGCGATTTGATAATCCTCTCAAAAGAATCTTTCACTGCCGCCATTCTCGCGGGATATTTTCAAAGTCCGCACAAAATGTCTAACTCTAGAAATCATCAGAGGTGTATTTACACTCTTGACCAGTAGTGTACATTCGAGAATATATCCATCGAAAATCAGAATGCAATATCTCTTGGTTATCAAACGACGATTACATTTTCTGTCAGATCGCACCTATTTTGAGAAAAAAGAATTCGATGCTTCACATGGTTTCAACAGAGTACTTAATTGATTTCTCATTTCTGATATCATCTCGCTGAAACGAATATATTTTCGAAAATCAATAGGCGTCTACTCAAATAACCGTATAAGTCTCAATCCGCAATCCCGGAAAAAAAAATTAAAACGATCTTCGCAACCTTTACCGATATAGAGTTGGGCCTGATTCGATTTTCGTATGTTCGAGCCGAGTGCGATACGACGCGGAATTCAATCACCACCCAAAATTCGAAACGAATATCTCTCTGAAATCCCATAAGATATTTTCAAATGTCTGTAGGCCCCCCCCCCCTCCCGCTCCGCACACTAGAAAGGTGAAAATCTCGTTACCTTCAAACGATAAACAGTTCAGAAAAAAAGATTCAATGATTTTGTTTCAAAGTTGTACTGAGAGCTTAGACGTATTTTTCAATCGTCCAGCGGAAAAACGCTCTTCTCAACGCACCCTTGCGTGAGGTGTGAACTCTAAATATTGTATGTATCTCGTTGATGATGAAACTCGTCATCCGCATTTGCCTTGATAATATACTATGTCCCGCAGACCGTTTGAAATATCAAAATCTTTCGAAGCGTTTCGATTGTGCGGACTTTTAAAATATCCCGCGAGAATGGCGGCAGTGAAAGATTCTTTTGAGAGGATTATCAAATCGCGTGTAATGCAAAGATTCTTGCTTCATCAGAGGTATTTAGCTGGCAAATACCAAGCGAGCCGAACGAATTCGAACGTATGTTATTGTTCGATTGACGCCATAACCCTATTTTGGCTCGGTAAAATTGGCGACTTTGCAACCAAATCACTCGAAAACGAGAATTTTTCGGGTTTAGCGGCTATGGAGACTTTTGCTCAGCACGTCGAGCTCTATCGATTGATTGCCGATTCGGTCAAATTCGCTGAAAGCCAAAATCCTATCATTTATGGCGGGGTCCTTTCCAGGAGCAAAAGTTTTTGCAAAATTTCAGAATACGAAAAATGAATGGGATCAAAATAAGTTATCACAGATTGTAAAGGATGTGAGAGAACTATAATTCATTCAAAATCACCCTCATATGACTCCGTCCAAGGTTGAAATGTTGACTTTGCGAATAGATTCTACGATGGAATCAATGGTTTTTTAATAATTTTATCCAGAGTCATCCAATTACCTCCGGTCGTACATTATTATGGTGGCTATAATGTCCGAGCGAGATCAGCCAATGATTATTCATGAGTAATATTCCAGAGCAGAAGATGAACATTATTTTCATCCAACGCTGTAACCCGTAGCAATTACTTACAAGAGTAAACGAGCGATCCCAAATGTTTGCTTTCCACAAAAAGTCGACCTAAAGTGTAGTTGAAAAATTGCAAATCCTTCATCTCAAATTCATAATCGACACTCAAATCAAAATTAGACCGAGAAGTGCCCTCAATAAACGATTCAAATCACCAGTCCAAACTAACCAGCACAATTACACTGCCGACAATCTAATAGACATGAATTTCAACCCACGGTCACTTTTGTAATATTCCAAAAAAAAACGTTCTACTTGGACATCAGTCTCATTAGCAAAACGTGTCCGGTTCCAAACGCTAATCACCTCCCACTCCTTCAACGGTAAAGAATACGCGGCTCAAAGCCAGAAATTTAAACGTCCCAGAGTTTTAGAAGGAAAAAGGCTCATTCTGCAGTATATAAACTTATATATGTATATATACTTACATAGTGAGTCGAAATTCACCCAAGCGAATGAGAGTCGCGCCAACTCTCAGTTCAAAATGAGCTTTACAATGCGAAAGCTTGCTTTTCACCCACTCGCATTCCCTTTGTGTTGCATTACCCTTGGAAGCTGCTGTTTCTGCTGCTCTGTTACTGGCTCTCTGCTATACTGCACTCGTGCACTGAATTATTTAGCCGCGAGGAACGTAATCGCTATACGTGATTTTCGTTTTCGGTTATATATAGTATCCGGTTATATCTAGGTACGATAGGTTAGGGTATAGTCGTCGAAATTCTCTGGAGAAATGGATTTGGATTAGTGAACGCTAGGGCCTCGAAGCACTTTAGTCTTACTGTATATGTGTGGTTCGTATGTATGTGTGTTGTAAAATACGTTTTCGAAATCATGTGCGTAAAGTTAGTGCGTAAGGAACATTTTTCCGTGCGTAAAGAGATTTTTGCGCACGGAATGCGTGAAGACCTGTGCGTAAAGTTAGCAACAGTGCGTAAGGTATGTCTTTACACACCGGTACGTATCTTTACGCACTGCCGTATTTTCTTTCTAGCCTGATATCCTGCGACATCTCTTGAAGTTTCTGCGTTGACTGGCAAAATGATCTTTGTCTTAGTTCTGTAGAATCGAAGTACTCCAATCGTTGATTCGAAGCTGTCCAAAGCAGGTGTAATGACTTCTTCCACTCGATAGAATGAATACTTATGAGCTCTCTAAATTGTTAAACTTCAGTTTCCTTCTCTCAGTAAGTCGGTAAGTCCATACGATTGGATATCCTGGTTGGTCATCGAATTGAACATGGATATCGATCGCTTCGGTAGAATATGGGTCTAATTCAATTCAGTACAACATGTATATACGACTGAGATCTTTCTGAAGTGCTTCCACCGTGGTTTGCGTGGTTCAAAATCTACCTTGAACTGTACGTTCTAAGGAAATGGTAAATTTACTTTTCGGACACTTCGCCTCACTAAAGAGTGCCGGTGATGGATCCCCGTATTTTTCATAAGAAAGAGTTTTTCCTCTGTCAGAGGCGCTTTCTATCCCGTGTATTCGGAACATTATTATTATCATTATAATTGACAAGTTCTGTCTATATCGAACCAAGGGAATACAACATTATTCCACCAATCCGTTGATTCAGTTTTGCTCGTCCTTGGTGACATTCATATAACTCTGTAATAATTTTCCTCAAAATTCAAATTCATACTATCTCATGAAATTACATATCTCTGATCTTGTTTGTTACTAGAACTTTTGAGAATTGAGATCGATATTTTCAATCTATGCGATAACATATGATATATCGAACAAAAGATCTTTTTCTGATACATTTTCAGAATTTTTTTTCAGTCGGGGGGCTCCGCCCCCCGAACCCCCCGGCGGGGGCTTCGCCCCCTGCCGCCCCTGGACCCCGCTCTGCGCTCTCTTCTCCCACCTACCCCGATCGCGATTTGGTTACTAGCGTATGAGGTGACCGACAGAATACTAACTTTCCGCACAAAATTTCGAAAAATATCGTACGCAACTCTGTCGAAAGGTTTCCGCACTCGGAAAACCTTTACACACGAGATGTGAATCTTTACGCACTGTTGAGATACTTTACGCACTCGCCGCTACGCGGCTCGTGCGTAAAGAATCTCACCAGTGCGTAAAGACTCACACTCGTGTGTAAAGATTTTCACTCGTGCGTAAATCCAACTTTTCGACATCGTTGCGTAATATACTATTGCGATTCTTGTATTATGGAATCTAGTGTGATGCTTGTGGGTATTGGTTGTAGGTTAGGTGTGTATATGTATATATAGGCGTACTCCTAATTGCGAGGGAATGTCTCGGATTGCGCATTTGAAATGAAGGTGATGATGAGGTTAGTGATTGTACTGTGTGGCCTCGTTCATTGAGTTCTCATCTTGGAGTGGGAGATAATTGTCGTTGAGATGGTTAATTGTGTGAGATTATCATATTGTTCAATTCATAATAGTGTCGTGAATTTTGAAGCGTGTCAATGATTCATACGAATTTAAAATGAACAACGCGCAATCGACCGCACTAAACGCACAATTCCCAGACTATACGGTTGCCGAGGGGAAAATTATATGGGTTTCCCAGCACTCAAAAACTTCCCCATTCTTTTTCTGGAAAAACTATATCATCCTTAATTAATTTTAAAATAAAACGATATCTGAACGCCCTTAAGACGCACGATTATATGTATAGTATTTTTTCTTAACGTTTTAGCCAACTCGGGTGCCCACGTCACGAAGCCGTCAATCAGTGCTTATTTGAGCCGCTCGCGTCTATTCAAACTTGAATTTGAATACTTTTAGAAAACTCTCAAGTTCTCAACACTCGTGCCGTTGAACTTACCTAGCGTGATTTTTGCACAGGGCCCGCGGGTCGCGCTTTTTGTCCTTTTCCGCGCAATTTTAGATTAGTTATAATCCGACGGCCCGCCCGCGAGCATCACTTTGCGTAAGCGCATCTCACGAGCTTTTCCCGCGCATGCCAGCTTTTGATAGATAATTTTCCAAAGTTATTTTCTTCTAGTTCAAGTTGTAAAATAGACCAACTTTTTAGTTTTCACGCGTGTATTTTAGTATAAACGCAATTAGTTAATTTTCAAGTGAAATCGCGAGTGATTATTTCTGCCCAGCTCTTTTCCTCCTCTCTCGGCCCTCAGCCATCCCACCTTACAAGGCGTGTGATGCATTTGCACACACAGTGATTCTTGTTCGCACATGTCTGTGTGAGCGCATCGGAACTCAAATTGTTGCGGCGGCAAAGAAGTGTTTGAGGATAGAGGGGCCGTTGTACACGTCCTCGTGTCTGATATTGTTCCTCGTTTTCTTCTCTTTTTACTCTTTCCCCTCGATAACCCAAGTCTACACTAAGTCGCAACAACTTCGCTCATTCCTGCGGAGCTCTTTGCTTCTTCTTTTTTGTGAATCGTCGATATCATCATTTTCTAAATTGTGAACACAAGGTTCTGAGGTAAGAGCTTGAATTTCAAGCAAAAGCCTTAATTCTCACACTCCCTATGTTGGTGTTGTTGCATTCAAACATGACGGGGTGCATTCAAACACGACATGTGCAATTCTGACATCGATAAACGTTATCAATGTCAGAATCGCACATCTGGCACTTCGGGACAATCTTCTCCATTAAACGAAGAGATACGAGCAACAAATATTATGGATACTCAGAGCTTGTATGAGCTAGTACCCTCGTGGAAGATAAATTTCCAAATCGTTAGACCTAATTATCAAATTTCGAGCTAACTACTTTGTTAAACTCCCAATGCTGTTTTGGTCAAATCTGGATCAAATCTTTGATTGTGGTCGATGAAGTGGTCTGTTCTTCTTTTCTCGACTGCGATAATGCAATGACTTGTGAGATTCTACTGCGCTGCGTCCGTGATGATGACTCCAGATCAGTTCAGAATTTCGCTCGACTAATATTCGCTCAAAGTGATTATATTGTACGGGCTGAATTAAAAATTTCTACGTCTCAGCCAAAACCGATTGTATAAAAATTTCTTCTCCAGTCCTTGAATCTATAAATTCCATCAAAATACTATGATCAAAAGAGGCTTCTCACGAAAATTCAAATATCCACACACTTTTTTGCTCATCTCTATAATTCTCATACATAACAATCACCGTAACGGTCGAATTCCAACCTCGTTCTCCTTCATATAGATACACACCTACAATCTCCTCTACATCTATGTCACCAACGTCCAAACTCTAGATCGAAGCTGTGAATCTTCAATTGCTGCACTTCCAATCACCGTATATACACAGCAATACTAGTACATACTATCTCTGCTAACACAACAATAACAACAACAGAAACAGCTTCGCATATATATATAGCTCGTCTCTCGCAAAACAAGCAAACACGTTTCACCATTTCATCTCTTACTCGTCGCTACGTTACACTACTGTCCTCGTTTGCTCTCGAAATCTGCATCTACAGCGATATAATTCTAGTACTTCATCAATGTAAGAACACTCGGGACGTAAGATAGGGAGGGGGAGGGGGGGAGGGTGATTCTGTAGTTTATATACAGGCATCGGGTATATCGATCGTAACGATCGCTGATTCAGGATGGTGGTTTCGAAGTGAACAATAGCTTTGAGTCTCTCAAACTCCCTTACAGAGCTATTTTGATGTATATATAGATATAGATAGTAAGTTTATCAAGATATCGGTGTTAATTGGTATTCGCTTGTATTTGCTGTTTCAGGCGATGGAGGTGACGCCGTTGGAGATGGTGAACCTATTGTCAGTGGTAACCCTGATGAGTCTAAGGATTTCCAACTCTACCTCTACAAAGTGAGTATATACTACTTTTTTGTTAAAATGTTCATCATGGTTTCTTGTTTCGATAATTGGATTGCTGTGGGTTACTAGAGTGGCGGATAATTTGAAGTTTATAGGGAGGGGGTTGAGTTGGAACACATGTCGTGAGGTGAAAATAGCAAATACGCGAATGTCGTAGGTTTACGAGCTGGACGTTGCTACTGGCGTTTAATGTGGAGGGAAAAAAGCTTGAAAGCAACCCCTCGCTCTCGTTAGTTTTTAGCACTCTGGCCTCGTTCGATCGTTCACTGTCGTGGCGCTCAGACAAATTGATTGCTGAAGAGGAATTGTTTCTTTGACAGCGTGGTCGATCGAAAAGTTTTACGTAGAGGGTCACTGATGGCCTGATAGCATTATTGAGACGAAAAAACGATTCAATTGTCATGGTGCTTTAAAATTTATTTTTCATTCAATTTTTTTATTTTATCCGGAGATCACGGCCCCGAAGACCATTTCAAGTATAACATAAGTAATATAAATTATAACAATTAAAAATTTTCAAGAAAAATAATTTTTCAATTAAACTAGAAATTAAATAACATTATATAATACTAGCGTTATTGACTACCTCGCTAACGCTCGTCCGGCTTGGAAGTGTCTCTGATATGGTATGAGCCCCTGAAATGCTTCTGTAGTTCAACGATGTAACGTGGAGATTTCATAATACAGTGGATTCGGAAAAAAAATTTCTTTGACGTAACTGTGAGTGAGAAGTGTTGAGTTGGGGTAATGTTGCGCATAGTAAGGTCCCTGAATCTCTAGTAAGTATCTGGGAATTTCGCTTAGTTAATTCAATTTGTTGGAGGGATACTGCGAAATCTACGATTATTCGCCTTATGAATCCTATTCCACTTATGATTTGTACCTACATGAAAAACTGATCACGAAGGATATTTCTCTCTTCGGCAATTAATAACATGTATACCCTTATTGCCCATCTCGTTTGACTCAATCAATACACTAATTTCGAAATAGTTATTTACATCCGATGATGCAATTATACTGAAATAGACAACTCTTCGAATCTAATAGACGATGGAAACTTGAGCGATTTTCACTGAAATTTCATTGGAAATTCCACTGAAACTCTAGAAATTTCCACGGGAATTTCAGTGAAAGTTTTACTGAAATTTGAACGATTTTCAACGATTTTCAACGATTTTCATTGAAATCTCAGTAGAACTTCCACTATAATTCAAGCGATTTTCACTGGAATATTAGTGAAATTTTCACTGGGATTTTAGTGAAATTCTCACTGATTTTTTAATGAAATTTTCACTGATTTTTTAGTGAAATTCTCACTGAATTTCTAGTGAAATTTCCACTGAAATTCAGTGAAACGTATCACTTGAACTTTAGTGATTTCCACTCCATCCATCCACCAACCAACCCACCTGACCACTCATCCACCAACCCACCCACCCATGAGCCGACCATGACCCATACGGCCACCCATGACCCTTCACCCCCTGCCGATAGGCAACCCGAGACGCGAGATGCCGACGGACAAATTTTGGCTGGGCTTTTAATTATTTAAATTATCTTCTTCATTGCTCATCAGCAGCAGATCTAAACTATAATTCATTAATTCGTAACTGAAAATTTCAATTGATGGGATACACTTTTGTATTTGGTTAACAGTATTTCAGAATACTTCCTTCAGAAACGAACTTGAATTTGGCAATTGAAGTACCACAGTACTCAAACCATTCATGATTATCATTTGCTATTCGACATAGCCTACTAACTAAGAGTTGATTTTGAGTTCAGATGATTAGTAACAAAAATGATCTCATTCCTTCTTGACCTAATATCAGTAATACTTATCATCAATTTTTCCAAGAGATCAGACAGTTAGTCATTTGAAAAAATAAAAATAATAAAATCTTGCTAAGTCCAGAAAGATTCAATCAAAGGAATTCCAAATGATTCCCTTGACTCAAAGTAATTATGATCAGTTATGCTCATAGGTTTGCCTGAGAATCTCGCCAAAAAAACGGAGAATTTTATGCAGAATGATTTCAAACTCTCTTTTATGTGATTTATCAGGAGAGTGCTTCAGATCCGGATCACGGATTTGGCTGAAACTCTGGGAATAGTATTTTTTCAGCACCAAAAGATGAAACCCAAAATTATAGACCCTAACGCTCAAACTTTTCCAAGCTACAGCCAAGGACATTAGTGTTGCCCATATGGGCCCATGTTAAAAATCATACGTAAAGGTATACCTGCAATGCTAATGTCCTTGGCTGTAGCTCGGAAACGCTTGAGCGTTAGGGTCTATAATTTTGGGTTTCATCTTTTGGCACTTGAAGAAGACAATGTCCAAATTTTGAGCCAAATCCGTGATCCGGATGTGATGACCTCTCCTAGCACGACGGATCCAAACTAAAGAGGCATACATCATCGTTGAACGCACTAGTGACAAATGAAGAGTACAAATAGTACTTCGATGTTTAAAAGATGTATATTTTTTCTTCATAATAGCTAGAGTCCTCATCGCCTTATCTCGTATTATTCTCATATGCGTATCAAACTTCAAACTATGGTAAAAAATTACACCTAAATCCTCCACTTCATATACTCTCTGTGAGACTGAAGAGCCTAACTTGATAAGGGAAATTAACAAGTATCTCTTTGGTCTTAATTTAGATGGTATTTTTACAAATTTCATGTAAGGGTGGGCGTGAATTTTCAACTGAATATTGTTAAAAATTTTCTATTAAACAATGGAGAATATTTTTCAAAATAATCACCTAACAAAAAACATTTTTTCAAATAATAACCTCATTTACATTCATATTCCATTCATCATTTTTTGGATGCTTCTCGTGGTTGGATATTATTAATTCTATTAGCTCAAGTCTTCCTTGTTAGAAAAATGCAGAAATCATAGGCTTTTATACGCTGACGATTGCAAGCTGGCTATTGAGCCATCGTACGTTAACTTTTTCTGATGCAAAAATAGATATTTGATACAATCCGTTTTGATTCACTTATTCCCAATGTAGCTGTGACTAAGATAACGCTTTGTTGATTCATCATTCAATTGACGGATGGGGATGATAATTTGGGGCTTGGATCAATCATATCCGGTAAAATCGATAACTGTTATGACTCAGCTTATTATTGGAAACTAGTCCGATGTTGATTTGATGCTGAACGATTGCATGTCCAGATCTGGATTTTTTTCGAAAATGAAATTCTGATCCACAGCAGTTAAAATCAACTGAGGTAAAGGTACACTCCCCGGGAAGGTAACCTGCCTTAGCCATGACGATCAGAGTAACATTCAAGATGTTTTGTCTCATTCGTACTCATGGGTTATGATACGAGTACAAGTGAGACAGAAGATCTCGAACGGTAACTGACCGTCATGGCTAAGTACAAATCATGGTACCGGAAAATTTTTTTGCTCGTGGCGAGCACGTGGTAATAGTGTATCTTGTCACAAGGGTGTCAAGAATTTTTTTCGCGTCCGAGTGATGGGTTTCCGGCCCGAGCCGCAGGCGAAGGTCGCGATAATCACAAAGATGCAAAAAAAAGTTTGGCTCCCATGTATCGAACTAATTAATTGTGAGTAATATATGACAAGATGTGCACAAATTACACTTTTACGAACAGTGCATCAAAGAGACTATTATCGGTACTCTTCTTTGTAGCTCATAGTTTTAGTGGCGCGATTTCAGAATTATTCAATATTATCTTCCTCAGTCAGCTCATATCTAGTTTTTCACATTTTTCCGTGAAAATTGTACTAATCTTTCGAAATGAAGAGTGATCTGTACGTTTTCTTAGGCTCTGATATTGAAAAATAAACTCTGGGACGTAGAACTCTTCGTCACCACTTCCGAAAGTGAACAAATCGTCGCCTCCAAAGGAGGAAAACACTTTCCATCATTCTCGCAATGTATTGCTTTCTCGAAGAGAAAGTATTGTATCGGTGCGGAAATTTTTGCAGGTAAATTCTCCGAATTTCCCATTTTTTACCCCTTAATTGGAACAATAGCCAAATGAAAGTTAGTCCATCTTATTCTTCTCGCCGAGATCTATAAAATGGTGACCCTGTACTTTCCCCATCATGAATACAACGCTCTCTGTGAAATATTTTCAAACACGCATTGCTTATGTCCGTATGTATGTGTGTCTGTATGTTGTCTTCCCTTTGTCACGCGATATCTCTTGAACCCCTGGATCAATCTTCTTCAAACTTCGAGGGTTTGTTCTAAATTGATCACCAATGAGCCCAGTCTATTGACAGACCTATACTCTCAATACTCCCTCTCCCACGTTCAACTGATTGCCTGAATTTCAAGACCATTTTCAGACCCTGTTGGTCCAAATGTTCTAACACCTCCGATTCTCAATATAAACGGTCACTCATTGTTGTCCAAGTATCCCTCGATCGTTCTGAAGAGATTGGTTAATACGGAATTTTGCTAAGAATTTTCATTTTTCCAAATTGAATTTTTTTATTTCACGTTATATGTCACTCGAAATTTGGCCAACGCCTGTATGGATCTCTTCGAAAATTTGACACATTATTCAGTTTCCTTGGGCGGTGGGCCCAGTCGATTTTGACGATTATCTGCCAATCCATATTGATACAAATAGTCGTTTTTATATAAATTTCACTTTTTGTCTTCAAATTTTTTCATGAAAAATTTCTGAACTTCCCATTTTTGACCCCCCAGCTCAATTCCTACCTAAACGAACAATGATTTACTTAATTCTACTTGCCGAGATCTATCAAACGGTACCCCTATACATCCATTTCCGATGACATAGCACAGTCAGTAAATTATTCAAAAGTAAACCTTGTGTGTGTCCATATGTATGTGTGTATGCATGTTGTTTTCTCATTGTCATCGTATCTCTCCTGAACCCTTCTACCATTGTCCATAAAAATTTCAAGATTTCTGCTCGATGTATCAGCGATGTTCCCATTTTAATGTCAGATCCTTACTTCTTATAATCCGTATATCAAGAGAAATTGATTAGAATAGATTGAGAATCATTATTGAAACATATTTGTCCAAACGCTCCAGCATCCAATTATGAACATATGAGTCATTCTTTTTAATATCACCAACTTTTGGGTCGGGGGTCATGGATTTTTTTGTAAATTTAGGTACATGTTATATGTGATGAAAGAAGGTGGAAAGCACAGTTTTTAGACTCCGAAAGTGATCCGTGCAGGTTTGGCGACCCATTTTCGTTTTCAAAATTTGCAAAAAAATCGATTTTCTCATTTTTTGATTGATTTTTCCCGCGTGTAGGGCCCGATGGAAAAAATACAACAAACATACATTTCGATGTAAAAAAATCTGAACTTTCCGAAAAAAATACTTTCAGAATCGAAAAATGTCAACATAACCTCAAAAAAAGAGTTTTTTTGAAAAAAAGTAATTTTTGGGGCCTTAGGGCCCACTCTACCTCAAAACTGATATTTTCATCGAATTCCTCGTCAAATTTTACGTCGAAAACCGTTTAGAACAATTTGGGATCACTATGGGATCAAACACTGTGACGGCAGCTTTAAAGCTAGAATGAGAAGAAATCGGGTGAATCGACGTGTGTTAACATGCATGCTTGTCACTGCGTCTCTATGTACCACTATATCATCATTACAGCGATGATTCAGGTAGAATCAGAGGGAAGTACAAAGTGGAGATTGGAAACGTTCGATACTACGGCTGCCAACGTGCCAACCCAACTGCTTATGCAGATATAAACTTGACAATTGTGAGCAGGTGTTCTCAACCCTCACGTGGAACAGATAATGGTTGGTTGGTACGCTCGGCGCAGCAGTGTGCGCGCGCACCCCAGGCAGGCTACTGCTGCCACCGCCGACAACACACGGATGTGCACACAGGCTCACTATCCCGACAGATGATGAGTTAACCGTTGATATAGCTACCAGACGAATTCCAAATTGATTGGATATTCACGATCAGATCTGTTTTTCTTCTAACGCTCAACCCAGCGATACGCAGATCCTGACGAGGTATTCGATCCGGTATCTTTGTTGTGATTATTTGCATCTGAGCTGTCCAACTGTGGAAAGCTACAATAGTGCGGTAAAAAAGAACAGAGGTGGACTCGCACCTGTTGAGCACTCTGAACAAAGTGATGAAGTGTACTCCACTCATGTGTATCTGACAATTAATGTATGAGCTTCGTGGGATAAATCAATTCATGCAGAGCGAAAGACTTGCGAGAGATTGTTGAAGAATGGTCAAGAAGCGGTGCTGTAACCCATTGAAATTACCGGGTCCTCGTAAGTTATATCTACATAGCATAGAGTGTTCGGTGAATCGAGGCGCGCGGTCGCGCGCCTAAGCAGTATAGGTTCCAGGAAAAGAATGAGCGACCGCGTAACTAATTTTTGAATTCGTCGACCCTGACCTTGTCATAACACTTCATTAGAGTTTTAATGATGTATAAAAAGGTTTTGGCCCGGGGAAGAATTTTCTTAATACTTTCTTACGGCATTGCTCGATGATTAGCAACCATCTAGATTTCCTGCCTTTTGATATTCACAAAATCTAAATTTCACTGTGAGGGTCGCTCGAGAAACTCTTTGTCAATTGTTTAAGATAAATTCCCGACATGCATTCGTGTTAGTGTGTCCGTGCGATGTGATAACTTTGACATCAAGCAGAAGAGAAAGCGCGTGATGTATTACAGAATGTAAACACATCTGGCTGTCTGCTCTGCTGACAATCAATGATAAAAGTTCGGGTATCGTGTCATCTCGTTCTCGTAAATGAAGTACGGCTTTCATGGGCCTCATTCTTCATTAGTTCGCGATTTATTTATTCGAAAGCTTCAAGTTGAGTGGTGTAAACGCGAGGCAGAATGCGTGATAATCATTGAGATCGAGTAAACGCGCGTGTTCATGTGCATAGGGTGTCAGTGTTTCATGTGAATTCTATCATTTCTGGACACGTATTGAAGTAGTAAGTAGACCTCTTATACGTGGTTGCGCTGTTGTATCGAAACATTTGGTCGATTCGTGTTATACGTCGTTCCTCGCTAATTCACGGAAAATGTTCCGAACATTTAATAGAGAATTTACGATGTTTACATTAATTTGATGCCGGTTTTGATCGAAGCAAACTAAGAAACGGATACGAATATCAATTGATCACGTGCAAAAAAGCGACAGCGTATAGGTTGGAGACACGCAAAAACACGTGAAAAACACACAAATACACATCTCGGACTTAGATAAGCAAGATTATCTTCAAAATTCGGTCAAATCTTCATTGCTCCACTTCTAAGATTTCTTCATTCGTATGCTCAGCGAAACTTATTCAATGAAAGTCGAACGACTCTTAGAAAGGTCCTTCCCTCTTTCATACCAGAAGGTAAAACCTTATTATAGAGAAAATGCTTTTGGTATTTTTCACGAAGTTTTGGGATGATGATCGCCTTTTGGGGCAGTAGCATCGGTCCGGTAGTGTATTTTTGCGAGATTCTGTGTGTTTTTGCCTCTGTTATGAGCGTGTTGATCAACATACCATGAATATCATTAGTTCGGTCCCGACTGAGTCTTGCACATTCGATTTGAAATTACGGTGGCTTGCACTTCCGAGTTTTCGTTGACAGATAAGATATCGATCGATTCCATCTTGTTCATCAAGAACAATTCGATTCGGTTTATAGACTCAAGATCTGAGGCCGATCTGCGACCGATACCTGAACAAGAGCTATGGAAATTACCAGAATTGGTCGATTCTGCACTCATCTGTTCTAAGTGCCGGAAGCGGTTGCAAATTTTCCAGCCACCCAGCCTCGATAACGAACTCGGGGAATCAGAACCTTTCTCTGATAAACCCAGCAGCCAAGGTTCAACAGTAGAGTTCGTTGACGAGGACATCAGTATGGATGTTTATTTAGGTGTATCTCCAGTAACTAGAAAACGGTACAATTCTATCAATAGAGGGAATCATCTTATTTTCAAGGAAGAAATTGAATGTTGTCATGATTTGCAGCTCTTACAACGAGTCATACATGGGATCGAAATTGTCCGAGTTTCAAGAGGCTGTTCGCAAAAAATTTAAAAGTCAATACGGTATCGAACCAGCGACTGAAACTGATAAAAACGTTGAAGATTACCGTGAAATAATCCAAAATTTGAAAAATGATATTCGGCATTCGGATCAAAGGTACACAATGTTTTCATCCATGTAACACGATTACCATTGATTTTGTTGAAAGTAGAATTCCCTCATTCAAGTGAAAAAAGAAATGATTCTCGCCCTAAGTAAATTATGAGTATCCGTTCCAGATCCCAAAAAACCCAGTTACTTTCTCTTTTACCCCATTCATGGTCTCGTCAAAAAATTGTCGAAGAGTTTGGGGTTACCGATCATTCTGTCAAAAATTCCAAATTGCTTCGGAAAAAAAGAGGAACCGCTGATGATGCAGAAGAGAATGTCCGGGGAAGACCAAGTTTGGATCCTTCGATCAAGGATAAGATCGTGCAATTTTACCTGAATGATGAAAATTCGAGGCAGATGCCAGGAAAAAGTGATTGCAAATCGGTCATCCAAGCAGATGGCAAAAGGAAACTGATGCAAAAGAAATTGATCCTCTGTAATCTTAAGGAACTCTATGAGTCGTATAAGACGGAGTATCCTGAAGATAAGGTTAGTTTGTCCAAATTCTGTGAGTTGCGGCCAAAACAATGTGTTCTCGCAGGAAGTAGTGGAACTCATACAGTATGTGTATGTGTCATCCATGAGAACGTAAGCTTGATGCTCGAAGGTATGAGACCAACTTACAACTTGTCATGTCGGTCGATTGCTATCTGTTTTCTCACTTTTATTCGCTTTTCAGGTTGTAAATTCAAGCGGTTGTTCAAGAATAGTAGCTTCTTCGGAGGAGATGATGTGTCCGTCAATGATATATTACGGAAAATGATCTGTCCCAATCCAACAATGGCTTGTTATGAGCAGAAATGTAACAAGTGTCCCTCAATTGATTTGATTCATGAACATATGGCGGAAATTTTTGAGAAAAACGACGTCGACGAAGTCAATTACCGAATGTGGACTACTACTGACCGTTGTACAATTTTCAATGTAAATCAAGATACCGACGACTTTTTAGAGCTGTTAATGAGTAATATGAAAAAATTACTCTTGCACGATTTTATAGCAAGGAATCAAGCCAAATTTTTCTCGCATGTGAAAGAAACACTGCAACCTGGTTGGTTTTGTGTAGTTTTCGACTTTGCAGAAAATATCGCATTTCTTGCTCAAAGAGCTATTCCGGGATTTCATTGGAACAATGAACAAGCCACTCTCTTCCCAATTACTGTGTATTTCAAGGTTAATGGAGAACTACATCATTACTCATACTGTGCTATTTCCAACTGCCTGAAACATGACTCCGTGGCTGTATATATGTATCAAAAAAAGTTGATAGAACTCATGAAAATCAGGTTTGGGATTCTGTTGAGAATGATCTATTTTTCTGACGGAGCCCCGCAGCAATTCAAGAATCTAAAATCTTTTGGTAATCTCACTTATCATCACTCAGATTTCGGAGTAGAGGCAGAATGGAACTTTTTTGCAACGTCTCACGGCAAGGGCCCATGTGATGGACTTGCTGGTTGCATCAAACGCAACGCAGCTAGAGCTAGCCTACAAGGTCATTTGATCCTGAATGCAGAGCAGCTTTTTGAATGGGCCAAAAATGCAATGAAGAATGTGGAATTCTTCTATCTGTCTCAGGAAGACTACGAGGAAACGAGACGATTTCTCGAAAGAGAACGTTTCCCATTCTGTAAAACAGTGCAAGGTACACAGGGCTATCACGCATTCACACCACTGCAAAATCCAAGTGGCCATGTTTCAGTCAAGAAGATTTCTAATTCTAATGAAAGCAAAATCGTTAAAGTGGTCACGAAACCCTGATATGTCTCTTTTGTCAGTGGAGCAATTTTAGTCATTTCATTCAAGAATCTCCGAGACGAGTGATTCGATTTCAATTTAGGTGATAGAACTCCGAAAGCTATGACGGTGAATGTGATAATATAGTTGTTCGTGGAAATGAAGAAATCCATTTTGAAATCTGAGTAATTTGAAGACTCCAGCTCGGACGAACCGTACAATTATAACATTCAAAACAAAACTCGTTTCTTTTTTCTACGGTGTATATCTGATGGTATAAACCACCCCCCTCTCTTTCTCTCTCCCACACACAGAAACTCCTTCCAATGAGACAGTCTACTCAGTGACAAGCATGCATGTTAACACTCGTCGATTCACCCGATTTCTTCTCATTCTAGCTTTAAAGCTGCCGTCACAGTGTTTGATCCCATAGTGATCCCAAATTGTTCTAAACGGTTTTCGACGTAAAATTTGACGAGGAATTCAATGAAAATATCAGTTTTGAGGTAGAGTGGGCCCTAAGGCCCCAAAAATTACTTTTTTTCGAAAAAACTCTTTTTTTGAGGTTATGTTGACATTTTTCGATTCTGAAAGTATTTTTTTCGGAAAGTTCAGATTTTTTTACATCGAAATGTATGTTTGTTGTATTTTTTCCATCGGGCCCTACACGCGGGAAAAATCAATCAAAAAATGAGAAAATCGATTTTTTTGCAAATTTTGAAAACGAAAATGGGTCTCCAAACCTGCACGGATCACTTTCGGAGTCTAAAAACTGTGCTTTCCACCTTCTTTCATCACATATAACATGTACCTAAATTTACAAAAAAATCCATGACCCCCGACCCAAAAGTTGGTGATATTAAAAAGAATGACTCATATACACCTTTCTGTGATCGACTTAAAATATCTCCTTCCATTCTAAATAGATTAGTTAATACGAAATTTCGATCATAGTTTCCTTTTTCAAAAAAAGTAATTTTTTAATTTGTAGATTCATGATACTTGTGATCTTACAAAGGCGATTCGTGGATCTTTTGGAAATTTTGAGTCGTGATTCAACTTTCTCGTTCCATGGGCCCTGTTGCTTTCAAAAATCAGTTTTGGATCCAAATTCACCCCAGAAATATTTCTCACTTCAAATTGGAATTTCCTCTCACTACAAGATTGATGCGTAGTCATTTATTGGAAATAATAAGATCTGGAAAGATAAGTGAATTCCCATGCGAGTAGTTGATAAGAATATAAGATTTATGATTGTTATCACAAAGGTGAAAGAATTATATCCGATAATGAAAGTTAATGACAAAAAGTTGGATTCGGATTCGAATGAATATCAAAAATTGATCGATACAAGTTTTCATGGTCTTAAATTATTAGACGGTTAACAGGAAACGAGGAAGCATCCTGCAAATGTCTTTTTGCAGCGTTTTTTTAGATGGGGCACGTCTTTCTTCTTCGAGGTCTATGAAATAATAGTCATAGAGGGGCAGGAGTAATTTTTAGAAGGTGGTGCGTGTAATGGTCGCAGAGTTGTAACAAAAAACTCTACCTCATATTTAGCAGCAAAGTCATCATTCAATACAAATTTCCCAAGAGAAATTCCTCAAAAGGAAAGTACAAGGACTTTTAGTTGAAGTTTGCTCTTAAATGAAGTATAATGTAAGGAGGAGTGCTCACAAAATTCGGAGAATCGCTGAATATTCACCTGAGAATTTATTATAAAAATCTATCGAAGAATACCAATCGCTTACAAAAGACCTACTTCGAATGAGAAAAAGAAGTTTACAAACTTGAAGAACAAATAGATGACGCAGGAGAAAATTGAAGTGATTCCGAAGATGAAAGTTTCGAAATACAGACATCGTGGAATTCGAAGACTGTCTCCTTCAACTTCGAGCAAAGGAATTGATCTGGATATGAATTGCGTTAGCGTCGCGTATAAAGCTGGATAGAGGAGACGGAGATCTCAAGAGTCAGTGAAGATCTCAAGAAGAGCAGCTAATAATAAAAGCACGATGCTGCTCCGGATGGAGAGCCTTGATGGTAGGAAAAATGAATGAGGACGATGGCTCCTTTACAGCTTTTATATATGTATACAAGCTATTGCGATATTCCGTATTATACGGCGTCAAACTCGCTTCTTTGTCGATCTTTCATCCTCATCTTCTCTTTCTTTCTTAGTCGAAGAGTAGTTTGATATAGATGCACATGTCTACACGAGAACAGGTATAATCCAATCAAATTTTGACTCAAAAAATCATCTCTTCTGTGTCAGAGTGTACTTCACTCATATTTGTGACCGTCTGATGGTAGATCTTATATATTTCGCATTTCTTTCTATTCTTCCCCTCGCTCTGATGTGCATTTCACTTCATTTGTGATGGGAAATATGAGAAAGAGTGCCATGATAGTGAGTAACAAATATTCAAATATGAGACAGCTCTTGAGTAGAAATGCTCTTTTCAAACACTTGGGCGATACAATAGCGAAGGAGTGGGTTAGACTATGTGCTTGTATAGAATCAAAGCATTACCGGAAGGAATTTCCAGAGAAAGATTTTTCTTCATTATCGTAAAATGCTGTCGTATTTTCGATTTTAGAGGGTCAGATATCCATGAGCAAACTGACCTCCATCTTATCTCACTGGTCTTTTGCGTAATAAAATTACCGGGAACTAATTCATGTTGTGCATTTATCACGATACTTCAAAGTTTTTGTAAACCTTCGAGAATGTTGATGTACACACCCATAATATATTGTACGCGATCACACTCATACAATCACAACCACCTAACGTTACTTGAAAGGTAGTATACAACGTTATAGAACAGTCCTGCATCGGCTCCTTAGTTCCAATTTGCTCCTTTTCGGCAGTCTCTGCGTGGATCGATATTGGCGCGGATATGACACACCATCACCACTTCGAACTTGCATATTTTGAGTTCTAATGAACTTAATCGCCCGTTCAAAATGAACAATGAGGTGTACTTTTTTGCATAGAACCACATAAACAATCAGACGGAGAATATTGACACCCTTGGGAATATCATCGTGAACTTCGCTTCTGCCGGACCAAAGGCTAATATCGACTACTGATATCACAATATCACCTCACGATGGAATATAATCTTCAAATTGATCATGGGGCCGATTCTGTTCGCGTAACAGTCAAAACTATTAGTCATCATTGAGACCACTGATGGATAAGATCTATAAGAAAATTTACGTGGGAGCCCCCCACGTTATTCCAACAGGAGTACTCAACATGTCCGGGAAGTACACTCAAAGTTCCACGCTTGAGATTTCATCCCATCTTATTCCCAGTCCTCATGAAAAATTGTTGCATCTGTCTTTTTACAGAGATTTGTTCTCAAAATCCTGGACAAAGATTCTTCAGAACTTTCGTCAGATTATCGTGTATTGAAATACATTACTCGACAGAAAACTCCAGAATAAATTCAAAAATACAGTATTTTATCAGAGTATCAAAGATCTAGAACCTCTATATCATTGGATAAAAAAATGTTCATTATCCTATCTTTATTCACGACTAGGAGATCCTGAAATTCACCCCGGATATCGACTTGAATTTTGGTACGATACTGAAACGAGTAGATAATCCTAATTTGATATTGAACGAACTAGTGGCTCAAAAGAATGCACAAGCAATATTTACTGACGGGAGCCAATCAGCTGACACCACTTTGGTTGGAAGTGTATGCTGTTGTCAAAGCTCAAATTTGGTCCCCATGAGAAGTCTTCCAAAGCAAGCGTCAATGTTTACTGCTGACCAGGTGAGGTCATCACATCCGGATCACGGATTTGGCTTAAACTTTGGGAATAGTTTTCTTTTAGTGCCAAAAGATGAAACCCAAAATCATAGACCCTAACGATTGAGCGTTTCCGAGCTACAGCCAAGAACATTACCATTGGCCATATAGGCCCATGTTAAAAATTATACATATAGGTACACCTGCAATGCTTAATGTCCATGGCTGTAGCTCGGAAACGCTTGAGCGTTAGGGTCTATGATTTTGGGTTTCATCTTTTGGCACTAAAAGAAAACTATTTCCAAAGTTTCAGCCAAATCCGTGATCCGGATGTAATGACCTCTCCTGGTGAGTGCATCGCGATTCTGGATGCAGTTACAATTGCAAAAGAGTGTCCATATGAAAAAGTACTAATTTTCACAGACTCGCTCAGCGCTCTACTTTCGCTTAGAAGCACCAAAATTGATATCAAAGTAAATCCCTATGTCTTAGAGATAAAGAAAAAACTATACGAAATCCAAACTTCGGGAATGACGAAGGTATCATTGTACTGGGTACCATCGCATTAGGGAATCGATGGAAACGATTTTGCAGACAAAAAAGCAAAGAAGGCGTCAACCAGGTGCTCTGATGCATCGCTTACATTGCCATTCTCGGATCTTCGAGAAATATTCAATAAAGAAGCTTAAAAGTCAACTTTTGATACGATAGAGGAACAAGGTCTAGCAAAAGGTAAAGAATTCTTTGCAATCCATCATCATCGCGATAGCAAGCCTTGGTTCACCAATAAAAAATTGCCTAGAGGAGCTATCTCAACAGTAAACCGACTCAGGTGTAATCATTATGGCTTGGCTTCGTCGCTGTGTCGAATCGGTTTTATCAATGAGAGTCAATGTTAGTGTGGATCTGAAACTCAAGATATAAGCCACGTTCTGTGGCAATGCTCAAAATACGACGAACCGAGAAAAATATTCATAGCAAGACTCTCGGAGCAAAGTTTATGTAGCAAAAACTAATGTATGTCAAATCTTGTATGCATTCCTAAACCAATGTAAGTTAGAAGTGTAAAAAAATGTTAAACAAGTATTACTTTGATATTATTATATGTATATATCATTACTACTACTACGAACACCATCATTGTAATATGAGTATGTAGTATCTTCTTTTTTGCAGAATAACTCCTTTAAGAAGTTGAGAATGCTTAATAAAAAAGAAAATCTAAAATCAACGAAAAATTTCACGGTCGATTTCTACTTCGATTTGTATGTTAATTCTTTCGAAACCGAAAAGTCACTCCGTCACACGCAAAATGAGTTCACAGTTAAGTCATAATGGTATCTAAACTTGAAAATTATGCGATTTCAAAATTCCGTATTCTAGTAGGAGAGAGTAGGGTAAGGTGAGCAATCGCGGTTGAATAAATTTGGCGATAGGTAAAAATCCGAGTTGGATTTGGAAGCTTGGTATGCATTCTAACTTTTGAGAGAAGTTGTAAGTTTGAATTTGTTGGCGTTGTTGAGAAAAAAAAAAAACGTTAATTTGGCCTATGTTGACTTCCTCTCGATTTTCCGTAGGATGCGACTCACAAGGTACGGGCCTCATTGATACCACGAATGGCTTCACCAGAAAGTCTGGACGTTATAATGCCTCATGCGCAGAGTATCGATTAATGCATTCTATTGATTATCATCGCCATTCCAAAAAAGCTCGAAACGAGGCAAAGTGGGCACCTTGAGTGAGGTAAAGTGGGCACGGACTGTTTTTGCGTATTTCTCATGAGGTCGCGACAGCAGTTCCGCTCTGCTCGCTTTTCTTCTTGCAATTTCTCTGAAATCGTTTCAGTTCTCCATATTTCGAGTTACTAGTGATATGAGGGGTCCAATAGAAAGATAATTCAATCCTGCATCCATCTAGATACTCGAAATAACGTAAAATACAGGACTCGGGTGCGAGTATTCTTAAGGCCAGTACGTAGTGCTTACACTTGCTCACTACTCCATAGATGGTGCCACGGTGATTTGCATAGCGTAATTCCAACAATATTTAATTTCTAAATAGTTGCAAACACTTTTTGGACCAAATCATTGAGTCAGCGCGCTTCCCAATAAAATTTCCAATCATTTGAGCTTGGTCGCGTCTCAAAACTTGCGGTATATTTTGCGAGATTTGGAAAATGGCAAAGTGCATGCCAGCGTGGTTCCTACGATGCGGCAGCGACAGCTCAAGATTGCTGTTTTCCAAATCCTGCAAAATATATCACGAATTTTGAGACGCAACAAAGCTCAAATGATTGGAAATTTTATTGGGAAGCGCGCTGACTCAATGATTTCATCAAAAAAGTGTTTGCAATTATTTAAAAATTAGATATTATTTGAAAACCTGCATGCACTCCGGTGCGTGTCGGGTTGCAGTATTGCGGGGACTACGGACTGGCCTTAAATGACCCCTGTGAACCTGGCCCGCCAAATTGGACCAAAATATGCTTGTGGTAGGCCGGAATTTGCTGAATTTGCTTGTCCAAGTCTCGAATTTTGGTCCGGCTGCGTTTTTGAGTTACGAGCCCTCAAAGTAGCCCAATTCCACCCCCCACTCCTCCTTCCGTGCATTTACAGAAGTGCCCAGATCTCCGCGAATTTAGCTGCTGGAGGGACGCACGCGGGCTCAAATTGAAGCTTGAATTTTGGGCCATCGCAAGCAAATATAGAAAAATCGAAGTAATTACGTTGAAGTACCAAAAAACTGCTCGCAGTGTCCCCGTGTATAAGCATACGGGCGGGTGGTCGGCGGAGAGGGGACAGTCGAGGGAGAAGAGGAGAAGCCCCGCGCAGACGCATCATCGTTCAAAAAACTTGTCTGCTGCGCTGATGATGTGCATCTGATCGTCGTCGTCGTTCATCACGCTGTGTTTACACCGGTACCGAGGTCGACGAGCACCCTGGGCACTGGCCCTGGACTCTCGCTGCTCTTTGGATGAATGCGTGTGTTACAGGGAGAAGCTGCGTGTCATCCTGGACGACGTCGCCAACATGTGCTGTGTGCCTGTGCACCACGACGCGACGGCCGGGGCTCCACGCCCGACCTGGTGCACCGGCGGTGGTCTTCTTGCCCAGTCCTCTATCAAGCTACGTCTTTTCACGCTCTCGTTGGAATCGGACTATACAAAAGTACCGTGATTGCGAATGTGCCTTATCTGCATTTTTTCATCAATACTTTGAGGCCAAGACATTTTTACACAATAGTTTTAGGATTATGTGGACCCGAAAAACTATTTTCCCTTGACTCTAAATGTGTTAAGTTTTTGTACATTGAGTTGATCATCATGAATTGAAATTGAGTCTCACTATTTTGATTCATGGTTCTCTTGTCTCATTTATTCTTGGAAGACATTGTATGGTATAAACTGATCTTATGCTTTTTCATGCGATTGAAACTCCTACAGTAATTATTTCACATCAGTGGAATCTCAGCACTATACAAGCGCAGGGCTTGCAGCTTATTCAGTTCTATGATGTGCTGAACTTGGTCAACTCAGAGCCTCTCCAGTGAGAATAGAGGCACAATCAAAAGTCACATATTGTGCTAGTGACCATTCAAAGTACTGCCAATCATTTATGGCTAATTACATATCTCATGTTTGAATCATGCAAAGTCTAAATTGAATTGTCCATACCCACACTGTTTAAATAATATTCTTTTGGAATCGGCGAAGAAATACTCTACCCTTGACTTTGAGAGGGGAACGATAGAATAGTGACATCAACTTAGATTCATTGACTTCTATCAGGTGCAGGCTATTAATGCTTTGAGGTCTTTTCATTGCAACACTGTTAGTATACATGCAAAACTTCTAGGCAATCGGTGCTAGGTGAAAAGATTTTGAAGTGTTGGTCATATGTAGACTCGGATATCAGGTTACAAAATGATAGATGAGACACTCAAATGAGAATTGTGAGTGAAATGATATAGCGTTTACTGTAGAATTGAACTAAAGAATATCAGAACATCCAAATTTGGCAGGATGATCTTATCCCTACACTAACAATGACAAGTTCTCATTTTCAAGCTTTGACGAAACACCAAACAGATCTTTATCTTGGAAATTGTAAGAGTCAAAGCGCTTCTGAAAATGTTGAGTCACTCAAGTTTTGCATCACTAATATTACACTTCAAACTGATTGAACGATCAAATGGTGGGTTATTCTTTTCATTGAAATGCTATTGATGCATGATGAGATGGCAGGTTTAAGTGATGGAATTCCTGCCTCCTTGTTTGGAAGAGTATGCAATAGAGCTCTAACACCAGGAACTTGGATGACAATTTCCCAATATCGAAAAGATAAGAATTTGACTCTGAAGCTCCCAGGCCTTTGAATTGAATCTTATATGCTCAATCCACATAGAAGACCACCGCCGGTGCACCAGATCGGGCGTGGAGCCCCGGGCGTCGCGTCGTGGTGCACAGGCACACAGCACATGTTGGCGACGTCGTCCAGGATGACACGCAGCTTCTCCCTGTAACACACGCATTCATCCAAAGAGCAGCGAGAGTCCAGGGCCAGTGCCCAGGGTGCTCGTCGACCTCGGTACCGGTGTAAACACAGCGTGATGAACGACGACGACGATCAGATGCACATCATCAGCGCAGCAGACAAGTTTTTTGAACGATGATGCGTCTGCGCGGGGCTTCTCCTCTTCTCCCTCGACTGTCCCCTCTCCGCCGACCACCCGCCCGTATGCTTATACACGGGGACACTGCGAGCATTTTTTTGGTACTTCAACGTAATTACTTCGATTTTTCTATATTTGCTTGCGATGGCCCAAAATTCAAGCTTCAATTTGAGCCCGCGTGCGTCCCTCCAGCAGCTAAATTCGCGGAGATCTGGGCACTTCTGTAAATGCACGGAAGGAGGAGTGGGGGGTGGAATTGGGCTACTTTGAGGGCTCGTAACTCAAAAACGCAGCCGGACCAAAATTCGAGACTTGGACAAGCAAATTCAGCAAATTCCGGCCTACCACAAGCATATTTTGGTCCAATTTGGCGGGCCAGGTTCACAGGGGTCCTTAAATGCTCACTCTGTCCCACCTGGTGTCCACTCCATCCCACGGTGGGTTAGAGTGAGCAAAATTGCATCGCTTCAGATTTTTGAAATTATGTGAGTACTATAGTTTCTAAAAAAATTATTGACCACAAAATTTCATTTTTGAGACTTCAATGATTCGGTCAGTCACTCCCCAATTTCTCAAAGATTTAATGAAATTACTGAAAACTTCGTAATATGACGGTGTGCACTTTGCCCCACCTACCCTCACTGTGATAAAAAAACAAGGATTCTATCATAGAAAGGGCGTCAAACATTTTCAAAATTCGAACTTTTGAGATTGAAACTAACGATCTTCACCATCAAAAGGCTCAGAACTGCGCTCATGCTAAGAGATTTGATCAACTATTTGTAAATCATCCTGAGTTTCATAAAGTTTTGGCTCTAATTTGTATCTGGTTGCTCCAAATTCAAACCAACTTGAGTTAATCTCATCGTGTGAAAGTATATCATCAGACTCACTATCTTTTACGATGCAAATAACGAAATTTTGACTCATTGTTGATTGAGATTTTTCTGTTCAGAATTATTCATTTCTCGTCTATTGAGACAACCCCAAACACCTTTCAGATACCAAAAACAGATTAATACCGCCTCTAAGCAAGGATTTTATGATGAAAATAATCTCCTCAGATGGAGTAATCACTTTGCGTTGACTTTGCAGCTCGTCTCAAAGCGTTTCCCTCAGGCTCAGCCAACCTTTTCTAAGCTCGTCCCACGGCAAAAAAAACACTCAAAATTTAAATGTTGCGTGAATTGAGTGGATTCTCAGGATGGGTGGTGGTGGCGGGAATGCTCGTCATCGTACGCGTCGTGTATATCTGACGCCCCCTAAACTTGCGCTCTTTCAACTTCGGAATTTAAAATTTAAATTGCATCATCTCTCGGTTCTCCAGTTTTCTACGCTTTTTCTCAAAGGCAATACACCTCAAGACTCGCCTTGACAAGCATCTCATCTTCCCCTTTCCTATTTCATCTTATGCTTAGTATTGCAAGCACAGACCGAGAAGGAAAAAACCATCAAGTCTTAGAGGCAAAGAATCCTTGTCATTGCTACTCTTCTGCCACATTCACAAAAGAAAAGTCTCGTAGGATATATTAAGTATCATATAAGTGAAAGCGTAAAGTCTCAACCCCGGGCGTTGTACATACTTTTTTTTTTCTTTTTCATATCTTTTTATCTCGGTTTTCTGATTTGGTTAGAAGGCACTCGATAAATACGTTTGTATAAATGAAACAGGCACGAGTTTTTTTTTCTCAATTTTGCCTCCCCTTTTTTTACAGAACGACAATTAGACGAGAGGGCCAGGTTGAGAGAGCGGGGTTTACTCTTAATGAACGACCCTCTTCCGAGCTGCTTCCGCTGTTCCAGTTTTTCCTTATCTGAACGTCGGCATACTCACACCCCTAGTCCTTCTTTCTCTGTCTTCTTGACGACAAAACAAAATTTTGCACTCGAGTCGCGAACTTTATACCCCTATACTACCTATACATCACACACTTATTGAACTCGAATCTATATAGATATATGACTCTTTATCTATCTCTTTTTCTCGTTTTAGGTATATGTAGACGATGGAAATGTCGACCTCGAGCAAATGTTCAGAAGCAAGCTTGCGTTTTTGCTGCTATCTATAGCTTTCGGATGTTCGCCCGTTTTCCACTGTTTTTCGCTGAATATATTCTCACTCGCGTTTGGACCCGCATATATGCGATTCGATGCTATAGAATTCTGTGGTGAATTTCCGATGAGTAATGCTTTTACACATGCATGATTTATCACACGCCCCTGTTATGCTATATAATGCGAATTGTTCGGAGACACTGTATACTGCGGCTTTGAATTTTTCTAGCTCGAAGCGTTGTGGCCGGCAACCCTTGACTGATGTGTATGACGTTGATCGTTTGTTTCAGACTTTTGGGAATTTTATGAGATTGATTGGGGCCTTTGAAATTCTTTTTGATATTCATATGGGATGATAGTCACATTGTCCGTTATACATTTATTGATTGATAGAGAGCGGTGCAGATGCATTATTTCACAGATTTTGACAGGTTTCTGTTTTATTGAGTATTGAACAGTGCTTTTGTGATCTTATATAATGAGTAGTTTTGATAGATATTCATGTTGGAGTCAATTTGCAACCCTTTCACGTCTAAAGCTTTCGAAGTTGCAGTCAATCTGAAGAAAAACGACCCAGTTTAACCAATAGCATAAACCATAATTAGTATTTACACTGAGTTTCATATTTTTTCGTGGCACGAGGTGCACCAAACGAAATTGTAACTTTTTTGAAGATGGTGTGATATAGCGTTGAAGAAATGATGTGATTGGTGACTTTTTAGATCATATCCTTGAGTTGTTTTTATCCAGTTTTATTATGTGTAAATTTCTAATGAACTGGCGTCGTAATTGTTTCTCTCGTTTTTGATGAGTCAGAGGCTTCTGGAATGCTTTTGCAGCTCAAGAATGATACTATCAAAATGTCGGGTGACGATGAATTGATGATATTGCAAAGAGAGTTCTCATAAAATTGGAAAAATGATATATTGCCAACCAGTCAATTCATCAGTCAATCCACCCTTGACCCACACGGCCATATAATATTTTGTACCCACACCAGACCGACACAGGCCGAATTAGACTGAACAAGACCAAATTAGAGTGAACTAGAACTTTTGAGACCGGATTAGTTTGAACTAAACGTTTATAATATTTTTTTTCATCAACGCATTTTCAAGCTCGTTTCGAAGTGATATTGCGGGACCTACAGTTTAAGGTACTTTTTTTTTATTTGATACAGTTTAAGGTAGATTCCGAACCACCAAAGCCACCGAGAGCCACTTATCAAAATTCACATTGGTGCCGGCCGAGATTCTAACCCTTGGCTTCGGCGTTGAAGGCAAGAACCTTATTCATGAGGCCACGGCGGCTTCTACCATCCATACCAAACGATACCAGATCAGACTGTATTAGACCGCATAAGACCGAATTAGACCGATCAGACCAAAGTAGAACTAATTCGACCGAATGAGACCGACCTAGACTGAACTTGATCAAATTATGCAAAATAAATCTCATTAGGCTAAAAAAAGCCGAACTAGATCGAATTAGACCAGACAAGACAGAACGAGACCGAATGAAATGCAACTAGACCGTTTTTAGCCCATACTAGTACTACAGTCTTAGTGCGGTACAAGTATGGTTCAAGTAGGGTACTAGTATGGTCTAAGACCGACCTAGACTGAACCGGACCGAAATAGAGCGGATTAGACCGAACTATACTGAACCATACCGGATCAGACCGCACCAGACCGAACTTGACCGAACTGAACCGTACTTGATCATACTATTTTGTATTAGACCGAACTACACCGAATTAGGCCAAACGGGATGAACTATGTAGATCAAATTAGACCTGACTAGACTGGCTTTGAGCAAATCGAACCCAACTATACTGCACCCAGACCATACTAGTACCGCAATTCTAGTACAGTACTTGAACGGTAATTCTAGCACGTAACTAGCACGGCACTAGTGAGGAACTAATACGGTACTATACGGTCCTACTGATACTAGAATTATAGTAAAACCGTGTACTAGCACCAAACCAAACCGCACCAGGCCGTTCTGATTCGTACAAGAACGAATTAGACCAATCAGACCTAATTATACTAGATCAAACTGCACTGTACCGAAGTATACTGGACCAGATCGCATCATGAATTTAATCGAAGTAGACCGTACTAAATCGCACTAGACCATGCAAGACCGAATTAGACCGAATGATACCAAATCAGATCGAATTAGACCAAATGAGACCGAATTTGACTGAATGTGACCGAATAGACTGAACTGGATCAAATTATGCAAACTATACCTCGTTAGGCCAAAAACACCGAACTAGATTGAATTTGTCGAGACTAGACCTCACTTAGACCATACTAGTGCCGCAGTACTAGTGCGCTACTTGTTTGATAATTCTGGTACGGCACTAGTACGGCACTCGTACGGCAGTAGTACGGCGCTAATACGTAAGTAATACGGTACAATTACGATCCTAGTGGCACTAGCACTGGCCTAGAACCGTGCACTAGTATTAAACTAAACCGCACCAGGCCGAATAGACCGTATAAGACCGAGATGGAGCGGATTAGACCGAAGTATACCGAACCATACTGGACCAGACCGCACCGATCGAACCAAACCTAATTGGATCGTATCAGATCATACACCGTACAAAACTGAGATGACAATGCTCAGTTAGTAGTATGACAACCTGATCACTGTCATCTGTATGTACTCTTACAGAGCTAAATAGGGTCACAACCCAATAGCTTCAATAAATTAATCAATTAATCAACCAGTCAATCCCCCATTTGTGAATCCCTAGTTAGTACAAATGCGATAATTCATTATGGCGGGATTTTCAAAGTATTTTTCAACTATTTTAGTTGAACGTTGCCTCCAACCAATCCGTGAATAATGGATTCTTAGTGTAACTATGGACACTATTTCCAGGTTATCAGCTGTGGTTGGAGCATTAACCAAGCTAGCAAAGTTATAATAATTGAACGCGCAGCTAAGATTTGTCAGCCAGAATCCCGAATATCGGAATTCCAACAGAAAATGGGAGCTAGGATAGAGTGGTCAAACTTCCGATAATCGAAAATATTGTCTCCTGAGTTCAGGTCTTGTTCATGAATGGCCTTGCGGAAACTTGAATCCGATTGTGAATAAGTGATCATCAGCATTTTTCAATGATAAACATCTGTGAATTAAGCATTTTAAGTACTAAGACGATCGAATTAGACCTGACGTAGAATTATTGGGATACTTCCTTCGTAGCATCAGAAAAGATTCCCAAAGCATATGATGTGGAATTCATAACTTAGTCTCAAAATCATGAAAAAGGGGGACCGTAGCCTAGATGACATTACAATGCCTCTCCGAATCCCCTGTAAAGTGAAAAATGAATGGATTCCTATAACCATCAGTTTCATTTTTCCATGCCAAAATTTTTTGGGCGACTCTTATTCTGCACAACTTATTCATATAGAAGAGAAGCGCCAGAGCAGAAAGAGAAGGAAGACTGTACGTGCATTGAAGAAATATACAGGCTTTCAAGCTCTTGACCCGATTTCAAGTCGCTTCATCATTTTGATCGTACACAACAGGGCTCACAGCGATCTCGGAGCGCGTTTTCAACAGTTCGAGTAGAGAATTGAAAAATTACGTGACACACTATTTATAAGAGGCATTTTCGAACTCTCCTACCTGAAAAAAGAGTCCTCAATCATGAATTGAACAATTTCCTGAACTTTACTCTTCTCATCCTACCTATAATCAAGGATTAGAATGAATCCAATCTCGCTTATTATAAGAGTACAAAGGTCTACTCCAAGCTGTGACTTAGTCTGATTTACAATCACCTCTGTGAATGGACTTCTTCCCATAGAGTATCTTTCTTATCCATGGAGAGTATTATTCCAGTTTGAAGATCATAGAATGGATATTTCTTATCTCTAATCGGATTCTCCTCTGCATAAATTCTTCAGTAGAATACTTTACAGCCAAATCCGGTTTCTATTTGAAATTTTAAAGCCCGGTGAATGTGCTCATCTTCAACAATGTAGTATGATCTCACAATTCACAGTCACTATATAGAGTACGGCATCAGTATTTAATTCAGCAGTCGACGGGTACCAATTACCGTCGGGTCGTAGGTTAAAAGATATAAGCCAGCTGGTGGTACATTACACTGTATCTCTAAACTGCCTCAGGACATACGATCCTCGAAAGCACCACTCTTCTCATCCTGCATTATGAACCATTAATCTTGAGTACGTATAACACGTGTTCTATCACGACTTTTTACGACTAACGCTTCCAATTTTCGTGAGCTTATCCCTGTGGGACACATCGGTTTTCATCAAAAGAGCAATCCTGACACGTGCTACTTTTTCACTAGTCTTGTAATAGCTGCTCGATTGATACTTTAGTAAGTCATGAATTAGATAAGTGGTATTTGGAGAAATTAATTTCGTTTCCGGAAGAATTTTGAATGACCTTGAACCGTTTGATTGAGAAGATTCATTTCTTTACGTCAGTGTAATTTAAAAATTTTGGGCAAAATTGTAACGTTGATTCGGGAAACAAAAAATTGAAAATCATAATTGTCAAGTAAATCCCACTAATTCGTCTCACTGCAAGTATATTTTTCTACGACCGCAGCAACCGTAACCTGAATTCCATTATGAGTATTTCATTCTTGAGAGCCTTAATAATGTGAGAATTGTTGGAGATGGACGTCTACGAGCCAGACTTGTGCGACTCTCTTTTCGATTTTCAAAAATCGTGTTGATATTTTGATGGGTGTTTTTATCAGTGATCACTTTTTGGTTAAACTTCAACCAGGTTACTCAGAATACGAGACTATTGGTCCGACGCCAAAGAAAGTTTCTTGGGCAATGATCAGCGATAGAAAAAAGTCACCAAAATTTAAACGTGATATTTGGAAATTTGGAATTGTTTCTACTGTTGTGGTTTAGAGAGATCCGTGAAATTCTGAATATGGGATTTGGGAATTAGAAATTAACTTCACCGTTGGCGTTTAGAGAGGTCCAAATGATGAACAAAATTCATGCTCGCTCAAGAACTTTACAGCCTGATCAGCATGAATATTGCAATTGTTTTGTAACAAAATTTGTAGACTTGGTTGAAAAATTTTTCAATGTATCCGGTAAATACAACTATCTCTAGGCACTAATATCTCTAGGCATCTATTCAATCAAGATGGACGTGGGCTTTAGAATACTTCCCTTCTTAAATATTTTTGTTCCTCAAAATTTGAGGGTGAGGGTCTTTCAAAGCACAAGAAAAGCTCTCGTTTGAAGCTGTAGATGCCCAGAGGTGAATGTATTACTTCGAAAAATAAACACCAGCTCAAGCCTTGAGTAAAAAGAGAGAATAAAATTGTGAAACGGCAAAGAAAGAAAGAAAAATACTGAAAGTAAAGGATCAAAAAGAGAAACAGGCCTTTTAGTGGTTCGAGAGTTTTTCTTCGCGGTGAGAGAGCCTCAAATGATTTCAGTTTCCTACGTATTACCGCAAATCAAATTTTTTTCCAATCAAACGTCATACTTTTGCCACTAATGGTTACTTAATTTTTTGTATTTGTGTGTAGTTACAAACCACTACAGCTTCCTGTTGACATGTCATGCAAAGTTGAAGTTGATACGAGCGATTTCAGTTTTACGTAGTTGCCCAATTACCAGAGTTGCAAGGGTAAAAGTTTGAAGCAGCTTGTGATCTTTGCAACACGACAGGGCTAACCAAACAACGTACCCACGTGCTAACATCGTGAAAGTTGAATTTGAATGAGAAAAGCAAGTAGGAAATTGTAGGGAACATTGGTTCTCTTGTTATTATTGAAATTTTATGGAAATGAAAACTCCTTGAAGTCTGATTTATTAATTTCGAATCTGGTGCACAGAATTATTTCACTAGCGTAAATAGAGTGCCAGCCGTTGAGATCGGAAACATGTCTCCCTTCACCAATTTTTTCACACAGATTTCAATTGAAAGAGGATTATGGTCATCATCTCCTACTTTTATTTCATAGCCATGTGATTTCAACTGAACTGTCTGATGAACCAAAGTCCAGCAACGGATTATCTTCAAAAGTCTATTTCATTCTTAATGACCCATCAGTAGAACGAGATTTTAATCCCCTTTGAATGAAAAGTATAATACAACATTTCCAGGATGAAGTGAAATCAAGTTAAGAGATCATTCACCTGAAGCGTGAAAAGCAACTCTTTGGGCTGTGAGTCCTTGAAGATCCCTATGATTTTCCATCAAAACTTTGTTTTTTCACAGTCTGAGAAAAGTAACGTATTGAAAGAGTACTCACAAAACATGTTCATTGAAGTCGAAAGCTCTTAAATATTACCTTAGTTGGTTACTAGTCCGAGTCATAATTGTCTTTGTGATGATAAAATGCTTATTGTCAGTAGTATGACCTTGGTTCGTCGTAATTCCTACCTCAGGAAGAAATCAATTTATCCTATATAATTGAGTCATTTCCATGGATTCACGGTGAGCTATTTGGTACATGTTTGGTCAGTTCTGAAAAATATTCTGAGAGAAAGTTTTCTCAATTTGAATTAGTTCAGTACGGATGATCTCATAGGTGTGGCCAATGAGTAGTTCATCCTTTTTTAAAGCGTTACTTTCTCATAGGATACGATGTCTATCACGCTAGCACCAAAAATCCTCTTAAGGAAGTACCGCGCTCAAGAGATTTAACGCTGAGATTTTGATGAAACTCGTCACACAAGTTGATATCAATGTCAAGAGACTCTATATAAATTTTGGTGAACTTCGCCTACCCGGGACAAAAGTTATGGCTTATCCATCTTCGGCCATTTAAAACGTGGTCTTATCGGAGGTGTCAGTTTTTTATCTCTATCAGGAAACTCAACGCTGAGTTTCTGATAGGAATTTTTTCATAGGTACAGAAGCCTCGAAAGTTATCGTAAACTTTTTTTCAAAACTTAAAGAGAAGATTTTCGATGGAAGTAAGACACGAAGTCACGAATATGTCAAGATTAAGACAAAATGTCAAATTTTGTAAAATTAATATCACAAGAACCATGACTGCTGGGCTTACAAAAATTCACCGAAAGCTTCAATTGATCGCAATCCATCTATCAGAATATTCATCACGTGATTCTGTTCAGGTAGAAAAAATTCCCCCCTCCACTGGTGCGATACTTCCTTAAAGGTTCGAAAGGACTGCCGAAGACTATTTGAACATAATATTGATGTATATTCGACCGTTTTCCGAGCCACATCAAGATATTCGAATCCAAGGATTCGATACCTCCGAAGCTTCACATGGAGAGTTGATGCTAGTTTGCACCACATGCTCTTCATGGAGCAGGAAATATCAAAAATGATTCAAATAGATCTTGAAAATTTATAGGAGGAATAAGGTTACAAATGAAATGTTCGAAAATTGTGAGTGTTTCGCCCCAGTTTCTCCGCTAGAGCTCGTCAGGATGACGACAGAGAGACTTGTCATTGACACTGAAACTATTGAACTGAAGTGATACGTTGGGAATTTTGATCGTTCTATAAAGGATTGGATGTTGAATTTGTTAGGAGGAACAGGAAACTGCCCTCCATCTAGTTGTGAGATGGCAAAACATGTGGTGGCTATTCTCCGGTCCATGGCCGTTGAATTTGACTATTTGAACATATTCATGAATATATATCAATCTATGAATAAAAGAATTCATAATATCCCTCAGAATAGCCTAGAATATCCGAACCTTCACAGATCTCGATAAAAGAGCAACATCTGCTTTCAAGTGAATCAATCACACGATCATCCCTAAACTTCCTTCTCAACTCAACAGAACCTTATCTTAAAAAACTCCATCGACATACCGGTTACCACGTGTACTGATCCTTCCAAGCTTATTTCAAGTCCCAAAGTGGTCGGATAAACCTCTAGGGAACAAACTTTGAGAAGCGCAAGTGGGTTTCATCATCACAACCTCGTCTTAACTTTTCTCTCTACTCTCGACAAATTTCACGATTTCCTTACACACAGAATCCCAAAAGTTTTCATCCAAACTTCGACGTTGACTATTCTCGTTTTCCTTCAAGAAAGTCCCGTACTCCCTTGGCGCGTCTCATTATCTCGAGTCTCAGAAAATGAGCTATCAACGTTGGAGCGTGAGCAGATCAGACGTTAATCGAAAGATCAGACGTTGATTGTTTGCTTCGCGATAATCTTCACTTCTGAAACCTTTTAGTATCTCCAAAAGCTTCCTGTTTTTAGAATTAAGAAGTGAAAAAATTTTGAATCTGGGAATTTTGTTTGAAAAGTGAAAGGGCTGTTTTTCAATTGTAATCATGCGTTGATTTGATTAAAGATTGGAGAAAAGGCGGGAAATCGGTTCAAACCTAATGTAGAATGAAACGATACAGTGTCTAGAGGTTTCCCAAAAGAGGTCACCGTGAAGAGGCAAGTTTTGGAAGGTGATATCTATTGTTACGTCTGAAACTCGGAGATCTTTTGTAGTCGGTTCTTCATTGTTGCTCCTGAATCGCTTCTCGAATTCATACGATGAATCGCTCTGTGAATGCGACGCGCACTACAGAAGTCCACGAGTAATTCACTCAAACTCTTGGTACTTTTGCTCTCGAGTCTCAAATTTTAGCTCGTTCTGTAGCATTCCATGCGTATACTGAGATTCTTGAAAATTCTCATCCTTAGATATCAAGGTTTTCTGGTTTCAAATTTTGATAACTCTGAGCTCAAAATTGTCGAGAACTCAATCTCGTGATGTGTACAGATATTGTACATCTTAGTTTCTGTTTGAATTGAATGCTATTCATAAGCTCTACATGTGTTCTGCCCTGTATTCAAGCCTCCACTTACAGTCAATCATGATTTTTCATCTCTTCATTTGTTACAATTTTTGATGCCAGGAGGATTTCGAGTGGTGGAAGCGATGAAAATTCATTATCAACTGGGAAAAGATGCAAAATTAAAGTGTAAATAAGTGAAAAATTTGAAATGAGAACGAAAAATTTGGAAACGAGCAAGTTTCAATTCATGAGTGAATGATGATGGTCACCTCAATTTTCTTTAGAATAGAAAAATAGCTCACCAACGAGAAGTAATTACAAGATGATCTCTGAATAAAATTACTTTTCAACGAAAAGACCACCATTCGAGCGCAAGCTCTGGATAAATATACTTAGCGAGATGAAAATTAGAGAGATACCCTCCAATGAGCTGATCTCTTTTTTTTTTCATCTTTTTACCGTCGTCACGCCCTGGGAATGACTGTAGTAGAAGGATGCGCAATCGAAGAAGTAAAAGATCTCACGCCATCGCCTCGCGATAGAGCTCTATATATATATATAATACGAGATGCGAGAAAAATCTCATCTATTCCGTCACGTTGGATTTCTTTCTTTGCTTAACTCTCGCTGACGTGATTTAAAGCAACTTTGAGAACTTACCGAGATATCAGTATTCTGCATTAAAAAAGAAATATACGTGAGACAGCTTGAGAAGTTTTTGCATGACAATTCAGCTAGAGATGCTGATAAAAAAGTTTGGCTGTAGATAAGTAAAAAGAAAGTACATGGGTAGTTCATTTAATTGATGGACTTTGTGATCATGCAGATTTCGGATACAGTTGTATCTTTCACGTTGTTCAACGAGAGATCTGATCTGACATTGTTAACGGAAATTTGAGTAGACATTAGTAGAGTCAACTTTGCTTTCGGTAATCGGATCGACAGAGGTGGGTCAATATTTCATTATCCTACCATTTGATTTGACGGGTACCATTCAAACATTCATTCCAGAGTAATCCGCGATTAATACGATTTTAATGAACATGTAGTTGTGAGAGGATTGGATTATTCGTTTATTTGAAGTGGGACAGGGGGAATCAATCATTGGTTTATTCAATTGGACGATGAATTTAGAATTTTTTAGATAATCTCAATTCAAAACCTCTTTCGTTCCATATAAGGCTGATTTTACTTTATGTGATTCCAATTTCTGTCACGAAATACGTACTCTCATTCCTCAAAAACCTATTCGAAAGTTTGAATTTTCCCTCTTGGAAATACAACATATTTTGTGAATCAATTCCTTCTTCTGATCGTTGCATGCAAAATAATTCAATAAAATTGTTTCATGCATCGACAAAGTGTTAGATAAAAGCAGTTGCGGATCCGTAACATTATTTTTGGTACTTTTTGCGAGTCTTGGGAATGGAAGCTATAGTATCACATTCACATGCAATATATATATAGCGATGGAGTTTAATCGAAAGCTGTTGAATCGAGCTAAATATGTAAATCATTCGTGCTTGCAACTGGATGCGCAGAATGGAATAATCAATCGGCTTTGACAGCATTGGAGTGTCGTGCAATCTCGCTCTCTTGGGATTCATTGCTGATCAGATAAAAATAGGTCTCTTGAATAAAAACAACAGCGTTGCCCAGTGCTAAGTACTTCAAATTGAATAATTAGCAGATCCCACTCTCGATAAATTATATGGACAAATCCTTGTAAAGTGGACAGGTTTTTTTTCTTCCGCAATCTTGTTTGATCCTTTTTTCCCTATGTATTCCTTTCTTCATCGTGAGATAATGTTGAACATCGAGCGTGTATAGAAGTGATCCCAATGATTCTCCTCGAGAATATTTTTAGATAATTAAGGAAGATTATACAAATATCAGCGTACCCTCGCTTTATGACATATATTACTCATTCATGCAATGTGAATTTTCGGCACACTGGCATCGAAAGCCTATGGTTTCCGCCCCGATCCCGGGGCAGAAAATGCCGCAATGCCGCCCAGGCTAGAAAACGAGTGAGCATGCGCAGTAGCCCTCGGGCTGCGCCCTCGGGCCACTACATTGCATGCTCCGACGTTTTCTAACCTGTACGGCGGAGCGGCATTTATGCCCCGACATCGCGTCGGAAAGCATAGAATTTCGATACAAGTGTCACCGAAAAACAGTGTACGCACCTCGGGCCAAAAATAACCCATCGCGGCCGCGGGTATGCCGCCCTCGCCTACCGGCTCGTGCGGCAACCTACCCGGGCCGCGATGGGTCACTTTCGGCCCTTGTCGCGTAATGTACTATTTCGTCTCACCTTGAGTTTGTGATAATGCAAATCTCACGCAGGATCAATTTATTGAAAGAAATGTTTGCAGAAATTACACGCATAGTCCTCTCAGGTGACACGGGAATGAGAGATACTTGGATGAACATTCAGATTTTTCCATTTCGGTATTCTAAAGCTAAATTTGTTGCCCGACTAAACTCGTCTGTAACTACTTAAAATTATCGCCGAGCTTGACCACGTTTTTCTCTCTCTAACACACACACACATACGCGCGCGCGCGCGCATACACACACACACAATTTATGATACGTTTCCATTCTAAATTTTGAGAGGGTGAAAATCGAGAGCTAGTATATGTATTTCACTGACTGACTTAGCAGTAAATGAGACATTACAATCGTTATTCGATTTGTGAGAGAATAGACAGAGGGGCAGAGTTCGTCTTCTATAATTTGTGAAAATCAATATTTTCAATTCGTTATTGTGTATTACATTACAACATTTTTGCTCAAGATAGAACCGAGAGCTCACATTGCATCTTTCTCGAAATTGAATTTCTTAGGATGTCTCTGGCAATATCTCAAAAGCTTGAGAGGTCTGCAAAAAAAGAAAGACATAAAAAAAATCGTGAAAACATCACGTAAGACTACGTGGTTAGGATGAAAGTGCTCTACTTCTGACAATGGGTTTCTTACTTATTTAGTTCTCTGACATTTTTCCTTCCCTTTCATAATTTACTAAAAGATTATATCATTCAAAAAGCCGTATAGCTTTTAAAGGGTTGGAAAGATGAAATTTTCTCCGGAATACTGAGATGGTATAGCTTCCGTCTCTTTTATATATCTATTATTTAATCTGCACTTGACACAACTTTTCAACCAGACGTGACTCACCGGGTCCGTTTCATGAAACTTCCGGGATAATCTTCACTTCTAACCTGTAATTTTCTCGGTATCCGCAAAAATTATATAGGAGGGATGAACACGTTGAACAAGTGAATTTTTTGATGAAATGTTGCGAAGCAAGTTCACTTCCTTCGCCAGAAATAGTCCCCAGTTACTGATTTCAGCGGAGAGAGTAGTGGATTGATAATTGTTTCGGGGTAAAGTGTGTCAAGAGATAAGGACAGCATCAGACCAGTGGTATTGTCATAGGCATCTTGGTTTCATTACTCCCGTTCCTAACCTATAGATTCTTTAATCCACGAAATGCAGTCAGCGATTTTTGTCGAAACCAGTAAAATGATGAGTTACCGGTAAAATTCACAGTTTTGCGGTTCACACCATTCGTCCCGGAAATTCTGTAACACGGCTCCAGGTTCGAATTGATCTCAGCTGAACGTTCCATATCTTCCTCGGAGTGTATCCAATGTTCTCTGTAGAAATTTTTTTTGTTATAGTTAAGGATTCTCAAAAAAAAGTCCTACATCTCCGAGGCCTCAATGATCACTCCGAGAATTCCAGAAAATTGTGATCGAAAGTTACCCATTCAGAATTTGCAATGTTTACATCAGAATGACTTCACCCGGAAGGAATGATACATGATAGAAATTGTGTGTGTAGCGGCCGTCGCACCTACATAAACTGAAAATTCAAGGCTTAAACTTGAAGTAGATGGCACGCGTCAGTCAAATTCCGACCATATTGATATCGGGAAAATGTAAAAAAACTCCCCTGGTATTGTTTCGACCCGATGTGGCAACCGAAGATCGAAGTTGTCTATTTACCTTTTATATTCAGAATATCCAAAATCATCATAGTGTATCGAGTTCACTCGTGTAACGGGTCAAAAATTTTGCCTCATTTCAGGATGAGTGTGCGGACAGGCCTCTTCTATCGACGCTGCTCAAAGGCCTCAGCGACTACAGCAACACGATACCTGGGGCCCCAGCAGATCCAGACAGTAGTGGTGGATCAAAACAGGCTGCTGGAAAACCTGGAGGTGCCCGAATGGGTACACTCATCGGATGTTATCTGCCATGCATACAAAACATCTTTGGGGTCATCCTGTTTATTCGACTGACGTGGGTTGTTGGTACGGCTGGAGCTATTCAGGGATTCCTCATCGTTCTCACCTGCTGCTGCGTCGTAAGTTTTCTTTTTTCCAAAATGCACCCTGAACAAATCAAATCCCTCTTTCATTCTTCTTTTCTTCTTCGAGTGGGAATTGTAGGATTTTTAGGATTTCTAAGATTTTCAGTAAAGTTTCGAGTTTTTTTGCAGTAAGGAAAGATTGAAACTAGAGTATTTCTCGGTTGTAAAGGTTAAACTTGTGTGAGAACGGGTATCAAGGGGCTTAGAAATGGGGGAAAAAGAAGGGGTAGTAGAGATACTCGACGGTGACAAGTAGGACAAGTGCTCGAGGGCACGTGCAGTAATGCGATCGAGTGCGATGAAAGTGTACTGCTGTATAACTGTGTTAGATGTGGTACACACGAGCTTTGCACAATTTGTGCCTGCCCTATCTGCTTTCTGCGTCACAATATCTCTAATCGAACGTTCGATTCATGCTATTTCGATTCACATGTAAGTTAGACGCCCTCAAAACTCTGAACCATTGATTCTCATTATACTTTCAACGTGAGCTTGATTTCAACGTTAAAAATCTTCATGATGTATGTTGAATCTACGCTGGTTCAAAGTAAAACGAAACTAGACAGTTTTCATCTCATTTTTCTTCTTTCAAAACTTCCGCGCGCGAACAAATAGACGAGCCATGAAGTTATAACATACAGAATACGTGTTGAGAGTATCAAATTAGGGCTAGAGAATGAAATGCTATGAACAATTTTTCTGATCGCTCATTCGATTCTAGTCAGGTTTCCAAATAAATTCGATTCAACGCGTTCAGTGGGTTGAATTTTCACTACTGGGTGGCGATGTGTACGATTCGTTTGTGAATTTGCGATGCTCTAGTTCATTTGGATGCAGCTATATTGACGAGATGCATTGTTTGAATCACGCGGAGGCACTTTTCACTCTCGAAAAAGTCTCATTTCATCGTATCTGTGGAGAGATACAAAATTGTTTGAAAGCTTAATTCATTCCTATCGTGTGCAATTTGGGAAATGGTAGTACACAATTTGAGTGGATGCTCTTCTGTTGCTTATTCAATTAAATTGGTATACACTGATGCATTTTCATCTCGCAAATATGGCATTATTCTGATTTCCATTCTGGGAGTTCTTCCTTTGGCGTTTGATTCGATCTGTGGTTTCTTTACAAGTCCCACAATTCACTTTGAATAACTTTGTAACGAGATACGGAGCTTTTTTATCAAAACTTCCTTAGACCTCACTCTTCTAATTTGAAACGTTGTTCGATGATATTTTAGTGAATCAGAAATTCTTGTCTAAAATCTGCATTTTGTTATGCCTGTTATGAGAACGGAATCTCAGTAGAATCGAGACATTTGAAAAATCCATGGAGTGTGTCTAAAGAGTTTGATAGTTGGACCGATTTTCTAATCTTTTCACAATTTTTCCCAGCCAATCTACCCTCAATTTGTACATGTACGTTTTGAAAAATCCCAAATGCTGCATACATACTTATCTGCTTGTTTCACAACCAATTTTGAATTCACATTCTTGAAAATGTCACGTGAAGACATTGCCTATACTTTAATCCTTAGACTGCCGGCATTTTTCCTAATAAAATGACCACTTCCGAAGGGGAAAATTTGTATATATGAGTAGCTAATACGTCGCGATGAGTTCTCAAGGTCATGGGTGGCTCATATATGAGCCAGGCCCGGAAGGCAACGATCAGGCCCTATACTGTACATTTCGGAATTTTGCAAATTATCTGAGTTGATTACTTAGTCTCATCGATCTTGAAGGACGGTGGGGAACTAAATAAATTCCCAAAATTTCATGAAAGAAATTTTATTGCTACGTTATTTAGTTCCCCACCGTCCTTCGAGATCGATGAGACCAAACAATCAACTCATATATTAAACATCAAGGACATATCTACAAAATTACTCATGATTTGCAAATTACCATTCAGTCACATCTAAATGAATCCCTGTCTTCCTCGGATGTAATAGGCTGTTCAAGTCACTTCTTCATGCATTCATATCACCAAAAAACACTAAATATCAAAACTACCCCTTATCAGGGGTTGAAAATTTGAAAATTCATAAGTAATTAGACAATTACTAACTTTTGAGAGGATTTATGTGATAAAATAATTCGTGGAGGATCCAAATTGTTACCTGCAGTTGTTGTGGAAACACTAATGTACATAAACTATTAGCCTGGAGAAGTTTCGGAAAATCTAATATGAGTCTGATATTTTATTCTTGAATTTTAAGGGGTTCCACCCCCTCGTTAGGGGTAATTTAGATACATTGGTTGGTTTGGAAGAATCTCAGGGTAGCTCACGATGCTTCTAAATCCATTCCATCATAGAAACCTCATCGAAAACTCAGCTACAAAAATCAAACTGATCATAAAATAAGTAGCTCATATATACGCCAGGCCGGCAGTCTAAAAATTAATCGACTTTTGAATGCAGTTTAGATCATCTTGACAGCTATCTTCCTCAAAATCTTCAAGTGCTTGTGGCGAAAAATTTGCCCTTTTTGTCCCCAATTAACGAATTCTCAACGTCATTTGATGGATACTTAACCCCTTTCACTTATTTAGTTCACTAAAGTGGACTTGCCCGATAACCAATATTTGGGATACAAATAGTTGAATACATTTTAGAAATCTGGAAAAATTCTGAAACATTTCTGGCAACACCAGGGATATATTTCCATAACGATGATTTCTCTACGTGTTTCTAGACTGAAGGATAATTGGAAATAACCAAAAATTTGCAAATTTGTAATTTTGGAATTACAACTAGTCATTGACTTTTTCATATCACAAAATATTTCCGAGACCGGAAAGTGAGGTCTAGAGTGAGTGGGTTAACCATAAAATCAGTAACATTCATGGAATAATTCATACCTTTCATCGACCCCATACAATTTGTCTGTGACACATAGTATCGTTGACAAGCATTGATCTCAGATAACATCTACATCCAACCCCAGCTGAAATAGAAATATTTTATCCCCGATAAGAAAGTCCACCAAAATTACTTCGCACCGTAGAACAGAGCGACAAGCCAGAGAGTTATTGTCCGTATATCCCAAGTGTATACTCTTGTCGCGACCAGGGGCGGAAAATGATCACCGGACAGATTAACGGGTTCCATACACATACACATACACACACACACACACACACACACACACCCATCGTATAACGAGAGAGTTAATTACGTTCCTGGAGTATACCATTGCCAGTATCAAAATATAGTTATACAGGATAATATGTATAGGCAGAATGTAACGGATCTTGTATGCATGTTGCAGACCATGTTAACGGCGATAAGCATGAGTGCGATAGCAACGAACGGTGTTGTACCGGCCGGTGGCTCATACTTCATGATATCCAGAAGTCTTGGTCCTGAATTTGGTGGAGCCGTTGGTATGCTATTCTATACGGGTACTACACTCGCTGCTGCGATGTACATCATTGGAGCTGTCGAGATCGTTCTGGTGAGTTTGATACAGATAATTTCTGTGTATATATTATCGCTAGGTGAATCTTTGTGTTTGTGGGAGAAAATGGTTAATTATTACTCGCGTACCGTGACTACTATGTGGCAGAGAAACAATTTGCTTTGTTAATAAATTCAGATTGGAGGTTTTGGATTATAGGAAATTGTTTTCATCGGTATTCAGTGCAACTGTTTGTTTTTAGTTGAAATTGTTTTTGTTGGAGTAATGGGATTTGATAAAATTGGAGATTGTTTACAGAATTCTAGAAAGTATTTTACAATATTGGCTGAATCATAGCTTCATTTGTTCATTCGTTTTTTCCATCAGTCGAGATTCTGGGGCGTTTGAGCTGCAGGATTTTATTTGAGTTTGATGTCATGATGCTGAAGTATCCTGAATTTTGAGATTTCATGAGCCTTAACTTTTTCCAACAGGGCCTCAAATCGGATGATACTTATTTTCACGCGGATGTTTCTCTGAAAAATTGTGAGGCCAAATTGGTTTTCAATATAAGTGGGCTTACATCTCAATCCAAATTGAATTATATCGTGATCGAAACTTGTAAAGATATTTTTAAGTGTGCAAGAGCAGGTCGAAAGATTTTCCCGTGTCTGTTTCTGTTGGTCCCAAGACTTTCATATAGGATTCAAGACCTATAAAATTGGCTTTCCGCTCACAATGTGATTCACAACTTGATCGTAATGCTCAAGCGTTTGATCGCCGGAATCTCAAAAATATAACGAATTGACAATCTTTATCGTCTCTGGATGAGAGTGTGATGAGTCTTTGGGAGGACAAAAAGGTTCTCCCATCAAGACGTCTGCCACTTTTAAATTTAGGCAAGAAATACGTTCAAAAATTTTAATCAATAGGTGTAATCGTACCATGATTTTTGATATAGCGAGTTTTCTATTTTTTTCATGAATTGTAGGTATTTGTGAATGTAACCAACTGATTCGACATGTTTTCAATCAATACATGCAATCTAAAACTCTCGACTCTATTTTGGCGTTGACAATTTTGATCACAATTATTGATACAGAAACCGAAGAAACTTACCGAGTACTTTAGAAATTGTACCAGTGAGTAAGGATCCATTAAACTAGAAACAAAGTCTCGTAGTGACTCTCTGAGGACCAAATTAATGGTTCGTCGCGCAACTAATGCCAATAAGACTGAAATTGATTGGAAAAAAAGATCTGAAACTCCATTCCGACGTAAAAGTTGTTGAAAATGATTCATAGGATATAATTCTCAATGATCTCGTTTTCACCAAACTCATCACAGTACCATAATAAAAGCCAAAGACCACATGCATACTCTTGGCATATGGATAGAATTGGCATCGGAATCACTTTTACCATCACTTCAATTAGTAATCAATCATCACTCTTGAAGAAGATTCCACATCTGATTCTCAATATCAAATTTTTTCAGACGTATATGGCACCCTGGCTGAGCATATTCGGAGACTTCACCAAAGACGTCAACATAATGTACAATAACTTTCGGGTATTCGGTACGGGTCTGCTTATAGTAATGGGGCTGATCGTCTTCGTTGGTGTCAAATTCGTCAACAAGTTCGCCACGGTCGCTCTTGCTTGCGTCATCCTGTCCATCATCGCAGTCTACATTGGCCTGTTCTGCAACTTTAACGGCAACGACAGGCTCAAGTGAGTCCACCCTCTTCTTACACTCTCTAATCTCATGATACCACACAGTAAAATCAGCTTTAACACAAGCTCAGCTCAGTGCCTCGAAAGGCAAATATCGTCGTGTTCACCTATCGCAATTGCGTCGCCGATTACTTTCTCATTAAGCTCTCACTCCTTGAATTTATCAAAGGCTTGTGTCGTCTGTGGTCCCTCTGATTAGAGCAACCATTTTCGTGCAAGGGTAAATTATTCGCTTGGTTTGAATTGGCTGCACTGCTTTGGAATCAGTTTGACAGATGTATAGATATCTATCCGAGTGTACCGAGAATCTTCTGATTTGAGCTAAAAAGGATATTGGACGACGTATCCGTGATGGCTAAAGATTGAAATTTCAGTGGAAACGAGCAATTCTCTTTCGGATTGCGCTCTGAAACGCTATTGTAGAATTCTAGACGCTGAGACATCGATATTCGACTTACGAATAATATTAGAGATAGAAAGAGAAAACGGATGAGAATAAGCTATATAGCAATTTCTTACGACTTGTAAGAAATCCGATGAATGGTCGATTCGCAAACTTTTCACTCTGAGAAGTTGGCGTAATCTTGAGATGTAGAAGCTAGTGTAGAAGTTATTTGAATTCAGCTGGTTCGGAGGTTTTTCAATTTTCGGGGAAAATTCAATTGACATGAACTTTGGACTTGCTTCGATTTCTGAGTGTAGATAAAACGTCGTCGGTGGTTTGATCATAGTCATCTCGTTTGATATTTCTGGAACTGATTCATTGCGATCACCGACGCAGTACTATTACTTTCTTCTCATGATTTTCAGGATAGTGTCGTGCACTTTTTGAGATTGAAACCTTCGAGATTACATTTTCTAAACTGTGATCGTCGCGAGAACATGACAGAAACTTGAGTGGAATGCAAAAATCCTCTGTTAGATACACAAAAATGATAGAAATATTTTCGATGGGACTTTTCAATGGGAATTGACGAATTTCTAATAACTGGAAATTCTCTCCGAAAATATTTATTATGAGAAGTCACATTTTCACTTCAAGTGACAATTGAGTTGCGATATTCCAGCTGCATTCCAGGCTAATTACATTCCAAAACTGTTATTTTGTTACTTTTCAAATAACTTGAATCCCGAGTGCAACTCGGCTCTTCTGATACCCACACATTTTTCAAATTTGAGAATCGCAGTACTTGCAATCGATGATTCTAACAACTTACCAAAAATGCTCGCCAAAAAGTGAAGGCGGTGCTCGATAAAATTCTTAACACCACTTCCACGTATCTTCGATTCCCGCTGACCGACCGACCTATATTTCTGGTCATCCATTCAAGTTTGATTCCCCGCCAAAATTTCAATCACCACGCAATATCAGATTTTTGCCCAGTCTTTGATGCGTCAAACCAATAAAATTTGGGTTGATGCCATCACAGACCGATTAGCAATCACTTTCACGCATCTGTAATCCAAAAGAACCATCAAATATTTATAATCAACAGAATGATTTGGTTACATAAATTATGAAATTTTTGCAGAATGTGCATTTTGGGCAACAGGCTGCTGAAGGACATGGATGTGCTGAAGGATTGTACGAGATTCTCGCCGTTTCTGAACAGAACGTTCTGTAAGAATGACCCGAGAGGTTTGACCTGTGACCCCTACTATCTTGCGAACAACGTATCCATCCGAAATGGCATTCGCGGCTTGTCAAGTGGTGTCTTCTTCGGTACTTGATTTGAAATTTTTATATCGATCCTACAAAGTGTACTCAATGGATTATCTTGACGAATGATTTTTGTAACTTATAGAGAATATCGGTGGCAGCTTCCAAGAACTGGGCCAGTACGTCGCCTACGGTAACCGACCTTTTGATGTTGATCCCTACATTAGAGATCAGACCTACAATCAGGTTGTCGTCGATGCCACTACAACATTTACCATTCTTATCGGCATCTTCTTCCCATCGGTCACGGGTGAGAATCTTGAATTACTATATCCATTGCAAATTCTTTAGTTCTGGGCCCATCTCTTCAACAACCACAAAATGAGACTATGGGAAAACTCAGGTTATAGGTTATTTCGCTAACTGCTTCTTCAATTACCCTGCGAACTATATAATTGTATACTGATTGTGATTGTTGGAATTTCCGCGATGTTATTGCCCCAATGTGGATTGAATCATACTCATTTGTAGATTACAGAATACTTGTAACTGCAGTGTCTAATCAACGAGACGCCTTTTTTTTCTTTTAAAAAAGTAGAAGAAATATTTCAATTTGCTATATCTAAGCGCAGCCAAGTCTCCGATTATAATCAATCTCCCAGAACGAACTTAGTTTTTGCTTATCATGTTCTAATGGGGTTCTCCAAATTCTGTTGTATAACTCCCTGGGAAAACTATTATACCAGTTGTTGATTTTTAATAGAATTTACCTCCAAATTAAAGTTCAAATTGAACGGCTTCGCCAAGATGAAGCGAATCCGTGCTCTTAATTTAATTTCAATAACCCAATTTGTTTCCAAGAGCTTGTTCTCTCACGCCTTTTATTCCAAAAATATCTGCCCAACCTCTAGCTTCTGTCCCGTTCATATTCAGCAGAGCAGAGAGTCGATTGATGACGAAACAAATTGAGACTAATTTTTCAATTCCGCGCTATGTTCAATTGTACACGTACAAAACACTCTCAGACAAAGAAAAAAAATACCAACATCCACGACTCAAATTCGATTTTAGAATGAATAACCCAATCAAGCACCCACAACAACGAAAAATATTCACCATTTCAATGGTTTTTTTCTTTCTGCCCGCAGGCATCATGGCTGGTTCAAATCGTTCTGGTGACCTGGCCGACGCTCAAAAGTCCATCCCAATCGGTACAATCTGCGCCATCCTGACAACATCAACGGTCTATCTGTCTTGTGTTCTACTGTTTGCCGGAACCGTGGACAATCTCTTGCTTCGTGATAAATTCGGTCAGAGTATCGGTGGCAAGCTTGTGGTAGCCAACATAGCCTGGCCTAACGAATGGGTAATCCTTGTCGGCTCGTTCCTGTCAACCCTGGGAGCTGGACTGCAATCGCTCACCGGTGCACCCAGGTTGCTTCAGGCTATTGCAAAAGATGGCATTATACCATTTCTGGCACCTTTCGCCAAAAGTTCGAGCAGAGGTGAACCGACTCGAGCACTACTGCTTACTCTAGGAATCTGTCAGTGCGGTATATTGCTTGGTAACGTCGACTACCTTGCACCACTGCTCTCTATGTTCTTCCTCATGTGTTATGGATTCGTCAACTTGGCTTGCGCTGTTCAAACTCTACTGCGAACGCCAAACTGGCGTCCTCGTTTCAAGTGAGTATTGTGTTATTGAGCTCTTTATTTATAAGTCAGGGTTCATACAGGTTTAATGATCGATCGTTTTTCTGCGCGTATTTTCGTGAATCTGAACAATTCACATGGTTCTAAGATCACCAAAATTGTAGATGGTGACAGAAATTATTTCTCCTCATTTGATCACAAATTTAAGCATTATCTGGGTTCTATCGTCTTTTAGAAATTGAAAGTATACCTATGCCCAAGGATACGCCGAGATCCTCATTTTTCACTCACGTTTTGATCACGAACACGATCCACAAATTGTTGAAATTTTCTTTGGGAATAGCAAAAATGTCTACAAAAGCCTAATTTTGTGCCTTGATTATATTGACCAAACAGTAGAAAATCTAGCACAGTTCAAAAATCGTGAGACTAGGCCACCATTTACGGATAGATCCGAGACATAAGTAGTATGAGTCCGGCTGTTGTCAGACACAACATTAGACGCGTACCCTGAGACACGTCTTCTAAGCAAGTCATGTCATAACAATCCGAATTGATGGTTTCATTATAAAAGCAGGAAGCAGAGCTCGTGTTTGAAAAAATTCTGGTCAAGGTTTGCAATTTCCAAATCCAATCGCGACTGATGGGTTAATTCGTTTTTCACCTTGATAGTGCCAACCCATAATTCGATAAATGATGAACTCATTGAATATGAAGGTATACTATGTTACCACGATGTTTCTGGCGAAATTTGCAGGTCATACACACGTCCTGCAGTCCTGCATAGAACGGTTTGCCAGAAATATTGTTGTTTCAAGTATAGATGTCAATCTATCCAATCAATCAATTTGTCGCTCGATTGCAGGTATTATCACTGGAGTCTATCTTGCCTTGGATTATCACTCTGCATTGCTGTAATGTTTATGACAAGCTGGTACTACGCTCTTCTCGCAATGGGCATGGCTGGCATGATTTACAAGTACATCGAGTACCGAGGTGCAGAAAAGGAATGGGGTGATGGAATTCGAGGTCTGGCTCTATCGGCTGCTCGCTATTCTCTACTGCGGCTTGAGGAAGGTCAACCTCATACCAAGAACTGGAGACCTCAGATTCTCATCATGGCCAAGGTCACTGACGATCTGCTGCCCAAGTACCGCAAACTTTTTGCCTTTGTAAGTCAATTGAAAGCTGGAAAAGGATTGACCATCGCAGTCGGGTGCATCCCTGGTGACTACACCAAGAGATCTGGTGATGCCACTGCGGCTAAGCAAGCTCTTCGCAGAGTTATGGAGGAGGAAAGAGTAAGTTTTCTTGGCTCTTTTTTGCGATACCGATCTAGTTCTTGTGTCGCAACTCTTTTACATCAAACGTGGAAATGAACTAGTTTCCAAATACAGAGGAATAACGGATGAATTACTATTGTACCTTCCTCATTCTTAGGTGAATAGCTCCGAATTTTTTTAAAAGTGAACCTTCAGCAGTTCCAATCCAGTTCCAGTCACTTTATTGCATTCATGGTCAGTTGAATCAATTTCGACTCAAATCAGAATGTTGTCTCATGGTCTAGGCGAGGTTACCGTGGAGACAGAGACTAGCATTTTGCTCTGAAATGAAAGCAACCAAGAAATGAAGGAAGCATGGGATGCTGTTACTAGTGCTGTCACTATACCAGTCCATATTCAAGTAATAATAGATCTCTTTGATCTTCGATACTTCAGATTTGAAAACTCGATTTCCGGCATTCCTGTAAAATTTTGAATTTCCTACCTCTACAAATTTTGACTTGGGGTTGCGCCTTGAAACCACATAAATTGCTAAGTCCTCATTTCCATCATTATACCCAAATTGAAATCCCCCCGTATCAAAGTTGAAAAGAATGGGACCAATGAACCAAGAAATCATATTGATACATTATTTCAGGTAAAAGGATTCGTGGATGTACTGGTAACTCGAAGCGTAACGGATGGTCTAAGTTCACTGGTCCAGACAACCGGACTGGGTGGTATGAAGCCTAACTGCGTGATCCTGGGCTGGCCATACAGGTGGCGTCAAAATGAAAGCGAACACTCATGGAGGGTATTCCTGCACACCATGCGCTGTGTAAACTCGGCCAAAATGGCCGTTATCGTTCCCAAGGGTATCAACTTCTTCCCTAACTCATCGGAGAAAGTCGTTGGTGACATACACGTGTGGTGGATTGTTCACGATGGTGGACTCCTCATGCTTTTGCCTTTCCTGTTGAAACAGCACCGTACCTGGAAGAATTGTAAGATGAAGATCTTCACCGTTGCCCAGGAGAGAGACAATTCCATACAGATGAAGAAGGATCTCAAGAAATTCTTGTACGATCTCAGAATTGAAGCCGAGGTCGAGGTTGTCGAAATGGTTTGTACTAATTCGGATGAAATTAATTCAAAGGTGTTGGAATGTCGGTTTCCATTTCGCGGATTGAGGATGTATTTTATTGATTTAGATGGACTCGGATATCTCGGAATACACGTACGAGAGGACACTCATTATGGAGCAGAGGGTCCAGTTGCTGAGGGAGATGCACTTGAGCAAATTGGAATCAGCGGGTATTGTAAGTATTCTGTTGACCATCATTACCATGAAAACTTCAGGCTGGCAACTATTTGAATACTATTGTCTTACTCTAGTCAGAAGATGGATGAACTCTTGGAATATCAAAGAATTTGGCGTTTGGTCTTGTGTCTTATGTTCACGATATTTTTTGGATCCTGATGTATTTTTTCCGTGTCTCTTACCATACCATCTTTTCGTCATTCTATAAGGTGGCGAGCTTTCTTTTTTTTTTGGTTTCTTTTTTATTGAATGCTATTATTTTGAAATCAATAACAAAATTAAACGATTGATTCAAAGAATTTTCAGCGTACTAACAGTATCAGATTATTGATTGATGGTTATTCCTATTTCTTGCGCTTGCCCCCATCGGGGATATGCTCTTCCGTACGTGTTTGCGGCTGCTCAGTCGTCGGCGGACTTCAACGAGGTACCGGCCGAAGATTATACGCCTTCGGTTTGTTAGAATACCCTTAAGGCTGCAGCAAATCCTTGTCCATTTTATGATGTCTTCGTTACACTCATTTTTCACATAAATGTTATAGAAAGTTCACATTCTTTTTCTATTTAGATCTCAATTATAGAATCATCCTCTCGAAAATCATACATCATCTTGTAGTTTTTGATCACATTGCAAGATACCACTCGATCGTGGAAACAGTCGTTGCAAGAGATACGTTCCTTATCAAAATCGATCATCACATCGGACATCATCAGTCACGTAGGACTCATTAATTGCTAAGCGTATGCTGTCGATAATGTACAGATTCTAATGAATTGTGAATGACCTCATCGATATGTATCAGTGTTGATAATTTCTGCCTGCACGCTCTGCGATAAGCAACTTCGTAACGGAGTTCCTTCATATCTTCGTTTGTCAGTGTCATCATCAAGTTATCCATAAGTGTCAAGTACCCGAAAATTATGTTCATTTCCTTATTGTTTACATCATCAATATAGCCCTGCTGAAAATAATTCCGTGAGACTACATGGGATTCCATGGGACTTCGTGGGACCTATGGCCGTGGGAAAATTTTTAATCTTAGCACCTGGGAAATTTAGCATCCAAGACGTGCAGCATATAAATTTTTATCATTTCATTCCCAAAAACGGTTGAATTTGGTCGATTTTTGTATGCTATACGTCTCCAATGCCAAATTTCGTAAAATACAAGATTGGAAATTTTTCTAGGGCCAGGTCCGACGAAGTCCCACGGGATCCCATGGGGTCCCACGGAATTATATTCAGCAGGGAGATTATCATGTGAGAAAGAGCAATGAGGAGTGGTATAACGATTTTGGTCTGCAAACTTTCCGGGAGGTCGGAGGATTTGAACAATTGTTCATGATAGTTACATGAATGAGATTTTCAATACAAGATAGTTTCCTACGAACCTAATGATTTTGTAACTTTGTGATAAATCATCAGGGATACAAAAATGTGTAATATCTTGATTACCCAAATCGATGTCCAGGAATAAGTTATATTGATTTGGAGAGAATCGAGAAAACAGGACTAAATCATTCGCGAATTCCATGTTTAAAATACACCAAGATTATTCTGTGCTAAGGTTGGATGTATGCGGAACCAAAATAAAAAGAATAAACCAATAGCGAGTAGGGAGAGTGAGGCCAGAGAAGATCATCGCCCAAATAGGTGGAGCGCAAAATGAAATAGTTCCAATTGTTCATCATCATATTATTTCATTACATTTTCCATTCTCAGCTTAACTGGCACGTTCTAGTTTGTGCAAATCAGTCATCTTAGGAATGATTTTGGATTATGTTGATCACACATTTTATTGAATGTTCAAGTGTGCTTATGAGCTAGTTTACTGCTGCGATCATTCCAATATTATAGTGTATCACAAGTTTCAAATCTGAACGTTAATTCATGCTATACTTCGTAAGAATCTTGTCGGAGTCATATATACAACTTTTAATTAAATTAATTCAAGATATGATTCCCCTTATCAAGTATGATTAATTTCCCATTAATATTACACTCCTCAAGTTTATGCATTCGTCAAGAGCCATCGTCAAGATTCTCACGCAGATTTAGTTCCTCTAAGCATAATAGACGTTCGCCTTGCAAACACATCCTTACCAATGATCAAAGCAATAATAATCATACGTGAAAACCTAATATTTGATATAAATTATATCGTGTAATGTTTTATACTTTCCATTTAGGTACAAGCAATCGTCGATCACCACCATCAGAACGTGCAGGAGCAGAAACAAACCAAAGTACGATTCCAAGAGCCGTGCGATCAGAAAGAGGCAGGAGGCAAACCGAAACCACCTTCTGTAGGTCCAGAGGACGAATCGAAGGAAACCAGTCCAGAAAAGACACCAACACCAAAGAGTTCACCGGCAAACAAGACAGATGGCTCAGCATCAGAAAAATCAGGCGATCAGGCCGATGAAGAAGATGATGACGATAATGAGGACGATGAAGGCAATGAAAATGCCAAGGGTTCACCACGCAAGCCGTAAGAGCGATCTACTAAGAATTTTATTTCTTGTGTGTGAGCTGGGACGATGAATCGTGTAACAATTGGGTCATATTGATGTTTCTGATTGATCAAATCTATTCTTCTCAAGGTTTTTTTTGAGTGGAGAAAATACGAATCGTTAGAAAATAATATTTTTCAAGATTATTAGCATCACTGATCACTGATCATTTTCGGGGTATTGGCCTATACATTGCAATTATTGTATCTAGCTCCCTATACATTACACTCGTAGGGGTCATTCTAATGTATGAGAACGTGATATAAAAATAAATATTGAGACACGTTCTTCTACAGCGATGGAATAAGGAAGGCGTTATACTCTGAAAGTCAAACGCAAGGCCGAAAACTAATTTTGAACTGCTTCTGCTCAGGGTCGAATTACATTTTTCTTTTTTCTTTCATTACAGTGGCGAAGACAATGTCAGGCGGATGCATACAGCCATCAAGCTCAATGAAGCCATCATCAATAAAAGTCGGGATGCCCAGATGGTCATCCTGAATCTTCCTGGACCACCCAAAGAGAACAATATCGAGCGTGAATCAAACTGTAAATTTCTTTTCATCCTTTTCCTTCGTCTCGTATCTTGTGAAAGTTCATCCTTACGAGTATTATAGATTATTGTGACATGTTTTTCTATTTTTTTTTACTAATCAAGGTATTGAATTATTTACTAATCCAACAAAAATCAATCGAAATCTCAAGATTCGTCAAATGTCAACTTTCCAAAGCAGATAAAAGCGACCCACAGTCTAGATTTTTTTGGGACTCTTTATTTTCACCCGATACGAGAAATTCAGTCGAGTCTCAAACGAACTTCTAATTGCAAATCGTTCCTTCTTCATTTACCAAAACAGATATGGAATTCCTGGAGGTGCTAACAGAAGGCCTTGAACGTGTGCTGATTGTACGGGGCTCGGGACGAGAGGTCATCACCATGTACTCGTGAAGAGGATCAAGTGAAATTATTAGGTCAACGGCTAGAGTAACAAGAGCCGAAGATAGTCTCCGATTAATTTCCGTCTTTGACAAGACGGCCTTAATCAACATGAGCATCTCAACCTTCCTGAAGACATACATTCTAAAAATTTTTCTTCCGATCATTCGTAAAATGGCTCATCACCTTCTCTCAACTAAGCATCTTTACATCTGCATTCTCTAAATTGTACTTTTAACGCGATATACAACCACATAATCCCATTGTGATATGACAAACGTATCCAACTCTCGCATAATAATTTAAGACTCTTCTCAACACTATTCGTCAAAAGGGACATTTTCTTATCGTGTGGTACAGTCTTCAGAGAAGTTTTAAGATTCTCAATAGTCAGTCAGTCAGGCGGAGTTTTAGAGAAAAATTTTGCACCAAAAATGCACCCCATCGCACGTGCCCATGCCCCAATTCATAGCTCTTAAAGCTCTCCGTAAATAAAAAATAAGCTCTCACTTAAACATTGCGGTTAATATCCGCAAAGTTTCTCCAATACATCTGTGTTCGTTTCAAATTGAGATTAGATAGAAAGAGAAGAAGCCCAGTATTTGTCACAAGAATTCCTCGTAGTTAGTTCATACATTTTGAATAGTTGAATACATATTCGCGCGTCGCCGCGTCGATCGCGAGGACGTCGATATATAAAATGAAAGAATCGTTATACGAAGCCGAGAGTGTATTTACGAGACCCTCCCTAACATGAATGAAACCGTTAAAATATTGCGATGTGAGACAGCTGGTATGTTGAAAAAATTCTAAAAAGAATCAAAATTTGGTCCGAGGTTTGGGTCGAAGCATATATGAAAAACCACTGCCAAAAACACTTTCTAAAATGCTTCTCGTTTGACCCGACGATCCGACGCGCGCGTCCACTTTTTCTATACGCGCATGCATCTCGAGTCTCATCGTTATATACTAGAATATAAATAATATACTTACACCTTTATAGTTAAAGAAAAAAAAATCGAATGAGCGATGATCTTTCATAAATATATAATAGCTAGACAATTGTTATGTTGTGTAAATGAATAAGTTTGTAAGTGCTTGAATTTTTAGAGACGTGATCTCATATAGATCTTGTAGAATTTGAATGTTACGCGATTATTACATTCTATATATTATTATAGACAATTGAGCGATAATGCTATTTATAGCAGATTACGTACTCGTGGCGTAGTAAAATGTCCGACTACTTATTTCCGACATGGCCTATGCACTTGCGATCCATTTCAGTTTGATCCCTATAATGTGCGCTCTTTGTTGTGCGATGTACTTTTTTTTTGTGAAATATAAGCTACTAATCGTAGCCATGACAACTGACGGATATAGGCCTTTATAATTCATTAGATACTCATGAACTTTCGATAACAAATGGCAAGCAAACATACATAAAGGTATGATTGCAGAGGTTTAAAAAAATATGCGCAAAGTCTTGTGAAAATTTATGAGTTTCATTGTGTCACTCTTTAGAATTATATAGATGAGAGAATCTCATCGCGCAATACTTAATTCGTCACGCACGTCTCACGATTCTTTATCATGTACTTATAAAAATTACAACGTGTTACGGAGCGCAGGCTGGAGGATATTAGATCCATATGATACTTATCGTATGTGAACTCTACGAAAAAAACTCGCACTGGGTTGATTATGATAAATATCGAATTGACGAAAAAAAAGTCTTGAAAATATTGAAGATTCAATGTACTCGTAGGCTTATTATAAAAATACACGTATGCAAACTAACGTCCCAATAATTCATCAGTGTTCGTCAAGTTATTGGAAAAAATTTGATTGAATGGTATCAAACGAAATGATGAGAGATAACTGAGGACAAATGCGATCGTCTTGTAACAAGAATTATATTCCAATGGTGTTCACGTTTATTGACGGTTTCGTATCTTTTCGCATTCATCGAATCGGTCTTAGGGAACGTCCATAAATAATGTAAAGGAAAATTTTTATGATTAGAGAGACCCCCTAGTGAGACCCCCCTGGTGAGACTTTTCTAGTGGAAAATTGATGACTCATATATGGATAGTGGAAAATTGGAAGACCACCGCACCCTAAAACCCTTACGTAATTTATGGACGTTCCTTTATCGGAGTTTCTTTTTCAAAAACTCAACTCCGATAAGGGAAAGTTTACGATAATGCACGTGATTTTGTACGAGGACTCCTCCTTAAGTGATCGAATTTAGAATCTTTTAAATAAGGAATGTTATCAATTGTTGATGGTTTGTCTATTCTTAATAATCCACCTTGGTTTCTTAGAGAGATTATGACGATCCTCTAAAAAACCACGTAGGTTAATAATGAGAAATTGAAATGCGATGTGAATGTTTGACGCCATTTTCACACTTTTTTTTTCTAAACATTTCACTCATGTTTCAGCTGCATGATGCATCTGTAGCAGACTCGATAGATGAATCATAGCGCTAGCTATCTTTTTCATTGTATCGCGAAATTCCCGACTTTGCTACGTCTATATCTTTGTTAAAAAGGGGAAGATACTATGCCAAAGCATATGAATGTATAAGCCTCTGATATATATAGTAGGGTCCTGAAATTCAGGAGCAATGAGCGAAGCACTTAAGCAATACAAAACTTGTGTAAAACTTCAGTAGATACTTATTCGTCATACACATATGAAAGTATCCGACTACTACATATGAGTTGGCATGTAGAACTTTAAAAAAAATGTATTACTAAAATGAAGACGAGGAAGAATTTATAATAACTTACCACATACGTTTGCATTGAACTTCGATGTCTTAGAATGTATTTCGTAAATAACTGCGATTCGTATATTTTATAATTTTAATATGTTATATGAGTGTAGGTGTGAATTTATTCAATAATCATCATATATGTTATGATTGCTCGATGACGATCTACAGTACATACTTTTCGTGCATTTTGTCTGAGCACTGGTGCATTAATAGTCTATACAATAATAATAATAATAGTTATAGAAATTGTTGATCATTAGAAAGATTCTATCTGTTGAGTGTGGGTGCAACATTAACTCCAATTGCAAGAAAAAATTTGAATGAAAAATTTTTTTATTTACTTCAAAGGAGAGGACGTAAAATTATGTAGCAAAAACCAGCGTTACACTATAGTGATTCTGTACACTGATTGGTTGATGAAAAATTTCACAAGAAGAAAATTGAAGCGTTTTGAATTTTTTGCATTTGTAGGCATATGAAATATGTACATAAATTGTTAATGGGTGATAAAAAGTCCGATCACTGTTTCCTTTCTGGATGCGGAAAGATGTGAACACTAGCAGATGATCTTTTATTTCCATCAGTTTTTGTCAACATGACATTTCTGTTCTGCTTTAAAATTCACTGGTAATCGTGTTGCTTTCATTAACAATGCACAATGTTTAATCATCTCATACACAATCGGGTGAGTGTACCCAGCACAAACCCTCTGAATGAAACATCATAATAATTTGGAACTAGAATTTTGCGAAAAATTTTTGTTTCTGAACATGCATACGATCAAGGGTCCCTCAAGACATCATACAAATAAACTTTCATAAACGCTTCACGGTTACGATTCTGATATATATCATAACATATAGTTGCAGCAGAGACGATTACTCATTTTTCATGTTGTCTACGTTGAGAAAATAACATTATGTCATAATTTTAGGCGTATTTGATGTAGATCTTCTGTCTAGTGCGATTGGATGAGTCATTGAGCAGTTGAAGGACTCGCACGGAGAAAAAAATCTTCGGAAAATCTAAACTAGAGCAAAATCTGCTAGATTAAAGAAAGCGCCTTCAGACTTAGCTCACCGAAATCCAGAGCTGTGCAAAACAGCATGAATACGTTATTAATTTCCCGTCAAAATACGCATTCGTATCATAATACTTCTAGGCTGTGAAAAGCGAGCTAAACATCAATGAATTCGCTCGAAACTTGAATCATATGTGTCAAATCAGTATTCAAAAAACTTAGAGCAGTGGGAAAACCATTAAATATTTCCATCTAAAATGAAATCTATCTTCATCACTTTTAAATTATTGACATGGAAAATTGATTCGTTTTTTCTATTTACGACGTATTCGAAAAATTGAAAACTAAATGTGATAGAGAGAATGATGAAAATATTAGAAAAACACAGAAAAAAGCCATAATTTAAGATAACGTTGAGAGGAAAGAAAAAACCAAAGATGATTCGAATCCTCAGAAAAAAAATGATTATCACTCTCTAGATTCACTGTGCTTTTGCGTGAACATATTTAAATATCCTCATAATGATATATCTACCGAGTCACACTTATCATTGAATACAATAAGAACGATTTCAATCAATTGGTAGTGAGGAAAGAGGATTAAGGATTGTTTTGAAAAAAATTTTGTAACAAATTATTAATGTGTAATGAGTCCTTTGTTGTATGTCATTAGTTGGAAGGTTAAATATAATTGATATGTGTTAGACGACAGAAAAGAGATTATGAGAAAGTTATACATATAATATACATAACTATAAATATGAAAAATATTTGTAGATAACGAGAAATCTTTAGTCATCTGCTATAGATAATAGAGTCAATACTGTGAAATACCTATAACCCCTACTAATCACTTAAGATACTTGTAATTTACTTATGAAAGATGATTTATGACGAAGAATTATGATATGAATTAAGACTATTAAATAAATGATCTATCTTAAACTAACAGTTTACCAATAGCGCCTGGATGTGACATTTCCAACCGTATAACCTTGATTCTTTTCCGAATTTCTCAAGAAAACTAGTAAACATGTCCGCTCTGAAAGTGTAATTGTTTACAAATTTAGAATTCTTGTGGTTTTATTGCTCTTTTTAGAAAAAAGGCATGCTACAATATTGCAGAACAGAAGAACGATGTCGAAGGATCCATCTTCAATAGAATACCTGTGACTATCGATATCTCCATTAAAACTCTCAATTCACTCATCAATACTCCAACTTTCCACGAACTCCAGAATTTTCTACAAAGTTTAGAGCTTTGGGAAATTGATTCAATATTTACAATAAAACAATTTGACCGTATGGTAAAGCCACTGTCGCTCTACAAACCGTAAAAAGCACAGAATAGGAGACGTGGCCTTTTTTCGTAGGTTTATTTCGCGCGAAATAACTCATATAATACATATCATAAGATCCACATTTTCGGGTAGCGCTTTGATGATTTTGGGGTCAATGCTCACTAATTTTTTCCCACGAAAGTCCAATATCTTCAAAGATCTGGTCTCAATGAGATGTAGATCTTCGATCTTGGAGACTTGATTCTTGTACAAGTTGATTGATTTCAAACTTTTCTGCTACGATCCGGGACTCAGAAATGATATTTGATCATCACTGAGATTGATTTTTCTCAAATCATTTAAATTGTTCAAGAATTTCGGCGGGAGAAATGATAGAAGATTATCTGCGAGAGAGAGAGGCTTTGAATACTCGCCGGCACAGATAACATAGAAAACGCAGATTTTATGGCAAGATATAGTAAGGTTAGTGGGCCCAACTTGCCCCCATACGCCGATCTCAGGAATGGGCACTCCTTGGCATCGCAGAAAATTTTTTCACGTTTTTTATATTCAAATATGAGAAAGTAAGTCGTTTTAATTAACCCCGGATCATTCCTGCGTTCTCCAGAAAATCTAATTTGATTTTTCCATTTTTCGTGTTTGCACAGCTAAGAAATCACCGAGGAAATCGCGTCCACTAAAACCGGTGCCAATTTATTTTTATTTGACCAATCTTAACGCGTCTTAGCGCATTCAAGTCCTCGTCTCAAGACCTTCAAAATCCGTTCTCCAAAGTTGCAAAACTCAGATTTGGAGCGATTTCATGTACAAAACACGGAGATGATTTGAGAATCAAGAAGGCCGACATCGGAGTGTACCCAACATGCCCCCACATGGTCACCTAGAAAAGGGCGTGTAAATACGACTTTTTTTACCACTCAGAACGTGTTTATCACGTCAAAATCGGTCAGAAATAGTGTTTTGAACCAACGACAAGCTCCAAATGTGCGTGCACGGCGACAAAGACACTCTATCGCCGATTTCCATCATTTATTTTGGAAGAATTGAGACAGTTCCCCTCCAATTGATCAAAATTAGACGTGGCTCAGTGTATTTTGAAGGCCCTAAAACATGCTTCGATATGAGCTTAGATACGTTGGAAAATATTGAAATAGACCATCAGAGTTGTTGGGGAAATAGCTTAATAGAGGCAAGCTTTGAGTACACCATTTCGTAAACTCTAAAAAATCACTTTATGAAAAAATTGAGACAGCTTGGCTACAGTTGGTTGATTTCGAACATACTTGGATCCATTTCAAAGGTCTAGAAACAAGCTTATTCAAAATGAGTTAAAGCACGTTGAATATTGTTGAAGTAAACCAAAGTTATTAAGAAAATTGCTCAATGGGGGCAAGTTGGGTACACTTACCTTACATTTTTTCCATTCTCAACCACGTTCAATTTTTCAGTTAACTGATGAAAGATACATCGTCGAGAGGGTTATGGACTATATTCAAGAATGATCGTGTTATGAGAAAGATAATGAAGGACAAAATTCAAAGTGAAATTTTGTTTAGCTCATTCTGTCATTTTTCATACCAATAACATACGGAGAACATGTTCTTGGAGTATGCAAAGAAATAATTGAATTTTACGCGATCTCATATTTGGTTACCGTGTTTTGCAGATCACAAGACATGTCTCATCCTCTTTTTGACCTCCGAAATGCGCCATTATTTTCAACCATGTCTTGGATTCGAGTTCAAAAATAGCACAGAGTTCCCTTGAGACTTGCCTTTTTGGATCTCCCATGAGATGTTTCATTCCCGAGATATGTTTTATATCTGTCAGTGCCTTATCATAAACGAAACACTATATGTTTTAACGCTGAGACAACGTAAATTCTATTGCTGTAGCCCATTTTGATTGTTAACTTCATCCATCCATTCATCCTCTTGCCCGAGAAATTGATTGTGCATTTCGATCCAAATACGGACATTGGCAGCTATGCGCTCTTCAATGCGACGATAGTACTGAGCTTCGAGAGTGTCCAAATTCACAAAAAAGTGATTGTCATTATCATCCATCACTTCGCATTTGCATCTTGAATGCATTTGACAAATAATTGCTGGATTCTGAACATTCTCTATACTCCTATGAAATTCGGAGCATAAATTGTGACATTCGTGTGATGTAATGAGCCCATCGTAGTAACCGCATCTCACATCGGTTGTTATTCTTGGTTGTTCATCTAAAAAATGATTAAATTTGAGAAATTGAACTCTGAATAATCATTTTAACACACAGTGTCCAAAGAAAGACTAAATAAATACCGTATTCATAGTATTCTCGAGCACGATGTGTCTCCCAGTCTGATAAAGTCTTAACGCGTCGAATTGTAACTCCGTCGTTCGAGTCTGATAACCACCGTACGCACTTGCATTCCAGATGATTTTCACATATGGCTTCAGTGACTTGTTCATGCCACGCAATGAGAAAAATGTTCTGGCAAAGCTCAAAGCATCTTGTTTGATTGATAAACATTCCTTGATAAATACAATTTTCATTCGTCAGTTCATACGTCCTAGGACACCGAAATTCAAGACCTGATATACCTGAAATGATTTGGTTTGATTTGAACTTTAGTCGAGATGATTATACCAAAGGTACTTCAAAAGTTACATTCATCTAAATAACTGAAATTGACACTCACTTCTATCTGCATCGACTCTCGTACTCAAAAATGTAAGAAATACGAATATTATAACTCTCCACATGATATATGTATATATATATATATATATATATATCTGTATGAACACCATCAATCTACATCTTTCAGTCGTTCCGAAAATACTGGATGAAAGTATATGAGCTAATTGAATGAAATCTGATCGTAATCTCGAACAAGGTTTTACATACTCGCTTAGATTAATCGATATCAATCTCTAGAAATTATTCGTATGAGCAAATATTAGGATAGGCAGTGTCTTTTACCAAGACTGCTCAAAATACCAAGTTTCACTAGAAAGTTTTTCGATCGGATAATGAAGAAGTCATTTATCATGTATTTTGAGCTGCGGATCACATATCTTAGATCAGACTAGGACTTTCATTATGCGAGCTCTTAATTATGGCACGGACCTTAATTTGTGAGCTATCGAAGTTTTCAAGTACGATTTCAGATTTGGTGTTTGGTGTACACAAAATATGACGACAGGATACATTTTTTTCATCAACACGTGAAAAAATGTTTGGTGCATGATCAGGTATGACGGCGCACCACTACTGGTGCAAGATCAGGCATGACTTCAAACAGAAAATGGTGGTATAGAGTCATGCATGGCTCATGCGTGAGTTATGCATGACCGTGCCACTATACGATGTTGAAAATTTTACTTGTGATTATGCACCGTTTTCGATGTATAACAAAAGCTCTTGGGTCGAGAAGTGTTAATGTGGCGGGAAATAATTTATCATCTTAAGGTTTCATTACTCTCTGGTTCCGATCCTGTGAAGTATTCCATAACTGTGGTTGAAAAGGCTCGGCCAATGAATAATCGAATGGTCTTACAGAAATACTTTGTCTCCTTCACTTCATTTCATCGCGATTCACAGAAATTTCTTCCATTCACTTATCGCATCACGGTCATTTCGCATTAACGACTTAATTATTCACGGTCTATTGTAAGGACCCGCTCATGCTAACCCACGATGGAATTCTCGTGGCAAGTGTTTCATCTAAAACGAGACAAAGTCTGTTAAATGTCAACGTGTAAGAGTACACAATTTTTGGTATAATTCGATTTTTTCTAAATATAATATCCATGGTATGAGTACATTTTGATCATGGGCCATTTCGGAGCAATTAACCTAATGCTGGCACCAGCGAGGCCTGGAAAAAAATTCCAAAATCTTTCCTCTGTACTACTTATGTCGAAATAGTACATAAAAATTTTCTTTTCAATTTTTTCGAAGCTCTCCATGGGCCTATCGGACCGAACAGGTCCATTTCAGCCCCCTTTTTAGCCTATTTTTAAAAAGCCATAGCTCCCACTAGACTCTGCTTCTTTGGAAGTACTTGGGCGCATTTTGTTTTTTTTTTTTTCAGGACTTTGATTTTTGAGAAAAAAATCGTCTGGGTCCGATAACTGAGCCTAGCAACTTCTAGGAGCTATGCGCTGAGAGCAGATTTTAGCAATTTTGAGCCTGCTCCAAAGTGATCTATTAGCCCCTACTAGACATGTGATAGTCAGTTTTTACTAACTAAAAGCAGTGAGACGAAAGGGTTATCAAGAAACTTTCATCTTTTTCATGGTAAGTTACAAGTATACGTGCAAGATTGCCTTTGAAATAGCACAAAGTCTATGTCTGTCAAAACAAAAGTTTTGGAATAATAGTTTTAATTTTAGTCATTATCTGTTTCAATGCAATGAATGCCATGACCACGGCCAGGACCTGTCAAACTTGAGATTTATTCAACGATCTCGAGAGTTAGAAATATACACATAAATGGGTGGCTAACTACACATCCCGGGGATTGATGATACCACTCCACAACCCACATCCGCCATTGTGAACTTCAATCCATACTCGAACAGCAAAGGCGGGACCCCGTTCCATTTGACACCGATAGCGAGCCTCGAGCAAATCCAAACTAACAAAAATGTGAGCTCCTCCTTCGTCAATATCCTCGCACTTGCATCTCGAGTTTGGTCGACAAATAACCCATGGGTTCGGAAACATTCCTCTATCCCTTTGTAGATCCGTGCACAGCTGATGACATTCTGCATCTGAGATGAGTTCGTTACGATAGCCACATCTTAGTTCCGAAAACCCATTATGATGATATTCACCTAGAAAAATTGTCAAATTTATCTCTCGATCTGGATGTTACGGAAGTAAAAGAAAATTGACAAGTTGTTTAATACCATGTAGATATTGAGCCTGATGGCTCTGCTCCAAGTCCGCTAAACTGTACGTTAAACCTAATCCAAAGTTGAAACCTCCGTGAGCGAACCTTGACTCATATGGCGGGAGCGGACATTTACATTCATCATTACTTTCGCAGACTGCGACATAACCTGTGAGCACGCTGTTACGGTAAAAATTTTCACAAAGTTCTTGACACTGAGAAACTGTAATACTATCCCCTTTGTGGAAGCACCCATGATTGATCTCAAACGCACGAGGGCATTGGAATTTTGGCATGTCAACTGTAACATGATAAATTATTTCAGTCCTGAATTTGAGATTTTTGACAAATAATTCAGAAACAGAGTTTCATACCATTTCATTTCTACACGGAGTGAGCACTTAAAGTACTTAACTGAACCAAGAATACATTCATACATATATTCAAGAGAGCAGGCCGTTCATGCAGTTGTTACTTCTTATGACAAGATACTCGAATTCAGCTGAATATATGGGCGTTTCTCTGGAACTTTCAACCTTCATTGGAAACAAGGAAATAAAACAGCTCAACGAACGCTCGCCTTTTGCCAACGTGCTTGTGTATTAGGAGTTGCAAGTTCTTTTTCGTGGATAATATTCGATTGTTGGGATCTCAAAAATTACGTTAATGGTTCGAGCTCGTGATAATTTTACATCGGCTTTCCAAAATTTCTCAAACAATCATTCGGCAAGATTGACTATTTGAATGAAGGCTTCGGGCTTCTCGTAGCTGAATCAGATAAACTTATCTGATCACAATAGTTTCTTTCAACGTAGACCTTGATCCACCGATGTGGAATGAGAGAAATGACATTTTTTTTTTTATCAATTACGTTTCCTACACTTTAGTTCGAAATGGTTATACTCTAGGAGAAAGAATCGGACAAGAACGTGGTTTGTCTCATTTCCTAATCATATCTACTTTATATAGAAAACATTGCAAATCGCTGTCGGTGTTGTGGCGTGAGCTTGGCGTAACGATTTTTGATTTGAACAAGATTTGATTGATTTTTTATTCAACATTTTCCAATTTGGACAGTTTTAGCAGAGATAGTGCCACACCATTGCGCTTCTGGGTCAGGTTCTCACAATACTTATGTTATATAAGGAATACAGCTGGGATCAACGCAAAAAGTTGCGTGGCATCCCCAGAATATTCGCAAGACTCAACGAGTGTACCAAATATTTTCACATAACTTTTTATAGTTTTTCCCTCTCTAAATGAGCCAGAGTGGATCAACTTTCATTCAATCGTGTACAATATGATCAAACAAGTACCGCCCCCATATCTCGCCCCAGCCCCAGGGTTACGAATAGTAGTTAATGTTAACCATTGAAGTTGTTGGATATCGAGTCCCCCCATTTGACCCATTCAGGTCAACTTTGGATTTCCAGAGAGAAACTCACATTTTTTAACCAGATTCTGAAAGAGCGAAAAATTTTACGACCAGATAGATCTTTATAACATTAGTCAAGGTGACTTCCAGGGGTCAATGGTCGGTCATAATAACCAAAGAATAATAAAAGGGGACCCCCTTCCCCCTCCATATCTCCCCAGGGTTACGTCTAGCGGAAAAATGTTAGATGCAAAAGTTGTTGGATATCGAATGATAGTTCAGATTAGCCCCCCCCCCCCCCGACTATTCGCCCCATATTGGGATTTCTATCAGAAAATTCAAAATTGGCCTCATTGGATGGAATTGGGGGGGGGGGGATTTGGAGGGCTCATTAGACCCTCATTTGATATCCAACACCCTGAGTTTCCAACATTTTTCGCTAGATGACTACACGTAACCCTGGGGAGATCTAGGGAGCGGGGTCCAGTACTCCTCGAGCATACTGCAGAGGTCAAAAATATTCATTTGTAAGGCTGGGTTGATGATACTGCACTTTGATCGGGATCGATCCACTCAATTTTTCTCTTATATCATCATCCATAGCTGTATTCCATCAGGGTAAGAAGTTCCAGAGAAACGCCCATATCTCGCCTGCAGTGAAATTTTATTAGATCATTGCGTGTACTCACTGTAGTCTCCATAAGTTTCCACTAGCAGCATTATAAAATGCAGTGTCAACAGAATAATCCGCATGACATCCACAGTTCGAGTTCTGACTTTGTTTTGCGATGTGATTGGGGTATATCGTTATAAGTAAGTGAAAACTTATAAATTACTCTTTCGATATCGATCTTGGTGCTCTGGTTACTCTCATTGTACACGATTCTTCCTCTCGCCCCTTTTTATGACTGGAAATATGTGAAAGGAATTCAATGTAAGAAGGGAACCCTATATGGTTATTTTTGAGTAACTACAATCACCAATGAGAAGTTAGACGTATCCATCGCAGGATCTACATTTCACACTCGTCACTCGAAAATTACGTGAAATTGTTTTGTTCTACGTCTAGTAATGAAATTCGATGCTAGGAAGTTCAACGAAACTTGAATCTGTATTTTCTTCATTGAATTTTGAATTCCAGTATACGGACCAATGCTTTTTTATATTTTGTGAAAACGCTTGATAAATGCATCAGAAAGAGTCTACGAAAAATCGGGGAATTTCTTCTTGGTATTAGTCACTTGCATTGGAAGAAATTGGTAACAATCTTTTTGGCAGAACTATTCTAATAGTTGTAATTTTTTTTTTCTTTTTATTTGGTTATTTAGAGACGCTTTTGAGCACTTTCATGCTATTTAGCGTCTATAAGAAAAATACATTTATCATCGGCATCTATCACGAGGTAGATGCAAAAGAAAAAAAATATTCATATATATATACACTCTTAAAAATAAATACATACACAGATATATAATTAAATACAAGGTAGAAAAGTAAGTCCCGTTCCTATTTCATATATTCAATTTACATTGACGCAGAAACTTGATCATGGATTTGCAAGCTTCAATATTTGGGAGCGATACAATAACATCAACATTGTGTGCATTTTTCAAGCCCAAAGAGCGAAGCTCTCTCAAGAAGGCGGGTCTCTGATATTCATATTTAGGACAATCCCATAAGACATGATCGATATCTTCAACACTACCACATTCACAGAGGGGACTATTTACAATGTTGATTCTCGATAGAGAACTGGCAAGGTTATAGTGATTTGCTCGAATGCGACATGTTGTTACTATGGTTTCCCGGTCCAGATCCTTTTTCGAAAACCAGCACTTATTGTTATCGGTATAATGCTTCTTGAAGTACTCGCAACCTTTGGTTTGACCTTCATCAAGAATGCGTTTTTGGGTTTGAGATCTGGCTACTTTTTTGTGAGACTCTGTAAGATCAGAGAATGGAATCTTATCAATTTCTATAGTACCAGTTGCACACTTTGCTATCTCATCAACCTGAACATTCCCCAAGATCCCTTTATGCCCAGGAATCCAGAAAAAATGAAGACTTTTATCACTTCTCATGATGAAATCAGCGTATTTCTCCTTTATTTCAAAAACGTACGAATTGGTTTTGATACTGAGTTTACCAGAATTCAGATTTTGAAGGGCAGAAAGGGAGTCTGAGAAAATGTTGATGTTGCGTTCAGTGAATTTGAGAGCTATCTCCATCGCATCATTTAAAGCGACGCACTCTGCAGTAAATACGGAAGCATTGGGATTAATTATCCTGCTGATGATTGAGTCATTTTCGGGAACATAACAAGCAGAAGCGACACGATTGCCAGATTTGCTGCCATCCGTAAAGACTGCAAGTGCGTCATTCGATGAAAAAAAGGAGTAGAATAGATCATTTGGATTTTGTGAATTCTTCAGTTTGAATCCAATCTCAGTATTGATTGGTATCTGTAAAGTATTTGATTCGTAATTATATTTATATAAATCATACTTTTCACGAGAATCAATGGACACAGATTGAGGGTAGATGTTCTTGATGCATGATTTCAGTAAAACCTTATCACGTTTTTTAAACTTTTTGGACAGATGATAGTACTTTTTGATATTAAGTGACGTTTGTGAATTCGAACATGAGAAAGTTTTCGTTAGGAATGTGCAACATAGCTGTGTGCAACGATCGCGTATGGTCGTGAGCTTCGATTCAGCTAGAAGAATATTTTTAGGGGTACTTTTCCGAAATCCAAGAGCTGCTCGGATGGCAGAATTCTGGATGCCCTCTAATTTTTCACGAAGCTTTTTACCGTTAGGATAATATACAAAACTGCCATAGTCAATCAATGATCTTATGAAGCTTTTATAGAGCGTGAGTAAAGTTTCTGGATTTGCTCCCCACCATGTACCGCACAAAAATCTGAGCATGTTCATAGCTTGAGAGCATTTTTTGAGTACGTTTTCTATGTGCTTCTGGAAAGAGAGTTTATAATCGAATATGATTCCTAGAAACCTCGCTGATTCACAAGATACAAGAGCGTGATTTTCGATATGTATGACGATATTTCCAGGCTCAATATTTTTGTTATTAAAATGAAGCAACACGGTTTTCTTTTCAGCTAAGTCCAAATTTAAGTCGGCAAGATTCTTCTTTACAGTGAGAATGCTATTCTTGATGAGACTAATTGCTCTTTGCTTCGAAGAAAATTTAATGTAGAAAGCTATATCGTCCGCAAATTGCGAGATGGATATACACTTTGGAATGCCTGACAGGATTTTGTAAACACAGATTATGTATATAGTTGGACTGAGTACCCCGCCTTGGAGCACGCCTTTGTAAACTAATCTTATTATATCTCCAATGTGAATGAATCTCTCAAAGAGTATATGGTATACAAAGTGGAGAATCTTTGGAGAACAGCCTATTTCTGATAGAATTTTCAACAAAGCATAGATATCAATGTTATCAAATGCGCCTTTTACATCCAAAAAGGCAGCCAGAATCTCTTTGTTCTCCAGAAAGGCTTCGTCGACTTTGAGAAAAAGATTGGTGAGATTATCAGCGCATGAGTGGCCCTTACGGAAGCCGTGTTGGCTTGATGGAAATATTTCATGGTGTTCCGCCCACCACGTGAGGCGGTTCTTCACCAGAGTCTCAAATAATTTGCATAGACATGATGTGAGAGCGATTGGACGCAAACTCACACCATCACTTTTGGGAATAAGATGCAAGAAAGAGTGTTTCCAACTTTCTGGATACGTTTTTGTTAGATACATTTCGTTGTAAATATCAAGCAGAAGCAGGCGAAATTTCATCGGTAACATTTTTAAAATCTCAAAGTCAATTCCGTCCATTCCTGGAGCCGAATTATTGTTCTTACTATCTAATGCTACATTAAACTCGACAAAATCGAATGGTACGTCAAAAAAATCGTTGTCTTGGCTTTCAGGAATGTCGCGAGAACTAGCTAGGAAATTCCTGCTAGGTGGCGAACATAACTTATTCAAAACTTCGTCTATTTTCTCAGTCTGTAAATTTTGTGAAACGGTAGTAGGATGTATTTTTACCCATTTATTCTTTAAAATTTTGCATTTGTTCCATACGTATGTGGAATCACTCCGGAAATTTATAGTTTCTGCAAATTTTTGGAAATATTCTATCTTTTTCATCTTAAAAGTGCGCCTCGCGACTGTGACAGCTCTCTGATACTCAATTTTATCCGAAAGTTTCCTTGTTCTCCGCCATTTTCTGTAAGCTTTCGAACGATTTTTTTTGACATTGAGACACTCTTTGTCCCACCAAGAGACTGGATTATCGATACGCGTCCGAAATTTTTTGCAAGGAGTCGCCCTCTCTATAGCTTCAGTCACACATTTGACGAAGAAATCATACTTTTCGTTCGGGAGAAGGTTATCATATGATGGTAATAGAAATTCCAGGTACTGCTCTTCAAGCACCTTTGTAAAAACTTTCCAATTTGATTTTAAAGTCTTGAGCTTGAACGATTTCTTATGATATGAATTACGTTGGGTTTGAAATTCTATGAATATTGGATAGTGGTCAGAGCCCCAGGTTTCTTGGCAGACTCTGACATTGATTTTTTCGGCAATATCAGGTTTGGAAAATACAAGATCAATGTTTGATTGCTTATCTCTGTGTATATCTAAACGAGTGAAAGTATTGGCATTATGGAGGATTAGATCATGCTTGTGCATTGAATTTTCTAAGCGCGTTCCGTTCAAATTCGTACCATTGCAGTTCCAATTAATGTTATGGGCATTAAAATCTCCGACAATAATACTGTTACAATGTAAATTTGCGTTTGACATAACGGTATCCCACTCTTCCTGTGTCATGTAAAAACCTGGGGTCCTGTAGCATGCAATTAAGTGAAAAGGAACTGAAACATTGTTAACTAGTATGCCACAAAGCTCAACTTTCTCGTTTGGGGATTGAATGTCCACTAATTCTACAAAAGCAATTGACTTCCGGATGAAAATGATGATACCACCGCCTACGCCTGTAGTTCTGTCCTTCCTCACAGGGATGAAGCCTGGAAACTGCAAGTTGTCACCTGGATTTAGCCACGTTTCAACGAATACCATGATGTCATATTGCGAAAGCCGAGATTCTATTTCGCATCGTTTGGAGGCAATGCTCCTTGCGTTCCAAAAAAGGATCCTCAAATTTTTTGCAGCCATGACGATGATTTTAGTGAACGCTTTCGTCGGTCTCGGATCCTTGGCCACTAATCCTACTATTATGATCACCATCGTCTAAAGCCGATGGTATAAGCAATGTCTTAATTCGCTTGATCTTCCTGCAGAGCGTTCGATTGTTGACAAGTTTGAGCGTTTCATTCAGCATGTTGTGGAATCCAGTTATGTCGTCTGTGTAATCACTCACTTTCGAGACGATGTTGTCTTCAGGTAGTTTATACGATATTTCCAGGAATTCCTTGAGCTTGTCGAATGAGACTGGATAATCATCCACGTTGGCGTTTATGTGCTCTTTAGCTGGCTGGAGGTGATTACTCAAGTCTATAGTACTCGGCTTATCGATGTCTGTTTTTGATCTCTTGAGCGTCGTTGGAGTCTGAAATATCGGCGCCTGGTTTTGAAGGGTTGATTCCGCATTCGAAATAGAAGAGGACGAAGAAGTTGACAGATGCCTTTTAGGCCTTGGCTGTACTTGCATCTGAGATGATGGAGTCTCTTCGTGAGATTGTATTTCTGCTAACGCTTCTTGCTCAATATCATGTTCCATTTGCTCCGTTGCAGATAATGTCGTATCTTCAGTTTGATTCAGTTTTTCTTGAACTTGGTTACCTGCATCCTTCTCCTTGCAAAACTTGGCGAGGTGACCGTCTTGCTTGCAGAAGTAGCAATTGAGTTTATCAGTTGCGAGATATATCCAATAGTCGAGATTATCTAGATTTATCTGTAAATTGCTCGGAATTTTCGGAATATCTTCAGGTTTTACGAACATTTGTTTCCGGAAACTCAACAAGTGTGCAAGTTCAGGAGCGTTGATGCCTGCTCTAATCGTTGTTATCGGAGATATTGGGACAATGTCTAGTTTCCGCAGCTCTTCTGATATCATTCCTACTGGTATGCATGGTGGGGCATTTGATATAATAATGCGTTGAGCTCTTGATACGAGAGGACGCGCTTGAAGCTCCACTTCACCGAGCTTGATTTTCAACTCATCGTCGATGATTCGATTTGCAATAGTTTCACTCTTCAAAAAGAAGCAGATTCGCGAATTGGATATACGAGAAACGTAACAAATGTCCAGCGGAGCAACTATGCGGGTTAAAGCAACTGCGTATTCCTCAACTGTGCGGTTATCAATCGAATCATAAACAATTGCATTTTCGCGAGGCAACGTTTTATCTTGTTGAAGAGTAGATGCAAAACTTTTACTTGAAGGAAAATTTCTCGATGTACTCGCCATGTTGTCAGAATTCCAGCCCTTTATTCAAGGAACTGGGAGAGCCACCCTTTATTCAAGGAGCAGCTTTGAATCTCACAGAGATTCAAAATTTAGTCTATAGTTCACAAATAGCACAAAGTCACGTCACTTATCACTGCACCATGCAAATTTCGTTTGCCAATTTACTTACAAGTATAAAGACACAGTTCAGGCTCGCGCGAGCGAGCTCTCGTAGCTCGTGTATACAAACACGTCCGAACTGTACGACGGTACGATCGAAACCCTAATAATAGTTGTATTGAATCTCCCAAACATCATATTGTCATTGCGCTCATTCAAATTCTTAGTAGCGTACTAGACCGCTCACTTTAGACCTCACTTCTCGGTTTCGGAGAAATTTTCTGACACAAAAAATATCAATCACTAGCCAAAGAATGACAAGATCGTCAACATTACAAAACTGTCGATTCTTTCAATTTACCTCTAAAATAAAAGCACATAGAGATTTCATTATCAAAGGAATGTGTTCTTAGGATTGCGACCGATTTTTCAGAATTTTTCCAGATTTTTACAATGCACCGAATAAAAGTCATGACAAATATCGGTTTTTGGCCAGGTTCACTGTAGCGGACAAAATAAACGAGGGGTTTACTTAAGTATGTTAGCTTCCACTAAGTTTACCGATCTTTACGTATTGAAAATGAACAAGAATTCTGTCATCACTAATGAAGTTCATCACAGCTACGCTGTCAAATCTGTTAAAATTAATTCATGTCATACTCTAATATTTGGATCTTACTCACCAACACAAAACTGCTCCTTTTTCATAGGCAAGAATAAACTCATGTAATACTTACATCTCAAGTGTATCATGAGAATTTCCTTTGCAAATTCAATTTCTACAGTCTGATTTATGAGGGTTCTCATTCCACACACTGATCTCAAAATTATCATGCGATTTCGAGAAATGTCAATAGATAATTTTTAATCTATTAAACTCTATACTCCATGCGTTACTCAATCAATTCTAGAACTCTGCTCAAAAAATACGGTTAGAATCTCATTAAGCTCTGAAGATGTAAGATATTCAACATGATGACTCTTGACGTTTCTTTTCTGAATCTAGTTGATAATCTGAAATCGTAGGCTACCACGTGGACTGCGATCGTGTACAAAGGAATTCTATTCAAATGTCATATGAAATAAAAACTCAGAAAGGTAAACTATAGAACGTTATAATCTATTCTTCAATTCCACAATTCTTGGTTTGCTCAGTGGTGAACTCATCACAATGGGTCGGTAAGTATTTTTGATTCAAGTGAATCAATTCAAGTGACACTTTAAGGCGAACGTTATCGTTACCGTTCATTTTTCACGACGGCATCGTCAATCGAATTCGGATTACGAAATATTTCACAAGATAGTCTTTTGAGAGATAAATTCACCTATACTTGGCGCGTCGTTGCTTTAGTCTATGATTCCTGAAATTTTTGGAAATTTTTGCTAAGGGAAAACTCCTCTGTGCCAGGACTCATTTTGCAACTGTGCAAAAAAATGGCCTAGAGAGGTGGACGAAAATCCGTTTTGTAAATATCTCGAGTCTTACTTCACCAAATCGCATGGGATATTGGTTGCATGCATATAATTCATTCCAGAACTGCGCTATGGATAGAAGAGTCCCATAAAAATGAAAAGAAAAAACACGAAACGGCGACAGACTCCCGCGGCCTCGCCTTGTCGACGCTCAATTTTTTATTTTGTTCTCGAATCTGGTAATTACAACTCCATGAAAAGTGATATGGCACCCAAACAAAATTGCAACTAACTCACCTCGACTGAGCATAACGCAATTCAGATAAGACCTTTTTGGGATTCATGCGTGGTCTAGTCTACGAGTTACCGAAATCCCTGTCAGATTTCAGTTTCCGTGCTCTAGAGGAATACTAACAACTGTCGAAGCAGAAGTCTGGATTGGATTGTTAAATAATTGAATATCACGTCTAAACATATTTTCCAAGAATATCGTCAATTGTTAAGGAGCTACAAAAATCTCTTTTCGTCAAAAGTTACGGTTAAATAAAGGCTAAACCAATGATGAGATTGTCTTCTATCGCTTTTCAAGGAATGTTCCCAGACTGAAGTAAGGGGTGGAGCAACAAAGCAATAGTCACTGAGACTACACAATATCAATACGAAAAATATATTTTATACGTCCATACGTAGAAACAGCGTCTGCGTACAGATGTATGAAACTGCATACGCGTCCCGTGCTGAAATATCTTTCCTTCGGGAAAACCAAGCTGGACGTTGCCTTCGCCCACGTCCAGCCCGGTTTCCCGAAGGAAAAAATTCTTTCGGCACTCGACGCATTACGTACTGTTGCACGGTGTGTTGGACATAGGGTACGATCCCGTTCTTACTAGTGTCTCCGAGAGTGTCTCATTTGGTCATTGTTTTTGTCTGAATGAGAAAAATTTCGCGTGTAGGAATTCGACATACCAAGGAACTTCTTGGGCTCCCTAGCAGATTCCAAAAAATTTCGGATTTCAAAAATTTCTTGATAATACATTTTGTGTGTGAAATTTTCATTCAATATATTAATCCTCTACTTTTGCCTTCTCTATCCTTGATTCTCCTTCTCATACTCATCAGTTCAAATGCTCAAAATACATGAAAAATTGGTTACACTTTTTCTGTTCAAGAAATTATCCTTTTCAGTTGCCCCTGGGTTATTCGCAAACGATCATGTACCCATCCCTAAATTCGACAAAAAACTTTTTTTTTCCAAAATTTTTTCTCGTGTGCAATCGGACGCCTTCGAGTTCGAGTTAGGCCACTCAAGAAGAAGTTAGGAATCCTGCGCACACTTCAGCGTCTCTATGGTAGCCTTCTTGCAGGGTGAGTGAAATACATAGTCTGCATTCCCACTTCACATACACTGCCGGTCAAAAGTTTCAGAACACCCGAAATTTTTCACTCCGATTTTGTTAGTGGAACTACTAGGCTCTACTTGACCGTAAAAGATTTTATCAGGCTCATTTTGAAGGTCTTTCCACTACTTTAAGATGGTATTATTCATTTTCATCAGTACGAATCTGGATCTCTCCAATTTGAGCTTGAAAAAGTGCCAATTTTGATGATTTTTGGAAGAATCTCCTGGCTCCGGTAGCTCAAATCTCTGATGATGGTATCTATCTTCTATATCATGATCGAGAGAATGAAAAACCTTTAGAACATGACCCAAAAAGTCAATTTCTTCGTCATTTTTTAATAAGGGTGCTACTTTTTTCGGAAAAACTCTCCTCAGAGAAAATGTCATAGCTCGGAATAGGAGTAACGTAGAGGGACCTTCAAAAACGAATTTCAAAGCTCTCAACTTATACTTTCAGGTTTGTTGAGATTTATTCCAAAATATTTCTGTACCTTTGGGCTACGGGAGCCAGAAGATTTTCCACACAACTCATCGGAATTGGCACTTTTTCAAGCTCAAATTGGACTGATCCAGATTCGTACTGATAAACATGAATAATGTCATCTTGAAGTACGTGGAATGACCTTCAAAATGAGCCCTGATGAAGTTCTTTTGGTAAAGTAGAGTCTAGTAGTTCCATCTACGAAACTGGAAAAAAAGTTTTGGGTGTCCTGAAACTTTTGACCGGCAGTGTATATGAGTGGTTCCGCCAAAGTGGAATTTTCTGCATCCCAAGCTCTCCTAAGTTTTTAAAACGACTTGGAGTGTACACTCACCGGACATTGGCTCCAAACAAATCTGGGAAAGCTTGTTTGTCCTTAGGATCCTGCTCAGAATCCCGAGACCAGTTTCCAATTCTCAAGGGATATGAACGAAGTCACGGTTATCAAGACAATACAAACGGTCTGATTTGAATTCAGACAGCAGCCAAGCGGTGAGAGGCTTTTTCAGACTTGTCTAGAATTTATGCCAGGCGAGTGTACATTACAGTAATTTTCTAGAATGTAACGTTGATTTCGTCATCTGTAAGCAACCGAACTTTGGCTTTATAATCCATTACGACGCATATGCAGAATCAACCTCCTCGATATATATATAGTTTATGTATTACAAAATGTATGACCCCAAAAATAACTTAATCCACCACTTTGCTAATCGAAATTGAATGCTCAGATTGACCACGACTATCTGATATTTTGAGGATGGGATTACGCCAAAACTGCTCGCACAATACTCATCAGTGAGGTAAATTCAATAATCGGTTGTGGGGCCTTCTGAACCATTTTTTTAGGGGGGGGGTGGCATTACGCACGATAGGAGAGTTCCTGCTCTCCTCTGTGCGGGGCTTCCAGAGACTTTGGTATACCCATTGAAAACCCCTCCGACACACCAACCAGTCGGGGACCGCGTGAGCACTAGTTCCGACTGGCCGGCACGTTTGGCGCTGGCACGCGCATCCTCCGTCGCTCCTCCACGTCTTCTTTCTCACGATGTTGTTGGTGGTTGCAATATGGTGCTCGGGTGAGCACGCACATCATTCTCTTCACCTGGCCTCCCGTACTTGGCGTTGTAGCTCTCGTTCCTTCTTCTCTTTGTTGGTGATTGCGAGTTTCATGTACTCGGCAATCCGGTCCCAGTCCTCTTCGCTCCGGAGTACGATTCCCACGATGTTCTCTGGGCTCAGAGATCACCCTAGGCGACCTTCCAGGTTCACTCTCTGTCTCCATGTCTGGGCACTCAAAGAGCGCATTCTTTGCATTGTCCCACGGGGCATCGCACATTTAACACTTTGACGAGCTCTTCATTTTGAACCTGAAGAGATAATCACCGAAACAACCGTGGTCACTGAATGCCTGGGTGAGCCAGTAGTCCACTTGTCCGTGACTACGCTCGACCCATCTATCGAGCTTGGGTATGAGGTGGTATAGGTCCATGCTCCGTTTGCTTCTGGGGAATCCCATTCTGCCTGCCACGGGGTCGGGGTTATCTCTCGTGTCTGATCACGGATAACTCCTCTGTGCGCTGGTCTCACCTCAGCAATCACTGGCTGCGTCTACATGGGACTGAATCAGCGTGGATTCAGCGCCGATTCTCATCCGTGCGGACGAAAATTCGATAAAACAGAGCACAAAAAGCGTCCTGTTTTATCGCATATCCTTCCGCGCGGACAAGAATCGGCGCTGAATCAGCCTCATGTAGACGCAGCCGGTGTTTTGAGCTTCTCCGCGTTTCTCCATATGCGGACCCTCTCGTCAATGAGGAGACGAATGGAGGGCGTTTTTGCGAGTATGCGAGCAGCGTCATGGGACAAAAACCTATAGCTGTTGATGACCCGCACGCCACTCGACGGTGCACCGGCCATACACTTGTCGATGTCTGCTCCACGGGCAGTTTGGCCCCATATCGGCGCTCCACAGAGCATCACGAATGAGCTCACAGTGTTAAAGAGCTCTCTCCTAGAGAGTTCCGAACCTCCTATGTTAGGCATCAATCGCTGCAGAGCAGCCCTGGTACTGCCTGCCTTCTGCGAGGCCTCTTGAAGGTGCCGCTTGTATGTCGACTTGTCATCGAACCATATTCCGAGGTATTTCACGTCTCTCCTCTGTGGTACCTCTTGTCCTTGAATAAGAAACACCGGTGGTTTGTAACCCTGAAGTCTACGCCGTTTGGTGGCGACGACCGCTTCGCACTTCGAAACCGCAAGTTCGAGGTGCTTGCTATACATCCATTCCGCGACACGATCCAAGCTCTGGTTTGCCGTGTCCTGTAAATCTAGCGGATTTGGAGTAACGACGACAAAGGCAACGTCATTCGCGAACCAGTTCCGCACCTTCGGGAAGCTCCATTTCCAGGAGGTCGTCGTACTGGACATTCCAATCGAATGGACCCTTCACAGATCCCTGTGGGACTCCTGCGGAGAGTGCCAGTTCCAAACTACCTTCATCTGTTTCAACCACGACAGATTGGTCCCTTAAATAGTCACACACGAGTGTGAGGAGGTGGCCGGGTACTCTCCCTACCTGTAGCGACCTGTAGATAATCTCCCAGCTTACCGAGTTGAACGCATCCTTAACGTCAAACCGGATGATTGCACAGTATACGCCAGGCTTGGGAACGCGGTTAAACGTCCTTTCGACGGCGTCTTGTACCATTTGCACAGCGTGTAGAGTGCTGTGGCCCGTTCGAGATCCGAACTGCCGCGGGGACAGCCCACCTGTTTGCTCGTAAGCTCTCTCAAGACGTTTAAGCACCATCCTTTCATAGAGCTTTCCCAAGTTCTCAAACATCTCCATAGGCCTCTGCGACGACGCTGCCATGGATCCCCTTCCTTACCTTTGAGTATAACACTGAGAAAAAATTCTTGGTCGTACGGCCAAGCGTATTGTCGTACGACCAAAATGGTATTTGCTGCAGAACAATACCGATTTTGTTATCGCATCAATCTATCAGAACAGTTTGGTGATCTGATATTAGAGCCAGAATAGTTAAATATAACGCGTATATTTTGAATGCCCCGATACTTAATGGATTAAGAGTCATATTACGGTTCTTTTGCTACAAAAGCTACCAATTTTTTGCACGGGATAGCACCGCAAAGGGACAAATATAATCCAACGATTTTTTAGGTTATTCGTGCCAGATTGGTTCAATAACAAAATCATTTTGCTGTGGTGACAATCCAGTATTGGTCTGACGGCAATACCACGTAACAATACAGTCGTATTGTTCCGACGGCAATATTTTATTCTCAGTGAAGGACGAGTTTCTGGAGTTTCCATCATATACGGAAGACACCGGCTTCCAGGCATTTGTTTAACAGATCAAGTATCAATGAAGGTCTCTTCTCTACAACGAGTTTTAGCACCTCGTTAGGAATCCCATCGAGGCCTGGTGCCTTCCTATTTGTGAGTCTCCTCGCTCCGATTCGAAGTTCACTTCCTTCGAACGTCGGAATGGGTTCAGTCACTGATGGTGGAAAGGTCAACTTTTCCTCTCCTCTAGGGAACAGCTCTCCAATTACCCTCAACAGGGTTGGCCTGTCAGTCGGTCTGAGCAGCCTAGCTGTGAGCGAAGCTTGCTCATCACGACTCTATACGAGGTCCCCCACGGATCATCGTTCACCACGTTGCACAGCGCCTGCCAGCATCTCTGCTTACTCTTCCATATGGCGTAGAGGAGCTTGCTCCTTGCCTGCTTGTACAGCGAGGCATTCGCTTTTGCTGCGGGGCGATTCTTCTTCTTCGAGCGCAGCGCCCGCCTGCGCTCGGCATTCGAATCCTTCCGAAGTTGTGCGATCTCTGTTGTCCACCAGTGAGCTTGCTGGCGCCACTTCCAGGGGCGTTTCCTACGGGGCAAAGATGCATCGCAGGCCTCTGAAATCATATTCGTCACCATATCAGTCATCTCTTTAGGGCGAGAGTTCCGAGATTGCCCGGGTGCTTGCATAATTGCCTCGTTGAACTTATCTCGATCGAGCTCTTCCACATATCAGTCCACGGGAGTTAACATACGCTCGTACGTACGCATGCCTCCGATCGTGAACTAGCCTGTTAACGAGATACTCAAATACATCCAATGCATGCGTGACTATAGCTGAAAACTCGAATCCGCAGACTAGCGCACCGTATACACACGTATTTTCAGAGAGGCGTACAAAATTTTCTGTCCTTTCCGTCCCCATGTTGTGCTCCTCTATGGCGCCTCATATCGCTGTCGAAAAGACATTTTCTTGGTGTATTAGATTGCATTCGAGCAAATTTATGCGGAAAATACATAGTCTACGATTAGTTGCCAAGATGTGGGAATATTTTTGAGTCGGAATGTTGATTCCGACCCCTTCCATACGACCTCTTTAACTTTGCATATCTTTCTCTGGTTCAATCTTGAAATACATAGCTCTAGATACTTTCTTTTTGTGCCCAAACGGGTGGAAATCATCTGCTAGAGCTACAGAAAATTGTCTGTTGTCAGAGCTAGCTAAGATAACTTTTTGATCCAAATTACTTCTCGGGACGATTTTGGCACCAAAAAATCCCTCTTTCAGTTGAATCACCTATATCTGCGAGAATAGCTCGGAACCATTATTCTCGGAAACCGAAGATTTTTGAAGATTCAAGATGCTTTTTGGGCATCCATTTCTAGCAGTCTCTCGTCAGAAAATAATGGTTCCAATACATCCTTACATTTTATAACATGTATTGCAATTACAAAAGAAGAAAACTGGAATGAATCATCCGAGGCTGGTAATTTGAAGGAACTACTCACATCCAGTAGAATCGCTAGTTCAGGGGCGTCATTTCACGTCTGGATGGTGTGGAGACCCCAGACCTGGGCAGAAAAGACCTATGACTCGGATAATTTGATGACCTTCAAGAAGATGAAGACGCTCCTAATCCGATTCAATTCTGTCCAACTAGGTGGGTAAGAGACGAAATATATTCTCCCATCAAAATCCCCCTCAGTTTGAACTTTACCTTGCGAAATTTTACAGGTGGGGATTGAGAGTGAAGTCCATAAAATCTCTGTACCACGAGTCAAATTATAGGACAAGCATGAAGTTTTTTGAGGAGAGATCAATTGATAGAAATGTTGACGCCATAGTCTCTGCAAAGGGAGATGGTTTCGTAAAAAGTTCCGTCACTTTTGAGTTCTATATCATCATAACTATGGTGATCCAAATTTTTGAAGCTATAGAAGTCCTCAACGCGGCACTCCAGAAGAAAGATCTCTGCGTAAACGAGTCTCATACATTAGTAAGAGCTGTGTCCGACAGAGTTATTGAGATGAGAAATGAGAAGGTATTTGATAGCATTTGGGAAGAAGCTTTAGCTAACGCAATTTCTCTTGATCTGGGAGGACCTCGTTTGAGACGACAAAGAAAAGTCCCGAGAAGAAACGAGCCAAGTGGCGAAAATGAGGGCCATTCCTTTAACAATCCCAAAGATGTGTCCAGAGCTCTATACCATGAGATCATCGATCAAACGACTGCATCACTCAAAAATCGATTTCAAAGTGAAACAATGAAACTTCTTGATTCATTCGAAAATTTCGTTACTGGATATGGGGAAGTTGACGTACAGATCGTTCTGGACTTCTACAACTACGGCAAAGATGCAGAAGGCAATACAATTGAAGACATTGAGGTCAATGGAAAGAAATAACTTTCAGAAAGAAATGTCTATCTGGAAACTATTCGAGAGGATATTCCATTCAGAGAGAAATTAGAAGCAATTTCGAGGAAAAAAATGTAAAAGAAGAAATCCAAGAAAAGATTTCTTAGCGATCAACATCTAGCAAAGCTTGGGACTGACATTCGAATTGAAGAAAACCATGAACAGGGTCGTTTTAGATTAAAAAATGTCGTGGAGTATTTATGAGAGAAGCCGGAGTTACGGACTGTTCTGAGTGAATTCACAAAACTCATTAGGCTGATTCTAACAGTTCCTGGATCATCATGCTCAAATGAAAGGTCGTTTTCTACTATGAGGCGCTTAAAAAGCTACCTGCGGGCGACTATGCTACAAAAACGCCTAAACGATTCAGTGCTCTGCAATGTCCATAAAGATATACTAGATTCCATTGATGTATCTAAATGAGTGAACATGTTCATCATGAAGAATGAGCGAAGACGCAACCAATTCGCTTTGATATAGCTTTAGCGATCGATGAAACCTGCGAGTATTCTTATAGCTTTTAAGTTCCAAATCAAGAAGCTAATAATAACACGATAAACAAACATGAAAATTATTCGCCTGCAAACCCGATGACCTTTTTTTTCTTGCTCTCTACATAAGGCCAGCCGATCCTCCAGACCTAGGCCGGAGAGGTTGTGACGCCGCTGCGCTAGTTCAGGCGAATCTTGAATCATCTGTGATATGGCTTAGCTCGAATTGCAAGTGTAATTAGTATCGTGGTGTTTATTTGGTAAGTCTACTAGTGAAAGTCAGTTATCATATAACCCCTAGAAACTACAAAAGGTTCAAAATCAGCGCACTCAAGTTCAATTCACAAAATAGTGAGTAACTTTTAAGATTCATTGAGGGATCCGTCCAGCGCTCCACAGGCTCCATGCATATATTAGAATGTTGAGTTCCAGACTCAGACAAAAAGATACATTCTATCCTTATCAAGTCCTTTTATGGAACAAATGTTAAGCGGTCTCATTCTCTCCAAGCATTTAATCTTCCAATCAATACGAACCACACAATTCAAAACTCACGGTACTTGAGTAACATTAAACACAAAATCAACTCGGTACAGATTGCATGCATGCTCTAATTTTTCCAGCATCGTGTGATCGATGTCACGTCGCGTGGTCGTTACTCTCGTCATTCACTAAATGCTATCAGTGATAAATGATACGTGGTTATAGCCTTATCTATTTCCAAAGCTCGAGATTGTGAAAAATGTACAGCATGGGAGGCTCGTCCTCTTCGACAAACATAATACCTGACGTAGTTAGTGAACGTATGTAGCTGACACGATGAAAACAAAAACAGCCGCACTAATGCATGCATCGGTGTCTCACGCGACGCCAATAATAAAAGATGATGATAACAAAATCATTCAAAAACTTGTGTATGCTACATAAACTACATTGTTGTGATACTCACCAGGGTCAACGAATGTCTCCCACATCAGTTTTGATTCTCTTCATCATTCGAGCGCCATTCACTTGTAGGAGGCTGTCTTTCATCACGGTTTCCACGTTTATCGTTGAATATTTCACACAGTCTTACATTTTTCTCATTTTATTTCGTAATCCTATGAACACGCATGTCGCAAATGTGACGAACATTGATTGATCAATTTTTGAATGAATATGTGAATGTGCATACTGTGTAATTAACTGAAAGACAAAACCAGGTTTTTTTAATGACGAAAAATTCCATGTAATCTATATTTTTGGCCCTAAGGAAGTACCGCACCAGTGAAGGGGGGAATTTTTTCTACCTGAACAGAATCACGTGATAACTATTCTAATAGTTGGGTTACGACCAATTGAAGCTCCCGGTAAATTTTTGTGAGCCTAGCAGTCCTGGTTCTGGTAATATGAATCTACAAAATTTGACATTTTGTCTTAATCTTGAAATATTCGTGACTTCGTGTCTTATTTCCATTGAAAATCGTTTGTCTGCAACTTTGTGCGCGAAGTTGTAAATAAATGGAACTTCTCTTCATTATCAACAGTGCGTGAAGTAATTCGGAAATGACTTCTCGCACAGATTTACATTTACGCACTGGTGGAGAGTGCGTGAAATTAACTTCTTGCTCTGATGAGTTTTCATTCACGCACAGTTCCAAGATATTCCACATCATCCCTCTGAATCCGGTCTCCCCCCCAAATTCTGTCTTCGACATGATGGACAGTTGTGCATTCAATAACAACTTCGCGCACAGTTGCAAAAAATAAGGTCAGTGTACCCAACTTGCCCCCATTTAGCCATTTTCTTAATAACTCTGGCCCATCTCAATATTTTCCAACGTACCTTAGCTCATTTTGAAGCTTGTCTCAAGGCCTTCAAAATAAGTTGAGGTACATTAAATTTGAACTAACTGGAGCCAAACTGTTTGAATTCTCCCAAAAGGTGATTTTTGAGAGTTTACAAATGTGTGTACCCAACTTGCCCCCATTAAGGCTTTTTCTTAATAACTTTGGTTCACTTCAACGATTTTCAACGTGCTTTAGCTCATTTTGAAGCTTGTTCAAAGACCTTTAAAATGCACTAAACTACGTCCAATTTGAATTGATTGGAGCCGAACTGTCTCAATTCTTCTAAAATAAATGATGGAAATCGGCGATAAAGTGTTTTTATCGCCGTGCACGCACATTTGGAGCTTTTCGGTGGTTCAAAACACTATTTCTGACCCATTTTGACGTGATAAACATGTTCTGAGTGGTAAAAAAAGTCGTTCTGCACGCCCTTTCGAGATAAATATATGGAGGCATGTTAGGTACACTCCGATGTTGGCATTCTTGCTTACAAATCGTCTCCGTGTTTTGCACATAAAACAACTCCATATTCAAATTTTGCAATCTTGAAAAATGGATTTTGAAGGTCTTGAAACAAGAAATCGAATGCACTAAGGTACGTCAAAATTGGTTGAACTCAAAGAATTTGGCACCGATTTTACTGAAGGCGATTTCCTCGGTGATTTCTTAGCCGTGCAAATACGAAAAATGGAAAACTCACTTTATATTTCCTGGAGAACGCAGAAATGATTCGGGGCTGACGCAAACTACTCACTTTCTCATATTTCAACATAAAAAACGTAGAAAAAAATTTCCGGGAGGCCAAGGAGTGCCCATCCCCGAGATCGGCATATGGGGGAAAGTTGGGTACAGAGGCATGTTGGGTACACTTACCTTAGTATACGCAACTCGCGCGAGAAGTAAATTTCACGCACACTTCGGAACGCGAAGCGAGCATGCGTAAATATGTATGTACTTCTGGGTATGCGAGAAGTTTCAAAGTGTGCGAAAAATTCACTTCTCACACTCGTTTGGCAACTTGTGTGGAAATTGCCCTTCTCGCACTTGTTGCGTGATATACTATCTTTACATAAATGAGGTAGGCAATAATTTTGAAAAAAAGTTTACCGAAAAATGGATTAGCGATAACTTTTGTCTTGGGTAGGCGAATTTCACCAAAATTTACACTAAAACCATTAAAGTCTTTCGACTTCAAAATAAACGTGTGTGACGAGTTTCATCAAATTTTCATCGTTATAAATCACCTAGTTGGGGTACTTCTTTAAAACTTCACAGTGGAAAATTGGTGGGAAAAATTGTAACCAATCGGCTGCATTTCGGATCACAAGCTCTTTGGTTGAAGCCAATAGTTAACCAATTGGTTCTAGTTTCACACCAGCCGGTGGCTTAATTTTAATTTCCAAGTGGTGTTTGAAAAATTTGGTTGGAACAAGTCAGCCAACTTTCTACAATGTTTTGTATATCTTAAATACTTACTGTTTTCAAGGTTGGTGTAAGACAGGATATATTTCCAACTCGGCAGGAAAGCTTTGATTCAAATCATGTGTTAAAACTACGCTTTGTACTCAGTTTATTGACTCTGAAGTAGTGTAATTCGACACATGGGAATAATAGTACATTCATTGCCTTGGGCGCGTGCAATCAGTTAGGATACCAGGATAGTTTAATTCCCGAGTGAAGTGAGGGAAATGAGTTCTCCGCGCCCCAAATGATCCTGCGAGCACACAAGGTAATAATAGTTTCACATCATGAGAACCCCAGAACCGCGTTTTGAAAGCAGCATTTTTTTGTTAGAATCTGGAAAAAAAATTTTACTGTATCGAAACGTACCATTCAAGTATTTAATGAGAGACTAAAGGAGTTGCATCTCATTGTGGCCGAATTCAACAGAGACACTCGCATAGGAAATATATCACAAACTCATTCAAACCAAACGATCGCTGTACTTATTTTGGAGCCCGTTATTCAGACACGTATCTTTCGTGTAAGAAAGTCTCGAAAAAAACTATTAACTCGATTAGTCGAGCCCACGTCGGAAAATTTTTTGAAATTTACCGATAAATTTTCATCATTCACGATGATGTATGGCTTAATAATAAGCATGGTGAAACCTTAATACGATAACATACTCATACATTTTCAGAGTGATTTCAATTATAGATGTAAGTGTAAGGCGTTTGGATGTATGTACCCAGTTGTTACTTACTGTACATATATTTACCTCACGTGTCTGAAATAGTTCACAGAATTGCTGATGAGCACTAGTATTACTCTACAATCAGAATGTTTGAACGCGTAATGTGTTTTCATACAGAAATATAGATTGCGTCAGGATAGTTTCCACTATCCTGATGTGATATTTTCTTTTACACCACGGCAGAGTAAAAACCGCCCAGACCCTCAATATCCAGATAAAAAATTTGCTGGTGACAATTCCGTTGGTACCTAAAATAGAATAACATCTTTTGCTGTTGGCAATACTGCAGCTCTAACAAAAATACAGGTTGGTAAGTATTGCAATTTATTGAATTTTTTCTCAAAATTGGAACATTATTTTCCGAATCAGATATAATAGTGGTGCTCGTGATTCTATACACTTTGGCATGAGAGTACAGGACTACTCGTAGGCATTACACCGTAGTAAGAATGAAATAAATTCTTCTCGCAAACCGTGTTTGTGATCCATTGAAAAGGTGTAGAATGTATTTTCTTCTAGATCACGTGAAAGTTTAAGATCCTCAATCTTTCCGCTACCAAACAGGTGTTTGGATTTTTTAAAAGAATATTGATACCAAATGACTGTTTGAGGTCTTTCAAAAGGTGCTTTAACACATGATTTTTTGAGCATATGCCCTGTTGAACAAATGCTGGTGATGAACTGTCAGATATCAGAATTATTTAAAAAAATCGTGTTCGAAATTAATTCGATGAACTTCAATCAAAATTCAGAAAGGAAAAAACAAAACTTGCTGCGGCTCAAAAATGTACTCGCAAGTACTCGTAACAACCAAACCTCACATTTTGGGATTATTCCGTTGCGTCTATTAAAATGTTAATTTTGACCACCTTTGGGCAAAACAGTGGAAAGCTACACGACAGTCACCTTCAGACCGATTTTTACATGCAATTTTTTAACCTGAACATAGCTGTTGTGTCACTTGCCACCGAATTTTGTCCAACAGTGATTATGACGTGAGTCCTTAGAATCGAAGACTCTGAGAAAAAAACTCTGGGATTGATTAGTTTAGATTCTCCGTGAAATTGGAACTCAAACAAAAAACTGCCCATTTTCTGTGGGTCAATAATGATCCCAAATCAGCGTTTTCGCGTAGATCATCTAATTACTCAAGCTTTTCATAATATTTGACAGAAGAAGTACATTCATTATCAACCAGAAAGTGTTGAGAAATATTCACTAAAATCGATTGTCGGGTGCTTAGATTATCTCTTTTTCAGTTAAAATAAAATTAGTAGGAGGAACTTCACGTGTAGTTCGAAATGCATCGCCAAAGTTACATCAGCCTCTATATACCACAATTTGAATGCAATCGGTTGCTCGAGCAGAGTTGCTTCACCTTGCACGCTTACATGGCACGGCATCACGTGCGTTTAAAATTTTTTTCATGATCGAGTTCCAAAGATTTTAGTTGCTTGGTCGGTGCCTATCTTACAGACTGATTCAGTTGGATTACACATTTCATCATCAGCTTCATGAGAATTTACATGTATGCACGCTCATTTTTTTCATACATTCTTGTTTAGTACAAATCATTCGGCATCAGGAATTAGCCTCAGCTTTCTTTCAAATTTCATCAACGGGTCTTCGAAAACTCTCATAAAATGTTCTCATTTAATAAGCAAGATCGCATCAATAGCTGACATTCTTTTCACTTGTATTTTTGACTCATGCACAATCATCACATTGCACAGCCGAACTTGTGTAAATAGAACCCATTAGTACATTTAATGGATGAATTTATCGTTCTTTCGAGCCACTTTTGAAAACCAATAGTATATTATGTACCCGTGAAAAGACGCCTTTCCGCACGAGAGATACATATGGTTATTTATTGCTAGAAACGGAGGAAATGCCTCATTACTCGAGAACAGCTCGAAAATGGTGTTTTCTCCGTTGTAAGAAATAAAGAATTCTTTGAGACCTGATCAGAACCTGAGGCACTCTTATCCCAAATAAAGATATTTTTCAATAAGCCACTCACTAGCCGTAAGATTCCCCCTAAGAGACCATGATTTTTCCCCAAAAACAAGGGCTTCCCTGATACACAGACCCCCTTTGAAGAATGGTATGCCAAGTATCTTAAATTTGGTATGACCAATTTTCCACATCAAATTTTCACGATGAAACCGATACCTGCATGATTGTGAAAAACGAGACTGCATACGGTTTTCAGGGTTTGGAACGGACACTTATCCTGTACTCAAAATCCCTTCAGTTGCATGCAATTTACACATAAATGAGTAACTTAGTACCCAGAGACACCTCATTATCTGAACAGTAAAGAGATTACGTCTTCCGATAGATACAAGACGACGAGTAATAAAGGAAAAAAGTCCAATAGAATCGAAAGAAAACCAAGTCAAATAGCGCATTTCTATCTTACAGTATTGAGATCGAGTTTGAAGATCGAAGTTTAGGGCTCTGAAGACTGTCCACTATGGCAATGTTTTTTTGAAAGTCCTACATCCCGGTCTGTAGCTTCATTTTGGAAAATGAGCAAAAATTCTAACAAACGTCCAATGATTGTTCAAACCACCCAGATACATCGAGAAAATCTAGAACAGGCGAATGGAAGAGAACTCGGGATTACTTATACGTAGACACAAACAGAGTTTGGTTGATTATCTCTCTGGAAACTTTTGCTTTAACCATGACCGCTATCGACGTACCACCCAGAATCTTCTTGTTTTAATTGCAGATAATAACTTTCGCTCGCAGATATTGCATGAACTTCCATTATACTCGTTGTTAGTCAATTACTTCCAATGGAAAAATTTCGATCTCCTCACATCTTATCATCACAAACACCATCTTAGCGATTGTTTTGAAAGCTCATATGTGATGGAGGCATTACAAATTGGGCGTTTGTGTGCTGTTGAATCAAGTGAGCTATATTTTCAATTTCACAGCTGCTTCAATTTTGACTTTGTCTTACTTGAGTTTCGTACGGAACATCTCTAAAAGATGCCAACATGTATTTTCATTTTCTAAAATTTCCATTGCCATAGCATAGGCCACAAAATTTTGACTACCCGACAACCGCAAATTCATTTCTATAAAGCCTCGTTCATTGCACAAAGAAATTCCAATGCTTCATCGGGCCGTGCAATATTTAGCAGTGATTTGAAAAATGATGACCACGCCATGACTTCACAACTTCCTCGTCAATTTCGTCTCGAGTTTCGTCAGAAATCTTCGGTCCCCTTCCCTCCTCACTAACTTAGCCCTTGCTTTTATGCATGTACTTCTGTCTTCTTCTCGTCTTCTTTGCCGTCAAAATAAGCTGTTTGACTCGCTTTGGCTTTCCCTTTCCTTTTTTCGAAACGACTTCAAGTCCGACTGGGGAGGGAGAAAAGCCAAGCTAGCTAGAGCTGCCACAAGCCGCCTCGAAGCAGTCTCAAAAAACTCATTGGATAGTGGCAGTGGCAACATTCAATATTAGTTTGCTCTCCGATCGACAGAAGTTTCGATAAAATATTGACCGGATAAAGTGGTTTATTGCAGATTCTAGCAGTTTCGTCTGCGTGGTGGTGGTGTGGCTTCCTAAGTGTTGCGGGAGACCGGATCAGAGACGAAAACTTGAATCAAAAGTACGTCAATCTGTGGTGATGAGATGGAACCTCGGATGGAATTGGTCGCTCTACGTTGTATGAGAGTTCAAATTCAGCGAGCAAATTTATTTTTTACCCGTAGTCGAAACTGTGATTTTAAAATCATTGGATAATTTTTCGAGTAATTTTTTCGGAGAAGAATGAGATGATGAATTCTCCCAGAGTTAGATTTCCTTTCAGAAGTTTGATTTTCTATCTTTCCTTCGATAGTTCCATATTTTTGTCGGAAATCTTTTCGAAAATCTACTTGGAACGAGCGAGGCTAATGTTAATAAATTAAAGATATAATATTTCGAAGATAAAATATTTTGAAATGACTGTTTTCCTGTGTGTTTTTGTGTTGGCAGATAACACAGGTCTTCGAGAAAGTTTTCTGACCAGAACGAGGTGGAAGTGTCTTCTGACATATTTTGAATTGCTGAAAACTAATCTGAACTTGGAACAGCACCTTTCTGTAACTGTCTTGGAACTTATGGCTATATTTATATAAATTAAGAAATACCTAGAAATGAGTTTTTGCGTCTCAAAGGTTGATTGAGATTTTTTTATAGCAGAAGTGAATCGGGGTCGTTTGTGCCATTAAATTTCACGCCAAGGGGGTATTCATTAGGAATTTTTGTATCCCCAAGGAAGTTAAAATGGAGGATGTATCTAAGCGGGATATCTTGCCCTCAAAAAAATGCTGACTAGATAGCTCAGAAGTACGGACAGGCTCGAATTTCACTCTAAATTTTACGTAAAAACCGTACTTTTTGAGAATTTCTAGCTATGCTGGGGAACTTGATGCAAAAGTGAATATCGCGTTCCGGACCAACATATAGATCCTGTGTAATTTTAGTGATTTTTTAGGAGATTTTTGCTCTGATTCTCATCTCTGACCCCTGATACTGCTCATACTCCCTGATAGAAACATTCCCGTCGTAAAATTCAGCCCCGTCCTTCGAATACATTTACCTTGTAGCCATTTTCGTCTAGGATACAACTAATTCGCCTTGGGCATCTTAACACGTCTGGGTTTTCACAGTTTTCTTGGGGGTACAGAAATTCTTGGGAAATACTCTTTCAGTGTAAAGTTTAGCGGCACAAACGATATAGTCCGTAGTTTTGCTGTGGATCGAAGGTGTCAATTTTCCTCTAGAACGCAAACTCATATTCAAGTACTTTTGTAACCGATAAATGTGGTCATAACTCGAAAATGGTCGGGAAAATGCTGTTTCGATTCACATTTCTATTCAGCAGCTCAAAATACGTCAGAAAAGACTTCGACCGTTTCTGATCAGAAATTTTTTTTTATTTTGTGGTCCTTCGTAAAAGCCCTGAAAACCACGGTTTCAATTCTCAGAATTGATGAATGTTCAACGGTATGATGAGAAGATGGTCAGTTGTTCACATTTTGTTGTTTCCATGTATTGAAGTGTTCGAAGAAAGTTTCAAACTGATCAGAATTGGTGATTTCCATCGAATAAGTTGGGTCATATCTCTCTTCGATATCCTGAGTTTCTTCACATTTTGAAACCAGGTGCGAATGATTTATTGAATTCATCATTTGCGCACAATAATTGGATGTTACGCCTGTTGAATGTGTTTAACTGAATTCCAGGAACAATTTTTGGAAGCAATCAGCATTCTACAATTCTGCACCTGACTTTAAAATACAAAGAAAGTCAGAATGTATGTGAATACTTCATTTCGTAGACGTAGTCAATCGCGATGAGACTAAAAGTTCCCTCGAACATTGCGATATTTAGAACACCATAGTGTAGACAACTGATCATTTTTTCAAAATTCGTCATTTCTAAGAATCCAAGCCACAAACTCACCCGAACCAATACACAGAGAATTTGATATCCACTGTGACCCAAAAGACTTTTGAGGCCCAATCTTACCAAGAATCAATTATACTTTTGCTTCAAGAATTTCAATCTTGGACATTGAAAAACGATAGTGAAGAAAGATTCTTTGCAAGAGTGAAGAAGATTCTCGACCCTGTCGTCAATCTCGGTACAAGAAAAAATATCAATAAGAACTTGAGAATATTGCCTCCGTCAGCACAGATGAGCATCTGGAACATACATACTCGTTTCACTATCAAATAGACATTCTTGTGATATATATTGCATGAATCTAAATCTTGATCTGGAAGCATCACTAAAACGCTCGCATATGGAATTTTCCAAATTTCCACAACAATGCGCTTACGCATATTCCCCAAATTTCTTCAAACATATTTCCCCAAGACACTAATTATGTATCGGGTACATGACGCGCATGCTACAAATTTTACGTGTACGTATCAACAAAGCGGCCCCACCACCAGTCCATATTATCTCCACACCGCTCATTTTATCGCCTCAATGATGTATGGGTACATTGATAAGGAACGGGTTATTTGATCTTCCCACCACTCGGAATTTATTTCCAAAATCTTCGAAAAAAGAAAATAATAATAAATAAGTAAACAGCAGAAAGTTAATAACTCCTTAAAATTCGTTCATTCACGTAGGCAGGAGTCGAGTGCGATTCCAAGTTCGAGTGAAAGTTTGTCGACAGACTTCACTGGGATTACAAGTTGACAACAAGCTGAAATTGGACCCGTTGGACTTGAACAAGAATTAAAAAGGAAAATAGTACAAAATGCCAAGCAGTAAAACACGTGTTGCCATAATCGGTGGTGGAGTGGCTGGTCTCGTGGTAGCTAGACACGTGGTCTCGAGGCCTGAGACTTACAGTTTGAGTATGTTTGAACAGACCGATCAAATTGGTGGAACTTGGGTGTATACGGATGAGACTGACAAAGATAAGAATGGATTACCGGTGCATAGCAGCATGTACAAAAATCTCAAGTAAGCAAGAAAATTATAACTTATTATGATTGAAAAATCAAGCTTGGATGTTTAACCCGTTTGGAACAAAATTGCCCCTGGTATCGGAAATGCCATTTTTCTCATCAGAATATGTTTCTGAGGTGGAAAAATGATGAAAAATGGCAAAATTGAAATTTTCTAAAAAATTTCGTTTTTTATTTTTTCCTCCCGCACAACTCCATATTGAGACCCAATCGGTAGTTTATTTTGTTCCTTGTAGTGACAGAGATTTTTCAGAATTTTTTCAGATTTTTTGAATGCATTAGAAGAAAATTATCACGAATTATTGGAAATCGATAATGTCCCCTGGAGGGGACAAAGTGGTGAACGGGTTAAGGCCAGTTCCTTTTGCAAGTCGAGTATGAAGAAGGAACAAAATTACTAGGGTGCAATATAGATTCTGAATACGAGAGTAAAAACAGCAAAGATCCAATCTACGATGACTATAATTATGTGACATGCTTTGAGTCGATATAATTCGTCATAATTTGATGGTAAAATGGTACGACTGTTCAAACACTGTCTGAACCTTTAAGAAACGCGGAATCAAGTGTGGCGGAATTTGCTTCTAACAAACAGTTAGAGTGTGGATTTTTTATTGAAACTATAGCTAATTGATGCATCTCTCACAATTAGTAAACATGACAAATTACATTTAGCAATGGAGTTTTGGTATCGGAGTGTTTGATTGACCAGATTACGACATTCTCACGTACTTTTCTACATAGAGCCTGAGTTCGCAGCCGTTTTGCGCCTGTCCATCAGGATTCCTTGCTAGATGCAGAAAATTGATTTCTTCAGAAGTCGTCCCCGTCGTCTTCAAAGATTCTGACATTACAGCTCAAAGCGAAACACGGAATCGTGCTCAGACGATTATTTTGCGCCGAGTAAGCATATTTGGATGGTCCCATGCAAACCCGAATTTTTTTCCTTGTGATTCTTGAACAGCAAGGATTATTGCAGTAACAGGTATTTTTACACGCTTTTGGGGCGACACTATGTTGAAATAATTATTTCTGCAATAATCTTTGCTATTTAAAAGTCATATAGTAAAAATTTTCGCCTGCACGGGGTATTTGCATATGTTTTTCCGATGCAAAATGACCGTATCAACACAATTCCATGCTCCGTTTGGAGCTAACCACGTCGGGACGAGCGTCGGGATCGCTGCCTCAGTCAAAAGAATTTCTCAAACGACAGAGGGGCTGCGGGTTATTGGGTTCTACATAATAAGTACATAAGAGAAAATTGTGGTCTGATCAATTGGACATTCTGACCCCAAAATTTCGCTCCTCAATGTTAACAATCAATACCAAATCATCGAATCTGTTGAAATCCAATTGTAAAATCTTTGATCGAAGGTAAGTGTACGTGACTTGCCTCTGTACCCAACTTGCCTCTATCTGCCGATCTAAGAGCTGGGCGCTCGCTGATCTTCCTATATCTTTTTCATGTTTGCTATGTGAGAATATGAGAAAATGAATGATTCGGACCGACTCTGAATGATTTCTGTATATTTACAGAAAATTTAAGGCGAATTTTTCCATTTTTCGTGTTTGCCCAGCCAAGATAATCGCTTTCACTAAAATCGGTGCTAAAATCTTTTGTCTCAACCAATCTTGACGTACATCAATGCCCTCGATTCCTTTTCTCAAGACCTTCAAAACTCATTTCCTCCAAAATTGCAAGATTCTAATCTGGATTGATTTTATGAGCTAAATACGGAATCTAGGTATGAAATACAGTGTGTACCTAACGTTCCCCCTATGTGATTATCTCGAAAGTGTGTGCAGTACGAATATTTCCCGCTCAGAATGTGTTTATCGCGTCAAAATAGGGTGAGAACAGTGTTGTCGGCAGGCGTGTAATCTGTGGTTGCACGGCGATAAAAACAGATGAAGACGATTTTATGCAATTTTGCGCCGATTTACATTGTTTTCAATGGTGGTGAAAGTTGGGTACACCCTTTTGGAAATTCTAAAAAATTACCTTTAGGGAAAATTTAGGCAGCCTGGCTTCAGACGTCAGACGTACCTTAACTCATCTTGAAGGTTTTGAAACAAGCTTTAAAATGAAATAATTGTACATTAAAAAATGTTGAGGTTGACCAGAGTTGATGAAAAATGTCTCAATCGAGGCGTGTTGGGCACACACTTTCGCGAACTCGCAAGAAATTACTTTTTGGGAAAATTGTGATAGTTCGGCTCTAGTTGGTCAAAATTGAAGTCACCTTAACTCGTTTCAAAGGTCTTGAAACAAGCTTCAAAATGCATTAAACTACGTTGAAAAATCGTCAAGTAGATCAAATTTAATGAAAAAATGGCTTAATAGGAGCCAGTTGGGTGCACCTACCTTATTTACCAGTATAATATGAAGCTTAAAGTATGGAGGGCATCGGGTTATTGACTGTTGTGTAATGTATTATTACGAATCAGAGTGAATGATAGATGAGACTCCCCACGATATCCAACTTGAAATTTCGTTGCAATATTTAGTTATTTGTATCAATTTGGAAGATACTCTACATTAGCTTGAAGAAAAATGAAATAAAAGGATAAGCTTGAAACTGTTTTGAGAGAAAAAGTACAACCCATGGGCTCTAATAGCGTACCGGTTGGTTCAATTCAGGTACAGTCCCTTGAGTAGTAACCAAATCTGTTTAGTAGTATTTAATTTGAGGACTCACGGTGCAATCTATATAAGAGTAACACTTGTGAGAGTAACCAACTCTGCCGACCGTATAAATAAGTTCCCCGTATGGTGTTTTTCTAAAAGACGAGCGAAAAATATTTTAATCTTCCTTAAGAGATGTTATCGGGGGAAACTTTCGTTATCCCGATTAGATCCGAAATCACAATTACTTGCTCGAACCAGCGCGACAAAACGAAGTAGAAAAGAATTTTGCAAAATCCATGCCTTGAATTGTGTTACTCATTAAACACTTATTTGTCACATTATTATATTATTTGTCACAGAACGAATCTACCCAAGGAAATTATGCAGATTCCGGACTTCCCTTTCAAAGATACCGGAGGTCCATCTTTCGTTCACCACAGTGTAATTAGACAGTATCTTCTGGACTACACCAAGCATTTTAATCTATACCCCCATATCAAGGTAAATAGATTTACAATGGTATCGATTGGACTGAAACATCACGCTTCTTTGCAATTTTCGACCATTTGCCAATCTCAAAGTTTGTGAATCATTTGGTCCTCAAAAATGTCTAATCTTAGCTTGCACATGATTACCAGACAAGACCCAAATGGTTACGAAACTTCGCCTTTTTATGGTCCTGCGTTAGTACGCAAATAGGCAATCCATTAAATTTTCTAATATATCTGACGTCAAAATTAATTGTATCATAATTATCATATAGCTCAACACACACGTGGAACACGTGGAACCAGAACAACTAGCAAACGGTCAAGTAGTTTGGACTGTCACCTACACAGATCTGCCAACGCGAGCAAAAACTACCAAAACTTTCGATGCAGTTGTATTGTGTAATGGGCATTACACTGTAGGACATGTTCCTAAAATTCCTGGAATTGAAAGTTTCAAAGGCGATTGCCTTCACAGTCATCAATACAGGATGCCTGAACATTATTCTGGAAAGAATGTTTGCATACTTGGAGCGTCCTGGTCTGGAATTGATATTTGCCTTGAAGTCTCAACTCAGGCGAAAAAAGTGAGTTCCTAAATCTTACTTTTACAATTCTTGATATATTGTCGTATTTGCTGCGAGCTTACAAGAATAGAATCAGGTAGCTTCGATATATCTTCAACTTGAATCAATTTTGAAGTTCAATGGTTTGACACGTGCCGCTGATCAAAATAATTATTTATTCGAAGAAGGGACGCGTAGGATGATTCATAAATTATTCCAAGTCCATGAGCTCTCAAACAAACCAGATCTAAAAATAGAAAAATTTCAAAGATATGATTTTATTGTAGTCAAATTCGAGTTTGATCAGTACTTATTATTTTGAGGTAATGCTTAAGATGCCGTTGTATTGAATGGATGAAGAACACTTGGTCAAATGTTTTCGATGCGATAGAATAGATGATGAGCATAATATGAACTATATTCTTTTCTAATCTTTGATCTTCCAAAGATTCGAATGGCTTCATCCAAAAATTTCCGACCAAAAACGAGACGATGAAAATGTGTCATGAGATGGAGTACATGCTTCGATGTTGTCACAGCTTTTCTTTATCATTCTTGCTTCAGAAACTTTTAGACTGGAATCAATACACATCATTCTTCTCTCGGCGTAATCATGAATGAAAAAGTTGACGTCAGATCGAGAGTCGGATCGCACAATATCGTGTAACATCTTCTAAAATAAAAATCTGTATCTTTCCTTCCACTATCAATGGTTATCAAAATCTAAAATATAGTGAAATTCCTTGTAAAAATTATGGCTTTTCGTACCACTTCTCATGAGATTTTGATATCAGCTGATTAAACCGATTGCATTGAATTGTTATCGTATGAATCATAATATCAGATAAATTTTATTGCCACTAAATGATGACAAAAGCAACTATGTATCTGCAGATATACCTCAGCCATAATTTACCAGAGCCATTAGATGCAAAGATGTCCCAAAATGTCGAGCAAAGGCCTGGCATAGATCACGTAGATGGTGACAAATTCATATTCCGTGACGGATCCTCTGCTCAAATCGACGTTCTCATCTATTGTACAGGTATTGAAAAGATTCCAATGTTCCCTTGAAAAATGCACTCAAATATCAATTTAAATCATAATAGCTAATCAAATTTCTCATGTATAGGTTACGAATTTGAGTATCCTTTCTTATCATCTAAAATAAAACTGCAAACGACTGACAACCACGTGGAACCAATTTACAAAAATCTGATTCATATGGATTGGCCTAATTTATTCTTCATGGGCCTGCCAGCAATTGTTGTACCATTCCCCATGTTCCACATACAAGCGCAATATATACTAGGAATAATCGAGGGTCGCATCAAATTACCTTCTCCGGAGCGGATGCGGGAAGAATATGAGCAGGAAAAGAAAAGCCTTCTCGAAAAAGGAATTGCGGTGAGATTTTTTTATTAATATCAAGTGATTATGATCTGTCCTAACTCTGACAAGAGAATTCAAACTCCCCTTCCTATTTTTTCGTTTATCCATAGAATTACCTGTGAGTGTTATTTTATGTTTTGGTGGATCTAGGACCATGAATAGATATTTCTGATTCGATTTTAAATCAGACAATAACCATCAGACCTTGTTGACGATGGTCGCAGGGTGGTATGGCAAGTCAATTTACCTTCAAACAGACCCCAGTGAGAAAAACCAATATTTTTTAGCTTGTTACATTTCAGCTAAAAAATTACGGTCTTCCCCACTGTGTCACAGCGGGGGTAGAATTTTTCTCGAGGATTTTGAACTTCGAGAAATTCCCATGCTTATCATACGATTCTTTCGTCAGTAGTAAGAGTATTTTCTTTTGTAATTACGCATGTGGCCTTTCGAAATTTAGCTTCCTGTTTATTCAGCTTTTCAAAAGATCGACAACCTTAATGTACTTTATATCCAGTTACAAGATTATTCACCCTATACTGATGATATGCATTACCAGTTTGAACCATTTCATAAGGAAACTAGAACAAAATAATAATCCACAGCTAAGTTTTATTCAACACAAAATTATAAGAGGAATAATACAAAATTTTCTAACTTTTTTTGCAGCTGAGGCACATAAACAAATATTGTGAGCGTCAATGGGACTACTACGATGAAATCGCTCATCTAGCTCGTGTACCTAGTTTCCCTCCAGTAATGCGCAAAATATACGACTATTGCAATAAAATGCGAGAACAAGACTTCACAACTTACAAAAGTTATCAGTATCGGATAGTCGACAATGAAAATTTTACCGTTACGTGTAGTAAACCTTGTTAAGGTTTCAGTTGTACATACCCTTTGATTATGATTTTATGGTCATAGATACCGTGCAGTATGTGACATTGCTCATAATTTTTATATTCCTTTTTGGAATGTTAATTAACTGTTTTGATATACAGAGCTTGGTTGCTAAATACATATTTTCATTTGGCAGAGCCGACTCGAGTTTTTGTTTTTATGAGTTGCACACTCGAAAATAATGTTTGCGTTATGATTTGACGTATGGATCTCAGATTGAAAGAATTTCAATGAAAAAGATAGGATTATTTTGAACTTTGTTCGGAAGAAAATTCTGCGAAATTCTGAGAGCATCTATTCTCTTTAAAAAAATAAAAAAAGAAGTGAATACACCTGATGACTGACTATGATACTTTTGACATTTTTAGCATGCCTATGCAGATGTCGATCAGATCTTTTGAGTTCAATGATAAAGATCATGAATTGTATTCTATCGAGAAGAATGGCACAAACACGTGTGCATTTTTAATGAAATAAGTTATCGAAGAAGATTGATTTTTTCACTTAATGTTGCTTTGAATATGTTATTATACAATATATTTTTTGCTAAACTAGGACTATGAGATATTCTACTACATTTTATGTTCTAATAAGTATATGATGAGTAACATGTCAATCTTGTTTCGATGTATGTATTACTCAATAGAAATTGGAAATGCATGGAAGGATAATTAGTCATTTTGAAAGCCCACTCTCGTCCACTCTCCCAGAGTTCGTCCAGAAGTAAAGTCAGTTCCATGTAATTCATATTTCGGATAATATGCCCCTAAACTCGTCATGCAAGTTTTTCAATTTTGGCATCTTAGGCAATCAGAAATCAGACACTTTGAATCAATCTAAGATGATCTCCACTCTATTCAAAGTAAGACTGTCGTTTTTGTAACCGTTGACTTTTATCCTTACCTATCGCAAGAAGCCATGCTGAACAAAATTGGAACAAACAGTTTTAGCGTGTATTATTTGTTTCAGTTTTGAAACAATTTTCTTGGAATAGCGAAATTCTTTGCGAAATTCGTTTTGATGTCAGTTTTACAAGCGTAATCACAAAAAAAGTGTCGCTCATAATTTTCCGCAATACTATCATATATTTTGACTTTGTTTTCACTTTTCTCATGAATCTATTCATCATCAGACTAAACGATGTCTTCGAGCATGTGAAGAACATGCAGAATGAGCCAAACAAGATATCTTCAATTTAGGTGCGTATTTAGAGGCCAAGGTATTGTATTGCTTTTATACAGATAAACCTCTTCTGCATGATGGAAAAATTGAGCGACCCCTCTCTTGATAGTGAGAAAATACCTCTTCCTTCAGTGAATCTGACTAAAAATAATCACTCAATCCTCATGAAAAATATGCTTTTCAGAAAGCGATGACCTAAATTCTCGGCCAACCTCGAAGATCGATTAGTCCGCCCCTAATCGTAATTTTACCAAAGTAATCATCAGATTCTATCACAAGGACTTGTCACGCATGAGTGCACCTTTCTGATAAAAGAGAAAATTCAAATTTTCTTAATGAGCATAGAAACTCAGTAATTCAGAACAATAGCGTGTCACTCAAGCACTATTAAAATATTTTCGATTCCTATCTTTGACTCAGAACTATCAGAAAATATGTCCAACAATATATAACAGTTTTCGTTTTGAGAATTTAATCTTAGAATCATAGCACAAAAGAATGTCCGAATTTAGAAGTGGAGGATCTGGTAAGGTAAGTGTCGCATGCCTTCATACCGACTCATTACGGTCATTGGATCGGCTTCGGCTGCACATCATCTATAGATACAAAAGATTGCAAAAGATACATCGCAGACTTGTGGTGTGACAGGCGTAGTAGAAGCAAATAGAGGGATTTACTGGGATTTGATCCAAGGCCTTATATGAGATTGTAATTACAATGTCCTGCATCAGAATGCTTGCCGTAATTCTAAACATTCCCACATAGTGATAGTTTTTATAGTCATATGATAGTCACATCTGCTAGCAGCTGCAGTATCTGAAAGTTTTGGTTGTAAACGAGTAACCTCTCCAAGCCTTTTTCCACATATATTGTTCATTTCTTCAGTGGAAACCCAAAATTCTTCTGAAATTTAGAAAAGCCCATCGTTTTTACAAAACAATCATTTAGTCACAGTCTTTGGCTAGCTTTGAAGAATTTCTAGCCTCAAGATGAAGAAGAAGGTAACAAGAATTTGTCTGATTTGAATTGATAAATTATTTAATTCAATCATGCCCAATTTTATGGAATGTATCAGATGAATAAGACAATATTGGTCATTTTCAGGTTCTTCTGATGGGTAAGAGTGGCTCTGGAAAGACCAGCATGCGCAGTATTATTTTTGCTAATTATATTGCCAGAGATACCCGCAGACTTGGAGCAACAAGTGAGTACATGAGACATTTCTTGTCAGCCTTCAAAGATTCTCACTAAAACTCATACATTGGTGTAATCACCATGTTATTGTCCCCATTTTGATTGGGCAAACTCCATTATGTGGGTACACCTTCTAATTAAAGATATTTCTTGCAGTTGATGTAGAGCACAGTCATGTTCGTTTTCTTGGAAACTTGGTTTTGAATCTCTGGGATTGTGGCGGTCAAGAGGCTTTCATGGAGAACTACTTTGCATCTCAACGAGACAATATTTTCAGGAATGTTGAAGTATTGATTTATGTATTTGATGTAGAGTCCAGAGAACTTGATAAAGACATGCATTATTACCAAACTTGTTTGGAGGCTATACTTCAGAACAGCCCAGAAGCCAAAGTATTCTGTCTCATTCACAAAATGGATCTTGTACAAGAAGACCAGAGGGATTCAATCTTCAGAGAACGAGAGGAAGATTTGAAGAGATTGAGCTTGCCGCTCGAATGCACATGTTTTAGAACAAGTATATGGGATGAAACTTTGTACAGGTGAGCACATATATTATAATGAGAAAATGAAAGCTACTTCCAAGTTAGATTCAATCTTGACAAAATTTGTTGTTTTCAGAGCTTGGTCCTCAATAGTGTACATGTTAATTCCAAATGTTAAGGAACTTGAGCAGAGCTTAAACCAGTTTGCCAATATAATAGATGCAGATGAAGTTCTTTTATTTGAAAGAGCAACATTCCTGGTCATAAGTCATTGCCAAAGAAGGTATCACAGAGATGTACATCGTTTTGAAAAAGTATCGAATATCATAAAACAATTCAAGTTAAGCTGCAGGTTGGTATCTCAATTCTGTCATGATAATGATGATGAGGGAACAATATATCAAAAGCATGTTTCTTCCCACTAGTAAATTGGCAGCTCAGTTTTCTAGCATGGAAGTGAGGAACACAAATTTTGCAGCTTTCATCGATGTGTTTACATCTAACACATATGTCATGGTTGTTGTGTCTGATCCTGCTATTCGTGAGTACAGATTTTGTATTTTTAGATTGTACTCCCAATCGCCAAACCGAAATATTCTCATGAAATCACTTGAGAGATGAGATTTTTCAAATTAATTAGGATAATGATATTGATTGTGCCTGCTCAATTTGCTGAAGAGTTCCTAGTTGAGTTTATTCAGATCAATGTCAACTTGTGCAGAGTCTGTTGAATATTCTTGTATCAGTATATTTCTCATTGCTAGCGGTTCAATCAAGTAGTGATGATTGCAAGAATTTAGTGGAACAAGTTGGCAGTCGTGATGGAACACTTTTAATTTCTATTAATCACACTTTAGTCAATTTTGATGGACTCAAATTCTTTGACGTAGTCAAATATTCAATGCACATACCTTTCAATCAATAATTGAAATTTAATGTATTCAGCATCTGCCGCTACTCTCATCAACATCAGGAACGCCCGAAAACATTTTGAGAAACTAGAACGAGCCAGCCAAAACTCTTCCAGCTCCCTGAGATAAATTGTGTATAGATTTTGCTAAGATCTTGAATCGCTGCGCGTCAATGTTACTCAGAGAACAGAATCAATGAAATAATCAAACCGATTTATCCGCGAGTGATTTTTTTGGAGAAATTTTTGCGGTTATATCAATGAAAATGTGTATGATTGAATGAAGAATTGCGTGATTGGGTTTTAAAATATCGATCTAAGTGTATAATCTCTCTAAAAGTGTATTTTATTGTTGTTATTTTATTGATATCTTGATATTTATTACGTGATACATGACTGTAAAATAAACTCGGATCAATTTTTTTCTTAACAATGGTTATTTCAATATACATTCCAAATCTTAGAAATTCAACACATTGAGTATTCCGCGCTGATTTTAGATCTAGGCTTTGATTGGATGATGATATTCCTTATCGCGATGTGATCACGTGATTCTCCCACCAAGCTTGGTCTGCTATGTATAGAATGTTTAGTCATTTGCGCTTTGATACTTTGAGCTGATAATACACGCGCTCGTTTTTATTCAGCTATATTGCGTCTTGTCATGCTGCAATGTTAAACAAGTCTTGTTGATTAGCCAGTGAACATGGATAGAATTATAAAAGGGGTCATGAAGTACAGAAGATGTCACAGAGACGGAATGGTTAAGCAATTTCAGCAAGTGAAAGATCATCCAGAGGTAATGAAAAATTTACATTGATCATATCTCATATCTCTCTAATCTGAGATGATAGACTATGAATTATGAATATAATAACGATGTTCGATCATCTGTTGCTCTGTTTTGTCTACAGCCCAAGGCAGTATTTTTCACATGCATGGACTCAAGGATGATCCCGACAAGATTCACTGAGACAAATGTTGGAGATATGTTTGTTGGTACGAGAAACACTCACATGGACATTTTCACCTTCACACCTTGTTTAATTCTCATTTTCCAGCGTTTTAAGTGTGTTGGACATAGAAAATATTTTCACCATCTCCTAGCATCTTGATCCTTCTCCATACAACCTTGCAGGTCCGAATTAACAGGAACCATTCATTTCATGCATTTATTCATCCAATGAAAGTAACGTTAGATTCACTGAATAATATTCTTCTTGCAGTTAGGAATGCAGGAAATATAGTGCCACACTGTAATCATTTTATTGATGAGCTCACAATGTGTGAACCAGCTGCCCTTGAATTAGGTTGTGTCGTCAATGATATTAGGCATGTAATCGTTTGTGGACACAGTGACTGCAAGGCTATGAACTTGTTATATGCCCTACGTGATGAAACATTTTCTTCACAGGTGAGTATTTTTTCCAAAATGTGCGTTCAAACAGGATTTCATGAGCATTGTATTGATTGAAATCTACTTTTGCGCATAGCATACTGAAAAAGTTGAAGGGTAGTTTAATTTTTTGCAACCATTCACAATCTCAAGTCAAGAACAATGTGCCAAATCGTACAACTAATGCACTAGTCAAATGTACTGCTCTTACCTTGTAGCTTGCAATTGTTGAATTGAATCGCCATATTTTTTAGTTAATTTTTACTGTCTTATGATTTTGATGTTGGTCTGTTTTTGGCCAATAGCTCAAGTTCTTACTACGGGTGGTCATTAAATGATTCATGTATAGATTGTCACTGGTTTACCAAGTCTAAGAAATAAGTTTTTGAAGCTATTTTAACATCTCCCCAAGATTTCAAAAGATATTGTGAAAAAATTTATTTTCATTTCTTAACCAGTTGCTTTTATTTACATTATTGAATGAATAGAAAAGCAAAAAAGTTACAAATCATTTTTAGATGTAATGAACTCAATTCGAAGTTGTTGCTTTGAGGGAAGACTACAAGTGTGTTTGTCTCATAACTTCTTTTAATCTTATATTAAATATCTTGAGTACCAAACACCTTAGTATTGCCTTCGTCATCACAGAATTATTTTGATCAAAAATGCTTCTGAATATCATTCTTAGAATCGGAACAGAGCGAACACGAGCATCACAAATAAACTTTTGAGTAAGAGAATCATCTAAAAAAAGACCCAATGAAATTATATTGTTTTTCAGTTCAACAGACGGATGTCACCGTTACGCGCTTGGCTATGCGCTCACGCAAGCAGCACTCTATCAAAGTTTCAGCAGCTCGAAATCACGAGCTTTCATGAGCCACTTTTATTCCAAGCGGAAACGCCGATGCGCAGGTTCGTCGCTTACATCGACCCCGAGGACAAATTCGCAATTGAAGACAAACTATCGCAAATCAACTGTTTGCAGCAGCTCCAAAATATCGCTTCTTACGGATTTTTGAAACGTCGCCTTGAGACTCACGATTTACATTTGCATGCGCTCTGGTTTGATATCTACACCGGGGATATATATTATTTTAGCAGGGCGAATAAGAGATTTGTAGATATCAACGATCTTACCGAAACGCCCTTACTGAAAGAGATCAAAGAATACTACTCCTAGGCAAGCTAGTTTCGTAACTTTGTTTTATTATTTTGTAAGAGAGAAAGAGAGGCTGAAGGTGTAAGTTCAGTCGTTATACGAAGTGCCATAGATTTTATAAAAATTTTAATTAATTCCCGAATATCATTATTGTACAAATATTTCTTGCACAACGAACACGATGTTTGTACTTAAGATTGTCATAATTTGGCGCCATTAGTTAACAAAATGGTCAATAGTTTTCTATTTGGGCTCCTGAAAACTATGTAAGCTCATTTTGATTTGTTTTCTGGAAAATCGCTCTGGATCAGCATTCGCGATGGAATCATCTGAAAAGTTCTATCTCATCCGAATACAGGAGCTGCACAAATATCTAAATTATTGCTTCAGAAATTTTCTCGTTAAATAGCTGTTCAATTCATCAGCTTTCAGAGAATTGATGCAATATTTCGAAAGCCGAAACTGAATTTCAGGAGCCTGCCTGGTGTAGCAAATTTTTGTTGGTATCACTGATTGATGCAGCCAGTGTAGTTTTTTGGCTGAAAATTTATTACTGAAGAAACTGAGACAATAACTGGGTTGAAGAAACGGAGAAATAATGCGCGCATTCGTGTTAATTGATAATGCCATGGAAGGCGAGATGGAAGGACTGCATTTTGCAATTGTATGTTTATGTACAGTTCACACTTACCTGAATAAATGTACAAACTATTTTTTCACAAGATGATATTGGGCGATTTGCATCGAAAAAACGTCTTCATCTTGCTCTCACACAGTGAAGCTATTTCTGCAAGCCCCCTGATTGTCTGAAACACTTTATGATCGATTGCGTTTCCATTCAAAAGCTTTGGCAGTGGTGAAATTGATCACAACCATCAAAATCGCTAGAAATGATCCTCGAATCAGAAGATGATTCGAACTCACCTAGTCGTGTTTGTGATCGTGAAGATGTTTATATGAGCTTTTTGACTAATACCAACAATTATCAGTTTTGAAAGAATGCAATTCTTAATACGCTGAAAATACGCAAAGAATATCTGCGAAAGTACCAGAAGTCTTTCGAGGTATCAAAAGAATAATAATATTCCCGGAGAAACTTTTGGTGCATGGAAATATGTTATGATGGTCAATATTTTATTGAAAATTCGAATCCATGAAAAAGTATAATCTTGTAGGTTGCAATATTTCTAGTCCAGTAGATAAGCCTTCGAATTCACGTACAGTCGGCTTCCTCATATAATTGAAATGGAACGTTTGGTCGACGTCATCAATTCGTGAGAAAGATTATTTCACGCTCAAACTCACTCAAAAACTACTTCTGAAGCGAATGAGCGAGTTTCAACTGAGCAAGGGAGATCACTCTAGATATTCCTCAAAAGGGCGTTAAAAAGCAGCTTTAGGCTTTCGGAGCTGAAATTGACCATCAGAATCATCATACCATATGATCCATTATGACTGCGGCGGATGTGCTCGAGATGCAGTGTCTATCAAAGCATCTTCACGCGAACAATTCACCTTATAGGCCCGCTCTCTTTGGTCAGGGCGTTTTGTTTGTGAGATCCAGACAAAGATTTGAGTATATATATTTTTTGTGGAAAGAACTATGGATGTATATCCGGTGTTACAACATCCACGAGCAAGAAAAATATCGTCCATTCCGTGTAGTCTCTAGGTAGTAACTTGTTGCCTGACAGATTTACCCGAAGTCAAAAACATTCTAATAACCACTCCTGGAATGAGAAAGGGTAATGCGAGGATGAGGCCTAGAAAGTCAAAACTACGTGCCCGTGACCATTCGGAGGTGACCAAAAGTCGTGTCCCCTTTTCTCCGACTTGATGAATTCTTATGACAGGGGTCAAAGGACGGGGCCCCCGTCAGTTTTATTTAAAAGTATGACTAAAGATTTCTTGGACGGTCGATAGCTTCAAAAGGAGCGTTCAAGGTCGGGTCACCTGAAAGTTAATAAATTAGAAGAATAATCCATGTGAATATTTTGAGAAAGAACAGCTTTTTCAGCAAAGTTAGGTGAGATTTATCATGGGACTGTTTGTCAGAATGGCACTTATAGCCTCCCCAGTTAGGACGATGCGTTCTCGCAACCTACCCCATAGGGTTTCCATGGGAACCCGGGAACCTTTCGCGAAGAAACTGAATATCGTAAGGGCGCCCGTTGCAGCTACGTACAAATGTCCGCAGGCGAAACCATTTCCCACAGGTTGTCTCATGATCGCTGGAACGTTCCTGTGGTTTCATACTAGTTTTGTAATGGTCTCGTATTCGTTACTTGTGCAACCAAGAACTTAGACATTTTCTCGTTAAATGAATAGATAATGGGTTTTTTTAAATCTGTTCACTCGCAGGTCATTGATGCGGTCCTGTCGGCTGGACTGAAATATAAATAGGCTGACCAGATATAGGGGGACGACGAAAATGTAAATCTATCGGGCAAGAATCAACGAGGAGAAAATAACTGGAAATAATTTGTTTAACAATTGTTATGCGAAAACGTATGAAACGTTTCGGCGATCATGGGACAACCTGTAAGGAACGGTTTCACTTGCGGACATTCGTACATAGCTGCAATGGCGCCGCTATGGTTCAGAGTCTCTTGGCTGAAACGTTCCCTGGTTCCCATTGGAACCTTCTGAGGTACGGGATTTTTTTGGGACCCATTGGATTTCTAAAAGTATATAGAGAAACGCTCCTCGGTCCACCAGTGAAAATTGGGACTACAGAGTCCGAGTCACCAATCATGTCGAAACTTTGTGTACAGTTTGTTTGGTTTCATGTGGAATATTGAGAATTCAGAGCGACTCCTGTACACCAGATAGCTGCAGCCAAAAACAATTAGCTCTGCAAGTTATACGTGTGTATACAATTTTTCATCCTAGCGGGACTGAAGTATGCCCTTTTGCCCCTTATTTTTGGGCGTAATGTGATTCATTTCCACCCGAGTATCAAACTTTTCTCGCAAACTTTACTCCCTCAACGGACTTGCCGTTGAAAAAAATCGGAAGTAAAAGTTTTGCCCCGAGCGGGATTCGAACACAAGGGATTGGTGTGATTCCAAGGCTAGCGCTCTGTCAACCCCTCCACGGAGTATCACACTTGAAGCAGCACTGATCGTCTACATAACTCACGCATAGACATACAACCTCTCATTAGGTCGTCTTTTGTTGTTTTTGGATAAATAATGATTCGAGCGTTATACAAACGTATTCTAGAAAGATCATATTATTGAAAGGATCTTAAGAAAATATCAATGAATATTAATTTTCAAAAACATTTTTCAAACAATATTCGAATATCGAGCTGTGTAACGTTGAATGGGAGAATATCAAGAGATCGATTCTGGTTGGAAATTCAGAAACGTTGATATGATATTACAAAATGAAGATATTTAGACCATTTCGAAATTTTTTTTTAGTCGGGGGGCTCCGCTCCTCGAACCCCCCGTCGGGGGCTCCGCCCCCTGCACCCCCCCCTCCCCGAGGCTCCGCTCTGGACCCTGTCCCCGCCACCCGCGACAATTAGCTTCGGTATTTCCAAGGCGGCATAAGTGACAATGACACGGTCCTTGTGGCCCACTGCACCAAAGAATGCGTGCTCGGATGCGCGCGTGGATGGGGGGGGGGGGGGGGTGGGGGGAGCGTACTTTAGTCCCGTAGGATAAAAAATAGCATACGCAACTCTGGAGTAATGTGGGCCTCAAACTCCCGTGTGTTTATCGCTCTCGGCTTTGCCTCGAGCGATAATCCACAACCGGGAGTAAAAGGCCCACTTTACTCCCTAGTTGCGTAATATACTATTTTCAAGTGTGCCTATGATGTGTGGGCAGTGCTGATGTTTTTTAACAGAAGACCCTAGATTCTTGATCTTTTAGGTAGTACCAATCTGTGAAATAATCTTGAAGAAGATTGATGACCCGGGCCCCGATACCTTACAGCTCGTTAGTTCCTTTTCTGTGTGCAGCGGGACTCACCCGTGTTAAATCCCATTAGGAAGAAAATCTGCTGCACACAGAGAAGGACGAAGCGGGATCCACCGGTGGGTCCCGTCACAACAAACGTGTCAAAATTCGATGAAGTGCTTTGAAAAATGTTGAAGTGGGCCAAAACTAGTGGCCTAATGGTTTAAGGGGGGGGGGGGGGGCATGTTGGGTACACTTACCTTATTACACTGGTCAACAAGATTTTACGGGCAAACTTGAGTGTACCTCAAAAATTGCTCAAGACACCCTTTTCGGAATAATACATGTATACTCGACCTATCTATATGTGGGGTATTAAATTAATTAAGCGTCTGTCCGATTTTATCCGTCCGGATGTCTCGTATCGTGGTGACATCGTTGGTGCTGTTGGTGGATTAGTGGGTCCGGTGGGTCGGTGGGGTCCGCGGCGGGTCGGTGGGTCCGTGTTGGTGATGCTGGTGATGACTTTTGACTTATCCGTACGGATTGGGCAGTTGATCTGATGGTCCGATCAGTTGTTCTAAGATCCAATCAGTCAAAACATTCCTTTTGGATCGATGGGCTGTGGTTGGGGTAGAGGCTGGTGCAGGGACTGGGGCTGTGACTAAGGCAGGAGCTTAGGTTTTTGCTGGGGCCGAGGCTGAGGATAAGGCTGGGCCTGTGGCTAGGGATGAGGCAAGGCCTGTGGCTTGGGGCGAGGCTGGGCTAAGGCTGGGGCTGGAGCCGGGCCGAAGCTGAGGATGGACTGAGGCTGAGGTTGTGACTGGGACTGAGGCTGGAGCTGTGGCTGGAACTGGGGCTGGGGCCGTGGGTAGGGCGTGGCTGAAGCTGTGGCTGAGGCTGAGGCCGAAGCTAAGGCTTAGGCTGAGGCTGGAGCTAAGGCTGAGCTGGGGCTGGAGCTGGGTCTTGGTCTGAGGTTGGTGCTGAGGCTGAGACTGGGGCTGTGGCTGAGGCTGGGGCTGGGACTGGGGTTAAGGCCGTGGATGGGGCGTGAAATTATTTTTTCAGAATCCACTGTATTATGAAATCTCAACGTTACATTGTTGAACTACAGAAGCATTTCAGGGGTCCATACCATATCAGAGACACTTCCAAGCCGGACGAGCGTTAGCGAGGTAGGCAAAAACGCTAGTTTGCGAATTGTTTAGAAGAGCGAAAAAATGCCACTCGCCCCCCCCCCTCCCCCGTGGGCTGGAAAAGGATGCTTCTAGTCCATTTAGTGAGCATTATAAGAATTAAAGCGAAATTGATTGAATTTTTCTAATTAGCAACTCGGGAAATCGTCTTGTCGATGGTTTTGAACGCTTCCCAGGTCTTAAAAAATACTGCCATCGTGCATGTCCATCACGTCAAAATACGGAGGTACTAATAGTCCCGATACGCCCCTGGTTCAGTACAAGAATGTAACACGACAGCAATAATTGACCATTTCCACTGGCAAAGGTATAACCGAAATTGTGAGCTGTGGAAAATCCAAAAAGACAGATCGATGCGCCGAAAATTCTGCTTACCGAATCCGCAGCCAGAAAACTCTACCTCTTTTGATTTTCTTCAAATTATCAAAAAAACTAGCTCATTTCACCTATTCTGGTGCAACTTAACCCTTGCTCGTAGCGACACACTCTTGGTCTAGAAAAATTCTACCCGGTCCAAAAAAAATTTCTACCCCCCCCCCCCAGTTTTCCCAATTTTCTATTGGGTTTTCCGTGATGAACAGTAATTGGGTTTTGACTGGTGGTCAACCGCAGTCGCCTGATTCATAATTGATCATCTTGAGCCAATTCCATAGGATAATGATACTCTTGGAAGAGGAAATAGACCTTTCCACATTAGTTGTTACCGAATTTCAACAATAATTTGGTTGAAAAATTTCTTTCCAGAAAACTTTTTTAGCACCTCCCACAAATTTTGAGCACCCACCGGAGCAAATTTATCGTGTTTGACATCGTTCAAAGTACTCTCGTTAAAAAATTCAAAGGAATACGAATTTATGATCTTGAGTATCTGCACTTTTTCATTTTTCATCAAATTGTCGTTTTTGAGACTATGGCGAATTTTGAGCATCATAGGATTCCATTCTGATAGTGTGCTCGCACTTAGCAAGTATCGCGCAGGGAGATAAAAATGAATGAATCAAATTTAAAAGAAACTGACTTTTTATTGACTCTAAATTAAATAAAACTTTGAAAATGACCTAAGAGAAAGAGATATATCGTTAGGTTAGAACTCGATATGTTCGTGTCGAGAACTTGAACGAATCTAACAAACGATCTAAATTTTTTCGTTTAGTTAACAACGCTTTGCTAAGGAAATTTTTGAACAGTTGAATCGAATTACTTTTATACTGATAACCTGGTATTGCCCACAGACACACTGTCTGCAACAAGGGCCTCTCATGCACGAGAGGCGAAAGGTAATAGCCACAGATTGAAAAATCCATGCTACGACCGGGGACACCGGGTCCACGTCCCTCACGTCCTAGCTAAAGTAATCCACAGAAAATCATTGTAATTAATTGAAGATCTTACAGTTTCCGAGATTAGAAGCGAACACATAATTTTCAATTACAATTTTCATTTTACATATTTATAATAAATGACTTTTATAGATTTTATAGATTCATTTTCATCATAAAATTTGAATTTTCGAAAAATATATATTTACATATTCTTAGGAACTAAATTAATATTTGAACATTTAATAACAAAATTATTCATTTTTAACATTTTTACTTATTAGACCAATTTTTCAAAATTGGAAATTTCTTCTAAATAAACTTTGAACTAGAGCAAATTGAATGTTTGCTTAAACTAAAAATCAACTGATCGGGAACAGATAGGATACGTTGTGTTTGATGTTCTCGATCAAGCTCATCTCAAAAGACTCATTAGGAGCAAAGTTGTGGAGCTTTCACCAATTTCAGAATGCCAATCTCAATTTTCGGCTCCAAACTGGAAATTCGCGTAGTTCCGATGCAAAGTCGATCTGGGCTAAACAAAAAAGACACGTATCGCCTCATTTTAGCTCTAGAATCATATACTTCATCGCGGGAAAAATTTAATTTTTTGACCTTACTCCATTGGACGGTCTTAACTGGAATAGCCCAAAAAATAATGTTTTAGTACATGTACCATCCCGATCCCAAAATTTTGTTGACCAGTGTTACAGCACGGTAAGTACAACGACCTGTTCAAAATCTGATTAGTGCTATCTTGATAAAATTTCAATAAATTGTTTTCAATCGCACCCTGATTAAGTAGCATTGACGCTTTCTGTACTCATCTCTGTCGTACTGAGGGCAACACAATACGAAATTCAAGTCGTAAGCCAGCTCTTTCGCACTCCCACTCGGAATCACCAAGTTTTCAAGTTCCTATGCGAGTTCCTATGTGAAAGGTTAGCATTTAGATATCGTCATCATAGCCTCGATCATGAACTGCGACGACCTGTTGCCAGGATGCTTACACATTATGTGCCATGACTCTTTCAAAGCCCACTCAATGTCAAGTTCAAGGAACAATGGACCTCAGCAGCATAAGCAAACGCCCCCACCCATTCATCAGATCATTCGCGAGTGTGCATATATATATGCATAATTGAGCATGCCATGGTATACAGAAAATATAATACATCAGGCACACCACAGGTAAGTATTGTGAATACGGCGCTCAGAGTGTCGTGTTCCACTGACCCAGAAACACACTTTGCCAGCCAGCGCGGCGCTTTGTCGAGCTGTGCAAGATCGAGTCATATACATTTGTATATTTCCACACATATGTAAGCGAGAATTGCACCTTGATCTTGACGCCACTTCTGATGGTCCTTCTCTGAGAAACATTTCGCGCTGTTGCCTTGAATTCAAAGCCTTGAACCTGACACGGAAACGGCCCCCTTCGTTCATTGTTCCTTCCGCTTTGGATATGATGTTACTCACTTATGCCGCAGATGCGCGCTTCCGTTTCCAAAGAGTTTTGGTGTCTTGAATTCATCTGGATGAATGAAAGAATGCAAGCGCAATATGGTTCATCAGTATGTCACTGATGTACCTTGCGATCGATTGTTTTTTATTTTTTGTGTAATTGAAGGTTGAATCCGATGAATTTGGCTGGGGTAATGTCTGCTCATCCGAAAATATAGGCATTACTTTTGAGCGAGCTTTTGAGTACGCTCACCACCAATTCCGGCGGGCAATTACGTCGTTACTATATGAGTTGTTAGCTATTAAATCCATGGAAACAATCGTTTGGATTTTTAGATTGTTTGCAACATCGCTTTGTTGTAGGTGTCCGAATGCGTCATTGCAGATTCAGCTGAAAACGGGTAATAGACTGATAGATAATTCAATGATGTTGAAAATGTTGTAGTCTCCCACGAGGAAACACGCTGTTTTTTTAAGAACTACAAGAATCCTTATGTACCGCGTTCAGAAAACACATTTTCTACACTTTGATAGATAATGTACATTGATTGATGCTGATACTGTTGTCAGGTTTGTTGATTTGGTAACCATACTATGCAATTCACAGGTAGCCGGTACATTACGATCTTGACGCCTGCCACTTCTATTAAATATATTCCAACAGGCAAATAGATTCACGAAATGGCCCCCTTACATGATAATATGAAAATAGCAAAAAGGTAGCATAAGCGATTAGAATTTGATCAGTACTGCTATACTGTCTCGATAATATCCATTCCAACACCTCAAAATTGAGACCATCAGTCTAGTATTTTTGTTCAAAATTGTCAAATTTGGATCAGACGAGGTATAAAATGCTACTTATATGCATCATGCAGAGTCTTGCCGGCTCCCTTGCCGGTCATCCACCACATAATCCTTTTGAAAATCGGAAACGGTGGTCTAACGAGAACGCAAAGTCAGAGACATGCACATCTAAAGCACAATAGATATCTAATCACCATTATACTTTCACTTGGTTTACTTGCGTATAATTTTTTCCAGAATTGTCCTTGCCATAAATCATATTCTCCATGTGATGACACGAAGAATTGGAAAATGTGAGTTGATTATTCCCTTTTTGTTGTTTCTGCAGCAGTACCTCACGAGCTGAAGATTTTTGGCAACTTTGGTTTCACTTTTTGATGTTGGAATGGTTTTGTTTCAGTTTGTTTTGACTGAAATAGTGGGGTCGTTCTTCCTAATCGTAATTATGAGCCAATTGACTTATATTCCAGAGGCTATCGAAAATCAGATATAGAACTCTCGTTTGATAAAAAATAAGATGACGATGTCTTGGGATGCTCTCAATTTGCATTAAATATTCAAAGTGACATGTCTTGTTAGAGGTTGAGTGGATAGTTCAAATTTTGTGGGATTATGCTGTCTGAAACATGGACGAAGTTTTCAGAAGATAAAAATACTCAAACCCTGAGAAATTCTCGTGAAAATTTTGATCATACTTGTTTTGTTGGACATTGAGTTCAATACCCTAACCCGTTGACTTTGGAAGTGACTTTCGGCACTCGCTAACTCTTTCTGATGGTCAAAACATCAAATACTAGTGTCAAAACCGCAAAAAATGGCAAAATTAGAAAGTCGAAAATTTTTCGATTTTTATTATTTTTCTCAAAAATGGTCGACTATTGAGACCTAATTCTTGTGCCAACATGATTCAACTATGTCCCAGAGATTTCCTGATTTTCCGCAGATTTTTTCAATGCTTCTATCAAGCGTTATCACGAAATATCAAAAAAATAGCGTTTGTGCAGAATACTGGACATCAACAGTCAACGGGCTATGAACCAAAGCGAGAGAGTGAATCTTTAGTAACACAACAATTTTCCGCAAAGGTATTCAAAAATTGTTCTTCGTACTACAAATGCGCGCTCAGCGTGGTGAGGCAGGAGCTCAGGAGCTCATAATTCCGAGAATGCGCCTCGATTATGGATTTAGATCTTTCCAAAGTCAATGCGCACGTTTCTGGAATTTACTCCCTCTAGGACTCCGGCAGGTTAAGGAAGTTTCCCTGTTCAAAGGGGCAGTGGAGGAATTTCTATCAACCCTCCCCCCTATGAGGATTAATGTGGACATAGGGCAATTTTTCAACTTTTGAGGGCTTTCTGAAAGTAATGTGTAATTTCTCTTTTTCACTGTTTTGTCTGTTCATTTCATTTCTGATTTCTCCCAATAACACACCTTTCATGCCAAATTGTATTATAATCAACTGCCAGCCCTTGTTACTGATGACATTTTTGTAAATTAGTTCTCTTTTCTTCCTTTATCTTTTTTCGAATGACTAGTCACGACTGTGATAATAAATCCTTGACCAAAATGCAATTAATTAATATATGTGAATATGTACATGTTATGTAAATCATTTCTATATTTTTGCCTACGGGCGAATAAAAGGATATTCTATTTCTATTCTATTCTATGCTCCCCAACTTACAAGGGGAGGTCCAACCTTGCGGAACGCGGATCTTGACGAAACTTTGGGAATCATCTTGTTTTGGTAAGAAATGAAGGTATCTCCAAGGATTTAATTCCATGGGCCTCCTATTCTCAAATACAGCTATGGAGATAAGCATTGCCACTATAGGCCAATATTAAAATAACACATGTATAGATATACTAAGAATGCTAAGCTCCATAGATGTATCTCAGGATAGGAGGCCCATGGGATTAAACCCTTTGAGATACCTCCATTTTTCACCAAAACAAGATGATTCACAGAGTTTCATCAAGATCCGTGTTCCACAAGGTTGGACCTCTCCTTGTTAGCGTCTGAATAACTTCTCCTCGGGCTTTCTGAGGATCTTCCAAAAGCTTCTCAACCCTCGGCAAAATTTAAAAACTTCCTCCAAGGAATTCTTACAACATACACTGACGAATAAACAAAGAATTGAAATAATCGCGATCTTGAGAAAAATCTGTTTTAAACTTCACATACCAGTAAAGTGACCCAATTAAATCAACGAATTCATGCCCTCGTGGATAAGTACAATATTGTCTGCAACCATGAAATTGATGACATCCATTCATGGATCCAGCAAACTTGAATACTCATTCATCAAAAAAAAAAAAAAAAAAAAAAAAAAATGTATCGGTTCTGCTTGATTATTGTGTTCAGATCAATCGTACAAGGCCCAAAACAAAGAACAGCGTTAGCACCTGCAGCCATGTGAATATCGTGCGTGGCGTGCATGTCGCGTCATTGGATATATACGAATAATTCTTCATCGTTGAATGCGTTGTATCAAGCTCATGAAGGAAGCAAAAACGAAAGGAAAACCTGCGACCCCGTGGCCCATAAAACAGCAACGAAGCTTCAGGCGCTGGAGCGAGCACTTTCATCGAGAAAAAGGGTTCGTTCTTCAAGAGCCAGCTCGGAGTATGAGATACCCACGAAGATTCAGGACGGAACGAAAGTGCGCTCACGCGAAGCCTTGCGCGAAGCAGTTTTATAGTGTCCTACCATGGCTCTATGAAGCTCCGTTTTGCGCTATTTGCCATCCAAGGCGGTAAGAAAGCAAAAGTTGCCCACACCCCTGATTCTAAATATGTATTCTGTTATTATGCGTATATGCACTGGGGACTCGGTGCGTCAACGAGCACTTTCTTTTTAGTTTCTGTTTAGATGGATCTGAGTCTGAGTGTTGAGCGAGTATGATGATGAACTATTATGATAACTAAGCCGTCATATTCTTTCAATGCACAGCTATATTTTGCGAGGACTACGATGAGAGATGAATTTCAATAAAATAGATGCCTATTCACGCGATCGACAAATTTAGTTTCCGTGGTCTAATTTAATCAAAACCAGCCGAACTCTTCCATCATTTTGACATATAACGGCGAGGTTTGGAAGATCTTCCTTTTGTTTGGACGAGCTTTCTGAGCGCAAAGCTAATTTTTTTAGCTCGCTTTGCTTTGACAATAAACTGTCCCCGTGTTCGAAGAAACGTTTGCTATCGGGGCAAGAACATTATAAATATTTTGAATATCAAAGAACTAATTTACCCGCAAGATTGAACCTTTGCTGGTCAGTAAAAATCGCTCCCAATCAGCGCATTTCTACCGATACACAGTGATCAGTGAAAACACACTGATTGGAACCAATTTTAACTCATTCCCGCTTAAAGAGTGGTTGAATTTATATCGAAAAAATGATCATAGGTGAAAACAGACCGTACAGAACAAAGTTCATTCTTTGTCAATGAGCTCGCCGATACGGATCCAAGGATCTCGGTGGAGCGGAACAATCAATTTTCATCGATTTTGGGGAGGTATCCGCATTCCAAACCATGACACCTCTGAAATTTTGAAAAATTGTGTAGCGATACAGACATGTCACTATACAAAGTAGCTTCAGGATTACAAATGATTACCGATCAGTTTTGCAAAACCAGGACATTTCTTATGGTGGAATTTGATTAAAATTAACGTCATTGCCTCTCTCACTACCACCCGTTATGCTTGTAAAGCGTCTTGATAAGTCAGTTTTGCAGCTGAAAAATGATATTTGGGAATCGATGGGTCATGATAGATTGATTATATTGAAAAAAGGTTTCTTATGAATTTCATCAGTGAATTCATCAGTCAGTCCCACCTGAGTTCTATCAATAACCCACACGTCTACGTAAAATATTTTAGCCAGACCAGACCGAATCAGACTGAACTAGATCAAGTTTAACCTTACTACAGACCAAACTAGATCAAATTAGGCCGAAATAGACCGAATTGTTTGTTGTAGACCGAATTAGACTGAGCTAGCACTAATTAGACGAAATGAGACCGAACTAGACCGCACTTCGATCATACTAGTACGGCAATTCCAGTACAGTACGAGTGCGGTACTATAGTGCGTACGGACAATTACTAGTATGATCCTAGTGGTTCCAGCAGTTCTAGCGGTTCTAGTGCAGTCCCAGAGGTACTAGTATCATACTAGGTCCGTACTTGTAACGTACTAGAGCCGTACTGAAGACTTACTAGAGTTGTACTTGTCCTGAACGACATCGTACTAGATTGGACTGGACCGCATTAGACGGAGCTGAAGGTAGTCTGGCGCAGACCATCCACGCACCAACCTATCGAGCCACCCATGACCCATTTGGCAACTTATCATACACCCTTCCCAAGTAATAGGCAACCCTATACGCGGGATCTGGACGAGAAAATGTTGGACTCGTGTTTAATTGTTATAATTTTTCTTTTGTTGAAAACTTCCGCCAACTTGAGCCCAATAACTGTATGTCCGCTATACTGAGCACGATGCAAATAGCTCTTGTTATGCACGGAAAGGCTGATTGTTTTTAGAATTATCGATAAGATAACTTTGATCTCGTCCTTGATTCTGCCGGTTGGAATAGCAAAATCCAGAATAGTGAAAAGACGAGACCGTGAGGCAATAAATAGAGAAGAAATAATAAGAGCCAAAACATTATTATGCTCCGAGGAGATTATAAAATTGAGGTTTGATACAACTCTACATAGAAGAGACAGAGATTCCACATGATGCCTTACCCGAACTTGTCGCGATTGCACTTCAAGGTGTAATACGGTTCAAAACCCATTGTGGAAGACTACGATCACCCTGCCATACGTTTCGTGAGCAGAGATGAGGACCTACTTCTTTTGCTATGACCGAATAGCAGACTGTGCACTGTGCAGCCACTGTCTTACTGATGTGTATAAGTGTTTTCCAGAATTGAGTATTGCATATATGTATCTGCTTGGGTCGATCGTAAAGAGCCTCGTAAAGAGCTGAACCCACGTATCGTCAACACAACAGTAAGAGTGTCCGAATTCACTTTTTGATGAAATGTATTGTACGCTAAAGTAGGAAGTCTAGATTCCAAAACCTTTGTCGCTCACTCGAGCCTTTCGGGATAGAAAAAAAAAATGAATCCCCCTCATATCTCCTAAAAGAGACGTCTGGTGGAAAAGTGTTGAATACATAAGTTGTTGATGGATATCAAGTGAGGGTTCAGATAGACTCCACCAAATCCCCTTTAAACCCCCCTGAATCGTCCCATTGAGGCCACCTTTGAGTTTTCAAATAGAAACCCCCATTTTTACCCCAGATTCTGGCAGAACGGAAAATTCTACGTTCAGATGGGTTTTCATGACATTGGTCAACATGCCATCCAGAGATAATTGAGGGGTCACACGAACATACAGAGTACGGGACCCTCCCCAAAAATCTCACAAAGGTGGCATCTAATACAAAAGTGTTGATTACAAAAGATGCTGGATACCTAGTGGTAGTCCAGATGAAAACCTCCAATATCACAACATCCTCCTAACTCACTACATTGAGCCCAACTTCGACCTTTCCAAATAGAAACCTTCATTTTTTACGACAGACATAAAATTCCCGCTCTTCCAGGATCTGAGAGAAAAATAGTGGTTTCCATCTGAACATTCAAAGTGGGTCTTTACGGGATGGATGGGGAAGGGGGTATTTGGGGGATTCATCTCAATCTTCACTCGATATCTAACAGCATTTTTACTTAACACTTTTGTATTAAACACCACCTTTGTGAGATGTTAGGGTAGGGTCCCGTACTCCGTAGGTTTTTGTGACCCCCCCCCCCCAGCGATACCTCGAGGGCACTTTGACTACTGCCGTGAAACCTATCTGAACGTAGAATTTTTCTTTCTGCCAGGATCTGCGGTGAAGAATAGGTGTTCGTATTTGAAAATTCAAAGGTGGCGTCAATGAGGCAAATTAACGGAAGCGGGGGGGGGGGAGATTTGGGGGAGTTCATCTGCACTCTCATTTGATATTCAGCTACTTCAGTATTCAACACTTTTCCACCAGACCAGACGTCACTTTTGGAAGATATGAAGGGGGTTTCGGTACTTTTTGAGCATAACTGTATTTTGATTTATATTTACAAGAATCGATGTTCATTTTCGCAAAACTGATGCATGATTCTTATATCCTTGTGTGCAAAATTTTCATCGAATAATATATATTACTGTCAAAATTTCCTCATTCTTTTCTAACCAAAATATTGACTCCTTTAAAAAATTTCTCTCTGACTCTGTTCATGCGGTCTCTACATGCTCGACAGGTTTCCACAAGCACAAATATTGACATGAAGTTGCTGTCGTGTCAATGTTTTATTCGTATCAGCACAATAACTTTTTTATCAACCATGTACAAGAGAGGATTTCGATACAAGTGCAGCTTGGGATTTGAATTTGAATACACCTTAAGATAACGAGCACTAAAATCCGTGCTCAAACGTCATCTCGAATTCTCAGCCCTTAAATAAATGTACGTGGGAAGTAATATTATCATGGATTGATTGATCAATGACTCGATAAGCCATCACCTTACCATCTGTCATGGTTATCGTATTGTGGTACCAAGATCCATTCAAAAATCAATGTAGATCGTTTATCTGCGAGACCGTGGGATACGGTGCTCGATCTAGTATGCCTGATCATATATGTAGAGACACTCATTTCACGCGCTCACGACAAACGTAATGATAACCTCCGCAAATTGAACCTTCGCGCACTGAATAATGAATTCACGGAAAAATTCTACGCAACATGCGCTTGATGCATTGTTGAATATGTAGGAATATTGTTTTTTGACTCTAGGTGCCCCAGCTTCTGCCCCACCCCGCTTTCTTTGATCAGCACAGAATTAGGAATCGCACGTTGGTTTGGAACAAGGTAATTTTCAGAACACGAGTTGTCCAAGAATGAGCCACGACTTATCACCGACTCCTGAATTTCGGGATCGAACCGTACCACACGAGCAAATCTGTCTCTCGGTGGGTCGATGGGGCTCTTCTAGAGTTCCTTGGAGCCTAGCGAGCAAGGGAGTCTCTGGATTTTCTGAGCAAGACGTCCATGCCGCGTGGCAGGTCACCTCATAGGATTATCCTACTACGAGTTCCTATTAGACTCGCTTAGTCCCCGAGCATTATGGTTACCTCGGCCACCGCAAGCGGTTGTGCAGTTTTTCTCCTCCAGCAGACACTTGCTGAGATCAGGAGGTTGTCAAGACCGAGGTCAGGACCTATAGCGTTGAAATCAGAAGTATTTGCGATTCCCTGTGTGCGATGGGCCCCACCTATGGTGCCCACTTTTCATTGAGTTTTAGCTCAAGTCTAACAGTAGAGATGTATCCAATAGCTGATGTCATGATTGTTTCTCGTTGTTCATGTTGTAATGAACATGTGTGTACAGCAGTTTTGGCGTTGGACCCGATTTTGCTGAGTTTTTCCCGATTTTTGTTTTTTAGCTTTAGATTTTAGTTTTCTGTTTTCAGCTCGGAAGGAATCTCGTTAGCTCAATAATGAAAGATTGTGCAAGAACACCAATTACGAACATCAACAACATGAGCATTTAGAGTGCATATACTGAAAATTGATCTGATAAGATTTGTGGTTTCCTCGCAATTGGTAAGTATATATTCCACATGTAAAACTTAAGGGTAACGGTTAACTTTTGATATGATCGAGTATCAATAGCAATATCATTCAATTGTTACCGCATCGCTACACATCATTAAGTCTCGATTGTGGCAAGGTTATCAATAGTATGTCTAAATGAACAAATGAAATTTCTTAGGAAAGCTCATTTCCACCCTAATGACGACCTTGATTTGATGTGATTCAGTTACTCCGCAGTTTTCACGACTCTGCCCATCAAAGTGAAGGACAAAACGAATATTAATGCAGAAATAAGGTAAGAAGAGTCGCTGATATATAAGCAAATCTATTAGTGCTCTTTACAGTTTCAACTGCACATCCAAAATGTACCGTACCATCGTTGTAACAGCTACTTGTCTGTTGTTATCCAGTGTAGGAAATATTTCTTCGGAAACTGACGCCCCGATATCTGAAGAAGATTTTTATACGACTGATAGTCCCACCGATGATGCCACGACCGAGCCTACGATTGATGAAGACAGTGAAGGTGAGAATAATGGCTTTGATGACTGTCTGGTTCACTTATTGCCAAATATGAGGTTATTGAAGACTTGTGATCTATACCAGCACTGATTTTTCCAACCATGTACATCACGAAAAATTGTTGAGTCTTAGCATCACTATAAAACAAAAATTATTGTCATAAGTCATAATCCTCACACGAGTCTCAATCAACGAAACCTTCTCATTTTTGTCAGAGCCACAGGTATTATTACGTTTGCTCTCGGAACCATATAATTGACATTAGAATATACTAAGATAAATCTTGAAATATCGAAATGTATTCAGGACGAACTCAGCGGAGTTATTCATTCACTACCAAGGCGAATTGACGACACATCAGACAAAATTTATAGATGACCAATCTATTGCACTGAGCAAAAATTTTTGCGTGAAAATGAAGCATAGCCGGGAGAGCAATACCAATTTTGTCACTACATCAAGCCATCGGAATGATTTGGATTCTGGTATTCCTGACAGAATAAATAAAAATAGCTCTTTTATTTCTAATGACTCGATACTTGCTTGGATCACAGTCTCATTACGAATATTTTACTACGAAAGCTATCCAATTTTTCGCACGTAATGATACTGGTAAAAGAACATTAAAATCCAACCATTTTTGAGGTTAATAACTTGCACTAACAAATCATAATGCTGTGATGCCAATGCAGTTTTGGTCTGACAGCAATACCACGTTACAATACAGTCATACTGTTCGAGCTGGAACATTCTGTTCTCAATGTGTAGAAAACCACGATGAAGGAATTCGAGATGGATGCATCAGTCATCCTGTTCGTAACTGTTATTCTTATCTTGTGAACTACATTTTGATTGTTTTTATAGACGTCTTCTCAGCTTTCGTCTCAGGCCAGTTACATTGATTTTTGGAGAGCCTCTTCATGAGATTGAACTGCCAACTGTATTCTTTGTGCTTGTGTCAATGGTATTCCTCAGTCCAACGACAAGTCTGTCTCAGAGGTATCTTATGAGAACAACTTGAATTCACAACCATGAACCTCATGAGAGATCATCATCATCATCATCAGTTGGCTTTCTCGGGTCTACGCGTTTAGACCTTCAGACCACGAGGTCTATTGCCTCGGTAATCCACACTCCCGCTCGCATGCCTCTCAGATGAAACCAATCCAGCATTCTTCCATGCTGGGATGTATTTCCGCTGCTCAGCTTGTGAGAGGAGGGTGGGCCGTTTCGAGGTGTATTGGCCTCTTTTGGGCACTTGCACTGTTGAGGTTCGTTCACGACACGTACGCTCGTGCTAGGCCCGGCCTCGCTTTCGACTAGGACGATAGTTGTCGTTTTCCGTATTGCGACGATACGCGCTTTACGGGGTGGAGGCGCCCTTACTGAGCAGCCAGCGTTACAGAGATACGTTCACCACACGTTGCTCACACTAGGCTCGGGTGATATCTGGGTTGAAAAAGCCGTAGTCTCTGACTGCTTGACAGCAATCACGCCATACGCTCCTGTCCTGTGCTCGGTTTCTCCATACATTGGGATTGCGGCCCGTCATTTTTTTCTTACTCAGCACGCTTCTTTCCAGGCTAATACGTGGTCTTCCCCTGCCCCGTCGCGAGTCTGGTTTGTAATCCAGTACCCTCCGCGCTACACGTTCCTCATCCATTCTCGCTACATGGCCCATCCACTGTACCCTCCTGTAGTTAATGACATTGACAATACTCGGGGACCCGTAGAGTTGGAGCAACTCATCATTATATCTGATTCTAGGGATTCCCGAACTTTGATCAATAGTTGATCCGAAAATACTCCGCGGTATTTTGTTTTCAAAGACCTGGAACTTCCCCTCATCTAGCTGCGACATTGACCAAATCTCGCATCCATAGAGAGTCACGGGTTGAATAATGGTTTTGTAAATCGTTATTTTGGCTTCGCGTGAGAGGTCTTTATCTCTGAAGAGTTTCTGTAACGAGCCAAAACACCTATGTCCTGCGCTTATTCTTTTATCAAACTCTACTCTTATGTTGTTATCGTGCGTTACTGTGGTCCCAAGATAGGGGAAGAGGGGGACTTTCTCGAAGGAGTAATTCGCGATTTGGATAGGATCTGTGTCGTCATCCGCGTTGTTACGGTCCATGACCATGTATTTCGTTTTCGACTCATTTACCTCTAGGCCTACTTCTTTCGCGCTTGGGATCAAGATATTTGCAATTTCTTCTACATCTTGTTTGGTGTCGCCTATGACGTCCAGGTCATCCGCGTACCCCAGGAGTTTGATGACATCGTTCGCTTGGAGGCGGAGCCCACGTTTGCTTTGAGCTAAAGGTCTTATGACGTATTCTAATAGAAAATTGAAAATTGGCGGGGATATCGCATCACCCTGCTTCAGCCCGCTGACTATTTCAAATGGTTCCGATAGGGCCTTGCAGATCCTGACGTGTCCTTGGGTTCCCTCCAGCGTTACTGCAATCATTCTCACTAGTTTGTCAGGAATGCCTAACAAACGCAATATCGTAAACAATTTCGATCTTATTATAGAGTCGTATGCCTTTTTGAAGTCCACGAATAGGTGGTGAACTGGTTGTCTATGCTGCCATCTTTTCTCTGCTATCTGGCGTAACGCGTATATTTGGTCGATAGTTGAGTGATTCCGTCGAAATCCACACTGATAGTCTCCGATTATTTCGTCTATGTAAGGGTTGAGTTCTTCAATTAACAGGAGGGATAAAATTTTACTGCACGAAGCTTGAAGAGACAGTCCTCTAAAATTATTACATTCCATCTTGTCTCCTATTTTTGGTATTGGTACGATAACTGACTTAAGCCAGTCTTCGGATATTTTCTCTTGTGACCATATCATCTCGATCAATTTGTGAATTTCTACCGTGAGCCGACTCCCACCATACTTGAAGAGCTCAGGTGGGAGGCCATCCATCCCGGGGGCAGTGTGTTTTTTCAGTCTCTGTATAGCACGTGCCACTTGTTGCACCGTAGGGCGTGAAAGGGGGATGCCCACGGAAGCGGGTTTTTGAGCCCTGAGAGACTTTGGGAGTGGAACGCGTGAAATCATAGCTATTCGATAGATCGAATAATGCTGATGAATTTCCACAAAGTTTAAGCATTTGTACCTGAAAGGAAAGCCTCCAAATAATGCAAAGAAATATTGCGAATCTGCGTGAGTTTTAGGTATCCCGATGGTTTGTTTACATTTGATCATTTGAACCTAGGACTTTTTTGCACGTTTTCCGGGTAACGAGCTACCGTTTGAGGATTGCCACTGGAGAAATCTATCGATTACGACTCGAATCGATATGGTGCCACTCGCTGGAGATTATAAAAGTGCACAGAAAGTCTTCTTAAGCTCAAAAATCACGTCAAAATTATATTTTGTCGTTAGTTGTGAAACCAAGGCACGATTGTCGGTCCGTGACCATTTGCTTCTCAGATGCCCCTTTGAAAAAGGAGTCGAACGAACCTTGAATGATAACGGTGCCATCAATATTCCGCGAAATATCAACGGCAAAGTGAGAGCCTACTCGCATCCTCCCCCGCCTTTTCAGATGTATCTCGCGCCTGCATGATTCCCCAGAAACGTTTCTCAGCTCATTCGGCACATTTTCAATGGGTGAATCAGATCAACCTTGCATGAGGATGGTGCCATTAGTATTTTGCCAAAAATCAGCGATAGACTACAGACCAACTCGCACCCTCCCCCGCTATTTCAGGTGTACCTCGCGCCTGCATGATTTCCTATGGGCGATTTTTAGTTTTTCCAACGGGTCTTCAATCGACAAATGGAATGGAACTCGGATGATCAAGGTGCCATTAATACTCCGCGAGATATCAACCATAAAGTACCAGAATATGTGCATTCTCCCGACTTCCAAGCACATCTCGCGCCTGCATCATTCGCAGAGCACGGTGCCCTTGAATGCAATTTAAATGAAATATTCCGTTACCAACGGGATTATTTTGGTTTCCGTTTCCGGATATCTTGAAGAATACATTCCTAAAAGAATTAAAATCTTTCGCCGAGCCGTTTTGAAAGAATGTCATTTGGAACATTTTTTGGAACTCTTATTTCCTCAATGATAATAAATGTTCTCCAAACCTAAGATTCCTTGGTCAAATGATGATCTAGATGAAAAATGATGATTTAGGAGGATGATTCGAGTAATTATGACAATGAGAATAGTTACGAGAGATTAAATCTCCAAAACTGCTGATTGTGGGGAGTCCTTTTGGGGGAAAAATTATGAAGCAGAGTCCAGATCTCAAATTGGGATTCCCATCCACATTTTATTCAAAACTACTCAAGTTGGGGCCAATATAGATGCACATTGTACAAGATAAATGAGGAGACATGATAAGAAGTCACTGTGAGCCTGTAATACAGAATGATTCCATCTTTTTCCAAAGACTTATGAATTCTTCAAATGTGGGAGGCATTGTATGAGCACACTGCACGTAGAAGTTTCTCGGGATATTTCTCGTTCGAATCGTTAACTTTATACTTCTCCCAGAGGGAATTGAAGTCGGAGTGAACAGACTCAACTGCTTGCTCACTGTAGAAGCCCAATCCTCTTTTTTTCGATTCGCAGAACTGTTCGACGTGAAAAAATACTGCGTGTACCTTTGGAGTCACACTGATTCCTAAGTTCATATAGCTTTGACGAAACTTGGCGATGAAAAGCTTGTAATCGGGATCCAGAACCTCTCCAAAACACGAGTTTACAACATCCCGGAAGTCAGAGAAGGATGTTTGATATTTTTCCAGTCTTGAATTTGGTTGAACACATAGTAAATCGGAATTCTCCAAAAGTTTTTTACACGAGTTCCCTTTGAAAGCTGGGCTACCATGTGTCATCTCTCGTTCAACGTTGCATTTTTTCATCCAAGCTGTAGATTCACTCTCAAACTCTCGGTACATATGGAAGAATATGGTATTTACCACTCCTAGCATGAAGTGCAGTTGAGGTGGTGGTATTAGTTGCAGGAATGTCTCGTCCGGATCGCTCTTGAATAGTGGTCTGTTCACGCAATTCATGAAATTTTTCGCATCATTCTTCACTGATCCAGCTGCAACCCACTTCTCGTAGTAAGTCAGATTCTTTTGGACCGTTCTGAGTTCACCGCAGGTGTTGAGATCATCTTTATTCAAAAAACACCAGATGCATGGGTGGGTGCAGCTCTGCGGCATAATACCGGATATGATGCTAGCTAATTTCAGATCGGTAGCTATAGTTCCTTCAAGCTCTTCGAGATCCAGGGCATTCATTAATGTAGAAACATTGTTATAATTTTCCTGAATCTTAGGAGCTACTGCCAACAGGAATATCTTTTTGACTGCAGAATCTTTGAACTGTTTGAATGCAATACCGTCAGAAAATTTCCGACGTTCTGAGCCGGTAATTTCTGCTGTCGATGTTTCCGACTGAATTGAGAGGCAAATTTTGAAAAATCCTCCTCCACCGTCCAAGCCCTTCTTGATAAGATACTCTCCAGTGCGCCTTTTCTCTTTTATGAACGCTATGAAATCACTTATACCAATACAATGGACCACAACTCTATGCACTTCGGAGATCTCTTTTCCATTAATCTTCAAGAACTCAAACTCTCCGTGGCTGAAAAAATCGTCGAGTAGGTGAGATTTCTCCATAAGCTTAATCGTCGAGCCTGATTCGATAAATTTTCTATCTTGTGTGGCTGTCCGTAAAAATGAGGCGATCCCATGCGTCTGGCGAGAGCTTAGATTCATGCTTATCTGCAGTTTTGAAAGATCCTCTGCAGATACTGAGCGTTTACACGCGGTCTTTTTACTTATGGACCCTTTGCAGGATTTTCTGATGAAATGGAGTGGCTTGCCTCGTGATTGTCGGATGACGAGTGTCTCCTGTGACTCTGGACATTCTTCTACTGCAGTCCTATTTTTTATGAATTTGGACACTACTTGATCTTGTACTCTTTGGGGACAACTTTCCAAATAAGTTGAAAGATTATCAACTTGAGACTGCACATTGCAGATATGAGATACTCCTTTGGATACCGGAGTGAGACATTTGCGGCAGGGGTTTTTCAATGTGCTTGGAGCTGGATTTCCTGTAATATAATTCACGACATGAATGAATTCCACTCGGGAACTTTGTCAAATTCAATGAAACTTGAAGATTTCATACAAAACCGCGTCACATTCCGAATTTATGCAATTTTTTTGGAAATGATGTTAAGCACGTGGAATTTCCGATAAAAACTTCTCACAAGGCCCCTACGCTCGACGAAAAACGTCACGTAATGGATCAGGATTCCCCAGTGCGAGAGTGAAAAGAGAAGCTTTTTTGGTACGAGATACATAAATATTTTACGTTGTTCTACGGAAATTCGAGTACACTATGGTTTAATTTCAATGATGAATGGAAAAATAGTTGATGGTTATTGTAATAATGGGAATTTGAGCCCACTGAAGAGTTATGACATTTTGATATCAGTTTTCTGCAACATTTATGAATCGAGAGAAGATCATTGAGTTTCATGCGTGACTCCGCGCAAAGCAAAATAGCCTAGTACAATTTGTCGTCCAAATATTGAAGAAGCGCGAGCGCAATCTGTGCGTATTTCCACTTTGATAGGTAACCCGATAATCAAGAGATATATTGATGTAGGGTAGCGAGGGTAGAGTTGCGAGACGTCAAAATCATCGTGATGGAAAGGCTGATTACTAGTGCGTGACTCGGGCTGTACGTAAAAAAATTTTCGGAAGCCACAAGTTCACGATGTTGGGACGTCGATATGAGAAACCTATTCGTAAAATCCATGGAATTTTGGAACAATGCCATTTGACAGGGTTTCAAGTACTCACCTGCTGATTTAGATGTAGTTTGTTGCTGTGAATTGAGAGTTTTTCGTGCAACATCACAGATTTCACAATCACACCTCGAATTCTCGGTTGACTCGGAAACTATCATATCCACGACTCTGGGTGAATTCAAAATATTCATCGTCTCTTTGCCAGATTTAACTCGACTCACGTGCACCTTACACGTACCACACAAAGCACTTGGTGAACTTTTGCTTTCTCGATAATGATTGAAAATTGTCTCCAGATCTATTTTCAGTTGATTTTTGATGGGAACCATCATTTTCTTCTTTCGAAAACATAACAGACAGACTTTGGATCTATTCTCCTCGTGAGAAAATGCATGGTCCTTCGTCATCACGATTGTGAAATCCGCATACAGTCAACGTAGCAATGAATACGCATTGATTGGGATAACAATTGAAACTTTTCACCACAAGGTTCAGAGACACATGCGAAGCGCTCACAAGCTGGCGAGATACTAGTTGAGTGACCCATTAGCTAAAGTTCCAGAATTCACTCTTGTTATGAATTTCGCTGGCATACATGTATACTGAGAGTATTGTCTGGAGCGAGTATGTAGACCATATCAACAAATGTCGCCGATTGAGCACGCGAGGAATTTGCCGCAGACGGGGTACGGTGTCGTAAGACGACCGCAAAACAGTATTCCAACTTACCGATCTGTGTCGATTGATGACGTTGAAACGATGATTAGCAATGCTATATTGATTTATGTTGATTGATATTGATCGTAACTTGAGTAGTTTTGATCAAGATGTGGATGGGAATCCCAATTTGAGATCCGGACTCTGCTTCATAATTTTTCCCCCAAAAGGACTCTCCACAATCAGCAGTTTTGGAGATTTAATCTCTCGTAACTATTCTCATTGTCATAATTACTCGAATCATCCTCCTGAATCATCATTTTTCATTTAGATCATCATTTGACCAAGGAATCTTAGGTTTGGAGAACATTTATTATCATTGAGGAAATAAGAGTTCCAAAAAATGTTCCAAATGACATTCCTTCAAAACGGCTCGGCGAAAGATTTTAATTCTTTTAGGAATGTATTCTTTAAGATATCCGGAAACGGAAACCAAAATAATCCCGTTGGTAACGGAATATTTCATTTAAATTGCATTCAAGGGCACCGTGAGAGGACGGTCCTTACTTTTTGAATCACGTTAACCGGTGAGTGGTCGAATGGATCTTCGATGATCATGGTACAATCTTGAAATTGTTGAATTATCTCAAATTGATTTATCAGTTGGGAACTTTTATCTCCATGTTCTTTTATGGTGGAAATTATAGGGAGCAAATTTTCTTCTCTCTGATAATTGATGGAGCAGATTCTGAGTGGGAAAGGGAATATTAATATGCTAGAAATTCAACTGTTTTAGTTAAACGTTAAAAAATTTGCAGAAGTTCAGTTATGAATTATTATGAACAATTTTACACCAGTGAGCTCATGCTAAGAAATGTAGCCCCTGCACGTCCTTAGGTACATTGAAAATGTGAGTGTTAACCGTACTATCACGTTTTAATCAAATAATAGTATATTTCGCACCGATTTGATGGGGTTGTAGCTTGCTCCTGGGCGATTCATTTTCAGTCCAAGCCACAGGCGAGGCTCGAAATAATTGCTCGAAGACTCGTTGAATAAACTAAGAATTGCCCATAAGGAATCATGCAGGCGCAATATGGGATTGAAATTGCGGGGGAGGATGCGAGTTCGTCTGTAGTCTTTCGCTGATTTTTGGAAAAGTATTAATGGCACCGTCATCATGCAAAGTTTATCTGATTCGCCTATTAAAAACGTGTCGAATGAGCTGAGAAACATTTCTGGGAAATCATGCAGGCGCGGGGTACACCTGAAATAGCGGGGGAGGGTGCGAGTTGGTCTGTAGTCTATCGCTGATTTTTGGCAAAATACTAATGGCACCATCATCATGCAAGGTTGATCAGATTCACCCATTGAAAATGTGCCGAATGAGCTGAGAAACGTTTCTGGGGAATCATGCAGGCGCGAGATACATCTGAAAAGGCGGGGGAGGATGCGAGTAGGCTCTCACTTTGCCGTTGATATTTCGCGGAATATTGATGGCACCGTTATCATTCAAGGTTCGTTCGACTCCTTTTTCAAAGGGGCATCTGAGAAGCAAATGGTCACGGACCGCAAATCGTGCGTTGGTTTCACAACTAACGACAAAATATAACTTTGACGTGATTTTTGAGCTTAAAAAGACTTTCTGTGCACTTTTATAATCTCCAGCGAGTGGCACCGTATCGATTCGAGTCGTAATCGATAGATACTCCAGTGGCAATCCTCAATCGGTAGCTCGTTACCCGGAAAACGTGCAAAAAAGTCCTAGGTTCAAATGATCAAATGTAAACAAACCATCAGGATACCTAAAACTCACGCAGATTCGCAATATTTCTTTGCATTATTTGGAGGCTTTCCCTTCAGGTACAAATGCTTAAACATTGTGGAAATTCATCAGCATTATTCGCTCTATCGAATAGCTATGATTTCACGCGTTCCACTCCCAAATTCTCTCAGGGCTCAAAAACCCGCTTCCGTGGGCATCCCCTTTGTTGTTCGGCCGTGTGGATTTCGACGGGTGACTCATTAGTGCCCGCAGGGACGTTAAGAAGATCATCGTAATGTTCTCTCCATCTATTCAGGATGTCTTTCTCATTTGTTAGGATGTTGCCGTGCCTATCTTTGATAATACTAACCGACGCAGATGTGGGGTTTCGTAATTCATTTAGTTCTTTGTACGCTTTGCAGGTGTTATTTCTCCCGAAATTCTTTTGTATGCTGAGGATTTTGATCCTTCGAAATTCCCTTTTCCTTTTCCTATTATGTTCGTCCCAATTCTTCTGCGCCTGCCTATGTAATTCTTGCAGTCTTTTCACCCTGCGTGGGTCCCAGTTCAGTCTTGTTGCATTATCGCGGATGATCTTCGCGGCCCTTCGTGCATCTAACATCGCTCTGCACGAGTCATCAAACCACGGTTTCCCTGTTTTCCCGCGGCTTGCCAACTGTTCTTCCCAATTTTTCTGCAATGTAGTTTTGGAAACGTGTCTGAACTTCTAGCGATTTGAGTTTATCGAGAGCATACGGGGCATTGTCATGCTTAGTGTTGGGTGGAATAGTGTTTAGCTTGTCTCGTACGCAACTCATCGTTAAATAGTGATCCGAATTGCAATCCGCTCCCCTGTATGATCTAACTTTTGTGATGCACGATTGCCTCCTCTTATTGATGAGTACATGGTCGATTTGGTTATGGGTCGAGCCCTCGGGGGATGTCCATGTGATTCTATGGATATTTTTGCGGCGAAACCAAGTGCTTTTGATGATCATGTCGTTTACACTCGCGAAGTTAATGGCTCTGATGCCATTGTCGTTACTAGTTGTGTGGAGGCTCTCGGATCCGATAATGTCTCTAAAGTGAGGCTCTTGACCGATTTTCGCGTTGAAGTCCCCAACCACGATTTTCGTCTGGAAGTTTACAATAGCTTGAATATGTGCCGATAGGTTCGCATAGAAATTGTCTTTGGTAGAGCTATCCTTGTCATTGGTCGGAGCATGAACGTTGAAGATTGTGTACTCGAACATGCGTGCTTTCAATTGTAAGAGCATGGCATTTTCGATAACAAAAAATTATGGTTAGGTTGACCTTTTTCACGGGTAGTTTTCTAATCTCACTTGAAAATCTCTGATTTCAATCTCCTCGGAAGATCCAAAGTCTGTCTAGATCAATTATGTATTTGTACATTTCACCACTCCAGTCTCTAGCCCCAGCAACCGGCACAGTGGGCCTCTGTGCGCACGAGCTCTGAGCAGCATTTTAGAACGCTTCAGAACTTCCGCTTTTTCGCTAGTCCCTCTATATCTTTCATTTTTACTCTGACAACTCTCTGAATCACGCCTTAGAATATGAGAATGGAAGTCTTCTCTGATAATAAATATATAGTGACAATCAGCCCACTCGGAGTCCTTTACCAGAAAAGAATTTGTATGAAATGACTCCAGATATATCTTCTGAATTTCTTCGAGTGCTCCTTGCATACTTGAATGTACATCTTCATGAGAAATTGGAATGTGACGCTCCTCTGCATGGCTCTTGGAGAGGAATATCGATCTGATTAATGCCGAAATTCTTTTTCAGGAGGTAAAATGGTTCCAAGACAAAGACGTACGATCTACGGCTACGCAGTAAACGAGTACGACTATCCATACGTTGTATCCATAAGAGTTTATTATCATTCACACTATTGTGGTGGCACAATTTTGACTCCAAGGTTAATTCTGACTGCCGCTCACTGCTTGGAAAAGGTTCAAATATCGTATGTTGCAGTATTCAGACACTACGGACCAAGTTATTACGGAGTTGTTTATTCCATTACACATCCGTACTATTACCATGATGGATACATGGTGCACGACATTGCCTTGCTTGTACTTGATCAAAGAATTCCAAATGCTCAGACCGTATCACTTCAGCCTCATCCTGAGACCGTTTCAGGTTATTACAAAGCTTACGCGCTTGGTTGGGGACAAACCGAATATGGATTTATGTCTCAAAAACTCAGACGAGTCAATGTTCCATTATTATACACAGATCAATGTGAATCAGACGAGGAACTTGATCAAAAGCTAGTCTGCATTGATACCAAACGAGGAAACATCTGTTTTGGAGATTCTGGTGGTCCACTTATGTATGGTAATAATCAGGTAGGAGTTGCATCCTTCGTAAGTGGATGGGGTAATCCATGTATGTCTGGGATGCCAGCAGCTTTCACCCGTATTAGCGCATACTACTCATGGATTCAACAATATGTTCATATGTATCGTTAGATTACTTAATTTTACTGATTTTTGTGAGAATCTCAAGATATCTACCATCGAACACGTTGTCTGTAATTATAAAACCCTTTGGACGAAGGGCTGGATGCAAATTCTGATTTATTAGGTTGAAGAAGTCTGATTGTAAATATACTATTATAGTTAATCTATTGCCTATTCATTGAAATTCCAAATGAAAGTCTCCAATTCCGAAATTGGCAATGAGGAGATGGACGATGGGTACAACGATCTTGTGAGAAGTTTCAGATCGAAAGAACGTCTTGAAAGCTCTGCCATGCGATGGAAAAAATGAGGAAGAATGCTGAAGGATTGTGATTTGGCTCTTCTCTGTCCTTTTTTTTTCTCTTAAATTATGAGAACTTCGTGGATTTCATCACGCGTGACTGTCTCGTTGATGGCCGAAGGGGTCGTGCTTATCCAATTTTCTTGCAAGGTTGAGCAGAATCGGAATTGAGGTTCGTCTGTGAACAAGTGTTCTTTCTAAATGCAGGCAAATACCGTCAGTATTAGTTTGACCCTGTTTGTTAATCAAAATTATATCTCACTCGATGGTATGTATTTCCAAAATTGTTTGACCTCGCCGATGCACATGAAACTTTGAATACAAAATGTAAATTGTTGAGGAGTATTGAGAGCGTTACTGTGGTTAAACCTCTCAATTCGGACACCTCTAAAACGCGGACGCCTCCATATCGTGGACACTTTGTCTGCGACCGGCCAAGCTCCAATGTTTTTCCATAAATTCACCTCTCTTCAAAGCGGACACTCCATAACCCGGACGCGGACCAAAATTTCGATTACATTTGCCCATGAGAGCACATGTATAAGCACCTCTAATAGCCGGACAGATGATGGCTTGATTCTGATATGAGTTTTTGGGTATAGCGCACCGATTATATTGCAGAGAGCAACAACAACGATTCCGTTCCCGTTCAGGGGGATTTCAATCGTTGAGACTTGATCTCAATTAACTACAATCAATTTTGATCTAATTGACACCATCCATTTTTATAGAATCATTGAATAATCGACTTGACATTTTCAGATAGCCTCTTTATAAAGCGGACACCTCTATAAGGTGGACACATTTTTTGCGACCGTAGGTGTCCGCCTTATGGAGGTTTCACCGTATTTAGTTGTCAATTTTTACGACAATATTTAGATAGGGGATGATTATGAAAACTTGATCGGAGACAGACAATAATTCAGATGAATTGGAGGAAAAAAAAAGGGGGAAAAATTTATGACCCGGCAAATATTATTGCAGTCATCTTCTTGCAATTGAAGTTATCGAAATCCGATTTGTGAAAAACCAAACTTAATCGAAAAATTCCAAGTTGGCCTGGCGATCACAGGGTGCTGCATAGTACAGAACCAAAATTGGCCCGGCCATCCCTTTTTTCATGGGAAGGTATAGAGAAAGAAAGATGGTCGGAGTGAGCCTATCACTCTTCGTACTTGGAAAAATTTGAAGTACATCACTGAGATCGGTGAGGGTATTTTTCGTCGATCTTTAAGGACTGGATGTTGGAATACTGCCAAAAGAACCAGAATTCCATGAAAGAGAATCATTTATTCTCAACGTTTCGTCTACCAGGGTTTGTAGACCTCTTCAGGAGTAAATATCTACACAAACAAATTGTCACAAGTAGGTTACAATCGAAGCACTCATACGTTACAATTAAGAAATTGTGAAAGTTTAAGGCTAAAAAATCACTTACATTTTTCTTTTTAAAACATTTACATTTAAATAAATAGATCGAGAACAGACGAACTCATCGTGAGATACGTCTGTCTCTTGTCAAATATAAGCGTTGGACTGGCTCACTGATGTCAGAACAGCTGGTATATTGATGCTTATTACTTATATATAACACAACAAATCGAGCGATCACATGTTAACAGAGTATTGTAATAAGTGTCTATATATATATGTATGTGTAGTGTTAGAGTGAATTTAACAACGGAATATATATTCTGCTAAGCTTATGTACGTCTTCTTTTTTATTGATACCAGTTTTTTGACGATTGATGTGAATCATTTCTGAAATAAGACGCTTTCTATAGTTAGGTTCAAAATCACAAATTTGAGTATTGCCCCAATCGAAGTCATGTTTATACTTCTGTTTGTGAAGTGAAACGACGGATTTTTTGTCTTTATTGCTTTCTCTAAAGAGAAAGCTTTGTTTTCACCCTAACGAAAATTTGATCAAATTTTTCATTAAAACCAATATATTGTTCAACAAAATTCCTTTTATCTAAAAAAGCCAAAGACCATTCTCTTCGTCTCGCCAAAATCTATCAAATGTAGGTAACACTTTTCCTCCTAATGCCCTTCCAAACCCGTCAGAGACTCATCTTTGCACCCCTTTTTCCGTGTATGTGTGTGTGTGTGTGTGTGTGTTGTTTTCTATCGGACACGCTTTCTCTTTTTCTGTTCACCATATCAACTTTTGGCTTTCTACAAGTTGTACAGAATCCAATTTCTGAGAGCCCAGTGATTTGGCAGCTTTCGGCTCCCAGTCAAATTTGATCCATGGGCTTTTTCAAGCAAAAGTGCTCGAATTTCGACTTTTAATACATAAATATCTTTTTCTCACACGGTCTCACCACGAATTGAGTCACCTAAACTATGGTTTTTTCTGCAAGATCTATCGATTGGTTAATACCGAAATTTTATAAAATCTTCACAGATCTCAAATTTTCGAAAAAATCAAAATTTTCACCAAAAATTTCATTTTAACCCTTTTCAAACCCACTGCATCGTAATTCCGTCTCAACCAAACGATAGATATTGTTAAAAAAACCTCAGACTAGAAGGCCCAAATCTCTCTAAAAAGCTTCCTCTAAAGAATAACTGAAAAAATAATGGGAAATTTTTCTTAATATTCATTTTTTCCTCGTACCTTCTTTTATGACTCATTTATCTCAATTCCAATGACCTAAACTATGGTTTTTTCTGCATTATCTATCGATTGGTTAATACCGAAATTTTATAAAATCTTCACAGATTTCAAATTTTCGAAAAAATCAAAATTTCCACCAAAAATTTCATTTTGATCCTTTTTAAACCCACTAAATCGAAATTCCGTCTCAACCAAACGATGGATATTGTTTAAAAAACCTCAGACTAGAAGGCCCAAATCTCTCCAAAAAGCTTCCTCTAAAGAATAACTGAAAAAATAATGGGAAATTTTTCTTAATATTCATTTTTTTCCTCGGACCTTCTTTTATGGCTCATTTATCTCGATTTCAATGACCTAAACTATGGTTTTTTCTGCATTATCTATCGATTGGTTAATACCGAAATTCATTTGAGTCTTCACAAATCTCAAATTTCCGAAAAAATCAAAATTTTCACAAAAAATTTCATTTTAACCCTTCTCAAACCCACTGCATCGTAATTCCGTCTCAACCAAACGATGGATATTGTTAAAAAAACCTCAGTCTAGATGGCCTGAATCTCTATAAGAAGCTTCCTCAAAAGAATAACTCAAAAAGTAGTAGAAAATTAGAATTAATATTCATTTTTCTCTCGTATCATCCTTTACGACTAATTTATCTCAATTCTAATGACCTAAAGACTTACTTATGTGCCATTCTGAATCGATTGGCTGATACGAAATTTTCATAAAATCCGTGAAAACATTGTTCATATGAAAATTTTTTCGGGGGAAGGGAATTTCCACAAAGGACTCCAGTTTAATCATCTTTAAACCGACTATATCAAAATTTTCTCTTAATCAAACAATAGATATTGTTGGAAAAACCTCCTTTCAGATGACCCGAATCTCTCTGGAATGCTTCCTCGAAAGAAAAACTCAAAATATAGGATACTTTCTTTTTCGTTAAAATTATCATCATATAACGCCGTGAGAAAGCATTCTGCTAATCACTTTTAGCAGCGTATTCTTTATGTGGTCATTCAACCGAACTGATAAAGCTCCCTTAGTTTCGCCAACGTAAGTGGCGGGGCAATCTCTGCATTCGAATTTATATACTACACCCGTATTTTCGGTTTTTTCTAAGCGATCTTTACCTAGTCTAATGAAATTATTCAGAGATTTTGAAACTTTGGGCAAAACTTGAATAGAATGTTTTCTGAACAAAGCAGTACATCTTTCAAAATAATCTACGTGATAAGGGATGCATACTATAGGTTTGTGATTGGAAATTTTGTCGGAACAGTTATTATCTCGTTTGTGATGGTACATACGTTGTTTTATGCACTTTTCCCCGAACTCCCGAGGATATCCATTATCGAAGAGAGTTTGTTTGACTATCTTGACATTTTTATTATGGAATTTTCTATGTGAAAGTAATAGTGCACGATCAATTAAGTTGAAAATTATGTTTTTCTTCAAATTTAGAGTGTGATTTGACTGGGAACTAAGGATCCTACCTGATGCAGTCGGTTTCTGGAACCAATCAGTTACTATTTTATTTCCCTCTCTGATAATGGAGGTATCTGAAAAGTTTATAGCACCATCTTTCTCTAACTCGTAAGTAAACTTTAAATGTGAGTCAAAACTATTGAATGTATCTACTACTAGATTTACATGATTTTTATGAACACAGAGCAAAGTATCGTCCACATATCTAAAATAAAACAGAGGAACACATTGATGTTTTTCTTTTAGTTCTTTTAGACAAAAGGTTTCTAAATCTTCCATCACCATATCTGCGAAAATCGGGGAAATTGGTGAGCCCATGGGGCTACCAGAAATTTGTTGATAGTACTTTCCATCAAACTGGAAGAAGGTATTATCAAACAAAAATTTTACACATTTCCGAATTTCATCAAATGGTATACGTGATTTGTTGTGGATTTCAGAAAATCTTTTATCTAAACTCAGCAGAACTAAATATAAAAGGATGTTCGTGAAAAGAGATATCACGTCTAATGAAAGTAAAATGTAATCGTCAGGAATCTCAATACCGTTCAGTTTTTCTTTCAGTTCGAAACTGTTATTTACATGAGAGGCTGGCTTGTGGATAAGACGCTTCATTTCGTTATAAAGAACTGTAGCTACTGAATGAGTTGGACTATTTATGCATGAAATGATTGGTCTAAGTGGTACATTATCTTTGTGGATTTTTGGTAAGCCGTAAGCTCTTGCTAATATTGAGTCTGTTTGTGTGATCGAATTTTTGTGAACTTGTTTAGGTAAGTACTTTTCATCATTCCAAAATTTTAATATCTCATGTACGTTTTTTTGAAGCTGTTGCAGAGGATTTTTCGTTATTTGTACATATGTGCTTTCATCAGATAGTAACTCGATCATCTTTGCTTTATACCCTAATCGATCCAAACAGACAGTGACATTACCTTTGTCGGCACGGGTGACCAAAATTTCAGGATTTGATTTGAGAAAGATTTGAGTGGCTTTTAGCTTCTTGTTGAAAGATTTTTCTTGTATAGAGATGTGTCGCGGCTTATTCTTCTCAGTTTGAATGATATACGTGATTTTTTGACGCAAAAGTTCTTTTTCGGATGAGTTTAGATCTGTAAATTGGAGACTTTGTTCTACATTTTTTATGCTGTTAATTATATCACGCTCATCAAGAGGATGCTTTATACTGAAATTTTGACCCAAAGAGATAATATCAATAACATCATCGGGCAAATCTATACCACTGAAATTTTTCACCCAAGTGCTTCTATCTACGTGGTCGACAATCCGTATTGGGCAGATTTTTTAAATTTCTTAGCATGTATATTGTTCAAATTTTTCCTCTGTTTTTTGGTCTTATCCACTGTAAACTTTTGGAACTGTTCAAGAATATTTCTATCCAGATTGGATGTTTCTAATAGCGATAAACATTTCGATAGATTTCTATTAATACTATGAATAACATTGTTAATATCTCTTATTTCATTGTTCAAAAGTTTTTTGCAGAATTCTGAGTTTTGACTAGTAGCATAATCACGACAAGACTTACTATAGAATTTGATGTTATTCAAACGGTTGTTGATGTTGGCAATGTGTGGTGGTAGGAGGTCATTGCTCCGACAACGTAGAAGGAAAACTCGTTGGGATGATGTTTCAGCTAGACGGTGTTGCAGCTTTGTATATTCCTTCATCAATTTTACTGTACTTCGATTGTATTCAGAAGAAATTTGTTGGAAGAAACTCATCGTTGATGATAATGAGGTAAGGTCTGTCTTCGATCCTAGACCAAGTTCAAATAATAGTGATGGTAGTTTTTCGTCCTTGAAAAATAACAGTGAGGGTATTTTTCGTCGATCTTTAAGGACTGGATGTTGGAATACTGCCAAAAGAACCAGAATTCCATGAAAGAGAATCATTTATTCTCAACGTTTCGTCTACCAGGGTTTGTAGACCTCTTCAGGAGTAAATATCTACACAAACAAATTGTCACAAGTAGGTTACAATCGAAGCACTCACACGTTACAATTAAGAAATTGTGAAAGTTTAAGGCTAAAAAATCACTAAGGCTAGTAAATCTAGTAATAGATACATTCAATAGTTTTGACCCACATTTAAAGTTTACTTACGAGTTAGAGAAAGATGGTGCTATAAACTTTTTAGATACCTCCATTATCAGAGAGGGAAATAAAATAGTAACTGATTGGTTCCAGAAACCGACTGCATCAGGTAGGATCCTTAGTTTCCAGTCAAATCACACTCTAAATTTGAAGAGAAACATAATTTTCAACTTAATTGATCGTGCACTATTAGTTTCACATAGAAAATTCCATAATAAAAATGTCAAGATAGTCAAACAAACTCTCTTCGATAATGGATATCCTCGGGAGTTCGTGGAAAAGTGCATAAAACAACGTATGTACCATCACAAACGAGATAATAACTGTTCCGACAAAATTTCCAATCACAAACCTATAGTATGCATCCCTTATCACGTAGATTATTTTGAAAGATGTACTGCTTTGTTCAAAAAACATTCTATTCAAGTTTTGCCCAAAGTTTCAAAATCCCTGAATAATTTCATTAGACTAGGTAAAGATCGCTTAGAAAAAACCGAAAATACGGGTGTAGTATATAAATTCGAATGCAGAGATTGCCCCGCCACTTACGTTGGCGAAACTAAGAGAGCTTTATCAGTTCGGTTGAATGACCACATAAAGAATAAAGACAAAAAATCCGTCGTTTCACTTCACAAACAGAAGTATAAACATGACTTCGATTGGGGCAATACTCAAATTTGTGATTTTGAACGTAACTATAGAAAGCGTCTTATTTCAGAAATGATTCACATCAATCGTCAAAAAACTGGTATCAATAAAAAAGAAGACGTACATAAGCTTAGCAGAATATATATTCCGTTGTTAAATTCACTCTAACACTACACATACATATATATAGACACTTATTACAATACTCTGTTAACATGTGATCGCTCGATTTGTTGTGTTATATATAAGTAATAAGCATCAATATACCAGCTGTTCTGACATCAGTGAGCCAGTCCAACGCTTATATTTGACAAGAGACAGACGTATCTCACGATGAGTTCGTCTGTTCTCGATCTATTTATTTAAATGTAAATGTTTTAAAAAGAAAAATGTAAGTGATTTTTTAGCCTTAAACTTTCACAATTTCTTAATTGTAACGTATGAGTGCTTCGATTGTAACCTACTTGTGACAATTTGTTTGTGTAGATATTTACTCCTGAAGAGGTCTACAAACCCTGGTAGACGAAACGTTGAGAATAAATGATTCTCTTTCATGGAATTCTGGTTCTTTTGGCAGTATTCCAACATCCAGTCCTTAAAGATCGACGAAAAATACCCTCACTGTTATTTTTCAAGGACGA